>CM038113.1:40536040-42034838 GCA_001642375.2 Mentha longifolia | reverse complement strand
ATCATCAACACCAAAGACCGAGTATGAAAAAGGTCAGTGCATACGCTCCGACCTTCCTGGCGGCCACTTACGTGTTGCTCTCGAGAATCTGCCTTGTCGTTTATTGCATCAATTGCTATATCGACTAAGGTTTTAATAAGAATGATGGAAAATGCAGCTCCACCTGCACATAGAAACAGCCTCGTTTATGTTGCAATCCCACTGAACCTGTTTAACTTTAGAGAGCTTTCTTTCTACCTAAACCAAGTTTAAATTTGGAAGCAGAAAAAGACAGTCTAGTATGCATATATCTAGTCTCAAATGAACTCTCTTAGCTTTTAGATTGTTCAAAAATTGTGACACAAAAGACACAAAATCATGGAACTGCAAGACAAATTATCATGATTCGAGTCGAACAAAATCAATTGGACCAAGAAACAAGATTGAAAGGCAGGCATAAAACGACATACCAGGGGCCAATTCATTGCAGGACTGCATGAACTCGAACATTTTCTGCGAGTATGGTGGTATACATGATGATCCTAGATCTAATAACAGGGCCTGCCATCCACTTCCCGATGCCGTCAACAATTTTGGCAGAGGTTATAGTGTTGAACCTGTAGAAGTTCTTGCACTCATTTTTCTCGGTGTCCTGATCACCTGTTTTGAAAAGCAATGTTTCAAGTAAAAGAGAATGTGCAGGCGTTCTTCACCAGTAATACATCGAATTGATTTTAGTTAAGGGATTCGATCATGTTTAGATGGATGTAGGATTAATGGACAGTGGATTATACACACAAACAATAGTTAGATGGATGTAGGATGAAACTTCATAGAAGTTAACATGCAGAGTACCCCAAATTCATCACAGCAAAAGGAGATTGCTCAGAAACTGTAGTATTGTAAGTTCTAATCTAAGAGCCATAAAAAAACTGTACTAGCAAATGTATTTCTTTGAATCAACCAAATAAAAGCAAAAATTCTAAAATATGAAATTACAGTAAAGAGATGCGAGTGGAAATGAACTAACCAGGGATCAATTTTTCGCCATCGTCTGATCAGATTCATCAGCAAAGTTGGCGGTATCGATGCTGACTCTGGATTTAGTTCCATCATCTGAAATCCACTGCACGATCCTGTACACAATATTGGCAAAGGCAAGGAAGCCAGAAACGTCCTCATAACTAAGAAACCGTATTTTCTGAACCACGTAATAATTTATTCGATAGCTTTTTCCTTAGCAGCTTCTTGTTTCTAACAGCTTCATACAACAGTTCGTATGCATAATAAGTAATATGCGACTTCTTCAACAAGTTCTCCACAACCATTTTGGGTGCTGCGACTTCTTTCTTATCTGCTTCAAAGATTGTGTTCACTTCTTCAGGAACAACACCCTTGCGCACCATAAGGTTTATGACTTCAACTGCCTCGCGCAATCTGTGCTTCACGCACAGACCATTGAGCACTCGTCCAAATGTTGCTACGGATGGAACGAACCCTTTGTTGATACCATCAAGAAGATAGAAATACCCAGAATCAACTTTTCCGGTCTTGCAGAAACCATCCACTATACAAAGGAATGTATACTTATCCGGTGGGCATCCACGAACGCCCATGTCTTGAATAATTTTAGTGCCATATCCATATTCAACCTCTCAGAAAAAGCATTAATCAAGATATTGTACAGTGCTAATGTTGGGGAAAGTCT
Source organism: Mentha longifolia (assembly GCA_001642375.2). Taxonomy (NCBI): domain Eukaryota; kingdom Viridiplantae; phylum Streptophyta; class Magnoliopsida; order Lamiales; family Lamiaceae; genus Mentha; species Mentha longifolia. The sequence continues at coordinate 42,033,151 of CM038113.1, read as the reverse complement.
ATAGTCCTTTTCCATTCTTCTGAACAACAAAAGGGCTTCGTCTAAATCACTGTTTTCACAAAAATCCGGTTATGAGTGTGCCTAAAGTTACTTCATCCGGGTGCAAACCATTTTGCTGAATTTCATCAAGAAATTCCAGAGCTCTGTCTAGTTTCCGAGCTTTGCAGAAGCTCTCTATGAGTACATTATAGGTGATGATGTTGGGCTTACAACCCTTCTCCTCCATCGCTTTGAAAGTTTCCATCACATTCTCAGCATTTGAAGTTTTGCAGAGACCATCCAGTATACTGTTATATGTTATTATATCGGGAGAAACACCATGCTCCCACATAGTATTAACAACACCAAGTGCCTCACCCATCTTCAGCTGCTTACAGTAACCATCAATCAAAGTATTAAAGGTGAATATGTCAGGAAAAATGCCTTTGGTCATAGCATCATTAACAAGAAAACTAGCATCAGTTAAACATCGCATCTTGCAAAAGCAGTTTATGATTAAATTATACGTCCAGATATCAGGAGGGCAACCCTTTTGCTGCATATCATTCATCAGCTGCAATGCTTCCAAAATAAGTCCCTTCCCACAAAATCCTTTGATCAACGCATTATACAGAATAACACTAGGCTTTATACCTTTTCCTGGAGCTTCATTAAACATGCCCATGGCCCTCTCCATGTCACCATTCTCGCACAATCCACACAGTAAGGAGCAGTACGTGAACTCATCGGGCACAAACCCTCTGAAAATTGCATCTCGAAGAATCTTATCTGCCTTTTGCACCAAATTCATCCTGCAGTATCCATCAATGAGAGTATTGTAGGTGAAAGCATCAGGCTTCAAACCACTATTCACCATTTTATTCATGTACTCCTCTGCTTCAGCCACTTTAGAGCTCTTACAGAAGCCACATATAATCGTGTTATACGTCACAACATCAGGAGAAAGACCTCCTCCCGTCACACTCTCTAACATCTTTGCAGCCTCATGAAGCAGTCCCTTCTTACATAGACCTTGAATGAAGATGTTAAACGTAAACAAATTCGGAAAAACGCCCTTTTAAGAACCTTATCTAGTAGTATCTCACTCTCTCTGATATCCCCCTTCCTACAAAGGGTATGTACTAGCTTATTGAATGTGGTAACATTAGGGACAAGGCCAAGCCCTAGCATCTCATCAAACAATCTACGAGCTTCATCTCTATAACCTCCTTCATAAAATCCACCAATCACAGTACAGTATGCAACCGAGTTAAACTCGCATTGCTGAGAAGGCATGTTCTTCAAAAGCCTCAGAGCAGCATGCGGTCTACTCGTTTTACAAAATGCTTTTATCCGAATTGTAAACGTATACACATCAGGAGCAATCCCTTTCTCTTTCAGCCTCATGTAAACTTGTGGGCCTGATCAAAATGCTCACTTTCCACCAAGATATTCATAATCACATTGTAAGAGAAAACAGTGGGTTCACAATTGTAGAAATCCATCCTCTCAAACACAGTGGCAGCCTCTTGAATCTTCCTCTTCTTCCCATAACTTCTCATTACACTGATGTACACTCCTTCCAACAAACTGTTATCGAGATTTTCCCTCATCTCTGAAACAACATTCTCCATCGCCTCAAACTCCTCGTGATGGCAGAGCTTTTCCGCCATGCATTTATACGTTAGCAAAGTGTGCTTGAACCATCTTCCTTCTTCACAGAATTGAACATCTCCAGAGCCCTTAATGGGTCTTTCTGGGATCGAATGACGGCGGCTACATGTTTGGGAAGGACGGCAGAACTCATTCTAATATACAAGTATAATCTAAACAATGTTTCGAGCAAATCCCATCAGATTATGAAAATGGAAATGCCCATTACACTCCTTTGAAAGGAGAATTATACAGAGTTTTGACCTAAAATCAGAAACCCAACCATCAGTGGGCGGTGCAGCTAGAATAAATGAATAAATAAGTAAATCGAGTCGTGTTACCTTTTACCCGAACAGGAATTCTTCGCCTTGAAGTAGGGGAAGCCTGAATAAGGATAGAATGGGGGTAAAGATTAGGGTTTAAAATCAATGGAGCTTCAATTGCAGAATGCAAGGAATTGCTGTTCAACTAAAATGAAATAACCGATTTTTTTAAGAAAAGTTAAAAGCATCCACTCAAATAAATATATATGAGGTAATATAATAAAATATAACGTAGGGAGTATTGTTTATTGAAGATTATATAGTTCTTTTTCTCTTTTGATGGGTTTAGGGATCCTAATCTTAATCCTAACAAGCATCCAGCAAGTAGCCTATAAACTATCCTTGAATTGCAATAAATAGGAAGGCATTAACCATGGAAACGAAAACCCAATTTCTCAGCACTAGAAGGTAATCAATCAACTTAGGGTCAATTCAAGGGACGAAGACGTGCGATGTCAAAAGAGCCGATTCTTCTCAAATCGATGGATATGCTAACTGTTTACCAACTGAATACAAATCTATTTTATCTAACTAACTGAATATAGTGATACAAATCAATCACCGAAAACGAACAGAGTTGAGGCAATACACTATTTATCAGTCACTTACACTTACAGAGGCGGAGCCGGAGCCGACGACGGACCAAGGCGGCACGGCCAGAGCCGGCGGTGACGGCGGAGAGGAAGAAGGATTGCGTGGGCTGCTGCTTGAAAGTTTCAGATTCAATTCGGATTCCGCGATGACGCAATTGAAGGGTATAGCCGATAAACCGTCGGATATCAATTATACTCGATACCGGCGCGGGTATAATCGGAAATTTGTTCAACGATTTCCGGGCTTCGACTACTGTGCGTGCTAGAATATTGCCGGCGAAGAAGAAGAGCCGAGCTATGGAACAAATGACAAGGTCAAGTTGCTTTTGGGCACGGATTAAAAAAAGCATTTTATTAAAATTAATCATTTTATGTATAATTCGTTTTTTTCAAAAATATATGATCATAAATTTATAAAAAAAATATAAATGAAATATCGTAATAGAATTTGTAATTTGGCATAAAAATTGTAAAAGTTGGAAACAACCGAACCTATTATGATAATTTAAATTTTGAACGTACTTCGAATTATTTTAAAGTACATGCAAATGGTGAGTGAACGTCTAACGGTGAACAATATGTTAATAAGGCTTTAATTCTTTACACCTTTAAACACAAGCCAAATGATATGAAACACCACAATAAAAAAATAAAATAAAAAATAAAATAAAATAAAAAATAAAAAAAAATAAAAAAATTAAAAATTAAAAATTAGGCAATTAGATTAATTGGTATATGGCTAGGACGAGGGAGGTTTGGGTTAAATACCACTAGAATATTTACCCGAGCGATGCTCGGAATAATATTTAATGTTTTATAGTTCTTTTTTTCTTTTTTTATACTGTAGTTCTTAAGTGTGATGAACTGCTTGTGGATTATACCAAAATTATAATTTAACATTTGGAAGGTTATTATTAGATGTGTTATTTATAGGTTTTACCATCATAGTGTAAGTTGTAAAGGATCCAAATAAGTTACATCATATAATTTTATTTTACCCATAGTTCATTTCATTACTATTTTATTAGCATATGTGAGTAATAAAACTTACTAATGTAACTCACTCTTTGTATTCGTGTTCATAAATAAAATATCATTTAGAGTTTGATCAAATCCTAACAAAATAATATATATGCTTAGAGATGTCATGCAAATATAACATTGGGATAATTTCTTCTAAATATTTGTTAACGCAAGAAACATGCTTCATTTTTTTTTATTATTAAATATTACTTGTTTTTAAGAAATTTATTTGTTAGTACCGTGGCTATACATTCATTCGTTTCACCATTTTGACGATTACTAAGAATTATGTATTCATTTGTTCTAACACATTGGATAGACATATAAGAGGTGATTTTAGTTGATGATATAATTTTTTAGAGAATATCAATTTAATTTAAGATTAAATCCACAACTAAATTTTAGATTAAAATCACGTTATTGCCTTTTAAATTTTATTGTTCCCATGCATTAATTTGGCACGGTTGCTGAAGGTTATGTTATTCCCTTCGTTCCAGTAAACTTATTTCACGTTGTGATATATATAAATTATAAAATAATAAATGAGATATGCTTAATGGGACAGAGGTGTACTATATTTCACAACTTTGTGGGGAGAACACATATTGACATTTTCTTCATGGTGGGTGAGTTAGTTTTGGTTAAATTGTTTACAAATTAAAAATCACACACAAATGACTTAAACCACACAAATGTCATGAAAGTATCAATGTTAATTCCACTACTGCTAAGATATGCACACACTATCAGTTTCATTTTTATTATTTCTAATATCGGATTTGTAAAGTTGCATGCGAATTTTTTTGTCTTGGATGAAGGACTTTTGAGACAAATAGCAGAGGGAGAGACAATAAAAGTATCTAAGATGAATATAAAATACTAACAAACTGTAACAAATAATATAAAAAAATACTAATAATTTCACAGAAGATTAATGATGAAAATTTATCTTATGAAAATCAGAAAGTCCTATAAGATAGGATGCACCTTTAATCAGTTTTTTCGAGTGCTAACAACTTGATTGAAATTTCATTCCCATGCAACATTAGCAATGCCTTAAGGGCTCAAGGACCATCGATGCTAGCGGTGGCTACGTCTTCAGCCGCTCTGCCTACGGAACCGTCACTTTTTGCCAAGAGATTTAACGAAGAGGTTTTAGAAAAAAAGTAGAGCGTTTCATATCTATTTTTCCAATTAATTATTTTTAAGTCTTTAAATAATAAATAATTAGTTGGTTTGTAATTTACCAATATACCCCTTGTACTTTGCTTTTATATATGTAATACTAGTATATAGATTGGTATTAGTAATATATTGGTTTTTCTCGCACTTTCAATTTTAAAAAAGGACGAATACAATTATTATACACTAAAAATTACGAACGTTATCTTGGCTAGTTGGCCCCTTAGATTGTTATTCATAAATTACACTTCTCTCCCCCTCCGCCCAAAAATAATAAATAATAATAATTAAACTTCTATCCACTTTTCATAATGAATAGATTTATTCGCCTCCAATTAATGTTTTAGGTTTGGAATTGAAAGCCGCTAATCATTCCAAATCACCGGCAAATTATCTCATCCAAGTTTACCATTCCAAATCCAAGACTGTCGTTAGGTATAACCTACTTGTCATGCAATAATATACTACTTCCCTCTCCGTCTCGTCGAATTCGTCTCATTTCTTTTTTTTGCATTTTTTGGCACGTTTTCCACGCTTCTCGATGAGGGTTTTTAAATGGATTTTTGAAAAATTCTTTCTTTTACGGGATACTACGACAGTCGGAATATACTGTTTCTGTTCTATTCCACTTGACATGTTTATACACAAACAGGACAGATACGATGGAACAAGGGTAATATTGTTTAGTACTATTACTCTTGGATGGAAACGAATGTAATAGTATTTGTTACTATTACTCTTGAAGATAATATAATATAAAATCGTTATCATACAAGTACACATATGAACAAATTTAATTATTGTTGGGTTCAACTAGACACAAGGTATCTCCCAAGAATTTGTTTATGTGTATAATTTGTTGAGTACGATTAATATGACGATCCTACATCAATATATTGTTAAGCGAATGTATGACTATAGGGGAAGCCATGCATTCACATTAATATTCACAATAAAATATTTTGTGACTAGAATTGCAAGCATTATATGCAAACACTTTCTTAAACTTTATCATTTTCTCAAGAAGATTTGTTTTTGCTTTTTTTTTAATTAAAATAAAAAAAGAAAGAAAAAGAGATGATTTCCTAGGGTTCTGTCGCGATTTCTTAGTTAGTAGTTATTGAAATTTTAATATCCAATCGTCAATTTAGTCAAAGATAAGTGAAATAACCGAATCTGATACACAAAATCAATATAAATCTTAGTATATGATTAGCTTTAATTTTTAAACTTAACATTATAATACGTAACGTACTATCACTATATATAGGCATTAATTTTGAGATTTAAGTCGGCCAAATTGACTATTACTCAAATCATGATCACTAAAATAGAAAATCCGCGCTTGTTTGATTTATTCTTCTTTTTTACATCATTGCTTGCAACCCCATTTAATAAGAATAAGTACATGCAACCAATATCATCAAATGCATGCAATATTGATGCAAATTAATTAATGGTTTAATAAAAAAGAGTATTAACACACCATAATAAAAAATAAATGAAAAAAGCGAAGCAAGTGGAGATTCCAATAAACATAAGAAGTTGGGAGCCACCAAAGGCCATCAAATCCCCAACCCTTTCACGCGCAAGAGCAATCACAATTTCACTTCACCAACCAATAGGAAAAAAACATAATATTTAGAAATATATTCACATATTTATTTTCTTTTCTTTTTTTATAAAAAAGGAAGAAGAGACAATATATTTTACAGATAGACAAACAATACAGATAATAAATAAATATAAAAAAAAAACAGCAATATAAGTCAATTCAGAAGAGAAGAGAGGCCGGTTTGCCATATTTTTTCTCTCTGATTTCCGTTCTCATTCAACACATCTCACGATTCCGCCCATCTAATCCGACGGTCCTCAGAGGGACGAAGAGGGAGAGGAAACACAATCACCGCCCTTCAATTCGCTTTTCAACTTTCTCTCCACCATTCTTCTCCTTCTCCGCGCGGATTAGCCATAAAAATCACCATGAATGAGAAGGCCGGGCCGTTTCCAAGGAGTTAATGCCAAGCATCGGAAGGTTTGTTCTCGTTTCTCGATTTATTTTTGCCCTACTTTCGTCGATCTTCTCTGCTCGGTGAATTTCTGCCAATCTGGATTTGTGCTGCTGTTGTGTACGTCATTCGGTGTTTATGGAGATGATTGAATCGGCGGATTTGGTTATGTTTGGCTTGTGATTGGTTAGAGTTTCGCGTTTTTTTGAGGTTGTGCAGCGTATGGTTGTTCCGAGATGCGTTTGTGTTTGATGAAATATTGTTTGTGTTTATCTGTTTCTTTTGATTTAGATGTGTTATTCTCCTCGTCTCGATCTAGCTCTTGTGTGAATTTGGATTGTTGTTAGTCTGAGGTGTATGCAGCTTGGGAAGCTAGTCTGCTGATGAGCGCGATTTGCTATTGTCTATTTCTTGTATACCTGAATCTGTATGGGTCGCCCCGTTTCATGGACATAATCGTGTACTAGATGGGTAGTGACTTTATCTATATGATATAGTGTCTGCTACCCAAGTATGAAGAGCAAAAGATATTTGAATAGTTCTGATGTTTTCATGTCAACTCAGTATGGATTCTACTATATCTATAAGAGTTGTTTCTATTATTCTATTTCAAAAGGCTTTCTATAATGTAAATAGTTGTGGAATTATGAAAACCAAAATCATGAGCTGTCAAATTAAAACAATTCAGATCTGGATTGCAGGAGTTGTAGAATTTTCACCGTGCACTGCTATCTTGTTCCTGAGGTTTTGATGCTTTTTAATGACCTATATTGCATAGGTTGTTGAGTACCTCTGCTTGAAAAGGGACCCTTTTGTACTTCCTAGGGCGCCATTCTTTCTTCATCATGCTTAATTTGTTTGTTGGCTTTTTAATAATTCATTTACATGAGTCTCTTCCCAAAAGCAGTTGGATTCTTTGTTTACTTGTCCAGTCCATTGTTTTCCTCTTATAAGATGACATCAATTATCTCTGTGCTATTAGATTTGGAAGGACTTCTTAAGTTGCCCGAGAATAGAGAGTGTGCTGATTGCAAATGCAAGTAAGTACTTACAAGTTTTTTAGTTTTAAATTTTGCATTAACTAATCATGAGAAATGAAGAAAGAGGCTGGATCAGATATTGTGCATATTCCATTTTGTAGTTAGGGACAGTTCTATTTTCATGGATAGTCAATGTAACATGTCATTGATTGTCTCTTATCCTTTTGTTCTTATTTGGTTGCAGAGGTCCTCGATGGGCTAGTGTGAACTTAGGTATATTCATATGCATGCAATGCTCTGGGATCCACAGAAGTCTTGGAGTCCACATATCAAAGGTTACATCTATGTCTTTTCCTATATGGTTTACCCATGCACAAATCCATATGTTTTATTTCATTTCTAGATGTTTTCAGCCGCAGAATGCTTTTAGTTTGTTATCAGGACAGGAGTTAAAGCACCCTATGAGATCATCTGAATTTCACGTCGGGTACTTCAAATATTAGATGCACTCTAACAACCTGTGCTAGTACAATCAGGAGAAATGCTTTCAATCATGATAGCGAGTGAATCGTATTCTAAAACTTAGCTCAAAGTAACTTTGCTCTGGACAAACTAAAAATATTTAAATCTCTATGAGTAATGTTGTGTCATATATTTTACTTGTTTCTCAACTGGTTCTCTGATTTCCTTGTATTTGTAACATCTGGTGTTTTTGCTTTGGAACTAGTAACTAAATTTGCACTTATCTAGAGATGGCTGCATCCTGCATAGACATATTTTACCTTACTATGAAATTTTGGAATATCTATGACTTGAACTTTTGGATATCTCTAAGGGCAAGGACTGACTTCTTGTTTGAGACTTACATAGCATAATTAGATGAAATTTTTATTGGTTCACATAAAACCCGAGCTTGTTCTTTGTTTTCTTTCCCTTCAATCTCTAGACCATGTTTTGTTTGTTTGGAAGTTCATTAATCTAATTGGGTTTTTTTTTGGTTTATGATTACATTCATTAATCCTCTTATGTGTACTTTGTTTATGACTTCTGAGAATGAAGAAGTAGTAACTAAGATTGTTAACTATGACTAATATACTCTATATTGTCTCCTTGTTAAATTGGTAGCAGATATTGATTGCTATTTGCTACTGTGGTTTGATTGTTCATATGTTTGGTATTTATATAGGTGAGATCTGCCACACTTGATACATGGTTGCCCGACAGGTCGCATTTATTCATGTAAGAATTTCTAACGTCTGTATTCGTGGTTGGGAACAGATTTGATATTTTTTGACAACAATCTCTAAAATTATTCTTTCATGTGAATGTAGCCATGGGTAATGAAAAGGCAAACAGCTATTGGGAGGCAGAGCTTCCCCCTAATTACGACAGAGTTGGGATTGAGAATTCATTCGTGCAAAGTAAGTGCTCTTATTGAGAATTTCATTGCACACGTATTTCATGTCTGATTCATTAAAAAATTGATTTGCGTCTTTTATGCCATACTCAATTAAGGTATGAAGAGAAGAGATGTACCAAGGATGGGCATCCAAAGTCACCTCCTAGGAGAACTGAAGAGAAAGCCTCTGTTCAGAGGCAAAGACCTAGTGATAGAAGTGGGCATGGACAATTCAGCAGTTCTGGTACTCTTCTGAGAGGAAGAATGTTCCAGCACCTAATACAAAACAAACTTCTGCTACCAAAATTAGCTGTGCCCAACCTCTCAAGCTCCCAGAACAAGTATGTCTTCTGGCATACATTTGTTTTCTTGTTTAAGTTATTTCATGAGAGGTTGTTGAGTTCATAAGAAATTTTTTAACTCCTTTCCCAGTGGAGTCTGCCAATTGAGTTATTCAAGCAAATTTTTTTTTTCCTATGAAGGTTTAAAGCAGGGTATCTTCCCATGATCTTATATTATGGTTAAGGGGTTAAGCTTTACAATCTCATTGTCATTCAGATGACAACTAGTTGTCTTGTTTCTATATGTATATAATGTTGGGACGAGCGATGAAATTGATCCCCTGCAAATTGTGTTTTTAAAGTCGGTGTTGCTTTTCTCTGAGAATTCTTTAATATTTCTTATATATACTTCAATAATGCCCTTAATAAGGTGAAGTAAAAAATAATGGGCCTTTTTTGTTTCTCTGACAATAGGTAGCTCCAGCTCCAGTTTCTTTTACTGAGCAAGTGATTAAGAAAACAGAGACAGCTCCACCTGTTGAACCTTCAAAAAAGGTGCCAGAGAAGGTCTCTCCCCCCAAAGTTGATTATGCAACTGATCTTTTTACATGCTTTCTATGGATGGTTCTGGTGAGAATGCCACTGGAGCTTCTGGAGATGATAATACATGGGCAGGATTCAATGTATGTCTGAATTATCTTGCAATCTTAATTCTATGTGTTTTTCTGCATCTTCTTTCGTGTCTTTCACGGGTGAAGATGGTGGGGTTTGCGGGGCGGGAGAGAGGGGGGGGGGGGGTGCTGTCAAGCCCTGAAGAGAAGTCATAACATCTTTGGATTTAGTAACTTAGTTGATGTTCATGTTTGTTTTGGAACTGCAGCTGCTGATGCGTCTTCCTCAACAGAAAAAACTACTCCAGCAAAACTTGATGAAAGCAAATCACAGCCTGCTTCTGGAATTGAAGATCTTTCAAAGATTCACCATCAATAATACCTAGTTCAACATCAGGGAATCCCCAAAAGATGTTAAAAACGATATTATGTCTCTTTTTGAGAAGGTATGCCTTGTGCCCGATTCTTGAGATGTATATGAGCCACATCCTTGTTCTCCCTAAAACCACACTTACCCCCTCTACAAAGACAAGAAGGAAAATAAATAAAATAATGTATGAACCTTTATTCTTGAGATTAGAAAGGTTCATTCCATATTTCAAATATCAATAAGGTTAGAATTTCATGAGGATTTAAGTGACGTCTACATTTTCATATTCCATAATTTAATCCTTTCCTTTTTGCATTGACATATTGCAGACCAATATTGTTTCCCCATTCGCTGCTCACCAACAACAACTTGCGATGCTAGCTCAACAACAGTCACTTTTAATGGCTGCTGCTGCAGCCACAGCAGCCACTGCTTCTGGGGCAATGCCAAAAGTTCCTAACAACGCACAAGCAGGGCTTAATGGTGCCAATTTGCCCAATCAAATTGGCAGAGTGCTGGTTACCAGTTCCCTGAATGATGATGACAGATACTCAAAAGGCAGAACTACAGAAATATATGCAGGTATAGAAAAAGTGGTTTCTGGTGATGTATCTACGGAAGTTGAATATATGGATGCACTGACACTCTCTATTTTCTTCATTTGACAGATGGGAAATATGGGGCCACCTCGACCAATTGGAAATTCTTATGCTCCCCCACGTCTGGGTATGTGCATGAATCTTTTGATTTGGTAGATACTTTGGGAAATATTTAGATCCAATTTTTTCTTCAGGTGAACCTTGGTTTGGATAGAGTTAACACTATCTAATAGTTATTCTAATAATGATGCTATGGAGTATTCATAAAGTCATGAGCAATGTGATTTGCATAAAATGATGTCTTACTCAATTAGGTGGTAAACTTATAACTTTCCTCATCTGCAACGATCTTATTAACTGTTTGTAATTCTGCTGAGCTGAATACTTGAATAATAAGGGTATTGATATCTTTTACTAGACTCAAGATGCAAGATGATATGTGCATCGTTTGTGAGGCTGTATGCAAACCTAGTCCTTCTGTTGTCCACATTTAGACACTTGTATTGACTTGAAGGTTATTCTCTATTTGGGTTTTAAGCTTGGGTTTCTGCTTTGCCGGGAAAATAGGAACATGTTGGTTCATATATTCTGGTTGTGTTCTAATGTTTCCTTGTAACTAGGTAATTGAACTTATATCCTGCATCATTACCATAGCCGACTCTTTCATTTTTGTGTTGCAGGCTGTATGCGATGGGAAACAATGCGCCTAGTAATGGGAGCATGCCTAGTATGCCTGTAGCCGGCAAACAGAATGCATCCTCACTTTCATCCGATTCTTCACAATCAGGAAAAGAGTTCGATTTTTCCTCTCTGACGCAAGGGTTTTTCGCAAAACATTGAACATGGAAAATGGAAATATGGCTTTTTGGACATTCCATAGCATACTACAAAAGTTATTCACAGAAATAGTATTTGAGTTCTTTTTCTCCTGTATTTGGGGGTTGTAAACTATTGTAGGGGAGCAGCTTGAGATTGCAAGGTGTATCTGAGTAATAATAATTGCTTGAAGATTGAGATATTATTCTTTACTAGCATGTTTTGTATACTATTTTTTCTTTTTTAAGCTATTGATCATGAAGAAGACGAAAGCGATTAGTGTAATATATGTAGCAGATTGTTTTATTCTATGTTGTGCTCTAATTGCTTTTTATTAGAGTTGGGATGATTCCTGTAATTATGTCGCAATTGATTTTTTTTGATTTTTTTTTTGAAAAAATAGTCGAAAGTTTTTTTTTTTTCTTTTCTATTTTAATACGTCCATTGAATGAACATCAATTTGATGTTTCCATGTCATTAAATTAATTCAAGTAGAAATGTCACTAATGAAAATTTGGTTTCCAATTTATTTTTTCTAAACAAACATGATATATGAGATGCAGCTTCTCAATATCATATCTACAACTTTTACAGTCCCACATCTTATAAATACAGCAAACCATTCTAACATCATTGGCTTATCACACTTTTGTACATTCAAGAAATCTGAGTTGCTTTCTGTTTAGTTGTGGATAAAAGCAGAGACGGAATCCATCCAGAGTAGAAACTTCTGATGTTCACATCACCATTGTAGCTGGGAACAACCTATCCAACAGCGTGTACAACCCGCCACCAAGGAGGAGGGCTCCACTGAAACGAGTTCGATTTCCCATATTAGATCAGGCAAAAAACCAAAACGGGGGGCAGACATGTTGTGAAACGAATAGCCTTTCATCTGTTCAAACTTAAGAAATACCTCATTGGATTGATCCATGCTGAGAACTTGCGGAATGAAAGCAGGCTCTGCATGTACACATACATGCAATAGCATTAGCATAGGTTGACGGCATAAATAGATAGTCATGTTATGCATTATAATGAAAAGCAGCCGAGGTATGTGGTATCTTTACATACTGAAAGCGCGGGCGAAGAATTATATCAATACCTGCAATGCTCCAGCAAAGGAAGCAGCAAGAAGAAGAGGAGCAACATAGCCAGTTGTGTATGTCAATAGTAGGCTACCCCCTACCAATGGATCCTGTAATCGAAAATGATCTACATCAGTTGCAAATCTATATCTGCTTGCATTGGTAAATTTGTGAGGATCTTTCTAAATATAAAAGAATAATTGAGACAATAAGAGAGCAGATAAGTACCCTGGTGGAGGCGACGTACCCAAGCAACGTAGCAAGCACGGGAGTACTGCAGGGTGATGCAGCTAATGCAAATGTAAGCCCAGCCAAATACGCCTGGACACCTGATTAGCCATATGAAGAACAAGCTCTTCAACGAATGCTTTATTCCTTTAGGGAGGACAAAAGGCTATATGAAAAAAAGTGTTTATTACCTGAAGGAAAACTAGCAGCAGCTGCACGAGGATCAAAGTTGTTGAAAAAGGAAGGAAGCTGTAACTCAATTACCTGTACCACCCATAAATGGGATAATATGTTATGTACAAGAAATCAGCAGGCTATAGCTCAAAGTAAGCACAAGTGCATGGCACTTTTAAAGTTGGTGATAGAAACTAGACATTAAGAAAATTCTGACTGTGAACCGCAATTTTTATTTTAAGCTATCACCATGTTTGGGACAGATTGAAGGGAACTGATCAGAAGCAAATAATGTCAAAACTAGAAAGAAGAGATCTGGAAAGGACGGAATTGAAAAAAGGCCAAGCTCTGTATCAGCACAAAACCCTATGGATTAAGAGGACATCAACTAGGTTGCACTTGACATTATCTAGTGTCCAGGATCCATTGATTTCAGCCACTTCAATCATCTATAGAAGAGGACAATTTATGCTTACCTATATATTTTTGTATTGTCACAGATATCTTAATAGGGCATCATTATATGGAATGATGCATATGAGTTTGTACACTCTATGATGACCTGAAATGACTTGGGCTCTTCTGATAGAATTGACTGCTGAAAAAAAAGGTAACAGGAAATTGAACAAATACAAACACCTCCAAGAGATTTAAACCCATGATGATAGCCAAAGAAGAAGCAGCCACGGGTAGTCCCTGACCAATTTGGCCATAGGCCTTTCCAGCAAATGAGGCCGCGACACCAAGTAGGGCCAATGTTGTCGCCAATCCCATTGCAAATGAAATTGAATTCCCAATAACCTGTCCAACATAAAACTCAAGAAATATGAATGAGTTTCACAATGCTAATGTAGCTGTAGTCACACGCTGTCCTAACCATATTTCTTGGCTTATTCTTTTAAATCCACCTTTTGACAATTGTCCCAGGGCCTTGAAGTGAACATAAGAAAACATAAAATGGAAAACTTCCATAAAAGAAAACAAAAAGGACTTGTGCCTGTATATGCTGGATAAGTAATATACCTCTGTTTTGCTCTTTCCAGAACCAAATGCCCCTAAAATAAACCAATCAAACGAGAAAATTAGGCATAAAAGAAAGCTATAATTATTCAATATGAAAATCCGGCAGCCCAAATCCCACCTATATAACCAAGGGTAAGGGGCAAAACACTGAGTGTACATGGAGAAAGACTAGTTACAAGCCCAGCACCAAAAATGACTGCCAAACTGCAGAGATATGTATGTGAGAATATAATGACATTGTTTATGGATGAGCTCCCAATAAACCTAGTTCAAAGAAGAGTGAACTCGAGATGAGACATACCTAGTAAAACTGAATGATGTTAACTGGTCCTGCACTGCTACATTGGCATCTTGACTAGCTGAAAATAGGAGGCCTGAAAGCCAATCTCCAGCGCTCCCATCAGCAAGACTATATAAAGAAGCAGGTATTTCCTGAAAACGAAAGCAACATGATGAAATCGATTCAAGTAATGTTTAGGAAGATACACATACAGAGTTATTCCCATTTCCCATATGACATCACTTGCCTGCCCTAGAACTTAAAGATGGTAAACCAATAAATAATAAGTGGAGATGTATAGATAACGAGAGAGGCCAAAGCAAGGGAAGAGAGAGAGAGGGGGGGGGGGGGGGGAGTAAAAGAATAAAAGGAATCCCTCTATGACAAAGATAAACAAAACATGCCATCCCTTTGTCAGTTATCACACACGAAGACACCCCAATCACGAAAACAAGAACATCTTCCTATAAAATTTCACATTGCTATAAATGATAGTTCACTTGGTCAGACATATGTAAGCAAGAATAACACAACTTAAAACCCACAATAAGACAAACACGATCTTCTTAATCGTTTTACACAACTTGCAAAGTTTCTTCATTGCCATAACTACATGACGAGAATCGCAAAAGGTTTGGGAATTGGGATATTCTAAAAGCGTCATCACAGAATCAAGAGGATAAGTATCAGTATTAGCCAAGAGTGGACAAGTGTGGGATCAGAAATAGTTATATGACAGACAATATAACCAAGGCCTAATACATCAGAACCACAAATAGGTACATAACATACAGCAGCAAATAATCGAAATAAGTGAGTTCTAACCACGATAGTTTCCACAGTCGAAGCATTTGCTAACGGCGTTGCGAACAAAGCCGCAGCTGAAAATCACAAAGTGAGACGACTTAACATCATCACATACAAAAAAAGGAGGGGCACAGTGTTGCAGAAGATCTAGCTATCAGCAATAAATTACAAACAGGAAATAAGAATGCAATACCTGCAAACGAATTTATCAGGGCACTGGTCAGATCAATTCTGGTAGTCTTGGATAATGAAATGCTACCAACAGTTTCACCAATCTCGAGCTCACGTTTCAGGTTTATGAACTGCTTCTTATCGTGATTACCTATCAGCACAAGAAGAATTTAAGAATTTCTAAGAATTCTCAGAAATGTACCGAAAATCAAGGAAAGGAACTGGTAATGAAACCTCCATAGCAATTAGTGGGTAAACGTTTGAAACTCGAAACTGGTATGGAGCGACAGCAGCCGGAGCCGCTCAACAACGCCGACTTCATTTGCAGAGAGAGAGAGAGAAGAGAGAGAGAACCTCACGACTTTGAAGTTTTAAATTAATACGCTTTCCCGTGGCCGTGTCAAATACACACTCACAATTAATTCTGAAAAAAAAAAAAAAGGAAAAGGAAAAAAAAATACTACCTCCATCTCATTGAAGTAGTCACATTTGACTTTTGACTTTTTCGGCATGCGTTTCTACCGAAAAGAAAAAGAAAAAAGTATTTCAAAATTATATTTTCAAGCCCGTACTAGGTTTCGATAGAAACGCATACCGAAAAAGTCAAAAGTCAAATGAGACTACTTCAATGAGATGGAGGTAGTATATAATACTTAAATAATTAAATGATTCCATCACACAAAAATCATTTATTTCATTTTGTTTTAAAAATCAGACCGAACCGAACGGTTGAACTGGAAACTAAATGTAGTTCCAATTCAACGGTTCTGTCCAATTTCAGCCGATTCGACTGCAGTTCATTCCAAAAAACCAGGAATCAGAGATCTTGCCGGTTCGACCTTCGGTTCGGTTTTAAAAAACTGTTCAAGAGTAACATAATACAGTTTTTTTTTTTTTTTTTAAATAATTTAGAACGTAAACAAAATAAAAATTTTACAAGTTCAAAAGAAAGCTCACATTTTACAAACACTCAACAATCCCATAAGAAAAGATAGTTTTCTGGGCAAAATTTCTCCAGAAAATGAATAAAAAGTAGTCTACAATTCAAAGCCGTCACACACTTTCTGAGTTTTGAGAAGCAAGAGTTATTCAGACAGTTCGTCTCTATAAACACCATTGATTTACAACAGCAACATTGGGAGTTATTTACAACTAAATAAAGTATACCGAACTACTGTAAATCTAAGAAGCAAAGACTGCCGAAACAAAAACAAAAACAAAACAGGGAAACGGACTAGGCACGTCGACCCAACAGAATACTATTTACACTCTCCAGCTGCAGTTCTGATAATCCACTTTAGATTCTGGGCAACAGAGGAAGACATTGTTCAACAATTCAGATTTAAAAAAGTTGTCGTTAAACTAGAGGAGTACTGAGCTACTACATGAAATATATGCATAGTTTGAAGTACTTTGAACAAGAACCAAAGGAAACACCATACCCGTGGAGCTGTGGGTTACCGCAAGTCTTCCTTAACCCCATCACCACCTTTCCTCCTGGTTCCACTCGATAAAATGTAACTGCAAAAGTGTATCCATTTTTGGGATTAGAAGAATACTTCTCAACTTAATAAAGATTTTTCTTCAGAGTCATGACTCAGCAGCTTAAATGTTCGAATATACAAACTGTGCCCAGGAAACTTGCTTAAAATCTCAGAAAATCTGTACTGATTAATAACGAACGAGGCTTTGAGATAGTTCGGCAGATATCAAACCAATGGCATGGAATATGAGAAATTTAGACTACTACAGCTATGAGAAGTATTTTAACAAGTTCTGGTGATTTTTTCTTTCTTTGTGGCATATAATTGGCATCCAAATTATGAATCTTCGAAAATGAGTTACCTGTATCACCAGGCTGCCATTTCTTTGAGACTATATAGTCTCTGAGACCCTCCAGAACATAAATCCTACTGCCACCATTCAGAAAGTATCGATAATGGAATTCCCAGTCTTTACCATCAATATCTTGAATTTTGATGCGTATACCATGCAAGGCAGGTATATCAGGGAAAAAGTTCTGTTTACAAACCAAGTTTTGCAGACAATCAATGAGTCAAGATTTGATATTCCAATAATGCAATAATAAAAGCACACAACTTAGGAGTTTGGCTCACCTCTGCACATCTTTTTGGTATAATAAGGCGCGCTAGTTTAAGGTCAGTATCACTAGCAGACAGTATCTTTTCAAACAGAGGAGTGACAGTGGCTTTAGGGCTAAACCATGGTCAAGGATCATACTCATTGTTAACAACATAAATACAGTATGTTTTAGTACATCCTGGAAATTAGAAATCTCAACTATAAAAAGATTAAAATCTTTAGAGCTTATTTTTCCAGAATATTTAGACGATGAAATCAAAAAGGATACTTTCGAGAGACTTTCTGCAGTTCCGAATCAGTCACTCGAGGCCAGTACTGGGCTTCTACTGGGGATTGCCCAGATGATTCTCTAGCTCTTACCTCAGGTTCAAGAGACAGACATCGTTTCCGTGCCTGCATTTAGATATTCATAGCTCCATTTCATTAGTTCAGGTAAGAATATAATACATTCAGGTAGACAAAATAAATAAGACAAATATAGAAGGAAAGGAAAGATAGTGTTCGAGAGCAAATCTCAAAAATTATAACAACCATGTTGCTTATGAAATCTCAAAAATATGAACAATTTCAATTTGTCCTACCAATATAAAATTCAACCTTGAGCACTCCATGCATATTATCCCACCAAAGTCCAAGAGCAAATGAGTACTGAAAGATACAATGCATCCGCAATGGACCAACTGCATTTAAAAAATGATAGCATTAACATGGATGAAGGGGACTATACTCTCCGAGATTAGACGGAAAGAGAAAACCTTGTTAAATACCTGTCTGATAATACAATTATCAGAGAAAAGTGAGCAACAACTTTCAAGAACTGACCTTTCCACAAGATTCACAGTCCCTCCAACCATCATCGCTTGAATGGAAGGTCTCACAGAATCTCCCATCATCATATGCAGAACTAAGGAAACAAAAATTAACATTTTTATGATCGTAGGAAAGAATCATAATTATATCAGGGATTTGAAAGCTGCCTAGAGGTATTGAACACAATTTGCAATCACAAATGTATATAATCAGAGCTCCCTCATGTCTTATACTGTATCTTAAAGCTGAAGGAGTTAGACTCATTCCAGAAAAACCGGACTTGATAGGTCCGATAATCACATTATGTGATCAAAGAATTACGCAAACTAACAATACACTAAAATTATCCACATGACAAGCAGAGCAGCTCCTTCCATTTCATGATTTGAATATTGAAAAATCATCGCAAAGTTGAACACTACAGTCATCTTGCTTTTTGGGTAGCTCTGTCATCTTCCCTACCTTGTTAGTTTTTCTAACACGAGACTAGTCTGACTGTGTCAGTTTTTCCAAAAAGATTGCGTTCACTTACAGATAAGGCATCAATAATTACAACATCAAACCAACTTTCAAAATACTGCAAATTGTTGATTGTTGACATAGCACTGGAAGTAGCTGTAGAAATGAGAATACAAGATTCTATATTTGAACTTAAACAAAAATGACAATGAAGAAATTCCCAAAATAGTCGTCCATTGCTACTTAATAATCATATCTTTATTGGACTCGAAGTATCTTTCTTGTCAAAGAAAAGACTCAGAAATGGCCACTGGTGCACACTCATAAGGAAATGCAGTAACGGTGCACAATAATTCTGATCAAGAGCTAAGTCTAGACATGGCATGAAATGAAATGATAAAAAAAATCTCCAACTGCAGTTTGCTTGGCACACAAGTAAACAAAAACCAGCTCGCCGCCGCCTCCCTAAACCCAACGGAGTTGAACACAGAAGCATGACTCGAAAGGAACTCAACTTAGAGCAAAATGCAGCAAATCAAAACAAAACAAGAGCGCAACCAAACTTGATCAAACAATTCCACCCCCGAAAAATGTAAAGGAAATTGTCCCTAACATCACACTGCACTGCAAGAGCGAGAAACATTGGCTCAAAATCACCAGCACAACGATAAACACGGCACGTAGCATTTTTCGAGCGCGATTGAGATTGAGAGAGAATGTAGGTGTACTCACGCGCAGCGAGGGCAGAGATGAGCGAACTCGCCGCTGCGGAGGCGCCAGCCGTTTCTGAAATGGTCGGGATTGGAGCTGGAGTCCTGGCACTGAAAGCACGACATTTTTGAAGGCGAAGAAGAAGAAGAAGAAGCAGCAGCCATGGAATTAAAGAACCCTAAATTGAGATTGAAATTGAAATTGAGAGTGTTGTGTGTGTGAGCTAAGCGTAAAATTACAGTGGAGAAGAAGACAAAGATTGGGTTAGACTGCCACTCCTTCCCACCGTCATTATTACTATTATTTACTTTAATTATTATTGATTTTATATTTTTAGTATGACTGGAAAAATTGAAAAGTCGGTATTTTTATTTATTTTATCCGTTTTTTTTCATTTAGTTTTCTTTCGACGACGTCGTTCCGAATCCAATGTCTTGAGCTTTAGGTAGGGGTGGAGTCGTGGTTGCTAAGGAGTGGATCAATTTATGTATAACCCACATTTTGACACGTCGCATATGGAAAAGGATTAAAACGACTTTTCATTCATAATACTAATTGGGCCCTCCTCTGTCGCGGTCCCAAAATAGACTCACACTCACATTACCTTGTCATAAAATTATACTAGTGTCTAGTAATAATTATACTTATAATAATTAAATAAAAATTGTGACATTCAACAACCCATCGTCCACGGAATGGCGAACATTGTGGTGCACCAAGGCCCAACCAATTCTCACCGCACAATTTGAAAATTATTTCCTTTGTCCCGTCCTAAACGTTACGTTTTTTTAAGAGTTAATTTGTTACAAATACATAAATTATATATGGATACTTTTTTCAGTTAAAATTGAAAGAGTCAGTAAATTTCTTATCGAAGGTCAATCCGCCGCATCCTCCCCTCCGGCGTGTCAGGTGGTGGCAGGCCGCTCTCGATGCACAGTGTGTCTCAACTTCCTCGCATGTGGTCATTGCAAGGATTGTATTGCCACCTCAACAAAAAGTACCACCGATTTAGAAGGGAAAAAAGAAGAGACATGAACTTCGAATGAGAAATTGGACATCGTTAGAGATATTCAATGAAAACACGTGGTGAGACAGTCAACTGTATATTAATTTATAAAAAGTAAGCCACATTATCAATATCAGATGTCATGCCACTTTCAATTTTAGCCGGAATGTAATTTGGAAAACAAAAAATCCGGAACAATTGAAAGTTTAATTTCTATCAAATTTTTATTTATTATAAAAATCGAATTTTATGTATGATTTTTTGTATTTATAACAAATTAATCGCTTTTTAAATGCAACATCTTTTGCCCGATGTGGGACGGAATTGTAAATTAAATACGAATGATGGAAACATTTTAACATATCTTTGACTTTGAGGGGACTACATTAGATGTAGTAGTAAACAAATATCGCGTTGCATTTTTATTTCATTTGTATCAAACAGTCAACACATACAAATAACCCATTTTATGTGGGTGCCTTTCGCCTGTGATTAATAACCACATCAAATAGCAAATAAAGTAAAGAAAAATAGTCGCCAAATAAATCATTTTATCTGGTCCAAAACAAAGAGACGAAAATTAGAGGCAGGGCAATTGTCGTAAAATGTCAAATACACCCCTGTTCTTATCCAAAATAACAGCAGTTGTTTATAACTAATCTTTCATTTTTTAAAAATTTCAACGGCTCTATTTCATCTCCACCTCTCCCCAAAAAAAAAAAAACAAATTCTGAGAAAATCTTCAAAACCCCCATCAGTTTCCGGATTCCCAAATCCCGAATAGCCCTAGAATCTCTTCTAAAACTCTGCCGAAATATCAATAACACAACAATTAATCGTCGAAATCGAATCTGGCTTTGATTTCTGCGAAGAAATTGGCGTGTGTTGTTGTGTGCGCGTTCTCCCTCAGGAAAGACGTTCCATTTAGCGCTTAATCAGGAGAATTTGGTGCATGCAGAGTTTTAGGGGAGGATTGAATTACGTGATTCCGGGGACGGTTTTGTTCGATCCAGAATTGAAGGATCTCTCGAGTGTTACAACCGGAGAAGATGTTATCTGCGGCGCCGAATTGTATTGTCCGCAGCTCGTTAGAGGAAATGCTGGAGGCTCTCCAGCGAAGAGACGAGAACGAGAAGCCTCGAGATATTCCTCCTGCGCTCCCCCTGCGAGCCGTCTCTCGTTCTCGCCTCCCGTCGGCGAAGAGGCGGTTGCCTGTTAGCTCTGAAGCTGACGGAATCAGGAAGAGCTTGGAGTTTTCTTCGTTTAGGGGGAAAATGAGAGGGAGTGGAGGAGATAGTTTTCGTGATGAAAAGGATAGAGAAATGGAATCTGGCGAATGGTTTTATGTTGCAGAGACGTCGGATGAAACGAGGATGGAGGAATCTGTTCCTAATCATATGGGCTACTTCGTGGAAAAGGTTGGAATGTTTCCGAATTTTGTTTTCGTGTTGCTGATTTCCATTTCTCTTGCTTATTGTGTGAGAAGAAGGAATGGGAAACTGCGAATTTCAATTATGATGTGGTTAGGAGTGGATAGCATAAATTTTCTGCAATTTTGTTTATTAAGTGTTGAAACCTTTTTTTTTTTTTTTAAAAAGCAACAAATACTAGATGCCCGTCTATAGTTTATTTAGGCTTCATAGTTATGAAAAGGATAATTGATCATGCTTGCTGCTATTTGTGGGCTATTACTTCGATTACTTTGGAAACATCATTTTATTAAAATCTGGATCTGCCAATTGCTCTTTTTCTGCGGACATGATGTTGATAAGCCACTTTCTCTCTCATCCCTTTGTGACTGTGTTATGCTCTAGATGAACAATATGGTATGATGTCAATGTTAATTTAAGTAGACACCAAGATCCTCAAGTGTGTCAACTGGTCTTTGCAATTTGATGCCTTTCCAGAAATGTAAAATGTGGATTGTGTGCATGAAATTATGATTCCAAGCAGGAGGGATCGGTTTGAGTTCGTTCATGTACATACAACTTCCAAAATGTGTCTTTTGGTTCTCGTGATTTCATTATTAATTAGATTACATGCATGGAAAGTTGCGTACATCTCTTGTAGAAACTGAGAAGATCATGAAGATCGGCTTATCTAATGTTTGCTATTTTGATTACAGTTCGGTCCCAATGAACATTTTAGACAACAAAGGTTGCAAGGTGCTCCTGAGGTGCAGAAGGATTCGGAGGGTCATCATGATCATGGACACCTCCATGAACTTAATCAGATAGCTATCACACTCCAATCATGTGAGGCCTCCCAGAAACTATGTCATTTAGTACCAAGTAGTTTACCACCCTCGATGAAAATTATATTATAACAGACAACATATACTCTTCTTTCTAGTAATTTCTCTGATTACTTGTGATTATTTGAATGAAAAACATGGTAGCTCATTTTCTATTTTTGTACTGCTGCCTGCACCAATTCATCAAATCATTTTCTTATATGTTCACAACGGTTTATCTGCAGATGCTCGTGGTGAAATAGTAAGAAAGGAGTATAGTGCCTTACTCGAAAGGAGAAATCAGGATAAGCTAGATGAGGTTAATGCAATTGTGAAATTACAGTCAGGTAAAATTCTTCTTCGAGTTCCTCAAAGACGAGTTTTTCTTTGAGGTGTAGCCGATGAATCAAGCGTAGTTATCTAATCCAACTAATTTGCTTGTGCAGTAATTCGTGGATGGTTGGCCCAAAGGCATTTTAGTCACCTCCAGAAGTTGATAAAGTCGACTTATGGCAAAGTGAAATCAGGCATCAGCATTTCGGAACTCAAGGTACTATGTTGCAAAAGACCACGACTTGAATGTTTATATCATGAAACTTGACTTAAGACCTTGGTTATAAGTTACTTGTTGCTTCTTGCAATCATTTTCTTAACTTTTAACAGGTACTTGAAATTAAATGGTTTTTTTAGGTCATTACGTAATCAATTTTGTTAGCTTGCAATGGTATGCAGGAAAGCCTATAAAGTGTTTCTGTGTGGTTTTCATAATCTTGTCTCTTGGACTCATATTTTGCATATATATCCCCAGAAAATATAGTTAAGTTATCGAGTCAAATCCTCTTGTCTGATAAGAGAGACTACCTATAGCATCAACTGGAAGAATTTACACTAAAACTCAAATGTGTGTGACTTGGTCCTGGCCTCACTCTTCTCTAAATGATATTCTCCCTGGTTGAGCAGAATCTGGCTCCAGAGATGCTGCCTTTGTTTGTCAAAGTACTCCAAAAGAGGGTTTCAATGGTAGAAGAAGCTCTGGAAGTCAAGGAAAAGGACATGGCATCCTTGAGGGAGCAAATGCAACAATGTGAGGCACGATACAAAGAATCTGAAGCAAAGATGAAATCTGTAGAGGAGAATTGGCAAAAGCAGATTACATCTTTACAAGTGAGTCTATTTGGATTCCTTTCAGTTGAAATACTTGCTATAATGACATCTTTACAAGTTTACACGGCTTTCCCAACTCTTTCTCCTACTTTCTCTTCTGCAGAAGGATTTGGCTGCAGCTGAAAAAAGGGCCTCTGCAAAAAGTGCAAATCCTCATTCTTATAGAACGATAAATGAAGGTACAAATCCCGGGAGCAATGAAGTGAAAGAGTTTGAGAAAAGGAAGGTTGTCACTTTTGAGGATGAAGAGCTAGCAATCGTAGATGTGAAGTCAGGGCAGTCGCATTTGATAATTCCTATCGAGAAATTGCAGAAATTGAAGCGCGTGATTAAGTCATGGATGAAAGATAACAAGATTCGGTTGAGAGATTCGAAGACGAAGATACACTCAATGGGCCATCATACCGAAGCTGATAGTCATTGGAGGGCATGGTGGGGAAAGAAAAGCAAGGGATCATAGAATCAACGGAAGTAGATCCAAACACGATCAAATACCAATCTTCGGAAACATGATTTTATTTTCAGAAACAATCTTCTTCCCCACACTACTTGTGGATTGAGAAGGGATCTGCCCCCTTTATTAGGAATTTAGGGGTGAAATGAAGATCCAAGAGTTAATTTCTGTTCATGTCAATATGTTCATACTATTAACTTATAATAAAAGTATAAGTTATATATTTATTTGATCATAGTATTCTCATCATGCAATTATTCTCTAGTACGCTCAAATCATTTAATAATTATGTAATTTAAATTTAATGGTTAAGATATTTATTTTAACGTAATGCTTACAAACTTCTAGATTTCCACAACTAGACCATCAGGTCTCCACTACAATGAGAAGTCGCCCAACCATAAATGAAAAGTTTTAACCACGAACTCAAAGCCTAAACTGCCCAGAAAAGAGAAACTGGAAAACCAAGAGCAAGCAAAATTGTTCTTTTAGCTAAATGTCGAAGCACTTCACCATTTACGTTTAGTTGTGAGTGCTTCAAAGCCCTTGATATTTCCCTCTTGGAAGCTTGATATATGCAATGATCAGCCAGCGATGCATAACACTTCAAGAAATTTCTTCAGCAAAGATTATGTCATATATGTGCTGCACTGCAAGATTAGTAGCAAGAATCAAAATTTCAAGTTTGGGTGAAAGAATATCAAACCAAAATTTGAATCTAGAAGAAAATTATATGTTATAGTACACAAGAAGATATAACATGAAATGCAAAACATCGTGACAGAAAGATTACATTGCCTGGGCCATATTTAATAGAAACTGTAACTTTTCATTGCTCAAATTGCAAAGCTGAGTCAACTAGCGTGCATGCTTGCATACTAGTTAAGCCAATCAAGATTTAATCCCATAGAGATACTAGCTTTGATCTAAGCGTATGGAAACCCACAGTAAGAATTTTCCTTCTAGGAATTACAAATGCTAGTGTCGCCAAGTTCTATTACCTTCCTCTTTGGGGATATTAGGTTGATCAACCAGGAGCTGTTGAAGTGAAACTAAGTCACCACTTGCACTGGAAAGATGAAATAAAGCCTATCAATGAACTTGTATGAATATGCAAAAGAGCTCAAAAATTGAGAAGCATCACATCTGCGACATAATAGAATAGGACGAAAGCGAACAGGAGTCTCGAACAAGGAACAGACGAATTCGAGACTAGACTGATTAAGAAAGTAGCAAAGTTGATGGCTAGATGTAAAATTCCTGAAATCGACTTGTATAAAGTATAAACTAGATTATGCTTACTAGAGACAGAGGAGACATGTTACTTCAAAATCATCATCATCATCATCTGAAGTTGAAAGTTATTAACCTCAATTCATTCTTATTTAGATGAAATCAAATTTCTAGCTTGGCCAAACAATACAGCCTTAATTGATGGACGTGGAATTATAATGCTTATAGCAAGCATGCTAAATTGCTTAACATGACTACCTCCAATTTATTTTTTCTCGTTAAAACTAGCATCCTCGTCTATCAAGAAGGGTGTAAGAGCAGGTATAGGTTCTAGCTACATGTTACAAAGAAGAATATTCATTGACCTGGGTTTTAATGCAAGAGCTGGAAGTGCTGATACCACAGATAATTTAAGAAGGTACCTGATGAAAAACAGTATATCAGTTACAGTTGATAGTGCAAACTTCTACATCATCAAATAACCAAATTAAGGTCATTCGACTTTTGTTTTCTTTTTATGAAGAATAGATCAATAAATTCCCTAAAAATAAGGAGTGGCTTCCATCAGAAATATCTATCTCTATGATCTTCAAAATAAATTTTTAACTTCACGAATGGTTCCTTTAAAGGTTATATCAGATAGCACATGAAACTAGTTCAAATGGTAATTATGCAAATTTCGAGATGCCATGGCACCTAACAGTAATTATCTAGGAAGTGCACTAACTATCAACAGCATTTATGTGCTAACAGCAAGTCCAGTACTGAATGCAAAGCATCAAACGACGATCCATGCATGATTAACGGCTTGCCTGATGATCCACTTTCAGGTACAAGCACCAATAAAAGTAAAAACAATAAAACAACATTACTAGTAAATAGAATCCAAACATCCTTACTCTGATTGATGCATTTCTTCAAGAAGTCTAAGTCCTTCCAAACAATCTTCAAGAGTTGGTTTCACTCCGACACGTAGCTTCAACTGTTTTGCATTTATATGAGGAGACCCCACTTTTACATGCTGCTTACTATCCCGAACTACCTTCTCAAGGGAAGATACGATCTCACAAAATGCTTTCCTAAACAAAAGATTATCCAGAAAAGAAAGATCACTACCCTTCCAATATCCATCAAATTCCACTCTCCATATCAAGGAAATGAGTAGTGAAAACAAAAGATAATCACCACAAACAGCAGAATAGAACATAATCAATTCGAAAACCAGCAGCAAACAAAAAAATGCATGTATTCCAACAACAATAGATCGAACACAAAAGGAGAAAAGAAAGCAGCTACCACAAAAAGAAAACACGAAAAATTAGGAAAAAAATAAAGAAATGGATTACCCTACATAGTGTTATTAATGGAGATGAAAATGTTTTGGAGGGAATCCATCTGCTTTGCCAGTACAGCACCTTCTATCCCCTCAACACATGTCAAAGCCCCATAGTTTTGCGAATTTTGGATTACCTATTTATCAAATTAGCCAAAAAAAAAAAAGAAAAAGAAAAGAACACTTAGAAAAAAAAAAAAACCGAACAAATTTGAAACGTAAAATTGTAGAGAGGGTGAAAGAGAGACCTGCAACCTCTGGATGATGGAAGATGCATTAGAAAATTGAGAAATCAGCAGAGACTGGAGCTCTTCCCATCGTCTCATCTCCTCCCTAACTTTCCGGAATCTTTGGAGATACTTTTTCACTATCGACTCCATTCTTTCCCGAGCAAAATCGAACTCCGCCAACCAGTAAGTTTTGTTAGCTATTCTGCCGGATAAATTGGGCGGCTACGGCTGTGGCGGCGGCGCGAAGAGCATCGGTGGAATTGGGGCTGGCGGGAATAATTATGGAGTGATGTTTAATTTTAATTCCTCTAAGCCCTAACCCAAATCATTTTGTTTAAACTCCTGCCATTTTGTTGCTTTAGTTCTAATATTCTTTTTAGGGCAATTTACGATATAATTGTTAAACTATTCAATTTTTTATAATTGTATTTCAAATTATACAAAATAGCAATTAAATGTCTAAGCTATCAGTATTTTCACAATTATGTTATATATCTTAATTTTCGACGACGAAAAACACGTGTGGACAAGCCAAAATTGGGATATGGGTAAATAATTTTCGTTGTTGAAAATTAAGATATAGAACACAATTGTGAAAATGTTACTAGTACGGAGTATTTATTTTGGACGTTTAATTGTTAGTATTTTGTATAATTTGAAACACAATTGTGAAAAGTTAAATAGTTTAACAATTAAATTGTAAATTTCCCTTCTTTCTAAGTTAATTTGATTTCTTTTTATTTTCAAAAATCCAATAAACAACTAGGGGTGAGCATCGACCGACCGAACACCGAAAAACTAATCCGAACCGAAGCTTCGGTCAGTTTTCGGCCGGTTTTCAAACAGTGGCGGTCGGCTGTCGGCCCATTTTTTGGTAAAAAGCCGGTTGTCGGTTCGGCTGTTGACCCATCTCTGAGAAAACTGACGATAACCGACCGACCTATATTACATATTAATTTTTATAATTTATAATTATTACTACCTCCGTCCCACTTAAATAGTCCATCTTTCCTTATTGATTTGTCTCATATAATAGTCCACTTTCCTAAAATGGTAAAAGTCCATCTCACAACTAAGACTATTTTAATTTTTTTTATTTCTACTTGCATTGGTTTTTGTGTCAAAAGTAATGTGGACTATTTAGGTGGGACAGATGGAATATTAAATTGCTAGTCAAATTCTCAGTTAATAGCATGTTTGAGTTTTTATTTTCTAATTTAGATCTGAATTTATTCTCCCATAACAGAACAGCGACGCACGCGATCCTCTTTTTCTCTCTCCTTCTGAAATTTGCTTTGATATTTTTATGAAGTTGGATTGAAGACTTTATATGTTTCATTTCTTAAGACTTGTATTTGAAGACTTGATGATGATGATGTGGAAACTTGAAAATGTGGACAATTTTTATATTTATTTAATGTATTAGGCTGAAAAATAGGGGAAAAAAAAAGAAGAAGAAAAAGAAAAGAAGCTATTGTCAGTTTAAGCCTCTTTCGACTGACCGACCGATCAGCCGTCGGTGCGATTTGGGGGTCGGCCAAATCCCATCTGCGGTCGGCTGCTGTCGGCTTTTTGACCCGTCAGTCGGTTTGTCGGCCAACGGAAAATTGGTCGGTCTGGGTCTGTTGGGCCGGCCGACCGACCGATGCTCACCCCAAACAACTACGTTTGGCGTATCTTTTTTCAGGTATTCATAATTCTAGTACTCCATATTGTAATCTTTCGATTTCAAATATATGTGTAAAGTAATACTCCTATATTGTTGTTTTGGGCAATAAGTGATTTTATAACTAAATATGTTTTTATCTAATTGCTAGATCACTTCAATTGTTTGAGATTTTTCAATTCGATTCCGATTCTAAACAATTTAGAAAACCTGCAATGAATTAATTGTTCTTTCTTGATTTGAGATCAATCAGTGACCGAGTACAGAGACATATGTTCAGCCATTCTCAATGTTAGAAGATGGGCAAGAAAAAAGGCAAGTCATCTTCGTTTGAATTATAATTCATCTTTTTCTGAATTACTACCTCAATCCCATTACATTAGTCCTCTTTGCTTTTTGATTGTTCGGCACGCTTTTCCACCGAAACCTAGTACGAGTTTTAAAATATAATTTTGTCATAGTACCCCGTGAAAAAATGAATACGTCAAAATTATATTTTAAAACTCGTACTAGGTTTCGGTGGAAAAGCGTGCCGAACAATCAAAAAGCAAAGAGGACTAATGTAATGGGATGGAGGTAGTACTATTTATTTACCTAAATTACTTTTTCTTTCTTCATTTGAGATCAATTATTGATGGGCACAGTGACATAGGTTCACCCAATTCTTGTATCTATTACTCCATACTCAGCTCTCTCTTTTTATTTTTATTTATTTTTTATTTTTTTATTTTAGAGGACCATACTCAGTTTTTCATATTTCCAAGTTAATGTAATCAACATGTTAATTTATTTGTCAAGAAAAAAGCAAGTTGGACTACTATAATTGAGAACTGATTTTTATATTTGAGGTTAATATTTATAAGTTGAGGTAAACAAAATGTTAAGTAGTATTTGATAGTAATAAGATTTGCGATGACTTTTTCATAAACTTAACCACTCTAATCTGTTCGACTTTTTTCCATGCCACCATATTTGATGTTTAAGATATAGTATTTCTTTCTTCAAAAAAAAAAAGATATAGTATATCTTTTTATAAAAGATATATTTCAAAGAGTCTATTGTACGTACAATACTATATTTAAAAAAATTATACTTCATCTGTCTCTCTGAACTTGATGCATTCCTTATCGACACAAAAATTAAGGGGGAGTGATATAGGTAAGTGTTTGAATTAGTAGTATTTTAATAATTTATAAGTATTTTTTAACTTAAAAAAAAACATGAAAATAGTGTAAATTTTTTATTTTCCCTCCTCTTATACGAAAGAGAACACAACCCATGTGTCTAATAAATAGATGTCATATGCCACTTTCCTTTTATGCATTTTGATCCATTTATCACTATAAGAATCTTGTTTAAAACTCGCGGATTCGCGACGGAAAAAAAAAAAGAAAAAATAGGAACGTCACTTGCATCTCTGGCTGATCCTGTACAGGATGGATTCCCGACGGATCTGTGGCGGATTCCCGGCGGATTCCGTCGGCATTCCGCAGCTAAAATTTGCCGGCAGATTTTTCCGCCGGCGTTTGCATTTCCCGACACCTGTTTCGCCGACAGAACGACCAACTTTCCGTCGGCAAAACGGGCGTCGGGAAATGCAAATGCCGGCGGATTTATCCGTCGGCGAATTTTAGTGGCGGAATGCCGACGGAATCCGTCGGGAATCCGCCACAGATCCGTTGGGAATCCACCATGTACAGGATCAGCCGGAGATGCTCTGTTTTTTCTTTTTTCTTTTATTTCCGTCGCGAATCCGCCGGCTTTGAACATGATTATTGTAGTGTATGAAATCAGTTCTTGATAATTGATATTTTTCAAATTTCTTTCCAAATATTGAAATTTGATTTCGTCTCCATTTCTTAGGTCCACAAGATTGAGAATGGTAACTGCAAGAATTGAAGGAGAAAAACAAGAAATGTTGCTATAAAAGTCATTCTTCTGTGGATGTAAATAAATGAAAATTCTATTAATTAATGTAGGATTGGTCAAATGAGAGGATTGTTAGATGATTTATCTTTTTCAGGAAGGGGTGAGAATTATTATTTACCTAAGGTTAATTTTCTTTCTTGTTTTGAGATCAATCAATGAGGAGTACACAGACATAGGTTTAGTCATTTCTTGCATGTAATTACTCCAAACTTAATGTTAGAACATGGACAAGAATAAAGCTAAGTCAAAAGTTATATTACCTCCTCCTCCTCTTTTCTTTTTTTTTTTAATAATTGAGAATTTATTTTACTTGAGGTTCATCCATATTTCAAGTTGAGGTAAACAAAAGGTTAGTTTATTTGGTAGAAAATTTACGATGACTTTTCATAAAGTTTATCATCCTTAGTATTATGAGTCTAAATTTAAGCTATTCGGCTTTTTTCCATGCTACCATATATTTGATATTCTAGAATATATGTAACCTCATTGATTTTTTTTTTTTTAATTTTTATCTAAAACACAATTTAAAGAATAAATATATATGTCCAAAAGATAGATGGTGGCACAAGCCAATTTTCTTCTATAGAGTTTGATCCATTAAAATCTTTACATAAATACATGTAAATAAGTAAATAGAAGAATATTTGAGAAGATAAAAGAGAGGAAACTGCATGGAGAAAATGCATGTCTTTTTATGAGTGTCGTGTGCATGGTATGTCGGGAATTTTTATTTTTTTTTGCATGAATTTGTAAAAACATATAATGCCATAATTTCATGAACATATGATATTCTTTAATTGAAAATTTCATGAATCATGATTTAAAATAATAATAAAAATAAAAATCAAGCCTTTTATATAGGTAATTTTTTTGAATTCATAATTAAAAATTTATCCTAATTTTTTCTTATCTTATTGTTTTACATATACACTACAAAAAATGCACAGTTTCCCGACAGAATATTTTGCCTACAAAATTTCAGTTGATTTATTAGATTTTTTTTTCTCATGATTTTCTATAAAGTTAATCATCCTTAATTAGTAGATTGTGAGCCTACAATATTGTTTGATAGTATTGTAGAATATATGTGTGTATAACACATCTTATGAGGTTGTGTGCTTGAAGAAAAGCAAAGTCTAGGACTTATAATATGTCCCTTGTTGATTTTCTTATTTCCTTTTTTTTACAACACACATTTAAAATATTTACACAAATAGTCTTAGATAATAAAATGTTTTCACATAATGTGATTGATTTTTAATACACATTCACATGCAGGCCAAATTTTATTTTTATTTTTTTCCCACGCCAACTTTTAAATAATTGGATCTTTTCGGGAAACTATGGATTACTCATTCCTTCTTTTTCGTATAATTGAGAACTGATCTTTTATTTGAGGTTAATATTTCTAATTCAAGGTAAACAAAACGTTAGTTTATTCGGTAGAAAATTATAAAGTTAATCACTCTAGTAATCTATTATACTTTATCGATGCCACCACACCATATTTGATATTTTAGATATATTTTAGAATGTATGTAAGAAGTGGAGATTGCACATTTAGCCCATGTTTGGTTCAAGTTTTTTTGGGTATGGAAAGAGAATCAAGTAATTGATTTCATTACATATTGTTTGGTTAGAGTAATATGTTATCCATTTCCCTTACTTGGGGGTAACCCAATCTATTACATTGTTACCCCTCAAGAAGGAGGGGAAACAAGGAGAAAGTGAACCCCCTCACAAGTGACTCTCTTTTTACTATTGAACCAAACACTTAATAAAAGTAACCATTATCATTATCATTCCCTTACTTGACTTGATTCCATTCCGTTTCCGTTACCCAATTTGAACCAAACATGGGCTTAGGTGGAAATCAAATCACCTTCGGTTTTTTCCCATGCGGTTATATGCAGAGACCAACCTTTAATTTGTTTTTAGCGATCAAACTTTTTTCTATTATAAATATCGCACGAACTCTGCATCATCTTATCTCATCTCACGACCAACTCTCTCTCCTCTCTCATCTCTACTCTACTGTACTCTTCCATTTCGTCTACTGATAGAGAATCAAAGCAATGGCTCCAACGATACGATCCGCTTTTTTCTTCTTCTTCTCTCTTCATCTTTTCTTGAGTAAGAATAAAAGATTATGAGTTTTTCCAAACTTATTTACTGTTATCAAACTATGATGAACTATGTTTGCTGCATGTGTTTCTTTCTACTAATAATCTTTGTCTCGTTTGTGAAGGTTTCCAAGTGTGTGCTCCGGTGCCCTACGACTACTCCTACGCACTCGGCGTAAGTGCTATGCATTCACTTGATATTGTTTAAATTAATTTTTTTTTCCTACTTATACATTACTTAGTAACGCATTAAACTACAGTGCATGCCCGAGGCTGCAGCGCCTCAATACGGTGGGGGCATCACAATCAACCCGGAGCTCGACGACGGGATCGAGGGATGGGTCGGCGTCGGGAACGCCCAACTAGCCTCCGCCCGATCATCGTCCGGCAACAACTATGCCGTGATATCGAACATCCGCGAAGAACGGTCGGACGGCGCCTCTCAGTTCTTCGATTTGGACAAGGACGTATTCTACGTCGTTTCTGGTATTCTATCTTCGATGAGCTGTTCATTTTTGCGACTAAGTTTATTTTTTCAGATTCATAGTTTCTTGTTCAAAATTATACGATGAATTTATTGGGGTTTTAGTACCCGAAAAAGAAATAGACAAAAAAAAAGGACATTTAGTTAATTCGAGATCCTAATTTCTATACTTATGTGCGCACAAAAAAAAACAAAAAAAAAAACTGAGTTTTGAGATCATTATTGCATGATTCTACAGTACTCTCTTATCATAATTATGAAATTAAAAATCGGACATGAATAATTATGAAATTCCAATTTTTTTTCCAGCCACCCTCTAAATATAGGGAAAAAAAATCATCTTAGTTTAAGAGTAGAGTAGTATTATTTAATTTTATCTTAGTTTAGTATATGGAATAAGTGTCTCCATCTCTGAGGTTTAGGAATTAGGACAAGGCCAAGATTTGTCAGTTTCTTCAAAAAGGTGTTTGAATGAGAATTTTTGTTTTAATTCATGTGTTTATTCGATTAATTATACAAAACAACAGCCTGTTGTATTTGTACACGCAGTTGGAATATTATTTGCGTTGTGAATGTAGTATTTTTTTTTTGTTTGTTTGTGATAACTTATACGCATGCAGAGATGTACGGAGTACTATATACTATGTCGGAATATTGAATGAGCAATTAGAATGAAGAATTACTATTATATAATCAATGAAGTTTTTTCACAGATTTCGTAGGCGAGCAGAGTTAGAATTGCGATTGTGAATCACTAGTAGAAAATAATATAAGTTGAAAACTTTGATGCAGCTTGGTTTCAAGCTAGCGGAGGAGGAAGCGTCGATGTCCAAGCCAAGCTCCATCAAACAGCTGCAGCCTCATGTGGCTGCTGAGAAGGGGACGGCGGTGGCACACGCGGCCATCTCCATCAAACAGCTGCAGCCTCACTTCCCCTTCGGCAACGTCATGAACGGTCTGATCATCGACAATCCGGCGTACCAAAAGTGGTTTCTGGAGAAGGGCTTTCGGTACACAGTGTTTGAAAATGAGCTAAAATGGTAATCAACTTCCTAGCTAATTAATTTGTAAAGTTCATAAAAGCATGCATGGCCACTTGATATATATATATATATATGTTCATTTAATTTTAGGTCACTCAACGAGCAGACCCAAGGGGTGGAGAATTACACCGACCCCGACGCCATGCTCCGTTTCTGCAGGTCGAACAACCTCACTGTGCGGGGCCACAACGTGTTGTGGGACGACGAAAGGTTTCAGGCGAAGTGGGTGCTCAATTTGACCGACGACGAGAGGAGGAGCGCCGCCATCAAGCGAGTGGAGTCGGTGGTGAAGCGGTACGGAGGAGATTTCATCCACTGGGATGTAATCAACGAAAACCTCCACTACCACTTCTTCAGCAATGTCACCGAGAATGGCACCCGAGTCTTCAAGCTGGTCCACGACCTCGACCCGATCCCCATTCCTTTCCTAAACGAGTACAGTGTCGTCGAGGCTTCGCCGCAGAAGTATCTGCGGAAGATCGAAGAGTTGAGGTATGGGGGCTACGGTGGCCCTGTCGGGATCGGCCTCGAGAGCCACTTCGATTGCGTCACTCCTAATGTCCCCTACGCTAGAGCTGCCATCGACATGCTTGCCACCACGGGGTTGCCGATTTGGATCACTGAATTCACTGTGAACTCATCCTTACCGGATCAGGTAATTAATTAATTCAGTATATATTTGTTAATTACATAAATAATTATTATATTGTATGTGATGATCGAAATTCTTAATATTTCTTTTGTAGCCTAAATATTTGGAGCTGCTGCTTCGCGAGCTTCACTCACATCCGGCTGTCAAGGGCATTATTCTTTGGTCGGCGGTAAATACTGATAATTTATGCTATGCAATGTGCCTTACCGATAAGTATTACAAGAACCTGCCCTCCGGTGACATAGTCGACAGGTTTATGAGGGAGTTCATAACCGTGGGGGATGTAAATGGAACGACGGATGTCGACGGCGAGTTTCGTGCTGTTCTCTTCTACGGTGAGTACGAAGCCACCGTCACTCTTCCAAATGGAGCCACGAGATCGGTGATCTTCAAGCTCGTGCCCGGTAATGGAGACGTTGCCATCCTCAAGTTCAAGATTTGAACTTGAACCATAATCCTCTCCCTTTGATGATTTCTAGTTTGATTGTTAATTTAGTGTTGCTTAGGCTATGGATTGATAAAGACAGTCTGTTTTTTCTCACCTTATCTGAGAATTAATTAGAACTGTGATGGATGATTTACTATTCTACGCGTATTATTATACAGTTATAACTGAACCTCAAACTTTGATCACTGGGAAAAAAAAATATTAAGGCGTCCCAGATGAGAAAAAACGCTTGGGCCACTTTAAATTAATTAAGCCCAATGATAAGAAAATGAAAGGCCCAATTGAGATGGTGTTGGCGATTCATAAATTCTCAGCTTAGCAGCCTCCACAAATTTCCTAATTTCGTTAGTACTATAATTTATACGTATAAATAAGTGAACTTTTACGTACGAGACTCCTCATGTCGGAAAAAGAATATATGAGTGACTTCTACTTCTAATAATTAAAATTAATGTGGGACTATAGCCAATGATCAAGACCATGTATGATTTACTATACATGTAGCCAATTTAAAGGGCTTTTTGAACGTTGTGATTCCTATTTTTAATGGTTTATTGAGTAAATGTTTGAATACTTAACTAGGTTGTGGTTTATAAGAGTATAATTAAATTTTGTTTTGAACTTTTGATTATTCAACTCTTTCCTCGTTGGTAGTTGATTAGTAAAAATTGTAAGTCTACTCTGATTTCTAAATTTACAAGAAGGAATTATCGATATTGAAGAGTCTAAATCAATCAATATATTATACGTTCTGTTGCGCATTCGAATCACCACGTTAATTCGTATATTACGTGGCATCACCTATGGCATTTATTCCTATTTATCTAAAATTTGTATTTTTATACATATTAATAATAATAATTATTATTAATAGTATTAAATTATTATCTAAAAATTGTATTTTTATACATATTAAAAAATATAATTATGAGGATTGAAAGATTCGAACTCATGATCTCTCACATGATACCTATATCTTATACCACTATACCACATCAATAATTATTATTATTTAATGTAATTTGTTTTAGTTATATCGCTAATCAAACTCTTCCCTTTTATATTTTCCCTTCATCATTGTTGGCTATTGGTTACTGCAGGCATTTGCTATTTTTCTTGCATACACGATAGTTGTTTGAGTTTACAAAATTATTAATTAATAATTTACATCCTCAATCCATTCTCTATTCCCTTCATAGTTATCTTATTTATATGTTAATCTTTAATATTAATACTAACCATGTAACTATGTTTTTATTATAGATAAAATGTATTTAGAGATAAAGTGTACTTTTTTTTCAGGCAAGCACAACACACTCACACACACACGCGCATCTGAGGTGACTCGAACCTCCGACCTCTTGGTTGGAGGGAAAACATCTTACAAGTGTATTGTTTAATATTTTAATGCAATAGATTCATAAAAATATATTGATAGTTAATGTTAAATAATAAATCTTCATGCTGTTTTCGAGTTTTAGTTAAAATAATTTGGCTCTAGCATAACTTCAATTTTAAGGTGGCCCATTGACCATTTTTTTTTGAAATTATTTTAATATGTATCAATAACTATGTCAAATTTTAATTGATTTTGAGGTGGTCCGATGGCCAATAAGTGTTTGAAAATTTCATTTCAAGTTGATCAGACTAAATTATTTGTGAGTTAAAATATTTTGACCCTAACCCTACTTTTATTTTTAAGTGGCCCGTTGGCCAAGAAATTTTTAAAATATTTTTAGTATATATCGATTTCTATGCATGATAGTCAGATTTTTATAACAAAAGTATTTTTTTAACTAAAGATAATTGATGATACATTAACACAAAATCAACATTGTTTCAAAACTTTCGGTTAATCAGACAAACCCTTCATGCTATTATAGAGATTTTGAGTTATAAGTTTTGAAATTCCTTTAAGATGGTAGCATTATGATAATTAGTTAACTTTGACTGTTATAGCTAAAAGAATTTCAAAAACTTATCGGTCAACAGGCCACCTCAAAATTGATTTTGTGTTTAAAAATTAAAAATATACATTGATACAAAAAATATCAATCATAGCTATCGATATATACTAAAACAATTTAAGAACTTATTAGCCAACGGGCCACCTCAAAATCGAAATAGTGTTAGGGCCAAAATATTTTGAACTTAAAAACAGTTTAACACGATCAACCTGAACTGAAAATAGCCCAAGTATAATTAGGATGGCCTGAAAATGGTTGAAATGATGATCATTTTATGTTTGATATATTGTCAATTGATTTTGAGGTAGCCCGTTGGCCAATAAATTTTTGAATTTTTTTAATTGATGTTGATGGACTCGAAGGCAGGTGACTCTTCCGAGCCCGAACATGGAGATGCGAGACGTGCTAAGGACAAGGGGAAAGGTTGGAAAAAGAAGGCTTTCAACGATCCAGCACTGATGGTGAGGCGAGTCATGCTTCGGGGGCAGGAACAAGCTTCGCGGGTGCTTTATATGTGATGGAGACTTGATACCTATAATTGTCAAATTTTTGTAACAAAATGTATTTTTTTAAGCGAAAGGCTTACGTGGGGGAGAAATTGAATGATGTGGTAACTAAATCCATGGAAGAGGAGGCTTGGGTCAACACGATGCAATATATTTCGGGTATCCAAATGTTGGATGAGGGTCAGGACATGCTGAAAGTGGGTCTTGGGGAGCTTGGGAAGGACATGGCGATGAAACAGCCAAGTGTGGGCCGTGGTGTGCTCACGTATGCAAAAGTCTTGGCGGGAGCTGCGTCAAGCAACGACTGTGGTGAGCCGCAATAACTCGCTTGTGGTGAGTGAGTTGTTGTTGAAAATGGATTGAAGACAAGAGGCTTATCCCACATGACAAGGATGTCATCGAATTTTGGGTGGGGAGGTTTGTTAGACCTCTAAATCGGCAGACGCAGCAAGTGTGCCTAGCCACGGGCGACTATATCCAGTTTTGAGGTGGCCCATTGGCCAATATATTTTTGCTTAAATCGACGGATACAGCAGAAACGCCTAGCCACGGGCGACTCATATTCGATTTTGAGGTGGCTCATTGGCCAATATATTTTTTAAATTCTTTTAGTATGTATCGATAGCTATAATTATCAATTTTTGTAACAAAATGTATATTTTGAATTTAAAGCACCTGAGAATATATTAGACACAAAATCGATTTTAAGGTGACCCATTAGCTAATAAATTTTTAGAATTCTTTTAATATGTATGGACAACTATAATTGTTAAATTTTTATAACAAAAGTGTATATTTTTAATTTAAGACACTTCATATTAAATTAGAAATAAAATGACTTCATAATAAATTAAAAATAAAATGAGAATCATTTTAACAAATTTATCATAATACTACCATCTTAATAAATAATAATAAAATAATACCCGTCGAATTTCGACGGGATACAAGCTAGTTTTGTATATTCTTGAGTTTCTATTCTTTTTGTGTGTTTGGTGGCATGCGTTACACTTCCAAATTCGCTTGATGTAAGAAATTAATTAAGTTATAAAATAAAGAGAATTCTAAGTAGATCCAATACTAGGGTAAATAAGTTTATCATATTTTAAATATATATATATTTTTTTATATCAAGCAAACACAACACTTATATATACACACACACACGAGAAGACTCGAACCCTTATCCTCTTGGTAGGAGGGGGAAGGTTTTACCAAATGAGATGCGCTTCTTTGTCCATTTTAAATATTAGTTATAAATGTTAATTTTGATTGATTATATATTATATTTTCTTGTAATGGTAATGGATATCTTTAAAATAGTCAAATTAATAATGAGACAGATCGTGAACTCAACCAATATCACTACCGACCACAAGCGTTAAATGTGCATTGATTAATATGTTTGGAAAGGGTCCTATAAATATGAAGAACTCTTGGCAATGAAATAAGCTAATACTAATAAGTTTTCTCTTGAATTTTCACTAATGGCTTCTTATAAGTTGGTCTCTGTAATTTTCTTTACCATCATCTTCACTTCCATGTTTGTTCCTCGTGATTGTAAGTGCATTGACACCTTCAAATTATACGCATACTCGCAATACTCGTTCCTTTCTGATAATTATGTTTCGTATCGTTAAGTCATGTTATTATGTTTAGTTTTGTTTTATTCTAAATAAGTTAGAGATTTCATAATCAAATAATGTACATTCACTTCGAAGACATATATAGTTCCGCAATGTTTGACAATTATTATTTTTTTATTATTTTTTTAAAAATTTAATTTCTTCTTTATTTATAAGAATTCAATGAACTATTATTGATGGTTCTTTTTTTTATTTTTATTTTTTATTTCTTTTCTTTTTAGGAGCTTTACTCCCCCCACAATATGCTTATGAACACGTCGATATGTTTGTGTTAATTAATATGTATTTTTTTGTGAATCTTGATCTAGGTACTGAAGATGGAAAGGAATTAACACATTATTGCATAAGTATGTGTGAGGAATTCGGAAATATCAGATGTTGGTGCTGTATGATTGCTGTTCAATATCGCCCGTATTGTCGTTACGACACTGAAGAGGACTGCAAAAAACATTGTAATCCAAAGGAGTACCATCCTTATATTCCGAGCTAAGAAGATCGGAAGATCGGGCCGACTGATTGACCAAATCAAGATCGTTCTGAACTATGGTTAACATAAATCATACCATTAATTTATTTTTTGCTATTTTGATTTTCAAAGACCGGGTCCGGGAGTTCTGGACCGGTGTAAGTTTTTCATATATGAAAGTTTGGTCATTTTTTTGACGGAACGGACATCCATTAAATAAACATAATTTGATAAATATATGTAATAATTTCTGATTATCTTTCCTATATACACTTCAAAAAATTGCAAACTTGTGATTGGATGTTATGAAAAATAAGCAATTTATATAATTGTGATGACGCAAAATAGAGTGATGGCCTCAACATATATTTGAGTCTAGCTACAAAATTTATTATTAGGATGGATTAACGGTTTATTTAATTCATACGATGCAAAATTTATTATTAGGATGGATGGATTAACCGTTTGGCTGTGTCATGAACGGTCTGATCCTCGAGAAGCCGGCGTACCAGAAATGGTTTTTGGAGAAGGGCTTCCGATACACTGCTTAATTATTTGTTATTATTCATAAGATCGCTCAATTTAAATACACACCGACTCTCCCCATTTTGACTTCACGGAACTTACCGAGAAGACCCCCGGTTGGAGAATTATGTTGGAATCTACTCCTAGGTTTTGTCTTTCTTCACTTGTATTTCTAGTGTGTTTTTGTGCACGTTTAATTCAAAAAAAAAAAAAGCTGGATTAA
This sequence comes from Mentha longifolia, assembly GCA_001642375.2. Taxonomy (NCBI): domain Eukaryota; kingdom Viridiplantae; phylum Streptophyta; class Magnoliopsida; order Lamiales; family Lamiaceae; genus Mentha; species Mentha longifolia. Next base: position 41,992,145 of record CM038113.1, on the reverse strand, counting down.
GGGGGAGACATTATGGGTCTTATGTTCGATGGGCTTTGGCGACGGTTGAAGACCAGGTCGCATTTGATGTGTTGGGCCTTGCGGTTTGGAGGAGCATTGGGCTTTTTGGATTAAAGAGAAGTTTTGGTTGATCTATACACAACCCAACAAGCAACAACTCTCTCATATATTCAAGGACGTGAATTACTTGGAGATTTTGGTGGCTGCGTGAAGACCGAGTCAAAGGTAGAATCGTGAAATGAAGAAAGGAGTGGAAAACCCTAACTGGCTGCAACCGTTCCCTCCCACTAATTCCATCACGGTCGTGCAACAGAGAGAACGTGAAGAGCAAGATCGATGAAGTATATACTGGGAAAATCTGGAAAAGAGACTTATGCTTTTGGAGAGAAAAGAAGTGAGTTCTTAGAGGGATCCAAATAGCAGTTTGTAGTTGAGTAATACTAGCAATTAATTTAGTAGTTTTTTATTGTTTTTTCCTCAACTCTAGTTTGTAATTCTACGTGAATTATAGTAATTGTTTCGCCTTGAGGCACGCAAGATATCCTCACGATATCTTGCACAATCTATCTTCGTGTTCTTTGTGTTCTGTGATTATTTGTTCGTTAATTTTTCCGGTGCGTTTTGTGTTCAAAGAGGTTGTCATAGTGCAGAGCTCTGCGAACACCTCTGTATATCTCACCACTTGATACCAACAAGTGGTATCAGAGCCGACATTCGACATACTGAGTGATGGTCCTAGTACAACGAGATGGATCTCACCTGCACGGTGTTCAACAAACCTCCAATTTTAGATGGTTTGAATTACTCGTTTTGGAGAGTAAGGATCAGACACTACATCAAATCCATTGATGCTAGAGCATGGTCTCATGTTCTTCATGGCTGGTCCTATCCGAAGAGGACAGATGAAGAGGGAGACTCTGTTTGAAAGCCAGCAAGCGAATGGACGAGGGAAGAGAATGTGGCAACAACCTTCAATGACAAAGCCCTTAATGCAATCTTCTCTACAGTGGAAGTCAACATGTTCAAGTTGATCAAGAATTGTGAATCGGCGAAAGAGGCGTGGGACATTCTGAAACTCCACTGCCAAGGTGACACTGCAGTCAAAGATACAAGGGTGTGGCTCCTGACGACCAAATTCGAAAACCTTCGAATGAAGAATGATGAGTTCGTTGGTGACTACTGCAACAAGATTCTGGATATTCCCAACGAATGCATGGATCTAGGAGAGCATATTCCCAACAAATTGATGGTGTCAAAAGCTCTACGCACCTTGACTCCCAAGTTCCAACAAAAAGTCACAGCTATCACCACAATGAAAAATGTTGGTGGCCTTGAGTTTACAGCTGTGATGAATGATCTCAAAATGTTCGAGATGAATTTAGAAGCTTCAGAAGGATACACACCAAAGAAGACTTCAGCTCTTCAAGCCTCATCATTAAGCTCTGCGTATAGCCCTCCTCGAGCCAATCCTTCCGAACAAATGGATGATGATGTCAGGTTCGATGATTTGGAGGAACCAAGCATGGAACTTTTAACTCAAAAGGTAAATGCTTTGGTTAAAAATTTTAACAGGTAGAAGAATGGACCAGAACTCATCAAATTTCAATAGAAGAGGAGGCAGAGATGTACTATCATGTTGGAATCTTGAATGAGCAATTAGAATGAAGAATTACTATCATATAATCAATGAAGTTTTTTCACAGATTCTGTAGGCGCGCAGAGTTAGAATTGCGATTGTGAATTACTAGTAGAAAATAATATAAGTCAAAAACTTGATGCAGCTTGGTTTCCAGCTAGCGGGGGAAGAAGCGTCGATGTCCAAGCCAAGCTCGTGGCCAGCACCGGGAACCAAACTGCCGGTTGGATCACCACAAACTGCGGGTACTGGAGTATTCTAAAAGGACAAAAACTTGTGTCAGCCGGAGGCACAATGCGGCCGGGCCCAAAGTGTCAATCTTTATACAGAAAAATGTCAATTTATATGAATAAAAGTGTCAATCTTTAACATAATTATTTTACAAATAAAATGATAATTTTTAAAAGTGTCAATCTTTATACAGAAAAATGTCAATCTATATGAATAAAAGTGTCATTGTTTTAGCCCGGCCGCACGGTGCCTCCGGCTGACCCAAGTGTGTCCCTTCTAAAAGGCGGCATCTCCGCCAACATCATCGAAGTTGTCGAGTTGCGCTTCGAGGTTCCCTCTATCCATTATATCTACTTTATATATACCTTGAGCTTTTGAAAGAGCTATTGAAATCTTGAGATGAATCTGATCCAGACCTATTCTTGATTATTAAGGAATTAATTAATTTATATATACTTTAAGTTACATTATTGTCTATTCTTAGTTGATGAGTGAGTGACTTGTTTTATTTGATTTGAAATATTGTTAGGCCAACACTACGGGAGTTAATGTTTGGATGAACTCTATATCACTTCAGCCCTTCACAAAGGAAGAATGGGCATCCCACCGAGCTAACAGTGTTGATCGATAAGGTAAAGTAATGGTATTGGAATTAAATATTGATGAGTTGAGTACTTGAGTATATGAATCGGTTGATGAACAGAATATATGATTACAATTTATGTATAAATTAATGTTCCGAAAGACCAAAGTGGAGCTGCAAGTGGCTGCTGAGAACAGGACGGCGGTGGCACACGCTGCGATCTCCATCAAACAGCTGCACCCTCACTTCCCCTTTGGCAACGTCATGAATGGCTTGATCATCGACAACCCGGCGTACCAAAAGTGGTTTCTGGAGAAGGGTTTTCGATACACAGTGTTTGAAAACGAGCTCAAGTGGTAATTAACTTCCTAGCTAATTAATTTGTACGTTCATAAAATTAAAGCATGCATGCATGCAATGTGAGCACCACTGCACTTGATATATATATATATATATATATATATATATATATATATATATATATATATATAACTCTGTTCATGTTCATTTAATTTCAGGTCACACAACAAGCAGACCAAAGGGGTGGAGAAGTACACCGACCCCGACGCCATGCTCCGTTTCTGCAGGTCGAACAACCTCACGGTGCGGGGCCACAACGTGTTGTGGGACGACGAAAGGTTTCAGGCGAAGTGGGTGCTCAACTTGACCGGCGATGAGAGGAGGAGCGCCGCCATCAAGCGAGTGGAGTCGGTGGTGAAGCGGTACAGAGGAGATTTCATCCACTGGGATGTAATCAACGAAAACCTTCACTACCACTTCTTCAGCAATGTCACTGAGAATGGCACCCGAGTCTTCAAATTGGTCCACGATCTCGACCCGATCCCCATTCCTTTTCTAAATGAGTATAGTGTCGTCGAGGGCGCTGTTACGGACCCAATGTCCCACATCGGTTGTGAGAACAACTAGTGTGAGGTATATACATTAAATTGGCTCTCTCCTGATAGGCTAGTCTTTTGGGCTGAGTTCTCCTGTTTGGTGTGTATTAGGCGCCAGCATATTTGCCCCAGCTTCGCCGCAAAAGTATCTGCGGAAGATCGAGCAGTTGAGGTATGGGGGCTACGGTGGCCCTCTCGGGATCGGCCTCGAGAGCCACTTCGTTCGCCAAACCCCGAATATCCCCTACGCCAGAGCTGCCATCGACATGCTTGCCACCGCGGGGCTGCCGATATGGATCACTGAACTCACCGTGAACTCCTCCATACCGGATCAGGTATTAATTTCTTTACGTATTAAATAATTGTGATGATCGAAATGCATGTATGTATATATGTATATGACTTAATTAGTACTGCAATTCTTTGTAGCCTAAATATTTGGAGATGGTACTTCTCGAGCTTCACTCGCATCCGGCGGTGAAGGGCATTATTCTTTGGTCGGCGCTAGGCTCTCACAACGAATGCTATTCGATGTGCCTGACCGACGGCTATTTCAAGAATGTCCCCGCCGGCGATGTCGTAGACAAATTCATGAGGGAGTTTATAAAGGTGGCGGATGTACAAGGACGGACGGATGCCGACGGCTAGTTTGAAACTCTTCTGTTCTACGGTGAGTACGAAGCTCGTCACTCTCCCAAACGGAGCCACGAGATCCGTAATCTTCAAGCTTGTGCCTCATGACGGAGACGTTGCCATCCTCCACTTCAAGATCTGAACCATCGCTAGCTTAATTATATGCTTTCTAGTTCTAATATAATATGTGTGTTATTGTTAGTATTGTTAAGAGAACTTTGCTGTTAAAGTAATTTATTGTTAGTCTGGGCCATGGATGGTTTTGTACCCAATTCTTGGGGATTGAATCCTGTATTGCCTAATGGTATTGCATTTCCTATTGCATCAATAGAGTATTGACATGTGTTAATAATATTTTCAAAACTACTCATTTGTCATTATGAATTTTTTTAATTATTGCTGATTTTACAAATATTGTGGACACGTGATAGTCATCTAACGGTGCAATATGAGATGTCATACCGTTAGCCAATAGAGGATCTCAATCCCAATTCTTGTTACTACTATTCTACTTGAATACAATTTCGGGCCACTTAAATCAAGAAACTAAGTTGGATTTTTTTGTGAGCTAGTGGGCCACTTACACATATTAAATTAAATTGAGCCTAATAATAATAAAATAAAAGGCCCAATTGAGATGTTGGTGTTCAAACGAATAATATAAACTTTCTTTTATTTAGAAATCAAATAGTAGCATATGGAATTAAATATTTGTTTTGATTAATCAACTATTTCCTCGTTGGTAGTTGATTAGTTTAAAAAAGTTTGGGAGTCTAAAGTATGTTTCTCTGATTTCCAAATTTACTAGAAGGATTTATAGATATTGAATGAAGAGTTAAAATTTTGTATATTTTTGAGTTTCTATTCCTTTGTGTGCATTAGGTTAGGTGGCATGCGTTACACTTCAAGTCCTCTTGGCACGTGCTCCTTTTTCTTTCACTATATTAATAAGGCAAGTTCATTTGATTTGATGTCAGAAATTAATTAAGAATTAAGAATAAATATAAAGAGACTTTACGTAGAGCCAATACTAGGGTAAATAAATTTATCAAATTTTAAATATTAGTTACAGATATTAAATTTGATTGAATATATTATATTTTCTTGTCATGGATATCTTTAAGGAGTAATGATCCATGCGCATGGTGAGCATATTTAATGTGCTCACATATGACGTGAAATTGTATAAATAAAGAAATTTATAAAATCCTACCAAAAATAATTAAAATGTACTATACTATAAGAAACAAAATCCTCAAAAAAGTAAATTCCAATTGGAAAAATCACTGACATGACACTGTCACATTAACAATTGACACATTAAGTGTGCTCATGATGGACGGTGGAACGTTTCTTTATCTTTAAAATAGGCAAATCAATAATGAGACAGATTGCGAACTTCACCAATATCAGTGCCATTAATGTATTGTGTCTAGAAAGGGTCCTATTAATATGAAGAACTACTCTTGGCAATGAAATAAATTAATAATAAGTTCTCTCTTGAATTTTCACTAATGGCTTCTCACAAGTTGGTCTCTGTAATTTTCTTTGCCGTCATCTCCACTTCCATGTTTGTTCCTCGTGATTGTAAGTGCATTTTAACACCTCGAAAAATATTAATCACATATACTTGTGATCGATCGTCGATTTTAGAGTGTTTTAGTGATGGTGAGATTTGTAGAAGACTGGGAACACAAGGATTTACGTGGTTCGATCTTTTGGGTCGATCTACATCCACGGAGGAGAAAGAGAATGTGTATATTCAAGTATCTTTTCTAAATAGTACAGTGCCGACCCCTCCCTCTTACAAAATGGCTCTTATTTATAGATAGTTTCGGTCAAGGGTGGTTGAGAGATCATGGATGTTGCTGCTCTCGCACGTCCGCCTGTGCAGTGGTTGAGAAATCGTGGGGTGGCTGATCTTTGTTGACTTTGTGTTATTGGGCCTCCCTTTGGATGGGCCGAGCTGGTCTGGGCCATTGGGCCTATCCTATCACTTCCCCCCCCCAAAAGACCGGAGCAGCGAGGTCATTGTGGAGGAATTGTATTTGCTTCGTCGAAATTGAGATTTTGACGGAGTCGAAATGTATACCGCCTCGTTTTGACGAGGTCGAGCTTGAATTGCACTTGCCCCCGTCGAAATTGGTATTTCGACGAAGTCGAAGTACATACCGCCTCGTTTTGACGAGGTCGAGCTTGAATTGCACTTGCCCCCGTCGAATACCGCCTCGTTTTGACGAGGTCGAGCTTGAATTGCACTTGCCCCCGTCGAAATTGGTATTTCGACGAAGTCGAAGTACATACCGCCTCATTTTGACGAGGTTGGAATCGAATGGACGTGATGTGAGGTGCGACTGCTGTTGTCAGCGTAGGTAGGACACGCGTCGCTTTTTTGTTGGAGCAGATGAAGAGACGGGATTTGAAAAGGCGTGCCTTTGCTTTTAAAAGCTTCTCATGTACGCTAAACAATATTTTTCCCCCTCAATTGATTTCCAATTTCGCGCAAGAGAGAAAACCCTAAGCCTCAAAATTTTGCAACCGCCGCCGCCGTCCAGTCAGTTCCCGGTGATTTTTGATCGGAAAATTTGTGACAAGTAAGTAATTTCCTTCACAATGGATGCTTATTTTCTCCCAGTAGATACTGATAGTGCGAACGTAGAGGTTTCGCCTTCGCCGGTTAGGGAGTTTCCGGCGAAGGTTTGGCTAAATGTATATACCCGCGCGTTAGTCCCGCCGGCGTTTAGGGAAATTGAATTCCCGTCGTTGGTCGGGTCTGACGCGTCTCTGGTTGTGGCCTCCACCATGTCTGTATCTCATATGCAGGGTTTGGCCCGCAGTTTTTTATTTCCCGAGTCAGTCGAACTCCTTTTACCTCGCGATGTTGATAGGGGTAGTTCGCCTCCCGTGGGTTTTTTTACCGTATATGAAGATTACCTTCATTTCGGTTTACGGTTCCCTTTGAACCATTTTTTTGTCGAGCTCTTAGAAGAGCTTGAACTGGCGTTAGGTCAGTTGCAACCACCCTCTGTCAAGCAGATCATCGGCTTTTGCTTCGAGGTCAGCCGACGTGGAAGTACGCCTACCGTAGAGTAGTTCCTTAGGTTTTTTAGGCCTAAGCTTGGTCCGACGGGGTGGGCTTACCTTTCCCCTATTAATAGGTTCAAGTTGGGGATGCCTTCTAAGGTGCCGAACTGGCAAAAGAAGATCTTCTTTTGCCGGTGTGAAGGTGTCCCGTTATACCCTTGGATGAAGGGTAAGTTCGCTCCTCGAGACACTGGAAAACCGACCGGTGAGCTTGAGACGAGCTTGGTGAACCTCGGCCTCGTTGAAAGGAATTATGCCGAGGCCGAGCTTGCGAATCATGGGTTAAGCCCGTATAACTCCGTGTCTGACGCGGACTTGGGTGAGGCTCTGCTTCGCTGATTTGCGTTTCGTGATTTCTTTCGTTATTTACTGACATATATATTTTTTTGTAGTGGATGCCCAAGCTTTCCAGGCCGCTTTGCAAGGCAAGAATAAGAGGAAGAGGCAGAAGCCCTCTGTTTCCGTGGTGGAGAAGGCGACTTCGGCGACGTCGTCGGAGAGGACGACCGACCTTCCGAGGTCGGTATCCGTGAGCTCGCAGCTGGACGCGCCTGTCCGGGGTTCCTCTCCACTGCAGTTGGTCGGCCGACGACCTCGAGGAACCGTACCTTCGTTGGATGGCGAAGTGACGATCGTCGAGAGTGGCATGACCTCGAGCCAAGGATTCCTGAAGTAAGTGTAAAACTAGATATTACATACATATATATAGTGATTGTACCCTTTTTAATTTCTCTCCTTTGTTTTTGGGTTTTAGGGAGCCGAGGCGGTTTTGCAGGGCTTGGCGAGCTTCATTAGGAGTGGAGTCGCCAAGTTCCATACACAGGCTGCCGAAGTTGCGGCTACGGAGGATCGGCTGAAGGCCAGGGTCCGTGCCGCCGAAGCCGCGGCACAGGCAGCACAGGAGAGGGAGGCGGTGGCTTTGGCTGCCGCCGAAGAGGCGAAAAAGAGGAACGCCGAGCTGGAGGTTGAAGTGGACCGGCTGACAAGCGAGATTGCCGGGGTGGTGGCTGGACAGGGAGACGTATTCCGAGCTGTGGTGGAACGTGTCTTCCGGTCGAGGCATTTCTCCCAAATGGCCGTTCAGTTGGCGAGTGCCTTGAGTACCCCGATCGTCTCTGCAGCGCTTGACAACATCGCCGCCGACATCCCCGAGCTTGATAAAACCAAGTACGGGTATGGTGTCATGACGGAGGAGGAAACGCTGCAGGACTTCGCCGGGGTGCTTTTGGAGCACGGTTCTTCAATCCCGGTGGTCGAGCAGCTCGCCGCGCAGAGGGTTCTACTCACTGAAGGGGCTATTCGGCGATGTCCCGCCGACAGGTATGAACTCCTGGAGACGGTCATTGCCGACCTCGAAAAGACCCCGGCTGTACAGACCGCTGAGGAACCAGCTCGCGACGACCCCGAGGAACCAGAGGTCGGCCTAGAAGGAGAAAATCGTGATGGAGTGAATTGACACTTCACGATTTTTGGCTTCTTTCCCTCTTCTCTTTTTTTTTTTTTTTTTTTAGTTTTGTACTTCGTCACCGTTAGGGTGGCGTTTCTTTCGCCGTGCTCGGCTATATATAAATAAAAAGATTTCCTTTTGAACCTTGCTTGTATTTGTTCTGTAGTCTGCTCCCGAGTTTTATGATGCCTCCCACCTTGTTCAAGAAATATCCGAGCTTCGCCGAGCTGTAGAGGTAGCCGAGCTCGATGTTTCAAACTGGAAGAAGCGGGCTAATAACATTGAGATCGAGGCCGAGGTGAAACTTCGGGCTTCTTTGGAAAAACTTGATGAGATGCATGCCAGATACATGGAGCTTGAAGACCAGTACCAGCGAGCTCGGGATGACATCAAGACTTGCAAAGAGATCGTCGAGGAGCATACGGAGTACGAGACCATAATTAACCGAGCTGGGGGATCCACGATTTCCGAGACTTACGATAAGGTCAAGGAGCTCCAGGCCTGATGCCGAAGTTACAGGGAGGAATATGGGAGTGAATCCTGGCAGGTTAGAGGTGAGTTTGAAGAGCTCATTCGTGTGGCGAGCATTTATGAGACAGTCCTTGATCGCTTTCCGAAGTTGAAGCGGCGTTTGTCTTTAGAAGCTGGTTCCGCGACTTCAATTTCTTCCGATCCGGATCCGAGGTTGCTCGACCGTACTTCTAGAGAATTTTTGGAAGGTGAATCTTCGAGGTCTGCTGACCCGGACCCGAAGATTGTGACACGCCATTCTCGAGAAATTTATAGTCAAGAGCGGCGATCGGCGTCGGGACGGGGTCGGGGTCGGGCGAGCCAGAATGTCCGAGGTAGAGGCCGAAGTTCGGCTTCTGGACGTGGTCGGGCAGGTTTAGTATAGACGATGTTTTGAACTTTAATTCCGGCAGGGATTTTGCTAGAGATTGGCTTAGCTTTAGTAAGCCAAAGCCTCCGGGTTCCTCGTCTTCTTAATGTAACATTTGTACATTTATTTCTATTCAAATAAAATAATTTTTTTTTTTTTTTTTTTTGCATGTTTAAGCTTTCTATCCTTGCCTTTAACCGAGGCAGGTTCCCTTGTATTCAACGAAGGCAGCTTTCTCATAGTCACTTCGTCTTGTGACGGAGTTTGGGCTTTCGGTCGACCACTTCGTCTAGAGATGAAGTTTGGGCCTTTTAGGTAGCCACTTCGTCTAACGACGAAGTTTAGGCTTTCTAGGTGGCCACTTCGTCTAATGGCGAAGTTTAGGCTTTCTAGGTAGCCACTTCGTCTACCGACGAAGTTTAGGCTTTCTAGGTGGCCACTTCGTCTAATGGCGAAGTTTAGGCTTTCTAGGTAGCCACTTCGTCTAACGACAAAGTTTAGGCTTTCTAGGTGGCCACTTCGTCTAACGACAAAGTTTAGGCTTTCTAGGTAGCCACTTCGTCCGAAGACGAAGTCTAGGCCTTTTGGTTCCTTATTTGTCGAATTTATCGATAGGGGTGGTCCCCTTACGCGCGTTTGGGTGTTACTCCGAGGCGGAGTTTATTTGCGTATCCTCGTCAGGATTTTAAAATCGAGATACTTAGTATAAATGAGAGAGAGATGCAAAATGCATGCAAAATAAACAAAAAGTTTTACGAAGTCAAAATAAGACAAAATTTATCAAGACAACTCAATTCCTACGACCTAAATGAACTTGGACATCGCCCTCTGTTTATACAAAGTACCTCTTCAAGTGGGTAATGTGCCATGTACGGGTATGGGCTCACCAGATATGTGGGCGAGCTTGTACGACCCTTTTCCGAGGACTTCTTGAACTCGGTACGGTCCTTCCCAGGTGGCTTCTAATTTGCCGAGCTTCTCCGCCCTGCTGACCTCGTTATTCCGAAGTACGAAGTCGCCCACTTGGAGCTGTTGATGCTTCACCCGGCTGTTATAATACCGAGCTACTTGCTGTTTGTATCGAGCTTCTTGTATGTAGGCTTGTTCCCGTTTTTCTTCTAGCAAATCCAAGTTAGTTCGAAGTCCGTCTTCATTGTCTTGGGCTGCGAAGTTAAGCGTTCGGGGGCTCGGTAAACCGATCTCTACCGGGATCACTGCTTCGGTTCCATACACCAAGCTGTATGGTGTTTCACCGTGTGACGTCCGCGGGGTGGTTCGGTACGACCATAGGACTTGGGGCAAGTTTGCTGCCCAGTCTCCTTTGGCCTTATCCAGCCGGGTTTTTAACCCCTTTACTATTGTTCGGTTCGTAACCTCGGTTTGACCATTCGCTTGAGGATGGGCTACCGAGGTGAACTTCTGTCGGATGTGGAGTTCGTCACACCATTCTCTGAACGTCTTGTCTGTGAACTGGGTTCCGTTATCTGAAACGAGGACGTGAGGTATGCCGAAGCGGCAAACTATGTTTTTCCAAACGAAGTTTAGGGCGTTTTTACTTGTGATTCGCGCCGATGGTTCGGCTTCGACCCACTTCGTAAAGTAGTCGATGGCCACGATGAGGAACTGTAGTTGGCCGGGAGCTTTTTCGAATGGACCAACGATGTCGATTCCCCACTGCATGAACGGCCAAGGGCTTTGCATGCTAGCCAGTTCGGTCTGTGGCAATCTTGGAACCGTCGCATGGATTTGGCACTTTGGGCATTTTTTGACGAGGTCGGTAGCGTCCTGGAGCATGGTGGGCCAGTAGTATCCCCACCTCATGATCTTTTTGGTCAGGGCGCGGGCTCCGATGTGACTGCCGCAGGAACCTTCATGGACCTCGCGCAGTACGTAGTTCGCTTGATTGGGCCCCGCACATCTTAAGAGAGGTTGGAGGTAGGATTTTCTATACAACACTCCCTGTTCAAAGACATACTTGATGGACTTGGCCAGGAGCTTTCTAGCCTCAACCTTATCGATGGGGAGCTCGCCTATCTCTAAATAGCTACGAAGTGGAGTCATCCAGTTCGGTCCGTCTTCGGTTACTACATTAACTTCGGCTTCATCGATACTTCGGAGCTGTACTTCTTCCACTGGAGAGATTGTTGATGATGACGCGAGCTTGCTTAGCGCGTCAGCTCGTCCGTTATCTCCTCTTGGGATTCGCACCAACTCGAAGTACGAGAAGCCTTGTTGTAGGATCTTGGCCTTATGAAGGTACTTCTTCATTTGTTCTCCTTTGGCCTCGTATTTACCTAGTATATGATTCACTATGATTTGGGAATCGCTGTGGATTGATGGCCTACCTGGAGAGCTTGGGCTAGGCGAAGTCCAGTGATTAGAGCTTCGTACTCCACCTCGTTATTTGTGGTCGGAAAATTGAACCGGAGTGCGTGGGTGACCTCCTTTCCTTCCGGGCTGATGAGTAAAACCCCGGCTCCGCTTCCTTTGTTATCTGATGCCCCGTCCACGTAGACCTTCCAACAGTCTCGCGGTTGTGGGTTCTGTGCCTCGGCCTTTGATTTATCCTCAGTAGGTTCAACGGATTGCTGTGTACCCGTGAACTTGGCTTCTACCAGGAAATCGGCCAGGGCTTGCCCTTTAATTGCTTGGCGAGGTACAAAGGAAATCGTATGCTCGCCGAGTTCTATAGCCCATTTAGCGATTCGCCCAGATGCTTCTGGCTTTGTAAGCACTTGCCGAAGTGGTAGGTCGGTCAGCACTTGTATCTGATGTGCATGGAAGTACGGTCGGAGTCTCCTTGCTGCATTCACTAACGCAAGTGCGACCTTTTCCAATGGCTGATACCTCGTCTCCGGTCCTTTTAGGGCTCGGCTTATGAAATAGACGGGTAGCTGATGACGTCTTTCTTCTCGTACCAGGACTGCACTGATTGCCTCGTTCGAAGCGGCGAGGTATAAAGAGAGGACCTCACCCTTCTTTGGTGCAGATAATGTAGGGAGATTTGCGAGATACTTCTTTAAGCCATCGAAAGCTCTCCTGTGCTCGTCGTTCCATTCGAAGTTCGGCGCCTTCTTTAGTATCTTGAAGAATGGGAGTTGTTTTTCGGCGGCCTTAGATAGAAAACGACTTAGGGCGGCTAGGCAGCCCGTCAGTTTGTGCACGTCATGGATTAACTTCGGCACTTGCATTTCTTGGATAGCTCGGACTTTTGAAGGGTTGGCTTTTAACCCCTCGCGTGAAACCCAACACCCTAGAAATTTTCCAGATCGGACCATAAAAGTACACTTTTCTGGGTTTAATTTTAGGTTTACTTTACGAAGTAGGCTGAAGACAACTTTAAGGTCGTTTACACAAGTGGCGATCTCCTTGCTCTTTACGACTATATCGTCTACATATACTTCGACAATGCTACCGACGTGGGCTTCAAAAATTTTATCGACCATCCTTTGGTATGTGGCTCCGGCATTCTTCAGTCCGAAGGGCATTTTTTTGTATGCATAGATGCCGAAGTCCGTGACGAAGGCGGTCTTCGGCGCGTCTTCGGCATTCATGAAGACTTGGTGGTATCCCTTGTATAGGTCCAAGAAGCTGAACACCTTGTGGCCAACAAGAGCTTCGACCTTCTTGTCAATGTTGGGGAGGGGGTAGCAGTCTTTTGGGCAGTGCTTATTAAGGTCCGTGTAATCAATACACATCCGCCACCCGCCTCCCTGCTTTTTCACCATCACGGGGTTGGCCAACCAGGTCGGATATTTTACTTCGAATAAAATATCGGTCTGTTGCAGTAGCCGAACCTCGTCGTGAATCACTTGACCTCGTTCGGCTGTGAAGGCTCGTTGCTTCTGCCGAACTGGTTTTATTGCAGGGTCGATGTTGAGGTGATGAGTGATGATGCTTGGTGCCACCCCGGTCATGTCTAGCGGCGACCAAGCGAAGACATCTCTATATTCCCGAAGGAGCCGGATAAGTTGACTTCGGAGCTCATTTTCGCCGACGAACCCTACTTTGACGACCCTGGCAGGGTTATTTTCGTATAATGCGACGTCTTCTACCGGCTCGACGGATGGAGGCGACATCGGCTCCACCTCTTCGGGTTTCTGTAGTTGCTATGCCTGGGGGTGTTGATTCTTATCACCTCGGAGTGCGACCTGCATGCACTCCTTAGCCTGTTGCTGGTTTCCTCGAATCGTGATCACTCCGTTTCTAGACGGAATTTTAATCGTTAGGTGGTAGGCCGAGCAGATTGCCTTTGTCGCTATTAGCCAATCCCTCCCTAAGATGATGTTATAGGGGAGCTGGCTTTTACGACGAAGAAGTGGATTATCTTTGTAGTAGACAACGGGCTCTTTCCAACCGTCACGGGCAGTGAAATTATGCCTTCCGTCGTCGTCTCTTGTTGTGTGAAGTTCTTTAATGGCATGGGTGCTGGCCTCAGACGTGCTTCTTCGATATCTAGCTTATCGAAGCAGTCTTTAAAGAGCACACTCACAGATGCTCCACTATCAACGAATACGCGGTGGACCAGTTTGTTGGCCACCACGGCCTCGATTATGGTGACATCTTGATGAGGTACCGCATGGGGAACTGGGTCATTGCTTGAAAAGGTGACGACCTCCTCCCTCTTGAACCTTTTTTGGGTAGGTTCTTCCCGTTGTTGACTTCGGACCTCGGCTTTCAACGATGACCTCGTCGTGCCTTCAGGCAGTCCGGTGATGGCAGTGATAACTGCATCATATCGGGGTTGATCTTCATCCTCATCCTCGTCATCGCGTTTTGGCCTTTTGTCGGTTTTGGAGGCGCAGTTATGGCCTCCCTTATTTTTCTTTCTCTTGCCCTTCCCTTGAGGTCGGGCCTCTTTCTGGTCGCGACTTTGGTACAGTTTGAGGGTACCGTCGCGCACCATATGCTCTATGTCCGAGGCGAGGTCCCTGCAGTCCTCAGTTTCATGACCATAGTCATTGTGGAGCTTGCAGTATTTTTCCTTGGATCGGCGCTTCGAGCCACCTCGGGATAAGGGCGATGGCTTCTCGAACAAGTCTGAGTGGAGCTCATATATTTCGGCCCTGGACTTTGTCAGCGGTGTGTATACTGACTTCGGTCTTGGTTGGGTCGAGGTCCTAGGCGGGACTCGAGGGGTCCTCGCTGTAACCTTTCGAGGGCACTTCGGCGGCCTTGCCCAAAGTCAGTGCGCTCCTCTTTTTTTCTCTTATCGTTGTTTTCGGACCGATCTGCCGCCCGTTTCTTTCGATCGGCCTCGTCCGCTTCGGCGAATGTGTCGGCGATCCTCCATAGCTGCCTGGAGGTCGCGGGACGTGCCTTTACGAGCTCTCTGAAGAGAGTTCCGGACTGGATGCCATTTTGGAAGGCCGAGATAAGCACGTCGTCGGAGAGACGATCGACTTTTAGGCTCTCGTTATAAAAACGGGCTAGAAAATCACTGATCGTTTCTCCCCGCCCTTGCTTTAAGGTGAGGAGCTGGGCTGGGCTGATCTTTGCCTCGGCTTTTTGGAAGAAACGACGTTCAAAGGCGTCCAGTAGGTCGGCATATGACCCTACGCTGCAATTAGGGAGGCTATCAAACCAGCTCCTAGCGTTGTCCACTAGTAGCTCGGGGAAGACTTTACACAGGTAAACGTCTTCGGCCAACCCCTGGTTCATCATGTTGTATTGGAACCGGGATAGAAAGTTGCTGGGGTCTTGGGTTCCGTTGTAAGGTGGGATATGAGGTACTTTATACGTCGACGGGAGGGGAGTATAGAGTATCCTATTAGTGAAGGGAGTCGAGATTCGACCGTAGACAGCGAATCTTCCTTGGTAGGCGTTCTCGTCGTCGCGCCGAGGTGGAATGGCGTTTTGACGAGGTGGCGTCGGATCGCGCTGAGGTGAAACGTGATCGTTCCCACGGCGATTGCTCTGTCGCCTTCGGGGAAGTTCGGCCTCAACGTCGAATCTTCTCTGATGGACGTTCCCTTCGTCACGCCGATGAGGAACGACGTTTTGACGAGGTGATGTTGAACTGCGCCGAGGTGAAGCGCGATCGTTCCTACGGCGATTGTTTTGTCGCCTTTGGGGAACTTCGGCCTCGCTGTCTCCAACGATCTGGAGACTTAGGGATGGCCTTTGTGACGGTTCGACTTCGTCTTCTTTGCTTTGACTTTGTTGTCGGTGTTGATCGGCGAACTTGCGAAAATCCTGCTCGTGGAGGTTCAGGTACGCCTTCAGTGCGTCCCCCAGCTCGGGTTGGAGTTCGGTATTTCCGCGTTGGCTGCCACTTTGATCTGGTCCGTCGCCGCTAGCTGAACCCCCAGATGGGACATCCTCCGGGTGGCCTTCAAGAGTTCGGCGAATGGGCTGTTGGTCACGTTGGATCTGGGAAGCAGTTTTTTGAGCTTGACTAACGTCACCTTCTTCCTCGTTGGCCGGCATGTAAGGCGGATTGGAAAAGAGGTCAGCTCGTTTCTGTTTCGCCTTGGCAGCAGCGGCGGCGGCGGTGGTGGTGGCGGAGCGGGTTGGTCTTACCATCGTATTTTCACTCGAAAATGTGCTGATCGGTTTCACAAAATTCTTTCGTTTCCCACAGACGGCGCCAGTGATCGATCGTCGATTTTAGAGTGTTTTAGTGATGGTGAGATTTGTAGAAGACTGGGAACACAAGGATTTACGTGGTTCGATCTTTTGGGTCGATCTACATCCACGGAGGAGAAAGAGAATGTATATATTCAAGTATCTTTTCTAAATAGTACAGTGCCGACCCCCTCCCTCTTACAAAATGACTCTTATTTATAGATAGTTTCGGTCAAGGGTGGTTGAGAGATCATGGATGTTGCTGCTCTCGCACGTCCGCCTGTGCAGTGGTTGAGAAATCGTGGGGTGGCTGATCTTTGTTGACTTTGTGTTATTGGGCCTCCCTTTGGATGGGCCGAGCTGGTCTGGGCCATTGGGCCTATCCTATCAACTTGCAATACTCGCTCCTTTTTGGTAAGCATGTTTCGTATTATTTAATTTAAAGTCGTGTCATTATGTTTAGTTTTGCTTTATTCTAAATAAGTTAGAGATTTCATTTAAATCAAATGCACATTCAACATGTGTTTAATGGATCTTGCATGTTTAATCTAGGTACTGAAGATGGAACAAGTCTAAAGGAATTAAAACACGCTTGCATAAGTATGTGTGAGGAATTCGAAAATATCACATGTTGGTGTTGTGTGATTGCTGTCCAATATCGTCCATATTGCCATTTTGATACCGAAGAGCAGTGCAAAATACATTGTAATCCAAAGGAGTTTCCCCCTTATATTCCGAGCTAAGAAGATCAGAAGATCGGACCGTCGTGATAATTAACCAGATCAAGATCGTTCTTCATTCCAATACCCACTAATTAAATAAATATAGTTTGATGAATATGTGTCCATATTATTTGTATTCATAATATATACTTTGTGATTAGCTTTATAAACTACAAAAGATTGCAAGCTAGCTTGCGATTTGGAGTTATGAAAAATAATTAAACTTGGACTTGATCGAGGACTGCTGAGGAATATAATATTAGCATGCATGTTGATAGTTGGTGTGGTGCAAAATAAAGTGATGGTCCGTCTCATCAACGAGGCTAATTTGCATTTAAATGGCCAAACTATTTGTATTTTCACAATTTCGTTCTAATCTAATGAAAATGCCAATCAAATGACTAAATTATCACTATTTTTACAATTATGTTGTAGAAGCGATTTTTCGGTGACGGAGATATCATACATATCATGCCGAAAGTTGACTTGGAAACCTCTATCCTCAAAATTGTGTCTCAAAATTCAATTTCTATTAGTTTCATGCAATTTTTTTTAATAAATTTATTTTATAATGATTTAGTTTAATTTAATGATTATTTTCAAGGGTTCACCCATCCCCATTAGGGTTTATAATTATTTTTTAGCATTTAATTTCACTTTTATTAGTATATTAGAGTTGAAAAATTCAAAACTAAAGTATATAATTTAATTAAATGTGTATTATGATTTACTATAGTAGTATTTTTACTTTTATAAAAAATAATATAAAATTAGTAGAAATTGAATTTTGGGAACACCATTTTGGCCCTGAGGATAGAGGATATCATCCCCGAAAGTTGATGTGAATTTTATTAGAATAAATTAAAATGAGTTTTCAATTAAAAAAAATCATACATCATTAGCGTCATATCCCAAATCCTAATTAATAGGGGGAAAAAATCAAAAACTAAAAAGATCCATTCAATCCGAACTATGTATATTTGGTCAAAATACTTCTGTTTTTGAGTCTCTATTCCTTTTGTGTGCATTAGGCGGCATGCGTTACACTTCTCCAGTCTCTACGTACATCGTACATGTTCCTTTTTCTTTCACTTTATTAATAAGGCAAACTTATTTAATTAATAATAAAAATAAAGAGAATTCTACGTAGATCCAATACTAGGGTAAATAACTTTATCAAATTTTAAATATTGTAGTTATAAATGTTAATTTTGATTCATTATATTATATTTTCTTGAAATAGATATCTTTAAAATAGTCATGTTAATAATGGGATAGATTGTGAACTTAACCAATATCACTACCTCCCTCAAAAGTAACACAAGCGTTAAATGTGAGTTAATAATGTATTATGTCTGGAAATGCTCCTATAAATATGAAGAACTCTTGGCAATGAAATAAAATAATAATAAGTTTTCTCTTGAATTTTCACTAATGGCTTCTTACAAGTTGGTTTGTTTAATTTTCTTTTCCGTCATCTTCATTTCCCTGTTTGTTCCTCGTGATTGTAAGTGCATTTAAAAATATGTTTATTTTTAATTAGTTGATTCGTGATATAGTTTATTTTTAACATGTTTCAATACCCAGGAAAAATCAGTTACATCTATCATTTGATAGGAAATGTTTGATACAAAATGATCATACTTAATTATTCATGTATGCACAAGTGTGTATCTGTGTGTGTTAATAATATTTATTTGTTTTGTGAATCTTGATCTAGGTACTGAAGATGGAACAAGTCTAAAGGAATCAACACATTATTGCATAAGTATGTGTGAGGACTTCGGAAATATCAGATGTTGGTGCTTGTATGATTGCTGTTCAATATCGCCCATATTGTCGTTACGACACTGAAGAGGACTGCAAAAAACATTGTAATCCAAAGGAGTACCATCCTTATATTCCGAGCTAAGAAGATCAGAAGATCGGACCGTCTGATAATTAACCAGATCAAGCGTATCCGATACCCATAAAATAAATATAGTTTGATGAATATGTGTCCATATTATTAGTATTCATAATAATTTATGATTAGCTTTTATAAACTTCAAAAAATTGCAAGCTAGCTTGTGATTTGAAGTTATGAAAAATAATTAAACTTGGACTTGATTGAGGACTGCTGAGGAATAGGGTCTCATCTACAAGGCTAATTTGCATTTAAATAGCCAAACTATTCTAATCGAATGAAAATGCCAATCAAATGACTAAATTCTCAATATTTTTACAATTGTATTGTAGAAGTGATTTTCCGGTGACGGAGATTCTACATATCATGTCCAAAGTTGATGTGAATTTTATTAGAATAAATTAAAATGAGTTTTCATAATAAAAAAAAAAAAAAAATCATACATCATGAACGTTATATCCTAAATCCTAATTAATAGGAAAAAAAAAATCAAAAACTAAAAAGATCTATTCAATCCAAACTATGTATATTTGGTCAAAATACATCTATTTAAAATTTCCGTTGAATAGTTTTATAAGTAAGTACTCCGTATTTTGTAGCTGTGAAAGTGCTTTGAACGTGGAACGCAACATAAATTTGTGATTCCTATTTTTAATGTATTGTTAAGTAAATTTTTTTTTTTTTTTGATCGG
This sequence comes from Mentha longifolia, assembly GCA_001642375.2. Lineage (NCBI taxonomy): Eukaryota > Viridiplantae > Streptophyta > Magnoliopsida > Lamiales > Lamiaceae > Mentha > Mentha longifolia. The sequence goes on along the minus strand of CM038113.1, from coordinate 41,972,868 downwards.
GAAAAGAAAAATATATTGATCCACCAAAGAATGGTACGAGGGGTACCGACCCTTTACAAATCAGCTAACGCTCCACGACTCAATCAAGTTTCTATTGGACCAATCGACATAGCTACAATTTAATTCAGCAACTCCTTTAACCGCACACCAGCTCCAAAACCTACATTTGATCTCTTCTTCGATTCTCTTAAAATCTCATTCTTTACCATTATGAATCACCATATTCCGCCACCGCCAGACCACCCATGCCACACAGATCCAAAGTCCACCCAGACTTTTCATTGTTTTTTCATTTCCAATAAGCCCCACAAAGTGATTGAAATGATCCTCGATAGTCTTTGGCTGTATCCAAGAAACACCAACCCATCCTGCAACTCGGTACCATAATTTACTCACTTCATAACACTCTATTAGCAAGTGCTTACCAGTTTCAACTGCCTCGTTGCAGCAGCTACATCCAGCTCCCTCCTCCTCGATGATCCGTTTTCTCCTCAGGTTATCCCTCGTCGGGAGTCGATCTTTGAGTAATCTCCACGCCATCGCTTGACATTTGAGTGGTGCGATCGTCTTCCAAACTGTAGCAAGGCAGCTGTGTAATCTCCTATTTTGCTGACCTCCGTTATTAATTAAAGACATAACCTCGTACGCCTCCTTCACCGAGAACTCTTTATTTGCCCCTCCCCATCTCCATTTGTCTTTCTCCCCTTCTTTGATCACATACCCCAGCAGAAGCTCGAGAAGCTCAGTCTCCCCAGCCTTTTCTCTTTCAAACAGCTCTCTTCTCCACTCGAGCTTCCATTGCCACCCTCCGTTCACCCACAAGCCCATATCTTTAACCTTCCCTTCTTTTTTGTTGTTTAGGAGAAAGAGCCTAGGGAAGCGTTCTTTCAAGGTTCTGTCTCCGGTCCAACGCTCTTCCCAAGAAATAGTTTCTCCCCCGTCTCCCAATTCTTTCGACACTCTATCCCAGAACCACTTACCCTCCATCCCCTCCGCCCCTTTCACCACATTCTTCCACCAACCACACCATATCCCTCTAGCTAAATACCTTTCTTGCCCTTCCTTCTGTCGCACGAGGTCTCCATACCTAGACCTCACCACCTTATTCCACAACCTATCTCTCTCTCCCAAGAACCTCCAAATCCATTTGGTACGAAGAACTTTATTGAAAATTCCTAGGTCTCTAAACCCCAAACCTCCGTTTCTCACCGGCTTGCATAAATCTGCCCATTTAATCCAAGCCATCTTCTTCCTCTCGCCTTCTCCTCCCCACAGAAAGGAGCATTGTATCGATCTAAGAGTCCTTTTCACATTCTTTGGTAACGGATAAAAGGAGAGATGATAAACCGGCATCGCCGAGAGGATCGCCTTCACCGCTGTTATCCTCCCTCCCATAGAAATCCTCTTCACATCCCACTTCCTAACTCGCTTCCTGACTTTATCCACCACCTCTGCCCAGCCCTCTACCCCCACCCTCCTTCCACCCACCTTAAGACCAAGATAAGGGACAGGAAAATCCCCTACTCGACAGCCCCATCTTTCCGCCATTTCTTCCACTTCATCTCTCTCCAAATTAATTCCATACAAGCAACTTTTGTCGAAGTTGACGGACAGTCCGGAGGTTACTTCGAAACTCTTCAACAACCACATCACAGCCTCTGCGTTTTCCACACTTCCTTCCACCGAGAAAAGCGTATCATCGGCGTATTGAATATGGGAAACTAACACTTCCTCCCTACCCACCTTCACCGCCTTAATCAATCCCTCTTGTACCGCTTTTTTTACTAAAAGGTTAAGCCCTTTAGCCGCTACGAGGAATAGAAAGGGGGATAACGGGTCTCCCTGTCTTAGTCCTCTCTCCAAACCAAACTCTCCAGACGGGCTGCCGTTCACCAAAATATTTGTTGAGGCAGACGAAACACACTCTTTGATCCATTGTACCCATTTAAAGGGAAAGTTCATCGCTCTCAACATATCGAATAAGTACTCCCACTCCACTGAGTCATAGGCCTTCGCAAAGTCCACCTTAACGAGCAACCTCCTTTTCTTCGTCTTCCTAGCATCTTCAATAATCTCATTTAAAACTACCACTCCATCTAGGATATTCCTACCTTTCACAAACGTAGATTGTGCTTCACCAATAATTTTTCCCACAATTTTCTTCATGCGTCTCGCGAGCACTTTAGCAATCACCTTGTAAAGACTCCCTATGAGGGATATTGGGCGAAGGTCCTCTAACCCACAATTGCCTTCCTTCTTAGGAATGAGAACCATAAACGAACTGTTGCAGCCCCTTGACAGCCTCCCATTTGAGTGGAATTCAGACATAACTTTCATGAGGTCCTCCTTGATAATATACCAACATGTTTTATAGAAACCGAGATTGAAACCGTCCGAACCCGGGCTATTCGATTCTTCACACTCCCAAATCGCTTCCTTAACTTCCTCTTCCTCGAAAGCTCTAGTGAGAAGATCCCCATCCTCCGCATTCAACCGAGCTTCCACCAAATTCGTGGGAAAATCAAGCCGTATCCTACGTTTTTGTTGGAAATGTCTCCGAAAAAATTCCCTGATCTCCTGCTTCACTTTCCCCGGTTCCTCGCACCAGGAAAAGTATAATGTTTGAATATTTTAAATAGGTTGTGGTTTATAAGAGTATAATTAAATTTTGTTTTCATTATTTTACTCTTTCCTCGTTGGTAGTTGATTAGTAAAAAAAATTGTCAACCTAAATTTCTCTAGGGACACACTTGGGTCAGCCAGAGGCACCGTGCGGCCGGCTAAAACATTGACATTTTTATTCGTGTAGATTAACACTTTTCTGTATAAAAATTTACACATTTAAAAATTAGCATTTTATTCGTAAAATAATTATATTAAAGATTGACACTTTTATTCGTATAGATTAACACTTTTCTGTATAAAGATTAACACTTTGACCCGGCCACACTGTGTGGCCGACCTCACCCAAGTTTTGTCTTTCTTAATCTACTAGAAGGATTTATCGATATTTATGAAAAAGTGGGTAGATTTTGAGTAAAATTAAAGGGGTGGGTAGAAGTTGATTTTATAATATGAAAGTGGGTATTTCACCCTATTACCTCTACTAATTTACTATAATGCATGTTATATAAAATATAATTTATCATTTATCATAATTCGTTCTCGGTATCATTATAACAAGCATATTATAGAGGAGTTTTGGTCCCGTTTATAATGTTAATTGTTAAGTGAAACTTTTTTATGTGAAAACTACGTCTTAAAGTGGAAGGTGTTTGTTTTTATGACGGACGAAATGAAAGTGTGACTGTTATATCAAGAATTAACTTATGTATATTTATAAACACAGATAAGTGCATGATTTCATAATCCAGATTGTGAATATATCACTAAAAACTATTGAGTTTCATATCAATATGAGTTATCATATACTACCTCAATTTCGCTGAAAGAACCTTATTTTTTTATTCATATGTGAAGTATAAAATAATAAAATGAGGCTCTTTCGATGAGATAGATGGAGTACTATTTTTAGATACGGAGTATTTAATATCAAAAAAGTTCTATGTATAAGACCCATCATCAAATTGAATCATAACAAAAATTATACTCCGTATCGAAAAGAACAAATCAACTAACATACAAACTAAATTATTCAAAGAAGAAAAAATTAAGATCCGATAATGTTACCCGAGGGAAGCCGGGGGGCAAAACTAGTAAGTAAAGAAATTTTGCTTAAAGTCATATCATTATTTTACTATTGCTCTATTCTAAACAAGTTAGAGGTTTCCATTTAAATAACATAGTAACATAATCGTGTGATATTTCGAAAATTATATATTTTGAGGATCTTGATTTTCTTATTAAATTGTAATTTCTTCTTCAATTTGCATGCATTTATGTTAACAACATTTATTTCTCCTGTGATTCTTGTTCAATTAAACTAGGCAATGAAATCATACGTGCGTGATAGGCGACCAGTGCCGTGAATTGGGTGTTGAATGTTGGCGTTGTTTAATTTCTGTTATATATCGTCCATATTGTCATTTTCGTATTGAAAACGATTGTAAAGAACATTGTAATCCTAAAGAGTTTACCGCATATTTAGGATAGAGCAAAGAAAAATAAACAATCAATTCAACTCACTAACCATATCTAAATTATTCCAATAATATGGTTAGCTAAATCGAAAGATTTTTATTTTATTTTATTTGTTGTATTTTACTCATTGTAGAATAAATAGTAGTAGTAGTAGTATAGTACCCGGATGTATGGATGCAATAGGACTTACCTTTTAAAGTTGTCCTATTCTGCTTTGTTGTGAATCAAAGGAAACAATACATATAATAAACATTAATTAAATCTAAATTTTATTATAAATACACAATAAGCCAACTTTCTCCTAACGTAAGCATGGGTGGTCACGATTTTATGGCATGGTATAATCTTATCTTGAAATCAAAATCGCCTTCCACTTTAATTACTGTTATGAATTTCGCTTTAAACAATTATTAGATAATTATAAAAAGAATATGACTGATGGGAAATTCATAATCGAAAGAAAAAGACGAGCATAAACAAGAAAAAAAAAAAAAAGAATAATTGATAGTATTTGTCGATAGCGAGAGAAGTGGCAAACATATAAACACCAAATGTAAGAAAATAGATCCAAGAAAATAAAAATAAAAATGGATAAATAATAGTAGAATGGGCTAGATCCAATGGCATCAGTATTAGGTAGTGTTGGTGGGGGCCCAGCCCTTTTTCAAAGATTTTGCCGTCCCTTTTTCGCCTCAATTGACGGGGGCCACCTTTGCAAATTTTATCAAGATCCAATTTCATACTCGTTCTATTCCAACGAACTTGAGTTGTTGCAACGGAGGGAGTGTTATTTATATATATATATATATATATATATATATATATATATATATATATATATATATATATATATATATATTTGTAATAATTATTATTAAAAGGATGAAATTATATTGATATTCTATTTGTTCACAAAAACTATAACTACTTTTTTTATCGGTTTATCTATAAAATTACGGCTATTCTATTTTTGGACGTATGCCATACGCATTTATAATTTTTTATCCTCATTATCTATTAATATTTATTAAAATATCACTAATGAGTAATGACCCACAAACTCCACCCACTGACCCACATCAATTTCATTTATTTATAAAAAATTACACATGTTGTGTCTCTTTCTCCGATAAAAAAAAAACCACCACCGACCCTTTCATTAAAACCAATGTCAAAGTAACAAACCACTATTTTTATGGACAGAGGGAGTACTAACTAATTTTATTAGATATTTTAACTATTTTAATGTGAAGGGCAACTAACATATTCTTCTAAATTTTAATACTAAAAATACTTAAATCCATATGATATTAGTAGAATAATTAATTAAACATTTGTGCGTTAGTTGTCCGGACATGCAAGAGCATGACTCGACCAACCAGGATAATAATACTGCTAATTTAAAATCTATGTTTTAAAGTCGAATAATTTATAATTCTATGTTTTAAAATCTAATCTTTCAAAATTTTAAAGGCAAAGTTTGACTTTCCCCATATTTAACTTTGATTGTTTTTCTATCTTTCTAGGAAAACAAGAATGAATGTAAAAAGGAGAGTGAACTGAGAGTTATAATAATGGGAAGTTGTCAACAAACTCTTGTCTTATGTTTTTGCTTGTGTGTGTAATTAATTGTCTGAAAAACTTATTTAGAAAATAAGTGTTAGGAAAATGATATTCATATTTATTTATCAAAATTAATAATCTTGACGTAAATCAAAAAAGAAAATACTACATCAAACATCAATAATGTGGAGGGGACCTAGTGTTGGATTGAACCCAATCTCAGTTGGAGTGCTGAGTCATCAATTTCAGATTATTATGAAATTCAATTCAGTACCTCAAGAAATAAATTAAAAGAAAGTGAAAGTTCAATCCAATAATTGACTTGTAACATGGAATGGAATGGAATGTGAATGTGGCATTATTAATGCAAAATCATGATTTATCCATATTTATTAAGTTTTTATTTACAAATATGTATATGTATGCTTGTTCGAGCTGGGTTCTGCTAAAGGTAATGTCAATATTTTTTTTTAAAACTATAAGTATGGGATTTTTTTTTAATTATTATTATTATTTTTTCAAATTTAGCCTATTAAAAAATTAATTGCATCCACAGCTATTAGTTAAAAAAAAAAACTTAGAGCAAAGGTTTTGGGAATATTTCACATACTAATGTCCTCGGTAGGTAAACGCCTTTATGCATATAGTTTTGGCAATTTAATAAATAAATTAATACTCATAAATGACGCTTTTAATGAAGTTCCAAGGTAATTCCATTATTTAAAAAAAAGCCATTAAACTTTATAAATTCATGATTAAGTCCACAAATAGCTATAATAACGATCTGTACGCGAAAATTAACTATTATTACTCGCCAACAACATAGAGGAAGTCATTATACCATGCCATGAGAAAAAATAGGATAAACAATTCTATTTTTACTATAACAAAAGAATTATAAAAATGGAAGACTAACTCACCTTTGCATATTACCTTCCCAAAAGTTATGCATGTGAATTTTGTTTTACATCCATGTGAATTACTGTATTATTTTAAATCTTTTTATTTGCACATTTATTTAACAATTAAGAAAAAAAAATGACAACATATACTTCAATAAGAGATGATATTCCTCAATATTTTACACTTTTTTGTAAATGATATTTTAATTGACTTTGAGTCTTTGAGAGCGCATATAGAATTTCAAATTTTAAAAACACCAAATCCCTCCAAAACTGAATAATGTAGAAAATAATACTACTATATATTATAAATATATACGTAGTATATAAGCAATAATTAATTGAATTTAGAGGAACTTAGTCAAATTTTGGGTTTGGACTTCTCCCTTGGCAATATGCATAAAATTTTTTTTTAGATTTTTTTTTGAAAGAAAGATGTCTAAAAATGTAATTTCGCAGTGGGCCAGTGCCTACACAGGAAACATTCCTAATCTCTATCCGGGCCCACCCACAGACAGTTCCTTATGTCATAACCCCCCACAATTATTTTTATTTTTAAACAAATACTAGTATTACCAAATTTGAATTTCAAAATTCTTGCAAAAATTTCAGCTGTCTTGATTTAATCTCGATTTATTTAGAGAAATCCGAATCTAAAACACTGAAAAAAAACACATGAAAATAAACTCCTAACTGCTAAATCCAGATAATTATCAGTTTCCGCTGCTTCCCATTAACGTCTCTCTCCGAGATTATTAAGGCCAAATCTCGAAGTTTGCTGGCATCTTCATTAGCCTTCGTTTTCACGAAAGCGGATTGTGTTTTTTGTTGTTCTTTTTATGCGGGAAGCTTTTCGGGTGCGGACAAGCTCGTGGCTTTGCTTTTGCTTTGGTTTTTGTTTGGTCGCGGATTTGATGATTTCGAGTTTTCACCTGAAAATGGGGTTGAATTCTGTCTCCAGATTGGGGGAATATTGGGCGAGGTTATAGAGCAATGCGATCTCGGCGATGACGTTGCTGGATTTTGGGACAGAGTGAAGATTTTTGGGTTTTTGGCGTTGTAGGGTTTTTGTGGGAGTAGGGAAAATGCTGTCTTTGTCGACAGCTCGGAGCTCCTTGGAGGAAATGCTGGATTCTCTCCGGCGGGAGGAGGAGATCAAGACGCCGCCGGACTTGCCGCCGGCGCTGCCTCCGCGGCCCAAGGCGACATCTCGTGCTCGGCTCCCGTCGGCGAAGAGGCCTCTGCCTATGAGCTCCGAAGCTGGTGAAATGAGGCCGGCTCCTAGCTCGTCGAATTGTTGTGTTAATAAGGAAGAAAGTGATGGGGAGAGAGGGAACTGTTTGGGGGCTAATAAAGAGTAAGAAAATCGAAGACTGGGAATCGCCGTATGTCGCGGCGGCGGCGGAGGAGGATGCCAACGTGGCCCCGGGATCTATCTCAAGGTTTAGGGAGTTGGCGGCGGATGATGTCATGGGGCGTCCCATGAAAAAGGTAGATGATTCTTCTGTTCATCCTTTTCTTTTTCCTGGTATTCAATATTCACTGATCTCTCGTTGAGAATGATATGTTGAATGCTGCGATATACATTAGAAAAAAAAGAAAAGAAATGATGAACAGTGAAATTCGTTTCTTACTTCTAAATGGGTTGTACATTAGTAAGATGCAACAGGTAAACTATGTCTTATAGTGTTATTAGGCTTCTTTATTTCAGATTTTTATTCACATGCAGTATAAACCTGATTGATGCTATTCCCAGTGAATATTTTTAGAATTTTCACAACACTAAGATCTGGATCGTCTCGATATTCGGCATATAGCTCTGGTTGGGTTACCTGAGATAAGGCGGTTCTCTAAGATAACTCAAAGCTGTGGTTTGTAATCTCTAGTCTGTGAGCTTAGCTATGCCATATTTCTTGTTTCTTCTTTAGTCCTTTTTATGGGTTATATCATATCCTGTCTGGTTTACTTGCCTTATGTGCTGGAAACTAAAGCATTTGGCTGGAGAAGTTGAAGCTCCAGATAGTCTACATTATATCAAGTAGGATAGTGGAGCACAAAAGTATTTAGTTGTAATGATGGCCGGAATTTTGAATCTTTTCTAGCCCAAATATCTGCCGCTATTCTGTTTCCCTATAAACTGCTCTCAGCTACTCATTGTTGGTGATGATGCTTGTTTTCAGAAACATCGTGTTTGGTGTCGGCTACATGATGACCTTTGGGAATCTGGGCAAATCAAAACAACTTCTGGGGAGAAAGCTTCTGTTCTGCTATTAGATGGAAGTGTAAGTTCACTTCATTTGTCACTCTGTTCACTACTTATGTTGCATCCTACAATTATTATTGTGCACTCACTGCATTTTCGCTGTAGATTGTGACAGTTCTGGCAAAAGACCTTCTACCAGCCAATCCGCTGATACTGGATGGAGTTGATGATCTTGCACAGCTGAGTTATTTGAACGAGCCTTCAGTTCTTCACAACCTTCAGTATAGATATTCACAAGATAATATATATGTAATTATCTGTTGAATTTCATTTTATTTTACTGTTTATAAAATTATAATGTTCGACCTAAGCAATTTCTTGTCTTCGTCTTACATAGAGCAAGGCAGGCCCTGTATTACTTGCAGTCAATCCTTTTAAGGATGTTCAGCTATATGGGGATGACATGGTTACTGCTTACAAAAAGAAGCTTTTGGACAGTCCTCATGTTTATGCTATTGCTGATGCAGCATACAATGCAATGATAGCAGGTCCTAAACAATGCCTTAAATACTTTGTCAAATGCTTGCCTTGTTAACATATGGCTTTAGCTGAGATGCTAATTTCCTCGTCCTTTTGATACTTTCTGAAATTTGCAGATGAAGTTAACCAGTCTATTGTCATAAGGTCAGGAACAGTTTTTGTACAGATCTTCTACAGTTGCTCCATACTGTAACATCGTTTCTCATTATCTTTGTTTGAATGACTTTACACTTCACTGGCAGGTTTACTGCTTAGTTTGAGTTAAAATTTAGTATATGATTGCTTTATGGGAAGAAATAATTTTTGCTTTGATCTTTAGCGGAGAGAGTGGCGCTGGAAAGACCGAGACAGCTAAGATAGCAGTGCAATATTTGGCAGCTCTAGGTAGAGGTGATGGCAGATTAGAATCTAAAGTCATGCAAACAAGCTGCATACTGGAGGCTTTTGGTAATGCTAAAACAGCCAGGAATAACAACTCCAGCCGATTTGTGAGTTCTCTCAGAATTTCTTTCCTATTACATGAAGAGGCACCTTACGTTAGTTTTGGCAATCAATGCAAGAGAAGTTGGTTTGGTAATGTTCAAGATCTACGCAGGGAAAACTAATAGAAATCCAATTCAGTGCTGCTGGAGAAATATGTGGTGCTAAAATTCAGACCTGTAAGCATACTTTTTATGGTGCAATTGAACTTTGAAAATCAATTATTTCAGTCTGCTCTTAGTCTTATTCTCCTGACATGACTTTGCTATTTTGTGCATATTCGATGTCAAATTCCTCAATTATGAATATGATACAGTCCTACTTGAAAAGGTCAGTATGTCTTATCTAAATTAATGAGTTTCTTCTCTAGTCTGCATATTTAATTATTTATAATGGACTGGAGTTGACATAATTCCATGTTGGACCAGTCAAGAGTTGTTCAGTTGGCCCACGGAGAGCGGTCCTATCACATTTTCTACCAGCTTTGCTCTGGTGCTCCTTCTGGTCTCCGAGGTTTGTTTTAAGCTTTTTCCCAACCTGAAGTTTCTTTTTTCCTGGTCAGTTCTTTTTTATTTTACCTAAATGAAAATTATGAGAACATTTAATTTTTTTTGACTTAGAGATTACTATGATATAGTTTATCGTATTACCATATGTGTGACAATTGACATATGATAAATCTTTGTTATCAACTGGTACCATTTTACATACTAGTCAGGGTTTTGTGGTTAATAATGAATTTACCTGGATACCATCTATGTTATTCCTGAGTGCTGCTTTTATAGAAGCTGCTGGAACCTTTTCTAACATCTTCAGTTAGCATATATTGTTGATGTTCAATGCATAATTCTTTGTACTTTATATTATTGTTTATTGCCTATTAGCATGTTAAGAGCCTTTTTTTTAGCAAGATTATGACGCTGATGTAGCACATGGTTTCTTTTTCAGGTAGGTTAAAATTAAAAAGTGCTTCTGAATACAACTATCTCAATCGAAGTGATTGTTTGGAGATCCCCAACATTGATGATGCTCAGAAATTTCATAATATTATGGTAAATGAAAAGTCTTGCAAATGTGCTACCTATTGGTCGGCTTCTCTTTTTTTGTTTTATTCTTGCTCATTTGTTAAGTAATCATTCAAAGACTGTTGCATTTGAAAAGGTTCGAATCTTTAATGAGGAAACTATTGTGTTGGTGTGCAAAATAAAAGACCAGATTGAACATAGTTGCTATACAATTTTCTAGTCTTTTCAGTTTATTCCATATCTGAACTAAGTTTTTCTAATTCTAGAATATGTTACTTCTCTCTAGGGAGCCCTAGATTCTATCGGAATCTGTAAAGAAGATCAGGAGCATGCCTTTGAGATGCTTGCTGCAGTTTTGTGGCTGGGAAACATATCGTTTCTTGTAACTAACAGTCAAAAGCACATCGAGGTTGTTACTGATGAAGGTAGCTGCTTGTTCTTATTCATTTTCCAATCCTCTCCTTTTAATACTTTCTTTCTTATTACCTATTTTTAGGGACATTACTAGTTGTATTGAAATTTCTGTTGGGGAGTTATTGTGGGAAATTATGTAATTGTTTGTATTTCCTTGAAAGTAAATGGTCACCCCCCCCTCCCCAGTAAGTAAGTAAAATGTTGCCACTGTAGTTATACGTAAGTGACGCTTATCTTCTGTGTAGAGATTTCTGACTTGGCTTTGTCTTTGAATTTCTGTAATAAGTGAATCTGTACCATGATGGATTATTATTTCACAAGAAAAATTGCTGTCCCTTACGTAATTCCTCATATTCTGCGATTTTCCATCTTATTATGTTTGTCCACATTTTTTTAATGATTGCTTCTTCTGCTTTTTCTTTTCCCCCTCCCTACTGTAGTCTCCGTTGTATTTTTCTTACTTCTGCGCATGGATATGCCTGCTCTATCAATAAAAATGAAAGATTTGTTATGTTATGCCGGGGAAGGATTTCATTTTTCCTTGCACTTCTATAGGTCTTGAATAGTTGGTGTTCCTTGGTGATTCATTGATAAAAGTATGTGCACAAAGGGATTATACTGACTAGTTCAAGCGGATAACTCTTTGATTTCTGAATGATGTTTTGTGCCCTTAACAGATACTGAATATTATCTATATTTCAAACATTAGGTTTATGTATCTGAACCTTTTGACAATTGACTTAACTATTAAAATTGATTTGTCATCCCAGCTGTTACCAATGCTGCCGGCTTGATAGGCTGTAGTGAGCAAGACCTGATGCTAATTCTGTCAACCCGGAGGGTACAGGCCGGAAGAGACGAGGTTGCCAAAAGTCTGACACTCGAACAGGTTCATTTCAAAGATCAATCAATTTCTCAGCACGCCCTATATCAACGCTACAAATATATCATGCTAGTTCTTTATGGTTACTTGCATATTTTAAGGATGGTTTGCTTGCAAAACCATCACACTTATGCTATGTTGGGTTTCTCTCGTATTTAGGCAATTGACACAAGAGATGCATTGGCAAGGTTTATCTATGCGAGCTTGTTCAACTGGCTTGTCGGGCAGATCAACTTATCACTTTCCATGGCAAATGATAACTTGGGACGCTCAATAAGCATTCTTGATATGTGTGGATTTGAATCAATTAAGGTAAAAACAACGGTTGATATTTTCCTTTGCATATATTGTGGTGCAACTGTGCCCCACTTTAAATATTCTAAGTTGGCTCTTAAACTGCACTTTGCTCCAGAAAAATAGTTTCGAACAGTTTTGCATCAACTATGCTAACGAGCGGCTCCAGCAACATTTCATTCGACATCTCATCAAACTTGAGCAAGAGGTAAGCATCATACATACCTTCTTATCTTGAGAGTTGCAGAAGGACATGACTGGTGCTATGTCATACATTAATGTTGTTGTCAGTCTTTACAAAATAAAGCGTGTAAGGATAATTATTGTGAATCCATAAGTAAATGTTTCTGCCTTTTTTTTCCCTTCTGAATAAGCAATTAACTTAAGTTTTGTTAACAAATTGTGCATTGCATATCATAACAAAACCCATTTTGATATTGGAATCTTATTCTTGGGGCTGATGGAATATTTCTGATTACAGGATTATGAGTTAGATGGAATTGACTGGAAAAAAGTAGATTTTGAAGACAACCAAGACTGTCTACATCTTTTTGAGAAGGTAATATGCTTCCCAAATATCCTTCTTATACTTAACAATTTAGTGTATTTATGGTGCGCTTGAACAGAAACCTGTTGGAGTGATATCAATACTCGATGAAGTATCAAATCTTCCCAAAGCTACGGATTTGACATTTGCTACAAAACTCAAGCAGCACTTAAGTACTAATCATTGCTTTAAAGTAGAAAGAGATGGATCATTCAGCATTTGCCATTATGCTGGAGAGGTCAGTTTACTTATCGTGTTTTTGTGTCATCTCTGTACACAGTACAGTAAAGATTACTTGGAGCAAGTGGTCCTCTATAGCTTTTTTTATGTCACTGTAGTTGGTTTGGTGTAGTACCTGTCCATATAGTGATATAGTGGATCATAATATGCTGGTAAACAGTTATTATGGTGATTCTCATGGTATGTATGTGGATATTACTAGTTTACTACCTGTTTTCAGTTTACTGTTGACCAGCTAAGTGAAAGTGAAGCTACAAATAGTGTTCATATATCTTACAAAGAGTCAATTTATAAATTTATACCATTTCACTTTTACCGGAAGTGGCATTTCTGTAAGGCTTGATCGTGGGGGAAAAGTTCTGAATTATGAGTGAAGGGATTATTATTCTGAAAATCCATTGGAGTTGTTGTATCGATGCAGCTGAAACAGTTTTTTACTTTAATTGCAACGTGGAGGGTTGGTTGGTGCATACAAGTTATGCTTGTTATGCACAAGTGTCTAAGGCCAATGTATAGATACCTTTGCATCCTGTGAATAGAGTATCCTTGTCCTATCGATGGTAAAGTCTTGCTGATCATATCTATTCTACATGTTACTTGATATTGAATATTAAAATTGCTAATCCTTTAGGTTATCTTTTATTTTTGAAACTTGCAATTTTGTGAAAACCGTCCATTAAAGTTTATTTTAGATTTGTTAATATTGATATGAGCTTTGTACTATAGGTTCTTTATGAGACGGAAAAATTCTTGGAAAAGAATCGAGACCCAATGCATTCTGAAATCATCGGACTACTCTCATCTAGCACCAGTCGACTTCCTCAATTATTTGCTGCTCCACTTAAACAATCCCAGAATCTAGATAGTGGATTTGTGCAGTCAAGGATGTCGGGTTGTAAGAAGCAAAGTGTTGCCACAAAATTCAAGGTAATGATTTTCTCCTTCCCATTTTCCAGCAATCCTGGGACACACACTACTAATTAAGGGTGATAAAGCTGGGCAAAGTATCTATGTAAACATGTTTACCTCAAATCATTATTTTCTTAAATATATAGTAGTTACATATAAAGAACTTCTCGCCATGCTTGATATGTTTTCTGAATCTTTTGTTACTTCTGAACACAATTGCAGTGTCAGCTGTTCAAACTAATACAACATTTTGAAAGCACAGAACAACATTTTATCTGTTGCATAAGACCAAATAATAAGCAGATTTCTGGTGCTTTTGAAAAAGATATTGCCTTAGCTCAGCTTCGGTCTTGTGGGATTATGCCAGTTGCTAAGATTTCGAGGTCTGGTTATCCCATCCGGATGACCCATCAAGAGTTTACAAGAAGGTGAAGCATCGGATCATAATTTCTATTTACTCCTCAGTCTTTAATTACTGTACTATTTCTTGAAGACTATGGATTGTGACTTGCAGGTACGGTGTCCTACTTCGGGAAACTATGGATTGTCAAGATCCACTAAGTATGTCAATTGCCATTCTGCAGAAGTGTGGTATCCTTCCAGAGATGTACCAAGTTGGTTGTACAAAGTTATACTTCCGAAAGATACAGGTGAGTTTGGGTGTATGTTTTGATATTTGCTAATTTTCTAAAGCATTTCATTTGCTGTGTCTGCCTTCAGTATTACATTGACAACACAAAATATGTGTACATTGTTTGCCTGATATTTTGCCATGGTGGAAAACAGATTGTTGTTCTGGAAGATGGTATAAGGCAAGTTCTCCATGGTACTCTTGAGGTGCAGAAGTGTTTCAATGGCCATCTTGCGTGCCAGGATTTCAGTAAACTCAAGGGAGCAGTAGTGACATTGCAATCATGTAAGCTTTCACTTACATCTAATGATTCCTAGTACCTATGCTCCTCGGATAAAAATCATATTATCTGTTCTTTTAAACAGCTAGCTGCCCAGTCTTTAGTGTATCAAATTTGCATCTGATACTTTTGATGGTAATGAAATGTATGCAGATGTTCGCGGTGAAATCTCTAGAAAGGAGTTTAGTGCCTTACCAAGGTCGAGAAAGCAGGTTACATTTGGGAGGCCAGATGAGCAGTTTATGGCATCTGTACAAATACAGTCTGGTAAACATCTGTTTTGGGTGTAGATGACGAGTTACGATCTGGTCCCTTCATGATATAATTATTAATTGGTTTCTGCAGTAATTCGTGGATGGTTGGCCCGTAAACAATGTAATCACCTCAGGAACTCGAAACAGTCACATGTTAGTAATCAGAAGCAAGGCAGGAGAACTACTGAAGTCAAGGTACTCCCATGCAAAAGACATGTTTTGAAATTAATTCTTTTTGCACCAACTCCCTATGTTATAAGTTTCTTCTAGTAATGTTTATCTTGAATAGGTGCTTCTTTCTACTTCAATTCAACTTGAAAATGGGACTTATTAGAGTAGGTTGTATTTAATTTTATTTTATTTTATTTTTCTCCCTTTTCGGGCAATCTATTTTTTTTAAAAAAGTATATTTGTCACAAACTCTGGCTGTATCCTTTTTTTAGCTTTCAATATGTTTCTTTGTACTGTTTCTAGAACAATTAGGTTTGTGAAAACAGGTACTCCTTTCCTGTATAAATACTTAATGATGCATATAATCTGCACTTTCCCTTAAAAACAAAAACTGGAAAATTTTGCTTTTGGGTGATCACAGAATATAAATGTTGGTTGATATTAGTAAATTTATGAGTGCCCTCGCTCCCTTACTCTCTTAACGATTCATTATTTGGGTGAGCAGGGTCTGCGGCCAGAAACTATGTTGTTGGTTATCGAAGAACTTCAAAAGAGTGTGTCAGTGGCGGAAGCATCACTCGAGCAGAAGGAAAAAGAAAATATGGCTTTGAGAGAGCAGGCGCTACAGTACAAAGCACGATGGTCAGAATATGAAGCCAAGATGAAATCAATGGAAGAGATGTGGCAAAAGCAGATAGCATCTCTACAGGTGAATTTTGTTTTGTGGAAACACCCTGCATAGAATAACATATCACTCCGGCTCAAGATTTCTGAGACCTTTTATATTGATATGTGAGGTATAAAATAATAAAAGGTGTCAAAAATCACGAGCCGGAGGTAGTAGTAGTATACATCAAGTTCAATCTATAGTCTAAAAAGTCAATTACATCCCTCGAATCTCTGTATATCACCCATATTACGGGTCTGAGCAATATTGTAACCTTAACTAACTTCTGGTCTCTTTTAGATCTTCCATCTCTCTCAAAACAAGAAAAAGTACTAAAAAAATAAGGCCTTGAGAATATTTAGTATACTAATTGGCATCCTCTTTCTTTTGGGGCAGCTGAGTTTGTCTGCAGCAAAGAAGAGTCTTGCTACTGAGAATGCTACAAACCCACCAAGAAGGCCAGATGGAGCACAATCGCCTCAATTTTATGAATCCGAGGATACATCTATGGGTACTCAGACTCCGGGAGGCAGTACCCCTATCAGATATGCTAACAACGGCATAGATGATCGAGACACAAACGGAAGTTTGAATCCTGTGAGCCATCTCACCAAGGAGTTCGAGGAAAGAAGGCGGGCTTTTGACGAGGAAGCACACGCCATTGTAGAGGCGAAGTCGGAGCAGTCACCTGTACATATTGTAGAGGAATTCCGGAGACTGAAACAAAGGTTTGAAGCATGGAAAAGAGATTACAAGGCTCGATTAAAGCAAGCGAAGGTTAAAGTATACAAACTGGGGCGGGCAGAAACTGAGAAACACAGACGGAATTGGTGGGGGAAGAAAAGCAAAAGAACATCATAGCCCCTCACAAAAAATGGATGTGTCTGTACATATCAATCAATTTTGTTGTTGCATTGTAAGTCCTTAGAAAACTCTGTTCGTGTATAGTAATATACCATGTTAGTGCTGTAATTATTGTATGGAACACATCGGTAAGTTTTTTGCTGAGATATATTGAGTTAAATGAGCAAACATTTGAGGATATATGTTCATTGAATGGAACAAATGAGTTGAGGAAAATAGCAAAACATTGAAGCACTCATTACATAATGTACACACATAATCTCTCTTCTGTTAAATTATGATCCAGGTACAAATTTGGTGGCGTAAACCCATGCATTGTTAGCCACGGGGTTGTCGAGATGATCTAGAAGGTTCTCGAGGGGACCTTTTCCAGTGACGATGGCCTGAACGAAGAATCCGAACATCGAAAACATGGCAAGTCTTCCATTCTTGATCTCCTTCACCTTAAGCTCTGCAAAGGTAACAGGGTCATCCGCAAGCCCCAACGGGTCGAAGTACTGCCCACCGGGGTAGAGGTCGTTGCCCTCCCCGACTCCATCGAGGCCGTTGATTCTGAATCCTTCGACGAGTCCCATCAACACAACTTGGAATCCAAGAACAGCCAGAATGCTCTGAGCATGGACCAAATTCGGGTTGCCCAAATAGTCAAGCCCGCCTTCGGAGAAGATCTGCGAGCCAGCCTTGAACCACACCGGCTCCTTGAAGCTCACACTCACCCATTTCTGAAGAACTTCAGGTGTGATGCATCCTAGAGCTCCGAGCATGGCCCATCTCCCATGAATAACCTGCATAGTTTAACGAAGTTTGAGTAAACGAACGAACTTAAATAATGTCAAACTGTCTAACGGGCCAAAATTACCTCAAGGGCCCGGTTCTTGGCGAAGGCCTCGGGGTCCGCAGACAAACCGGCAGTGTCCCAACCGTAGTCACCGGGGAATTCTCCGGTGAGGTAGGAAGGAGTCTGAGCCGAGAAGGGTCCCAAGTACTTAACCCGATCGGGTCCATACCATAGATCATTACTCTGATGATGAAACAACAACAAATATAGTAAGAAAAAAAAAAAAACATTTCATCACCTTAATGTGTGTGAGTGTGTGTGATTGATTACCATGGTGTATTTGGCATTGCCCATGGAGACAACATCTCTAAGGGGATTGGCATTCTTGGTTTGGCCCAAGAATGGAGTTGCTTTCACAACAGCTGTGGAGCTGGCAAATGAAGCCATTGATGATGCCTTCTCTCTAAGATTTTTGGAGCTTGATTTTGTTTAGAGTTGTGAGAGTGGAACTGAGAAATGGAGGTTGAGAGGGGAAGGTTTTTATGTGCAGAGAGGAGAGAGAGAGATGAGTGGTGGAGATGGAATGTGTGAAAATTGTGGTTGTTGAAGAAAGCAAGTGTAACACCCAGCCAATCAGAAGGGCTTTAAGGATTTTGAAGTATCTAGATATCATATCCTTTCTATCCGCATTTTATTATCTATTGAATTTGGAAATTTTCATTTGTTTCCATGAAGTGAAGAGAGCAAATTGTGTGTTTTTTCTTTTAGGAAATTAGAAAACAAATAATCGTTGTTCATGGTTGTATTGAATTGTGCTTTGCTTTCCCTTAATGAATAGATGTTTGTCTATTGTTTATTATTGTAAGGGAAGATATAATCGTATTTATTTTTTTTCTGTTTCGAATGAAATAAAAATGCGAAAAATAAACGCCTTTGTTAGAATTTTCAAATGTCGATAAAATAAATAAAAGAGAACACATTGAAGGATAATTTGCATAATATAAAAGCGAAAAAAAAAAGGAAAAAATTCACAATAGTGCAAAAAAGTAAATATAAAATAAATAATAGAGGAAAAACAAAGGAAAAAAAAAAAAAAGAAAAGAAAATTGGAATGTAATATTTTCAAAAAACAATGGTGCACAAAATTAATTTAAAATATTAAAATCCATAAAAGAGAGACACGGGAAAAAAATTGAAAATATATTGCATAAATCTAAAATTATAAATAAATAAAAGGCAAAAAAAAATTAACAAAGAAAAGGCAAAAACGTTTAAAAAAAATATGCGGTGAGGTGGATCGAACACGCGACCTCAGATTCTTCGTCTGACGCTCTCCCAACTGAGCTATCCCCGCAATTTGTTTAAGTTCTTATGTTTTATGTAAATAAAATAAAATAATCGATTTGAGATAGCATAACATTATTGATTGCATAAGAATTTGTACCAAAGTTCTATTCTACCTCTCCATCATTAACGTGGGAATTTATTCTTCTGACGTGGTGCAATGTGCAATGTCAATGCAATCCAATCCACATCACACCATTAGCATAGCATGAATCATGATAATTACAGATTTAAATAATACTTTTCACAATTTTGGCGTACAAAACGAATAATGTGCCCGAAGATATACTCAATTTTCTCGATAATATTTGGTGATTCCTTGCACGTGACTCATACTCAATACTCTATACGATCCCACTCTAATTGAACTAATTTTAATTAAATCAAATTTAAATAATTTAATTAGAATGGGACGTAGTAGTAGTTCATATGAAAAAACAAATAATAATTGAGAAGTGCCATGTAAGTTACAAAATGAATTGAAGAACTCCAGTAATCTCAATTGGGATCCTCTATACCCATTTGGTGTTCCAATTGTGTACCAAATTTTAATTTTTAATAGTTTTATATATTTCTATTCAATAATTTTAATTTATAATGATTTAGTTTAATTTTATAATTATTTTCTAGGTTCACCCATCCAAATTAGGGTTTATAATTATTTTTTAACATTTAATTTCAATTTTATTAGCTAAAATAGGGTTGATAAATCCAAAATTATGGTATATTATTTTTAAAAATATTTTTAGTTATAAAATATATTATGATTATTATATAGAAATAATTTTTATTTTTATAAAAAAAATATTATAAAACTAATAAATTTTAATATTTGGTACACAATGATACATTCAAATAGGACTTGAGGCTACTCCAGTAATCTTCCTTTTGATATGAATAGGTTCTCAAAATTTAATTTTATGAAGCAAGTGTTGGAATAATACAAACAAAAAGTATAACAAACCGATTGCTGTGGAAATCTAATCGATATATTAACAGTACTATTAGGAGCCGTCTCAAAAAAAAAAAAACAAAAAAAAAAGCGAAAAGAAAGAAAAGAAAAAAACAAAAGAGGAAGAAAAGAAAAACTGAACTCTATAGGTTCAATTTGACATGTTATAGTGCAACATGATTGACTAATTAAGCTACGGCCTTCAAGGCCAAAGATGGAAATTGGCGTTCGACTCGACTTCAGCCTCGGGTTCGGGTTCGGATTCGGATTCGTTTTCATGACCAGTGGATCCCTTGAAGAGCAAAATAGCGAGGCTGCCAACGCAGAAATGGATGAAACAGCCAGAGCAATGAGTCACGAACGAACCAAAGTCAGTCCCTACGATGCACTGCCACCCATTTCCATATATCCTATCGAATTCCTGCAATTTTCAATTATTTTATTAATTAGACTGAATTTCACTAATTATTTTTACTTGCTCATGTGATTAAAATGATTAAAATCAATAAAAGCGAAAAACAATATAATTAATTACACCCTCCGTCCCACTTCATTAGTCTCATTTGCTTTTAGTACAATAAACAAAGACATGAGATAAAAGGTTTTAAGGGGCCTTGTCCACTACTAATTCCTTTCCTTTTATAGTAACGAGATTAAAAATGGGATAGACAAAAAAAAAAAAAATTAGAACTAATGAAGTGGGACGGATGGAGTAAGATACCTTCTTAATGAATCGAGCGATTTCAGTGGCGTCGGTGACGTCAAAGGAGTCCAGAGCCTTAGCTGCTAATTGAAGAGCATCTTGCTGCATGGTCTCCAGCATATCTGTCTCCCCACTACTGCCTTTCCTTCCAACATAGTACTACTTTTTTTTTTTCCTTTTTTTTTCAAGAAAATTGCATCAACTTCTTCTTCTCTAGCTTCTTCTCTCTCTTCTCTCTGGGTTTTTTTTTTCTTTTGTAAAATGAAATTCTTTTTATCTGTGTTTGATCCCAATTTATGAGGAGTGCGTATTTATACGAGGAGAAAGAGCAAGTGGCCCTAATGGGTCAACTACCTAAAATGAGGATTCCTTTTTTGTGGTGTCTAAATTTTTGGCTGCATATTCCTATTCTCTATATTCTATCTTGTTAACTGTTTAGAATAATTAAGATGCAGCAATTAATTAAAACTCATGCAATTAACAATATAATTAACTACAAAAACCTATCACACAAAATCAATGATCGTAAATTTTAATATCTTTAAATGATAAATATGAACTAATAAATCAACAAGCGAGTCATACTACCCACAAGCCGACCATGAATTTTAATTACCTAGCTCCGATTAATAATATTTACTTTAATTAGTATATTAATTCAAATATCCACGTTGCTGAAGCTGCACTCTGATCTTTTGAATTTCTTCATTTCTTCAATGGATTAATGGCAATCACATAATATATGTATATATAAATCAATCGGGCTCAGTATTTATGTAGCCGACATTTGATGAAAGTGATAATTGAAGAAAACAACAAAAGGAAAAGAAGAGAAAGAAGGAAAAGGAAAAAAAAGGGTTAGACACGTAGAAGTTTGGAATGATAGTAAAATTCAGAAGAGGGGTTTGGACGTTTGGTGATCCATCTTCAACCACGAGTGCTGCTGTGGTTGGATCAGCTCATGATCATCTCGGTGGATGCTGAATGCTAGAAGGCGCCTTCATCATATCCATTTTAATTTCTCAATAATCCAATTAATTAATAATACTTATCCTCTCACCAAAATTATTCTCTCCTAAATAAAAAAATATATACTTTGCACATGCACTACTTAATTATAATCAATGCATCCATCCCAAGAGGCTCTATATATTACAAGAATGTTTTTTTTTTTTTTTCAACCTTAGATCATATAGTAAATTAAAAATATTAACAATTTAGATTGATAATTTGATATAATATATATATATATATATATATATATAGAGAGAGAGAGAGAGAGAGAGAGAGGAAATGAAAATAAATATGCGAATAGAATAAAGAAGGGAATAAGTGAATAAGGATGCAGGGAAGAATACTTGTATATATTTGTATGTGATGAGATTGTGGAGAACCATTTTGGACATGACCACCGGAAAAAAGTATATTCAGCCATGATAAGAGGATATTCCACTCACTTTTATTTATTTATGAGAAACGATAATCTTATGCTACTCATATATTGGAAGTGAATCTATATATTGTGGCTATCTAAAAGATATTTCAATAAATATGAATGCTCTCGTACTCATCATGGGCATATTTAATATGCTCATGGTTGACGTTACCGATGTTATATTGAAGAAAAATTATAATTAATATATCTTATAAAAATAAACTGCTACAAAAAAAAATTAAATCCTACTAAAAAAAACTAAACTTTAAATAGAAAAATTATTATTAAATAGGCTGGAGAGAGTAATACTTATATATTAAAATTAAGATTTTAATGTAATTTTAATTTTATTGTTGTTATCGTTATGCTCATAGTAAGTGCAAATTTATACGATGGAAAATAATGCGCAACTTTTGAAGTCACTCTCTTTATTTCTCTATATCATAATTGTTGGGATTTTGAAATATATTGCATGATGCGAGTCTTGTTTTATTTATGTTTTTCATTAATATTAAATTTATTTTTCGTTTTAACTTGTGACTAATTCAGTTGGCCCCTTCGTCAAAATCTATAGCTCCTTAAAAAAATGTAAACATGTACGTATGAAGTGAGATAAAAAAGGAAGGACATGTATTTATGCAGGCGTGAGTGGTACGGTGAGACACGTGGAGCCATATTATGAAAGATCTGGGGTCTACGTTCTAGTGTCACCGACTTCCAGTGTAAATAACGCGAGTTATTTAAATGGGAACTCTTTTACTATGGAAAGATCAAAATTACATTGGGTTATTATATTTGATCGATCGGAGTAACTATCGATTTAGTGAAGCTATTTAATATGAATTAATTATTACTTATTTATAATAGGTACTACCTCCGTTCATTTAAAGCTAGGACGGTTCTGAGATACAGATTAAGAGAGGGAGATTGTGTGAAAAATAATTGGATGGCGAGAAGTACATTGTAGTCAAATATCTTGCCATTTAAGGATACAGGTCAATAGTTGAGACGGACAAGAGAAGGTCTACTTAATGAGAAGAGAGTAACATTAGAATTCAGCTGAGATAGGACTGTCTAGTATTTGGATTCGGATAACATCTCATTATAATATCAATCTAATTCATCAGAGGAGAAACAAATTCAGATTATATTGTTGAATTCGAACTCTAGATTATAGAGCAAATAGCGTAAGCCGCCGTCGAAGAAGAAGCTTGAAAAAAAGTAATTAAATTAGGTATTTTTCTGATCTCATGAATTTACTATGAGAGAGATTCATTAATTAGTCTCAAATTGTTTTGACTCGATAAGTAACTATTTTTTTCTTAAATTGATCGAACAATATCGGATCAAAATTACGATTTTTATGTTGCAATTTCGGGTGACATCTCTCATGCTTTGGCAATATTTTTAAGACCATTTTTTTTAATTATTAATAATTTGAAAGTATTGTGAACACGTTGTTGATCATGAGGATCAAAATCGAATATTAGTGTGAAATTTGTGTTGATTGCATAACACGTAACCAAAGAATTCTCGGTCGCCATATCCTTCTCCTCTTTTCTCTCTCCACCTCTCTCTCTCTAGATCCACCACCATTGTTTATGCATGGCTCCTCAAACATTCTCCCCCTCTTTTCTTTCCCCCAAAACCCAGATACATTTTTTTTTTTGGAAAAAAAACAGAGGAAAAAAAAAAAAAAACCAGTTCATATATTCTTCGTTTGTTTCAGGAGGGACGACATTAATAGAAAATGGCGCCCCGTCTCTTGAGCTGTTTCCGCCGCCGATCCTCCGCCGCCGAGTCCTCCTCCTCCTCCTCCACCACCGGTACCGACGGCTCGCGCGAGGAGAACGTGACGGCGGACTGGACGACGGAGGAGCAGTGGAGAGGCGGCCCGGTGGTGGTGGAGCTCTTCTCGTCGCAGGGGTGTGCGGCGTCGCCGGAGGCGGAGCTGCTCTTCGCGCGGCTGGGGAGGGGCGACTTCAAGCTGGAGGTGCCGTTGTTACTGATGGCGTTCCACGTGGACGTATGGGATTATATGGGCTGGAAGGACCCGTTCGGCTCGGCCCAATGGACCGTCCGCCAAAAGGCCTACGTGGAGGCCCTAAACCTCGACACGTTGGTTACACCCCAAATTGTCGTCCATGGCAAGGCCCCATGCATTGCCAACGACGAGGACGCTATACTCGCCTGCATCGCGTCCGCACCCAGATACCCTACACTCTCCTTCCAGGTCACACATTCTCACTCATATTAGCTAGTTTATGTATATATTTATCAAAGTGAAAGGACTAATTTAGTCTTGTTATAAGTGAAGTGAGTTGGTTTTAGCCTTGAATTCGACACTTTTTCGTTTTTTTTAAAACATAATTAACTGAAATTTAAAGGTCGCGCCTGCTACTTTGATTAAACAGGCAAATTTTCGGCAGCCAATGCCGGTCATTAGAAGTAACACTAACAGGATCTCTACGGTGGAGAGTGGATAGCGAAGGCGCGGACATGATGGTCGCTCTCTACGAGTCCGGGTTAGTAACCAGCTGCTCTGGAGGAGTCAACGACGGCCGTATGCTGGCCAACGACTACGTGGTCCGGCGCCTCGACAAGCTCTGCAACGTCAAAGACATATCCGGCAGGAAAATGATCTCGGGAGCCCTCACCTTTCCTCTTTGGGAAGGATTCAATCCTGCCAAATGCGGACTCGCCATCTTTGCCGAAGCTCCGTCTCATCGAATTCTTGGCTCGCAGAGCATCAAGTTGCCTAACAAACTATGAGTTTTTAACTTGTGTTAATTTTATGGTTTGTGGAATGGAGAGAATGTGGTATTTTGGTTTGGTATATATTTGGGTTGTGGCCATGTTCTTATCTCTCTGGGTGCTGATTGTATATATAGGGTTTGTTTGGATGGGGTTAGATCAACATTTGTTTATTCTTCTTGTTATCTTTTTGTTTTTATGAATGAGAAGTTTAGCAGAGGCATATATTTTATTCAAACATTTTAAGATATTCGACACCAGTTGATGTTTGGTAGCTTTAGAATGGCAAATTTCATCAAAGAAAATATTTACAAGAAGTAAACAGGGGAGCAAAAAGGGGTAAATTCCTATTACATACACTTTTATCTCACATACAATAACAGGCCATTATTATTATACCCTGATCTACGCATTCGGAACTTCCCCAGTTGTTTGCCATCCAAGAGAAGGAACCGAACACAGAAGAAGTTCCACGAGACGAAGACATCCATCAGAAATTAAACGAAAAACCAGCACAATCACACTGAATCTACTGCTTCAACCTGCTGCCTAGCAAGATATTTCTCCCTTCGTTCCTTCTGCGAGGGAGAGAGAGGAGAACATATATAGACAAATTTAATGTTAGTTGGAAAAGAAGCTCCAAAAAGAAGTGGACGTATGAAAGAACATTAAAGACTCACCCATTCATCGATGACGAGACCTTCACCAATCACCTTAGGACCTGCATCTGCTGGGGGCTTCTTGCGAGTTTCTAAAGCAGCATCTGCCTCGGCCAATTGGCGCTTCAGCTTTTCAAGTGCCTTCATCACACAGAGTGTCGTGGACTAATTGAGAAGAAAAACATGCTGCCAAATTTATGCAAATGAGGTTCTCATTGATCGAGACTTACAGGAGTAGGACGCTCTGGATCTAGGAATTCAACCTGCATCACACGCTCAACTATTACTTCTTCCCTTTGCTCCTCAAACTGCAAAAAATTCTCAAACTCATTATT
This sequence comes from Mentha longifolia, assembly GCA_001642375.2. Lineage (NCBI taxonomy): Eukaryota > Viridiplantae > Streptophyta > Magnoliopsida > Lamiales > Lamiaceae > Mentha > Mentha longifolia. The sequence continues at coordinate 41,946,940 of CM038113.1, read as the reverse complement.
CTCAAGCTAAAATTATTATCCAGGTGCACATCAGAATGGATCGATGCAAATTAATCGAGAAAATTAGCAAAAGTGACTGAGTAGTGTTTCCTTCAGCAATTAATACGACATACATGTCGCATAAATAATGAAAGTAAATTTCAGTAACAAGTAAACTGAAGGTTGATTAGGAGATGAGAGATTTTCTGATGCACTGATCACTGTAATTGCTAATGACCAACAATTATGACCTTACTAAACATGCTAACGACCAATCATTATAAGAAAAACATATAACTAGAAAATCTGATGTGACTAAGAAAATCATATGGTTGTTTCTACATTTTTGTGATGGATTTCTTATGAAGTACCACCCGCTTTAGCTTTATTTTTGTCAATCATCATGTACCATGACGTACACTGGAGTCGTTAGAACTCCACCCCTAAATCAATCCAGATCTTCTGATCAAAATTAACATTAGTACATCAATATTCACCAATCTTGACAACCATGACTGACATTACATTTGCAGATACTATCATAACACTTACCAGCTCAGGCACATAATCTATCCCTTCTTTCACCTTCAGACTCATGATTTTGAACTTAACCTTGCGCTTCTGATTCATAGGCTTCTCATTGTTTTCAGGAAGCTCCATAAACTTGAATACTGCCAACCAAAAAAACAGTGAAAATTTTATCTTACATGGAAGAATCAAGATGCATAAAGAAAGTATACCGAAAGCATTCTTATTTTTTCCACTTTCCATCCAGATTAACTGCATCACCTAAAAGTAACAAAAGACGGCATAGTTACCAGTAGCTATTAGGCTTTCTCCAGGAGCAAGGATACCTCCAGGCGGCCGCATGTAACAACTCTTTGGTGCAGTAGTTTGAAACTAATGACAGAAAGAAGAAACTATCAAGCCATTTTTTCATCATTGTTTCCATAGTTCAAACACAAATATTGCATATCATTTGAAATATACAAGCCAACAGAATTTCTTGTGCTATCAACAGAATTTCCTTAGCAAGCAACAACAGGAAACGGATTAAGCAAATTCAGAGTTGTCAACATAATTTCTTGTGCTGTTGTGCGTCAGTAAGTATTAATTAATATACTTCTTCCACGTCACAACAGATGACTTAAAAAGAGAACAATAATCACAATTAATAATGAACAATTCCAGAACAGGATTAGGATTACCTTGAAGGCAACGTGAGACTTGCTCGAATTTTTAATCCGAACAGCGCTTCTCCCCTGCTTTCCCGGTTCATCTTTTGCATTCAAATTAGTTGAAGGAAAAAAAAAAAAAAAAACAAATAAAACGAAACCACAAAGAAATCAGTCAAGAAAATTTCACAATATCCGAAAATCCTAGCTTTATTAATCAAAATTCAGTTTCCGAACGATTCGATAAACCGAGAATTGAAGCTCAGTCAACCGGAACTCACAAGGGAAGTAGAGCTTGTTGGAAGGATCGAGGCGGAGCCTCCGCCGTCCAGGGAGGAGCGATCTGGCGACGGAGGAGACTGCGGAGGACGAGCGAGCGTTGGACGCAACGGCGCCGTTTGGCTGATTGAGATTCTGCGATTGACTTTGAAGGTTGTGAGTTGACGATGAGGAAGACGACGTCCCTGACTGCCAGAACGGGAAAATCCGCCACTTCTTGTGGCGGTGGCGGTGGTGATCGTCGATTATCGCCATTCGCGACAAAATCCACCGGAATTCGGCGGTGGAATTACGTTGAATTTATGAATTTCGCCTGCAATTTGAGGACTTGAATATGCAGTTGACTGGAAGTTTTGTGTTGCAGAGAAGTCAGAGGAATGGAACTTTATATAGCGTCGGAAAAGTTTGTTAAATTTCCCCTTTTTAAATTAGATATAAAAATACTCCTAGCCACCACTAGACTTCAAAATAATTCTTTCATTACATTTGATTTATGTAAGAGAGTAAATGAGTTTGTGAAATTACGGTTTTAACTTTATTTTTCTACATTTCATGCATATATTCTCTTATATTTCTTCTGATTTGAATTAAGAGGAATGTTCTCCTATCTATCGTAGGCATGCTTAATATGCTCATGGTTGAGGTGACATCGTTATATTTAAGGAAGAATTTAATTAGTATACCTTATAAAAAATAACTAATCCCTAACAAAAATAATTAAACTTAAAAGCGAAAAATTATTAACGTGTCAGTGATATGTCAGTCATGGGCATATTAAGTATGCTCACGATGAGTATGTGAGTATTTCTGCTTGAATTAATTCCATATATTTAAAACTTGTGGTCTACTTACGAGCGTTGCGTACAAATTGAACACATCGTTTCTATTAACTTTTATGCATTTTTTCAATAATTTTAATTATTACGGTTTACTAAATTTAAAATTAGAGTATATTATTTCAAAAATTTTAACTTTTAGTTATGAATATTTATTATGATTTATTACAGTGTAGCAAGATTTATGTTTATAAAAATATTATTAAATTAATGTTTAGAAGGGAAAGCGAAATTAGGACATCCACATATTGAATTTATCCACATATTGAATTTATTAGAATTTTCAATCACACATATGTGGTGGTTTCGAAGAAAAAAATTACACAAGTGAAGTTCGGACGTGAAATGCGGGTTCAATTAGGCATGATTTGGAGTTGACGTCCGCTCACACACTTATTTTCTCTTATCTAATTTTTTCGAGTAAGATTGTGATACTACCGGTTATGCCCTCAACTAAAAATCTACTATCAAAATTTAGATAAACTTTCATAGGTCTATTAAAATTGAGTTAACTTTGTAAGCTTATCATTTTAGTTATATTTATGTAATTGAATAAAAACATAATAATTATCATTTCGTTTAAAGTAAGTCGACAAACAAGTATGGATTTGATTGGCCGACATTCCAAATATTGCCATTATTGCAGGTGTAAAAAAACATACAATCATATCGAAGAAAATACACGAGAAAGCCAACTTATTCAATTATAACGAGGTTTATTTCATACTCCCTCTGTTTTTCTTGAAGTGACCTAGTTGCCATATTGGGATGTTTTTTTTTTCAAGTGGCCTATTTCCTTTTTTAGGCCAACATACTCACATGTGTGCAAGACTAAACTCAATTAATCTAACTAAACCCTAATTAAATGGCTAATTAATCTCCACCTCTCTCATTTCCATTCGCCTCTCTCTCTCTCTCTCATTTCCATATGCCTCTTTCTTGCTGATTAAACGTTTTTGCTTTTCTTTTCAAAAATGAAAGGCCACAAATATTAAAAAAAAAAAAAAAAAAATTACAGGAATAAAAATAACATGGTCACTTCGAATAAAAAAAAAGATTACAGAAATAAAATAATAAGAATTACGAGAATAAAAGAAACAATCAATTAATCACTTTAATCTACACTAATAATTCTATAGTGGGTACCCTTTAATCTCTAATTGTTGTTTCCTTAATATTTGTGCAAAAAGCAATTAGGCCACTTTAAAAAAACAAAGGGAGTATAAATTTATAAATTCTCTATGATGTTTATTTCTCATAAATTACAAACTTTTATGTTAACATCATAAACTTATTAATGTTGTACAATAATCAAAATGACATCATTTTGATATATTATATAGGTGTGATGTTGATGGTGTGTTTTTTCCATAATTGAATTGTACAAGTTCGTGCATCATTACTCAAGATGCTTCGGGTAAGTTTGTTGCAACGGGAGTTCATTTCTCATAGGCTGCTTTCGTGTTGATGAAGGGGTAGCTATGGAAATCTTTGAAGCTTTGTCTTGGACCAAGCAAATGAATCTAGAAAGAGTGATCATTCATCGTCATTTCAATAGTAAGATAGCTGCGATGCCATTCTTTCTAATTCTTGCGATTTCTCTGAACTTGGAGCTATAGTTCAAAGTTGTAAGTTGACTATGGATTCTAGTAGTCTAGCAAACTAAAACATGTTCATCGTGATATTAATTTTGTGGTTCATCACCTTTGCTAGAGTTGCTAGAGATTATCATTTCCCGCATGTATAGGTCGAGACGCCATCTTTTGTGGTTAACCTTCCCAATTATCCTTATTCTTGCAACTTTTGGTTTAAAAAACAAATTGCCTCCTTCATTCGTTCCTAAACATGTTAATGGCTAGTGTCATACTTATTTCTCTTCTAAGTGTGTGTTCTCTTTGATGAAAAATTATCGTGGGAAAATGAGAGAAAATAGAACAATCACCCTTTAAATTTGTCCATATTTCCCATATTTTCCCACCTCCTACTCTTTTTTTCCCTTCCTTTTCACCCCAATGAAAGTAAAATGTTTTTACTTCATATTGGTGGGATAATATTTTCCGTTGAAAAAAGAGTAAAATGTGGGAAATAAGAAGAAATTTAAAAGGTGATTGTTCTCTTTTTCCATAATTTTCCCATGATAATTTTCCATCAAAGAGAATTCACCCTAAATAAAATGTTACTCCTCTGTCTCCCGAATATATACTACTACCTCTATCCCACTATATTAGTCCTATTGTGTTTGAGCACAGTAACTAAGAAATGAGAGAATATGTGGCTATAATTAATTCTAAGGAGAGAGAGTTAATTGTAACTAAATATTCTTTATCAATTTTAGAAAGTGGACTACTATATGAGACAAACTAAAACGACAATGTAAGAGGGGAGTATAAAATGATAAATTTCTTGATCGTATAAAATCTAGTTGTCGAAAATAGATGAAAATTAAGTGAAATTATCAGGAGTGAATAAAGTAAAAAAAGTAGTGGGGAGTATATTTTTGTTCAAATAAATTGCAACTTTAAATTTAAGAGGGTGAACGTGTATATTTTAATTTTAAAAAAAATGTATAGTAAATTAAATTATAGGACGTTGACTTCAAATTGACTTGAAAGCTCAGGCCAAATGTAATTACCAATGGATAAGAGCGTGCAATTCACGCGCGGGATTATTGTACTTCATAGTAGCGATTACTATCAAAATATAATAATTACGGAAAATAGTTGGTCGGCTAGTTCGTTGGTGTAGGTTAGTTGGATGGTAGGAATTAATTAATTAGGTATTTAATTTCAATTATTCATTGTTTGGTTAGTCAAATAATAATATGCCGCAGCTTTTTACATAGGATTTGATAAATGAGCTATAGCTATAATTGGTATACTTGAAATAAATATGTCACTCATTATTTATTCTGAAATTGAATGAATTTGTTCCAACTCATGAAGACGCTGATGAAAATATTCAATTCTTATCTACTTTTTTTCTTGACGTGAAGAGGACAGATTTGTACACTGCTGCATATTTTTAACGTTGTATTATGTTTTATAATTGATTTATGCACGAAAAATTATCCTATAGGATTTGCTAAATGTAGCAAATATTTGAATACCATAGCTGATGTGAAGTGTTTCCACTTCCATACTAGTTAATTCTCAGCTGCAGGAAAACATAATTAAAACTACATTTGTTAAACATATTAGCTAACAAAAGGGGGAAAAAAGAAGAGCAAACATATTAGCTATGCAAAATTGCAAATATTTAGTACTAATTTTTAAACAAATGATAATATCCAAGACGAATATTTATGTATAAGAAACGATAAATGTTTATACCTTGGGAAAACTTCTAGCTATTACCATGGGCCCAGCAACTGAAGCCCAAAAGGAAAATATAATGTACAAAGCCCATGGGCCTGATGATTTGTGGGCCTCCATCTTATGCTCATCTATTGAATGAAAAGTAAATGCATTTTTGAACTCATTTTGCCATTGCCACGTACTCTTCCCGTACCACTTCATTAGTCTCAATTTCTTTTTATCTATTCCATTTATTAGTCTGATTACCATAAGGGTGTTTTCTTTGAGAAAAAAAGTTAAGAAAAGGAAGGAAATTTTCCCGGAATTCATTTTTCCTCTCTCATAATTTGAAATCTATTTTCATCCCAACTTGGAGTGGTAATATTTTCCACATGTAAACTATATTTTCCATTGTAGAAAACATGAAGTAAAAAAGTAGGCACCACATTGTGGAATGATATTTTTCACCATTTTCCTATCCCTCCTTTTCATTTCCATCAAACCCTTTATTTCACATGCTCTTGGTTATTGTGTCAAAAGCAAATGTGACTAATGAAGTGGAACAGATGGAATATATGCTCAGAATATTTCAGCACACGTTTCAATGTATCGAAAAATAGATATTAAGATAAAATTTATATAAATTGATATATTTCTATTCGATATAAGATACACTATATCAAGTGAGATCTAAATATTATCTCAATATTCACTTTTCAATGACACAACGGAGGGATTACTACTCTATATGAGAAAATGTAACTAAATTGCCATGTTTGTCTTTAGCAATTTTCACACCGTAATTAAGTGAGTCAACAATTAGAGAGCACTCATAAATCATATTAATACGCATTTTCCAAAATAAAAAAATCATTAACAAAATCGACAAAACTAAGCACTAATGCATTGCATCTTGCCAAACAAGCAACCATTCCCCCAAAAAATCAAAAAACCCTCGTGGCGTCGCCATCAACGGCCAGCATTCCAAGCCGATCAAAATCTAACGGTGGGTGGGCCCCAGCAGCTCAGATCCATCACTTTCTTCACGCGCTGCTCCCTCCTCTCCATCCTCTCCTTCTCCGCCCCCATCATCCTCCTCATTCTTCCAGCCGACGAGCCAGAGCCCGACGGCGCCGCCGGCGGCGGCGAGACGTGCTTACGATAGTATGACTGAACTCTGGTCTTAGCGCGCTGCTCGACGGATCTGAAAACGTAATTCCATCGGCAAACACCTAATTGATCTTTCAACGCCTCCACCGCTCCGATGCTCGCCGCGATTGCCCAGCCTCCTCTCGTTGCTGCACTCATTTCTCTGTATTTTGAAATCTTAATTAAGAATTGCTGTGGAAATTGATTGATTTTGTGTTGAAGGGAAACGTTAGTGTTGTGGCATATATATATAAGAAGGGGAGGGGAGATTCTACTCATGTTTAATTAAAATGATAATTAATTAAATCCTCGAGAAAATGAAAATTAATTAATTAAAGAAAAACAAGGAGCTCGGTCCTTTCCTGTGTATTTTTGCCCACGGTTTGCCGTACGTCGCTAGTTTTTTATTCGTAAAACAAGCTAATTAAGTAGCATTTAAGTTTAATTAAACTCATTGAATATACTCCAAAATAGAAAAATAAAAAACCATAATTTATTCATAAAGAATGCATCAATTGCCGGCATCGTTCATTATTCGCCACCCAAACATAATTCTTCATCAAACTAAACTAAGAAAAAATATATATATATTCATCACGCATGGGTTCTTCTTCTTCACGTCCAATCTTCGATCACCAGTTAAATAATTTCCTCAAATTAGTTGCAGGATAAGTATTCGAAAAGTAAAAACCATCTTCCCTCACTGCATAGTAGCATAGGTTATATTTCTCGCACATATTATCCTTCCAATTCGCATTGTAAACTTCGAACGCCCTCTCCTTTCCTTTCCACCAAAAGTGACAGAAGTACAGTGTGTGGAATTCGTATTCGCAGAAAGTGAACTCGAATCGTTGCCCCACGTTATAATTTTTGAATCCGAAATCATCGTCCTTCGATGCGCAGTGAAATCGCAGAGGCGGGGAGTTTTGAGGGAGTTCGTCGAGGATAAAAACAGAGTATTTTGGAACGAGAAAGCAAACTCTTGATGTTGCTTGAAGAGAAATGGATGAGAGAATGAGAAATAATAGCAGATGCTGCTTATTCATGGTGAAAATGATTTTTTACTGCTCTGTCAAATTTCGGTTTAGGATTATTACTCTTTTATAGATGAAATTTAGACGTTTAGCATTGATTCTGGTGATTAATTCTCTGTTTTTTTTTTTAATTAAAATAAAGAAAATCATTCAATTAGCCGTATAATATGATTACGGTAGTAAATAATAATTAAGTGCGGGTTAATAGATTTTTTTGAGAGAGAGAGAGAGATTAATTTTACCGTTTTACTCGTAATACGCATTTTCCATAATTTGGAATTATATTTAACCAAAATCGATAAAGCTAAACATAGCAGCTATTACAAAATTAGTACTACAATCCTATACATCTCGCATCTCCCAAAAGCGCAAACCCTAGCGGCGTCGCCGCCGGCGGTCGGCGGTTCGCGCCGATCAGAATCTGACGGTGGTGGGGCCATAGCAGCTCAGATCCATCACTTTCTTCATGCGCCGCTCCCTCCTCTCCTTCTCCGCCCCCATCATTCTCATCATTCTTCCAGAACCCGAAGGCGCCGCCGCCGCCGACGCCGGCGGTGGTGAGACATGCTTGTGATAGTACGACTGAACTCCGGATTTAGCGCGCTGCTCGATGCGTCTGAAAACGTAGTTCCATCGGCAAACACCTAATTGATCTTTCAACGCCTCCACCGCTCCGATGCTCGCCGCGATTGCCCAGCCACCTCTTGTTGCTGCACTCATTTCTCTATATTTCTCCGTTAATCGATGAAAGTATCGAGAATTCAGGTGGAAAAGGAAAACGAGACTTGCTGTGGAAAGTGATTGATTTTTTCTTCAGTTGCTCTGGAAATGTGCAGTGTTGTTGGTATGGTATATATAGGGAGGGGAGGTGGGGAGATTCATTGTTGGGAAGATTCTCTGTAAGAGTGTGGCCCAGAAACAATACATTAAAACAAGGAGCGATTTAACCGAAGGCTTTGGAAACAGCCAAATTTCTAAATAATAATAAATTAATTTCCTAAGCTGTTTGGGTTATTTTTCTGTGTGTTTTGCCCACGGTTTCTCTTTTCAGGCTACTTTCTACCACATGTTTGGAAGTCGCTAGTTTTTAATTTTATTTATTTTTCTTTTTTGTAATCAAGAGTTACTGTAGAGAAATTAAAATCGCATAGAGTTAATTAACGGTATTTTTTTCAGAGTTGTGAAGACTAACGTGTAAAGATTTGACATGGATAACCAGACCTCACGAGTCATCGTGGGCAGTAAACTAAATTCTAAATAGTTGAAAGTTTTGATAAAAGCACCATTTTTTCTGGGAAATTACCAACCGACTAAAAATCAAAATCGGATTGGGCCGGTTTACATGCAATTAGGCCTAATGCATATTGGGCCAAAAAAAGTGTACCTTACGCTAGGGCCCAACTTTGCTATTTTTTTTTGGGCCTAATTTGGTGTAAATTCATAAATTATGCAGTAATTCAGGTTTTTCCCACAACAAATAAAAGTTTTGTAAAACTACACAATTTTTTATTTTACGGAATTTTCCCAAATTTCAATTTCGGTCAAAATTAAAGTGATGTAGCATCTCATGTGCTGATTTGAATTGTTATTTTAATAATCAATATCCACGTTATTTTATTGTGAACGTAGTCGATATTGCACATACTTTAAAACTCTATTTTTAGACTACTCTGTCGACTTTAAATTCCACCGTATTTTATTGTAAACCTCGTCAGTATCCATGTGTTTTGTTGTAAACATCTTCGATATCGCACTATACTTAAAATAATAATCCACATCAACATATTAGATGTATGCCACTTTAATTTTGACCGAAATTAAAATTTGGAAATATTCCGAAAAAATTAAAAGTTTATGTATTTCTACAAAACTTTTTATTTGTATATTTACACCAAATTAACCAAATTAGATAGTTTCTAAAACTTCAAACTCCAATCTCCAATCTTACTATTTTATACTCCCTCCCGTATTTTCAAGTTGATATACTTTTTTTCAGCAAATTTTTCAAGCGTTTTCGAGCATATTGATAATAAGTTTTAAAATAACTTTTTAATTTTTTTTTCTTTTATGGGTTGAGGTATCCTGTAAAAGAAAAAATCTTAAAAAGATTATTTTAAAACTCATCATTAACTAGCTCGAAAACGCTTGAAAAAATTATTAAAAAAGTGTATCACTTGAAAAGATCGGAGGGAGTAGTGTATTATGCAATTCGATATACAGTAGCAGAATCGCATTACGAAAATTCCAGAGAAATGTGGAGACATATCGCGACACGAATCAGTTCAAGAGGCCCGCCAAAGTTACGACGCAGTTCATCACTCTCCGTCGCTCGCAGCATTCTGGGGTTGAGCCAAGATTCATTTTTTCTTGAAAAATCCAACTTCAAACGCCTCCTCAATTCCGCCGATGGTTTTCCGGAGGCGGGAAATTCAAGTGAGTTGTTCTGGGCTATACTGCAGAAGCTACGCTCGCGTAGCGGCGGCGGCGGAGGTGGACACGGACATGGAGGAGGAGGAGGAGGAGTAGGAGAGTAGCGCTGGCGTGTCTGGACCTGAAAGAGATGCGAAAATGGACGCTCTAAGGAAAAGGCAAGCAAAGATCGAGACCGAGGCGTGGCAGGAGGCGGCGAATGAGTACTTGGAGCTTTTGAATGTGATGTGCGAGAAGAAGCTGGTCCCTGAGTTGCCTTACTTGCATCAAGTCCTTATTTCTGGAATGGTTCGAGCCGTTGATGGATAAGATCGGTGAAGAAGCAGGAGCTGATAAGGAAAGGTAACTATGTTAAGGCTGCGTATGTTAAGGCTATGTTTGGTAGCCATAATAACATGAGATAGAAAGGCTTATCTCACCTAATCATGTGTTTGGTAGCATAGATTTCATTTGTCTATCTTGGAAGCCCGCTTTTTGGAGGAGGCCTGTTGAAATATTATCCCATATCGATTGGAGATGGTCTCCGAGCCTCTTTATATGGTGAGACAACTCTCCCCTTCATAAGGCCTTTTGAGGGGGAAATGGGTTCAATATTTCATTTTATAATATGGTATCAGAGTCAGGTTCCAATTCGATGATGGACCCCCCGATATCGTTGTCAACAGATGACGTTGAATTGTCCACATTACGCGTGAGGGATTGGAGATGGTCTCCGAGCCTCTTTATATGGTGAGACAACCCTCCTTTTCATAAAACTTGAGGGGGAAATGAGTCTAATATTCCATTTTCTAATACGTGCCCTTTGTAAATGTTATCAGACCTCCCACCTCCGATGAGCGAAACTCCTCCATTTCTCATTTCACCCATTTTACCCTCATTTCCCCAATCTTTCTTCTTCCTTCTCTATACTCCCGCCGCACTCTTTCCTCTTCCCTCTTTTTCTTTCCCCTTTCCGAGCTCGGACCCCCCTCCCTAAGGACGACGCTCCGGTGAATACCCCGACTACAACACGAAACTACCACCATCACTGGTTCTGCCATCAACTACCTGCGTCGAGGCCGACCGTCCTATAGTCGGCATATATAGTCGCCGTCGCCGTCGCCACCCGCAACGGCTGTTCTTCTCTCTTGGCTCTCGCCGGGCGGCCACCGCCGTCTTTTATTCTCCGCTACTAGCAGCAGAGCGCCGCTGCTTCGGACTCAGAATGCCAACGTCCTTCGGCTTCCTGTCCTCGGCAATAGTAAACCGTAGCAAATGGGAGTAAAAGATTTTTCTTGATTAGGGATTCTGATTTCTGGTTCTATAATCAGATTCTAGTTCTATAATTTGGTAATTTGGGATTCTGCTAGTGTTTGTTTGTTTGTTTTTTTTTTTTTTCATTTGATTTTTCCTTCTGCTCGTGAATTGAGAATCGATTTTGCCATTGGGAAAATTATGAATTGGGAATCGATTTTGCCACACAAACCTTGCTTACCTTTGATTTTGCTCGATGATGCAGCCCTCTGCCATTATTATATCTCTGATGTTACATTTCATACAGTTGAAGTTAGGTTGGTAATTGCTTTCTCTTCTCTTCTTCGCCGTGTGTGCAAGCGATGGAGTATATGGTTGAACTTAGCTTGGTAATTTTCAATTTTTTTAGTGGTTTACCTAATAAGCTAAGTAATATACACTTTTACCTACAACATAAGAAAACACCAAAAATACCTAAAGATTGTAAATTGTCATGCTAAAATTCAAGTTCGTGTTAAAATCGAACTCGTTCCAAGTTCGCATATTTACATAGCATAATTAACCAATAATTAATGACAATTTAAATCATGACTTGAATTGTTCGATCACTTGTATCGACTCTACTCGATGAATATTCATTCTCCAAACAACCAAGCATCACAAAACGTTGGGAAGTTTAAATATTATCAAAACTCACTTTCACAAGTAAAAATACATCATTGAAAAGACCCTCTGTTTCAAACAGTAATCAGGCTAATGTATGAATCTCAGTCATGAAATCGTAGAAAAGATGATCTTCAAGATTTCTTCAAGATTTCATTGATCTCCAAGATTTCTTTCAATAAGGAAGCAAGTTTGTCTGCATTTTCCTCACGTACCTGTGCTGGAGCCTTCTCCTGGTACCCAGCAGCACTCGTCTTCTTCAATAGGCTGTCGTATTGCCTGCAAGAGATTCGGTTTATTTACTAATCTATACCTATATAAAAAGTCTTAATCTACAAAGTATGGTTGGTCTGCTATAACAAATTATATATTTAACTTAAAAGGACAACTTAGTACTTTAATACATATATACATATATAGGTTTTATACATTTGATAAATGATAATAATCCTTGTGTCTAGATTTTTCAAACTTGTGATAAAATTTATACTCCCTCCGGTCCCATAGATAGCGTCTTGTTTCTTTTGGACACGAGAATGGAGAAGGTATAAAATGTAGTCCACATTTTAGTTATGATTTTTTTAAAAATAGAAACATGACACTATCTACGGGACATCGAAATCAAGAAAGCAGAACGCTATCAATGGGACGTGGGGAGTAATTATAAAAAGATATACCTTCATACTTGAATCGATTATTGTTACTTGTAAGATATATATAGATTGACCAATCATCAGAAAGCATGGGTTTGGGAGGCTTCTTACTTTTGTGTCTCCTCCATTTTCTTCTTCAGCTTTTCACGTTCAGCTTCTACATTGATTTTTCCTTGTTTGAGGAACACTGAGAGGCAATCGTTGACGACAGCTACCAAACCCATCGGCACATCATCTCTCTCACTTAAGACCTAAAATTAGGACCATTTTTTATGATTAGAGAAAGAGGAGAAATCTTCACAAAAGGTAACTGCAGAAAAGGAAATAAAAAAACACGGTAAAATAGAATATAGTCAGCATACTGTCAGAGATGATAGCTGGGCAAGAGTAGAGATCTCGAACTCCCGTCTCTTCATGATCTCATATGCCTCATTATTGCTGCAACGAACAATAGCTTCTCCCCTGAAAAAGTATGTCTTTGTTAGAAACAACTATTGTTTAGATACAGAGAATGTTAGAGTGAAATCAACTTTAAGGGGCATTTATTATTTTAATGCACTTAGTAACCTAGGGATGAAAATCATCAAGCAATTGGTGTGTCAACACTATCATTAAATACTACCTCCGTCCCTTTCAAGTTGTTACACTTTTTTCAACAATTTTTTCAAGCGTTTTCGAGCGTCTTGATGATGAGTTTTAAAATAACTTTTTAAAAAAAAATTCTTTTACTGGATACTACAACTCATCATCAAGACGCTTGAAAACATTGCTGAAAAAAGTGTAAAAACTTGAAAGGGACGGAGGTAGTAGCAATCTACAAAAAGTAAAAACAAAAAGAGAAATGAAAAATAGCAGACCGTGTGAACTGGCGGTCAATTGTTTTACCTTCTGCTCACTTTTTTTCTTTTCTTTTTTTGAAATACCTTCTGCTTTTATTAACACTTTATATTTAAATATGATGAGAAACAATTTCCAACTTACCTTTCATTCGATGCCAACTGTGTTTTAAGAGCCCTCAGTGATTTAACCACAGACTCGGTCATTTCCATCACCCGTTCTACATCATCATTAGTCCAACTCTGCAACACATGGGCATGACATTTCAAGGGATTAAATACCAATAATTAGGTGCTAATTCATTAAGAATAATAATCCTAAGTGCATATCCAAAATGTTGAAATTGCCCAACTAGAACAAACAGGTGATTGTGGAAATGCAACAGAAGTTGTTTGTGGTATTCTTAGTGGCAATAGTAACTGGTCAGTAATTGAAGCTTAAAAATTAACTATCGTGAACAATAAATTTGTCACCGATGAATGCTATTTAAACTCTTACTTCAACAATTGAATTAATAACAGAGATGATAATTAGAACCTACATCAAGTTATTCACACGATAATGCAGCTAATCTCAGTCGTAAGCTTCTAAAGAATCCTTAATTAAAAGTTTATGGATGTTACCTTTATAACCGATGGATACTCAGAGATCATAATGGACTCTTTCCTGACAGAATCAATCTTAGAAGGAAGGCGCTGCCACAGTTCTTCAGTAACAAATGGCATAAATGGATGTAGCAATCGTAAACCATAATCAAGACACAGCCACAAGGTATCTTGCGCTGATCTTCTAGCTGATGCAAATTCAGGATTATTGGCACCAAAATATGGCTTAATTACTTCAATGAACACATCGCATAATTGAAATTGCCACCATGAGTATAGAGCCGTTGCAGCATCAGAGAACTCAAAGGAATCTAAAGACAAAACAGTTTTTGATATGGCTTTGTTAAGAACAGAGAGTATCCACTGGCAGCTGAAAGGCATGGTAGCTGGATCAATTTCTGTAGGAGGGGAATAATCATCTCCAAGTTTCATCATAGCAAACTTAATTGCATTCCACAGCTTATTGCACCAATACCGATATCCAAGCACCCTCTGAATGTCAAGATTTATTTTGTCCGACTGAAAGACCAAAACATGAAGATAAGACTTCGAACAAAAGAAAGCAAGTTCAGAGAAAGAAAAGGCTAATTAGTAAATTACCTGAGCTGTATACGAAACAAGAGCAAAACGCAAAGCATCGGTACCACATTCGCCAATTCCCTCAGGAAAGTCCTTCTTCTGCCCCTCTTTAGCAGTTTTCAGTTCATTAGGGTCCAAGTTGCCTTCCTCTAGTCTCTTCTGAAGATCCTCTAAGGTTACACCATTAATGACTTCTAGGGGATCGATAACATTACCTAGCGACTTGGACATCTTGCGTCCATGCGCATCGCGAATCATTGGATGCAAGTAAACCTGCACGAATGTACAGAATGTCTCTCTTAGTAACACAGAAGGAGAATTTAGCCCAAAAAAAGTAGCAGGTTAACTGAACAATTCATTTTCTAGAAAACCTACTCATCTAAATCACATTCCCAAATCATTAAGTTTAGACAGGCACAAATAACCAAACTGAGCAAGGTATGGAGAGTTGAGAATTTTAAATTTCAAATACTAAATTATAGTTCAGGTACATAAGAATGTTGCCAACCTTTCTAAATGGCACTGCACCTCCTAGCTTCATTCCCAACATCACCATACGTGCAACCCAAAAAAAGAGAATATCATGACCAGTTTCAAGCACGGATGTCGGATAAAATGTTCTGAAATCTTCATTATCGTCTGGCCAACCCAAGACAGATAATGGAAATAGACCAGAAGAAAACCAGGTATCCAGGACATCTGGATCCTGGGCAAGCTGGAACTTCTTCCCAGAAAATATTCTGCAAGCCTCTCTCTGAGCATCTTCCTCGGTCCTAGCAACCACCCACTGATTATTGTAAGAACCAAGCTCCTTCATTTCATCATCTTCCAACGCTACATACCACGCAGGGATACGATGTCCCCACCAAAGCTGCCTTGAAATGCACCAATCACGAATGTTCTCAAGCCATCTGTAGTACACAGGACCCATCAGTACATAATTTGGCAGAAGTATTTGTTGAATAAAAGTTTCTATTTTATCTTCTTAGTGTAGCACAAATCAAGGAGTCGATATAGCAAACATAAAGGGAGAAGCAGGAAACGTTAGGCTTTCTTGCTTAATCCATACTGTCTCAATTAAAAGCCTCAAAGTGTAAATATCAGTTCCCGAAATACCTCTGCCATTCAGCAACATATTGTTTAGGTAAGATTTCCATTTTTGGATTTGTATCATCAATGACAGCATTAAGACCTTCCTCTGCCATGCTTTTGCAGTTCACATACCACTGGGGCTTAATGAGGGGCTCAATTACATCGTTGGTTCTTGAACAAATGCCAAGGCGCATCTCATTAATTTTATCACCTCTATAAAGTCCCTTAAGTTCAAATAGAACTAATAATCAAAATACTTATGATAGAATGTCAATATATCCATGCATGAAACAAAACTGCATGAACTATGCTAATAATAGAGTTTACAAAACAACCATAAATCTAGCTAACTATGGACGTAACAGGCACTTCTCATCAAACTACTTCTGTAACTTAGTAACAACATCTAAGCTGTAGCTTTAAATAACAATACTTTAAATTCTTAAAGATAAGAGTACCTTTTTCTTTAAAGCTTCAGTCACAGCCATGCGAGCTTGAAAACGTAGCATTCCTGCAAATTCTTCACCACCATTGCTATTTATTTTTCCATCATCTGTGAAGATATTGATGAATTGGAGATCATGGCGCTTGCCAACCTCAAAATCATTGGGATCATGGGCTGGAGTTATCTGCAAAATATATAGTCATGTCCAATTACTTTTTGCATAAGAACAACCAAATAGAAGAGGCGAAATATCTGAGCACTAGATGTTCTGCTTACCTTAACAGCACCAGTACCAAACTTCATATCAACAAGGACACTATCACAAACTATTTTTAGTCTCCTTCCATTAAAAGGATGAACAACGAACTTCCCATGAAGATGCTTGTATCTTGGGTCATCTGGATGTATAGCAATTGCAGTATCACCGAGCATTGTTTCCACTCGAGTAGTTGCCACAACAATCTCGCCCAGACCCCCTTCTAAAGGATAGGCAAAAGATGTCAGCACCCCAAACTCGATTGGAGTTTCATATCCAGGAACCCGCAGTGGTGTTCTCTCTTTGATGTCTACATAGTCTACCTAATAGTACCAAGGAACTAGTGTAAAATTACAATACAACTTTGTCTATGTACATAAGAAAGGATGAGCCATAGGAAATTTGTATAACCTCAATGTCAGATATTGCTGTTCTCAAGACACAATCCCAATTAACCAGACGTATATCCCTGAAACAGAAATAGGATGAGAAATTTAATATAAGGAACCAACAAAACACCATCAGACAAACAAGCCAGAACAAAGAAACACCAAAGAACAATACAAAACTAACTATCGGGAGAACGGTAGTAGCTCGAAATATGATTAATTAATGATAGTCTTGTCAGTAAAACCTCATTATGGTCATAGCAGCAGCATAACTTAAAAACAGCAGCTTGTGCAGTTGTGAAATGCAAGTTCATGATTTGACATATAGAGAATGAGATTTATTCAATATGAATGAGCATAAACGGAAACCTAAAAAATGAGGATATAGATCTATGGATAGTGCTTCAAGTTAGGATTCCAAGAACAGGCAAAGTAACTAGCTGCAGATCACGAGAAATTTCATCCAATGCCTATAAGAGCAATACCTATATATGAGGCCCTCCTTGTGAAGTCTCACAAAAGCCTCAGTTACAGCTCTCGATCTCTTCTCGTCCATGG
This sequence comes from Mentha longifolia, assembly GCA_001642375.2. NCBI lineage: Eukaryota > Viridiplantae > Streptophyta > Magnoliopsida > Lamiales > Lamiaceae > Mentha > Mentha longifolia. The sequence continues at coordinate 41,929,455 of CM038113.1, read as the reverse complement.
TAAAGCACTATCAGGATAACATTCAATCCAAGACAAGCACAGGACCAAATATTAGCACAGATAAATATATCAACCCCTAATCAGATATGCAAACAATAACAAAAATCATCACCTCACGCGACCAATCAAGAGATGCACCCAAGCGCCGAAGTTGCTTTAGAATTGTGCCCCCATATTCATTCTTCCATTTCCAGACCTATTACCGTTTTACCACAATTTCCAAGTGAAAGAGTACAAATGAGCTTCCGCTTAATCACTTAAAATGTGGTGATATGTAAAATACACTTACACATACACAACCAAATGGGTAAAAGCACCACTTACAGGATGCTGCAAAATTATCAAAATTACAGAAAGCAACAAGATATAGTAAAACTCACTTCATCCACAAATCTCTCACGACCAACATCGTGCCTTGTCAATTTCTGTTCCCTCATAAGTTTCTTTTCCACGACAACCTAGCATTAAAATCAGTAATTTTCTCAGCACATTTACAGATGAATGTATAGTCATCAATACAAGTTGATGAAAGTAAAGTAGGTCATGAATCCAATTAAAACTAAAATATATCCCAATCAGCACCTGTGTGGCTATTCCAGCATGATCCATACCAGGCACCCATAAAGTATTGTAACCAGACATCCTCTTCCAGCGAATAATTGTGTCCTGGAAGGCAACACATTATTACGAATCAGATACAAATGTATTTGGTGATTTTCATGAAACAAACCATTGTTCACTAGAAAACCTGGATAGCAGTAGTAAGAGCATGGCCAATGTGAAGGGCCCCAGTAACATTAGGAGGCGGCAGAACCTGCATTACCAAGGAGAAAAAGTGTAATTTCTCAAGAACTGACATGTATACAACATATTGGATTGAGGTGGCAAATAATTATATATTTATTCATTATACATCCACTTACAATGACAAACGCTGGTTTGGAGCTTTTTGGATCTGCCTCGAAGAAGTTGGACTTTTCCCACCATTCATACCAGCTGGTAAGAAAATTTTAGCAATGACTAAAAGGAACTCTTATATTTGGTAACAAAACTAGATCAGAGATTTTATAACTTACCCGTTCTCAACGGCCTTTGGATGGTAACTATTTGGCATTTGTCGAGAGAGCTTTTTCTTCTCACCCAAAGATGTCTCTGGGTTAACGACATCTTCCTCCTCTGCTTCTTTTTTCGTATTTTTTTTCTTCTCTGACTTTGAAGCAGCAGCAGGTTGTTGTGCCTGTATTTTCACAACAATTGAGTATACAGAGCATTAATAGCTATTATACCATTATGTGATTAAGTAACAAATGTTTTCACACTGGTTTGGTCCAAATTGAAGTAACCAAGTACCTGAAGCTTTGCTGCTTCTGCCTTCTGTTGAGCTTTTAGTTTCTTTAGCTCCTTCTCTCTAGCCTGCATGCAATACATCAATTGAGGCACCCAAAAGAAGTAGATTAATAACTATATGCAACTAGAAACAGTCAAACAGATGCAGCAGAAAATTGATGTTCTCGCTTCTCACCTTCTCATCCTTTTTCTTCTTCCTCTCGAGCTCCTCCGGAGTCAATTGACGCGACGCCATTGTCTTTATCTACTAGGCGGTCGAACACGCAACAATTTTGCCACCAAACTTGGCTGGAATAGCTGCAAAAAGAGTCAAATTAGACATCATGTCTAGACTGCCACAGCCAATTCAGATTCCCAATTTTCAATGCTTTTTTCTGATAAAAGTTGGAGAGCATCGCTAAGAGTTGGTGAACGTTTATGTTTTAACTCCTTTAGATTGCTTCTCATGTTTTTGCTCTTCCATTGTTGTGTATGCTTCCTCCTATGCAAATGATATCAACTCCCACTACTCCAATGCATACTACAACTACAATGAAATACATAAAACTCCCTGCCACTGCAATGCATATCACAGCTAAAATGAAATGCATAATACTAACAATTGACCTTCAAATGCAGAGACAGCTTCATAAGATAGCTTTGTCTGTGGCTATAAACAAAGATAACATCATCTATTTTGAGGTATTCATGATTATAATTATACATTTCAGTATATACAACATAGAAGAAATATTCAGTGGTAAAATTCAAATTACTGAGTTCCAATAATCCAACTTACTCTCAAAAATCTGCAGGAATAGGAGGACAGAGATGATTCAATCCAGCGAATAAACGCCAATGAATCCCGACAATTCTGCAATACAAGAAATAGGCGGCTTTTACTGTAAAATGAACAAGACGAAGATGAAGGCAGTGAAGGTTTAGGGTTCTTCCGCCGTCTCTCTTTTCGGAATTTTTTTTTTTAACATTCTCTCTACCATATTAAAAAGGTGAACTTTATAAATACCCAAAAAAGATAAGTATATTAGTTTTATACCCACCACTTTAATTATATAAGTTTCATACCCAAAATGCCTTTAAAAGACCACCTACCCTTTTTCTTATATAAAGCACTATTTCCAAGTATTTGTTAATCATATGTTTAATTCTTCATGTAAATAATAACAGGCCCATCACATTTCCGTAAATAAAATTAATGCATACCAACTTCATACCTCGAACTGCTTCGGGATCTCTTTCGCCAGAGGTTTTATAGACTGCGTCCAACCACCAGGAGCACCTTATGTTTCTCTGTCGAATTCCTTCCTAAGCTTCTGATCCACCTCGCCTTCGTCTTAATTATCAATCCGAGCAGCGCTCCAGGAATCGTGATAATGGCTCAGAACACTGAGCGAAAGACTCACTGCGGACTTAATTTGTTGGTAAACAAATTTTAAAAATACGAAGGTAATGAGCAAAAGTCTGTACTTTTATTAGGGAATTATAAAATATTTATTACATAAGTTTATCTCCTTTTGGGAGGAGACAGACTTGTTTAGCTACCTATGGTAGCGGAATGGAAAACTCGCATACACTAGAAATTTGAAAACTATTACAAAACTAATGTTTGAAGAAAGCTAAGAAAATGATCGATGATCTTTGCTTCCTTCGCTAGTCTTTATTTATAGAGGGCTGAAGACATCCCTCTTGCTTGAATTATTGCATCAGATTCTTTTTTCTACCGATGTCAGCTTGTTCCCATATGATGCATGGGTCCTTCTTCCTCCATTATCACCGAAAGTAGCAATAATTGAGGGCGGCTGATGGAGTTTGGGGTCCTTCATTTTTTATTTCCACCGAAAGAAGATGGTGGTCTATCTTTTCTTGAGTAAAGACTCTCAAGATTCTTTTTCTTTTTCACGGTTTAGAATTTTTTGAACCGTGAGACATTTCTTTTTTCACGGTTTTATCATGACCGTGAAGACTTTTTCCTTTTCACGGTTTATTATTTTTTGAACCGTGATTTTCTCTTCTCACCCTTGTCGTTTTCTTTTTGGGTGAGATTCCTCCATAATAGAGTCACATGACTCTATCCTCTTGTGTCGGCCACCTAATTTTTTCTTGGGGCCCTGGGCATCCTTCCTTTCGGTGGCTCCCTTGATTCTTTCTGTTCCTGGGCTCGAGCTCGTCCTGCTCTTGGCATGAACTTCTTGCCGAACTCAAGCTCTTTCTGACTTGGGCAAGCTGGACAAATGTGGTTAATCCAGTTCTCATAGTATGCCATGTTACAATACTTGCGATGAGTTTCCTTGCTCGTCACAAGCTTGTTTTCCCAAAGCAGATTCCTCTTTCTCTCGAAAGCCTCTTCTGCAAATCTCGTGGTTTTTCCTGTCATTGTGTTTAACAGGAATGATCCGTTCACTGAGTTCTGGAAGAACTTAAACTAATACTTGACTTTGTCCATCTCCGTAAGACAGACCCATAAACCCTAAGCCCTACGGGTTGAGATTTCATCCTCGGTAATCATGGAGACAAGTGGTACTTCTCCACTTGGAACCTTGATGTTGCATCGGCTCCTTTCATCGGATCGCCTGAGCCTTATGTAATGGAAGGCTTCATGGTTCCCCTTTCCCACTGGTTCTGGTGCTGCACTAATAAAGTAAAGCTCCAAAACATCTCATCGGCTAAGCTGGTCATTGTTAGACCAGGAATCGTAGACAGCTTCTTGAATCCATTTGGGTAGATTCTTGATCTCTGTGAACGATGGGGAGACTGTATAAACTAAGGTAAGTGCCCCAAATTCATACCATTCCTTGACATCTTGTGGATGAACTCCTGGCATCATCCACACTCGGGGGTACTTTCCAGAGACATCAACCATGGTTTTGTTTGGGTTGATCCCTCGTCTTGTCATCAACTTCTCCCTAGCTAGCCTGATAAGCCTGCCAAAAAGGAGAAACTTGAATAAAATTGTCAGTATTAATCTTAGAAATGTCTTTCAATGGCCTAAGATTAATCTCTCCCTCTTTAACCCCGGAGGTGCCGGGTTGAAATGATGCCTCAGGATTTGACTCCTGAGTATCATCTTTTCCTTGGGCCGATAGTATTGATACTACCAACTTAGGACTCGTGCTAGAGGTATTTGAATCCTCTGCTACCGTTATAGGGGCCGGCAACCGAATCGCTTCTTTTTCTGGAGTAACCGGAGTCACTCTAGAAGCCCGAAGGAGTGGCTCTTGTATTGCATTCCAGCACTTAGTCTGTGCCAGCCTGCAGTCTTGTATTCTGTTTGAGACTTTTGCCTTGTCAACAGATTGTATTTTTCCAGCTTGTTCAGCTTTCAAAACACATTCGTCCCATTCCCTTTGAAGCATCTCAAGGTCTTCCCTGAGATGTCTCATGGCATTGTTGATAGAACTAACTTCAGTTGGCTCCATCTCTTGTTAAGAAATCTGTAAGAACATTTTCGTGAGATTTCACAATGACAATATCAAAAATAAAATATTGACATTCGGCTTGCCATCTAAGTAATCTAGCCTTTACAGGTTTCGATTCAATCTTGTTTTTTAAGAAAGCTTTAACTTGGGTGTTATCTACTTTCAAAACAAATTTCTTTGCAAGAAGAAAGAGAGGCCATTTTTTAAAAGCCTTTTGAACTGCAAAGAATTCTTTCTCGTTAATGTGTCATCGAATGGTCTCATTTTCCTGGAACAAACCGCTACAATATCTGCAGGGTTCTTCTCCATTGGGAGTGATCTTTGTAAGCACTGCTGCCCACCAATGATCACTTGCATCCATGTACAAGACAAGATCGTCTTCGTCTTGTGGTATAGAGAGCTTTGGGAGGTTCTCGCAAACTTCCTTTAAATCTCTCATTCCTTTACGATGTTCTTCCGTCCAAATGAAAGGAACATCTTTCTTCAGTAACGGGTTGAAGACCTTTCTGTATTTTGCAAGATTTTTGATAAATGCTCCTGCAAAATTAACAACTCCTAGAAAACTCTGAAGTTGTTTTTTCTCCTTTAGATACTCAGAGAAACTCTTGACCTTTTGGACAATATGGTCCTGTAGAATAATCTCTGATTCGTCTATCTCGATTCCCAGGAATTCCATTTTCCGGGTTGCAATGACTGCCTTTTTCTCTGAAAGCACCAGTCCTGCCTTGTAACAAACATCTGCAAAAATCTCGAGATGTTTAACGTGTTCATTCATATCTTTTGATGTTATAAGAATATCATCAATATAAACAAACATAAAAGAGAAATAATCTTTGAAAAGATTATCCATCTTTCTCTGGAAAATCTAAGGTGCGTTAGCTAACCCCATCGGCATCACGTTCCAAACATAATGTCCTTACGGCGTAGAGAAGGCTGTAAACTTCTTACTACTTTCTTCCATGCGAATCTGGTAAAATCCTGACTTGCAATCAAACTTGGAGAAAACCTTAGCATTTCTAATACAGTTAATAAGGTGTTCTCTACTTGGAATGAAATAACCATCAAACTCTAAGACGTCATTAATACCTTTGTAATTAATAACGAGTCTAGGTTTATTTCTTTTGATCTCACCATGGTTTCTTACCAAGAAGTCTGGGCTGCTATATGGCGAGTTACCTGGTTCGATTAACTTCAAATCAAGGTGTTCCTTGATAATCTCTTTCATATCCTGTTGATCTCCGAGATTTATCAGGATTGGTCTGAATCTAACAAACTCATTTTCCTTGTCTGGCTTCGCCTTTAAGTTGCTCTGAGTTGGTTTTTCTCCCACCATGCCAAAGGATTCTCATTGTAACACCTTACAATTTTCCTTTTGACATCTTCTAATGACACCTGCGTATCATTCTCAATATCTTTAGAAATTAAAGATACCTTTAGGAGTTGAATCTCGGCTTCGTTATCGCTGTTTGTCAACTCTCCCCTGATCCTGTAGTTCAATAAAGCTTCATTGAACCTTCTCCGATCTTGCATCTTTGGGTTTCAAAGTTGTCCTTCATCACCACGCTTGCTGCGAAAGACTTATTGGCATTTGTCTATTAAATGCCCCTTTTAGCCTTTGAACCATGATTTTGTGATCACATTGGGTCGTGAACACTAATCTTTGTCTCTCATTATCCTGCATATATCTTTTGAACATCTGCAAGAAATTGTTCCCTAACAGGATATCTGCTCCTGTATCATGAAAATAAATTGGTGGAGTTTTAACCTTATACCACGGCGTCTGGCCTGCTCCTCCAATTAAAACTTCCACCATCTTGACTCCCTTCGTAAGAATCAAGATTTTCTTGGAAAAATCTCTTCCTGCAATCCGAGGTAGATCTTCTTCGACCTCTGTAGGAAAGATTCCTCGTTTCGCCGTGCATATTCCTGCTCCAGAATCAATATAAGTAGCAAAGTATTCTGCCTTATATTTCTTGTATAACACTCCAATAGGAATATATTGAGAATGGACTAGTCATTAGATCAATATTTTTTTCTCATTGATCGTCCCTCTTTTTGCTTCCATGGTTTGAATTTCTCAAGGAAATCCAAACCTAGGATGAGGATATCCTCCTCTCTTCCTGCTCGCCCTTTGATTTCAACCGTATGTCCTCCGACTTCAATCATTCCTTTGTAATGATGGACTTCCGGTTGCTCGAGATAGTACAAGACGTTGCAAGGGAAATTGGTTTCCCATCTTGTAGTATCGAATCTAGCAGCTACTCCTCTCCATCCTTCCAGGACATTTGATGGTAATAGCCGTCTTCTTGTAACTCAGAGTGGGCAAAGAACTCTGAGACTCTTGATTCTGCTGAATAAGATTTCTTCCTATTGGTTGAGAAGTAATCCTATCTCCTTGGAATGACAATCTTCCTGATTGTATCCTGAGACTTTGGTCATGAGTTATGACCACTCTATCTTGAATTTGCATATCCACGTTTCTCAAACGTGGAAACTCCATTCTATCGGGATAAATTGTCGTTGTCACATTCTTGAAGATATCCGGTATCTCTATGAACTGCTTTCTGAGGAATAACTCAGTATGATGTGAGTTAGAAAGCGCATATGATACCTGATATGTGATGGAATAAGGTCTGTTCCCTTCTTCCACTAGTTCTTTCCTCTTGAAGTCCTGATAAAGCGTCAGGGCTCTGCTGAAGTTGGTGTCGTTAAGATTGTATGCAATCTTAGGATATATAATCCCCACCACTTGTCCAGCACACAAATTTCCCGCAATGGTTCCCATTACGGAATCCTTGAGATTTCTAACTCGCTTGTCACAAATCGCGATGTCAATTGGAGAATCAACACCAGCGAAAAGGGCAGATTTGAGTACAAGTTGGATTGCTCCAATATGTATCCAACTCATCTTTTCTGCAATCTCCGGCTTCATCTTTTCCAGATCCTCCCGGATATCGCTTGCTGGAATCAATTGCATTTCCACTTGATTCCCTGTGAGCTCGATTGGAAGTGACATCTCTCGTCTCGTAATACCATAGACAATATGGTGTTTCCGAGTTTTGAGACTGAAGTTCCTCAAGGCATAATCTATATTCCCTGCTGTAAAGCCTTGATACTTTTGTATATTAAGACTTTTCTTCATGATCTTATCGATCTGGCTTGGTGAGATAATCGTTCGGCTTGAGAAACCCGTTCGATTTTCACTTTCTTGATGATGTACCTCTGGTTCAGTCTGATTCTGAATCGGTTGGTCCATCTTCTTCACTAGTAAGGATCTCATCCTGTTCGTAAATACTCTCATCTGAGGCAATATCCTTAAATTGGTAGACTTGTACGAGATCTTGGAAGTAGATCGCGTCTTCGATGTCTGGAGTTGACTCAAACCTCCTCATCGTCTTGTTTTTTGGGCAATTTATAGAGATATGCCCAGCTGCACCGCACGTCCAGCAGTTGCAATCTTTGAAACTTTCATTAGCTCTAGTATGAGCTTTTCAGAAAGTTTTCCTTGCTGGTGTTCTCTCCTGAGGTCTGCTTGAGCTTGCACCTTTGGATTGAAACCGGTTTCTTGATGGACCTCTCCTCCGTCCATGCTTGTATGATCCAGCCTTCTGTCTAGACCACATCGTTCTTGGTTTCCAAGATCTTTTCTTTTTAGAATAGGGCTGATACCTATTCTTCCTGCTTCTTTTGTAAATAGCAGGATCCTCTCCAATGACCGTTGGGAGATCATTGTCCTTGCAATTAAGAGGGGTCGCCTTGTTGATCCTCCTTAATTTCTTGATATTCTTTTGTGCAGTTGCTTGCTGGCACCATTCTGCAAGTTTGGTGTGCACAAAAGACATCCTCTTTCCGACTCCATCGTAATCACCTGGTATGTAATCACGGATGAACATCTCTCTCCATGGATTTGGAAATTTTAAAAAGAAAATTTCCTTTGCGAAGCTATCATCAGTCTTTGATTGATGCTGATAGACTGTGAAGAGCTGCAAGAACTTGTTGAGAGATTCCTGATCTAAGACAGCGAGTCTTAGATTGAGAAGAGCCATCTTAAATTTCTTCTTCTTCTCCTCGTCATAAATTCCGAAATAACCAACCCCCAAAAAATGATTTTTTAAGAGATTGGACATATTATTCACTTTGTCAGCAAAGTGCTCACTTTTAAAGCACTCATTTTTGACCTCTATGGTTAGGCCATCGTCCCACGCCGTCTTGACAACTCCGGCAAGACTTAATTCGAGGAACTTGACTTCTCCTTCCTTATCTATGTCGAGGGTGGAACCTGTCACCCTCATTGTCGTCTCCCATTCTTGGAAAGCCTTCTCTCTATCATTGAAATTTATTTCATCGATATTGAGTGTGACTCCATATGGATGGATGGGTTCCAAGGTTGATCTTGATGAAGGAGTGTGTTGTTTCCACTTTGTCCTCCGTTTGTGATTAACCTTGAATTGATCCTCGGCAATGCCTTCAGTTCTTTGATGGAATCTGAATCCGGCCTCAAAGTCATGAGGATTTCCTGTAGGTTGTGGGATTTCACCACCTCCTGATGTCTCTCCTTCATGCTTGGCCATCTTAAGATCCACCACCTGCATGTTAGCAAAAGATTCTGCTAACTCTTGTAGATCATCTAGTCCGATCCTCTCGAGGTTATTCATCTTTTTTACCTCGGACCGTACCAGAAATTAGATCCAATCTAGGGTCGCGTTTCTCGCTTCCTTGACTGGTAGTGGGTATCTTTTTGGTTCGTCCTAAAAGAAACCCCTCTTGGCTCGACTGGAACTTGGCTGTGTCTCTAGTTTCTCTACTCATTTTTGGATATCCTTTAGAATGTCAAGGATGGCATCCTGTTTGCTGGATATTTCTTCCACCTTTTGCGGTACTCCATATAGGCTGTTGCCATAATTTTGCACCGTCTTCTGGATTTCCCGTAAATCCATAGAGATTTTAACCGGATCTGGTGTAATCTCTATGAAATTAGGGCCAACATGCTGTCCTGAAAGAGCCATCAGCTTGTGATCCTGATGGGCTGTCCTAATTAGACGTCTTAGCTTTCCCTCAAGATAAGCGTTTATCATGAGGCGATTCAGGTAGAACTTGATCGTCCACTTGCAGGCACGGATTTCTCTGGGGTGCCGGTTTTCTCAAATGGCTACTTCGAGACGTTCCTGTCTTACTCGTAGTAGAGCAAGGTCACTTGTTTTGTTCCTCTCCATAATCTGGAGATATGAACTGTAGCACTCGCAACTCAGACAATAGTCTGGTTCCATTTTTACTTGAGGTCTCCTCCGTTAGGTAATAAACACTATATAATAAATAAATATAATTCCCAAATAAACCTAGGGCTCTGATACCATTTTAGAAGCGCGGGATCATATCGCCAAAACATGGGATTTTAATCCACTTTTAAACAATGGGATAACAAATATAGCTTGGAAAATTAAAGAATTACTTATCAATAGCAATTCTTGGTGTGCTCTTAGCAATTCATTAAGGATATGTTTGTCTTTTCATTGAGTTTTGGGTATAAAACTTATATTGTTAAAGTGTTGGGTATAAAACTACTATACAATTTTGTTTTGGGTATATATAACCATTCACACTATTAAAAATCTCATATTAGTATTAATAGTTTCCTATTTTGAACAGTTGTTGGAGAGCTTTCAACAGTCCTTCCCTTCGTAATTGGCTTTCCCTCCATTGCCAGAAAGAGGTGACTTCAACGTTAGAGAAGTGCTGGAGCCTCCCTATTTCTTCAACTAAATTGAGTACTGTAAATGTTACGGTTGTATACTTAACACCCTCATTTTTTTTTTTTGAGGAAATGCATATATTTGCCCACTTAGAGCATAAGAAAACAATATATACCCACCATATAATTTTACTCAATTTTTGCCCAAATTTTGTAAAATGGGACTAAGTTGCCCCTAGCTATTTTTTTTATTTTAAATTGCCCACCTTCTTCATTCTTTTCTTTTTTATTCTTTCTTTCTTCATCTTTGTTTCTGCACAAGCCAATGTTGAGGGGAAGATTTTCGCGGTGCTAGGGTTATCGGTGGTGAGACGACGGCGAAGACGGCGAAGACGGTGAGAAAACGCTGAAGACGCTAAAGATCCAGACGACGGTGCTGTCGTCGACATAGGGCTTGCATCACGGCTCTCTGTCGTTCACGGCGTTGACGACCACGACTTACAAAAGATAGACTTCAACACGTCGGCCATGTAGGTTGGTTTGCGCCGCTGCCGACGGCTCCGACCTGCAGCTGTCTCAGAGATTCTGTCGCTGTCACCCTTATTGTTGGTGAAGAGCTTTCGGTGACTGCCACGTTTTTTGCCTTTTTTTGATTTGTTGTGTTCAGTTTTCTTCCGATTGAGGTATTGAGTTATCTTTTATTTGAATTCTGTTGATGCAGCCAAATGGGCTCTTCTATTTTTATATAGAATTTCTTAGTTTATAATGGTTGAAATTTAATTTTGGAGTTTGTGATTGAATTTAAGTCGATGGCTAGGGTTTCGATGCAACACCAATTTTGTCCATGGCTAGGGTTTCGATGCAGCACCAATTTGTATTTTTTTTTTCAAGCAATTTTGGATCTGCTCATACTCGAAGCAATTTATTATGTATTTATTTGCATTTTTTTCCTCTCTTTGATTGAACTTGCTGAGAAAGTAAATGAATGTGCCTTTTGCTTATTCGTGTGTTCTTGATGTTTCTCAGACTCATCCAGCTCCAGAATTCAACGATTTCTTGATTTCTTGTTTGATGAGCTTAATTTTCGCACAGGTAAACTAGTTGATAAGATTTTGTAAACTTCTTCCCTTCTGCAAGTCAAAATATTGTTAATGAATGTAAGAAATTATGCAATTCTAACTGAGTAGAAAGTAAGAGATAAGTTAAATTCTTACCACATTAACAAATTCTTGCCAAGTCAGAATTTTGTTAATGAAGGTAAGAAATTATGCAATTCTAACTGAGTAAAGAGTAAGAAATAAGTTACATTCGTACCACATTCACAAATTCTCGCAAGTCAGAATTTTGTTAACGAAGGTAAGAAATTCTGCAATTATAACTGAGTTGAGCGTAAGAAATACACAAATTCTTGCCAAATTCTTGCCACATTCACAATATCTTGCCAAGTAAGAAATTTGTTAACGAAGGTAAGAAATTATGCAATTCTAACTGAGTACAGAGTAAGAAATAAGTTAAATTCTTACCACATTCACAAACTCTTGCCAAGTTCTTACCATATTTACAAATTCTTGCCAATTAAGAATTTTTGTGAAGGAAGGTAAGAAATTCTAGGATGATTCGTCCAGTTTTGTGCCGATTTGAGCTCGAAATCAGGAATGAACAGAAACTGCTACACTTTGTAGTGATAAATGCGTATGTAGTTTGTAAGAAACTATCGAAGATGTTTATTTCTTATAGTAGTATTCTTTTTTCTTACTGTAATATTTTTATTTCTTACTTTTTTTGGACCATGATAAGAATTAAATTATTTCTTACGACGTGACATAGAAAACTATCCATTTGTTACTGTAATATGTTTATTTCTTACCTTTTTTTGGACCGTAATAAGAAATATATAATTTCTTACGACATGACATAGAAAACTACCTATTTCTTACTCTAATATGTTTATTTCTTACTTTTGTTTTTGGATTGTGATAAGAAATACATCATTTCCTATCACTTGTCTTAAAAAATTATCCATTTCTTACCATAAGAAATACCTCATTTCTCACACCATCTGTTTTATTTTTAGGTCTTGCAGCTCATGACAACTTCCCTAATTGTCTTGCACGGAGGGTCTTGGAATAACAATATTTACGAGGGTTGAACCAAGTTACCAAGTTACAGCCACGCATACAAATTACTTACTAAACAGACATAAGAAATTATGAAATTATACAAATTGCAGACTTGGACATAAGAAATTGTTGATGGCACCAACACACGAGGTGTGAAGCGCCCTCGCAACCTGAAAAATGCGGTATTTGTGGTGTTGATGGCCACACTCAGAAGAAATGTCAAGATCCCAGCAGGTTTTTCTAAGTTTTTATGACCGATGTCAGTTCTTAGTACACTTCTAATTATGTTTGTGCTCAGCCCCTGACATAGTCAATCCCTTTTTTTGATAGTTTTCGGGCAAAATTATGATTTTTTGTTGTTGATTGTAAGAAGTTTTTCCAATTTCTGACTACTACAATATGATCCAAACAGTTTATGGTAGTAAGAAATTTGCGATTTTCTTACTCCTGTGTTGTAAGAAATAACGCATTATCTTACATCCTTGTCGCAGAAGTTTCTTATTGTCAGAATTTTTGTATTTTCTTATGCAGGTTGTCCAAAAGTTAAAATTTCTTATAACTTTATACTTATTTTCTAACAACTTGTTCAATAAATTCTTATAATAAACGTATAAATTTGCACTAAAGAAATTACGACGGCTTGAATTACCATTGTAAGAAAATCATAACATATGTGCCAAAAGAAAGTCGATTACATGCTACCCCCTACATTGGACGGTATTGAAGTGTCATGGCCAACATTGCAATCCGTGCTGTGAGCATAGATGGTCGTCGCCACATGTCGACAGTATTTCATCACCTTTTTTGGGTTCTCCAAACCCCTCGGCAGCTGTACTTTTGAGATGATCCATTCCACTTGCCTCATGCAGTATAGCGTAGCGTCTGCGGCTTTGGTTTATCTAAAGGCCTCCCTACCTATTGCAAGTTAGCATTGTAAGAATCTACTTAGTTCGAAGGCGACAATTAATTAGCGAATGTTAGAATCTACTTCACTAAGCATCAGATTTTTATATAGTACTTTATAAGAAACTAACATTTTCTTACAAACAACGTCGTAAAGGTTAGAAATTTCATGTTTTCTTATATTGAATCCTATTAGCAATATATGAATTCTAACCACAAACCAAAAGAAATCCTAGTAAGGTTAGAAATTATCATTTTTCTAACCTTTCTCAGCTTCATGTAAACAAGTCTAGGATGGTTAAAAATTAGCATTTTTCTAATGTTTCATCAAATCTCATGTCCTATATGAGATAATATCAGAATGATACGAAATTAAGATTTTCTAATCATTGTCTAAATAAGAAATTAAGGAACCATGAACATTTTCTTATCTTTCAAAGCCCCAAACTTAAAACCAAACTGAGCCTTCTTGGGGTGGTTGATGTTGTGTTCTTTGTAGTACTCAATGGCTTTAAGGATTATAGGCATCAGACGTAGCAATGGTACGAACATGCATCTAACCTAAACACAATATAATTATAATTTCAAACATGCATCTTATCAGAATCATACAAATTGGAAAAATTATTATCAAGATTTGCAATTTCAAACCAAACAGCAAATTTGTAATTCAATCCCAAGTTTTTTTCAATTTCTAACTTCAATTTCAAAAATCTAACCTAAACACAATATAATTATAATGAATCTGTTTCACTTAATCAGAAATATATACGTTTTCTAACCTTCATGTGACAAATTCTAACCAAAACAGCAAAAATTTCTAACCAACTAATCGAACTCAGGTTTGTTCAGAAACCCTAATACTTTTACAGCAGTAAATCTTTCATTTTTTATGCATTTCATAATCGATTCAAGTTGTCAACTTCTCCCTTCAACCAATACGTGAAAACACCCAAACCAAATCTCACCCAACAAAATACAACATCTTTTTCCACATGCAACTCCAATTTCTCACAAAACAGAGTCAAAATTTTCGAATGGGATAATTCCTTTTCCAAAAATCGCAGACCGTCGTTTTTTTCACATAATATCCAAGTTAAAAAACAAACCATTTCTCATCCATCAACAGTTAACAAACCTAACCTAAATCCACATGCAAACCTCTCGATTTCTCACCTCTGCTTGTATGAATGGATGGCCGCTGGGATTCGGTCGGACTTGCTCCTCCGTCTGAGCATCATTTTTTTCTTATGCTCCATCGTCCTTCCTCTTTCTCTTTGAACTCCGCGGCGCCATCGAAGCAAAGACTGAGTACAACGATGTGGCTTTGTGAAGCGACGGCCGTCTTCGTCGTTGGGGCACGCCCAGTTTGTCGGTTTTTGAGTCGCAGAATGTGGAGAGTAAGAGAGATGTGAGGGTTTTATTTATGTATTTATTTCTTTCTTCAATTCAGTTTTGATCGTGAGAGAGTGGGAGAGAAAAGGGGGAAGTTATTTTGTGGGAGTTAAGGGTAGTTTAGGGCCATTTTGCAAAAAATTGGCATTTTTTGTATTTTGTTATATTTTGGGTATTTTTTGTTTTTTTATGTGCTAAAAAGGTAGAATAATTGTTAACTCTTTTTTTTTTTGGGTATAATTTTTGTCCCCTTATTTTCTAATATTGTAAACTTTTATAGGGATAATAATGTATTCATTTCGCCCATTAAATGACTTTTTCTTCATTTTCTTTTCCATATGATACTATATTCAAGTCCCATAAATGGACTCTGTTTTGACAATTTTAGCCTGTATATAGTTGTTAAATCATGATTTATTGTTATATCTTTTTTTAAGTCGTAAATAATGGTGAAATTTCACCTTAGCTCCCTATATAAATAAATCACAAACAACATTGTAAACAGAGGCACTCAGCAGGACCGAAGGTGAAAAAATAAATCACATAATTTATAATAAAGCATAAACAACATTCAATTCATTCGATATTTAATAATTCAACTTGTCAACAATTAATGTAGTTTTTCCAATTTGGTTGCTGGATAAGTATATGAAAAGTAAAAAAAAAACCATCAGCTCCCACGGTAGGGATGAGCCCAAGAAATAAAAAAGACACAGAAATTGCACATAAAAAAGACACAGAAATTGCACATTCAAGTTCGTTAAGCTATTTGCCATAATATATTTGAAGAAAAAATGAGTTAATGAAGAAATTCCCCAAACCAACCTCCTTGCAGAGAGAGGTGAATATGTATATATAATATATATATCACTTGCAATTGCAGAGGCAGAGGCAGAGGCAGAGGCATAGACTTGAATTCAGCAGTATATATCAGATTAATTAAGTGTGGTTATTATGAATATGATTATCTGATCTTATCGTTTCTCATTCTCTCATCTCTTGCCCCCAGATATGATGGCCGTTATTACGATGCATAAGCTAATGGGGTTGGTGATGAGTGGTGGGGTCCATGGATGTGCTAGAGTTGTAGAGGCTGCTTGCATTATAGGCGATGCAATTGAACAGGAGGTGAGCTTGGCTGATTTAGTATACATTGCTTGTTTTAGTTACTGATGAAAGATAATGGAATTTGGATGTTTTCTTGATGTCTTGGAACTTTTTCCCCCTTTGAAATTCATTGAGTAAAGTAAATATTAGAGATCGATTGTCATTTCGTGCCCGTTGCTTGGTTCTTGATAACTAGATGTGCCTTATGAAATGGCCTCATAAAAGAAAGAAAGAAAACTAGGAGATGCTGCAGTTCTTGTGCTTGGAAAATTATAACACTGTCAAAGAATATGACATGATTTGTTAGCTCTTTCTGTATGCAATAATGCAAAGGTAATAAGGTTAAGATTTGACTGAGATGTGGACTTTCTAATTGAAGAGAAATTGCAGAAAGGAGCTTTTATTAGTATTTCTTTTTATAACACAGTTGATGGCATGAAGCTATATGCATTTGTTCTTCTTTTACACAACATGAAAAATTTGGCTGTTTAATTATCTGTGTTCCCATGAAATAGCTCCATGTATCTTCCTTGCCATTGTTAACAGATAATCAGTGTGACGTATTTTCTTATGCTTCTCGGTTCTCTTCCTTATCGTTTTGGTTTTCCACCGCATACTTTTCAAGTACATTTGCACTACTATTTTAGCATCTGGAACCTACTCAATGCAAATTGGTTTATATCATTCCAATATCATATTTGTCTGTTTCATATCGTACTCAGTCGTTTGATTGACTTATCCTACTCTTGTGTTGTTCGTACTGTTAACAAATCTATGCTGCACTAAATGCATTGTGAATGCGACTCCTAAAAAGACTATTGCTACTCATCTTCTAGTCATTTTTAGACTCTATTCCAAGAACCACATCAATGCTGCAATGCACATGTATAGCTTATGAATTTCCTGGTTAAACTAATTTTCATCTAATCTTTGCTTCATCATACTCCAGGTAATGCACAATAGGTCTGACTCTTTACAATTTCATGATGGATAAGGTGAGAGTAAACTATTTCCTCGAGAAAACAAAGAAGGAAAAGGTTGAGAAAGATGCAGAGAGGGCAGGAGACGGATCTGGTGCAAATACACCAGAGCAAGAAAAAGTGCGGAAAAAAGTTATGACCTTGATGAAAATAAAAAATCTCCGAGCTGTGAGGCGAATAGTGAATACACAAATTGAGTCCCAGCCATGGGGCCAGGATGCTAAAGCCAAGGTTTGAACTACTTTTGTACCTTTGTTACGATTGCAGTTCTTGAAATCCATTTACTTTCTAATTTCAGGTTGGAAGTGGCCTCATTGAATTGATTCTACAGACTGCCTATGTACAGCCACCAGCTAATCAGTCAGCAGGGGACCCACCTGATATTCGACCTGCATTTATACATACTTCTAGATTTTTATCAAAATAAAATAAGTAAGAATGGAACACACTTCGTATCGCTCTTCTATTATTTTCTTTTAAGTTTGGGATGGTTTTCTCTAGCTTCTCTTTTAACAGGAGCAACAGCAAAAGGTATGGTGTTGTTGAGTGTGATCCTCTTATTCGTAAAGGCCTTGAGAGGATGGTAAGTCATTTTATTCTCTCCCAGTGCTCATAAAATATATCAAATTATCCAAAAGAGAATTCTTTTCAAGAATAACTCAAGAAAGTGTTACACATTGCGACTCAAGTTTTTCATTTGAGAGCCATATAAGTGGTGAATGGTGATGGGCACAATAGCTATAGCTTTGAGTTGAAAAATTCTATGTTGACCTCCTCTGTGTGGATAAAACTCTAAACATTTGTCTATTACTTACAGGCTAGGCACATGGTCATCCCCTATATGCCAATGCTAGTGCCTCCAGTCAAGTGGACAAGGTATTGTACTTAATATTCACATGCCATTGTTTATACTCAGATTCTATTGAGGTTCAGCAATATATTTATGGATCTTTAATAGGTTTGACAAAGGTGCATATTTATATTTGCCTTTGTATGTCATGCGCACACATGGAGTACGGCAACAGCGTGAAACGATTGAGAAAACTCCTGGGGAAAAATTGAAACTAGTATACGAGGTGGGTGATCGATTCCTGATCTGTTGACAGGAGAATTAAGGAAGAATTATTGATATTTTACATTAAGATTTTGTCCTGTTGTTCTCAGGCATTGGATACACTTGGAAGCACCAAATGGAGAGTGAACAAGAGAGTGCTCAATGTTATAGAGAGAATATGGGAGGCTGGAGGTGGCCTTGGAGACTTAGTTGATCGCAGAGATGTATATTAATTTACATCTTCTTTCTTTTCGATCAATATTCGAGTTTGGGGCACCGCTTCTCTAGCAACTTGATTTGTCATTATGTGCTTCGTAAATAGTTGTTCTAAGATCTTCCTGTTCTTCAAAGATCCCTCTGCCAGTGGAGCCGGATACAGACGATAAAACATTAATTAAGAAGTGGAAATGGAATGCTAAATCAATCAAGAAAGAAAACGGTGAGAGGGTCTCACAGCGTTGTGAGGCAGAGCTTAAACTTGCCGAGGCCCTTAGAAGTCCTTCTCCTGAGTCAACGATATCTCATATTCCAGTTCACCAAGTACTTTTCTGTAAAATGCTATTTATCTAAATCCTCAGTAGATCATATCTATTACTGTTCAATTGAATTATTATATCTCTACTGTATAAATGTGTACTTGCATTTTTTTTTCTTCATATTTTATATCTTATCCATGCTTATACCTGCTTCTGTATGTTAAAGCATACAACCTATTTGTTGTCAGCTCTCTGCAATATTTTTGTGGATCTAGCTCAAAGTATTTTAGTTGATTTTCTTCGTGTCTGTTAATAGTATTAGGACCTGAATTTGTTGTTTTCATGAATGATATGCGATATGATTCACAATTTTGATACATTGAGTTTATGTAAGTTTTGTCTTGAAGTAGTCAATGAACATTGTCCGAGTGCATTCATAGTCAAGTTATTTAATGCATCACTATGTTATCTTCAACTGCCTCTTCTCATATTATTTCAATTTGTGTTCTGTCTAGGATGGTTCTTGCAATGGTTTACAGCATTATGCTGCCCTTGGAAGGGATAAGGTGGGTTTGTTCTTAATTTCTCTCTATTATCATCTCCTTTACTGCAAGAGATACTTGTTTCCAGGTATGGAATTTAAGGTCCTGTTTCATTTTGAAAGTGGAGACTTTCGACTAACCTGATATCTTGAGTTTCCATTAAGATACTAATCATGTGGCTTCATAACTTTAAATATTCTCATTATTTGCGCACTGTGGATGTGGACAAATTTCATTGTGATGTCCCGTTATCGGATGAAGCACACACGACATATGTCACTCGAACTATGCATTCTCTTGTGCTATATATATGTTTTCCGTGTCTTTCTCATAAAACCTCTCTTATTACTAATACATGCTTTCTTTTCCATTTTTATAGTTTTTCTATACTTCGTTTTATACAGATTCTCACATTTTGAGGGGATGATGATGCTTTATGCTTTATTTACACCACCTGGACTTATTATGTCCTTATTATGGTATCAGCTAGGAGCAGCTGCTGTTAATTTGGTTGCCGGAGAAAAGCCTGCAGATGTTTACTCAGGAATTGTTGCCAGTAGCTGATGCTCTTTCCAAATCAGACCTTCTTTGCTGTCGATACATAATGCCAGGTAGTTATTTCGTCGATCGTACTTTCATTCAGGGTCCTTGATATCATGAAGGAAGATGCACAAAAGGATCCTGCTTCATGTTCTGAGGCTTTGCATGCAAGAAGGTTGATCGATCAGGTCACTGTTGTTACTTGAAAGCTTTTTAGCTCTAACTGTGTAGAACTTGGTACTTCTTTCTAGTGTCGTTATTATTGGTCATAGCGTGGTCATTACTATACAACTAGATATTTAATCTAGCGATAAAAGATATCCTTGATTAATTCTTTTATGTGGTCTTATTTTTGTTAATTTGTTAAATTTGTCCTTTTCCTCATCCCTTCCCTCATGGTCTCCTTTAAATCAAACTAAATGATAAATAAGGTATTTTTTTTATATATACTTTATAAAAAGGTGTGTTTGGTAAAGAAGATGAACCAAGATGAGAGAGATCATCTTGGTTCATCTCACTGTTTGGTAACCAACTAAAATAAACTGGAGGGCCCGAGATGAATACAAGGCCCGTTGATATTTCACTGTTCCGCCTTGTTTAGTCATCTCACGTTTTGGTCGGATGAGGTGAACTCATTAAAACAGTAACACAATACTTTCTCTCTCTTACCATTTTACCCTTATCTATTTATACGATTTCAAATAATAATAATAATAATAATAATAATAATAATAATATAATAAATAATAATATAATAATAATAATGTAATAAAATAATAATAATATAATAAATAAATATAATAACAATAATAGTAATAATAATAATAATAAATCAATAATAATAATAATGTAATAAATAATAATATATAATAATAATAGTAATAGTAATAGTAATAATTATATAATAGTAATAATAATAATAAATACTAATAATAATGTAAGTAAAATAATAATATTAATGTAATAAATAAACCCTAATAATAACATAAAATAAATCAATAATAGCTAGTAATACTAATAATCATAATAAATATTAATAATTTTTACTAAATAATAATAATAATAGTCGTACTAGCCAATAGTAACAATTATAATAATAGAATACTATAATAAAACTAATAATACTAATTTAATAATATAATAGTAATAATTATACTAATAACAGACTAATAATATAATAATAATAATATAATAATAATTCATAATAATAATAATAATACCTACTAATAACAATAATAGTAATAATTCTAATAATAACCAGCATAATTAAACATATACTCACAAATATAATAATAATAATAATAATAATAATACTCAAATAATCATCCTAATAATAATAATAATAATAATAATAATAAAGGGTACTATTTAATCTCACGATAAAAAGTGAAATTGGTAGGGGTATTTAATAAGGGTAAAATAGTCAATTTAAATTTTAATCTAGAGTTTTGCAATTTGTACCAAACACAATATGATATCATCCGAGTCTGAATTTTTTGCTACCAAATGGTGAGATGAATGATTCATCTTGACACTATTCATATGAGTCATCTTGAGATGAATCATCATTCTTCATCTTGAGATGATTACCAAACGCAGCCTTTATAAATATGATATCACATTACATTATTACCCATAAATTATTTATATAACTAAGACATAATAGACAAAAATATATTTTGTAAAATAAGTCTCTTTTTATATTAATACTAGCAGGGATTACGTGCGTTGGACGTATAACTTTTATGTTACCTAAAAATTATTTTGAAAATAGTAAGGTTAAAAGAATCTTCAAAGTTTAAAATAACATTGATTGTAAATTATTAATTTCAACACAATATTAGCAATTTAATGTAAATAGTAGACAAAAGATGAACCAAACCGTGTTTTCTAAATCATACTCCTATCTTTTTAGTATAAGAAAAGACTATCTTAAGTTAAAAACTTAAAAAAAAAAAATTATTTGACAATGATCATTATAATTATAATAAATCGATCAAATTAAACGGCCCGGGTGGGTCGGGCTGGGTTGCTACTTTACCAACCCGATGGGAGAAGGAATGACATTTTTGTCCTCCAAAGCAAAAATTGAGTATTTTCTGTGTAAATTATATTTCAAAGCTAAAATTAATTTTACAAAGTCAAATGAGACAAAAAGGTATATTATCTCATTATAAAATTACCTTGAATGAAAACAACTTCGAGTATTTGCTGACAAGGCGACAAAGTTGTACCAATAAAAATATATTTCTATAAATATTAGTCATATTTTGAAAGTTTGGCGAAACTAATAATATAGAAAGACCTATTTATATTCATTTGTCTCTCTTCCTAATTACCACATAGTGGTTGTTGTAGTAAAATACATTCACCTGCAATAGAATTAATTATTGAATAAATAAGAACATGACAAATTCAAAAGTTAATTTACTCTTACTCCTTAAAGATACTTATATTCCTCATAATTTTTGTATTTGTATATGTAATTCTCATTAAAGATATTTACATATATATTCAAGATTTTGAGGGTCATGTTAGGTCACGATGAATTTTAATATGTAATAAAAATAGTTTCCTTACAAGAAAAAAATATAATTTCATTTTATAAAATTTAATCTTCTTCTCCTTGTAGATGAATACCGATTTGTGTGGATCGAATGAAAGTATAACATTATTGATATTATCCTAAATATAATTTAATATTAAAATTTCTGAAATTTCTATAATTATAGTATTGCATTGTGCCTATAAATAAAAGACATAAAATAGGCAAGAAAAAGAAAAATTATATATTAAAATTTAAATAAAAAAACTATGAATTCCAATTCCAAAATTATTTTTTTACACATGGTGATAAGATCATGTTTCATGGTGTCGTAGAATAGTCGATTCATATTTATATTACAGTAATGTCAAAACAAAAGTTTAATATTTATATCTCATGGCGATAACATTTTAGTTTAAGTAGCTTTAACAATACTTTATTTTGGGTTCAAATGTTTATGTGAATATTGCATGCCTTCTTTTTTGTTTTTTTGCAATCAGGAAGTAATTAAAAAAAAAAAAACTAAAATGGCTTAAAATTTTAGTTCCAAACGTAAGGATACGGTGTATGTAGTGTCAAAAAATTAATTTCTATGATTTTTAATAGAAGTACACTACTTTACTAAAAAAAATAAAATAGAAGTACACAACTAATATAACTACAATTTAAAATTAAGTAAATAACATTAATTAATTTCATTTTAAATTACCAAGTTATCCTTAAAATAAAATTATAATGACATAATAGGCAAATCAAATTTTGTAAAATAAGGCTCTTTTATAATAAGGTATAGATTAAATAATAATTTTATAAAAAATTATAATAAAAAAAATAAGTAAACGCCGGTAATGAGTTTGTTAATAGAAACAAAAAATTAATTTAATACATAAGTGAGTGCTGCAAAAAAAACTAGGGCAATTACAAATCATACCAAGTATGTCACTCTGCTTACATCATCATCTTGGTATCTCAGCCAAGCATACACAACAAAAGCAATAAAAATAAATAAACCAACCAAATGTGAAAGAGGATATATAAGTGTTATTTTTGGCAATTGCAAACTCTCGAAAACTAGACCTTGTGCTGCTTCCTGTTCTCCAGCCACCTCACCTCTCTCCTACACAAGGCAAAAAAATAAAATTAAAAATTAACTAGAGAGGGATGTTCTGAATTTCAATTCATTCAAGACATTTTATAAGAATAATGTGAATAAAAAAATATGCTGAATTTCCATGTTACCAATATCTAAATTTTCATTTATATATATATCTCCAAAAAAAAAAAAAAAATTATACCACACATCAGATTTTCCATAGCTATAAAACAATAGCTTTTTCATCCAAACTCTTGTCCTTGATAAGTCCTAACACCAATTTCCCAAAAATGAAGAAATTTATAAATGAAACCTTTACAAATACTAACTATTATCAATTTATCCATTGTTTCAAGAGAATATAATATGGTAGAATGAGAGTCCAATATTATGATATTTACAATACAAAACTCATTGTAATTAGTAATTAACATCATCAATTATTTTGGCAGTATTGATTAGATGGAAGGGCTTACCAGTCGAAATTAGTGAAGAAATATCAATTTTGGTCCTCCTCTATTTCACCCTTTGATTCTTGTGCCTCTTCACCACCTTCGTTCTTCTTCTTCTCCTTCTTCTCTTCTTCTTCTTCTTCTTCTTCTTCTTCTTCTTCTTCTTCCTGATCACATTAATGTCAAAATGGATCAGTGATTGGTTGAGTTCTAACCATCAAACAGTAAAAGGTGCGGAAGAGAGGAAGGGGGAATTAAATTATTGATGTTATATTCTTCACTATCTGTGGTTGGAGTTTTCCAGAATTGTGATAAACAACTTCCCATCTCCACTGCCTAATAATCCCCAATCCATTTGCAATCATCACAAATGGGACTACAACTTGAATTTCACTACAACGTTTACATTTTATAGCAACTGTTTTAGAATGTTAGTTGTTCTTACCTTTGTTGGGGGCGAGTACTGTTGCTGCAGCGCGCCATTCAAGTCCTTTTCACCACCAATATCTTCATCATTTATATTGATGTATTTCAAATTTGGTGCAATTAGGGGTCCCAAGTTGAATCTTTTCATGATAGGACACCTGTAAATATCCACTAGCCTCAATGAAGGCAACTCAACACCACATTTCCTTTCACAAAAGCTCACCAATTTAGGTAAAAAAATCAACCGAAGCTCTTCCAGTTTAGGAAATAGAACGGTCTTCCTTTCGCCGCCATGAATCGCCATTGCCTCGTCGTCATCATCCTTTATCACTTGTACTATCTCATCACATCCATCAATTATTAATTTCTTGAGATTGAGAAGATTTGTAGCGATTGAAGATGATAATAGACTCCTACTTCCGTGATAATTTGAGATTGTTAAATGTGTCAGTCCACTGTAAGATGAGAATGCAAGAATTTCATGACCACAGAATGGATTCTTATCGATTTCTAGTTTCTCGAGATTGCCGAAAGATACCTTGCATAATTAGGAATAGGAGTTAAAATTAAATGGTCAGTTTCTCGAGGAGGCAGGAATTTCATAATTTATGTCTGAGTAGATATACTTACCTTTTCTGATTGGCAGAAGAGATGTGAAAAATAATCATCATCTATATCTGCATTGTTGTTGTTGCTGCTGCCTCCTCCCAACTTGTTCTCTTTACTTCCTAAAATACCACTGGAAACCATACTTGTTCTTTTTGGGCATTTCTCAATACAAATTTCCGTTAGTAGAGGAAATTTAATGCCTTCAATTCCTTGACAGAAAGTTGCTAGATTTGGTAGGAAATCCAATCTAACCTCCTTCAGTTTTGGGAACGAATTAATTCTTGATTCACTATTGTTTCTATTGTTGTCTCCTTCCTTCCACAACATCACTTGTTCCATCATCTCGCATCGCTCGATACGAAGCTTCTCAAGTTGTGAAAGGCAATCCTTTCCGGCTATGGACAAGTTGGCTAGATTGGGTAGGCGAGGACAATCGCTGATTACAATAGAGGAGAGATTCTGGAATGAAATTGATATCTCTTGTAATTGGGGAAGAGAGTGAAGCCCCATATACTTCAGGGAAGCTGGGAACACAGTAGCATCAACATCATCACACGGAGTTGTTACAATATTCTTCGTCGTCTCACAGTTACTCAGCTTCAATAACTTGATGTTTTGACCTTTTCCAAGGTCCACACCTTTTGCACCGTTTCCCCGCAAACATAGAGATTCGGTTTCTCTTAGGAGCTGCATCTCAATCCAATGTCCTAAACGAGTTTCTCTCTCCAAGCATAGACTCATTCTTTTGTCATATGATAGAATCCGTCTCTCAGTAAAAATCTCCATCAAATGTGATGCGAAATCTCTCCAACTTTTTTGAAATGTGCATGTTTTCTGCAACTAATGCAGCATCCTCTATCTCAATCTCCAAGCAGGTCAAATTGGTCAACGCCTGCAGCTCTCCCAACCCTGCATTCTCCCTTTCTTCTCTATCCTCTGCTTCCCATTTCTTGAAGCTACCAATCATCCTCAACTGCTCCAACCCAATTAGACTTGATATGATGCCTCGGCCTATGCTTTGGAGCCTGTGGCACCATACAAGTTCTAAACATTTCAGTCGATTTAATCGCTTTATCTCCGGTGGTAACTCCTCAAGCGAATGGCAGCCCTGACATATGAGAATCTTAAGATTTACCAACTCTCTAACAACAGATATTGTCTTCAATCCCTCACATGAAACTAAAACCAAAGTGTTGAGATTTTTTAATGGCTGTGTTGCATGCGGCAGCGATGTCAATGTGGATTTTCCGATCCACAAGACATGCAGATCTCTGACCACTTCGAGAAAGACACTGTCGAATTTGAATTCTTCCTCTGATTTTGAATTTTGAGTCATCAAGAAAAGACGTAAGTTTGGGAACACTAACCCGGTACGAAACTCACTTCTTTCTCCGATCAACTCAGAGGAAGAAATCCAAGCGCAATCATTGCCACCAATATATTTTTCATTCTTAGCAATGATTCTGCAAACATCACGAACAACATCATGCATTCTCACATAACCTTCTCCAAGATCACTATCTAAAAGTAAAGAGCGACTTTTTAGCATCTTTGCCAATGCGCGCACCTTATTCCTTGCTCCTTCCAAATTTATGATGCCTTCAAATATGCCTAGTCCCATACATGAATATGTTAGTCCATCTAGCCAAATGTCAGCATCTTCAGGAAACAAAGAACAAAGCAGTAATAAGGATTTCGCTTGCTGTGATCTCAGGAAATCATAACTTAGTTTCAAGGGATTATAAACTTTTCCAATAAAATTCAGGATGTCTTCATCACATTGTCTCAACTGTCGCAGTGCATCCTTCCAAATACACTCATCCTTCTCACCTTTAAGCGCCGCACCAACAGCTGTGAGGGCAATCGGCAATCCACCGCACTCGTCTACGACCTCTTTTGCTATAGGATTCAACTTGGCGTCATCCACGCATGTGCCCACTCTCTCTCTAAAAAGAAACCATGCTTCCTCTACAGATAAGATTTCCATCCCGAAAACCTTTTCAACATTCGTATCAGACAAAGCATCCTTATTTCGAGATGTTACAAGAATTTTGCACCCTTTAGAATCACAAGGTATTCCTAAACTCTCTAGCTCGAGTCCTTCCCAAATATCGTCCAAGACTAGGAGGATTCTCTTCGTGCCAGTTAGTCTATCATGTAATTTTTGTACTCTAACTTGAGAAGTATCGTCTTTGAGATTTTTCAAGCCCAATGATCCACCAATCTCAACTTGAATATTGGAATTATCTACTTGTTGGCTGACGACAGCCATCGCAACTTCCTCGAATACATGCTCCTTTAATACTCTGTTCATGATTCTTCGGGCCATGGTAGTCTTTCCTAGACCCCCCATCCCATGTATCCCTATCATATTCACATCCTCGTCTCGTAGAGTTGCCATTATTTCTTCTTCACATTTTTTTCTCGACTCAAATTCAAATGTATTTCCTAATAGAATTTCTTGAGTTGCTGCTGGAGGTCCTGGCTGGGATATAGCATCAAAGTTTCTCTGGAGTCGAAGCTCTTTCATTATGAAAGTTGTTTCTTTAGCTCTCTTGCTAAGAGAAAACCGAGCTGCGAGCTTCAAACAACCACTTTTCACATTTGGAACTTCATCCAGAATTGTGTCCTTTTGGTCATTGACGTCTTTTGACTTTGTTAGCCAAGACTCAACTGCAGGGACGATAACTCTTACATTTTCTCTTTCTCTATCGACTTGCTCCTGCAGTCCTCTTGTTGCCAGATCTAGTTCTTCGGCTTCACGTTTCAAACTATTGATGTTGCTACTGTAACAACAAAGATAGTTCAACTGGCGTGTTATTGGCTGAGCAGCCCATTTCACCACTTCTATAACTGGCCCCGCAAAACCTGCTACAATTTCTGCCATTCCTTTCCTGCAACTCTTTTCACGTTTTCCGTTTCAAAATTATTCATCAAAACTGATCTAGACAAACAAGATGTTTATAAAATCCGACCTAACTTATATATTAGAGACGAAACAAATGAATGTCACACTCCAACAAGAATGCATACAGCACATAATTCATCAATTCTTGTCTGGAACAAGTTAAAAAACTGGATCCATGGCCATGATTCATGATTCATGTGTAAGTATCCTTTATTAGCAAAAGTAGACAGAATGGATACTAGAACAAGCTTGAAAAAAGCACGAATGCCCTAAATACACAGACGTGCACATCAAAATCAACAATTAGGATATGATGAGTATCATAAATATGTGTAGAGTATGGATGCATTAAACAGAGGAAGAACTGGTAATATTAATAAAACTTATATTAAAAATAAAATAAAAAAAGAACAACTGTACAAAGATTTAAGACTAGTGAAAATAATTAATGGGCATCGCATACCTCTACCGAAAATCGTTGTTTAGAAGGAGAGAGCTTTCTGCAGCAGATCTGAAATGGAGTTCTATGATAAGATCTTAATTGGCTCTATAGTTCTCATGCTTTATTTTTTGCAGGTAAGTAAGGTTTAGTGGCTTACGATTGCTTGAATTATTGAAAAGTAGAGTCAAAAATTCCAATCTAATCAATAATTTTGAGCAAAAGTTAAGTGGCAGACATAAGCGTACGACATTTACCAAAGTTAAGAATTTATTATTCCATTATCAATTGCTTTATTTAGTTCACTTGTAACAACCATTGTGGTTTAAATAAAAATTAATTCTATCAAATTTTAATAAATGAATGTGGAATTTTGAATGATTGACGACAAGTTGGTATTTAGATAATACTAATTTATATCCCGTCGAAATTTGACGGGCTTTCATAAATAAACATATTAAATATTACTCCGTATAATATAATATGTATTTTTTGAGATGGTAATATTATGATAATTTGTACCTCAGAATCGATTTTGTGTCTAATATATTGTTAAGTCTCTTAACTTAAAAATATATTTTATTTTTTTCAAAAATTGACAATTATAACTATCTATACATTCTAAAAGAATTTCTAAAACTTATTGGCCAATCGGCCACCTCAAAATCGATTTTGTGTCTAATATATTGTTAAGTGTCTTAAATTTAATATATATATTTTTTTACTAAAATATGACAATTATAACTATCGATACAGACTAAAAGAATTTCAAAAACTTATTGGCCAATGAGCCACCTCAGAATTGGTTTTGTGTCTAATGAATTGTCAAGTCTCTTATATTAAATATATATTTATATATATATATATATATATAGAATTGTTATGCTGAGCTCCTATACGTGAGCGATTCTTGGGCGACAGTGCCACGTAATCAAACTATCTTTCCTTTCATTTATCATTTTCGCATCATTCCTCTTTCTCTCTTTCTTTTTTCTTTTTCTTTTATTACCTTTTATTTTTATTTCCCCTCTAATATATGTCTGCCATATAATCTTTTTTCAAAGTTTCATATATTCTTTTACAATATTTGGTTAAATTTATTAAAGTTTTTTTATAGGGTTTATGATTTCCCTGTTAGGGTTTATAATTTCCCAATTAGGGTTTATTATTTCACAATTAGAGTTTATTTTTTAGAAATTAAATAAATTTTTCATAATAAATTAATGCAGAAAATGGGTTTTTTTCTGAAATCATAATCAATATTAAAGTGTTTAACTTGAGTTTCAGACGATAATCACACATAATAAATTGTTGCAGACATATATTAGAGGGGAAAGAAAAAGAAAAGGTAATAAAATAAAAAGAAAAATAAAAAAGAAAGAGTATATTGAGAATTGTTATGCTGGGCTCCTATACGTGAGCGATTCTTGGGCGATGGTGCCACGGAATCAAATTATCTTTCTTTTCATTTATCCTTTTCGCATCATTCCTCTTTCTCTCTTTCTTTTTTCTTTTTCTTTTATTACCTTTTATTTTTATTTCCCCTCTAATATATGTCTGCCATATAATCTTTTTTCAAAGTTTCATATATTCTTTTACAATATTTGGTTAAATTTATTAAAGTTTTTTTATAGGGTTTATGATTTCCCTGTTAGGGTTTATAATTTCCCAATTAGGGTTTATTATTTCACAATTAGAGTTTATTTTTTAGAAATTAAATAAATTTTTCATAATAAATTAATGCAGAAAATGGGTTTTTTTTTCTGAAATCATAATCAATATTAAAGTGTTTAACTTGAGTTTCAGACGATAATCACACATAATAAATTGTTGCTGACATATATTAGAGGGGAAAGAAAAAGAAAAGGTAATAAAATTAAAAGAAAAATAAAAAAGAAAGAGAGAGAGGAATGATGCGAAAAGGATAAATGAAAAGAAAGATAATTTGATTCCGTGGCACCATCGCCCAAGAATCGCTCACGTATAGGAGCCCAGCATAACAATTCTCTCTCTCTCTCTATATATATATATATATATATATAAAATGACAATTATAACTATCGATACATTGTAAAAGAATTTTGAAAATTTATTGGCCAATCGACCATCTCAAAATCGATTTTGTGTCTAATATATTGTCAAGTGTCTTAAATTTAATATATATATTTTTTTACTAAAATTTGACAATTATAGCTATCGATACAGACTAAAAGAATTTCAAGAACTTATTGGCGAACGAGCCACCTCAGAATTGGTTTTGTGTCTAATGAATTATCAAGTCTCTTAAATTAAAAATATACATACATATATATATATATATATATTTTACAAAAAAATGACAATTATAGCTATCGATATATACTAAAAGAATTTCAAAAACTTATTGGTCAATGAGTCACTTCAAAATTGATTTTGTGTCTAATATATAGTCAAGTATAAGATTAAACATTTAGGGCCCGTTTGGTAGCCGAGAAAAGGTTAGATAAGTATGCTTATCTCGGTTTATACAGTGTTTGGTATCCGGAAAATATAATCTCACCGGCCCATAAAATTGCTTGGGCCCGGACTAAATTCACTGTTACACTGACATATATTATACCGTCTCTACCCTGTCATAAGTCGAGATAAGTATTGTTTAATTTTAATTATCAGTTTTATATTTTCAATTTTAATTATCAATTTTTTATTTTTATTTTAATTATCAATTTTTATTTTTTATTTAAATTATCAATTTTTTATTTTTTTATTTTAATTATCAATTTTTATTTTAAATTTTAATTATCAATTTTTTATTTTCAATTTTAATTATCAGTTTTTATTTTCAATTTAATTATCATTTTTTATTTTCAATTTTAATTATTAATTTTTTATTTTCAACTTTAATTATCATTTTTTTATTTTCAACTTTAATTATCAATTTTTTTTATTTTCAATTTTAATTATCAATTTTTATTTTTATTTTTAATTTTAATTATCAAATTTTAATTTTTATTTTAGTTATCAATTTTATTTTCAATTTAATTATTATTTTTATTTTCAATTTTAAATCAATTTTTTTTATTTTCAATTTTAATTATCATTTTTTTATTTTCAACTTTAATTATCAATTTTTTTATTTTAAATTTTAATGATCATTTTTTATTTTCAACTTTAGTTATCAATTTTTTTATTTTAAATTTTAATTATCATTTTTATTTTCAACTTTAATTATCAATTTTTTATTTTCAATTTTAATTATCAATTTTTATTTTCAATTTTAATTATCAATTTTTTATTTTCAATTTTGTTATTTTTATTTGCAAACTACAAAAAAAATAAATTATTTTCTTTATAACTATTCTACCAAACACACAATCCAAGATATCTATGTTTGTACCAAACACACAATATATTTTTTATCCCAACTTATCATACTTTTTTTCTCTCAACTTATCACACATTTTCTTATCTGCCTTTTTCCCGGTATTGCTACCAAACGAGCCATTAAGACAAATTTGACAATTATAGCTATCACTACATACTTAAAGAATTTCAAAAATTTATTGGCCAACGGGCCTCCTCATAATCGATTTTGTGTCTAATATATTGTCAAGTCTCTTAAATTAAAAATATATTTTTTAAATTTTTTTTAACAACTATAGCTATCGATACATACTAAAAGAATTTTAAAAACTTCATGGCCAACGGCCACCTCAAGATTGATTTTGTGTCTAATATATTGTCAAGTGTCTTAAATTAAATTTTTTTAAAACTAAAATTTGACAATTATAGCTATCGATACATACTAAAAGAATTTTAAAAAACTTATTAGCCAATGAGTCACTTCAAAATCGATTTTGTATCTAATATTAAAAAATTTAGACAAATTTGACAATTATAGCTATCATACATACTTAAAGAATTTCAAAAAATTATTGGCCAATGAGCCACTTCAGAATCGATTTTGTGTCTAATATATTGTCAAGTCTATTAAATTAAAAATATATTTTTTCTTACGGAAAATTGACAATTATAGTTATCGATACATTCTAAAAGAATTTCAAACACTTATTGGCCAATGAGCACCTCAGAATCGATTTTGTGTTAATATATTGTCAAGTCTCTTAAATTAAAAATATATTTTTTTTACTAAAATTTGACAATTATAGTTATCGATATATACTTAAAGAATTTCAAAAATTTGTTGGCCAACGGGGCATCTCAGAATCGATTTTGTGTCTAATGTATTGTCAATTCTCTTAAATTAAATATATATATTTGTTTACCAAAATTTGACAATTATAGTTATCGATACATACTTAAAGAATTTCAAAAATTTATTGGCCAACGGGCCATCTTATAAGAATCGATTTTGTGTCTAATATATTGTCAAGTGTCTTAAATTAAATATATATATATATATATATATACAAAAATTTGACAATTATAGCTATCGATACATACTATAAAATATAATAAAACTGATAATTTTTCCCTTTAGAGCTTATGTACCCAATTATTTCTTTAATCTAATGGATCCACTGCTTAATTACTCTGATTTTAATATCCGAAAATTTGCCTATTTAAAAATAATATAAAATAAAAAGGTCTAAAATTTGTCTCTTCCCATTTGGATAGGAATCAACCACTTCATAATCAACATTTTGATATTATTTCTAGACATTATTTATAATTAAAAATTAAAATTAGAAAAAAAAATTAGATATCCCAGTTTTGGATTTATCAACTACACTATTTTTTAACTAATACTAAAAGTGAAATTAAATGCTAAAAAATAATTATAAATTATAATTGAATTAATGAATCATACTTAATATTTATAAAATTAAATTAAATTATAATATATTTAAAAAATCCATATACATTTATACTTATATAAAAAGAGTTTTGTTTTATAAAAAGACATGGAGAATAACGTTTTATTTTACTCTCTCAACTTGATGCTGCAGTCCTATTGTTGCCACATATAGTTCTTCAGCTTCGTGTTTCAAACTATTGATGTTGCTAGTGAAGCAACATAGATAGTTGAATTGACGTTTAATTGTAGCAAAACATGCTACAATTTCTATCATTCCTACAACTCATTTTACAGTTAGCGACTCCACACATACATCGGTGCATATCATTAGGTGTGAACACTTCGAGCTTCAAATATGATAAAATGGGTGATTTGTCATAATTCATGATTCATGTGCAAAACAAAGTACCTTGTAGAAATATAATAGAACATATATATCCTATCATAAATGCAAAAAAATCAATTATGAAGATGCCGGTGATGTAAATATGCATGATCGATGGATTATAGATAGAAAGTTGAAATATTATCCAAAAACAACTTCACAGATAAAAATATTTACAGATTATAGAAAATATCATTTGCATATATATAGGTGTGAACCTTTTGAAAAATGGTTATATAGAATAGAAGTTGAGCATTATCATATATTTACACATTCTTTTTTCTTTTATTGAGACCGAATAGTCCATTTCAATCTTATTTTCATGATTGTGAGACAATTGTGGGACATTCATGTCCATGTGAATGAATGTGAATGTAGATTTTTCTTGACCTTATTTTTCTTCACATGTGCACCAGTACCATGTGGTCCATGTCCATGTTGTTGTAGGGCCATGATTTAAACATGACGAAGAAAGTGGTAAAAGTGAGCAAGGCTGAATAATTTTTCATTGACGATATATGATTTCAAGGATGGAATTTAAAATTTAAAAAAAAAATTAAAAAAAGAAAAAATCATTTCATAGTCCATACCCAATTGCTCTAATACTCAACCATTTTTTGAACTATCACTACGCAATTTACCTTCTACTTTTATTTTTTTCGTAGTATTTTTTCCTCGAAAAAGAAATGTTCGGTCTCTCTAATCTCAACACCTATTAATAATTCACGTTACACTTGCTAGGACTCCAAAATGGAGTAATGAGTAATGCTAGCGATGCTAAAAAATCAGAAATCTAAATAAATTTCATCTCCAACTAACATAAGTTTCATAAGATTATGACTAGTTTTAATGAGCTAGTTATCAATCCAAGGTGTTGAGATTAAGGCAAATCAGCCAAATCTGAAGTAGAGAGATCGTATATACTACATATAGAATTAGTTTAGAAATTGGTCTCAAGTCAAGCTTTGATATTCATATATTCCGGTGGATAAATTTGCCATGCTTCAGACTTGAGAGAGAGAGAGAGAGAGATTCAATATACACAAAACTAGTAGTGTGCCATAAGTAGAGTTCTGTACATCCTACAATTAGCTGCTTCATCAAAGTGCTCCAGTAGTATCATATCATCTTAAAAAGTGTAGATGAAGAATTTGAACCTTAAATTTTGCGGTCATGGCGAAGTGAGTAAAACAATCATATATGATTATTTAAATTAGTGAAAGCAAATTCCCTGATCGATTTAATTTCCTTTGTTACTACAAACGGTAAGATGTCACAATTTTACGAGCATTCTACGTAGTCGTATTGTGTTTGATCATGCAGCAGTGAAGCAAGAAATGGAGATAAAAATGCACCTGATTTGACTAATTGGTTACTAAAATTTTCAGGATTCTGCTTTCTCGCTGAGTGAAACGCATAAGAAACTTATGCATCCATACCTGCAGAGATAATCTTGCTTCACCATGTGAAAGTTCAAATTGATAAAGAAAAACATACACAAAGACACACAGGCACAAAGAAGAACAATAATTAATAGAAATAGATCATAGATACAAAAAAAAGAACACACTCCAATCCTTTGATCTGTGAAAATGCATGGTGTCTCCTTTATTTTTATTACTACATCAGTCTGCATTTAGTAAAGCATAATGCACAAGGGCACCAGTTCACCTCAGAGAGTTTCTCTCAGTGTTAAACTCAAAGCATGGGATGGTCGATTCCAGTATATATACTGTAATTAAGGAATCTCCAAGGAGGAATGAGTGATCATGTGTCCCTATCAAATTCAGGGTCCTTTCATGTTGATACTGAATGCCAAGTCGTTCTTTCCTTGATTGCACTTTTACGTTCCGAGGCTTTGCATGCAAGAAGGTTGATCGATCAGGTCACTGCTCTTACTTAAAAGCTTTTAGCTTATTTAACTGTGACATTATCTACAGTTATTTTCAAGATCAGGGAACTATTATGTAAAGAACACATTTCTTTTTTGTGCAACTCAAAAAAATAAGTTGGTGAAAAGTCTAAAAAACAATTAACGTACAGTAGATCATTTTATACGCTTCGTAACACATTACCTTCAAGTGTAACATTACCTTAAAGGTAGCATGAAGCTTATTAGTATTTTGAGAAAACATATATATAACAGTAGAACTGACTGCCAATAATGCAATATTTTGACATTATCTTAACTGAAAAAGTACAGATTATTGCATCGGAAAACGAGCTTGTTCGTTGGACAACGCCACTTGGTCTCCCTGTTGTTCAGCCTTACTGTAAAGTAGGACAAAAATGCGTAAGTGATGAACAAACATGCGTTCCATACCATTTTCAGAGTCGAAACAGCTATGTTGTATGCTCATCGCCTCTCTATCTTTATTATTGCAGATTAAAACTTCTATGCAGGTTTTGACTCTCCAGCGTGAGACGGAAAATGTTAGTTTCCCTACCTTGCGATTCCTTAGTTTCCTTAGTTCAAGGCAATGAAAGCCGAGATGATGCTTATATTGTAGTATAGATTTGGACATATCTTTAAAAGCATCGATCCAACACCTAAAAAATCTGAATAGGTTCAACGGCTTTCTTCATCTTTATAATTGTTTTGGCTTCATGTTTTGTTGTAGGTAATGGCTTATCTTCTTTTCTTGAATGTCTGAAACCTCCCAAACTAAATTCTGGTATGCTGTCTGATCGCTTGCAGATGTTCATGATTCGTATTGGACGCATGCATGCGACGTCGATCTGATGAACAGAATATTACGAGAGAAATTCGTAGAAATATACGAAACACCGATCCTCGAGAACGTAGGCGATCGTCACGACAAGTTTGACGCATAATCTTTTAAGCCATTCATTTATAAGACTAGAGACACTATCTAACATTCTCTTTGCCTTTCTTTCCTATTTTGAACAGTTGTTGGAGAGCTTTCAACAGTCATTTCCTTCGTTGGCTTTCCCTCCATTGCCAGAAAGAGGTGACTTCAACGTTAGAGAAGTGCTGGAGTCTCTCTATTTCTTCAACTAAATTGAGTACTGTAAAATGTAAATGTTAGGGTTGTATGCTTAACACCCTCATTTTTTTTGTATAATTTTTCTCCCCTTATTTTGTAATATTGTAAACTTTATAGGGATACTAATGTATTCATTTCGCCCATAAAATTAAGTGTTTTGTTCATTTTTTTCTTCATATAATACTATATTCCAAGTCCCATAATATTTACTTAATATAAATTAATACTTGATAAATTTAGTTGTATAATCATAAGATATTGTTCTATTTTTTTTTTTTTTAAGTCGTAAATAGTGGTGAAATTTCACCTTAGCTCAGTATAATCAGAAACAACATTGTAAACAGCTGGCACTCAGCAGCGGATGAGATCGTCTGTGCCAATTATGGTGTTTAAATCGTGCACCAAACATTAATTTTTATTAGTTTTATAATATTTTTTATAAAAATAAAAGTTGCTATATTATAATAAATCATAATAAACATTTATAACTAAAAAATAGAATTTTTAAATATAATACTCCGTATACCATAATTTTGGATTTATCAACCCTATTTTAACTAATAAAATCAAAATTAACTATTAAAAAATAATTATAAACCCTAATTGAATAAGTGAACCCTAGAATATAGTTATAAAATTATAATAAATCATTATAAATTAAAATTGTTAAATAAAAATATATAAAACTAGTAAAAATTAAAATTCGGTAATTAAAATTCGGTACACTGTTAGCACACATACACATACTTTTATAGTAATAATTAATAAAGCATAAACAACATTCAGTTCATCAAGTATTAATTTATAATAACTCAATTTATCAACAATTAATGTAGTTTTTCCAATTTGGTTGCTGGATACTACTTTGAAAAGTACTACCTCCATCCCACTATACTTGACCACTTTTATTTGATTGACATTTCGCGCACGCATTTCCACCGAAACCTAGTATGAGTTTTAAAATATAATTTTGAAGTATCGTTTTTTTTACGGGATACTATGAGTGTCATAGTATCCCGTAAAAAAAACGATACTTCAAAATTATATTTTAAAACCCGTACTAGGTTTCGGTGGAAATGCGTGCGTGAAATGTCAATCAAATAAAAGTGGCCAAGTATAGTGAGATGAAGGTAGTAAAAAACATCACCTCCCACTGTAGGGATGAAACACAATAAATAAAAATGCACATTTCAAGTTCGTTAAGCTATCCTCTCAATCCCCATAACCGGCTT
Source organism: Mentha longifolia (assembly GCA_001642375.2). Lineage (NCBI taxonomy): Eukaryota > Viridiplantae > Streptophyta > Magnoliopsida > Lamiales > Lamiaceae > Mentha > Mentha longifolia. The sequence continues at coordinate 41,891,991 of CM038113.1, read as the reverse complement.
TGTATTAGCCATAATATATTTGAAGAAAAAATGAGTTAATGAAAGAAATTCCTCAACCCAATCTCCTATATACTATAAATACATCACTTGCAGTTGCAGAGGCAGAGACTTTGAATTAAGCAGCTAGTAATTAATTAACTGTGGTTGGTTATTGTTATGAAATGAAAATGAAAATGAAAATGAAAATGAAAATGAAAATGAAAATGAAAATGAAATGGTGAAGTATCTGATCCTATCGTTTTTCATTCTCTCATCTAACACAAGCTTGCCTTCGCACACCGAAAATTCACATCTACATCCTCAACAATCTCCCACAGGAGTCCCCACCCCTCCAAATCCGCTTCTGGTCTAACCAGGCGACGACGTGGGCCGCCGCAGTTATGACGTGGGTCAAACGTTGACCCACGACTTTTGCGACACCGAGTTCCCCAGGGAGACGATCTACATGTGTCGGTTCTGGTGGAACGGGAGAGTGAAGGATTTCCGCATTTACAGACCCTTTTTCGATTACCATTACATCGGGAACACTATCTACTTTGCAGTGAGAGACGATGGCTTTTACTTTTCCGATTCTTATCCACCTTCCAAGCTGGAGAAGAAGATTGGTTGGTGATTGATTCATATCTTTATACTCCTATATTAATATAATAAGAGTTGAGATTAATGTTTGTTTGTGGTTGATTTTGCAAGTGCATTAATATGTTTATTTTTCCCTCAAAATCGGATAATAATAATAATAATTACATAGAATAGAAGTAGAGCGTTCAGCATGATAATTACAGAAAGTTTACTGTACGTATATACAAAAAAAAAAAAAAAAGGTGAAGAAGAAGAGGAAGGGGATTAATATGGGCCCCAGCAGCTCAAATACATAACTGTTTTAAGAGATTCCTCCGGCTTGTGATGTTGTTTGTTGGGGCGAGCGAGAGATAGAGATCTGAGGTTGGGCTTGGCTTGCTTCTGTGCAAGACGGAAGCCCAGCGCCTCCACCGCCCCAGCGCTCGCTGCTACTATCCATGAACTCATTTTTTTATTATTTTAATTTGGAGAAAAATAGAATAGGTTGGGTTTGATTGTGAGGAAAATGGAGGGAGGAGAGTTATATATAGTGGGAGTGGGAGTGGGAGTGGGAGGAAGGAAACAGGGGTGGTTTTGGCGCTGATAGAAAACAGAAATCCCCAGTTTTAAAACATCCCTGTGTGCGTGCGTGCGTGCGTGTGCCGTGGTTAGTTGGACTTTCCAACGTGTGATGATGTTGACTTGGAATGATACTGTACAATTTATTATCTTCCTGCAGCCTGCACGGATTCAAAATATAATTATCACCAATACGTTAAATAGTACTCCTCTTTCATTTCATATTAGTCTATTTATTTTTATTTTTTTAGATATCCCACTTATTAGTCCAATACAAAAAGTAGAAGAAACAAAAAATTACCCAAAAATCAAGTATGTATAGGCCATCACTTTATTCCCTAAATCATGTATTGCCTAAAATAAGACTAATATAGTGGAACGAAGGGTGCAGTAATTTTATTTAACTCCAAATTTATTTTATCTTGTAGGACTCTCACGGTCATTGCCAGAATCTCTTGTTATTAGTCTATATTTCGTCAAAATTTTATATTTGAATTATACCGTTAAGCTTTTATTTATATATAAGTTAGCTTTCTCGGCGATTTAACCATAAATCTGCCACTTCATCCTCGCAAAAATCAAATGTGAACAGGGAGGTTGGGAGCCTTGAGGGTATAAACGAGGATTAAGAAAGCAGTCTTCAGTTGTTAATTGGAGGGGGTAAAAAAGGAAAAGTGAAAATAGGAGCAATAAATTTATGATTAAGTTGAAAATGTTGCTTGTGGTTGATTACATGGAACTAGCTAAGGTGAAATTGGCACCACTATTTTCTTTTTAAATTGGTACCACTATTTTGGACTCGTTTTTATTTATAAAAAAAAAAAGAGAAAAGAAAAGAAAAGAAGAGAACAAAACAAAACAAAACTGGTTAATTTTCTTTTGAATCGGATAGTAATCATACATAGATAGAGCGTTTAATTTGGCATAATAATATTTTGATGGATAGCGTCTCTGCCTCTTTGGTTAAAAGTTACCCAAAATTATTGAAGGGAATGCCAGCACCAAACAGAAATTTAGTAGCTTCAAAGCCTTCAATGACTTGATCTGAAAAAATTCCTATAAACACAAAGGGCAGCTATATAAATAAGAAACAGAGAAGTAAAATCATGATCAGGTATTTGTTATCATTCTTTCATCCATTTCTCTCCAAAGTCCAAACAACAAGAGCTTGCTTTCTTAATGCTCGACTTCATGTTTGCATCTCAAACTTCACTGAGCATCTAAGGAATTTGATTTCGGATTCAAAACTTTTACTGTGCGTTTGATTTTTGCGAGGCTGAATTTCCAAAAATTGAAGAAGAAACTAGCTTCGAAATGCTGTAATGATATGAATAATGAATATTTACAAAATAATTAATCGCGACGATGACGTCATTAATTGGGAGCCCAAGAGCTCAAATACATAACTGTTCTAAGAGACTCCTCCGATTCCTTCGATTTCTCCTGCTGCCTCTTCTTCATCGCCGGCGCCGTCGCCGCTGCAGGCGAGAGTTTCTTAGGCTGAGCGTAAGATCCGAAATTCTTCTTCGCTTTCTGGTGGAGAAGCCGGAAAGCATAGTTCCAACGGCAAAAGCCTTGATCCTTGAGCGCCTCCACGGCCCCAACGCTCGCCGCTACTGCCCACGCTCTGGTTGCCGTACTCATTTCGATTGATTTGCAGAAAAAAAAAAATTAGGGCTCGGATTGAATTGGAATTGAAGAAATTGAAGATTGGGATTTTGTTGAATGTGATGTGGAGAGAGGGGAGTGAGGGAACTATATATAGTGGGGGAGAGAGAGGGGGCGGCCCAGCTCAAGGAAACTGGGGGTGGGTTCGGTTTCGCCGCTTACTAAAAAGGTGAAGCCCCCAGATTTATTTGGGGGTGGGGGTGGTATTATTGAATTGTTGTGTGCCTTGTTATACTGTAATTGGTTTCAAATATATTATAATCTAATTTATTTAATGAAATTATTATGAGTAATAAAGAATTTGTATGATTTTTTTGCCACGTGATTCATCGAAGAAATAATTTTATGGTTATAATTGCTATTTTTCATAATTTATTATTTTTAAATTTCCCTTACATGCAACAAATTATTAAAATATACTATTAAACTATCTCTATATTTTATTGTATTTTTTTTATTTTTCTTCATTACTAATTGAGATAAATTCCCCTTGCATAGCATGGGTGCAATAATAATAATAATAATAATAATAATAATAAGAAGGTATTATTTAATCCCAACGATAAAAATAAAATCGATAGGGGTATTTAATAAGGTTAATTTGGTGAATCTAAATTTTAATATAGAATTTTGCAATTTATAGCAAACACAATATGATATCATTCGAGTCTAAATTTTTTGCTACTAATATAGAGATGAATGATTCATCTTGACATTATTTATATGAGTCATATTGAGATGAGTCATCCTTCCATATTTTTAGATAAATACCAAACACAGCCTTACTCTACAAATGCTCTACAAAAAGCTTACGGGCCGGTTTGGGCTTTCTTCGTGGCCCGTGGAATTTCGGCCCAATTCTTGTAGCCTATTTTCTTAGCAATCCATAAATAATTCTGAATACAATGGTAATAAAAAAAATAAATTTGAAGGGGCTAAGCGAAATTTGAACAATACTCCCTCTGTGTCAAGATTCATGACCCCTTTCTTTTTGGCACTGTCGGTAAGCATTTTCACACTTCTCAGTGATGAGTTTTAAAATAAATTTTTGATGTATTTTTCTTTTTACGGGATACTACGACACTTGTAGTATCCCGTAAAAAGAAAAATATATCAAAAATTCATTTTAAAACTTATCACCGAGAATGCTTGCCGACAGTGCCAAAAAGAAAGGGGTTTCAATCTATTCTCATTTCAATTATTAAACATGTTTCAGCTTAGAAGTTCAATAACCCAACCATATTTTCCTCATAAACATCTTCGATTCTCTCTAAATCTAATTCCCCTTTCTTCAATACTTTAATTGAAGATTGGAAAACGACATTAAAAAAGATGAACAATCAAAAACAAACCAGAAATTGAAGACGAAACCAGTTCCATTCCATTAATATCATATCAATATATATACAAATCATAAATCGTGAAGAGCTAGGGCACAAACGACGCCATTAATTGGGGGCCCAAGAGCTCAAATACATAACCGTTCTAAGCGATTCCTCCGATTGCTTCGATCTCTGATCTCGTTGCCTCGCCGGCGGCGAAAGTTTGTTGGCCTGAGCGTAAGATCTGAGATTGGCCTTGACGTGCTGCTGAACGAGCCGGAAGGCGTAATTCCACCGGCAGAAGCCTGATCTTTCAGTGCCTCTACGGCTCCAACGCTCGCCGCTACTATCCACGCTCTGTTTGCGGAACTCATTCTGATTTTGCGATGGATCGCAGGAATTGTGGTTTGAGTTGAAGAGGAAGTGAAGTGAATTGGAATTGGAGAATTTAAAGATCGAGATTTTGTTGAATGTGATATGGAGAGAGGGGAGGAGTGAGGGAACTATATATAATGGGGGAGAGAGGAGGCGGCCCAGCTCAAGGAAACTGGGGGTGGGTTCGGTTTCGCCGCTTACTGAGGTGAAAGCCCCCAGATTTATTGGGGGTGGGGGTGGTATACTGGTATTATTGAATTGTTGTGTGCCTTATTATAATTGGTGGACTTGAGTATTATTTTCCATTTAATAATAGAACATACTCATCTGCCACCGTGCAAGGATAATGATACTTTATCCTTCCATAATAATTGTATTTCAATTTTATGTTAAGAGTTTTAATATTATTTTAATGAGTCGATATTAAAGTGATATTTAAATAGTACTCTCTCCGTCCTATAATTACTGAGATATTTTGTTTCGGCACGTCATTTTTATGCTTCTCGATGATGTGTTTTAAAATGAATCTTTTTACCTAAGATTTGCATTTTAAATAGAAAAGTATCCAATTATAGTGGGGGAAAAAATTATATCTACTTATTATTTACGGAAGGAAAAGTATCCATATTGTATGTTGCACAACTGATGATGAAGTTTAGTTCTCAAAAGTCAAAACCACTAGTTGCGTTCAAGATTATGAATAAATAGAGCTGTTAAATTAAGTCTGAAAGAGACACTCGATGGGTAGTCTAGATCTACATGTAGTTTAGGTGAGTTTGGATCATGAAATTATAAGTTAACAAGAATTTTGATCTGGTCTGATCCAAAATACTCAAAAGCTCGACAACTTAGGGTGGCCTGATAACTTTTACTCTATAAAAAGATTGCGGGCTGATTTGGGCTCTCTTTGTAGCCCATGTAATTTTCGCCCGGCCCGACTTTTAATACCTAAGGTATAATCATATTTTTTTTGATATAACGGTATTAAATTCTTGTAGCCTATTTTATTATTAGCAATCCATACATAATTCTGAATACAATGGTATTTTTATTTATTTATTTTTTTTTTTTTGAAGGAGCTAATTTAATTAGGGACACACTTGGGTCAGCCGGAGGCACCGTGCAGTCGGGCTAAAACAATGACACTTTTATTCATATAGATTGACACGTTTCTGTATAAAGATTGACACTTTTAAAAATTGTCATTTTATTCGTAAAATAATTATGTTAAAGATTGACACTTTTATTCATATAGATTGACACTTTGGGCCCGGCCGCACGGTGCCTCCAGCTAACACAAGTTTTTGTCATTTAATTTTATAACTTCTCTTTCCAAGCGAAATTTGATTAGTACTTTCACTCATATCTATTCTCATTTCAGCTTAAAAGTTCAATAACCCAACAATTTCCTCATAAACCTCTTCGATTCTCTCTAAGTGCTCGTTTGGTTCAAATTGGGTAACGGAAACGGAATTGAATCAAGTCAAGTAAGAGAATGGTAATGATAATGGTTACTTTTATTCAGTGTTTGGTTCAATAGTAGAAATTGAGTCACTTGTGAGAGGGGTTCCCTTTCTTTTTGTTTCCCCTCCTTCTTGAGGGGTAACAATTTAATGAATTGGGTTACCCCAAATAAGAGAATGGATAACCTATTACTAAAACCAAACAAAATGTAATGGAATCAATTACTTGATTCCCTTTCCATACCAAAAAAAACTTGAACTAAATATAAGCTAAATCTACTTCCCCTTTATTCAATACTTGAATTGAATATTCGTAACTCAGAATACTTAAAACTACCATTTTAAAAACAACATACATAACTACCTATTGGTAAATGACATTAAACAAAACAAAAAAACAAAAAGAAGAAGAAGAAGAAGAAGATGAATAATCGACAAACACACCACAAATTGAAGAAGAAACTAGTTCCATTCCATTGATATCATATGAATATATGTACAAATCACAAATCGCGAAGAGCTAGGGCACAAACGACGCCATTAATTGGGGGCCCAAGAGCTCAAATACATAACTGTTCGAAGCGACTCCTCCGATTGCTTCGATCTCTGATCTCGTTGCCTCGCCGCCGCCGCCGGCGAGAGTTTGTTGGCCTGAGCGTAAGGTCTGAGATTGGCCTTGACGTGCTGCTGAACGAGCCGGAAGGCGTAATTCCACCTGCAGAAGCCCTGATCTTTCAGTGCCTCTACGGCTCCGACGCTCGCCGCTACTATCCAAGCTCTGCTTGCGGAACTCATTCTGATTTGGGGATAGATCGCAGGAATTAGGTTTTGAATTGAAGAGGAAGAAGTGATTGCGTTGTGTTGGATGATTGTGAGTTGGTGAATGCCTGAATGATGGGAAATGGGAGCAGAAATATATAGTGGGAGGAGAGCAAATGGTTTCGGCGCTAATGGAAAGGGGGAGCCCCCAGTTTCGCAGCATGTTTGAATCCAAGATGAGAATTCTTACAATAAAATAAAATATAAATAGGTCATCCAATAGTAAACCCTGCTTTAGAATTTTGTACACCGGATTTATTCCAACAAATAAGTAGTTTGCATATATCTACTCTATTTGTCTTTTGTTGTCAAGATTTTTGGTTCGTGCTTAAGTGATTGTTAATTTTTTATTATATATTTTTATATTAAATAAATGGGTGAAATCAAATAAAAGATTGAATTAATAGTAATAATGAATAAAATAAATAATACTACGATATAAAATAAATCAACTTATAAATATTTGCAGCGATATATGTTAGTATTATTAATTGAATCAATACATCATACAATATCTACAAGATATCAAATAACTTTCCTCTCCAACATAAGATTCACAATATTATGACTAGTTTTAATAATTACTACTATATGCCTGAATTCATTTTCTAAACACTCACAGCTAGCTAGTTACAATCCATGATGTTGAGAGCATCTATTCAATATACACATATTTTGATGGCAAGCGTATCTGCCTCTTTGGTCAAAAGTTACCCAAAGTTATTGAAGGGAAAACAGCACCAAACAGTAGTAATTCAGTAGCTTCAATTATTTGATTTGAAAAAATTCCTATAAACACAAAGGGCAGCTATATATTCATGATTAAGTATTTATCATCATTCTTTCATCCAATTCTCTCCAAACAGCAAGAGCTTGCTTTCTTAATCCTCGAGTTCATGTTTGCATCTCAGATTTCATTGTGCATCTAAGGAATTTGATTTCGGATTCAAACTTATAGCCAGAAATTGAAGAAGAAACTAGCTTCGAAATGCTGTCATGATATATGAATAATGAATATTTACAAAATTAAAAATAGCGAAGATGACGTCATTAATTGGGAGCCCAAGAGCTCAAATACATAACTGTTCTAACTTCTAAGAGACTCCTCCGATTGCTTCGATTTCTCTTGCTGCCACTTCTTATGTTGAATTAAGAGATAAAGCGAGAAATAATTTTGTAAGAAAGATTTAATTTCATTCAGCTGAATAAAGTGTTTTTTTTTCCATTACACTGTACGTAAACCCACTACCTTTATATGAAGAAGAAGACCTACGTGGCAAAGTGTAAAAGTAAAATGCAAAAGTAAAATGCGACTTTATCAACTAAAATAAACTCTAACTTATTTCTCTATTTTATTTGCATGAGATTTCTTCATCATATCTTGATACTCCCCCTCAAGATGGGAGTATAGATTTCGAAGTCCCATCTTGGATACTAGACGTGAGAAAGCCGGAGCACCAAGAGCCTTTGTAAACACGTCTGCAACTTGCATATCAGCTCTAACATGAAGTGGTTTAATGAGACCATCTGTGTATTTATCTTGAATAGTATGGCAGTCGATCTCTATATGCTTTGTCCTCTCATGAAAAACTGGGTTTGAGGTGATGTAGATTGCTGCCTTGTTGTCACAAAATAGAGGTATAGCCTTCACTCTAGGAATCCCAAAATCTCTAAGTAGAACATCAATCCATACAACTTCACATGTTGCTTGTGCCATGGCTCGATATTCCGATTCAGCAGATGACCGTGAGACAGTATTTTGCTTCTTAGATTTCCAAGAGATAATGGAATCTCCAAGAAACAAGCAAAAACCAATGACAGATCTGCGTGAGTCTGAGCATGTACCCCAATCAGCATCAGAGAATACACTAGGTGATAAGCTTGAATTTTGTGGATAGTATAAACCAAGACCAACAGTTCCCTTTAAATACCTCAAAACTCTATGAGCTGCTACCATGTGATGAGAGCATGGATGTGAGTAGAATTGGCTGAGTTTGTTTACAGCAAAGCTTATATCAGGTCTAGTGAAACCAAGGTACATAAGTCTTCCCACCAATCTTCTATAGACTTTAGCATCAGGAAGAGGATCCTCCTCACAAAGTTGCAGATGTCTATTAGTTTCCATGGGAGTAGATTTCGGTTTGCAACCTGTGAGTCCAGTATCTTTCAGTAGATCTAATATATATTTTCTCTAACAAATGTAGATCCCATCATCAGATCTGTGTATCTCCAAGCCAAGAAAATACTGAGGTGATCCCAGATCTTTGTACTGAAAGTGTTGGCCCAAATATGTTTTGAATTGATCCACCAAGGAGTTGTTGTTGCAGGCAATAAGGATATCATCTACATAAATGATGATTCCAAGGTAAGTATCATTCTCATACCTGAAGAAATATGAATGATCTGCACTACTCTTCTTCAGTCCAAAATTCATCAGAACTGTAGAGAATTTGATAAACCACTGCCTTGATGCTTGTTTTAGGCCATATAGAGAATTGTTTAGCTTGCACACCATGCCTTGATACTCCCCCTGACCTTGGTAGCCTTTAGGTATGTCCATGTAGATATCTTCACCAAGGTCGCCATGCAAGAAGGCATTGTTAATGTCAAGATGATGAAGAGAATATTGTTTGACCGCTGCAATGGCTAACATCATCTTGACAGAAACAAGTTTAGCTACAGGAGAAAATGTATCTAGGTAATCAACACCTGCTTGTTGAGTGTAGCCCTTAGTGACAAGTCTTGCTTTGTATCTTTCTACAGAACCATCTGCTTTAAACTTGGTTCTATATAGCCATTTGCAGCCAATGGTGGTTTTGCCTGCAGGTAAAGGCACAATCTGCCATGTGTTGTTAGCCAATAAGGCATCAAGTTCCTTTTGCATGGCTTGTTGCCATTCAGGGTATTGAGAAGCCTGAGCATAGGTATGTGGTTCAGGAATAGAGATGATAGTGGATGCAAAGTTAGCATGAGCTGAAGGTAGGTGGGAGTAAGTGATATATTTGTGTAGTGGATAAAGGCAGCTTGTGTTTATGGAACCACATATGAAGTCATTTAAATGTGCTGGTGTTTTGATTGATCTACCAGATGATGTTCTGGTAGAAGAAGGAACTGGGGAAGTAGATGATAATGGAGGGACAGGATTTGGTGTTGAAGATGCAGGAGGGGAGATAGGAAAATCAGAGGGATGTGATGAATTGAGAGAGTGGAAGGGATAGACAGATTCATGAAAAGTTACATCTCTACTGATGAAGGTTCTATTAGATTCCAAATCCATGAGTTTGTACCCTTTGTAGCCAGATGGGTAACCCAAGAACACACACTTGATGGCTCTTGGAGAGAATTTTGTTCTATCTCTATGCAAGGTGGAAGCAAAACAAAGGCATCCAAAATTTCTGAGATGTTCATATGAGGGAGGTTTGTTGAAAAGAACTTGGAAAGGAGTTAGGGATGGAGGGTGATGAACAGAAGATGGTGTTCGATTTATGAGATATGAAGCAGACAAGATGCAATCACTCCAAAAGGCAATAGGAATGGATGATTGGAAATATAGGCTTCTGGCAACATTGAGAAGGTTTTCTTTCAACACGAGCATTTTGTTGTGGACATTCAACACAAGAATGCTGGACAAGAGTGCTGTGTTTGGCAAACAAAGAAGGAAGCTGGAATTCAGCTCCATTATCACACCTAACCGTCTTGATGGTTTTATGAAATTGAGTATTAATTTGAGTGAAGAATTGAGAAAGGATGGATCCTACTTCTCCTTTTGATGTGAGTAAGTAAGTCCACACAAACTGAGAGTAATCATCTACAATTGTAAGGAAGTATTTATGGCCATTAATACTAATGGGAGTGAAGGGCCCCCAGACATCACAGTGGATGAGATCAAAACAAGCATTAGTGTGGCTAGATGAAGGATAATAAGGATTATGCTTTTGTTTAGATAATGGACACACTTCACACAATTCAGATTCAACTTGATTGATAGATAAAGTAGAAGATAACAGTTTGAGTTTATCAAAACTAGGGTGACCTAGTCTAGAGTGCCATAAAGTGGAGGAAACAACAGAATTACAACTAGAGAAAGTAGGACAAGGAAATGCAGGATCAAGAATGTAAAGATTACCAAAGCGTTTACCCATCCCAATCTGCATTGCCTTGGAAACATCCTGGATAATGCAAGAATTATGAGAAAAAGATACTTGACAGGAATTTGAAGTAGTGAGAGCACTAACTGAGATGAGGTTGTAAGAAAAATCTGGAACAAAGAACACAGAGGTGAGGGTGATTGTGGGAGTGAGGATAACAGTGCCAATGGATTGTATAAGAAATTTATTGGAGTTGGGAAGTGTGATGTATGCATTGTTGAGAGGAGTGAGGGTGCTAAAGATAGTAGAGCTACAGCAGACATGGTGTGTAGCTCCAGTGTCCAACAACCATAATGAGGATGATTTATGGGTAGAAGCAACAAATGGAGAGACAGAAAACATACCACTAAACGCAGGGAAATCAGATGAACCGGTGGAGCTGTGGCTAGGTGCGGAATCTGGGGAAAGAGCTTGTGCTTGCATCTGTGACTGCAAAAATGAGATAAGTTGTTGACATTGGTCAGCTGAGAGTAGAGGAGAATTGGGGTGAGGTTGAGTTGGGGCTTGAACACCATCACTTCCAAGTTGAGTAACACTATTCACAGACTTTTCAGAATGAGAACCAGTATCATGATGAAATCCACGCCCCCGGCCACGACCAGAACCAGGAGGGTAGCCATGAAGTTGATAACACTTGTCAACAGTGTGATTAGTCCTATGACAGTGAGTGCAATAGAGTTTGTCTCTAGTTTTGGTGGGTGTGGTTTGAGCAGCATTGGCAAGTGAGGAAGGCGATTCACTCACAGTTAAAGGAGTGAGAGTAGGTGTAAGATTTCCAACAATATCTCGTTGCCTTTCTTCTTGTAAGACCAGGGAGAAAATTGTAGAAAAAGTGGGAAAAGGCTCCCTACTAAGAAACTGAGAGCGGAGCTGGGAGTAAGATTCATTTAAACCCATTAAGAAATACATGGTGAAATCCTCTTGCTGGTAATTCCGCCATTCACGAGCACTATTGCAACGGCAAGCACCACAAGAACACCATTCTTTTGGAAGAGAGTCAACATATTCATCCCATATAATTCACAAGTTCGTATAATAAGTGTTGATATCATGAGAGCCTTGCTTATGGCTAAATAACTGATGTTTTAGCGCATAAATACGGGCTTTGTTACCTTGAGAAAACCTATCATGGAGGTCCTTCCAGATCTGGGTTGCAGAGTCCATGAACATGAGACTTGAGCGGATCTGTGGAACAGTGGAGTTGCGGAGCCATGAAACCACCATTCCATTGCATCGATCCCAAATAAATGCAAGAGGATCAGCTGGATCTGTGGATCTTTAAACAGATCCATCCAGAAAACCGTGTTTGTTCTTAGTTAAGAGGGCCGTCTTCATAGATCGGCTCCAGTTAAGATAGTTGTTGCCAGTGAGAAGGTCAGTGACCAGGACTGCACCAGGATTATCATTAGGGTGGAGATAAAGCGGGTTAGAGGGGTCGTCCGGTGGGAAGAACGGAACCTCACCACCGCCACCACGGCCGCCACGGCCGCCACGACCAGCCATGAATAGAGGGAGAAATAGGAAGAAACGTAGAGAGCTAAAGCAAAGCGGAAGATGAAAACTGAGAAAGCTCAGTGGCTCTGGATACCATGTTGAATTAAGAGATAAAGCGAGAAATAATTTTGTAAGAAAGATTTAATTTCATTCAGCTGAATAAAGTGTTTTTTTTTCCATTACACTGCACGTAAACCCACTACCTTTTATATGAAGAAGAAGACCTACGTGGCAAAGTGTAAAAGTAAAATGCAAAAGTAAAATGCGACTTTATCAACTAAAATAAACTCTAACTTATTTCTCTATTTTATTTGCATGAGATTTCTTCATCATATCTTGATATCTTAGTCGCCGTCGTCGCTACTGCAGGCGAGAGCTTCTTAGGCTGGGCGTAAGATCCGAAATTTTCCTCGCTTTCTGGTGGAGAAGCCGGAAAGCGTAGTTCCAACGGCAAAAGCCTTGATCCTTGAGCGCCTCCACGGCCCCAACGCTCGCCACTACTGCCCACGCTCTGGTTGCCGTACTCATTTCGATTGATTTGCAGAAGAAAAAAAAAATTAGGGCTCGGATTGAATTGGAATTGGAGAATTTGAAGATTGGGATTTTGTTAGAATGTGATGTGGAGAGAGGGGAGTGAGGGAACTATATATAGTGGGGGAGAGAGAGGGGCGGCCCAGCTCAAGGAAACTGGAGGTGGATTCGGTTTCGCCGCTTACTAAAAAGTGAAGCCCCCAGATTTATTGGGGGGGTGGTATTATTGAATTGCTGTGTGCCTTATTATAATTGGTGAACTTGAGTGTTATTTTCCATTTAAAAATAGAACATACTCATTTGCCGCCATGCATCCTAGGATAATGATAATCCAAAGTTTATTGTAATTTGTGAAATCGATTCCATAATAATTGTATTTCAATTTTATGCTACGAGTTTTTTTTTTATTGTTTTTAATGAGTCAATATTAAAGTGAAATTTAAATAATAGTAATTATTTTTATGTAAGGTTTGCATTTTAAAATGAAAACTGAAAAGTATCCCATTATAGTGGGGAAAAAAAAAAAATACTTCTATCTACTTGTTATGGACGGAAGGAAAAGTATCTATATGCATGTTGCACAACTCATGAAATAATATTCCTTCCGTCCTCCAATTCTTGACCCAAATCTTGGGCACGGAGTTTAATGTGTTTGATGATATATTAATAAATTAAGTATTAAAGTGTTAAAATAGAATAATTGTGGGTCCAACTAATATTTTTAATGGTATTAAAGTGATAAAGTAATTATGAGGTCTACATCCCAAAATAGAAAGGGTCAAGAAATGGAGGATGTCCTAATATAGTATTAGTGTCAAGAAATGGAGGACATAGAGAGTAGTAATTATTTTTATGTAAGGTTTGCATTTTAAAATGAAAACTGAAAAGTATCCCATTATAGTGGGAAGAAAAAAAAAATACTCCTATCTACTTATTATGGACGGAAGGAAAAGTATCTATGTGCATGTTGCACAACTGATGAAAAAGTTTAGTTCTCAAAACCACTAGTTGCACTCCATGTTCAAGATTATAAATAAGTAGAGCTGTCAAATTAAATATTAAAGAGGCACTCAATGGGTAGTCTAGGTCTACATGTAGTTTAGGTGAGTTTGGATTATGAAATTATAAGTTTGCGAGAATTTCGATCAGGTCCTGTCCAAAATACTCAAAAGCTCGACAACTTAGGACGGCCCGATAACTTTCGCTATAAAAATATTATGGGCTGATTTGGGCTCTCTTTGCGGCCCATGTAAGGTATAAATATTTTTTTTGATATAAAGGTATTAAATTCTTGTAGCCTAATATAATTTTTTTATAACTTCTCTTTCCAAGCGAAATTTGGATAGTACTTTCACTCATATCTACTCTCATTTCAATGAGTATTAAACATTGGTTCAGCTTAGAAGTTCAACAACCCAACAATTCCTCATAAACCTCTTCGATTTTCTCTAAATCTACTTCCCCTTTCTTCAATACTTGAATTGAATATTGGAAAATGACATTAAAAAAAATAAAAATAAGAAGAAGATGAATAATCAACAGAGACACCACAAATTGAAGAAGAAACCAGTTCCATTCCATTGATATCATATCAATATATGTACAAATCATATATCGTGAAGAGCTAGGGCACAAACGACGCCATTAATTGGGGGCCCAAGAGCTCAAATACATAACCGTTCTAAGCGATTCGTCCGATTGCTTCGATCTCTGATCTCGTTGCCTCGCCGCCGCCGCGGCGAAAGTTTGTTGGCCTGAGCGTAAGGTCTGAGATTGGCCTTGACGTGCTGCTGAACGAGCCGGAAGGCGTAATTCCACCGGCAGAAGCCCTGATCTTTCAGTGCCTCTACGGCTCCGACGCTCGCCGCTGCTATCCAAGCTCTGCTTGCGGAACTCATTCTGATCTGGCGATAGATCGCAGGAATTAGGGTTTGAGTTGAAGAGGAAGAAGTGATTTCGCTGTATGCTTGTGAGTGGTGAGTGGTGAGTGGTGGGAAATGAGAGGAGAGATAAATACTTAAATAGTGGGAGGAGTGAGAAGAAGGAAAGAGAAGAGCATATGGTTTCGGCGCTAATGGAAAGAGGGAGCCCCCAGTTTCATTTTTATTTAGCTATGTGCGTGCATCCAAGTTGAGAAATTCCCACGTGCGATTACAATAAAATAAAATAAAATAAAATAGGTAATCCAATAGTAACCCTGCTTTAAAATTTTGTATATATCTACTCTATTTGTCTTATTTGTTGTCAAGATTTTTGTTTGTGCTCAAGTGATATTGTTAATTTTTTTATTATATTTTTTATATTAAATAAATGGGTGAAATCAAATAAAAGATTGAATTAATAGTAATAATGAATGAAATAAATAATACGATATAAAAAATCAACTTATAAATATTTGCAGCGATATACTATGTTTGTAGTATTAATTAATTGAAGAATATTATGACTAGTTTTAATAATTTTAACAATTAATTAAATAATAGTTTTAATCAACTTATAAATATTTGCAGCGACATATGTAAGTAGTATTAATTAATTTTCATACAATATCATATCAAATAACTTTCCTCTCCAACATAAGATTCACAATATTATGACTAGTTTTAATAATTACTACCATATGCCTGAATTCATTTTCTAAACACTGAGCTAGCTAGTTAGTACAATCCATGAGAGAGAGAGAGAGAGAGAGAGCATCTATTCAATAATCAATATACACAAAACTAGTGTACCATAAGTAGAGTTCTGTACATCCTACAGTTAGCAGCTTCATCAAAGTGCTCCACAAATATCTAACTACCGAGCACATTCAAAGTCATCTCCTATTTGATTCTAAAAAAAGAAAAGAAAGAAAAAGTCATATCCTATTTAAGATTTAGCATATGACTCAAATATGTTCAACTAAGACTTGAAACATCAAAGTCATCTGGTAGTCTAAAAGTTTTGGCTGCACCTAACTTCTTCCGCTCTTCGGACGACTCTTGCTCATCAAATTCTTCGTCTCTCTCACTGTCGGATCCATCGTGTGCGGAGCTGTTTGTAGAATGAGGCGTTGTGATGCTTCTGGACAGACAATGTCTATTGGCAAGAATGCTAACTTGGCCAAAGTGTGAAATTTCAATCATGACGTCTCATCATCCTTCGGAAGGGGCTGTTTCCATGGCTCCCCATCGATCCTCATGTATGCGTGGTCAGCAGCGCCCTTTTGAAACTCGAACCGGATTCTGTTTGCCTACAGATGTAGAATGCAGTTCAATGATTGTAAACTTTCAACAGCAAATATAATATCAGAATGAGATGAGGTTTAAATTTATTGCTTACTTGTGCTAGTCGAGTTCCATGACCCTTCGGAGCATACAATAAAAGTCCATGCCATGCATCTCGAAAACCGACCAGTTCGAAGAATCCATCATCCACATAGGGTGGAGTTAAGTCCCTCTTTGGGTAAAACAGGAAGCATGAATCAGCATATCATCTACATAGAATGCTAATGTTTTCTCACTATATGTTATGTGAATATGATTTGAGGGATATATAAATACTGACCGAATGAAGCTTCTGCTTACTGGGTTTTCCCCAAGGATTAAGACCCCCTGAGAAACTAGGCAAGTTAAGGCAAACAATGGATCTGATGCTGTACACAGATTTGCAAAATGCAAGCCCGGGTGAGAAGAAACATCACTAAAATATGAAGAAAAATAAGATGAATCCAAAAAAATTACCTTTTTGGTATGTCAAGATCTATCCATTGTCCTGGCTTTTTCATGATTTTAACCTTCGCCAACTGAGCTATATTTCTGTCGATGAGCAAATAGGATCATTATCCTTATATAAATTTTGCAGAAAAGAATAAGGCCTCACTAAAAAAAGCGATAAGCTTTGAGATGGGAACTAAAATGATTGAAAAAAGTTGGATTAGAAAGGGCAGTTTGTGATCTAACCTTGAAGATGGATGCATTAGCGATGCACAAAACCATCCTTGCGTACAGCTAAGCTTTGCATAAGTAGTCTACATACGCAAATAATAGTTGATAGTGAGATTAAAGAACATGATAATCTTTTACAAAATGTAGATGAACAAATTTTGAACCTTAAATTTTCCAGTCATGACAAAGTGAGTATAACAATCATATATGAATATTTAAATTAGTGAAAACAAAGTCTCTGATCTTCAATTGTTACTACACTAGGTAACATGTTACAGTTTTACGAGCATTATTAATGGTCATATTATGTTTGATCATGCAGCAGTGAAGCAAGAAATGGAGGTAAAAATGCACCTGATTGACTAATTGGTTTTTAAATTTATCTGGATTCTGCTTTCTCGCTGAGTGAAACGCATAAGAAACTTGTGCATCCATACCTGCAGATAAAATCTTGTTTAAGCATGTGAAAGTGTAAACTGAAAAAAGAAAACATATACAAAGACACACAGGCACGAAGAAGAACAAAGATAGAAATAGATCATAGATACAAAAGCACTCTAATCCTTTGATCTGTTGATCTGTGAAAATGGTGTCTCCTTCATATATATTACATCAGTATACATTTAGTAAAGCATAATGCATAAGGGCACCAGTTCACCTTAGAGAGTTTCTCTCAATGTTTAACTGTTTAAGCATGTGATGGTAGATTCCAGTATACTGTAAGGAACCTCCAAGGAGGAATGAGTGATTGTGTGTCCTTATCAAATTCATGTTCTGAGGTTTTCATACTTATAATAATATCCTCGTTGTTTTAGGATATCAAGATCATTCATATTTCTTGCCAACAGAAGTCTAAACATAACGAAGAAACAACCCGTCAAAATTTAAGTTTGGTAAAAATATGGATTGAACAGCAAGAACACATACTGGATGTCCACAAACTCCTTTGATATCAGCAAGGACAAATAGAAAGTCATGGAAATCAAGCAAGGGCGAAAAATAGCAAAAAGAAAACAAGAATTTACCCATGCTAAAATAATTCCAAAATCCCCCTCGGAATGTGTGGTATCCTTCCTGAAACATAAACTTTGTGATTAGTACACTTTAGAGTTCAGACTGTGTCACCTCAACTAATCATCATTGTCATCATATAACATGCACATAAGTGATAATATAAGACAAGAAAATAGATGATAAAGCCCATATTATTAATTTTCTTCTTCGTATTCTTCCTCTTCATCATCATCATCTCTCTCTCTCTGAGGTTGGCTTTTTATTCATATATTACGAGCATTGAGAATGTTAGCACCTGATTCATTTCATCTGCGGCAGGTACACGTTGGAAGGCATGCAGGGAGTGGGGAAGGTCAAGAGGTGCAAGAGGTTCGTACAAACCTTCTTTAGGAGCCCTCATCCGCATTAGAATATGCCAGCTGAATTGAAACAGTTGAAATGAGACTCTTGAATATTACCAAAGTAATAGTACATGATTATCTTAAAAATATATCTTGGACAGTTAAACTGCATCTACCTGTCAATTTTCATCTCTTTTGCATCTTTGACTTTTTTCAAGAATAACTTCACAGATTGAGTGTCCGTACCAGGACTTTTTTTCCCCTTCAAAAGAAGGATGCAGATTTAGAACAAGGAAGGAAAGTATAAGCTGTATTGTACAACGATGAAAGGTGCAGGATAGACTATCTAGAATCCCAGTTCATGTAGAGATGCAACCGAACAAATTCGAATGTAATCTTTCAATACACCAAATAAACTATAGCGTGTGCCTTTATATTAATAATATTAAGTGAATAAGTGGTCATGTGCTGGATACAGCTATTGCTTATAAAAGCATATGATAGAATTACATGAAAAGGGTAAGACTGTAGGCTCGTGCAGCAAGAGCAATTGGCACATATATGGAGTATGCTAAATCTGAAATAACAAGACTTTTAAATATTTCATGAAGTTTAGTCTTTCCCAAAAAGAAATAATATTGAACTGGAAATCTTACCCAACCAAATGAGAAAGGGAGGTTGTTCCCCGTCCCGAGAGGCATAGTAGCAATTGGAGGCGGATGTGCTAGCTTAAGATCGGAAACTACCCCTAGGAGCCACCCTGCTGTTCCATCACCACCAGCAACCTGAAGATAACAGATCAATTCATCACAAGGTAGCTTAGGAACATTAAAGAAAAAAGAAGAGAAAAAGAAAAAGAAGCTAGCATAAATTTTGATTCAGCCAACTATTGCACCATAATCTTTGGCACCTTCGACTCACCAGGATACGTAATCTTCTCTGAATTTCAGCAGAAAAGTTATCTCCATTTTGCTTATGCTTCTCCAAATTGAAATAAAGCTGGTGTAGAGTCTTATCAGGAGCCTTTTCCCCAAGATCAAATACCTAGAAAACACAGTAAAACTAAGCTAAGAAGTTCTCAAGACACTCGCTCTCAAGTTCATTCTTCGAGCTTTCGTGGAGTTAAAACAAACCTGATTTTTGTTAAGAAGACTACAGCATGTTTTCAAAAGTTCCCCTCCCAACTGCCCACCACTCTTTGTGTTGATGAATACAATCAGAGGACATTCAGGAACACCATATCGTCGTTCGATTTTGATTTCGGTTTCGCTTTCGGAATCAGGAAGAAGTAGGTAATCTGGAATGTAATAATCCTTCAGAATCCCTACTGATTCTGAATTACCAACTACAGCTTCTTCACTGGAAGACAGTAAATTACGATTCAGAATGCCCAACTCACAACGAATCAGAAAGTAAAAAAAAAAATCACACTCCCAAATTACTGCAACTATGATTCGGACTAGAGTCTACAGAACACCCAAATTTTTCCCAAATTCAAATAAAATCATTAGGAAACCATTCACAGTTAAATCGCCAAAGAGTAACTCACTTTTTTACGAAGATTTTACGAAGCGATTGCCTCAGCTCCTGCGCCATCACCTCCGATTCGACCATCAACCTGCAAAAGCCTAATTCGCTGAACCAACCGGAAATATGCTTGCAGAAAACTATGATAATTCACTTCTTTTTTTTTTCTTTTTCAAATTCCTCAGAGATATGCTTCGAGAAGAAAGCGAAAACTTAGATAAAAGTAATGAATACTTTACTTGAACAACAATTCAACGACGACTCGTAGAAGCAATAACCGAAACAAACAGTTTTTCCAAAGGATATTCAAATTACTCGCGGTGGGAAGGTCGTGAAGCACAAACCAATTTCCACGTGCACACAATAGAAAGCGCGTGTGAATAGAGAATTAGATAGAGAGCGAGAGAGAAGGGAGTGGGTGAAGTATGGGTATATATATGGTTGGAGGATTCCTACGTCTGAATCAACTGCTCGAAGACGGAAGGGAAAAGGGGGAATCTGCAATCAGCAATTAGAACTTTTTTAGCGCGGCAAATGGGACCCGACCAATTTCTTTTCAACTATATCCAAAATTCTAACCGCTACGTGTTGGCCCGGGCCCGGATTTATTGAATAGGTTCTTGGGGGGCCCGCAACGGAAGCGAAATTCTGACTTATCGGGCCGTGAATATTTATTTTGGAAAAGAGAGAATCGTTAATAGATTGGTTTTGGTTGCTATCAAATATGCGCGTGTGAATTATTGATTTTGTAATAATTAATATATTATTAGTATTTTTAAGGAGAGAGAATCGTTAATATATTTGTTTTGGTTACTATCAGATATAACGCGTGTGTTATTGATTTTGTTATAATTAATATATTATTAGTATTTTAAAGAAGAGAGAATCGTTAATATATTGGTTTTGGTCACTATCACATTGATTTTGTTATATAATTAATATATATATAAATCAAAAGTTCTGAACTATATCCAAAATAATTCCAAATTGGGGAAGTGCAATATAGGTATATAATTGTCTAATTTTCGACAATATATGATAATGAAATATGAATATGTACGAAATTAATAGGCTCATGTCAAGGTTTTGTGAATTCATGTCAATAACCGTGTCCTCTCAATAAGGACCTCAGAATTTCGTATTGGGTTCAGATAACCAGTTAATATAAATATATGATTTATTATTATTTATTAGATTACTCTCGTTTTACATTACTTTGTGACTTTAAGAATTCCTTAATGTCATTTATGCATTATTTATTTAATTTTTGTTCTTGGTTCATGTTAACTCAAGTTCTAATCTTGTCATGTTGTATCGTGTTATTATCGTATTCGTGCCGTGTTCGAATCGTGTTTAGACTTGATCGAATCATATCATGTCCGTATTCAAGTCGGGTTTATCCTTAATACATCGTGTTTGAGCTTGAGATTAATAAGTTGTCTCTATCAAGTGAACGCGATAAGCACATGATATAACAATTATTAGCCCTAATAAAGATTAAGCTTTACCAAATTCAAGAACTTGACTATTTAAAGTTAATTTGAGAAGTTCTTGTAAAGTTGTAGGCGTACAAAATCACATCACAATATTCTAATAATATAATTTATATTTATATTAATAAAATAATATATTGTGAGGGGTGGATGTAGTACACATATACCTATAAAAGACAAAAAAAATACTATTACTTAGGAGTATAATTATTTCTTTTTAAAAAAAGATTAATTTGGTAAATGAATCTATGATCCCTAATTAAAATGCAAAAATAATGCGAAGAAAACTAATTGGTCGCGCGTGGACCGCAGTCTGGTATTCAACCACCATTTCTTTTCCTTATCTTTCCATTGCCCTCAAAATTAGCTGACCAAATGTCTCTTTACTGCCGGTATCAGATTCCCGTTGCCTGATTTCGACCGAAATTTCACCGTCGACGGTGGTAGTTTATCGGATGAATTAATGTATCATCCAATTGAGAAGAAAGCGCCTGCCAATTTCTCTCCTTCTTCCCACCGCACTTGATTCCCATGGCTATTTCAAGGTAATTTTCATATAACTTGCTCATCTTATGCAAATGTGTTAGGGCTTAGGAGATGAAAGGCTTATTTTTTTATTAATTGCTTGATTGGTTGATAAATTGACCTTTGATAATGTGTTATTTCCTGGAGCAGACGTTCGATTATTCCTTTTTATGTTGTTGATGTGATTTTTAATGGAACTAAGTTGTTGGTAATAGAATCCGGTGTACTGATGATTGGTATTGGTTATGATATTGATTTGAATTTTTCCAAAGTTTTGATGATTAGCATGTGCTTCTTCCTTGACTGGATATCATTTCCTCACGACACAGTTTGATTATGTTTCTGGATATACACACTTAGTCTTTGAAATGTTCATGATGAATTCCATCGTATTTTCATGGATATGTAAAACTTGCTGCGCTTTTCAACTGGCAGTTTGAGGCGGGCTGCAAAGTGCCTTGTTCCAAGTGTTAGGTCTAGGTGTTGTGAGACGAACCATTGTCTGCGAACATCCCCAGTTGGATTCTGTTATGGTACCAGCAGATTTTACTCACGCTGCAATTTTCCTAGTGGAGGGTTTTCATCGCATATGTTTCAAGAGATCAAGTATATATTGTGGAAGAATAAAGTTTACAAAAGTATAGATTTATCACCTGCAAGTTGCAGACTCTCCTACCGAGCCCAAATTGCATGGAGAAGGCTTTTCGAATATTCCTATAATGGACCAATCTTGCCACCCATAAGTAGGATAGCACGTGCAGTGAGCCTTGCTCTGTCTCGATCGAACCTGGTAGCTCCTGGTGTTCTGGCCTTCATTATTGGAGAAATAGCATGGAACAAAAGAAGTTTAGCACATGCTGAATACTTCCCTATAAAAGATTCACTCTACATGCATGCACAAGGTGGGCATGTTTTCGCAACTTCATTTATTTTTTCTCTTTTAGAGGGACTGGTACTGGTTCTGAGAGCCATCTACTTGGCAATTTTGTTTTCTCCTTGCATGGTAATGGCTCCTTTCGCTGATTCTCTTGGCATGGAGTTTAGGAAGTCATGGCTTCGTATTGTCCGGGTTACATTAGAGAAGGCTGGCCCAGCGTTTATCAAGTGGGGCCAGTGGGCTGCTGCAAGACCCGATCTCTTCCCAAGTGATCTATGCCAAGAGCTTGCTGAACTTCACTCAAAGGCACCAGCACATAGCTTTGCATACACGAAAAGTGCAGTTGAAAAGGCATTTGGCCGTAGGCTGACTGAAATTTTCGATAAGTTTGAAGAGGAACCTTTGGCATCTGGCAGCATAGCTCAAGTTCATCAAGCTACTTTGAAATTCAGATATCCTCGACAGCAGGTTAAGCCTAAGCTAGTTGCTGTAAAAGTTAGGCATCCTGGTGTTGGTGAAGCAATACGTAGAGACTTTGTATTGATTAATTTATTTGCAAAAGTTTCACAGTTCATCCCCACATTGAGATGGTTGAGACTAGACGAAAGCATACAACAATTTGCTGTTTTCATGATATCTCAAGTTGATCTTGCAAGAGAGGCTGCCAACTTGAGTCGATTTATCTACAATTTTCGTCACTGGAAGGACGTCTCATTCCCAAAACCTCTTTATCCTCTGGTGCATCCAGCTGTTTTAGTGGAAACTTATGAACATGGGGAAAGTATCCTACATTATGTTGACAATCTTGAAGGACAAGAACACATTAAAACTGCCCTTGCTCATATTGGAACTCATGCACTTCTAAAGATGCTCTTGGTATGAGACTCATTCGCTGTTAATCTGACCCTCAAAGCACTGCTCTTGTTGATGACATCACATGTCTGAAAAATACAATAGATAAGCAATATCAATGTTTATCATATGCACCTTTCAGACTATCAATATTGCATTAGTTGTAACTAGCTGCCGTAAAATTTTTCACTGAAGGAGTCATGATGTGTGTTAGCCTGTTAGGTTGCACACCAATAGCTATTTAATATGGAAAATTAGTAAGAGTTGTCTGTTTTGCGTTTAGTAGCATTTTTAGCGACTCTAGTGACGCAATAATTTAAGCACATTGCATGCAGGTCTAGTTACTAAACTAATTCTAGTAAATCTCTTTTTATTACAGGTGGACAATTTCATCCATGCAGACATGCATCCAGGAAACATTCTTGTCAGGGAATTGCCAAGCAAAACTTCGGCAATATCTTTGTTTAAATCAAGACCACATGTTATCTTCCTTGACGTAGGCATGACTGCTGAACTTTCTAAGAAGGACCGAGACAATTTAGCGGAATTCTTCAAGGCTGTGGCACTTCGTGATGGTCGTTGTGCTGCTGAGTGCACTCTGAGGTTATCTAACAAACAGAGCTGTCCATATCCAGAGGCATTCATCAAGGTAAGTTCTGAACGTACTTCTGCTTGTTTTCAATTAAGATTGTGTTCTGCTAGGATTTGATTGAAATAACTTTGTAGAACTCTAAATCAATTGCCTTTGATGGATGCCCCAAGGCACACGAGTTAAGTGCAATAAGAACGACTATGAAAAAGTACTTTTTTTTGGTTCCCGTTAAACTTCAACATTTTCTTTCCTGCTTAGAATGTAGTTGTATTGCTTAATAATTGACATGGCCTATCCACAAATTTTATGTTGTGTCCTATCACTAGACCTTTTCGTTCAATTTTTTATGCTTACTTTGAGATATTTATCTTTATCTGCTATCATGAGAGAGCAGTTAAAATTTCAAGTTGCATGTCGATTTCTATATTCACAAGCAATCAATCTACTTAAATTTGAAGTTCAGACTTCAGAAAAGGACTCTTGAAATTTCGCGAAGGTAGTTGAAGATTTGTGACGTCAAAATCACAATCCTTGCCAAGAAACCATTCGTATAACCATGTCTTGGTTGAAATTGCAATTACCCTGAAAGGATTCTTCCCCACTATCTTTTAACCTCCATATTTGTGCTAATCTAAGATTTATTTTATGCGGTGCTATAATTCATGAGTGGGTTGCTTATCCAGTGAGTGCTAGGGATAATACATTAACATAACTGAATTTTCTTCTGGTGAATCAATGAAATCATGAGATCCCTGATGTTTGAATAGGAAATGGACAATACTTTCAAATTCTGGGGATCAGATGAAGGCAATTTCCTTCATCCTGCTGATTGCATGCAACTCATGCTCGAACAAGTTAGGCGTCACAAAGTCAATATTGATGGCAATATTTGTACTGTGATTGTAACCACCATGGTGCTGGAGGTACGTTCTGGATTCTGTCGAAATTTCTAGCCATTCTGGTGCTGCATGCCATCTAGCGACTAGCATTCTATATATTCTTGCTTCATTGACTTCTTTAACTTTCAAGGGCTTAAAGATAAATATCTTCTTTTATGCTGTGATGAATTCATTTTCTTTTAATGCATCAAACTATATCTTTGGAATTTGGATAAGTGTAGTTCTCCTTTTTGTTTGATTTAATGTAGTATCATGTTAAGGTTTGCTAAAAAAAAAATTAATTTTAAGGTTATTAGAAGTTAATTTGATGTTTGATTGAATTTGTAAGTTTGGTTATATGTATCATGCCAAACGACAAGCAAGACTTTCAATACAAACAACACTAGAAGTTTCCTTAGTGTCAGGAAAATTTACAGTTAGGGTGTGTTCTTTTTGATGGAAAATTATCATGGGAAAAGAGAACATTCACCCTTTAAATTTTTCCTTATTTCCTACCTTTTCCCACCTTCTACTATTTTTTCTCCTTTCTTTTCACTCTAATGGAAGGAAAATATTTTCACTCCGATGTTGGTGGGATAATATTTTCCATTGTAGCAAGAGTAAAATTTTTCATCATAGATAAGGAGGTGGGAAAAGGTGGGAAAAAATGAGAAATTTAAAGGGTGATTGTTCTATTTTCTCTCATTTTTCCATGATAATTTTCTATCAAAGAGAACACACCCTTAGAAAAAAAAAAAAAGGCTTGATAATTGAAATAGAAAATCTTATTATGTTAGATGAAGGAAGATATGTCAGAAGGAATTCATAGTTAGATTTGTGAGCAGTAGCATAGGCTCTCTAACTAATTCAGATGCATTCACTCACTCCTAAATCAAGATATGCTTTACTTTTACCCATTCCTCCTATTGTTTAATTTTCTTCATTCGTCTTAAAATCGTGAACTTTGGTTGGCTTTGGAATTTCCACGACTTCCGGATTTCCATTTTACTAGAGATTTTGATTGATGTATTGGTTGAAGAAAATTGAAATATATTTGAACCTCATGCCTCTTTACCTATAGATAATATTTCCTGCAAAAAAACTTACAATCTATAATGCGTCCTGCTCTAATTTTAATGCTTTTCTCCTCCATCTTATGTTGCAGGGTTGGCAGCAGAAACTTGATCCAGGGTATGATTCTCTACAAGCTTTGCAAGCATTGCTTTTCAAAGTGGATCTGGTGGATTCTCTCACCTATACAATTGAAGGAGTAATGGCCCCTTAAGGTGCCTCACCTTTACTATCAACAAGAAATTTAATTTGACAATATCATTCTTTGAAAGGTTGTAATCTCGGAAAAAGAATTATAGAAGGAAACATACCTTAGAAAAATAATCTGGGTCTATAAACTGCTTCAAGAATGAAAAACATTATTGAGTGTAGCGTCAATGAAACGACATCCGGAAAAGGAAGGAAAACGGACGGATGTCGATATCATCAACGCTGCACTCAATGAGGTTTTTAACCCCCAGAATCTTGTTTCCTGCATTTTTTTCTCACTGGATTCAGTCCTAAAATGTTGGCGAATTGTTAATATAGTAGTGTGCTTTCACAAAGTACAAAGTTGTATGAACATTGTACTATTCTTCTTACTGCATAGAGTTCTTGGATGTGTTGTACTAAATTAGGCATGTAGTACGTTCCGGCATTTGTACCTGTACCAGTTGACATTTATTTTCTACTTGGCAATTTAACACTTCTCAGTACTCACGTTCAACGACTTGAAAGCAAATGTATTTATATTTGCATTAGTTTATGGCCAGCTCATATTGGAGATCTTTCGGAATTACTAAAAAGACTATTTACAGAATGAAATGCCTAGCGTGTACCACTGAGAAGATTTTCATTTTTACGACGATGTTATTTTTGAAGTACTGTAGTAAAGGGAAATAAAAAAGGGACGTTATTTGAAATACCCATTTTGACTTTGTCAATAAAAATCATACCTATCAACTTAATAAACATAAATTATACCCACTTTTTGGGCTTTTGAACTAAATTATCCTTTTGAGTTGGAACATTAACTTTTTCTCTCTTTTCACAATTTGTAAAAAAAATTTCTCTTTCTCCCTCTATTCCCTTCCTTTTTTTTCGTTCATTAAATTACACGAAATATAACATTTTTTTTTATTTACTGAATTTATGTACTACCTCTTGAACTATAAATCTAACTTTTTTTTTATTGAATTTAATATTTGGAACGAAAAAAATACTAAATTGTTCCAACGTAATTACTAAATTGTTCCAAATGTTCCAACGAAAAGTTAGAACTATTGGAACAATTTAGTAATATCGTTCCAATAGAGTCAAACATCACCAACCATGAAAAGAATGAGAGAGAGAATCCGGGCGTAAGAAAAAGAAAAAAATCAATATTCATGTTCGAGAAGAAGCTAGATAATGCGGACATCGACTCTGAATAAATTCTTCATAATATAAACCAAAAAGAAGCAACACCAAAAAAACTAGAAAAACTAATTTCCAAAAAGAAGAAAAAAAAACTAAACCAAAATAAGAAAAACAGAAATCAGAGCTCCCAGCAACACCAAAAAAAAAATTACAGAGAAAAAAAAAGAAGAAGCAAAGAGAAGGCCAAGAAAATGCAAGTACAAGAAAAGCAACCTAAGAGGAAATAAACAATTTTTCTTTCAAGAGAGAAAGAAATAAAGAAAAGCATAGAAAACATACATCCTAATCAGAGAGCAACTCTCATTCACCAGTTTCTTCCCAAAACACTTAACAATAAAATTGAAGAGGACAAACAGACAAACAACTGCACATTGTTAAGAAACACTTCAGTTGCGCCAGCAAATCTGCCTTGCTCTTCTGCCTCAACTCGCGCACCTTAATTCTCGCCATTTCGCTCGAGGGATTGGGGTCTTGCGCAGGGGTAGCTTTTGGGATTTCTATTAGGGTTTTTAATTTAGAAAATTGGAAGAAAAATTAGAGAAGGGGAAAGTGGAGAAGACCGCCAGAGCGGCAGCGCCTAGAAGCCGAAGAGGTGGTGCCGGCCGCCGGCAGTCTGAAGAAGAAAAGGGAGAGAGGCATGGCGGCGGAAGGTTGAGAGAGAAGGAGAGAGTCGAGAGAGAATGAGAGTCGGACAAAGAGAAAATAGATCCAGATCTGAAAATCTAGGAAAGGGACTGAGGGAGGTTTCAATCGAAAAATAAGGGTATTTTCATCCCAAAAAACAAAAATTGGGTATAATTTATATAAACTATCTTATGAGGCACAATTTCATTTGGCTAAGTCAAAATGGTTATTTCATACCATTTTCACAATATAAAAAATATTTTTTATCTAATACTAATTCTCGCTAAACAATGAATAATCTGAAGAACAAAATAATTAATCTAAAGTAAAATTTTCGAAACTTGCAACTTCAATTTCATTTTTTAGATACTTTTTAATAGTGAAATCCGAAAATAAATATAGTTTACTTTCTTAGGTAGAAAGGGTTAAAGATCTAATTTAGTCATTGTAAGTTGAACGTCACATAAGAATTCCCATCATCCGAGAATTTCAGTTTAGGATCATCGACGTAGTTTCTAAAAGACCATAAATGTCATATTAACATCGACGTAGCAAAAACAGTGCAGGATTTTAGGTTCATCGACATAGCAAAACAGTGCAGGATTTTATGTTTGTAAGTATGATCTAAGATTTCTAACAGCATTTTCAAGCATTCAAACAGTGAAATTGCGCACGAGAGAAATGGAATAGTCCTAAATCTGGTAAATGAACACCTGTGCCTCTATTCACTCCATTGTACCAAATGGAAGCCGAATGAAAAAGTATACAAAAGTCAAACAGAAGACAAAAGGGCATATTAAAATCACTTGGCTAGGAAACTCCATGTAGCCGTAATATGAGAAGTTTTTCGAGACCTCTATCCTGGATTTTAAGGTGGCTTAGGGAAAAAAGAAGCATAGCCAAAAGAATCGAGAAGATTTTGCTCGAGGGTACGCCTCCCTACCTTTTGTATCACAGAAATCGTCCAGCAGCAGCAGTAGAAGAGTGTATTTAGCAACTCAAGCATCAATTCTCTCGAAGAAGTACAAGTAGCCCATGTCGATTGGTGGAGACTTTGAAACCCCAACTTTATCATCATTGAAAATCACCCATCTACCATCTTTGTAGATATGAGCAACATAATGCCCACAATGTGTAGATGTACCAATGTGGCTCACCAAACCGATCAGTCGGTATCCTGAAGAAGAGAATATTCCCAAACAACCATAAAAAATATGAGGACTATAAATTACAAAACATCAGCGATCTAATTCTAGGAACCGAAAAAAATCACTTTTTTTTTAAGAAAATGAACACAATACTAACTTCCTTGTCCATCTGACATAACAGCATCCGCCACATTTCCGCTGCTACTAGGAGTAGTATCCATATTTGACATACCAGAAGGAGGATTAAATATCCACTCAGTAGCCTTCTCAATATCACCGCCCTGTAAATAATAAAATAACCCGTTAGTGGGTATCACAGCATATTAGTCGAAAGACAATTCCAACAAAAATCTAAGAAACTCTAAGTCTGTGAACAAGTTATTTACCGATGCCTGTAGAGCTTTACGAGCAACTTCTTCCTCAAACCCAAATGATATCAAAGTCTCAACTTTTGATTGATCAACATGTGGAACATCCTTTTGTGCTTTAGAGATGGGCTCATCAATATCTGGAACAAAAATATATCAACAGAGTATGTAAGCTGCCAAAAGAAACTATAAGTTATACTCCGTATAAACTTTTCCAGGCCAATTCTAACATATGATACCTGGATCATTCATATGGTTAAGTAACCAGTTCATCGCTTCTTCCACTCCAACATTCGAGGTATTGATAGCAGCTTTCTGACAATGAAGATATTGAAATCCCATTGAAGCAAGTTGGTTCACAATGTCGTCATTGATACTTATCCCATCATCGCCAGCAGCTGAACACAATAGAGAGATGCAAAATAACAATCATTAAGCCCATATAAGCAAAGAGACTGAGAGAGGCCAATAGATAATACAACAGGACCGAAACAAATTTGGAGCCTCTCCTATGCTAAGCATGTAATGATTTCACATAAGTGTCAGTCAGCAACATAATGAAAAGGTTCCACTCCAGAAACCTTTTATAATCACTAATGAGGTTTCATGTGCTATAGAGCTCTCCTAAGATAAAAATCTGGAAGACATTATGTTGCAACTACAGGATCAAGGTCTTGGGAAATTAACAGATGATCAAAGGAGTTGATAACCATGATTTAAAGATATGAATTATCTTACGTAAGTCCACATGAAAACATTCCAAGTACCTTACCTCATCATATTAACTCAGAGAGAATTAAAAGAAGAAATAAATAATGATAGTTAAAAAAAAAAAAACGAAACAAACAGTGATAACATACCACCATCAGGTAATAATTCCTCTCCAGGTTGAAGACCTTTACTGCGCATATGACTGATGTCTATGGTATCCGGAACATCTACGTAGACATCTACAGGGGAAGAAAAGAAGCAAGAAATATCATCATAGACAATTCCTATAAATTGCTTGTGAAATAAAATAATGTAGCATAGTACTTGCCGAGTTTTTTTGGGACCCAGCCCTCCTCCAAGACAAATTTTCTCATATGCAATACCAGATAATCAGGAAACGAAGTCAGGCCTATGCTTCTGCACAGACATTAAAATTAGCTACATGTGGAAAACAAGGGAAAAAAAACACATTCAGCATGACCTGCTGAATGGCAAATCTAGTTTGATCCAAGTTCAACTCAGTGTGATCCAGGCAAGGTGATACTGTGAGGAGAAGACTCACTTGATTGCAGTTGTCTTGTCATTTAATGCAGTACTATAAAAATCATGCAACTCTTCAGGAGCAGCAAAGCAATCCAAACAGTCCATCAGAGGTACCCTTGGGCGAACAATTTCATCTGAAGACCTGCAGCAGAAGACATATTAAGAAAAGGATGGAATGCACAACACACCACACAGATAGCAGGGGTTCAACTTACAGCTCTTCACCCTTCGCATCCTTTTCAGCTTTTAACTTTTGGAAATCTTCTAATTCTTCTGAAACAGTCACGAGGATTGGGCAAGAATCAGGGATATGATAGTTAAAGCATGCATCATCTTAGATTTGCAATAATGAAGTGAACCAAACTCACTTTTGTTTGTAGCTTTATGGAGTGGAATGTTTAGAGACAGAATGTAGTCACATCTTTTGTTGTAAGCGACTTTGCCTGATGTACACTGCAGCCGCTCTTCAACACCAAACTTGAAACTTCTTGAAGGATCCAAGGCCTGATTCCCAGAGTTGATCGTCTCCACTTGGTCAATAAGATGTAGGAAGAACTCCAAAGCATCCTACAGAAAGCTAACTTGTAAATATCTATTTGTATCTATACAGGATAGGAAATGGACATATTTATATGAATTCCTAGAGCTACAAAAAGGTTCTCCATCCAGCAGTTATACCATAAGCTGCAGCACAAAGAAGTATAAACAAATTACAGGAGACAGAAACAACAGAGAGATAAGTCACTATATTATGAGCTTACTTTGACAGGTATACTCTAGCATATTATGAGTCTGGAGCTACAAGTTCCCAGAGAAATTCAAAAATAAAGGTTGCCCAACAACCATCTACTAAAACATCTTGAGGTGGCAATCATAAAAACCCAGAAATATCAACCTGACTAAGTTATGTACACATATGTATAGAAAACTCAAACCTCATGACTTGTTAACAATCCAAGCTTTATACACATACCTGCTGCCGCATAGTTGAAAATTCAGGATGATTTGCAGCAATTACGGATTTGAACATACGAGGGGGAATCCCTTCTTGTTTCTGAAAATCCAATGCAGTCAAATACTCAGAAAATGAGCTAGAATGCATCACATGGAAACAGTATAGTGGATAACTTAAAGTAGCAACTCTTTACTCAACTCTGATACTGCAAATTATCTTACTGACACAAAATAAAGTTGCTCTTTCAGTTTCTGGATAATCATATTCTGACAAAGTCTCTTACACACCATCATACTCGCTATACTCCACTTCCAATGATAACAAACTTATATAAGTAAATAAAAATGCCAAGTGCTTACATCTGTCAGTGTAGTCTCTGCTGTATCTCCTGCATCGCCTTTCTGCGAGGAAAAACAAGGTCATCCGCAGGCAGCAGAGAAAGGAAAAGAGGAAGATCACAAATCAAAATTCACTGAGCTTACCTTGGTAGCTGGAATGGAATATTTTCCAGAAAGCAACCCATGGGCTAACTTTGCTCTGCATAAGAGAGGGATGTATCAACCAATGAACATTGAGAGTGGCAACTACACGATCTTTAAACCATAGCTTATAGAGCAGTAAAATAAAATGAGAAGTTTAATGAAAAAAAGACTAATAATAACCACTAACACGTGAAAAAAGAGTATTGCACTCCAGGAATGCTTTCAATTCTAGTAAAGACTATGATATGCCACAAAAAACACTTTTATTTAGTATGCTGTATATTTAACAAGGCACTTACAGTTGGGTATTTAAATCTACTGTTGGATCGGCTGGAGCTGAATCAAAAGCTGCCTTCAAAGTTTGGTTCTGATAGTATCTGGAAAGTGAATCCAAAGAAAAATATGGATTCTTAAGAACTAGTACAAAGGTATTAATAGCTCAACTGCTGTCGAGAGTCAGCTACAGAAAAAAAATTCAAAAGGACAGTTACTGACCTTGAATAGAAGCTCCTTGTGGAGAACACAACCTGCATAGTTGCAGCCAAGTAACAACTGCAAAGAATATAAATTAGGAAACAATGGGCAGAGAATACAAGATTATAGTGCTTTTGCTACAGAGAGGGATGAAACCTGTTGCCAAGATTCACAAGTCCAGTAAAACCTGGTCCAAAAAGTGGCTGAACTTCTTGTCCACTCTCTTGAATGCGGTTCCAGTCAAAATTGGTGTTTTGATCAAGTTCTCTCTCAGCAGTTGTCATTTCAGTCTACCATATTACAACATCCATGGCATGATCCATTATGCATGACAATTTAAATAATACGTAGAAAGGCAAAGGACAGTTGCAATAGAGAAAATTATGAGATAATAACAGCTATTTGCTAGAGGTTAACAATACAATAAATAAGCTATATCTGTAGGTATTCCATGAAATGTGAAACAGAAGAACATAGTCAAAATATTATATGCATAAGGTTTCCAGCCTTTTACCTTTTGCAATGATGAAAAGTCTATGCCAAAATGTTGCAGATGTTGTGCTAGAAGTGGGTCGACAACACTTTCATCCTCGGCGTAAGAGAAAACATCTGAGCTGCCAAAGTTTGAATTACATTATTATATAGGAATAAGCCAATGAAGCTATAAAGTTGATTTTCAATCATAAATTAGCTCTGAGGTTGGTTTTATTTATGGTCATTCTGGACTCTTATAGAGAATGCTTTTAGAAGAATGGACTGAATTTACTGAAATTGCAAACCCTTCCCCTCAACACCCACACACAAATAACATTGACATTTCTGCTGGAAGGCAGCCATTTAAGGTCAACATGTTACTGGCTGTCTCAAACTCCTAAGAAAGGTTAACCAAGCACACTTTCCATTCTAAATAGCAGGGAACAAAAGAAAGACTTATTGCAAGCAGGTAGATTACGGAAAGAATGCAGGCATTACCTGCAGCCTCTAAATCACCAGTTATAGTTCCAAGCTTCACAGCAAGAGGATATCCAGTTGCACTGTAATGATTAACTGCATGGTCATTGCCCCCAGTTCCATCCCAAATTTTTCTACCACAAAGGATTGATCCATCTGTTAAGTTTAACCAAAGATTTTCCGTTTTATCGCAATTCTCACACTTCCAACCAGATGGAGGAACAATCACCCCATTGTCAAGCTGTTTTAATTCCATTGCATGTTTACTGACATGTTTCGTATCAGCTGTCCATGCGGCAACTTGTTCTTTCTTCTCAGCACCCACATTCATAATAACAGCATCAACTGCTAACCTGACCTGTGAGTTCAACGAATTGGCATTCATCCATCGACTCATCATAAAACAAAAATTTTAAAATGTAATTGGAAAGGAAAAGTACAGAATACCTTTTCTGGCAAATCCACAGATGGAAATGGAAGGGTAACATAGTCAGGTAAAATAACAATTTCGTAGCTCTGTTCATATTCCGGGTCATTGTTATCAAATCCTCCTTCAAGACCTGCAAGCCAGAAAGCATTCTAGTTAGCACAGAAACTTTTCAACGAACATGCTTATGCATTGATAAATCAGACAATATCCAAACAAGGATAAGGAGCACAAAGTAAGAGGCACTCCCAAATAAATACTTTGGACAAACATGTTAAAATGGCCTTACCACAACAAACCCATTGATGAAGAAACAAATTAAGTTAGATTTCAGAAACATGGGTCTAGCACTGGAAAATTACATAAACTGATATGTATATCAATCAACTCAGTCTACATCACAATATACACCAAGATGCAAAGTTACAAAACTAGGCAATCCTGTGCAACATATGTGATAGATCTGATGATAAGAACCTACAAGTTAAAACCAAAGGACGTTTCTCATTTATAAGTCTCCTCACTTAACATGTAAAGTTTTGAGTACCTATGGCTAGAAGTGTAGGTTTCTTTAATGGTCTGTCTTCGGAAACAGGCTTTTGTGTTTCTTTAATGTGCAGATAAACAGGATTTCCACTCTTCTCATAGTTCCAAGCCACAAACTCCTTGCCAAAAGCAAGAAACGAATTCATATCTACAAACAGTCCACCTTCAGATCTCTGCACAACATAAAACCGAAACTCAGCATTACACAGTGAACTTGTATGATATTAGTCGGCATCCTATGCAGAACAGAGCAAGGCACAAAAGACAAACAGTACGCAATTTAGTAACTAGGTATCCTAACGCGAAATTGAATTCCATACGAACTCCACCGGTCAAATATTACGTAATTAAATCCGATGCTAGTCCAGGAATTATGATACCACGCGAACTATGTTCAATCCCAATTTCTAAGATACGTGTCCTACGCCACAATTATCTCGTATCATCCATAAACCCTAATTTGTCAATAATAAATCATAAAGCAAAAACAACAACAGTAAATATGCAAACAATTCCAAAAGAAAACTAGTTCGCTCTGCATTAGAAAGGTCGCAACAGTCAACATCAAACAATGATAAGCACATCTATACTCAATCACAGCTTGAAAATTACAGAGCAGACACATACCGGAGTATCGAACGAAATGCAGCATTCATGCTTGTAAATGCGATTTGTCGGCTCCGGAATTCGCACCCGAGAGAGATTTGATCGAAGCAGCTCCATCAGTTTTTCCTCTCTGCACAAAAGTATCCGGATATAATTTCCCCGCAGCGACGGTTTCTAGAGCGAGAGAGAGGGAGGAGAGGTAGAGAGATGGTCGTCTTGGTGTGTTTCCGTGCGTATAGGCGTATATATTGCTTGCCCTAAGTCTTGGCGGAGTGAGACAGTGATGAGAGAGAGAAGAAAAGCAAACGAGAAGCTTTTATGGCGTGTTGGTGCGGTTTCCTAAAACTTCCAACTCAGGAGGAGTCGCACCTCCTCATTTTTTTTAACTCAGCTAACGCGGGTTAAAGCACGACTTTAAATAGACTTAACTAACTAGCGATTCTCTCACGATTTCTTTCGTATTTTACCAACTCTGGTTTCTAAGTTTAACATAGAAATTTAGTGCTTTGATAATTGATAATTCTGTAACTAAATAAAGAAGATCTTTTATAATGTTTGTTTTCTTAAGTATATATGGAATATAACTTTTTGGAGTTGCGTATAGTAAAATTTAATTTGATGCATAAGATTGAGAATCTTGCTATATACTTTGCGGTGTACTTCTTCCCCCACTACATAAAGGTAGACCTGCCCAAAGGCCAGGCCCGGCGGTTTCGGGCCTCGAACCGTCGGGCCACGGGCCTAAATCGGATGGCCCTAGCCCGGCCCTTGAGGAAGAAGCGCTGTTAGGGGCGGGCCCGAAGCCCGTCGGTCCCAGGCCGGGCCAAACCCGACGGGCCAAGGGCCGGCCCTAGACCTGCCTGGGCTTTTAGGCCCGTCGGGCTTAGCCCTAGCCCGGCCCTAAGTCAACGGGCTTAGCCCTAGCCCGCAGGTCAACGGGCCCGAACCGTAACCGGGACCGAAGACGAAGGGCTGGGCTCGGGTCGAGGCATGTTGAACCGACGGCCCGTCGGTTAACCGCCGGGCCGGCCCGCCGGGCTTGAGTTTGAACCGCCGGGCCTTTATAGCCGTTGGAAGCCCGCCGGGCCGGCCCGGACCGGCGGTCCGGGACCGGCCCGGCGGGCCCAACGGGCAGAAACAGGGGACCAGGCTCCTCCAGCTGCGGCTGCTGCGTGTGTGCGCCATGCATGCACCACCAACGGCTCCTAGCCGTTTTTTTGGCCAAGATCATCCTCTCCAACACTCCCCACTTCATTCCTCTTATAAATTCAAGGTATTTTCAAAGATCAAACACCCAATTTTTATTCTTAACCTCTCATTATCACTTTCAACTTTCAAGCTCTCATTCTCAATTTAATTCTCTCAAGCTCTCAAGCTTTCACTATCTCAAGCTCTCACTTTCTCAAGCTCTCACTCTCATTCTTGAAATCTATATTGTCACTCTTTCTACTCATTCTCTTTTCTCACTCTCACTTTCATATTTACACACACACCCATTATGTCTTCTTCCAAGGGTAAGGGCAAGATGGTCGGTGCCGGTGGTGACGACGGAAATAGCCGAGGAAATCTCAAGGCAAGTAGCCGAACGACTACAAGCCGAAGAGTATGCGAGACTTCAAGCCCAAGAGCAAGAAGATGAAGCCTTTGAGGAGATGGTCAATACGATGGAAACCCAAGGATTCGAATTTTATGGCTCCTCCAACAACGAAGATGAAGAGCACGACGACGATCAACATCCTCCTCCTCCTCCTCCTTCATCAAAGGCCAAGAAAGCACCGAAGTCCGACATCTTCAAGAAACACTTTCGACTTGTTGATGCTCCGGAGATCGAAGGCGAACCTCCTCTAGCCGATGGTCGAAAGAGATTCCTTGCGTATTGCAACTATTGCACAAGAAAATACAAATGGATCGGAGGAGGAGGCTACGGCACTATGACTAGGCACATGGAGAGCACTCATCCGACGGAGTTCGGAATCTCTACTTCTCAAACTCAAATTCAAGTTAACACTTCATCTTCGGAGACGGGTACGCACTCTTTGTTTAAATTTGATAAAGGTCGATACGAAGATGCTATGGCTAGATATTGTGCTATGGAGAAACAACCTTTTAGTTATGCCGATAGAATAACATATGAAGCATCCTACAAAGAAGGCTTAGGTCCAAATGCTTCTAAAGTTGCTAGAACTCAAATGCTAAAAAGGATTAGGCGTCAATGCATGGAAAAACAAAAAGATTTGATGAAATATTTGAACCATTTGGGTCATAAAGTTTCTATTTGTGCCGATGTTTGGACGGATGCATATAATATACATAGTTATATGGGAATTACATGTCATTGGGTTGATTACAAATGGACTTTGCAAAAACGTTTGATTGCATTTAGGGAGTTTGAAGAGCCTCACACGGCTCAAAATATTGCTTTGATTATTATCACCGTTTTAAATGAATATGGTTTGATTAATAAGGTTTTTTCGGTTGGTTTTGATAATGCATCGGCGAACACGGCTAGTATTCCTCAACTCATTGAAGCATGTGCACCGTCTTTTGATGGAAAATACTTTCATTCTAGATGCATTTGTCATATTTTGAATTTATGTGTCCAAGATGCTTATGAGATTTTTCAAACGTCCGTAGATCCTATTAAAAATGCCGTTAAATATTTGCATAAATCAAAAACTTTGGGGAAAAAATGGCAAAAATATTATCGTTCAAAGAATATTGTTTATACGTGTTTCAAAGCCGATGTATCTCATCGTTGGAATTCTACTTATGAGATGCTTAATAGTACGATGGAGTATAAGAGTCATTTATGTGATTTTTTTAGGAAAGAATTTTCCACGGTTCAATTAGTTCTTAATGAGAGTCATTGGGATGCATGTTATGATTTATATGCATTATTGAAGGTTTTTCATATGGCTACTAAACAATTATCGGGTGTTTACTATTGTACTTCCGTTAAAGTGTTGGAACATTGCATGTATATTGCCATGTCTTTTAAGGCTTGTTTTAATAGGCCAAACTTGCAAGGTGTGATATATTATATGGTTCAAAAATGGCTAAAGTATTTTAGGGAGATTCCAAAAAATTTCTTGATTGCTAAGTGTTTGGATCCTAAATGGAGATATGAAGGTGTTTGTCAAATGCTTGGGATTTATTATGATGCTTTTTTGCAAATGGACTTTAGTAATGTTGTAATTGATGGTGAACAAATATTTTTTGATATTCCTAATGTGCAAGATATGAAGGATGATCTACATAGGACTTTGATAGAACTTTTTGATGAATATAGGAGAAAATATGGTAGTAATGAAGATAATACCAATATTTCTTCTTCTTCTACTATGATGCCTTCATTTGATTTTCCCTTTGCTATGGACTCAATGGATCCTTTAGTTAGACAAATGCAAGGAATGTACCAAAATAGAACCTATGATAATCCAAGGAGCCAAGGTAATAGTGAATTGGATATATTTTTGCAAACTCGTTTTATCTTTGGTGTTGAAGATAGTGGTCCGTCGATCGATGTGTTGAAATGGTGGTCGAAGAGAGTGGAGTTCCCAATACTCTCCATGATGGCGAAGGAGTTATTTGCCGTCCCGGCATCCACCGTATCCGTTGAACAAGCCTTTAGCACCGGAGGTCTTATGCTAGATCAAAGAAGATCAACAATGAAGCCGGCAAACATTGAAGCTACCATGTTGCTCGATGATTGGTGTAGGGCCGACCTTAGAGCTCAAGAACCGGAATGGGATGATCGGAATGAGAGTGAAGATGAAGCCTTCACCGAGACGGATCGATCGGCATCGGCATCGGGTGCGGAATAGGAACCGTTGTGTTGTAATAAGAACTACGTCGACTTTGATTCCTCTATTAATATGAGGATACGTAGGCAACTCGATTTTAGAAATGAAATTGAGTTCAAGTCCCTTATTATAATTTTTAGTATTTTTCTTGTCAAATGTAAAAGTTTTTATTCAATTGTCAAAGTGATTAAATTGAGCTTAATTTAATGTTGTAATTTTTTTTCATCAATATTGCAAACCTCCATCAATTGATAATTTGATATGCATTATCAACAATTTAATGAGTAATTTAAATATTTTTTTAAAAAAAATATATACATTAAAAGTTGACAAATTAACATTTCCTATTCATTAAATTAATTAATTTAAAAGAATAAAATTTAAAATCTTAAAAAAGTTGAAAGAAAAAAAAAAAAAATTAATTCGCCCAAATTGGGCGAAAATGCCGTAGCTATTTCAGTGAAACAGAGCATTGCTCTGTTTTTCAGCAATCAGCAGCGCCCTTCTTCAGCTTCAGCCCTTCAATTTCCGTGAACCGCCGGGCCGGCCCGAAACCGGCGGGCCTAGGGCCGAGCCCTAAACCGCGGCTGAATTCTAGGGCCGGGCTAGGTTCATGCTGTCCGAGGCCCGTGGGCCGCCGGGCCGGGCCCGAAACCGGCGGGCTCGGCCCGTGGGCAGGTCTAGCCGGCCCGCGTGCCAATGTTGCACCAATTTGTCCCCAAAATAGGGGAAAAACAAGGGACTCCCTAAATGCTCTCGGCATTTCGGCCGAAATGGGGTTATTTTTAATTTTATTTTATTTTCAACTTTGTTTAGTTTTTAAACTTTATTCTTTTATATTTATTATTTTTATGAATAGGAAATGATAATTTGTTAAGTTTTGATGTTGTTTTGTTTTATTTAAAAAGATTTAAAAAACTCATTAAATTGTTGAAAATGAATAACAATTTTTCAATTTTGCATTAATAATGAGGAAAATTACAACAATAACTTAAGCTCAATTTAAGCACTTTGACAATTGAATAAGAACTTTTACACTTGAAAAATACTAATAATAATAATAAGGGACTTGAACTCAATTTAATTTCTAAAATCGAGTTGTCTACGTATCCTCATGTTATAGAGGAATCAAAGTCAACGTAGTTCTTTTTACATTACAATGCTTCCTACTCCGTACCCGATCGATCCGTCTCGGTGAAGGCTTCATCTTCGCTCTCATTCCGATCATCTCATTCCGGTTCTTGAGCTCTAAGGTCAGCCCTACACCAATCATCAAGCAACATGGTAGCTTCAATATTCGCCGGCTTCATGGTTGATCTTCTTTGATCTAGCATAAGACCTCAGGTGCTAAAGGCTTGTTCAACGGATACGGTGGATGTCGGGACGGTAAATAACTCATTCGCCATGATGGAGAGTATTGGGTACTCCACTCTCTTCGACCACCCCTTCAACACATCGATCGACGGAGGAGGAGGAGGTTGATCGAGTTCGTCGTCGTCGTGCTCTTCATCGTCGTTCGAGCCATGAAATTCGAATCCTTGGCTTTCCATCGTATTAACCATCTCCTTAAACCTCGCGTCTTCTTCGGCTTGAAATCGTTCGGCGACTTGCCTTGAGATTTCCTCCGCCACTTCCGCCCTTACTTCCTTTTGAGTTTTAGATGATCGGCCTCCTTCGCTTCGGGTTTCACCGACCATCTTGCCCTTACCCTTGTTTCCTTTGGAAGACATTGTGTATGTGTGCGTGTAGTTATGAAAGTAAGAGTGAGTGTGTGCAAAATGTGAGAGTGAAAGCTTGAGAGTTGAGAGTTAAAACTTGAGAGTTGAGAATGAAAATGAATGAGAATGAGAATAGAGATTGAGTTGAGAGAGTGATAATAGAGATTGAGAGAATGAGAGTGAGAGCTTGAGTGCTTGAAACTTGAGAACTTGAGAGTTGAGAGATGAGAGCTTTAGAGTGAAAATTAGAGCTTGAGAGTTGAGAGATTATGGTGAAATAGGTGTTTGAATGAGGTATGAACTTATAGGAGGAGTTGGATGAGGAGTGGAGAGGAAGAGAGAGGCTTGCCCAACGGCTAGGAGCTGTTGCAGCCCCAGCCAGGCTCGGTTAAAACCGCCGGGCCAAGAAGCCCGAGCACATCTACATAAAGGGTACACTGCATAATATTTTACACCACATAAGTACACCGGATAATATTCTCTTTGTTTTCCAAATGTGAGCATAAAATTTTATTTTGGTCCGTTTCTTCAAATGTATGTACAATATATTTCATTTTAAGAAGTTGACACACTACAAACATTATCTTTTATGCTCAATTGCACGATTATGGTCCATCGTTCAACTACCAAACTGTTATTATTATTTAATCTAACACTTAACGTGAGACTCAATCTCCACTCATAATAAATAACACAATATATTATACTCCCCATCTCACCGAACTTGACGTGTTTCTTCAATATATGTGAAGTATAAAATAATGAAACGCGTTAAATTCTACGTGACGAATGAAGTATATTTTCTTAAAATTTATACCGGTCAGACTGATGCACACATTTGAGAGACACAAGAAGTAATTTTTATTTTAGATTCTAGTCGAACCGATTGAACAAAACGAATTTGAAAAGTCTAATTCTTGAATATTGACCAACATTATTTGACTCGACGTAATTGTATAAGCAATATGCATATTTATGATTTATAAGCTCAATATTCATTATGTAAAAGTTGTAACTAGGCCAAACCTTTTGGTTCCTACTCGAGTATTCTCATCTCATCACAATTTGCAACTTCCTATACATTTTCTTTTATTTCCGTATTTATTTCAATTTAACAAAAATATTAATTGCCATGCACATATAGTCAAATACAAAGTAAAAGAGCGTTACTTTCACAATTAACCCAACATAAATTTCCAACATGGTAAAAAAAAAAAATGTAAAAAGAAATCCGAATTCCGAGTCCTATTCCGAGTCTGCCTTGGAAATTCCATTCCGATTCCAACTCAGCCTTAGATACGAAAATAAATACAACACCGCCACACACGGCCTTCCGCACGCACAAACACATACTATAGGAACATCACGTTCCTTCGTTTTCTCAGATACCTCAACCCACAATTTTCGCCACTATTCATAAAATACTTGCCTTCTATTCATCTCTATATATAATCGTCGCCTATTATTTTCCAAATATATTTGTTTTTTTTTTTGGATAAATAGACGGAACAAATTAATTATATTTGTTCTGCCATGGAAGGGGGAGAGGGTGAAGGAATTTTGACCACCGAAATATAATTCTATTTTCTTCTCTCCTCTCTGTTCTTGTAAATTCCACCCTCTTTTCTCTTAGTTTTCGTCGTTTCTTTTTTTTTTTTAATTTTTTTCATCGCTTCTCCCATCAACATTGTTTTTGTATCCAAAATCTGCATGGATTCTATTCAGCGTTAGGGTGGAGAATCGATGGATGCCGCAAGAAGCCGTGGGAGGGGCGGATTATTTGGTTGTTTAAGGCCGTCGTTCGTCGTCGACGACGACAAACCGATCTCCGACTCGGCTTCGTTTCTGTCTTCCGGCGATGAGGGCGCCACCAAGAGGAAGAGAAGGCTTCGCCGGAGTTTCTCCGCCGCCCTCAAGGCCGTTATCTTTAGGACGACTCTGGTAATAATTCTTTACCGTAATTCAGATTATTATAAATATTATCTATGATATTTGTTGATTTTTTTAACGATGATAACCAACTGCTTATATTCAAGTCCTATCATAATTTCTAGTATTAATTTAATCTCTATCTCATGTATTACAAAGCTCATCTATCTATTAAGTGTAAGTATGCTTTGTAAAAAAGATGGTTGATTTTATGTTTTTCCTATCCATGGAATATTTTGATATATAATTTGTCAAATTTTCTGATAAAAAAAAAATAAAACTTAACAATTTTTTTTTTTTTGGTCAAATTTGAAACTCTCTATCATCTATTGTATTTACTAAAGTAAAATAGTTTAAAATTTCCCTTCAAAATCATTTTATTTATATTAATTTTCTAATTAGAACTTAGAAGTTAGCGACATTAAAACTATTTGCAGTATTTTGCCTAGAATTCTTATGAACAAATTACAACTATCAAGAATTCTCATGTTTAATTTTTTATGCTAAAATTAATATATAGTAGTATTTGATAACTAAATTTACGTATTTTTTATATTTCGTACATTGATGTTTTTTTATACTATAAAACATGTATAAATTAATTTATAAAATATTTATAAATTATTGCCGGGTTACGATTATGGTTATATAGAAATCTAACATATTTTGGTTTCAACTATGAATCAGCTGAAGAAATCTCGGAGCGAAACTCGTTACGAACAAAACGGATGCCTAAGCAACTTTCCGTCCTGCCGAAGCTTTGTAAAGTCTGACCGGAAAAGCGTATCGAGCAAGGCGTTACTACTCCCGGAGGGAATTTTCTGGTCAAACTCATCAAACCATTCACCGATCTTCTCGTCGAACTCAAGCAGCCGTACTCCCTCGCTGTCTTCGCTCTCCGCCTCCTCCCGATCCACTCCGGCGCGGTCGGAACCCGACAACATTCCGCGATCTCTTTCGATTGACCATTTCGGGCAACTCAACCCGGCGTCGAAGCAGAGAGCGATGAGGAGAGAGAGCGGTAGAAAGTGCGCTTACGTTGTCCCCGCCCTCGAGGTGTGTGTTCTTTTGGTGTGTTTGGCTGCGCTGATTTGGGGGAAAGCTTTTGCGATCGTGGCTTGCACTTCGGCTTGGTTGTTCTTCGCTCCCAGCGGCGGCCGGAGCCGGAGCCGGGTCAGGCGGGTTGACTCGTACGGGGTGGGCGGTGACTCGGAGGAGCATAAGAAGAAGGTGATAATGGAAGGGTTATTGGAAAGAGACCGTTCTAGAGTTTTCCAGTATTGAATTGAATTGAATTTCTTCTGGTGGGGCGAGCGTACTGAAGATTGATTTTTGGTTTGGCTTGTTTCTTTTTCTTGTGTATATTTTGCGCTAAGTGTGTGTTTTATTAGTTTTCTTGATTCTGTTTTTGTGAAGGGGGTATGAGCAAAGTTCAGCCCATTTGTTGTGACCAATAATTGTATATAATTCATTTAATCAGTAATAAAATAACTTTTGTGTAAACCATAGAGGAACTAGTGAGTTATGCAAGCCATCGGTCTTCTCGTTTCTAATGGATCTTTTGCCGACCCCTGTGAATGTAGGCTTTGCCGAACACGTATTTTTATTACTTTGTTTTTGTTTACTCTCTAGTTGGCTATTAGTACTTGTTTCTTGTTTTTGTTTTCGTCGACCCTGTGAACGTAGGCTGTGTGCTTTAATAGTTTTCTTGATTCTCGTTTTTGTTTTTGTTTCTTGTTTTTGTTAGTTGAATAGTTTCCGTATTTGTTAGGGTAAAATTGATTGTTAATTGGTCAACAGAGAGGCCAGGAGGACTATCACTACAACGTTCATGTTAAATACCGACGGATCGTTAACGGGACCCCAATCAACAAAAAAAAAGGGTCGATTGCGACGAATTCTTATGTGGATGTTAAATGCCGACGGATCGCTAACGGGACCCCGATCAGCAAAAAAATGGGTCGATTGCAACGGATTCTTCTGTGGACTCAGGACAATAATATACTGCGGACTCGGGACGAGGTGGACCAAATAAGGAAAATTCTTTGTGTTGTAGTATATGGCAAACAACTTGGGTTATATACTTCATTTTTTGCAATACTTACGTGTTCATAATATTTTAAA
The DNA here is from genome assembly GCA_001642375.2 of Mentha longifolia. Taxonomy (NCBI): domain Eukaryota; kingdom Viridiplantae; phylum Streptophyta; class Magnoliopsida; order Lamiales; family Lamiaceae; genus Mentha; species Mentha longifolia. The sequence continues at coordinate 41,847,131 of CM038113.1, read as the reverse complement.
CATCAACAGTAATATAAAAAAAATCATAAGCAAAATAATCGATTACACAAAAACTATAAACACGTAATTATCATTCATTTTTATAATGAGAGATGTCACGTGCTAGAAACTGTAAATGAAAGAGGGAAAATTTTTGTGTATTCGACTTATGTTTCAGATCTACAGTACATTCTATTTATACAAAAGAAATAAAGAGGAAGACGATCACGTGCTGCTCACGTGAACGTGAACGTAGCTAACTCAGCTAACTATCCTCCAGCTAACCTCCAGCTCAGCAAATTCTTATTAACCACGCAACTAACTTCTATTCTCTAACATCACGCAAAACTGTAATCGAAGATCGAAATTGATTGCCAACTAGTAATCTCCTACAATGGTTCACAATTTGTATAATTTTTTTACGTGGCTTTTTCGAAATATTAGGGTATATATGTTCCTACAGTTTTCGTAGAAATGTAATTTAATTTATTATTTTAATTACGAAAAATTAAATTATACTTTGAACCAATATTAAATTATTAATTACTTCTGGGAAGAATTAGCGATAAATAAGCTACATCACCAACAAGTCGTTGTAGTATAGTGGTAAGTATTCCCGCCTGTCACGCGGGTGACCCGGGTTCGATCCCCGGCAACGGCGCAAATCCCATTTTTTTATTCCTTTTTCAAACAATTTCCCGCGAAAATAACAAAAGTCAGCCTTATATTTTATTTTCTCTATTCTCTCTTTTTTGAGATGAAAAGTCATTCTCCACCCTTTACATTGAAATGAAAATGAAGTCATTGAATGCTCAGATTTCCGACGACGTAAAGTTTTTCAACATTGGTGTTCTGGTGCCGTACACGGTACATCCATCAACTTCCTTCCTTTCAATTTCCTTCCTTTGACTTCCCAAATCTCTTCAGTTTTCACCATGCACTCCGTTTCATCCTTCTCCGTTCGATCACATTGAAATGGCGCCTTCCCTTTTCACTGTAATCCTTTTCTGTTTGGTTGAATCCATCGCCTCCCTCAAATTAACATCTGCCGCAAACCATACACTTTTCAACAACCAAACGATTTCTCCTGGGCAGACTTTAGTTTCTGAAAACCAAGTTTTCGAGCTGGGTTTTTTCCGACCGGGAAAATCGACTAACACATTTTTAGGGATTTGGTACACAGCCACACCCAATATTGTAGTCTGGGTTGCAAATCGAAACGATCCCATCGCTGTTTCTCAAGGAGTAGCTTTCGCGATTTCCGAAAATGGAAGCCTTGCTATATGCAGAGACGGAGATATTCTCTGGTCAGGCGAATCCATCGGCGGCGGCATCGCGTCCATTTGTACGGCTACTGGATACCGGAAACCTAATTGTTGCGGCGGCGGAAGGGTACCTATGGCAGAGTTTCGATTACCCAACTGACACGTGGCTACCAGGAATGAATTTCGTAGACGATCTTGATTCCGGCGTCACGACGAACTTTACATCATGGAGGAATCCCGACGATCCTTCGCCCGGAGATTTTGTTGCGAAAATGGAGAACGGGGGCTTGGCTGAGATAGTGACTTTCAGAGGCACAAGGAAAAGTTTCCGAACTGGGAAGTGGAACGGGTTGTATTTCAACGGCATTCCTCGGTTTCGCGGTTCTGCCCCAGGAATTGAACTGATGTTCAAAGAGGAGAGGCTAATATCCATGTCAAGGCCTTATCACAGCTCGATCATCACGAGATTAACGTTCGACGCATCCGGTTCGACCATTCGCTATATCATGAATCCAAGAAAGGATAAGTGGAATCCAGTCGACGCCTTTCCTCGAGATCAATGCGATGAGTATGGTAACTGCGGTCCAAACGGAATGTGTACGATTGAGAAGGCACAGAAGTGCGAGTGTTTCAGAGGATTCTCCCCCAAGTTTCCGACCGATTGGGAGCTTCAAGATTGGAGCGGTGGATGTGAAAGAATCACACCATTGAATTGTGAGGGTGGTGGAGATGGTTTTGTGGAGGTTAAAGGGGTGAAACATCCTGACATGTTGAGATTTTGGTTGAATACAACTATGAGTCTTGAAGAATGCAGAGATGAGTGCTTGAAAAACTGCAATTGCACTGCGTATGCTAATCCGTTCATCACTAATGGAGGAAGAGGGTGTTTAATGTGGTTCGGTGAACTCGTTGATACCAGAAAGCTTCCTGTAGCAGATTTAATGCAGAGCATCTACATTCGAGTTCCTGTTTCAGAACTAGGTTCGTGTTCTTATAGTTTCTCCAAGTTTAATGTTAGTTTTATGGATCTGAACATTGCACCTTTCTTGGTGATTTTGTACGTAGGTTTTAGCTCTGATCTAGAGAAGGAGGAGAAGAAAGGGCATATGAACTTGATACTAATGTCAATTGCTGCTGGAATTGTCGTCTCGAGTTTTATCAATGGAGGTATAGTTTTGCTAACAAGATGGAAGAAGCAAGGTAACAATATACATAGTCTTGAAAAATCTGTTGCTATGTTTAGAACACGCTGTCAAGCAGGCATTAATTCTTTTGTCTTTTCATTCTTCTTAGCACTAAAGAGGAAGAATGAGGATATAGATTTGCCTTTAATCAAAATGGCAACTATTCTGGAAGCAACAAACAACTTTTCCATAGAGAACATGATAGGAAAAGGAGGTTTTGGTCCTGTTTACATGGTAATTAATTTGCTTAAATCTAGCTAAATTTATTAATTTAGCACGCAGGTGTCTTACTCCAATGTTATTAATGCATAAACAGGGAAAATTGTCTAAAGGAGAAGAGATCGCAGTTAAAAGATTGTTGAAGACTTCTGGACAAGGGCTCGAAGAGTTCAAGAATGAAGTAGTCTTGATTGCCAAGCTTCAACATAGAAACCTCGTCAGACTTCTCGGGTGCTGCATTGAAGGAGAGGAAAGGATTCTAATATATGAATACTTGCAGAACAAGAGCTTGGATTATTTTGTATTTGGTGCTGCCTATTATACCTCTTTAATTTTCATCAAAATGCTAGTTTGGAAAATCTAATAAATTTATCCTACCAGATACTCAAGAAGTACTCTGTCATGTGCAGATCCGATTGGAAGGACACTTTTGACATGGCCTAAGCGCTTTGGCATCATCATGGGAATCGCAAAGGGGCTGCTGTATCTCCACCATGATTCCAGATTGAAGATCATCCATCGGGATCTAAAAACGAGCTGTTAGGTTTCATACGTACGAATCACAGCGGAAGCATCGAGTTTATGAAACCATATTCGATCTAGATATACGATCTAATTTACGTGCTAGAGATTATACACATATATGAACAAAATACGATACTTACGTGTTGTCTTCTCGTATTCCCAATATCACGAACCGCTACTATGGTATCCACGTGAAGCCGTTCAATCGTGTGGAACAATTCCGGAGTGATATCTTCCCTTTGAAAGCTAGGAAATCGCCGAGAAGAATCGAAGAAGAACAACGTGCGTCCTTCTTGCCGTGTGCGTGCGTGCGTGAGTTGTTAGGATTAGGATTAGGTTTTCTTTAATGTGTTTAATTATTTATACTAACCCACATTAACCTAGTTAATGGGCTTTAATATAAATAAACACTTAATAATTAAGTCCAACTTAATTATTAACTTAAACCCATTAATACCAATATCAAGTCCATATTTCTTTCAATTAACATTTTACTAGATGCAAATCTGAATCCGAAAATCTCAGACTTTGGCTTAGCACGGACTTTTGAAGAGGAACAATCTGTATCGAGAACAAGGAGAGTTGTTGGAACGTAGTAAGTTTTCTTGCATCTCATCAAAGCAAACTGCTATTTTCCCCTGTGGCCTAATATATGTAAATATTTTGTTGCAGTGGCTATATGGCTCCAGAATATGCATTTCACGGAAAATTCTCAGTGAAGTCCGACGTATATAGTCTTGGAGTGGTACTGCTAGAGATAATAAGCGGGGAAAAGATCAGTGGATTTGAACACAACGGTCATCATCATAGCCTCCTGGGTCATGTATTCTTCTTGATGTTTATGCTGTATTCGAAGTCTTTTTGTTTTTCAGTGTAAACTGTAAAAAATCTATTCATGTGTTATGTGGTTGCAGGCATGGTTGTTATGGAAAGAAAAGAGGATTTCAGAGGTGATGGATGAGTGTTTTAAAAATACATATATTGAATCCCAAGTGAAGAGATGCATAAACGTGGCGTTGTTATGCGTCCAAAAATTAGCAGAAGATAGGCCAATTATGCCTTCAGTGATTTTGATGTTAGCTACTGAGGGAGCAATTCTTTCTGAACCTAATGAGCCTGGTTTCTTTGTTGAAGGAAACTTTAACCCTCTACAAAGCTGTACCTTGCAAGGTATTAAGTCCAACGAAAATTCACTTACCATTACTGATGTGGAGGCTAGATGAGGAGATAGTTACATGCTATTACCTCGGTCCCGGCAACAACCAATATGAGACGTTTCTTGAATATATGGAACATAGCGAGTATTAACGTGCCGCACACTCTTTGTCAACCTTGTTTAATTTAAATTAGCTAACTGCATTCTTTTTTCTTTTTACATGAAGTCATGAAATGTCATCCTTATTATTTAACTTATTTTTAAATGAAAAGTCACCCTAACTCTCTCCATCTCACTTCAGTAGTCTTGTATACTATACTGGACCGTCTCACTTTAATAGTATTGTTTCCTAAAATGGAAGGAATTAGTCCATTAAATGGACTACTAATTATCCCACCATTCACTCATCTCTCAACACTCATCTCTCAACACGTATCCTAATATAATTTAAATTTTAAAAATTTAAATTGTCATGTCTTGCTCGTTTGTTTTTCGATTTTTACGATTTTTATACCAAATTAAAGGTCTTGATATGATATTTCATTTAAGACCAGACATCAATATGTTTTTATTTATTTATGATGCTCTAGTATTAAAATAATGAAATTTGCATTAAACTATTAAATACTACACTTTATCTCTAAACACACTATTTTAAAATCTCGTGCCGAAAAGCAACAGGACTATTGAAGTACGGAAGAAGTATTTCATATTTACTTTGTAACCCACACTTTTTTTTTTTTTTTTTAGTTTGGTACCAATCATTGAATCTCACTGAAATAAATTTATAAATTCTTAAAATAGGCGCCTCTTATTAAAAACTTGAAGGCTAGAAACAAACCAAATTATGAAAGATAGAAGGAGAGAAAACATATAATGCTAAATTTCCGACAAATAAAGTTTAATCTTTTGTTTTTTTTTTTTTTTTTTTTTTTTTTTTTAATTTTAAAAAGGATCAATAATGATTTTCTATTTCCTCTTTAATATGACTCGAAACCCGACCTTCGGGGAGAAACGTTTTACCAACTAAACTGGGTTTCGTTGTCTCTTTCAAATTATTAATTCTCATGTTAAGAATTCAATACTGGTAGTCTGGTGTAGGCTGTTGCGGTGTTCATCAACCTCAACGAGGTCAAAGTCTCGTAATTTTTTTTCTTTCCTTTGGACTCCCAAATCTTTTCAGTCTTAGTTTTTAAATAAACAAATACTGTAAAAAAAATATGTATTCACCGTGATAGTATTTCATTTCATTTCTCCATCGGATCACGGCACCTTGTGATCAAATGAAAATGGCTCCTACCCATTTCGTTGCAATCTTTTTCTCTTTGGTTCACTCTCCCTCCTTCCTCAAATCAACATCCGCCGCAGACCACACGCTTTTCAGCAACCAAACGATTGGTATTGGGCAGACTTTAGTTTCTGAGAACCAAGTTTTCGAGCTGGGTTTTTTCCGTCCCGGGAAATCGTCGAACGCGTTCTTAGGGATATGGTACAAAGCCACACCTCTTATTGTAGTTTGGGTTGCAAACAGAAACAGTCCCATCGCTGTTTCTGAAGGGGCAATTTTGGCAATTTCCGAAAATGGAAGTCTTGCTATATGGAGAGATGGGAGCATTCTCTGGTCGGCGAATCCATCCACGGTGGCATCGCGTCCAATTTTACGGCTACTGGATACCGGAAACCTTATTGTAGCGGAGGCGCCGGCGCCGGCGCCGGAAGGTCACATATGGCAGAGTTTTGATTACCCAACTGACACGTGGCTACCAGGTATGAATTTCGTAGACGATCTTGATTCTGGGTTTCAAACGAACTTTACATCATGGAAGAATTCCGATGATCCTTCGCCCGGAGATTTTACATTGAAAATCGAGAACGAGGGCTTGGCTGAGATAGTGACTTTCAGAGGCACAAGGAAACGATTCCGGACTGGAAAGTGGAATGGGCTGTATTTCAACGGCGTTCCTCGGTTTCGCAGTTCTAGCCCAACACTTGAAGTGATGTTCAAAGAAGAGAGGCTGGTATCCATGTCAAGGCCTTATCACAGCTCAATCATCACGAGAGCAACACTCGACGCATCTGGTTCAACCCTTCGCTATATTATGAATCCAAGAAAGGATGAGTGGAATCCTGTGTACACCTTTCCTCGAGATCAATGCGATGTGTATGGTAACTGCGGTCCAAACGGAATGTGTACGATTGAGAAGGCACAGAAGTGCGAGTGTTTCAGAGGATTCTCCCCCAAGTTTCAGAGCGATTGGGACCTTCAAGATTGGAGCGGTGGATGTGAAAGAATCACACCATTGAATTGTGAGGGTGGAGATGGTTTTGTGGAGGTTAAAGGGGTGAAGTATCCTGATATGTTGAGTTTCTGGCTTAATACAACCATGAGCCTTGGTGAGTGCAGAGATGAGTGCTTGAAAAACTGCAATTGCACTGCGTATGCTAATCCGTTCATCACCTATGGAGGAAGGGGGTGTTTGATGTGGTATGGTGAACTCCTTGATATCAGAGAAGTTCCTGGGGTAGATGTTATGCAGAATATCTATATTCGTGTCCCAGTTTCAGAACTAGGTTAGTGCTTTTTATCGAGTAAACAGGAGATAGAGATGCATGAACAAAGGTTGCTCATGTTTTGAAGTATATGAGCAAGTGTAATGTTGTTTGTGATTTTGCATGTAGAGTTTAGCTCTGATCCAGAGGAGGAGGAGAAGAAAGGGCGTATGAACTTAATACTCATATCAATTGCTGCTGGAGTCGTTGTCTCGAGTTTTATCAATGGAGGTATAGTTTTAGTGGCGAGATGGAAGAAGCAAGGTAACTAGACTGGTGTAGTGTACTAGTCTTAAAATCTGTTGTGATAATCCTTGATATCTTTACATGCTTCTCAGCACTAAAGAGGAACACTGAGGATATAGATTTGCCTTTAATCAAAATGGCAACTATTCTGGAAGCAACAAACAACTTCTCCATAGAGAACATGATAGGAAGAGGAGGTTTTGGTCCTGTTTACATGGTAATTATTTTGCTTAAATCTAGCTAAATTTATTACTTCAGCAGGTGCTTACTCTAATGCGATTAATGCATAAACAGGGCAAGTTGTCTTCGCGAGAAGAGATCGCAGTCAAGAGATTGTCGAAAACTTCTGGACAAGGGCTTGAAGAGTTCAAGAATGAAGTGGTCTTGATTGCCAAACTTCAACATAGAAACCTCGTCAGACTTCTCGGGTGTTGCATTGAAGGAGAGGAAAGGATGCTAATATATGAATACCTACAAAATAAGAGCTTGGATTATTTTGTTTTCGGTGCAACCTAGCTCTTTCATTATGTTAGTTCGGAAAATCTAGTAATAAATATATCCTACCAAATACTCATCAAGAACTCGATCATGTGCAGATCCAAATCAAAGAACTCTTTTGACGTGGCCGAAGCGCTTTGACATCATCATGGGAATCACAAAGGGGCTGCTGTATCTTCACCATGATTCCAGATTGAAGATCATCCATCGGGATCTAAAAACGAGCAACATATTACTAGATGCAAATCTAAATCCAAAAATCTCAGACTTTGGCTTAGCACGGACTTTTGAAGAGGATCAATCTGTGTCTAGTACTAGGAGAGTTGTCGGAACGTAGTAAGTCTTCTTGCATCTCATGGAAGCAAGCTGATATTTTTCATTTTTGCCTAATATGTGTCGACATTTCTTTGCAGTGGCTATATGGCTCCGGAGTATGCATTTCATGGGAAATTCTCAGTGAAATCCGACGTCTATAGTCTTGGAGTCATACTGCTAGAGATAATAAGCGGCAAAAAGATTAGTGGATTTGTACACAACGATCTTCATCATAGCCTCATGGGCCATGTATTACTCTTGGCCACTAATATTTTTGCTGTATTTGATGATAATTAATGTGTGAAAAATATGTTGATGGCTTATTTGGTGGCAATTTTGACAGGCATGGTTGCTATGGAGAGAAAGGAGGATTTCAGAGGTGATGGATGAGTGTTTGAAAAATACATATATTGAATCCCAAGTGAAGAGATGCATAAACGTGGCGTTGTTATGCGTCCAAAAATTAGCAGAAGATAGGCCAATCATACCTTCCGTGGTTTTGATGTTAGCTACTGAGGGAGCGATTCTTCCTGAACCTAATGAGCCTGGTTTCTTTGTTGAAGGAAGCTTTAGCCCTCTACAAAGCTGTACCTTGCAAGGTATTAAGTCCAACGAAAATTCACTTACCATTACTGACGTGGAGGCTAGATGAGGAGATAGTTACATGCTATTACCTCGGTCCCGGCAACAACCAATATGAGACGTTTCTTGAATATAGGAGAGGCTGATATCCTTGTCAAGGCCTTATCACAGCTCAATCATCACGAGATCAACGCTCGACGCATCTGGTTCAATCATTCGCTCAATTATGAATCCAAGAAAGGATAAGTGGAATCCTGTGTACACCCTTCCTCGAGATGAATGCGATGTGTATGGTAAATGCGGTCCAAACGGAATGTGTACGATTGAGAAGGCACAGAAGTGCGAGTGTTTCAGAGGATTCTCCCCCAAGTTTCAGAGCGATTGGGACCTTCAAGATTGGAGCGGTGGATGTGAAAGAATCACACCATTGAATTGTGAGGGTGGAGATGGTTTTGTGGAGGTTAAAGGGGTGAAGTATCCTGATATGTTGAGTTTCTGGCCTAATACAACCATGAGCCTTGGTGAGTGCAGAGATGAGTGCTTGAAAAACTGCAGCTGCACTGCGTATGTTAATCCGTTCATCACTGATGGAGGAAGGGGGTGTTTGATGCGGTATGGTGAACCTCCTTGATATCAGAGACGTTCCTGGAGTAGATGTTATGCAGAACATCTATATTCGCGTCCCAGTTTCAGAACTAGGTTAGTGCTTTTTATCGAGTAAACAGGAGATAGAGATGCATGAGCAAAGGTTGCTCACGTTTTGAAGTTAAAGTTACATGAGCAAGTGTAATGTTGTTTGTGATTTTGCATGTAGAGTTTAGCTCTGATCCAGAGAAGGAGGAGAAGAAAGGGCGTATGAACTTGATACTAATATCAATTGCTGCTGGATTCGTTGTCTCGAGTTTTATCAATGGAGGTATAGTTTTAGTGGCCAGATGGAAGAACAGAGGTAACAACATTATTGGCTTGTGTAGTTTTACTAGTCTTAAAATCTGTTGTGATAATGCTTAATATCTTTTCATGCTTTCTAGCACTAAGGAGGAAGAATGGGGATATAGATTTGCCTTTAATCAAAATGGCAACTATTCTGGAAGCAACAAACAACTTCTCCACAGAGAACATGATAGGAAGAGGAGGTTTTGGTCCTGTTTACATGGTAATTAATTTGCTTAAATCTAGCTACATTTATTACTTCAGCAGGTGTCTTACTCCAATGTTATTAATGCATAAACAGGGAAAATTGTCTGAAGGAGAAGAGATCGCAGTCAAAAGATTGTCGAAGACTTCTGGACAAGGGCTCGAAGAGTTCAAGAATGAAGTAGTCTTGATCGCCAAGCTTCAACACAGAAACCTCGTCAGGCTTCTCGGGTGTTGTATTGAAGGAGAAGAAAGGATGCTAATATATGAATACCTCCAGAATAAGAGCTTGGATTATTGTGTTTTTGGTGCTGCCTCTTTCATCATTTTGTTAGTTCGGACAATCTAATAAATAAATCCTACCAAATACTCATCAAAAGAACTTGATGATGTGCAGATCCTAATCAAAGAACTCTTCTGATGTGGCCGAAGCACTTTGACATCATCATGGGAATCACAAAGGGGCTGCTGTATCTCCACCATGATTCCAGATTGAAGATCATCCATCGGGATCTAAAAACGAGCAACATTTTACTAGATGTAAATCTGAATCCAAAAATCTCCGACTTTGGCTTAGCACGGACTTTTGAAGAGGAACAATCTGTATCAAAAACAAGGAGAGTTGTTGGAACATAGTAAGCTTTCTCATCAAAGCAAACTTGCTATTTTCCATGGTGGCCTAATGTGTCAATATGTCTATGCAGTGGGTATATGGCTCCGGAATATGCATTTCAAGGGAAATTCTCAGTGAAGTCGGACTTCTATAGCCTTGGAGTGGTACTGCTAGAGATAATAAGTGGGAAAAAGATCTGTGGATTTGAACACAACGATCATCATCATAGCCTGCTGGGTCATGTATTCCTCTTGCCCAAAAATGTTAAATTTGTTGATATATATAATAAGAAAATTCTAATAAAGGTATGTGGTGGCAGGCATGGTTGCTTTGGAAAGAGAAGAGGATTATGGAGTTGATGGATGGATGCTTGAATGATGAATACATTGAATCCCAAGTGAAGAGTTGTTATGCGTTCAAAAATTAGCAGAAGATAGGCCGATCATGCCATCGGTGGTTTTGATGTTAGCAACTGATGGAGCAATTCTTCCTCAACCTAACGAGCCTGGATATTTTGTGGGAGCTGGAAGTTTTAAACCTCTACATAGTTATAGTAAATCCAACAACAGTTCACTTACCATTACTGACTTGGAGGCTAGATGAGGAGATCTCCTACTTGCTATAATTCCCTTCTTTTTTTTTCTTACCATACACTTTTCAACAACCAAACGATTTCTCCTGGGCAGACTTTAGTTTCCGAAAACCAAGTTTTCGAGCTGGGTTTTTTCCATCCGGGGAAATCAAGGAATGTATACTTAGGGATATGGTACAAAGCCACGCCTCATATTGTAGTCTGGGTCGCAAACAGGAACAGTCTCATCGCGGTTTCTGAAGGGGTAGTTTTGGCGATTTCCGACAATGGAACTCTTGCTATATGCAGAGATGGAACCGTTATCTGGTCGGCAAATCCATCGACGGTGGCATTCCGTCCATTTTTACGGCTACTGGATACCGGAAATCTAATTGTTGCGGAGGAGCCGGCGCCGGAAGGGTACGTATGGCAGAGTTTTGACTACCCAACTGACACGTGGCTACCGGGTATGAAGATTGTAGACGATCCTGATTCTGGGTTTCAAACGAACTTGACATCATGGAGAAATTCCGACGATCCTTCACCCGGAGATTTTACATTGAAAATCGAGAACCAAGGCTTGGCTGAGATAGTATATTACGAAGGCACAAGGAAAAGATCACGAACTGGGAAGTGGAACGGCCTCTATTTCAACGGCATCCCTCTCTTTAGCAGAGCTAACCGAACACTTGAATTCATGTACAAAGAAGAGAGGCTGAGGCTGATCCACATCTTGTGGCCTTACGAAAACGAAAGCTCACTCATCAGGAACAATGAGTCTTGAAGAATGCAGAGATGAGTGCTTGAAAAACTGCAATTGCACTGCGTATGCGAATCCGTTCATCACTGACGGAGGCAGCGGATGCTTGATGTGGTTCGGTGAACTCGTTGATATCAGAGAAGTTCAAGGAGTAGATGCTATGCAGAACATCTATATTTGCGCCCCGGTTTCAGAACTAGGTTAGTGTATGTATATATGAACCCTTTGCTCATATTTTGAAGTTCACTGTCTAGGTGATTCTGTCTGTAGATTTTAGCTCCGATTTGGAGGAGGAGGAGAAAGGGACTGTACATTTGATATTAATATCGATTGTTACTGGAGTCATCGTCTCGGGTTTTGTCAATGGAGGTATAGTTTTACTGGCGAGAAGGAAGAAGAGAGGTAACGACATTATTTTACTAGTTCTTGAAAAAATGTATTTTGATGCTTAATGAATGCAGTCAAGCATTAATTATTTTGTCATTTCATGCTTCTTAGCATTAAAGAGGAACAATGAAGATATAGATTTGCGTCTAATCAAAATGGCAACTATTCTCGAAGCAACAAACAACTTCTCCCCGGAGAACATGATAGGAAGAGGAGGTTTTGGTTCCGTTTACATGGTAATTTGCTTTAAGTTTAGCATTCATTACTTTAACTGGTATCTTACTCTAGTTTAATCAATGCATAAGCAGGGGAAACTGTCCCAAGGAGAAGAAGTCGCAGTCAAAAGATTGTCGATAACTTCTGGACAGGGACTTGAAGAGTTCAAGAACGAAGTAGTCTTGATTGCCAAACTTCAACATAGAAACCTCGTCAGACTTCTTGGGTGTTGCATCGAAGGGGTGGAAATGGTGCTGATATATGAATACCTACAGAATAAGAGCTTGAATTATTTTGTTTTCGGTGCTGCCAATTATACCTTTTCATCGTTTTGTTGGTTTAGAAAAAATTCAATAAATATATATCCTCTACTAAAATACTCATCAAGTACTCTCATATGCAGATTCTAATCGAAGAACTCTTTTGACGTGGCCTAAGCGCTTTGACATCATCATGGGAATCGCAAAGGGGCTGCTTTATCTCCACCATGATTCTAGATTGAAGATCATCCATCGGGATCTAAAAACGAGCAACATTTTACTAGATGCAAATCTGAATCCGAAAATTTCAGACTTTGGCTTAGCACGAGCATTTGAAGATGATCAATCAGTATCGAGAACAAGGAGAGTTGTTGGAACATAGTAAGCTAGATTTCTTGCATCTCATCAAAGCAAACTGCTATTTTCCATGGTGGCCTAATGTATCAATATATCTATGCAGTGGGTATATGGCTCCGGAATATGCATTTCAAGGGAAATTCTCAGTGAAGTCGGATGTCTATAGCCTTGGAGTGGTGTTGCTAGAGATAATAAGCGGGAAAAAGATCGGTGGATTTGAACACAACGATCATCATCATCAGAGCCTACTCGGTCATGTATTCCTCTTGCCCAAAAATGTTAAATTTGTTGATATATAATAAGAAAAATCTGATAAAGGTATGTGGTGGCAGGCATGGTTGCTATGGAGAGAGAGGAAGATTTCAGAGGTGATGGATGAGTGTTTGAAAGATACATATATTGAATCCCAAGTGAAGAGATGCATAAACGTGGCGTTATTATGCGTTCAAAAATTAGCTGAAGATAGGCCGATCATGCCATCAGTGGTTTTGATGTTAGCAACTGAGGGAGCAATTCTTCATGAACCTAATGAGGCTGGCTTTTTTGTTGGAGCTGGAAGTTTTAAACCTCTACATAGTTATAGTAAATCCAACAACAGTTCACTTACCATTACTGACTTGGAGGCTAGATGAGGAGATCTCCTACTTGCTATAATTCCCTTCTTTTTTTCTCATTGAAAGTCTCATTGATATAAAAATGAAGTTAAATAGGACAAAATCCGAAAAGTCATTATTCAATCTGGTAAATTTTGCTTTTACTTTGATCAACTTCAGTTTTTAGTGGCTCTTGCTTGAGGTATTACTGGTTAAATTGGCTCCTTGATGTATGATTATATTTTTAGTTCATGGATCATTGTGTTAAATTGCTCTGTGTTGTGAATTTGTTGAATACCTAATTTTGGTAAAAGAATGGTCTTTTCAATAAGTTACAGCTAGAAAAGTAAGTTACAGCTGGATCAACATATCTATACAATATATAAAAGCTAGATTGTTTGCTAGAATTACATAATTGCCATGTTCCCTCCAAAACTAACATCAAATTGTCTGCTGCTATTACACAATGATTAATGGAGTACTACCTCCATCTCATTGACGTAGTTTCATTGAAAGTCTTTTTTATTTTCTTTATTCTCTCCTTTTTGAGATGAAAAGTCATTCTCCACCCTTTGCATTGAAATAAAAATGAAGTCATTGAATGTTCAGATTTCCGACGACGTAAAGTTTTTCAACATTGGTGTTCTGGTGCCGTACATCCAGAGTCTTCTTTCAATTTCCTTCCTTTGACTTCCCAAATCTTTTCAGTTTTAACCATGCACTTCGTTTCATCCTTCTCCGTTCGATCTCATTGAAATGGCGCCTTCCCTTTTCACTGCAATTCTTTTCTGTTTGGTCGAATCCATCGCCTTCCAAAAATTAACATCTGCCGCAGAACACACTCTTTTGATGATGTGCAGATTCTAATCGAAGAACTCTTTTGACATGGCCTAAGCGTTTTGACATCATCATGGGAATTGCAAAGGGGCTGCTATATCTCCACCATGATTCCAGATTGAAGATTATTCATAGGGATCTCAAAACGAGCAACATTTTACTAGATGCAAATCTGAATTCAAAAATCTCAGACTTTGGCTTAGCACGTACTTTTGAAGAGGATCAATCTGTGTCTAGAACTAGGAGAATTATCGGAACGTAGTACGTTTTCTTGAATCTCATCAAACCGCTTTCCTAGCTATTCTTTCATAGTGGCCTAATTACTCATATATTTTCCGTGCAGTGGGTACATGGCTCAGGAATATGCATTTCACGGGAAATTCTCAGTGAAGTCCGATATCTTCAGTCTCGGAGTGGTGATGCTAGAGATGATTATTGGGAAGAAGAACAGAGGATTCGAACACAACGATCATCATCATAGCCTCATGGGCCATGTATTTCTCTTAATGTTTATGTTGCCTTTCGAAGTTTTTTTTATTTTTGTTTTTTTTTCTTCTTTTTTCTTCTTTTTTTTTGGGGGGGGGGGGGGGGAGTGTGTTGCATTATAAACTGTTAAAAATCTGTTCACATGTTATCCGGTTGTTGGCGTGGTTGCTTTGGAGAGAGAAGAGGATTTCAGAGGTGATGGATGAGTGTTTGAAAGATACATATGTTGAATCCCTAGTGAAGAGATGCATAAAAATATGTTCACATGTTGTATTCAAAGTTTTTTATTTTTATTTTTTTGTAAAAAATATGTTCACATGTTGTTTGCTTGCAGGCATGGTTGCTATGGAGAGAAAGGAGGATTTCAGAGGTGATGGATGAGTGTTTGAAAGATACATATGTTGAATCCTGTAGTGAACCCACTACTACTGATTGATGAAGATTAGAGGAGAATTGCATATTTAGAAGAGATAGAGGTTAGAGAGAAATAGAGAGAGAGGATAGAGAGAGAACCGAGAGGGAGATAGAAAAATTGATACGTAGTATTTCATTTCTAGCTTTTACTGAATAATAACAAACTGACTCTTATAGCTATGACACTTACTTGAAGGAAAAGATATTAAAAACGCTAAGGAAAACAAATAACAAAGTGCGACTCCAATCCTGCAAAAACAAATTAACTTTAACAGCCCAACTCCAATTAAAACAGCCCATTAACAATCATGAGGCCCAAATCATTGTTATTTGAGTGGCCCAAGTCCATCTTCCTTTCTTCACCAAATCAGCACCCGAATCCAATTTCTCTTCCTCGTCCTTTCCAATTTCTTCCTTCTTCTTCAATTGAACATTACGATTATTAGCCTTCACAGATTCCTTCCCACCTTCACAGTACATAACAAATCCTTAGTGAAGGGATGCACAAACGTGGCGTTATTATGCATTCAAAGATTAGCAGAAGATAGGCCAATAATGCCATCAGTGGCTTTGATGTTAGCAACTGATGGAGCAATTCTTCCTGAACCTAATGAGCCTGCTTTTTTTGTTGAAGGAAGCTTTAGCCCCTTACAAAGATGTGCCTTGCCAGGTATTAAGTCCAACAACAATTCACTTACCATTACTGATGTGGAGGCTAGATGAGGAGATAGTTACATGCCTCCTTCCCAACAACAAAGACGAGACATTCATTGAATATATAAGGAGGTCTAAAATAAGGAGACGCCTCATATTCATTGATCCTGAGTATTTATGCGCTGCAAATTCTTTAAATTTATTGGGTACAGTACAATGCAAATGTCACAAGTCAACCTTAGTTAATCTTAAGTAAATGTTTTTTTTTACCTTTATACATGAAATGCCCATCCTTAATTATTTTACTTTTTCTTTTTCAGATGAAAAGTCATCCTGAGTTATATTGCTTAAGTTTCAAGATTGTGACTCTATTGACAATATGCAAACGTTCATGTCATGTTTACTAGAATCGAACGTCGTCCTTATTTATATTTATTTAATTATTTTAATAAGAAATACTTCCCTATCTATCATAAGCACATTTAATGTGTCATCGGCTGATGTGTCGGGATTTATTTATTTTTGTTAGGAGCATTACTCCACTGTTAATTTAGGTAATTTACAAAGCCTCAACAAAATGAAATGAAAATATCGGAGGGTTTAAACAAACCAAAATTTGAAAGATTTAGATATCTAAAATTAAATTTTTGATAAATTAAATTTGTTCATTTTTTCACATTATTAATTCTCATATTAAGAAAATTGGTACATCAATCGACGGGGATGATATCATCTATCCCCAAAATGATGTCCCAATAGTGTTCCAAATTTTAATTTCTACTATTTTTATATTGTTTTTTATAAAAATAAAAATACTATAATATAATAAATCATAATAGATATTTATTAGAAAAAAAATTGATATTTTTTGACATTATATACTTTGAGTAATGCTCCCCTACCCACCGTAGGCATACTTAATATGCTCACGGCTGAGGTGGCGACATTATATATAAGAAAAATAGTAATTAATATAACTTATATAAATAGATTTTACTATAAAAAACTAAACCCTACTAAAAAAAAGTGAACCCCAAAAAGAAAAATTATTGACGTGGCATTGCCACGTTATCTGTGGACACATTAAGTGTGCCCATCGTGGGTAGGGGATCATTTCTGTATATACTTTATCTTTGAATTTATCAACTTTAATATACTAATAAAAGTGAAATTAAATGCTGAAAAATAATTATAAACCCTAATATAGATGGGTGAACCCTTGAAAATAATCATAAAACTAAACTAAATTATTATAAAATAAATTTATTAAAAAAAATACATAAAATTAGTAAAATTGAATTTTGAGACACGATTGAGACGACTAAAATTGGACGGTGGGATCCCAAGCCCCATCGACGAGGTCAAAGTCTTGGTTAAGGTTTTTCTTTACTTTAGATTACCAAATCCTTTTCAGCCGTTATCTATTAAAAATGACTAACAAAAAATAAGAATAAAAAATCAGTTTTCAGTTTTCACCGAGATAATAACTTCCGTTTCATCTCTCCGTTGTGATCAAATGAAAATGGCGCCTTCCTTTTCCACTGCAATCCTTTCTCTTTGGTTCACTCCATCACCTTCCTCAAATTAACATCTTCCGCAAACCACACACTTTTCAACAACCAAACGATTTCTCTTGGGCAGATTTAGTTTCCGAAAACCAAGTTTTCGAGCTGGGTTTTTTCCATCCCGGGAAATCAACGAATGTGTATCTAGGTATATGGTACAAAGCCACACCTCATATTGTAGTGTGGATTGCTAACAGAAACAGTCCCATCGCTGTATCGCAAGGTGTAGTTTTGGCGATTTCAGAAAATGGAAGAAGTCTTGCTATATGCAGAGGTGGAGATGGAGCCGTTATTTGGTCGGAGAATCTATCGAGGGTGGCATTCCGGCCATTTTTACGGCTACTGGACACCGGAAACCTAATTGTTGCGGAGGAGCCGGCGACGGAAGGTACCTGTGGCAGAGTTTTGACTACCCAACCGACACGTGGCTACGGGTATGAAGATTGTAGACGATCTTGATTCTGGGTTTCTGTTGAAGTCTCCCTTTATCCCACATCGACTTTGTAACGATCTTAACTATAACATATAACTTGGAGTACCCTCCCCCTTAGTAAGGCCTTATTAGGGGGTGAGTGGCCCATTTCTACATGGCATCAGAGCGGGTCCAAAGTCGATGTGGTTGATTGGTCCATGTTTATATGGATATTTAGCCGCTGATGGCTTGAGCCGATTATGGCTTTGATTTGTTCACGTGTAGTGCCGATGATGGCCTACACGTGAGGGGGCGTGTTGAAGTCTCCCTTTATTCCACACCGACTTTGTAACGATCTTAACTATAACATATAACTTGGAGTACCCTCCCCCTTAGTAAGGCCTTATTAAGGGGTGAGTGGCCCTTTTCTACAGTTTCAAACGAACTTGACATCTTGGAGAAATCCCCACGATCCTTCGCCCGGAGATTTTACATTGAAAATCGAGAACGAGGGTATGGCTGAGGTAGTGATTTTCGAAGGCACAAGGAAAAGATTGCGAACTGGAAAGTGGAACGGGGTGTATTTCAACGGCATCCCTCTCTATAGCAGAGCTAACCCAAGGTTCGAGTTGATGTTCAAAGAGGAGAGGCTGATCTACATCTTGAGACCTTATGAAAGCTCAGTTATCACGAGAACAACGCTAGAGCTCTCTGGTTCAGCTCCTCGCTATATCATGAATCCAAAAAATGATAAGTGGAATCATATGTTCGCGTTTCCACGAGATCAGTGCGACTACTATGGTAGCTGCGGTCCAAATGGTCTATGCACAACGGAAAAGGAACAGAGGTGCGAGTGTTTGAAGGGATTTTCCCCAACTTCGCAGAACGACTGGGAGCTTCAAGATTGGAGCGGTGGATGTGAAAGAATCACACCATTGAATTGTGGCAGTGGGGATGGCTTTGTAGAGGTTAGAGGGGTGAATTATCCTGATATGTTGAGGTATTGGCTGAACAGAACTGTGAGTCTTGAAGAATGCAGAGATGAGTGCTTGAAAAACTGCAACTGCACTGCGTATGCTAATCCTTACATAAGTAATGGAGGCAGTGGGTGTTTGATGTGGTATGGTGAACTCTTTGATATCAGAGAAGTTCCTGGAGTAGATGTTATGCAGAACATCTATGTGCGCGTACCGGTCTCAGAACTAGGTTAGTGTATGCATATACGAGCTTTTGTGATTTGTAAGAAAGTTGTGTGGATATGACACTTCTCTTGGTGATTTTGTATGTAGATTTCAGCTCCGATGTAGAGGAGGAGGGGGAGAAGAAAGGGCATATGAACTTAATACTAATATCAATTGCTGCTGGAGTCGTTGTCTCGAGTTTTATCAATGGAGGTATAGTTTTAGTGGCGAGATGGAAGAAGAGAGGTAACAACATCAATGGCTTGTGTAGTTTACTAGTCTTAAAATCTGTTGTGATAATGCTTAATATCTTTTCATGCTTTCTAGCACTAAGGAGGAAGAATGAGGATATAGATTTGCCTTTAATCAAAATGGCAACTATTCTCGAAGCAACAAACAACTTCTCCGTAGAGAACGTGATAGGAAGAGGAGGTTTTGGTCCTGTTTACATGGTAATTTGCTTAAATCTAGCTGAATTTATTACTTTATCACGCGTCTTAATTTCTACAATGTTACTAATGCAAAAACAGGGCAAGCTGTCTGCACGAGAAGAAATCGCAGTCAAGAGATTGTCGAAAACTTCTGGACAAGGGCTTGAAGAGTTCAAGAATGAAGTGGTCTTGATTGCCAAGCTTCAACATAGAAACCTCGTCAGACTTCTCGGGTGCTGCATTGAAGGAGAGGAAAGGATGCTAATATATGAATACCTACAGAATAAGAGCTTGGATTATTTTGTTTTTGGTGAGGCCTATTATACCCCTTTTCATCAATTTGCTAGTTTGGAAAATCTAACAAGTATTCTGTCATTTGCAGATGCGGATCGAAGGACACTTTTGACATGGCCTAAGCGCTTTGACATCATCATGGGAATCGCAAAGGGGCTGCTGTATCTCCACCATGATTCAAGATTAAAGATCATCCATCGAGATCTAAAAACGAGCAACATTTTACTAGATGCAGATTTGAATCCAAAAATCTCAGATTTTGGCTTAGCACGGACTTTTGAAGAGGAACAATATGTATCAAGAACAAGGAGAGTTGTTGGCACTTTGTAAGTTCTCTTGCATCTAATAAAAGCAAACTGTTATTTCCCCTTGTGGCGTAATATGTGTCAACATTTTCGTTGCAGTGGCTATATGGCTCCGGAGTATGCATTTCACGGGAAATTCTCAGTGAAATCCGACGTCTATAGTCTTGGAGTCGTGCTGCTAGAGATAATAAGTGGCAAGAAGATCAGTGGATTTGAACACAACGGTCATCATCATAGCCTCCTGGGCCATGTATTCCTCTTGATGTTCATGATGCATTCATTGTGAAAAAAGTGTTTTTCAGTACTATTGACTTTGAAAAATCTATTCACATGTTATTTCGTTGCAGGCATGGTTGCTATGGAGAGAGAGGAGGATTTTAGATGTGATGGATGAGTGTTTGAAAGATACATATATCGAAACTGAAGTGAAGAGATGCATAAACTTGGCGTTGTTATGCGTCCAAAAATTAGCAGAAGATAGGCCAATCATGGCTTCTGTGATTTTGATGTTAGCAACTGAGGGAGCAATTCTTCCTCAACCTAATGAGCCTGGTTTCTTTGTTGAAGGAAGCTTTAGCCCTCTACGAAGCTGTACCTTGTCAGGTATCAAGTCCAACAACAATTCACTTACCATTACTGACGTGGAGGCTAGATGAGGAGATAGCTACATGTCTGCTTCCTGACAACGAAGAGGATACATTTGTTGAGATGCCAGTTATCCTCAGGTATTTGAAGGTATGTGAGGGTGGGGATGGATTTGTAGAGGTTAGAGGGGTGAAGTATCCTGATATGTTGAGTTTCTGGCTGAATAGAACCATGAGTCTTGAAGAATGCAGAGATGAGTGCTTGAAAAACTGCAATTGCACTGCGTATGCTAATCCGTTCATCACTGATGCAGGCAGAGGGTGCTTGATGTGGTATGGTGAACTCCTTGATATCAGAGAAGTTCCTGGAGTAGATATAAAGCAGAACATCTATATTCGCGTACCGGTTTCAGAACTAGGTTAGTGTATATGTATACATATATGAACCTTTGCTCATATTTTGAAGTTCATTGTCTTGGTTATTTTGTCCGTAGATTTTAGCTCCAATCTAGAAGAGGAGAAGAAAGGGACTGTACATTTGATATTAATATCGATTGTTACTGGAGTCATTGTCTCGAGTTTTATCAATGGAGGTATAGTTTTACTGGCGAGAAGGAAGAAAAGAGGTAACGACATTATTTTACTAATTCTTGAAAAAATCTATTTTGATGCTTAATGAATGCAGTCAAGCATTAATTCTTTTGTCATTTCATGCTTCTTAGCACAAAAGAGGAAAAATGAGGATATAGATTTGCCTCTAATCAAAATGGCAACTATTCTGGAAGCAACAAACAACTTCTCCACGGAGAACATGATAGGAAGAGGAGGTTTTGGTTCCGTTTACATGGTAATTTGCTTAAGTTTAACAGTCATTACTTCAACTGGTATCTTACTCCAGTTTAATCAATGCATAAGCAGGGGAAACTGTCCCAAGGAGAAGAAGTCGCAGTCAAAAGATTGTCGATAACTTCTGGACAGGGGCTTGAAGAGTTCAAGAACGAAGTAGTCTTGATTGCCAAACTTCAACATAGAAACCTCGTCAGACTTCTTGGGTGTTGCATCGAAGGGGAGGAAATGGTGCTGATATATGAATATCTACAGAATAAGAGCTTGGATTATTTTGTTTTCGGTGCTGCCAAATATACCTTTTCATCTTTTGTTGGTTTAAAAATCCAATAAATTTATATATATCCTCTACGAAATACTCATCAAGTACTCTCATATGCAGATTCTAATCGAAGAACTCTTTTGACATGGCCTAAGCGTTTTGACATCATCATGGGAATTACAAAGGGGCTGCTGTATCTCCACCATGATTCCAGATTGAAGATCATCCATCGGGATCTAAAAACGAGCAACATTTTACTAGATGCGGATCTGAATCCAAAAATCTCAAGACTTTGGCTTAGGACAAACTTTTGAAGAGGATCAATCTGTATCGAGAACAAGGAGAGTTGTTGGAACATAGTAAGCTTTCTCATCAAAGCAAACTTGCTATTTTCCATGGTGGCCTAATGTGTCAATATGTCTATGCAGTGGGTATATGGCTCCGGAATATGCATTTCAAGGGAAATTCTCAGTGAAGTCGGACGTCTATAGCCTTGGAGTGGTACTGCTAGAGATAATAAGTGGAAAAAAGATCCATGGATTTGAACACAACGATCATCATCATAGCCTGCTGGGTCATGTATTCCTCTTGCCCAAAAATGTTAAATTTGTTGATATATATAATAAGAAAATTCTGATAAAGGTATGTGGTGGCAGGCATGGTTTCTTTGGAAAGAGAAGAGGATTATGGAGTTGATGGATGGATGCTTGAATGATGAACACATTGAATCCCAAGTGAAGGGATGCATAAATGTGGTGGTGTTATGCGTTCAAAATTTAGCAGAAGATGGGCCAATCATGCCATCGGTGGTTTGGATGTTAGCAACTGATGGAGCAATTCTTCCTGAACCTAACGAGCCTGGATTTTTTGTGGGAGCTGGAAGTTTTAAACCTCTACATAGTTATAGTAAATCCAACAACAGTTCACTTACCATTACTGATGAGGAACAAAGTCAATGGAAAAGAGAGTGAAACAAAATAGAATGCTAAATTCGACTTCCAAGTTCGAATCAACGAGAAAATGAGAACTTGATTCTCAACTCTTGATAAAAGATTAATACAATATTCAACTCTTCTCAAACTCCTTCATACGATGAGTTCTTATAGAAAAAGAGTAATAAAAGACTCAATAAAAGAAATAACTTTCAGACTTCCAAATTAAAGAAACTCCCCAACTTCTAGTCTTAACTTTTAAATAGCCATAACTCTTCCTATATGTTGAATCGAGGCGACCGTTCAATGCCGCAACGGTGCATAAATCAGATCCTTGTAGAGAAAGCAATGGATTGTACTACATCATCCCCTCCAGGTGGGAAAGAACTCGTCCCAGAGTTCAGCTCGTTTTCACCATGGTATGGGGTCAAATCACGTACATTAAAAGTCGAGTGAGTGTGCAAATGGGCTGGCAACTCAATTTTATACGCATTGTCATTTATCTTCTTCAACACTTGGCAAGGACCTACCTTCTTTTCTTTGAGCTTGCTGTATGTTCCAGCAGGAAACCTCTCCTTCTTCAAATAAACCCAAACAAGGTCACCCTCGTTGAAGATTTGAGCTCGTCGATGAGTATTTGCAGCATCTTTGTAGGAATCATAACTCTGCTCAAGTTTCCTTTTCACGTCTTCCCGAATCCTCTCCATTGACATAGCAAATTCTTCAACCTTCTTGCAAGAACTAGGAACTCCAGAAAGGTCAAGATAATGGGTTGGATTCTTCCCATAGACAACTTCAAATGGACTCTTTCCCGTAGAACGACTTACAGCAGAATTGTAAGCAAATTCAGCCTGCGATAGAATAGCGTCCCATTGTTTTGGCCTTTTGGAAGTAAGACTTCGGAGCAGATTTCCCAAGTGCGATTGACAACTTCGGTTTGGCCGTCTGTTTCTGGGTGATATGCACTGCTATAGAGTAAGTTAGTCCCCAACTTCTTCCACAAGCTCCTCCAAAAGTGACTAAGAAACTTAGTATCACGATCAGATACGATACTCTTCGGAAAACCATGAAGTTTGACAACTTCTCTAAAATAAAGTTCAGCAATGTAAGAAACATCCATGGTCTTCTTACATGGTATGAAGTGAGCCATCTTGGAGAAACGGTCAACTACAACAAAAATTGAATCAAAACCTCTTTGTGTTTTCGGTAGCCCCACAACAAAATCCATGCTAACAGCTTCCCAAGGAGTATCGGGAATAGGCAACGGGGTGTATAAACCAGTATTCTGACTTCGGCCTTTGCACGTTTGGCAAATGCGACACCTCTTCACAAACCTCGCAACATCTCGATAAAGAGAAGGCCAAAAATATTTTTCCCTGATTAACAACAAAGTTTTATCCCGTCCAAAATGCCCACCAAGACCACCACCATGAAGTTCTTTGATGATAAATTCCCTAAGAGAACTCTTAGGAATGCACAAGCTCGTTCCTTTGAAAAGAAAACCATCAAGCAACTGAAATTCACTACAATTACCTTGCTTGCATTGTTTATGAATTTCCATGAAATCAGGGTCATCTGCATATAATTCTCTCATGCTGTTGAATCCTTCCAGTTGGCAACTCACTGAATTTAGCAAAGTGATCTTCCGGCTAAGTGCATCAGCAACTTTGTTAAGCTTTCCACTCTTATGCTTCAAAACAAAAGTGTATTCTTGCAAGAATGTTACCCAACCTGCATGCCTCCGATTCAAGTTTGATTGAGAGTTAATATGCTTGAGAGCTTCATGATCAGAATTGAGGATGAACTCTCTTTGGATCAGATATGGACGCCAATGCCGAAGAGCTTGGACTACAGCATAAAGCTCTACGTCGTACGTCGAATACTTCTTCCTTGTTTCATTCAATTTCTCGCTAAAGAAAGCAAGTGGATGACCTTCTTGACTAAGCACACCACCGATACCGACATGAGATGCATCACAATCAACTTCAAATATTTTATCAAAATTAGGAAGCGCAAGAACAGGTGCACTCGATAACCTTTCTTTGACAACCCTGAAACTCTCCTCGGCCTCTTGAGTCCAATTGAACTCCTTCTTCTTCAAGCAATCTGTTAGAGGGGCTGCAATGGTACTGAAACTTCTGATAAATCTCCGATAAAATGAAGCTAAACCATGAAAGCTTCGAACTTCATGCAGGCTCTTAGGAGTAGGCCACTCCCGAATTGCTTTAACCTTTTCCTCATCCACCATAATGCCATTAGGAGTAAGGATGAACCCAAGGAAAACTAGACGATCAGTCATGAAGGAACATTTCTTGAGGTTCACATACAGCTTCTCTTTCCTCAAAGTGGATAAAACTTCCCTCAAGTGTTTGATGTGATCCGACGGATTCCTGCTATAAATAAGAATGTCATCAAAGTATACCACGACAAATTTACCAATAAAATTGCGAAGTGCTTGGTTCATCATCCGCATGAAGGTTCTTGGAGCATTGGATAAGCCAAATGGCATGACAAGCCATTCATATAAGCCTTCACGAGTTTTGAAGGCCGTCTTCCATTCGTCTCCCGGCTTGATTCGAATTTGATGGTAGCCGCTGCGCAGATCAATTTTAGAAAATATTTGTGCCCCAGCTAGCATGTCAAACATGTCATCAATCCTAGGTATGGGAAACCTGTACTTGATGGTGATTCGGTTGAGTGCTCGGCTATCAACACACATTCTCCACGAACCATCTTTTTTTGGAGTTAAGAGAGCAGGGACGGCACAAGGACTCAAGCTCTCTCTTATGAAGCCTTTGTTCAGCAAGTCCAACACTTGCCAGTTCAGCTCCTCATGCTCGGTTGGGCTCATTCGATAATGCGATTTGTTAGGGAGAGCTGCTCCTGGAGTTAAATCAATTTGGTGTTGGATTTCCCGAAGCGGTGGAAGCCCATGAGGTAAGTCACCTGGAGTAAGGTTCTCAAATTCCTTCAAAAGCCCCTTGACGTTGCTTGGTATTGGTGACGTTTTCTCTGTCTCTTTAGCCACCAATAGATACACAACACCACCATTTTGTGCCTCCTTTTCAAACTGAGACAAGGTAAGCAAAGTATTTCCCTCCTCTTCGTTTGAAGACTTGGGGTGAGGCATATTTTTGTAGGGTAAAAGTACAATCTCAATCTTTCCCATAAAGAATGTATAAGTATTTTTTCTCCCATCATGTATAGCACTCCTATCATATTGCCATGGCCTTCCCAAAAGTATATGGCCAATGTCCATAGGCACCACATCACACCAAACTTTATCATGATAGTTTTTACCCATCGAAAAAGAAACAAGACATTTCTTATCGATACGTACCTCATTATCCTTCTTTATCCACGAAACTGAATATGGATGAGCATGTGCAGTTGTTGTAAGGTTTAGTTTGTCCACCATTTCTTGAGAAACAAAGTTCTCAAAACTGCCTCCATCAATCACTAACGAGCATATCTTCCCATATGCTTTACACTTCGTCCGGAAGATGTTATGCCGTAACCAAGATTGATTATTGGCATGTTTTGGGGCTGCAAGAACTCTTCGTATCACCAAACTTTCTCCATCTTCAGCTTCGATCTCCTCACGTTCTTGCTCACCATCCTCGTCATAGATTGGATCATCATCTTCAAGCTGTGGCTCTCCATCTTCTTCGGCTACCACTCCGGTACGAGCATGAAATTTTCGATTAGGACATTCATTCATATAATGACCCGTTTGACCACACTTGAAACATGGTTTCGATTTGTTTTTAGAAACTGAATCAACACCTTTTTTGTTTGCGCCCTTCTTCAGAACATTCTTACTTGACTCTCCCTTTTGAGGATAGAGGCTTTGTACATCAACATATCTCTTTGCCCCACGCCTCTGCAATTTGGATTCAACTTTCAATGCAAGTTGATATGCATCATTAAGTCTCCACAGTTGCTGCATTTCCACTTCGTCTTTGATCGAAGCTTTGAGCCCGTTGACATATCTCGCCACGAGTTGATCTTCAGATTCTTGGTTGTTGACTCTTGCCATTAGTTTGTAGAACTCTTCAGTATAATCCGTCACACTTTTGCCGGCTTGTTGCAAAGTATTGAATTGCACAAAAATATTTTGAGCAAAGTCTGCCGGAAGGAAATTCTCACGAAGCCTAGCCTTCATTTTCTCCCAAGAATTAATTTTCTGTTTTCCTTTACGCAACCTCATCTCCTGCGTATTATCCCACCAGAGTGATGCATAACCTCGAAGCCGAGTAGCCACGAGTTTAACTTTTTGATGATCAGTGATATCCTTGTATTCAAAAAGTTTCTCTACGGCACTAAGCCAATCGAGAAATTCGTCCGGTCGAAGATGACCATGAAATTCTGGTATATCCATCTTCACAAAATCTGTAGAATGAGTGAACCTTGAGAAGTTGTTACCTTCTCCATTGGCGAAAGGATTCACATACTCTGAATCATCACTGGAATAGCCACGGCCTGAACCACGTTCACTTCTGGCTTCCTGATGCTCAAGACGTATGGTTAACTCCTCGACTTGCCTCTGAAGTGCCTGAATTACAGCATCTCGTTCATCTCCGGGATTTTCCATGTTTCCTCTACCACGTCCGCCTCTTCCTCTTCTTGCTGCCATTGCAAAAAGATGAAAACCCCAAGAGCGTACGTTGGCTCTAGATACCAAATGATGAGGAACAAAGTCAATGGAAAAGAGAGTGAAACAAAATAGAATGCTAAATTCGACTTCCAAGTTCGAATCAACGAGAAAATGAGAACTTGATTCTCAACTCTTGATAAAAGATTAATACAATATTCAACTCTTCTCAAACTCCTTCATACGATGAGTTCTTATAGAAAAAGAGTAATAAAAGACTCAATAAAAGAAATAACTTTTAGACTTCCAAATTAAAGAAACTCCCCAACTTCTAGTCTTAACTTTTAAATAGCCATAACTCTTCCTATATGTTGAATCGAGGCGACCGTTCAATGCCGCAACGGTGCATAAATCAGATCCTTGCAGAGAAAGCAATGGATTGTACTACATCAATTACGGACTTGGAGGATAGATGAGGAGATCTCTACTTGCTATAATTGCCTTTTTTTTTTCTTTCCCCTTATTTGAGTCTAACATCAATTATATGCTTGAGAATGTGAATCCTTTGACAATATGCAAGTGTTCAGACAACGAAGCGCAACTCAGTTGGTAAGACACTTTCCCTCCAATCAAGAAATTGAGAATTTGAGTCAACATCGAGTGCGTGTGTGTGAGTGTGTTGTGTTTGTTTGATCCAAAAAAATAAATAAATGCAAGCGTTCATGTTACAGTATTAATATTGAAAGCCTCATTGAAATAAAAATGAAGTTAAATAGGACTAAATCCGAAACTTGAAGGCTAAAACGAACATATCTAAGGCCTATGCTCCCTCCGACGGACGCATAGCCAGTTCAGATTTCCGTCGACGTAAAGTTTTTCAACATGGGTGTTCTGGTGTCGTACACGGTACATCCATTAACGACGAAAAGTCTTGTTACTATCCAGAGTCTTCTTTCAATTTCCTTCCTTTGACTTCCCAAATCTTTTCAGTTTTCACCATGCACTCCGTTTCATCCTTCTCCGTTCGATCTCAATGAAATGGCGCCTTCCCTTTTCGCTGTAATCCTTTTCTGTTTGGTTGAATCCATCTCCCTCAAATTAACATCTGCCGCAAACCATACACTTTTCAACAACCAAACGATTTCTCCTGGGCAGACTTTAGTTTCTGAAAACCAAGTTTTCGAGCTGGGTTTTTTCCACCCCGGGAAATCAACGAATGTATCCTTAGGGATATGGTACAAAGCCACACCTCATATAGTAGTCTGGGTGGCAAACAGGAACAATCCCATCACTGTATCGCAAGGAGTATTTTTGGCGATTTCAGAAAATGGAAGAACTCTTGCTATATGCAGAGACGGATATGGAGCCGTTATCTGGTCGGCAAATCTATCGAGGGTGGCATTCCGGTCATTTTTACGGCTACTGGACACTGGAAACCTAATTGTTGCGGAGGAGCCGGCGGCAGAAGGGTACCTATGGCAGGGTTTCGATTACCCAACTGACACGTGGCTACCGGGTATGAAGATTGTAGACGATCTCAATTCCGGCGTGATGACGAACCTGACATCATGGAGAAATTCCGATGATCCTGCGCCTGGAGATTTCGTTGCGAAAATCGAGAACGAGGGCTTAGCTGAGATAGTGATTTACGAAGGCACGAGGAAAAGATTGCAAACTGGGAAGTGGAATGGGCTGTATTTCAACGGCATTCCTTGGTTTCGCAGTTTTGTCCCAGGAATTGAACTGATGTTCAAAGAGGAGAGGCTGATATCCATGTCAAGGCCTTATCACAGCTCAATTATCAGGAGATCAACACTAGAGCTCTCTGGTTCAGTTCCTCGATATATCATGAATCCAAGAAATGATAAGTGGAATCCTATGTTCACGTTTCCACGAGATCAGTGCGACTACTATGGCAGCTGCGGTCCAAATGGTGTATGCACAATGGAAAAGGAACAGAGGTGCGAGTGTTTGAAGGGTTTTTCCCCGACTTTGCAGAACGATTGGGACCTTCAAGATTGGAGTGGTGGGTGTGCTAGAGATACACCATTGAATTGTGGGAGTGGGGATGGATTTGTAGAGGTTAGAGGGGTGAAGTACCCTGATATGTTGAGTTACTGGCTTAACATAACCATGAGCCTTGGTGAATGCAGAGATGAGTGCTTGAAAAACTGCAACTGCACTGCTTGTGCTAATCCTTACATAAGTAATGGAGGCAGTGGGTGTTTGATGTGGTATGGTGAACTCCTTGATATCAGAGAAGTTCCTGGAGTAGATGTTATGCAGAAGATCTATGTGCGCGTACCGGTTTCAGAACTAGGTTTGTGTATGCATATACGAGCCTTTGTGATTTGTAAGAAAGTTTTGTGGATATGACACTTTTCTTGGTGATTTTGTATGTAGAGTTTAGCTCTGATCTAGAGAAGGAGGAGAAGAAAGGGCGTATGAACTTAATACTAATATCAATTGCTGCTGGAGTCGTTGTCTCAAGTTTTATCAACGGAGGTATAGTTTTGATGACAAGATGGAAGAAGCAAGGTAACTATATACATATGACTGGTGTAGTGTACTAGTCTTAAAATCTGTTGTGATAATGCTTGATATCTTTTCATGCTTCTTAGCACTAAAGAGGAACAATGAGGATATAGATTTGCCTTTAATCAAAATGGCAACTATTCTGGAAGCAACAAACAACTTCTCCATAGAGAACATGATAGGAAGAGGAGGTTTTGGTCCTGTTTACATGGTACTTAATTTGCTTAAATCTAGCTAAATTTATTACTTCAGCAGGTGTCTTACTCCAATTTTATTAATGCATGAACAGGGCAAGCTGTCAGCACGAGAAGAGATCGCTGTCAAGAGATTGTCGAAAACTTCTGGACAGGGGCTCGATGAGTTCAAGAATGAAGTGGTCTTGATTGCCAAGCTTCAACATAGAAACCTCGTCAGACTTCTCAGGTGCTGCATTGAAGGAGAGGAAAGGATGCTAATATATGAATACCTACAGAATAAGAGCTTGGATTATTTTGTTTTTAGTGAGGCCTATTATACTCCTTTTCATCAATTTGCTAGTTTGGAAATTCTAATAAATGTCATATGCAGATTCTAATCGAAGAACTCTTTTGACATGGCCTAAGCGCTTTGACATCATCATGGGAATTGCAAAGGGGCTGCTGTACCTCCACCATGATTCCAGATTGAAGATCATCCACCGGGATCTAAAAACGAGCAACATTTTACTAGATGCAAATCTGAATTCAAAAATCTCAGACTTTGGCTTAGCACGGACTTTTGAAGAGGATCAATCTGTGTCTAGAACTAGGAGAGTTATCGGAACATAGTACGTTTTCTTGAATCTCATCAAACCGCTTTCCTAGCTATTCTTTCATAGTGGCCTAATTACTCTTATATTTTCCGTGCAGTGGGTATATGGCTCCGGAATATGCATTTCACGGGAAATTCTCAGTGAAGTCCGATATCTTCAGTCTCGGAGTGGTGATGCTAGAGATAATTAGTGGGAAGAAGAATAGAGGATTCGAACACAACGATCATCATCATAGCCTCCTGGGCCATGTATTTCTCTTGATGTTTATGCTGCCTTCTCGAAGTTTTTTTCTTTTTCTTTTTCTTTTTTCTTCTTTGGGGGAGGGGGGAGTGTGTTGCATATTATAAACTGTTAAAAATCTGTTCACATGTTATCCGGTTGCAGGCGTGGTTGCTATGGAGAGAGAAGAGGATTTCAGAGGTGATGGATGAGTGTTTGAAAGATACATATGTTGAATCCCAAGTGAAGAGATGCATAAACGTGGCGTTATTATGCGTTCAAAGATTAGCAGAAGATAGGCCAATAATGCCATCAGTGGCTTTGATGTTAGCAACTGATGGAGCAATTCTTCCTGAACCTAATGAGCCTGGTTTTTTTGGTGGAGTAAGTTTTAGCCCTCTACGAAGTTGTACCTTGTCAGGTGTTAAGTCCAACAACAATTCACTTACCATTACTGATGTGGAGGCTAGATGAGGAGATAGTTACATGCCTCCTTCCATACAACGAAGACGGGGACGTTCATTGAATATATAACGAGGTCTAAAATAAGGAGACGCCTCATATTCGTTGATCCTGAGTATTTATGCGCTGCAAATTCTTTAAATTTATTGGGTACAGTACAATGTAAATGTCACAAGTCAACCTTGGTTAATCTTAAGTAAATGCTTTTTTTTTTTTTTTTTTTCCTTTACACATGAAATGCCCATCCTTAATTATTTTACTTTTTTTTTTTTTTTTTTTGTTTCAGATGAAAAGTCATCCCGAGTTATATTGCTTAAGTTTCAAGATTGTGACTCTATTGACAATATGCAAACGTTCATGTCATGTTTACTAGAATCGAACGTCGTCCTTATTTATATTTATTTAATTATTTTATCCTATATTATTACGGGGGAAAGACATATATAACCATTTAGGATAGATATGTATGTTTTTTAACCACTATGATAGATATGTATGTTTTTTAACCACTTTTGATTTAAAAGACTATCTTACCCTTACTTTTAAGTCAAAAAAGAAGATGTTGACTCCTTATATAATTAATATAGAATATTCATATTTTGTCTAATAATCTAGCAGGCCCCACGCTTTATTCACACTTCTTTTTTTGTTTTACACGGTTATTTATTTCTTCTCACCCACACGGCTACCAACAAATTAATTCATGTAAGAGGGGTTGTTAGAATTAAATTCAAAACTACCAAGAAATTTAATAGAAGCAAAACGAAATCCTCACACTCTCATATTCTCTAAAATTATCAAAAATAGAGAAGAAAAATGTGGAAAAAACGCCTATAAATTTTAGATAAATCTGGGTTTAATTTCAATCAAAAATTTAAGGTATGTTCCTTAGCATACTTGTTTATTCATATTTAACATTGGAAATTTGTTCGAATTTGATTATTATTGAGTAAACGTGATATTTTAGACGTAAAATGATGATTGAGCATCTTGTTTTATTTTTAAAACCGTATTTGGACACGATGTTTTGAATAAAATTGGTGTATTGAGAGTAACTGATGGTGCATGGTTAAAGAATAAATAATTTTTGGCATTTTGTTGTTCTTCATGACTCGGCCGAAGTGGCACGGTTGATTCACCCGTGTTAGACACGGTTTGATCAACCGTGCGTGACACGGTTGATCAAACAGTGTCTAACACGGTTTGATCGACATTGTTAGGCACGGTTGATCAACCGTGCGAGATGATCAACCGTGCGTGACTTGGTTTATCAACCGTGTTAGACACGGTTAACTTTCTATTGCACGGTTGAATATTTATCATTTCTATTTCTTTTGTTGTTTCGCAGGAATGTCGTGGCAGCGCTTGATTATATGCCACGGTGGTTACTGGCAGAGATCGGAGTATATAGACGGGGACGAAATTCTTGTGCACGTGCCTGTTTTGGAATTAAGTCGTGATAGAGTATTAAAAGAGATTCGAGAACAAGTGGGCGTTTCGGATGGTTCGTTGTTCTACTTGATGAACAAGACCAACGGAGTTGGGAAAATCAAGGTTGCTCTAAATACAGACACCGATTTATTTCGAATGATCATAGAGGAGAAAAACGAACCGACTGTGTATGTCATCGAGAAAGATAAAGTAAATCCACGGTTTGAGGTGAATTCAGGAGTTCCGATACACGAGGCTTCAATTCCGAATGTCAATTTAGATGATAATGATGATGAGCCTATAAACGAGGAAGAGGTCGTCGTGGGGCAACGTGCTGCATTGTTTGAATCATTGGTTACTGAATTCACTGCATGGATCCAAAGACAAGACAATGTTGATAAGTTTATTGGGCTTCGTAGCTTATCCTCGGATCAACACGTGACACGAGACGACGGTTTAGGAACTAATAACAACGCCCTGAGAAACTGGTCGATTCCTCTGTTAGATCTAGAGAGCGCACTTCCATTGGGTTGGGATGAACCTTCGGTACCGGAATTTGGGAATTTAAGCATTGGAAGTATCTTCAGGACGAAGGATGACTTATCCATAACCGTGGGAATGTATCACCTACAAAACAAGTTAGAATACCGTGTAGATCGTTCTGCAAAAGATCGTGTTGGATTTTTATGCAAACACGAAGGGTGCCCGTTTAAGTGTCGTGCCACGCAGGATGGCACAATTTGGAGAGTTCATAAATATTCTCCCGGACATACTTGTTATATGGTGTTGGATCGAACTGCTCCTCGACAGGTACCTGCAAAGGTCGTTGCACATTACTTTGCACGTAGATTGGTCACCGAGGGTGCGGTTCTGAAGCCGATTGAGATGATGGCAGAGATGCGTTCTGAATTTGGCATTGAGATTGATTATAGATTTGCTCTGCGTTCGAGGAACATCGCCATAGAGATGACATATGGTGGGTTTGAGAACTCGTACGATAGGCTTCCTTCTTATCTGTACGAGTTGAGAGAGAAAAATCCAGGTACCGTCTATGATATTCAAACGTCTCACGAGA
The DNA here is from genome assembly GCA_001642375.2 of Mentha longifolia. Lineage (NCBI taxonomy): Eukaryota > Viridiplantae > Streptophyta > Magnoliopsida > Lamiales > Lamiaceae > Mentha > Mentha longifolia. Next base: position 41,813,409 of record CM038113.1, on the reverse strand, counting down.
ATCGGTTACGTTACGTGTTTCTTGCTCTTGGACAGTCTATTGAAGTATTTGGTGATGGCCACCTTCGCCCGGTCATTGTCGTGGATGGAACCCACCTCAAGGGAAGGAATACGGGCACATTGTTTGTCGCAGTGACAAAAGATGGGAACGAAGGGATATTTCCCCTCGCCATCGGCTTGGGTCCGGTCGAGGAGGATGAGTCTTGGACATGGTTCTTTTGGAAATTAAAGAGTTGTTTTGGCGAGCCGGATGAACTTTTGATTGTGTCCGATGGGCATGTTAGCATACGCAACGCCATACGGACCGTTTACCCAAATGCCGCACACGGATTGTGTTATTATCACTTGTCGAAGAACTTAGCAACTTATGGGCCTCACGTGGCTCCTATATTTCAGACGACTGCGTATTCATATCGCGATGCTCAATTCAATGAAATGATGACAGCATTGAGTGGCATGGGTCGTGGCGCAGCTTACAGGAGGCTTTTGGATATTGGCATCGAGAAGTGGGCACGCTCTAAGTGTCCCGTCCGACGTTTTAGCTTCATGACTTCTAATCCGGCGGAGACGATGAATAGCCGTTTGTTGTGGGCAAGACGTTTGCCAATATGTGCGATGATCGAGACATATCGTGCCGTGTTAGAGAAATGGTTCGATGAGCGACGTGAGAGCGCTTCTGTGAGAGAGCATCCATTGACTGAGGAGGCTTTTGCCAAGTTGTCAAATTCTGTGGAAATTGGACGTACTTATACTACCCGTGGAACATCCACACATGTTTACAAGGTTGAAGGAAGAAACGGTACATACCATATTGACCTTCAAAATAAAACATGCGATTGCAGTGAGTTCGAGAAGGATTTGATACCGTGTCGACATGCATGTGCAGCTATCAGGTATTATTTCAAGTTTGCTAATCTTTAGTTGAAGCCCGAATTATTACTATTATTTTTTTATTTGATATCTAAAATATGATTTGACTTATCAGGTTTTGCGGATTGTCCGTATATGACTTCACTAGTCAGTATTACAAACAATCCACTTTATTAGCTTCTTACACTCCTCACATCTCACCTGTACCGCATCCGGAGGCTTGGAATGTGCCAGAGGAGGTTGCATCATTTACTGTCCTACCGCCAGTCATTGTTCCCCAAGCTGGTCGTCCACGGTTGAGTAGAGTTCGATCTGCAGTAGAGGGTTCTAGTCGTCAGACTTGCACTAGATGCAAGCGACATGGCCATAACCGAAGAGCATGCACGTTTGACTTACCAATTGAAGGTGTGGATCTCAATGTGGAAGCCATAGACCCTGTCACCCGACGTAGGCGAAAGAAGAAAACATGCAGCATATGCAACAGTACTGAGCATACTAATCGTAGATGTCCAGATTGGATCCCTGGAGAGGAGTAGATGTATCATGGTTTATTTCTTTTTATTAGTTATAGTAATTTATTAGTCGCATGTGTATGTTAAATAGAACAATGAACTAGATGCTATTTAGGAGTCTGTTTCACGGTTGAAATTGGTCCACAGTTGAATTTGCACGGTTGAATTGCACTGAGAGACACGGTTATAACAGTCACGGTTGATAGCTACCGTGAGACCCTAACCGTGCATACATGGAAAAAAGGGGCGTACTTGGGGTTTTTTGGGATTGATTTATAGTTTTCATTATGTATAACCGTTACATTCGTAAAAAATTATGAAATTTCATTTCGAATCAACGGAAGAAACAATGAAATTTGTAATCACACGTGACTTTGTGCAAATCTCTACATTATGAGTGTAAGGATAAGAACTTAGTGTAATTGGTTTGTGCTTGGTAGCATTTGCTCATTCTGTCAACTTATTTTTTTTATTTTTTTAAATTATTCTGCAATTATTATATGTAATAATAGTCTACCTTAGGTCATTTCATTGAACTAAAAGTTCTTGGCATTGAATGGTATGGATTTTTCGAAAATTTAATCACTTGCACTAAGATGCACGGTTACTTTGGTCCACGGTTGAATTTACACGGTTGAATTGCACTGAGAGACACGGTTGTAATAAGCACGGTTGAATTTGCACAGTTGACAGCTACCGTGAGACCCTAACCGTGCATACATGTATAAAAAAGGGGCGTAATTGGGGTTTTTTGGGATTGATTTATAGTTTTCAATATATATAACCATTACATTCATATAAAATTATGAAATTTCATTTCGAATCAACGGAAGAAACAATAAAATTTGAAATCACACGTGACTTTGTGCAAATCTCTACATTATGAGTGTAAGGATAAGAACTTAGTGTAATTGGTTTGTGCTTGGTAGCATTTGCTCATTTTGTCAACTTATTTTTTTTATTTTTTAAAATTATTCTGCAATTATTATATGTAATAATAGTCTACCTTAGGTCATTTCATTGAACAAAAAGTTCTTGGCATTGAATGGTATGGATTTTTCAAAAATTTAATCACTTGTACTAAAATGCACGGTTACTTTGGTCCACGGTTGAATTTACACGGTTGAATTGCACTGAGAGACACGGTTGTAATAAGCACGGTTGAATTTGCACGGTTGACAGCTACCGTGAACATCCCAAAATAGCATACACAGTTACTTAACACCAAGCATACATGGTTCCATTAACATCCCAAAATAGCGAGTCTATAATGATTGAGTCTATCTCCTAAATAATCAAAGAGTATCAACTAATGGCAGGAGCTCCTAAACTAAAGATTCTTCGAGCTAGGCAGTGCCGATAGTAGTACATGTATTTCTCCTCTCCGGCACAGTTGTGGGAATCATCTCGACCAAGCAACTCATCAAGGTGCATACAACTGTAAGCTCCACAACTGTCGCCGTCACTCTGCACTAGATGCTTTTTTTGGGGTACGAAGACCAACTCGAACTCATCAACGCGCTTTGGCATGCGAGTATTCTGGACCCACCAGTCAACTTTTTCTAAGAGTCGAGCCATTAGCCGAGTCACGGGCTTCAACTGATTTTTTCTTCCCAGCAACCGTATACTCGATTGAATCATACACCTCCACTTTCCATTCGTCGATGCAAATTCTAATCGTGATCCAATGATTGCCCCCGACATTGCAAATTGTTATAAACTGCACATCATTAAATAAATAATTTAAATTAATAATTAATAAAAATAAATTGTCTCATAAATAATCAAATAAATTAATTTGTTATCTAATAGAATTAATTACACCAAAATGACTTACATGATTGGCATTAAACCATGGGGTTTCGGTTGTGTCCTCAGCACCGTGAAACCATTCCACCATCGTATCCGGAGGATTCCAATTAGTGTATCTTTGATTTTCTTGTAATTTATCAAAGGATTTGGCCTTGGGATGTAGAAGTTGCAATTGTTGAAGCATTTTCACCTATAATAAAATTCCTCCACAATTAATGTTAAATTCCTAATGAATTAAAAAAAAATATAAATCTTGTGATACTTACATAAAAATGTGTGCCAATAAGTATGGTGTAAACTAGTCCGACTCCACGGGCTAATCCACGACCGAGAATGAGTCTCATTCTCCAATAAATCAAGTACAGATCTAGCACCTAAAATCAAATAATCAAATAAAAATAAAATAAATAAGTAATCCAAGTAATCAAATATAAATGAAATAAATAAGTAATTCAATTAATCAAATAAAAATAAAATAAATAAGTAATTCAAGTAATGAAATAAAAAAATATTGTATTACCTCAGCAGTTAATTGCACATCCGGATTCTCAACACCGTCGAAAAACTCCTGAGTCACTGTGTATCTGGTGGGCGTCAGCGTCAACGTTGCATCAGCCCCACTGTCCCTGAACAATTGATACAAATGCTTATTTTCTTGGATAGTACGTGGTGTTGGCACCACATATGGACTCTGGACATGCTTCGACGGTCGAATCACACGCTTAGGCAGGTTGAACATCGGTATGCCAACTTGTTCCTCTGACGGATCCTGGTACGATGATGAGAGCCTCGGCTGCGGTGTTTTCTGTAGTTCAAGGATTGCATCTCCATGGACTGATTGGGACTTAGATCTCCTTAAGGGCTCCGGCTCCTCCTCGTGCGCTGAATGATGCACGGATTTCCTCGAGGGCTCCCGCTCCTCCTCATGCTCTGAACGATGCACGGATCTCTTTGAAGGCTCTAGCTGATCGTCGTGCACTGAACGATGTACAGATCTCCTCGAGAGATCCAGCTCATAATACTCCACTGACCGCCGCACAGATCTCCTCGAGGGCTCAGGATCATGTTGCACTGATCGCCTAGGCTGATCCACGATGGCGTCCTCAAAATGTCTCTCACCGATTACCGACCTCATCGGAGATCGGCTACGATATGGTGAACGTCTCCGGCCGAAGATATCTGTAAGATGTCCAACAACAAGCTTGGCCATTCTGACTATCCAATCTTCATTTGGACGATCACAGTGTAGCTTGCAAGGGTCACCGTGTACACAACAAACAACATCTGATGACCCGTCAGGCATTTCTTCGTACCTAGGCCGTTTTGTCGGAGCTCTTGGGGGAGGAGAAGACTTCTTTGGGGTCCGCTTTTGTCGTGCAGGACCTTTTTTCTGCTGTATGGCGTCATCAACCCTTCGACATTTTAATTTCTGAACTACTCTTGCCATCTCCTTCGTCGCTTTGTGTGCTCTTGCATGTGTCGGTTTCTTCTTGAAAGCGTGGCGCTGAGAAGGCACAAACTTAACATCAAACCGGTCCTCGTTTCTCGCACTCACAACATACAGCTGTGTGCGCTCGACGGAATTAGGTCGAAGAGGAAGATACTCGATCTATAAAATTTTAACAAATATATAAATATCGACACTTTTTTTTTGCATTAACTTACTAAATTAAATATCAAAATATTTATTTTATTTATTATAAATTAATAGAATAGTAAATTAAAAATTACCGTTGGATTAGCAAAGAAATCCGTATAATCCAACACTGAATAAAACGTGGTCCATCTGCGCAGTCGGGGCGTGTCCTCATTAGAATCTCGGGTCCCGCACCGACGTCCAAGACTAGGTATCACCTCATATGACCATATCTGAAAAGCCCAAACTGGGCCGTAGAAACGATACTGCCGCCGCTTGTTACCTATTTCGCTCGGATCCTTCGCTGTAACACCCATGCTGTGGCAAAATATCTGAAACGAGTACGACCCCCATGGAAACTTTAACCACTCATCCTCGTTCTCCACTAGTGCCCATGCCCAATCATCAACATGTTTGTCATCATCGCAACAAACCAGCATGTAATAATACATTATCAAATTGGCTGCCTTCAGATAATCATCGGGCGAGTCCAGTTGCTTAGCGTTGAAATCTCCACGTAGGGTAGCAGCTTTAGTTTTTACACCATTATATTTTTGATACAAAAGGCTTGAAGCTGGTATTTCGTGGCGGGCATTGGGATTGAAATTGGATTTTCCGAACATCAAACCAGTCACTAGGGCATAATCGAGGGCAGTAAATCGTACGACCCTCCCACCGATGTCAAAAACTTTCTCGTACTCCGAGAATGAATCGTCTATGAGCTCTCGTGCAACAAGCTCATGCAATGAATTTTTATCGCACTCGCCCCTCCGAAGATCAAGTAGACAGCCAAATGGCCCGGCTTTAAATCTATCAACTGTCGCTTGTCCGCCATGATCCTCAAGGATCTTCGGTATCTGTTCTATAATCTCATCTCGAACGTGGAGATAAAGTTTAGCTTTATAACCTTGCATGTTAGGCCTCGCCCATTGGTACCTAAGCTGTAAACAATTCGTGAAATCAATAAATAAGAATTTTAAAAAATAAATTAAAAAAAATGAAATTGAAATTATAGCCGTTCACAGTAACACGGTTAGAGGAACGGTTGAAACTTAACCGTAACTGTGTCAGGCACGGTTGAACATGAATAGTAACCGTGTTAGACACGGTTAAACTCAACCGTGCCAAAGGCACGATCATATGCACTGTTAGATTCATGCCTAAGTTAGCCGTGTAAGGCTCGAGTGAACTTCAACCGTCCCATTAGAAACGGTAAATGACACGGTTGACTCACCCGCGTTAGGCACGGTTGAACCTTAACCGTGCCTACCGTGCCAACTGTCACAGTTTTGCCTCAAACGTGCCTCTCTAAAATTCACAATCTCCAGATTTTAAATCTCCAAAATAAACAACTATAACCCATTGAATCTAATGAATCTACATACTGAAATACTCATGAAATGAGTACGAATTGAATGAAATAATGTAACATTATATTCAATGTATAAACTAAAAAAAACCCAACTTACCGGCGGAGGCATGTCGGTCGGATATTGAGGGGGCAGTCGCGGTGGGGACTCGGTGCTACTGCTTTCACGGCGAGACATAGCCGGAAAACAAGTCGTCGATTCCACAAAATACTCGGCGGCGGCGGCGGGTCAAGATACCAAACAGTCGGCGGCGGCGCACGACGGGTCAAGATACCGAGTACCGATGCCGGAAAAATAACTTGTCCGGCAAACACGGTGGTCGATTCACGGTAATGGTGACAGTTTTCAAACGTACCTAATGGCGGCCATGGTGAAAAGGAAAGGAGAGAGACACGGTTGAGGAGAAGGGAGATGTAGGGTTTGTGTTTTAGTCCTTTTGTTTTCTTCCTTTTCTTTATTATTCTTGTGGACCCATCATTAAGGGTAGTATAGTCTTTTAACTCCAAAATGGTTAAAAAACATACACAACTATCCTAGTGGTTAAAAAACATACATATCTATCCAAAATGGTTATTTTTGTTCATTCACACTTATTAATATATATGGAGTATATTTTTTTATCACATATTTACTCTGTTGCTGTTGATGTAGATACACTGTTAATAAACAATGCTTCGTATCCACCATGATCACATTTAATATGTCATCTGCTGATGTGTCAGGATTTATTTATTTTTGTTAGGAGCATTACTCCACTGTTAATTTAGGTAATTTACAAAGCCTCAACGAAATAAAATGAAAAATATCGGAGGGTTTAAACAAACCAAAATTTGAAAGATTTAGATATCTAAAATTAAATTTTTGATAAATTAAATTTGTTCATTTTTTTTCAAATTATTTAAGAAAATTTAATACTAGTATAGTGGTACATCCATCAACGGCGATGATATCCTCTATCCTTAAAATGGTATCCCAAAATTTAATTTCTACTATTTTTATATTATTTTTTATAAAAATAAAAATACTATAATATAATAAATCATAATAGATATTTATTAGAAAAAAATTGATTTTTTTTGACATTATATACTTTATTTTTGAATTTATCAACTTTAATATACTAAAAAAAATTCTTCTTATATATAATTCCGCAGCGAATTCCTGATACCACAACGATCCATACGCCTACGTGACGTCCCTCTACATCATTCGTTCTCTATTTAACTAAATTACATATAATTATACATATTAATATTAATTATAATAATCTATCTATATTATACATAGAGTGAACAATTAATATACCCTTTTAGCACATAAAAACACAATATATGCCCAACACTTAATTTTACTCAAATTTTGCCCATTTTTTTAGAAATGGCCCTAAAATACCCTCAAGCCCAAAAATTAGTTTCCCCCCACTTTCTCTCCTACTACCTCACGCTACCCCCACCCCCATTTAATTTTCATAAATTGGCTTTCAACTCCCCCTTTCTCCAAACCCTCTGTTTCTCTTTTCTCCATAGCCTCCACCCTCCCTCTCCGGCGATTCTACACCAATAGCTGCAGTGGCCTTGCGCCGCCGTCAACGTCGTTCGTCTCTCTGACTTCCAGCGACTCTCTTCACTCCCATGGCGCCGCGAAGTTCTAAGAGGAAGAGGAAGGAAGACAGAACCGACGAGCAAACCGAACCGGCGGGCTCCCCTCTCCTTTGAACTATTGAGATAGGAATGGGACAATTAGGGTTTGCTGCATTGATAGGAACCTTCCTTTTTTTTAGGGTTTTCATTGGATAACTTGAGTTAGGGTTTGAATGTTGGATGTAATTTTTTTTATGACAATATTTGGGGCATCTTTGATGTACTGGTTTGAATCTTGGATGTTTGGTTTGCTTCGTTTTGATACTTCTATTACTGAGCAATAGGTTCGTTTTTTATGTTTTCTATGCTTTGTTGAAGATTAGAATGGGATGATTTGGAGAATTTTGTGTTCTGCGTTTTAGAATTTTGTGATTTGGTCAGAATTTGCACATGTTTTGTTAGAAATTCTTAATTTTTGATAATCTGTGATAATCAATGGTCATTTCTTATATGTTGGTTAGATTTTAGGTCTTTCTTACTATTATGTTAGAATTGATGTGAATTTGTGTCTTTTTGATTAGTTGTTTAGAATTTATGAAAATTTCAAAAGTTGGTCAGAAATTGTACATTTCTGACAATTTGTAATATGTTTAACTAAAATTAATGATCATTTGTTTGAAATTGGTTAGAATTAGTGGTATGTTTTCTGATGGGTAAGTTAGAATTTTGGAATATTGCGCCTCTTGGTTAGAAAGTGTATATTTCTGACATCCTGTAGTACAATATGCTCTTATTTCTTACGTTGACTTCCTGTTTTTGATATTAAGTATTATGGTTGACTATAATCACTTCTCATTTCTTAGATGTTGGTTAGATATTAGGTATTTCTTACTATTATGTTAGAATTGATGTGAATTTGTGTCTTTCTTACTAGTTGGTTAGAATTTATGAATATTTCACATGTTGGTTAGAAAGTTATACATTTCTGACAATTTGTAATATGTTTGTCTAAAATGAATGGTCATATGTTTCAAATTGGTTAGAATTAATTAGTAGTATGTTTCTGATGGGTATGTTAGAATTTCTAAATCAACGCATCGATCTTGGTTAGAAGGTGTACATTTCTGACATCCTTTATTATGATTTGCTCTGATTTCTTACGATGCCTTTGTGATTCATCTTCCGACAAAAACTAGGGTTTATTGTCAACAATCAGATAAAGCTACAGGAATGACATCATGCTCGTCAAAAACAACACACGACTTTGCAGCTTAGGCAAAAGACAGCCGCGCTGCACATCCTTCATCTTCAAAGTGGTCGTCACTAGTCTACATAGCCGTCGACGTCGTGTTCTCGCCGGAAAGAGCGCACAGGTCTGAGCGGCGAAACCCTTGTGCCGTGAATGCGATCACCTTCGTCAAAGTCGACAGCTCAAAAATCACGTCATCTTCTCGTCGCTTGAGTCTTCACATTCATGTCATCTTCTCGCCGGGAAGAACGCCGTCGTCTGCCGGCCGAAACCCTAGCATCGTGAGCTCCTCATTCTCCAAAATCCTGTAAGGTACAGTAGAACAAAATGAAAATATGCAGAATGGGGAATGAAGAGGATGGGCAAAATCACGTTCTAGTGTTTGAAGAGAGAATGAAGAGAATGAAGAATGAAAAAGAAAGGAATGATGAAGGTGAACAAACATTTTAAAATTCAAAGCATAAGGGCAACTTAGTCACATTAAATAAAAATTGGGCATTATTTGTGTATTTTTATGTTGTGGGCAAAATTTGATTTGTTAAGCTCTTAGTGGGCAAAAACATGCATTTCCTCTTATACATACATATCTACTTGGATTATATTTAACTAAAATATATCTATATTCAATTATTCACTAATAACTAATACATTACTTAATCATTAACGAAAATATATTCATATTAATTGATGCCTACATAGCCTGAAAATAAATTAAGATCCAATATGCAAAATCTATCTATCTATATATCTATAATAGCAAAATAACGGTCGATCAACCACGATTTTTCTTGATTATTTTGCTAAATTCTCATAATTTTGCCTAATTAATATGTATATTTAATTTGAGAGGAAATTATTTTAAATATATACCATAATAACTAAATCCTACAAAAAAAAATTAAACCCTACTAAAAAAAATCTAAACCCAAATGGAAAAAAATATTGACGTGGCACTGCCACATCACCAGTGGGCACATTAAGTGTGCCCACGGTGGGTAGGGGAACGTTTCTATTTAATTTGATATATATCATTAAAGAAGCATTTAAAAGAGGCAAAAAAAAAAAATACCGAAAGACACATTAAAAACCCAAATTTTGTTATGGAAGATAAAAAATACAAAAAATACCCATATTTTCGGTATGTGGACAAAATTGCCCCTGAATATACCGCTACCTCCATTTGCAGCCCCTTTTCGTCCAGCCCCTTTTCTCAGAACGATTCGCCGTCACAAACCCTAGACCTTCCTCCCTCACGATTCCGTTCAGCAATGCCGAGGACGAACAATCCTTCACACGATCCGTCGTTTGAAACCGAAGCTGCGACCAAGAAAAAACAAAAAAAGGCAAAAATGGCGAAGCGCGGTTCAAAGAGGACACGAGAAGAAGCTTCCACAAGCAAAGCTCGAACAAAAACTGCGAAATCAACGGAAATCAGGGAAGAACAACAAGATCATACCGTGGAAACAAATGAAAATCCATTTGCTCATCTAGCGGTAACAATACTAGGGTTTTTTTTATAAAAAAAATTCGAGCTCTATTTTCATTTTTATGTGCAATAAAATATAAAAATTATACTGGAATTTAGGGTTCCAGTATGAAACTGGCATGTATACTGCTTGAATGATGGTTTAATTCAATTGGTAGTTACAAAAATATGAAAATGATAGTGGAATTTAGGGTTCCGTTGCATTACACTGAAATGTGGTATACATGCCACTTTCCATTACATTTTGATATATATGCTCTTCCAATCAGTTTTCCTTTTCATTAATTGTTACGAAAATATGAAAATTGTACTAGAATTTAGGTTTCAGTCTGCATTACATGGAATTGAAATATAGTATGCATGTGTGTTTCCATTCAAATTTGATACATAGGCTGTTGAAATCAGTGTTTCTTCAAATTAAGTGTTATGAAACAAGGATCTTCGTACATTATGTGAGCAGATTTTAAAATATAATTCGTTGACTATAAAGAGCTTTATTTGTTGGATTGCTATTACTCATGAATTGTTTTATTCTGCCTTATTTGAAGGTTACATGGGACTATGAAAGATACCATTTAGCTGGACATACACATAGGACAATGCTTGTTGGATATGAATCAATGGTTGGTGAAATCAAGTATGTTATGATGGATATTAGCTACCCAGCATATAAGGAAGTGAAGAAATCATGTTTAGGCAATTACTTGTACTTGGAGAAATATAACACACGTAACGGCACTATGCTGCATTACGTTGTGTTCAGACAAGTCACACCTAATCCAAATCCTGATACCACAGCACTGTGGTTCAAAATTGGTGATGTCATTCTCCGTTTCTCTAGAGAGGAGTTTGCACTTGTCACTGGCCTTCGATTTGGCCAGTCAAATTTCAACCCATACAAGAGCCATCAAGTACCAGAAGAATCTGTATTTGCTAGACAGTTCCGGTGCAATGAGAAGACCACCACAAAAGATGTGTTTGAGATGTTCAAAAATAAGAAGTTCACATATTTTGAAGGAGACGGACTAGAAAAGAAAGAGATAGAAGTTAAAGCTACTGTTGACGACTACATAAAAATTGCAAAGTTGTTGATAGCAACAACATATATTGTCGGATTTGAACAAAGCACGAAGATAATCCCCATATGGCTATGGGTTCTGTTAGAAGACAAGCAGCAATGGGAGGATTTCCCATGGGGTAGTTACTTGTACCAAGCACTCACCCATCAAATAAGAAATGTGAAAAAAGACAGAGTGCCAAATTCTGGTAAAGTCAGCTACCACATAAAAGGAAACACCATCGCATTCTCTGTAAGTTTACTACAATTGATACTTGATATCAAAAATATTTATTTGTTTATCTAGTAAACTAATACACTTCAAATTTATAGGCCTGGATATTTGAAGCATTTCCAGAATTTGGAAAAGTGATAGGATTGAGGAATGAGAAAAGAAAGAGGCCACGATTCCTTCGCTACAAGTATGTGAGAAAGGACTACGCATACCCAGAAGATGAAGATCCAAAAATGGTATGAAAATTCTTCCAAGAACTTCAAACAGAACATGGGTTGAATAAGTTAGTAAATGGTAATAAGTAAGATTTAGTTTAAATAGTACTGAGTACCTAAATATCATGGTAAATAAAAAGTAAGATTTAGTTTAACTAGTACTGCGTACCTAGATATGATGGTAATAAGTACAATTTAGTTTAAGAAGTACTGTGTACCTAAACATTGTAATAAGTAAGATTTAGATCAAGGTGTACCATGTACCTAATGTACTTTTACAATTGTTTTATGTGTAGCAACTTGTGCCGCAACTGAAGCCAACTAAGAAAGAGCTTGCCACAGACTACTGGAAATCACTCTCCTATGACCCCGACAAAATGCCATTTGCTTTGAAATACGATCATAATGACCAAAAGAAAAAGAAGCACCTGGATGAGATTCTGCCTACTGGAGCTGCTCCTTCAAATTCAAACTGTTCTGCATTTGGAATTCAGCAACTTGATGAATCCATGTTGAAAAAAATAGGTGAATATGCAGCGAACATGATGAAGCCAAAGATAGATGAAATACAAAAAAAGCTTGACAGTATCATGGAACACCTTGGTGACAGAGCCCAATCACATGAGCACCATGCCACTGATCTTCAATTTAACAACACTATGGCATCACCAGGATACAATGCTGGACATGACTACTCTGGACTAGGAGGTTACCAAGAAGAAGCAGCAATAGATGCAGAGAATGCAGCAAGAACAGCCGCAGAAAAGATGCAGAAGCAGATGCATTAATAGAAGAACATGTGGCAGCAACTATTGCTGCAGAGCATGAAGCAGAAGATGAGGCAGCATTGAGGACAGCAGCAAAAGCATCATACATTGAAGCTGATGAGACAGCATTGAAGACAGCCGAAAAAGAATCAAAAAATGCAACAATGGAAACAACAAGCTTGGAATCAGAGGAGGCAGCAACAAAATCACCTGAGGAGTCAACAACTAAAGCAGCACAACAGAACCCTGGATCTAACAAAGATGCAGAAAAGCAAGCTGAACTGAAGAAATACAAGAGATCAAAGAGGGCATACAGAGATGCAGAGAATGATGCTGAAGAAGATGACACAAACAAGATGAAGACAACATTAGCACCAATGGAGGTTGAAGAAACGGCTGGCACAACAGAGCATGAAAAGGTACAAGACATGCATTCAGATGCATAACAGAATTCAGATTTAAAAATAATGTTTCACTTTAAATTTTACTAAGTAGATTTTAAAACTATGTTTTGATTTAGTTGTATGACAATTGAAAAATATTTTCCAAGTACAAAATATATATTATATTGATCTATAAGTATGGGTTACATTTGATATAAATCTTATACTGCATAACAGATAATGTGGTATGAGATCGTACAATCGTACTATGTCTAACTCTACATGGTACGAAAATATATATGAATATTTGTTCCATAACTACCTCCAATGTTTGAAACAGGATGACAGCATGACAGATACAAACATTGATAAACTTCTCGATGATTTAATGGCATCGATTGAGGGAAAAGGATACAAACCGGAAGACATGCAAATTATTGTTGCTCCTACTCCATTGGAAGAGGTTGCCCTAGAAGTTTTTGAGCCAGGAAATATAAGACCAATCAGGCAAAAGTTCCCATCAAGAGTACTGAGAAGTCCGTATCTCGTCAATGACATAAGAGCTGGCTTAGACACATTCGAAATATTCTTGAGCTCACCAACAACAATGTAAGCCCAAGAATAAAAACATTTACTTATATAAAATCTACACTAATTTCTTAAATATTTAAATGTGTAGCATGAGAAACGTGGGCTTGATATATCCAGTTGACAAAGAATTCTTTAAAGAAATTCTTAACTCGAAAAGAATGCTTGATGAAGATCACATAAACTGCTACCTCTCCATACTAGCAACAAATCCCACATTTGCAGGCGTAGTGGATAGTCACAACAATATTGCCATTGCACCAAGCTACTTCATGGTATGTATACTTCATTATAATAATATGGAATTTGTGTAAAACCATAATTGTACTCACATTGAATTATTTATAGAATGTAGTTGATGATGTGTTTAACAACATCCACGGACATAAGAAACACCCACTGCATCCGTATAAATCATCAACATTCAAGGCAAGCGAGGAAGAGCATATAACATGTGATCAAATGGCTGTGTTGTTAAAGTATGCTGATGCAAGCTGTCCTCAATGGGGGAATAACATGAAACGTTGGGTGGAATGTGAAAAGGTAATACTTGTTTCAGTCAATCTAGTAACTTTTGAATATACACTATTACTAGTTAACACAATTTACTGAAATCTGCTTATTATGTTATTTCAGGTTGTGACAATATGTGTATTTGAAAATCATTGTGTAATGGTACTAATAGATATGAAGAAACAGAAAATATGGATTAATGACCCAAAGAATTGGGGATATGAAGAAACCGACAGAAACAACGAGAAGAAATTCCTCATCCCACTGTCCAGGGTGTTTCCTCAAATCATGAAGGCCATTCTATACTATGAGTCACAAAAAATCAAGAATCCACGTTACACCCAGTGGGAGGTATGCTTTCTCCCTGCCAACTCGAAGAATGCGTACAAGCAGAAGCGGACGGACAGTGTCAGTAGTGCACTTTACTCCTTGAAGCAGGTTGAAAGGACAATAGCAAAGACTCCGGGGCCCAAGGGACTGAACAACATTGTAGATCTTGATTTTTACAGATACCACATTGCACGTACCATCTATGGATTCAGCACAGCTGAGGGACATGGCCCAATTCCAATGGAAAAAATTTAAAGCACTTTTGCAAGTATGATATGGTAGAAAAACATACTAGTAACAATGTCTTTATGTTGGATATGTTTTACCAATTGTTATTTCTCATGCAATAGTAGAAACTTGGTGCTACATAACTATTTTGTTGTTCAAATCAGATCAATTTAATCTAGTTCATAACATGAAACAATTGGTGATACTTTATTCAATAATTATGTATTTCTTACATATACGAGAAACAAAACACAAACCAAAAATTTTATCCAAAAATAATTAACTTGCTTGCAAATAAATACTGATACTAAATAATGTTTTGTTGTTCAAAAACAAAGTATATCAAACACACTAATATTCATAACATCAAAATAGATTTTTTTTTTTTTTAGTGTCAGTACAATTTAATATTATAAGTACCACGTACAGATGCATTAGAACATATATTTGGAAATACTTATCGAAAACATAAGAAACAATGTTATTCAAAAACATGCTACAAATAGAAATACTAATACTATTTTATATTTTGTTATCCAAACACACTAACTGAAAAACAGACATAACTGTTTTGGGTATCAGTACAATTTGTTATTATTCGTACCGCTTACCATAAAAATAAAAAATCAAAAGTACGTCTTAACATTATAAGTACCACTTACCACTAAAAACAAGATTACTCAAACCTACGTGGATCAGTGCAAGTTGTGCATGTATGCCCAACTACACCACAAATACCACAAGACTTTTGCTTCCGAGGACGCTTAGCACTTACTTTTACTCCTTCCTCGGGATTAATCTCGATGAATGCAGTACATGTAGTTTGATAATGGCCTTTCTTATGACATCGAGAACACTCACGTGAGACTTTAGGGGCTACAAGCTCCCCAACACCTTCAACAGATTCAGCAGCTCCCACAAATACAGAAGATCCAGCATGGCCATCAGCTCCAGCAGCTACTCCATCAGCTCCAACATCTACTCCATCAGCTCCAGAAACGTTTGAATCAATTTCTAATGATTCAACAGACTCTCCAACACATTCAACAGATGTAGCAGAAACAGTAGATAGAGAAGATATAACATCTCCAGCAGCTCCTCCATTGGCTCCAGCAACTACATAATCTCCAGCCTGAAACCTATTCACACGTGGTCTACCTGCTTGTTTAGGATTAGATGGAGTTCCAACAACGATTGAAGCAACTTCTGATGGTACACACCAATCACATGGATCAGGCACCGGCATAACCTCAGTTGCATATGTTTCACGCCACGATTGAGTGCTATAACACGAATGCACGTATCCAATCGAAGACTGATTCACATGACTATAAAACAAAAGTGGAAAAAATATAAAAATAAATGGACATTAGTATGAATTTTAAAATAATGAATGAACAAAATATAAGTAAAAATATAAGGTAATTCTCTTACCTTATAACTCGTGTGGCATGCGAACATGGAATTAGATCCATTTGGAAAATTTCACAAGAACACTTCATTGACCGAATGTCAACAATATAACTCTTCAAACCCGAAATCACCTTGAACTTTGAATCAGAAATAGGCACAACCTTCATAACCCGGCCCCTTATTGTAGCATCTTCAAGTCTCTGCATAGCATATTGGGAAAGTTCTAGAGTTCTAGATTCAGCTGTAGCACGCCGATTGCAAAACCACTCTTGCACAAGATTACGGGCATACTCCAACAAAGAACAAATTGGTAATTTCCTAGCCCACTTTAATCGAGAGTTCAAAGACTCCACAGCATTAGAAGTACCAAAAGAATATCTCCGCACCGGACATTTACAACGAGCCCACTTAACCGGACCAATTTTCAAAAGTTTTGCATATGCTTTAGGATATCTTGATTTCAGATTACCCATGTGGGTATCAAAATCCTCAATCCTGTAAGCAGTTGCAGCAGATTGGAAAATCTCAATCACAGTGGACCCTGATCGCCTAAGGTTGCCCTGTATATGATACGAGCAGAGACCATGGGCGACATCAGGAAAAACAGACACCACGCATTCTTTATACTTGCATGTTGATCAGAGACGATCAACATATTCTCTCTGATTCCAAATGACTGTCGGACATGTGCTAAAAACCAATTCCAAGACAAGTCCTTCTCTTTGTCACCAATACCAAAAGCAAGAGGGACAATATGCTCATTTGCATCCTTTGTTGATGCAACAAACATAATGCCCTTGTACTTCCCCTTCAAATGGGTTGCATCAATAACAATAATAGGGTGACATGCACGAAATGCCCTTAAACATGCAGAGAGAGCGAAGTAGCAATACTCAAAACAACCACCATCACCAATTTTTAAATCAACAATCGAACCAGGGTTTAACTTCTGTAGCATGTATAGGTATTTAGGCAGCAACTGTAATAATATGAACCAACAAATCAGATAAAAGAAATACAATTTTACACATATACACAAAGAATTACACACAACAACCAAAGCAATTGCTCGAAGGTACACAGTACAAACACATATAATTTCTTACTGCGTAACACTCCTAAACAAGTACACAGTACAAAAAAATACAATTTCTTACTGCGTAACAATAACAAACAGAACATAAACTTAAAAAAGTTATATGAGTATATACCTGAAATGACTTGTCCTGGTCTCCATAAGTCATGTTAAAGGCGAGATTCCTACCAGCCAAAGCAGTTGAATACTTCAAATTAACACCAAACTCTCTAAGAATCTGACCTTGGATATCACGTGGCCTAAGAACACAACCATCTTCTGACATATTTGCACCAACATGCACAGCTATTGCTCTAGAAGACACTTTGGGATGAGGCGCTCTCCTCAAATCTCTCTCACACGTGTGTGGAATCCATTTATATATTTTCCATGACTGACCAAGTGATCTACTTAGCACACTAAACTTACAACTTTCAGCAAACTTGCAAACATTATGATATCGCTCAGTATCCGAAACCTTAGTTCGAAACTCCAAACAGTTCTTCAAGTGGTATACCGCAATAGCTGATACCATCGCATCCTTACTACAAAATGTAGAACCGCTAACAAGCTCACCTATAACAGGTTCAGGATCTATGACCATCTCATCACAAGGAATAGAGGCATGATACGAAGCACCCGGAATAACCCATCGACCACATGCAAAACCATATGCAGCACTACTATCACCTGAATTATCTAATGTATACACATTATAGCTGTCTACCCCACCAGAATCAGTTCTATCAACCACAGTTCCAGAATTCATTTGAATTATACTACTATATTCAGATTGATTATGTCTATTACAAAGACTCACATAGATAGTAGGCACATCCACCAATTCTTTCAAGTAAGACCATTCAAAGTTATCAGAGATTTTCATTCTTGACATGTCACCTGATTGCAGCTGAATTAAAGCATCTATGTCGAAGACATTTGTAGTCCCATCCTTCTTCAACCTTACTTCAACTTTGCTCAACAATTCTTCAAATGATATCCCATTAGAAGGAATAGGTATAAAATCCCTTCTCCCCCCCTCATATATGTTGTCATTCCAGCTTCCACCATGAACAACAATTACAGAAGAAACCATTGCCTACAAAAACAAAAAAAATAGACCAACATAGCATTGGACACAAGCATTGCAAAAAAAAACATACCAACATGTTATCAAATGAAATTACTAATATCGCATACATGATGAAATTGATGACTCTTATACATTCAATATACTTCGAAATAATACACATTGAAGCTAAAATCACAACAGTTTCGAAAACAGAACACCAACCAAAAAAAAAAAAGACAAAAAACAAAAAGAAGTGTTTATATTTGCAGAAGAACAACATGAAACAACCTAAGCCAAAATATTTATCACAGAACCATCAAATGAAATTAGAAAAACTAACAACAAACAAGTCAAATCAAACAAGCACGAATCCAAAACTAATATATAACAAATCAAAGATATGATGTAGCAAAAATCACAAAAACGAAAAAAAAAAAAAAAAAAAAAAAAACCACAAATCAAGCCTATTACCTCAAAATTGTAAGATCGTGAACAACACTCTACTGCAAAATCAAAATCGCGCTTCTATACCCGATGCCGCAGCCTATATGTCGCCGGAGATTACATAAATTGCCTCATCAAACATCGCCAGTCAGTAAATTGACTCCATATTCACCAGTAAAAGCAATCGCTACCTCTATCTTCACCAATCAAAGAAATCGACTTTTCATACTTCGCAAATTGAATCAATCGCCGCACTATCAGATGCTGAGTAGGAGAAGACTGGAGAAATTACGATTGAATTGAATCGCAACAGGGGAGGAATAGAGAATTTGATTTCGAAAATCAGTTGGAGAGACAATTTACTCAAAATAAGTTTTGCAAGGAATAAACTAAAGTAACTAATTCATCCGAACCTAAAACCTGAGGGTATTTTTGTCCACCAACCCAAAAATATGAGTAAAATTTAAGTTAATTATCTTCCAAAGCAAAATTTGATATTACAATATGAAAGTGGGTAAAAAGGTACATTATCTCCATTTAAAATTTATATAATAATTATAACATATCTTCAATACTCAACTAACTTTTGTACACAATATCTCTTTTTTATTTATTTTCATAGCTCTATATTAACGCACACGACATGTATTCCAATTCCAATACAACATCCATGTATTCCAAGTCCAATACAATATCCTTCAATTTGACAAAATCCTCCATTAAAATATTAATTATGAGAGCATACTTCAATTATATTTGATAAAATCCTCTATTTTTTTGTTATTTTTTCCCCCTAAATTCTCATAATTTTAATATCATACTCCCAACATCGATTATTTATGAAACTTCATTAATAGGAACCCTTATAAGAGAAGATATCACGTCAAATTTGAATTTAAAAGATGAAAATTTAAATTCAATTTTCTATTAGTTTATTTTTATAAGAAACATTGTATAAAAATTATATATATAGATACGTATACAATAAATTTATATAGCAATTTTTATTTTTTAAATTCTAATAAATAGAGAAGAAATAGTAACAAACAATGCTATACGTTTATGATACTATGGATTTAATCTAATGAGTTATCTTATAGTATCTTGATTTTTATTAGTTTTTTTTATTTGGTTTTTGTTATGAGTAATTATAGTTATATTTTGAACAAATTTCGAAATGCCACGACTTGGCATCTCTCCAGAAAGATTGAACCATAAGAAGATATCTACCATGCGTAGTTGTTTGCATTTAGCATAATACAAAAGCCTTCATGAGAGAATTATAAAAAATGAAGGTGACGATCAAAATTATGAGAATGAAAACAAAAACAATATTAAAGATTTGGTATAAAAAAATGAAATCTTGATTTTTCATGATTATTTTGCTAAATTCTCATAATTTGAGCTAATATATCCTTATGTCCATAGATATAAGCCCAACACAAATATTATCCACAGTTTAACAAAACATAAATTTTATCCATTTTTTGTGTAATGAGACTAAAATACCCTTTATCTCACATATTATCTCATTTTTACATCACTCACGTTTCTATCTCTCTCTCATAATTCAAATCCACTCCTCTCTCAGCATCTCTCTTTCTCTCTCTACCCCTACTCCAAATTCTCTTCTATGTCATTCTCAAGCTCCCAGTCACCGGTGACCACTAGCAAGAAGCCACGATGACCAGCAAGAAGACGACTACCAGGAAGAAGTCGGCCGCTGGCGACGGGCTAGGGTTTTTTAGATCTGATTTTTTTTAGATCTGGTTCTCTCTCTTTCTCTCTTTTCCTCCCTCTCTCTCTCTCTCTCATTTTCAGACGACCACCAGCAAGAAGCCGGCTGCCGTTGACAGGCTATGGATTTTAGATCTGATTTTTTTTTTCTTTTCAAATCTGTATTTATTTTTAGATCTAGGATCATTTTTTCAGATCTTGGCCAAATTCGAGTGTTTATGGTGCAATTGACCATTGGGCTTTATTTCTCTCGAAAAGACAAAGAGATTAAGGGGTGTCTCGCTCATTTTGGTGGAGAAACAAGGGAGAGACACGCCGGAGAAGATGACTGAATTGCACTGGCAAGAATGACACGCCGGAGAAGATGAACGAGTCGCAGTGGTAAGAATTTATCAAATTCTTGGTTAGAATTTATCAAATTCTTACTATCTGCGAAACGTTCGGTTAGAAAAATATTTTTCTTACCATTCATCGTGAGATTTTTGTAATTCTAACCAACTCGTGTGTATGTGACATTATTTTTTAATTCTTACTGTAATACGCATTTCTTAGTCTAATAATTTTATTTCTTACCTTTTTTTTGGATTGTGATAAAATATATTATTTCCTATCATGTGTCGTAGGAAATTATTTTTTCTTACCATTCACTGGCTAGAATTTGTGAATATGGTAGGAATTTTTTTTTTATTTTGATTGGCAAGAAATTTTGATTATGATAAGAATTAGAAAGTTTTTTTATGTTCATTAGTTATTGGTAGGAATTATAATTTCTGGTATTGTACTTGGCTAGAATTTGAACATTTCTTTCCTTCTGCATATTAGAAATTTATGCATGATTCGTTGGTAAGATTTTTAAAAATGGTAGGAAATTTGTTTAATGATGGTAAGAATTAGAAATTTTCTTATCTTCCTTAGTTGAATTGGTAGGAATTATATTTTCTAGTGTTATACTTGGCTAGAATTTGTGAATATGGTAGGAAATAATATTTTTCTGTTGACTATGGTAAGAAATAGAACTACATTTTTTCTTACTACTTGCACACAATTTTCCAAATTCTTATCACGTTTCCAAATTTTTGTCAAGTTTTTATCACATTTCCACATTCTTGCCAAGTTTCCAAATTCTTGCCAAATTTTTACTATGTTTCCAAATTCTTGCCAAAAAAATTTGAGAAAAAACGAAAATAAAAATGAAAAAAATGTAAAAAACAAAAGAACAGAAAAAGCAGAAAAAAGAAAAAAAAAACATAAAAAGGAAGAAGAGAAAAAGCAAAAAAACGAAAATAAAAAATAAAAAAGAAGAGAGATAATGTATGTCATAGAAAAGAGAAGAGAGAGAAGAGAGGGGTGGAGAAACGTGTATATCAGAAAAAGAGAGGAGAGAGGAGAGAGGAAAGAAGGGAAAATGTTTGAAAAAGTAAAAGTGAGGATAATTTTGGAAGGTTTTTGAAAATATGGCAAAATTTGTGTTTTGTTATATCTTGGACATATTTTGTTTTTCTTATATTTCTATGGACATAATATTTTTTGCCCCTCATAATTTTGTCTAATTAATCAATAATTTAATCTAATTAATATGTATCTTCAATTTGATATGGATCTTTAATTATTTCATAATAATATATATCTTTAATTTATTCACACTTCTTAATGAGCCCTATCAACCTATATTCATACTTGCATATGTATATCTATACTTTTTAATTATTAAAAAGTGTGCTTATCGATTTAATTAGCTAAAATAGTGATGATTGAATAAACAACTACGGAGTACTTTATTTGTTTACATGTATTCGGCAATATTAATATTTTAGCTAATTAAATCGACAAGCAGGCTTTTTCAATTAAATCGACAATGTATAAGTTTTTAAATTAATAATTTTAGCTAATTAAATTCTATTTAATGTGCTGATGTGGAAATGCCACGTAGATAATTTTTTCATTTATGGTTGAATTTCTTTTTCGTATAATTTTTTCCATAAGGTTTATTATTATTATTTTTTTGTAGGGTTTAGTTTTTTTTAGGGTTGAGTGTTTTTTTTTTTTTGGGTAGGATTTAGTAGTTTTTTTAGAGTTGAGTTTTTTTATGTAGGATTTATTATTTTTTTTGTAGGTTTTTTTTGGTAGGGTTTATTATTTTTTTTTTTGTAAAGTTTAGTATTTATGTGGAAATGCAACGTAAATAATTTTAGTCCATTTAGGGTTGAATTTTTTTCATAGGTTTTTTTTGTAGGGTTTAGTTTTTTAGGGTTGAGTTTCTTTTCTTTTTTTTGGTAGGGTTTAATAGCTTTTTTTTAATTGAGTTTTCTTATGTAGGGTTTAGTTTTTTTTTTTTTGTAGAGTTTAGACTTTTTTTTAACAGGGTTTAGCATTTAATTTAATACATATATCTTATCTTAATTCATAAAATTTCAATTTTAATAGACTTTATCATACTTTATCATAGCAATCTGCAATGCGCAAGCTTTTAAATTAACAATTTTAGCTAATTAAATCGTATAAGGTTTTAACATTATCTAAATAAGACTTGACTTATAGTTTGTTGGTAGAGTTGAAGAAGTCTAATTCTATAATTTTGTCTTACTAATCAATTGATTTTTATTTAATTTATTGTTGTCATATCGATTTTTGAGAGTAACTACTTCATCAGGAGTTTGTTAGTAGAGTAGGACATGCGGATGAAGAAAGTCAAATTCTCTAATTTTGTTTAATTAATTAATTAAACTTTATTTAATTTATTGACCTCATATCAATTTTTGAGAGAGACTACTTCATCAGGAAACTCAAATATAATAGAATCATCTCAGTTTTATCCCGGATAAATATTTAAAAGACTTCACATTAACGAGAAAATTATGCTATTACGGCTTATAGTTTGTTAGTAGAGTAGGGACGGACGGATGGTTTATAGGAGTATGTATGAAGGTGCTAAATCGAATTTTGAGAATATGATTTCATCAATAGGAAAACTCAAATATGATGGAGCTATCCTTAATCAATATTTAAATGACGGGCTACTTGACATTCGATCCTTCAATTATATCGAACGACGGACGGATTTACTTTAAATAAATATAACCACGCGAAAAAAAATCTTACCTCTCATTGACTTTTTTTTTTCGACGAACAGAATACTTGATATGAAAAATATTACAAATTGTCAACTTATTGCTATATTACAACGTATAATTAACGGCTTAACATTCAAAATGAGTATAACTACATGAGAGACGGGACCTCACCTAATCGATTTTTCTATTACAATGATCAACGAGCTACTTGACATTCAAAATGAGTAAAACTAATCGAAAAATGTCATACGCCTCATTGATCTTTTTTTTTCATTTTTAAATTCAATTTAATGTTTTTTTTTATTTTTCAAATGGATCCCAACAATACTATAATCTTAAAAAAAAAATATTATTATTTTCCACGAAAAGTGAGCCCCGTCGAATCTCGACGGACATTAAACTAGTGAAATTAAATGCTAAAAAATAATTATAAACCCTAATATAGATGGGTGAACTCTTAAAAATAATCATAAAATTAAACTAAATTATTATAAAATAAATTTATTAAAAAAATACATAAAATTAGTAGAAATTGAATTTTAAAACACGCACACCAAAATTGGAGGGGGATCCCAAGCCCTATCGACGAGGTCAAAGTCTTGGTTAAGGTTTTCTTTACCTTAGATTACCAAATCTTTTTCAGCGTTATCTTATTAAAAATAAATAACAAAAAATAAAAATAAAAAATCAGTTTCACTTTTCACCGAGATACTCCGTTTCATCTCTCCGTTGTGATCAAATGAAAATGGCGCCTTCCTTTTCCACTGCAATCCTTTTCTCTTTGGTTCACTCCATCACCTTCCTCAAATCAACATCTTCCGCAAACCACACACTTTTCAAAACCCAAACGATTTCTCCTGGGCAGACTTTAGTTTCCGAAAACCAAGTTTTCGAGCTGGGTTTTTTCCATCCCGGGAAATCAACGAATGTGTATCTAGGTATATGGTACAAAGCCACACCTCATATTGTAGTGTGGGTTGCTAACAGAAACAGTCCCATCGCTGTATCGCAAGGTGTAGTTTTGGCGATTTCAGAAAATGGAAGAAGTCTTGCTATATGCAGAGGTGGAGATGGAGCCGTTATTTGGTCGGAGAATCTATCGAGGGTGGCATTCCGGCCATTTTTACGGCTACTGGACACCGGAAACCTAATTGTTGCGGAGGAGCCGGCGACGGAAGGGTACCTGTGGCAGAGTTTTGACTACCCAACCGACACGTGGCTACCGGGTATGAAGATTGTAGACGATCTTGATTCTGGGTTTCAAACGAACTTGACATCTTGGAGAAATCCCCACGATCCTTCGCCCGGAGATTTTACATTGAAAATCGAGAACGAGGGTATGGCTGAGGTAGTGATTTTCGAAGGCACAAGGAAAAGATTGCGAACTGGAAAGTGGAACGGGGTGTATTTCAACGGCATCCCTCTCTATAGCAGAGCTAACCCAAGGTTCGAGTTGATGTTCAAAGAGGAGAGGCTGATCTACATCTTGAGACCTTATGAAAGCTCAGTTATCACGAGAACAACGCTAGAGCTCTCTGGTTCAGCTCCTCGCTATATCATGAATCCAAAAAATGATAAGTGGAATCATATGTTCGCGTTTCCACGAGATCAGTGCGACTACTATGGTAGCTGCGGTCCAAATGGTCTATGCACAACGGAAAAGGAACAGAGGTGCGAGTGTTTGAAGGGATTTTCCCCAACTTCGCAGAACGACTGGGAGCTTCAAGATTGGAGCGGTGGATGTGAAAGAATCACACCATTGAATTGTGGCAGTGGGGATGGCTTTGTAGAGGTTAGAGGGGTGAATTATCCTGATATGTTGAGGTATTGGCTGAACAGAACTGTGAGTCTTGAAGAATGCAGAGATGAGTGCTTGAAAAACTGCAACTGCACTGCGTATGCTAATCCTTACATAAGTAATGGAGGCAGTGGGTGTTTGATGTGGTATGGTGAACTCTTTGATATCAGAGAAGTTCCTGGAGTAGATGTTATGCAGAACATCTATGTGCGCGTACCGGTCTCAGAACTAGGTTAGTGTATGCATATACGAGCTTTTGTGATTTGTAAGAAAGTTGTGTGGATATGACACTTCTCTTGGTGATTTTGTATGTAGATTTCAGCTCCGATGTAGAGGAGGAGGGGGAGAAGAAAGGGCATATGAACTTAATACTAATATCAATTGCTGCTGGAGTCGTTGTCTCGAGTTTTATCAATGGAGGTATAGTTTTAGTGGCGAGATGGAAGAAGAGAGGTAACAACATCAATGGCTTGTGTAGTTTACTAGTCTTAAAATCTGTTGTGATAATGCTTAATATCTTTTCATGCTTTCTAGCACTAAGGAGGAAGAATGAGGATATAGATTTGCCTTTAATCAAAATGGCAACTATTCTCGAAGCAACAAACAACTTCTCCGTAGAGAACGTGATAGGAAGAGGAGGTTTTGGTCCTGTTTACATGGTAATTTGCTTAAATCTAGCTGAATTTATTACTTTATCACGCGTCTTAATTTCTACAATGTTACTAATGCAAAAACAGGGCAAGCTGTCTGCACGAGAAGAAATCGCAGTCAAGAGATTGTCGAAAACTTCTGGACAAGGGCTTGAAGAGTTCAAGAATGAAGTGGTCTTGATTGCCAAGCTTCAACATAGAAACCTCGTCAGACTTCTCGGGTGCTGCATTGAAGGAGAGGAAAGGATGCTAATATATGAATACCTACAGAATAAGAGCTTGGATTATTTTGTTTTTGGTGAGGCCTATTATACCCCTTTTCATCAATTTGCTAGTTTGGAAAATCTAACAAGTATTCTGTCATTTGCAGATGCGGATCGAAGGACACTTTTGACATGGCCTAAGCGCTTTGACATCATCATGGGAATCGCAAAGGGGCTGCTGTATCTCCACCATGATTCAAGATTAAAGATCATCCATCGAGATCTAAAAACGAGCAACATTTTACTAGATGCAGATTTGAATCCAAAAATCTCAGATTTTGGCTTAGCACGGACTTTTGAAGAGGAACAATATGTATCAAGAACAAGGAGAGTTGTTGGCACTTTGTAAGTTCTCTTGCATCTAATAAAAGCAAACTGTTATTTCCCCTTGTGGCGTAATATGTGTCAACATTTTCGTTGCAGTGGCTATATGGCTCCGGAGTATGCATTTCACGGGAAATTCTCAGTGAAATCCGACGTCTATAGTCTTGGAGTCGTGCTGCTAGAGATAATAAGTGGCAAGAAGATCAGTGGATTTGAACACAACGGTCATCATCATAGCCTCCTGGGCCATGTATTCCTCTTGATGTTCATGATGCATTCATTGTGAAAAAAGTGTTTTTCAGTACTATTGACTTTGAAAAATCTATTCACATGTTATTTCGTTGCAGGCATGGTTGCTATGGAGAGAGAGGAGGATTTTAGATGTGATGGATGAGTGTTTGAAAGATACATATATCGAAACTGAAGTGAAGAGATGCATAAACTTGGCGTTGTTATGCGTCCAAAAATTAGCAGAAGATAGGCCAATCATGGCTTCTGTGATTTTGATGTTAGCAACTGAGGGAGCAATTCTTCCTCAACCTAATGAGCCTGGTTTCTTTGTTGAAGGAAGCTTTAGCCCTCTACGAAGCTGTACCTTGTCAGGTATCAAGTCCAACAACAATTCACTTACCATTACTGACGTGGAGGCTAGATGAGGAGATAGCTACATGTCTGCTTCCTGACAACGAAGAGGATACATTTGTTGAGATGCCAGTCATCCTCAGGTATTTGAAGTTTAAAACAAGTAAACGTCTCATGTGCGGTGCAAATTATTCAAATTTATTAGGTACGGTCTAAATGTCACAAGTCAAATATATTGAAATGCCAGTCATCCTCAGTTATGTTGCTTAAGTTCTAAGATTGCATTGACAATATGCAAACGTTAATGTTATGTAACCATAATATGAAAGGTTATGAAAGGTTTAGTCTTGAAGACGGACTATATAGCCTTTCCAAATTTCTGAAAAATTAATTTTGTTCATTTTTTCAAATTCCCAAATTTTTTTCTAAGAAGGATTTAATATGAATAGCAGTGATTAACGCACGTATAACCTCTTATTTGGCATTTTTTTCATGAAAAATAATATTATTATTTTTTTGCTTTTAGAAAATACTTGCTAGTATATTATAATTGAAACCGATATACATTTGCTTAACCAAATTTCTAATCTTTTAAATGAAAATATATTATAAATTAACAAAATTTGTTGAAGCTCCTTTATCATCAAACCAGTAGATAAAATTTAAGTCATCAAAATTTACCATCAAAATTTATTTTATTATTTAAGAAACTCTTATAAGTTAGATGTTTCTCCAAAAGAAGATGACGCGGACAACAAAAATATCTTTAGCATGAAAACTTATATATATATTCATTAGTGAAAATATCAAATGACATCAAACATTATAATAGAGTCTCAATGGTCATTTTAAGTAACTTTAATTTAATTTTTTATTATAAAATCATATGTAAACATCAATATCATTCAATATAAGCTAATTGACGAATTATATATAATACTATACATTGACGAATTATACATATTACATTGAAATTAAACAAAAGAATAAAAAGAAGAAAATATCACATTAATCATATGTGCATGTATGTTTGGTATGTAAAAGAACTTGAAGAATATTGCGTGATTAATAAGTGTTCATATATATATTATACCGTGAAAGGTGTTTTATAGTTAATCTAGTAATTACTTGAGAAACTAATATATTTAATTGTAGGTAATTAGGAAGATGAAGGAATTAATTATCACTATAGTCAAGACTCAAGTATATCTATATCTAGCTAAGACTTCTAGTTTCATGAAACAACTAAGATAAGTATTAAATACAATATTGTATATTTATAATATTTTTTAAATAGATATATAATAGAGGTATAATAGACAAACCAAATTTTATAAACAAAACACTTTTTTTATAATAGTATAAATATAATTGGCTTGTACTTCATATTATTTATTTATAATGGAAAATGAGTTTCACTTTTAATATTGGGTATTGTATTCTCTGTTGATAGTGAAGATGATATCCCACAAAAATGTACTCCATTTCCTCAAATCCCAATCTATTTGAGCAGTGGAGTACTAGAATTTTCGAGGACTGACCGAGTATTAAGAATTCAATACTAGTAGAGTGGTACATCCATCAACGAGGTCAAAGTCTTGTTAAGTTTTTTTCTTTCCTCAAGTCTTGTAACAATAAATTACAAAAAGGAAAATATTTTATTCACTTTTCACCGAGATACGACGTTGTGATGAAATGAAAATGGCGCCAACCTCTTCCACTGCAATCCTTTTCTCTTTGGTTCACTTCATCACCTTCCTCAAATTAACATCTTCCGCAGCCGCAAACCATACACTTTTCAACAACCAAACGATTTCTCTTGAGCAGACTTTAGTTTCTGAAAACCTAGTTTTCGAGCTGGGTTTTTTCTATCCCGGGAAATCAACGAATGCGTATCTAGGAATTTGGTACACAGCCACACCTAATATTGTAGTCTGGGTTGCAAATCGAAGCAGCCGCATCGCTGTTTCTCACGGAGTAGCTTTCGCGATTTCCGAAAATGGAAGCCTTGCTATATGCAGAGATGGAACTATTCTCTGGTCGGCGAATCCATCGAGGGTGGCATTCCGTCCACTTGTGCGGCTGCTGGACACCGGAAACCTAATTGTCGCGGAGGACCCGGCGACGGAAGGGTACGTATGGCAGAGTTTTGATTACCCAACTGACACGTGGCTACCGGGTATGAAGATTGTGGATGATCTTGATTCTGGTTTTCAAACGAACTTGACATCATGGAGAAATGGTATTTGTACGATGGAAAGAGCACCAAGATGCTCGTGCTTCAGAGGATTTTCCCCCAATTTCCAGAAGGACTGCGACCTTCAAGATTGGAGTGGTGGATGTGCTAGAATGAAGCCATTGAATTGTGAGGGTGGGGATGGATTTGTAGAGGTTAGAGGGGTGAAGTATCCTGATATGTTGAGTTTCTGGCTGAATAGAACCATGAGTCTTGAAGAATGCAGAGATGAGTGCTTGAAAAACTGCAATTGCACTGCGTATGCTAATCCCTTCATCACTGATGGAGGAAAAGGGTGCTTGATGTGGTTCGGTGAACTCGTTGATACAAGAGAAGTTTCCGATGCAGATAGTAAGCAGAACGTCTATATTCGCGTACCAGTTTCAGAACTAGGTCAGTGATTTTATCAAGTATACATTAGAGCAAGTGTAAAGTGCTGGATGGAGATTGAAATCGAGAGTATAACATTTTGTTGGTGATTTTGCATGTAGAATTTAGTTCCAATCTGAAGGAAGAGGGGAAAGGGCCTATAAATTTGATACTAATATCAATTGCTACTGGAGTCATTGTCTCGAGTTTTATCAATGGAGGTATAGTTTTAGTGGCGAGATGGAAGAACAGAGGTAACAACATCAATTGCTTGTGTAGTTACTAGTCTTAAAATCTGTTGTAATAATGCTTGATATCTTTTCATGCTTATCTATATCTATACTTATATAAAAAGAGTTTTGAGTACGTAATGTAGATTGTCAATCATATCCTTGTAGTATTTTAAATTTAAGAACAATTATGTAATATTATATTAACATTTAAATATAGTATATAGAGATAATGTACCTTTTTACCCACTTTCATATTGTAATATCAAATTTTGCTTTGGAAGATAATTAACTTAAATTTTACTCATATTTTTGGGTTGGTGGACAAAAATACCCTCAGGTTTTAGGTTCGGATGAATTAGTTACTTTAGTTTATTCCTTGCAAAACTTATTTTGAGTAAATTGTCTCTCCAACTGATTTTCGAAATCAAATTCTCTATTCCTCCCCTGTTGCGATTCAATTCAATCGTAATTTCTCCAGTCTTCTCCTACTCAACATCTGATAGTGCGGCGATTGATTCAATTTGCGAAGTATGAAAAGTCGATTTCTTTGATTGGTGAAGATAGAGGTAGCGATTGCTTTTACTGGTGAATATGGAGTCAATTTACTGACTGACGATGTTTGATGAGGCAATTTATGTAATCTCCGGCGACATATAGGCTGCGGCATCGGGTATAGAAGCGCGATTTTGATTTTGCAGTAGAGTGTTGTTCACGATCTTACAATTTTGAGGTAATAGGCTTGATTTGTGGTTTTTTTTTTTTTTTTTTTTTTTTTTTTTTTTTTTTGTGATTTTTGCTACATCATATCTTTGATTTGTTATATATTAGTTTTGGATTCGTGCTTGTTTGATTTGACTTGTTTGTTGTTAGTTTTTCTAATTTCATTTGATGGTTCTGTGATAAATATTTTGGCTTAGGTTGTTTCATGTTGTTCTTCTGCAAATATAAACACTTCTTTTTGTTTTTTGTCTTTTTTTTTTTGGTTGGTGTTCTGTTTTCGAAACTGTTGTGATTTTAGCTTCAATGTGTATTATTTCGAAGTATATTGAATGTATAAGAGTCATCAATTTCATCATGTATGCGATATTAGTAATTTCATTTGATAACATGTTGGTATGTTTTTTTTTGCAATGCTTGTGTCCAATGCTGTGTTGGTCTATTTTTTTTGTTTTTGTAGGCAATGGTTTCTTCTGTAATTGTTGTTCATGGTGGAAGCTGGAATGACAACATATATGAGGGGGGGAGAAGGGATTTTATACCTATTCCTTCTAATGGGATATCATTTGAAGAATTGTTGAGCAAAGTTGAAGTAAGGTTGAAGAAGGATGGGACTACAAATGTCTTCGACATAGATGCTTTAATTCAGCTGCAATCAGGTGACATGTCAAGAATGAAAATCTCTGATAACTTTGAATGGTCTTACTTGAAAGAATTGGTGGATGTGCCTACTATCTATGTGAGTCTTTGTAATAGACATAATCAATCTGAATATAGTAGTATAATTCAAATGAATTCTGGAACTGTGGTTGATAGAACTGATTCTGGTGGGGTAGACAGCTATAATGTGTATACATTAGATAATTCAGGTGATAGTAGTGCTGCATATGGTTTTGCATGTGGTCGATGGGTTATTCCGGGTGCTTCGTATCATGCCTCTATTCCTTGTGATGAGATGGTCATAGATCCTGAACCTGTTATAGGTGAGCTTGTTAGCGGTTCTACATTTTGTAGTAAGGATGCGATGGTATCAGCTATTGCGGTATACCACTTGAAGAACTGTTTGGAGTTTCGAACTAAGGTTTCGGATACTGAGCGATATCATAATGTTTGCAAGTTTGCTGAAAGTTGTAAGTTTAGTGTGCTAAGTAGATCACTTGGTCAGTCATGGAAAATATATAAATGGATTCCACACACGTGTGAGAGAGATTTGAGGAGAGCGCCTCATCCCAAAGTGTCTTCTAGAGCAATAGCTGTGCATGTTGGTGCAAATATGTCAGAAGATGGTTGTGTTCTTAGGCCACGTGATATCCAAGGTCAGATTCTTAGAGAGTTTGGTGTTAATTTGAAGTATTCAACTGCTTTGGCTGGTAGGAATCTCGCCTTTAACATGACTTATGGAGACCAGGACAAGTCATTTCAGGTATATACTCATATAACTTTTTTAAGTTTATGTTCTGTTTGTTATTGTTACGCAGTAAGAAATTGTATTTTTTTGTACTGTGTACTTGTTTAGGAGTGTTACGCAGTAAGAAATTATATGTGTTTGTACTGTGTACCTTCGAGCAACTGCTTTGGTTGTTGTGTGTAATTCTTTGTGTATATGTGTAAAATTGTATTTCTTTTATCTGATTTGTTGGTTCATATTATTACAGTTGCTGCCTAAATACCTATACATGCTACAGAAGTTAAACCCTGGTTCGATTGTTGATTTAAAAATTGGTGATGGTGGTTGTTTTGAGTATTGCTACTTCGCTCTCTCTGCATGTTTAAGGGCATTTCGTGCATGTCGCCCTATTATTGTTATTGATGCAACCCATTTGAAGGGGAAGTACAAGGGCATTATGTTTGTTGCATCAACAAAGGATGCAAATGAGCATATTGTCCCTCTTGCTTTTGGTATTGGTGACAAAGAGAAGGACTTGTCTTGGAATTGGTTTTTAGCACATGTCCGACAGTCATTTGGAATCAGAGAGAATATGTTGATCGTCTCTGATCAACATGCAAGTATAAAGAATGTTGTGGTGTCTGTTTTTCCTGATGTCGCCCATGGTCTCTGCTCGTATCATATACAGGGCAACCTTAGGCGATCAGGGTCCACTGTGATTGAGATTTTCCAATCTGCTGCAACTGCTTACAGGATTGAGGATTTTGATACCCACATGGGTAATCTGAAATCAAGATATCCTAAAGCATATGCAAAACTTTTGAAAATTGGTCCGGTTAAGTGGGCTCGTTGTAAATGTCCGGTGCGGAGATATTCTTTTGGTACTTCTAATGCTGTGGAGTCTTTGAACTCTCGATTAAAGTGGGCTAGGAAATTACCAATTTGTTCTTTGTTGGAGTATGCCCGTAATCTTGTGCAAGAGTGGTTTTGCAATCGGCGTGCTACAGCTGAATCTAGAACTCTAGAACTTTCCCAATATGCTATGCAGAGACTTGAAGATGCTACAATAAGGGGCCGGGTTATGAAGGTTGTGCCTATTTCTGATTCAAAGTTCAAGGTGATTTCGGGTTTGAAGAGTTATATTGTTGACATTCGGTCAATGAAGTGTTCTTGTGAAATTTTCCAAATGGATCTAATTCCATGTTCGCATGCCACACGAGTTATAAGGTAAGAGAATTACCTTATATTTTTACTTATATTTTGTTCATTCATTATTTTAAAATTCATACTAATGTCCATTTATTTTTATATTTTTTCCACTTTTGTTTTATAGTCATGTGAATCAGTCTTCGATTGGATACGTGCATTCGTGTTATAGCACTCAATCGTGGCGTGAAACATATGCAACTGAGGTTATGCCGGTGCCTGATCCATGTGATTGGTGTGTACCATCAGAAGTTGCTTCAATCGTTGTTGGAACTCCATCTAATCCTAAACAAGCAGGTAGACCACGCGTGAATAGGTTTCAGGCTGGAGATTATGTAGTTGCTGGAGCCAATGGAGGAGCTGCTGGAGATGTTATATCTTCTCTATCTACTGTTTCTGCTACATCTGTTGAATGTGTTGGAGAGTCTGTTGAATCATTAGAAATTGATTCAAACGTTTCTGGAGCTGATGGAGTAGATGTTGGAGCTGATGGAGTAGCTGCTGGAGCTGATGGCCATGCTGGATCTTCTGTATTTGTGGGAGCTGCTGAATCTGTTGAAGGTGTTGGGGAGCTTGTAGCCCCTAAAGTCTCACGTGAGTGTTCTCGATGTCATAAGAAAGGCCATTATCAAACTACATGTACTGCATTCATCGAGATTAATCCCGAGGAAGGAGTAAAAGTAAGTGCTAAGCGTCCTCGGAAGCAAAAGTCTTGTGGTATTTGTGGTGTAGTTGGGCATACATGCACAACTTGCACTGATCCACGTAGGTTTGAGTAATCTTGTTTTTAGTGGTAAGTGGTACTTATAATGTTAAGACGTACTTTTGATTTTTTATTTTTATGGTAAGCGGTACGAATAATAACAAATTGTACTGATACCCAAAACAGTTATGTCTGTTTTTCAGTTAGTGTGTTTGGATAACAAAATATAAAATAGTATTAGTATTTCTATTTGTAGCATGTTTTTGAATAACATTGTTTCTTATGTTTTCGATAAGTATTTCCAAATATATGTTCTAATGCATCTGTACGTGGTACTTATAATATTAAATTGTACTGACACTAAAAAAAAAAAAAATCTATTTTGATGTTATGAATATTAGTGTGTTTGATATACTTTGTTTTTGAACAACAAAACATTATTTAGTATCAGTATTTATTTGCAAGCAAGTTAATTATTTTTGGATAAAATTTTTGGTTTGTGTTTTGTTTCTCGTATATGTAAGAAATACATAATTATTGAATAAAGTATCACCAATTGTTTCATGTTATGAACTAGATTAAATTGATCTGATTTGAACAACAAAATAGTTATGTAGCACCAAGTTTCTACTATTGCATGAGAAATAACAATTGGTAAAACATATCCAACATAAAGACATTGTTACTAGTATGTTTTTCTACCATATCATACTTGCAAAAGTGCTTTAAATTTTTTCCATTGGAATTGGGCCATGTCCCTCAGCTGTGCTGAATCCATAGATGGTACGTGCAATGTGGTATCTGTAAAAATCAAGATCTACAATGTTGTTCAGTCCCTTGGGCCCCGGAGTCTTTGCTATTGTCCTTTCAACCTGCTTCAAGGAGTAAAGTGCACTACTGACACTGTCCGTCCGCTTCTGCTTGTACGCATTCTTCGAGTTGGCAGGGAGAAAGCATACCTCCCACTGGGTGTAACGTGGATTCTTGATTTTTTGTGACTCATAGTATAGAATGGCCTTCATGATTTGAGGAAACACCCTGGACAGTGGGATGAGGAATTTCTTCTCGTTGTTTCTGTCGGTTTCTTCATATCCCCAATTCTTTGGGTCATTAATCCATATTTTCTGTTTCTTCATATCTATTAGTACCATTACACAATGATTTTCAAATACACATATTGTCACAACCTGAAATAACATAATAAGCAGATTTCAGTAAATTGTGTTAACTAGTAATAGTGTATATTCAAAAGTTACTAGATTGACTGAAACAAGTATTACCTTTTCACATTCCACCCAACGTTTCATGTTATTCCCCCATTGAGGACAGCTTGCATCAGCATACTTTAACAACACAGCCATTTGATCACATGTTATATGCTCTTCCTCGCTTGCCTTGAATGTTGATGATTTATACGGATGCAGTGGGTGTTTCTTATGTCCGTGGATGTTGTTAAACACATCATCAACTACATTCTATAAATAATTCAATGTGAGTACAATTATGGTTTTACACAAATTCCATATTATTATAATGAAGTATACATACCATGAAGTAGCTTGGTGCAATGGCAATATTGTTGTGACTATCCACTACGCCTGCAAATGTGGGATTTGTTGCTAGTATGGAGAGGTAGCAGTTTATGTGATCTTCATCAAGCATTCTTTTCGAGTTAAGAATTTCTTTAAAGAATTCTTTGTCAACTGGATATATCAAGCCCACGTTTCTCATGCTACACATTTAAATATTTAAGAAATTAGTGTAGATTTTATATAAGTAAATGTTTTTATTCTTGGGCTTACATTGTTGTTGGTGAGCTCAAGAATATTTCGAATGTGTCTAAGCCAGCTCTTATGTCATTGACGAGATACGGACTTCTCAGTACTCTTGATGGGAACTTTTGCCTGATTGGTCTTATATTTCCTGGCTCAAAAACTTCTAGGGCAACCTCTTCCAATGGAGTAGGAGCAACAATAATTTGCATGTCTTCCGGTTTGTATCCTTTTCCCTCAATCGATGCCATTAAATCATCGAGAAGTTTATCAATGTTTGTATCTGTCATGCTGTCATCCTGTTTCAAACATTGGAGGTAGTTATGGAACAAATATTCATATATATTTTCGTACCATGTAGAGTTAGACATAGTACGATTGTACGATCTCATACCACATTATCTGTTATGCAGTATAAGATTTATATCAAATGTAACCCATACTTATAGATCAATATAATATATATTTTGTACTTGGAAAATATTTTTCAATTGTCATACAACTAAATCAAAACATAGTTTTAAAATCTACTTAGTAAAATTTAAAGTGAAACATTATTTTTAAATCTGAATTCTGTTATGCATCTGAATGCATGTCTTGTACCTTTTCATGCTCTGTTGTGCCAGCCGTTTCTTCAACCTCCATTGGTGCTAATGTTGTCTTCATCTTGTTTGTGTCATCTTCTTCAGCATCATTCTCTGCATCTCTGTATGCCCTCTTTGATCTCTTGTATTTCTTCAGTTCAGCTTGCTTTTCTGCATCTTTGTTAGATCCAGGGTTCTGTTGTGCTGCTTTAGTTGTTGACTCCTCAGGTGATTTTGTTGCTGCCTCCTCTGATTCCAAGCTTGTTGTTTCCATTGTTGCATTTTTTGATTCTTTTTCGGCTGTCTTCAATGCTGTCTCATCAGCTTCAATGTATGATGCTTTTGCTGCTGTCCTCAATGCTGCCTCATCTTCTGCTTCATGCTCTGCAGCAATAGTTGCTGCCACATGTTCTTCTATTAATGCATCTGCTTCTGCATCTTTTTCTGCGGCTGTTCTTGCTGCATTCTCTGCATCTATTGCTGCTTCTTCTTGGTAACCTCCTAGTCCAGAGTAGTCATGTCCAGCATTGTATCCTGGTGATGCCATAGTGTTGTTAAATTGAAGATCAGTGGCATGGTGCTCATGTGATTGGGCTCTGTCACCAAGGTGTTCCATGATACTGTCAAGCTTTTTTTGTATTTCATCTATCTTTGGCTTCATCATGTTCGCTGCATATTCACCTATTTTTTTCAACATGGATTCATCAAGTTGCTGAATTCCAAATGCATAACAGTTTGAATTTGAAGGAGCAGCTCCAGTAGGCAGAATCTCATCCAGGTGCTTCTTTTTCTTTTGGTCATTATGATCGTATTTCAAAGCAAATGGCATTTTGTCGGGGTCATAGGAGAGTGATTTCCAGTAGTCTGTGGCAAGCTCTTTCTTAGTTGGCTTCAGTTGCGGCACAAGTTGCTACACATAAAACAATTGTAAAAGTACATTAGGTACATGGTACACCTTGATCTAAATCTTACTTATTACAATGTTTAGGTACACAGTACTTCTTAAACTAAATTGTACTTATTACCATCATATCTAGGTACGCAGTACTAGTTAAACTAAATCTTACTTTTTATTTACCATGATATTTAGGTACTCAGTACTATTTAAACTAAATCTTACTTATTACCATTTACTAACTTATTCAACCCATGTTCTGTTTGAAGTTCTTGGAAGAATTTTCATACCATTTTTGGATCTTCATCTTCTGGGTATGCGTAGTCCTTTCTCACATACTTGTAGCGAAGGAATCGTGGCCTCTTTCTTTTCTCATTCCTCAATCCTATCACTTTTCCAAATTCTGGAAATGCTTCAAATATCCAGGCCTATAAATTTGAAGTGTATTAGTTTACTAGATAAACAAATAAATATTTTTGATATCAAGTATCAATTGAAGTAAACTTACAGAGAATGCGATGGTGTTTCCTTTTATGTGGTAGCTGACTTTACCAGAATTTGGCACTCTGTCTTTTTTCACATTTCTTATTTGATGGGTGAGTGCTTGGTACAAGTAACTACCCCATGGGAAATCCTCCCATTGCTGCTTGTCTTCTAACAGAACCCATAGCCATATGGGGATTATCTTCGTGCTTTGTTCAAATCCGACAATATATGTTGTTGCTATCAACAACTTTGCAATTTTTATGTAGTCGTCAACAGTAGCTTTAACTTCTATCTCTTTCTTTTCTAGTCCGTCT
Organism: Mentha longifolia; assembly: GCA_001642375.2. Lineage (NCBI taxonomy): Eukaryota > Viridiplantae > Streptophyta > Magnoliopsida > Lamiales > Lamiaceae > Mentha > Mentha longifolia. The sequence goes on along the minus strand of CM038113.1, from coordinate 41,775,248 downwards.
CCTTCAAAATATGTGAACTTCTTGTTTTTGAACATCTCAAACACATCTTTTGTGGTGGTCTTCTCATTGCACCGGAACTGTCTAGCAAATACAGATTCTTCTGGTACTTGATGGCTCTTGTATGGGTTGAAATTTGACTGGCCAAATCGAAGGCCAGTGACAAGTGCAAACTCCTCTCTAGAGAAATGGAGAATGACATCACCAATTTTGAACCACAGTGCTGTGGTATCAGGATTTGGATTAGGTGTGACTTGTCTGAACACAATGTAATGCAGCATAGTGCCGTTACGTGTGTTATATTTCTCCAAGTACAAGTAATTGCCTAAACATGATTTCTTCACTTCCTTATATGCTGGGTAGCTAATATCCATCATAACAGACTTGATTTCACCAACCATTGATTCATATCCAACAAGCATTGTCCTATGTGTATGTCCAGCTAAATGGTATCTTTCATAGTCCCATGTAACCTTCAAATAAGGCAGAATAAAACAATTCATGAGTAATAGCAATCCAACAAATAAAGCTCTTTATAGTCAACGAATTATATTTTAAAATCTGCTCACATAATGTACGAAGATCCTTGTTTCATAACACTTAATTTGAAGAAACACTGATTTCAACAGCCTATGTATCAAATTTGAATGGAAACACACATGCATACTATATTTCAATTCCATGTAATGCAGACTGAAACCTAAATTCTAGTACAATTTTCATATTTTCGTAACAATTAATGAAAAGGAAAACTGATTGGAAGATCATATATATCTAAATGTAATGGAAAGTGGCATGTATACCACATTTCAGTGTAATGCAACGGAACCCTAAATTCCACTATCATTTTCATATTTTTGTAACTACCAATTGAATTAAACCATCATTCAAGCAGTATACATGCCAGTTTCATACTGGAACCCTAAATTCCAGTATAATTTTTATATTTTATTGCACATAAAAATGAAAATAGAGCTCGAATTTTTTTTTAAAAAAAAACCCTAGTATTGTTACCGCTAGATGAGCAAATGGATTTTCATTTGTTTCCACGGTATGATCTTGTTGTTCTTCCCTGATTTCCGTTGATTTCGCAGTTTTTGTTCGAGCTTTGCTTGTGGAAGCTTCTTCTCGTGTCCTCTTTGAACCGCGCTTCGCCATTTTTGCCTTTTTTTGTTTTTTCTTGGTCGCAGCTTCGGTTTCAAACGACGGATCGTGTGAAGCATTGTTCGTCCTCGGCATTGCTGAACGGAATCGTGAGGGAGGAAGGTCTAGGGTTTGTGACGGCGAATCGTTCTGAGAAAAGGGGCTGGACGAAAAGGGGCTGCAAATGGAGGTAGCGGTATATTCAGGGGCAATTTTGTCCACATACCGAAAATATGGGTATTTTTTGTATTTTTTATCTTCCATAACAAAATTTGGGTTTTTAATGTGTCTTTCGGTATTTTTTTTTTTGCCTCTAGTATATATATGTCTAAATTTAAGTATGGTATTTACCTTATTTATTATTTTAGTTTGATTTAAATGTTTTTAATAGATGATAAGTATATATATAAACATATATGAACTATGAATACTCCCAACTCTCCATAATATTAAATTTACTTTAGTACTAAAAGGAAAATGTAAAATATAGTTGCCTGCAAGTATATATATTTTTCTTCGGATTGCCTTATTTCAATTTAATTTATTTTTTAGTTTAATTATTTATTATTAAATTATTTTAATTAACTACTTAAGTATATACTCCGTATATTTTATGGGCTAGATGTTGGAATTTTGATTTTAACTGACCAATATTATCAATTGGCTTTTTGTTTATATAATGATTGAATAACTGAAGCTAAAATTGTGTAAAGAATATTATTATGATCAGCTAATTTGACACATTGGTGAGATACTTATTATCAAAATCTCTGTCTCATCGGCAAATCAAGATATTAAAGTTTATTTAAAAAAATTTAAATGCTTCTTATAAGAAAGTGTTTAGATATTATTATTAAAATTATTGAAATTTGATTGTATTTAGATATTTTGTGAGAAAAAAAAAAATAGATTGTGTAATTTGAGATATAATATAAATTAAGGAAACATGGCCACCAAAAGTGAAACAAAAATTTAGCTTTGTCATGTTTTATATAAAAATTAAGAAAATAAATAATCTATCTAATTATAACATATATTTCGTGACTTGACTATCGTTCGAAGAGTTGTATGTTTTAACGTCTCAATTTATACTTTTGCTAGAATATATAGTTATTTTGGTTTATAAGGAATGAAGTAATTTGCACAAGTTTTTCTTATATGAATCAAAGTACTAACAACAAACTAAGAGTAGTTTTGATTTTTCACATTCTTCAGAATTAGTCAAAAAATTACAAAAAATAATCAAAAATATAATTTACACAATTTAAAATACAAGTTGCACATGCAACGCACGTTATATTTGCTAGTTAGCACTAAAAAGGAACAACAAGGATATAGATTTGCCTTTAATCAAAATGACAACTATTCTGGAAGCAACAAACAACTTCTCCATAGAGAACATGATAGGAAGAGGAGGTTTTGGTCCTGTTTACATGGTAATTAATTTGTTTAAATCTAGCTAAATTTATTACTTCAGTAGGTATGTTACTCTAATGTTATTAATGCATAAATAGGGCAAGCTGTCTGCACGAGAAGAGATCGCAGTCAAAAGATTGTCGAAAACTTCTGGACAAGGGCTTGAAGAGTTCAAGAATGAAGTAGTTTTGATTGCCAAGCTTCAACACAGAAACCTCGTCAGGCTTCTCGGGTGTTGCATTGAAGGAGAGGAAAGGATGCTAATATATGAATACCTACAGAATAAGAGCTTGGATTACTTTGTTTTTGGTGCTGCCTCTTTCATCATCTTGTTAGTTCAAAAAATCTAATAAATATAATACTTATCAAGGACTTGATCATGAGCAGATCCTAATCAAAGAACTCTTTTGACGTGGCCGAAACGCTTTGACATCATCATGGGAATCACAAAGGGGCTGCTGTATCTCCACCATGATTCCAGATTGAAGATCATCCATCGGGATCTAAAAACGAGCAACATATTACTAGATGCAAATCTAAATCCAAAAATCTCAGACTTTGGCTTAGCACAGACTTTTGAAGAGGATCAATCTGTGTCTAGAACAAGGAGAGTTGTTGGAACGTAGTAAGTTTTCTTGCATCTCATGAAAGCAAGCTGTTGTTTTTCATTTTTGCCTAATATGTGTCTGTTGAAAATTTGGTTTTTGACCAAATAAGTAATAATCAATATTTAATTTATTTATTAAATTAAATATTAGATTATTGATCTACTCTCGGAGTAGATGAACGTTGTGTATTTATATGCTCCAAACCGTATTCCTGTGAGTGAGATATAAATATGCAAAGGTTGTGGTTTGGTGGAGTGTTACTTCATTATATAATGAAGTGGAACCATATTGATTATATATCAATGTGTAGTATATGGGATAATGTGGGATAATGTGGAACCACTTCGTCCAGCCAATGTGCGGGATAATGTGGAAGCCACTGTGTCCAGTTCTGTGATGAGGACATCAGTCCATTCGGAAAGCTTCTAGAATGGCTGTTACTCCGCCATTACTCCACCACCTGCAACAGTTAGAAACCGCCGAGTAATGGCTGGTTAATGGCGTGTAATGGCTGATCATGGTCATTATGACATTTAAATGCATTTAAATCCCCTCATGAGAGATGCCTATAAATAGGATGCATGAAGGAGTTGTAGACACACAATCTACACACACTAAGATCAAGCATATTTCTGCATTCTTCCTTTATCATTTTTCGAGCTCATTTTCTCGCCTCACTCTAGTTCGCCGGAGCTCTATCGGTTTGTGGTGCTACTACCTTTAGCGACGAAGTCGTTTTATCTTTGGGGACGATACGCTATTACCGTGAGCACTACCGGGGCGTATTTCGTCTTGCGGAAAGAGGGCTTTCCTCAACTCGGCTCTAGTTAGATTTTGATTTTTCCATTTCGCTTGTAATCTTCTTATTACGTTGTAATTTTTAGTTTGTACGCCCGGCAAGGATTTTCATACTTATTTTCCAACAAACGCAAGACGAAATACATATCCTTGCCAATCCCGACGTGATTGAAGATGACGAGCGCTGCAGCTTCCACTGATTCCTTCTCTGGCGTTTCCACTGTACCATCAACAGTGTCCTCCACTGTGCCTTCAACAATGTCCGCCACTGTTCCGTCAACAATGAATACTTCATTGCCAAGCTTTACAACAACATCTGCAATGAACTCAAACACAGAAGGTTCGACCATGCCTTCATCCAGTTCGTGGGTTTTCAACAACCCATTTCTGTCAAGCGGAGGTTCCGGTTCGACCGGCTCCATAGGTGCCATATTTGGTGGCACTGTTGGTTCCACATTAAGTGGAACTGTAGGAGTCTCTGTAGGCTCGACTGTGGGGGCCTTTGGGCTCAACACAAGTGGCTCCCTTTTGGGAGTGAACTCGGCACCAAGGGTGATGCCACCCGCGGAGAAGCCGCCGAAGTTCGGAGGAGCCGACTTCAAAAGGTGGCAACAAAAGATATTATTTTATTTAACAACATTGGGAGTGGCGAACTTCCTAATGGAAGATGAGCCGACTGTGCCAAGTGCAGAGGAGACGAACTTTCATGTTCGAGCCTTGTACGACAATTGGCGTAGTGGAGACTACCTTTGTAAAAACTTCATCTTAAATTCTTTGGATGATAGTTTATACAATGTGTACTCTGCTGTGAAGACCTCCAAGGGAATATGGGAGGCGTTGGACAAGAAGTACCGTAGCGATGATGCTGGTACAAAGAAGTTCGTTGTAGCCAAGTACTTGGACTACAAGATGGTCGATTCTCGACCGATGATGGAGCAAGTACAAGAGTTCCAACTCATTGTGCATGACGTCCATGCCGAGGGGATGGTTCTTCCGGACGCGTTCGTTGTGGCGACCGTGATCGAGAAGTTACCCCCTAATTGGAAAGACTTCAAGAGCTACCTTAAGCACAAGTGAAAGGAGATGACTCTTGAAGACTTGATTGTGAAGCTACGCATCGAGTCTGATGTGCGCGATCAAGACAAACCGAAGGCACCGTCTGATGCCAAGGTGAACTTGATGGAGAAGGGCTGTCCCTCCAACAAGCGTGATCGCCCAAATGCCAAAGACAAAGGCAAAGCGAAGGGACCATCGAAGAAATTTGATGGTGATTGCTACAATTGTGGCAAACATGGGCACACTGCGAAGGACTGCAAGAAGCCCAAGAATAAAAAGAAGAAGCATGCCGCCAACGTCACCGAGAAGGATGACGAGTGGGTCAAAGAAGACCTGACTGCTGTTGTCTCTGAAGAGGTCAACAATGTGGACAAGCAAGGAGGTTGGTTCATCGACACTGGCGTTACTGCGCACGTGTGTGCCGATAGGAACAAGTTTGTTACCTATCAAGCTATTGAGGGGAGGAAGCTCAACATGGGGAACCAAGCTTCGTCCGTGGTTGTCGGAGTTGGAGATGTGGTGCTAAAGCATACATCCGGGAATTCTCTAACTTTGAAGAACGTGCTACATGTTCCCGACATCCGAAAGAACTTGGTCTCGGGCTCTATTCTAGTTAATAAGGGGTTTAGACTAGTGTTTGAGTCCGACAAGTTTATTTTGTCAAAGAATGGTAGTTTTCTTGGCAAAGGTTACCTCAATGAGGGCCTCTTTAGGTTGAATGTATTGGCTGTGCGCCATGTACCGAAATCTATTGAGAATAATGAGAAAGCATCTACTTCCTCTTATATGCTTGAGTGCTCCGATTTATGGCATTGTAGATTGGGACATGTTAATCTAAATGCTATAAAACGATTAGTAAATTTAGATTTACTAAAGTTAAATGAAGTTAACACTCAAAACAAATGTGAAGTTTGTGTTGAGGCAAAAATGACAAAACCACCATTTCATTTGGTTGAGCGGAGCACGAAACCCCTTGATTTAATTCACACCGATGTGTGTGATTTAAAGTATGTGCAAACTCGTGGTGGTAAGAAGTACTTTATCACGTTCATCGATGATTGCACGAGATATTATTATCTTTATCTTTTAAGAGGTAAAGATGAGGCTATTGAAGCGTTTAAACACTTCAAGAATGAAGCCGAAAATCAACTAAGTGGTCGAATTAAGAGTATTCGAAGTGACAGAGGTGGCGAATATGTCGCTCCGTTTGAGGAATTATACGAAAGTGGTATAATTCATCAAACGACGGCTCCATACTCACCCCAATCAAATGGCGTTGCTGAACGTAAAAATCGAACTCTTAAGGAGATGATGAATGCTTTGTTGATTAGTTCAGGGTTGCCCCAAAACATGTGGGGGGAAGCTGTATTGACAGCCAACTATATACTGAACAAGATTCCACTCAAAGGTAAAGATGTTACACCTTATGAGTTATGGAAAGGTTGGAAACCATCGTACAAATACCTTAAAGTGTGGGGGTGTTTGGCGAAGGTTGAAGTGCCTCTACCTAAACAAGTTACAATTTGCCCTAAAACGGTTGATTGTATCTTTATTGGGTATGCACATAACAGCAGCGCCTATCGCTTTGTTATCCATAAGTCGGAAGTACCCGACATGACTGTGGGTACAACGATCGAGTCAAGGAATGCAATATTCTTTGAACACATATATCCTTGTAAAGACAAGGGTAATGTAGAAACTAATTCTAGCAATAGAATTAAAGGTGAAGCCACGAGTTCTAAATCCGAGGATGAAGAACCTAAGTCACGAAAATGATAAAGGTCTAATCCGGAAGATAATGAACTGAGACGTGGTAGTAGAGTTCGGAAACCAAAGCAATTTGGTCCGGATTATGTAGTGTTCATGTTGGATCAAGAACCTACGACGATCAAAGAAGCTTTTTCTAGATCGGACAGTCCGCTTTGGAGAGAAGCGGTACAAAGTGAAATTGAGTCCATTAGGCAGAACCACACTTGGGTGTTGGTTGATTTGCCCGAAGGGTGCAAACCCTTAGGATGCAAATGGATCCTTAAAAGGAAATACAAAGCCGATGGATCAATTGATAAGTATAAAGCTCGTTTGGTAGTCAAAGGGTTTAAGCAGAAAGAAGGGTACGATTATTTCGATACCTATGCTCCTGTAACAAGGATTACATCTATTCGTGTGCTTCTCTCGATTGCTGCTTTGCACAATCTTGAGATACATCAAATGGATGTGAAAACTGCTTTCCTCTATGGAGATTTAGAGGAGGAAATCTATATGGAACAACCAGAAGGATTTGTAGAACCTGGTAAAGAAACGAAGGTTTGCAAACTGGTTAAGTCCCTCTATGGATTGAAGCAAGCGCCACTTCAATGGCACTTGAAATTTGATAGTGTGATGCTATCAAATGGTTTTAAAATAAATGAATGTGACAAATGTGTTTACATTAAGAACACAAATAACGGATATGTTATTGTGTATCTTTATGTAGATGACATGTTAATTATGGGTAGCAATATCCGTGTAATTAACGAAACGAAAAGCATGTTAAAGAGGAACTTTGACATGAAAGACTTGGGTTTAGCGGATGTTATTCTTGGTATGAAAATACTAAGGAAATCCGATGGGATTGTCTTGTCACAATCTCAATATGTTGAGAAAGTGCTCAAGAAGTTTAACGCTTTTGATAGCGTGCCCGCTAAAACACCTATTGAACTTAATGTTCATTTGAGTAAGAATCGAGATGAGTCGGTTGCTCAAGAAGACTATGCTCGTGTCATAGGGTGTTTAATGTATCTTACAAATTGCACTTGACCCGACATAGCATGTACCGTGAACAAATTGAGTCGTTACACGAGCAATCCAAGCAAAGAGCATTGGAGAGCTCTTGTACGAGTTTTGAGATACTTGAAGTATACTCAAAGTCATAGGCTACATTTTTTGAGATACCCCCCGGTACTTGAAGGGTACTGTGATGCGAATTGGATTTCGGACACGAAAGATTCACTTTCTACAAGTGGGTATGTGTTTAATATTGGGGGTGGAGCTGTTACGTGGAGATCCACAAAATAGACGTGTATAGCCCGTTCCACCATGGAGTCCGAATTCATAGCTTTAGATATAGCTGGTGAACAAGCCGAATGGCTAAGAAACTTTCTTGAGGACATACCATGTTGGGAGAAACCATTGCCTCCGGTGATGATTCATTGTGATAGCCAAACGGCTATTGGTAGGGCAAAAAGTGGTTTGTATAATGGTAAGTCTCGACATATTCGTCGACGACATAATACCGTGAGACATTTGATCACAACTGGGATTATTTCAGTCGACTATGTAAAGTCGTTGGATAATCTAGCGGATCCACTAACCAAAGGGTTAAACCGTGATCAAATGAATAAGTTGCTAGAGGGAATGGGAGTAAAATCCACAAACTAAGAACTATCATAGTGGTAACCCAACCATGATGATTGGAAACCCCAAGAACTTGGTTCAATGGGAAAACTAAGCTATGAAAGTTTGTGTGAAAACACTCGCTTTTATCTATTCCCTAGAAAGCATTCGAGTGTTGAAAGCTTGCCTTGTGGTGAGGTTAAGTCTATGACTTTTAATGATTCCTAAATACCTCGAGGAGGTTGAGTATGGCAAGATACTCGGTAAAAAATCACCTATGTGAGTGTGAAGTGTGGCCGCTTCGTGAAAAATACACTTATGAATCCAAAGAGGTGTCCAAGGCCGAAATGGATACAAAACGTGAGAACGGATGAGGTTAAGGTGTATAAGCGTTAACATCATTGTCACGGTGCACGCCGTGGAGGAATAGTTCAAAGCATTGTGCTACTATGCCGCCTGTGTACTCGATGGTGTTGACTATGGAAGGTTCAAAGCCACAAGCTACCTATCCTAATACTTTTATACTTTGTGAGGATTGAGCTCTTGCATTTGCATACATGTGCATATGGCTATCTCACTCATGTGGGGGATTGTTGCAAATTTGGTTTTTGACCAAATAAGTAATAATCAATATTTAATTTATTTATTAAATTAAATATTAGATTATTGATCTACTCTCGGAGTAGATGAACGTTGTGTATTTATATGCTCCAAACCGTATTCCTGTGAGTGAGATATAAATATGCAAAGGTTGTGGTTTGGTGGAGTGTTACTTCATTATATAATGAAGTGGAACCATATTGATTATATATCAATGTGTAGTATATGGGATAATGTGGGATAATGTGGAACCACTTCGTCCAGCCAATGTGCGGGATAATGTGGAAGCCACTGTGTCCAGCTCTGTGATGAGGACATCAGCCCATTCGGAAAGCTTCTAGAATGGCTGTTACTCCGCCATTACTCCGCCATTACTCCACCACCTGCAACAGTTAGAAACCGCCGAGTAATGGCTGGTTAATGGCGTGTAATGGCTGATCATGGTCATTATGGCATTTAAATGCATTTAAATCCCCTCATGAGAGATGCCTATAAATAGGATGCATGAAGGAGTTGTAGACACACAATCTACACACACTAAGATCAAACATATTTCTGCATTCTTCCTTTGTCATTTTTCGAGCTCATTTTCTCGCCTCACTCTAGTTCGCCGGAGCTCTATCGGTTTGTGGTGCTACTACCTTTAGAGACGAAGCCGTTTTATCTTTGGGGACGATACGCTATTACCGTGAGCACTACCGGGGCGTATTTCGTCTTGCGGAAAGAGGGCTTTCCTCAACTCGGCTCTAGTTAGATTTTGATTTTTCCATTTCGCTTGTAATCTTCTTATTACGTTGTAATTTTTAGTTTGTACGCCCGGCAAGGATTTTCATACCTATTTTCCAACAGTGTCAACATTTCTTTGCAGTGGCAATATGGCTCCGGAGTATGCATTTCATGGGAAATTCTCAGTGAAATCCGATGTCTATAGTCTTGGAGTTGTACCGCTAGAGATAATAAGTGGCAAAAAGATCAATGGATTTGAACACAACGATCTTCATCATAGCCTCATGGGCCATGTATTACTCTTGGTCACTAATATTTTTGTTGTATTTGATGATAATTTATGTGTGAAAAATATGTTGATGGCTTATCTGGTGGCAATTTTGACAGGCATGGTTGCTATGGAGAGAAAGGAGGATTTCAGAGGTGATGGATGAGTGTTTGAAAGATACATATGTTGAATCCCAAGTGAAGAGATGCATAAACGTGACGTTATTATGCGTTCAAAAATTAGCAAAAGATAGGCCAATCATGCCTTCAGTGGTTTTGATGTTAGCTACTGAGGGAGCAATTCTTCCTGAACCTAATGAGCCTGGTTTTTTTGTTGAAGGAAGCTTTAGCCATCTACGAAGCTGTACCTTGTCAGGTGTTAAGTCCAACAACAATTCACTTACCATTACTGACTTGGAGGCTAGATGAGGAGATAGCTACATGCTACTCCCAACATCCTAGTGACGGTGAAGATGAGACGTCTGTTGAATATATGCGGGGTGTAAAATAAGAAAAAACTTCGTCTTTGTTGGGACGGAGGGAATATATATGCTGCACATTTTTTAAATTTTTCAGGTAAGACAGTTAATTTAAATTAAGTAATTGCTTTTTTTTATTTTACATGAAATGCCATCTTTATTTATTTTATTTTCTCTTTCAGACGTATCTACAGGATCAGGAGTAAACATGTGACATCCTTGTTTATTATATCCTTTAATATAAATATAAGTCCATTGATAATATGCAAACGTTGTCACATGTTTACTCCTGGTACTGTAGATACACTGTTAATTTATAGAGCCTCAACGAAGTAAAATGAAAATATCTGGGTAAGATATATAACATCTGATACTTGAAGGCTAAAACCAAAAAATCTGAGGGTTTAAACAGACCAAAATACGAAAGTTGTTGGTGAGGGGGGGGGGCATATTATGCCAGATTTCAGTCTTGAAAAAGGAATACAGCCTTTCAAAATTTTGTTCATTTTTTCAAATTATTAATTACTAATCATATTAATTAAGAATTCCATCAACGAGGTCAAAGTTTTGCTAAGTTTTTTCTTTCCTTTAGGGTGGCCAACGTTGAGTTTCTCCGTTTTCAAAAAATAAAACTATAAATAAAGACCGAAATCAGTTGCAAGCTTCCACTTCCACCCAATTTACCAATTTACTTAAATGGGACCCATTATGCATTCAGCTGCAAGTTTTGACTTTTCCTTTTTTTCTTTATTTTTTATTTTATAAAGCTTAAAAATTGGTTTGATGTTGAAGAAGTTGGCAATTCGGAAGCTGATAATTGAATCCAGCGCCTTTGATAATACCGTTAAAAAAAATAAAAAAAATAAATTTGATACTTCGTTTCATCTCTCTGTTGTGATCATAATGAAAATGGCGCCAACCTTTTCCACTGCAATCCTTTTCTCCTTGGTTCACTCCATCACCTTCTTCAAATTAACATCTTCCGCAAAACATACACTTTTCAACAACCAAACGATTTCTCCTGGGCAGACTTTAGTTTCCGAAAACCAAGTTTTCGAGCTGGGTTTTTTCCATCCCGGGAAATCAAGGAATGTATACTTAGGGATATGGTACAAAGCCACGCCTCATATTGTTGTCTGGGTCGCAAACAGGAACAGTCCCATCGCGGTTTCTGAAGGGGTAGTTTTGGCGATTTCCGACAATGGAACTCTTGCTATATGCAGAGATGGAACCGTTATCTGGCCGGCAAATCCATCGACGGTGGCATTCCGTCCATTTTTACGGCTACTGGATACCGGAAATCTAATTGTTGCGGAGGAGCCGGCGCCGGAAGGGTACGTATGGCAGAGTTTTGACTACCCAACTGACACGTGGCTACCGGGTATGAAGATTGTAGACGATCCTGATTCTGGGTTTCAAACGAACTTGACATCATGGAGAAATTCCGACGATCCTTCACCCGGAGATTTTACATTGAAAATCGAGAACCAAGGCTTGGCTGAGATAGTATATTACGAAGGCACAAGGAAAAGATCACGAACTGGGAAGTGGAACGGCCTCTATTTCAACGGCATCCCTCTCTTTATCAGAGCTAACCGAACACTTGAATTCATGTACAAAGAAGAGAGGCTGAGGCTGATCCACATCTTGTGGCCTTACGAAAACGAAAGCTCACTCATCTCGAGAGCAACGCTGGAGGGATCTGGTTCGGCTCCTCGCTATATTATGAATCCAAGAAACTATAAGTGGAGTCCTGTCTTCACTTTCCCACGAGATCGATGCGACGACTACGGTAGCTGCGGTCCTAATGGAGTTTGTTCGATGGAAAAAGCACCAAGATGCTCATGCTTCAGAGGGTTTTCCCCCAAATTCCAGAATGATTGGGACCTTCAAGATTGGAGCGGTGGATGTGGTAGAGTTACACCGTTGAATTGTGAGGGTGGAGATGGATTTGTAGAGGTTAAAGGGGTGAAGTATCCTGATATGTTGAGGTATTGGCTGAATGGAACAATGAGTCTTGAAGAATGCAGAGATGAGTGCTTGAAAAACTGCAATTGCACTGCGTATGCGAATCCGTTCATCACTGACGGAGGCAGCGGATGCTTGATGTGGTTCGGTGAACTCGTTGATATCAGAGAAGTTCCTGGAGTAGATGCTATGCAGAACATCTATATTCGCGCCCCGGTTTCAGAACTAGGTTAGTGTATGTATATATGAACCCTTTGCTCATATTTTGAAGTTCACTGTCTTGGTGATTCTGTCCGTAGATTTTAGCTCCGATTTGGAGGAGGAGAAGAAAGGGACTGTACATTTGATATTAATATCGATTGTTACTGGAGTCATTGTCTCGGGTTTTGTCAATGGAGGTATAGTTTTACTGGCGAGAAGGAAGAAGAGAGGTAACGACATTATTTTACTAGTTCTTGAAAAAATGTATTTTGATGCTTAATGAATGCAGTCAAGCATTAATTATTTTGTCATTTCATGCTTCATAGCATTAAAGAGGAACAATGAAGATATAGATTTGCCTCTAATCAAAATGGCAACTATTCTGGAAGCAACAAACAACTTCTCCCCGGAGAACATGATAGGAAGAGGAGGTTTTGGTTCCGTTTACATGGTAATTTGCTTTAAGTTTAGCATTCATTACTTTAACTGGTATCTTACTCTAGTTAAATAAATGCATAAGCAGGGGAAACTGTCCCAAGGAGACGAAGTTGCAGTCAAAAGATTGTCGATAACTTCTGGACAGGGACTTGAAGAGTTCAAGAACGAAGTAGTCTTGATTGCCAAACTTCAACATAGAAACCTTGTCAGACTTCTCGGGTGTTGCATCGAAGGGGAGGAAATGGTGTTGATATATGAATACCTACAGAATAAGAGCTTGGATTATTTTGTTTTCGGTGCTACCAATTATACCTTTTCATCGTTTTGTTGGTTTAGAAAAAATTCAATAAATATATATCCTCTACTAAAATACTCATCAAGTACTCTCATACGCAGATTCTAATCGAAGAACTCTTTTGACGTGGCCTAAGCGCTTTGACATCATCATGGGAATCGCAAAGGGGCTGCTTTATCTCCACCATGATTCTAGATTGAAGATCATCCATCGGGATCTAAAAACGAGCAACATTTTACTAGATGCAAATCTGAATCCGAAAATTTCAGACTTTGGCTTAGCACGAGCATTTGAAGATGATCAATCAGTATCGAGAACAAGAAGAGTTGTTGGAACATAGTAAGCTAGATTTCTTGCATCTCATCAAAGCAAACTGCTATTTTCCATGGTGGCCTAATGTATCAATATATCTATGCAGTGGGTATATGGCTCCGGAATATGCATTTCAAGGGAGATTCTCAGTGAAGTCGGACGTCTATAGCCTTGGAGTGGTGCTGCTAGAGATAATAAGCGGGAAAAAGATCGGTGGATTTGAACATAACGATCATCATCATCAGAGCCTACTTGGTCATGTATTCCTCTTGCCCAAAAATGTTAAATTTGTTGATATATAATAAGAAAAATCTGATAAAGATATGTGGTGGCAGGCATGGTTGCTATGGAGAGAGAGGAAGATTTCAGAGGTGATGGATGAGTGTTTGAAAGATACATATATTGAATCCCAAGTGAAGAGATGCATAAACGTGGCGTTATTATGCGTTCAAAAATTAGCTAAAGATAGGCCGATCATGCCATCAGTGATTTTGATGTTAGCAACTGAGGGAGCAATTCTTCATGAACCTAATGAGCCTGGTTTTTTTGTTGGAGCTGGAAGTTTTAAACCTCTACATAGTTATAATAAATCCAACAGCAGTTCACTTACCATTACTGACTTGGAGGCTAGATGAGAAGATCTCTGCTTGCTATAATTCCCTTCTTTTTTTCTTTCCCCTTATTTGAGTCGACCTTAGTTTAATTTCACTCAATTGATATGCATATCCTTATTTGTTTTATTTTATTTATTTCTTGAGATTAAAAGTATTTCAACATTGGTGTTCTGGTGCCGTACTTCCATCAACGGCGAAAAGTCTTGTTACTTTAATTTCCAGAGTCTTCTTTCAATTTCCTTCCTTTGACTTCCCAAACCTTTTCAGTTTTCACCATGCACTTCGTTTCATCCTTTTCCGTTCGATCACATTGAAATGGCGCATTCCCTTTTCACTGTAATCCTTTTCTGTTTGGTTGAATCCATCGCCCTTCCGAGATTAATCTCCGGAGCAGATCACACACTTTTCAGCAACCAAACGATTGGTATTGGGCAGACTTTAGTTTCCGAAAGCAAAGTTTTTGAGCTGGGTTTTTTCCGACCGGGAAAATCGACTAACATATTTTTAGGGATTTGGTACACAGCCACACCCAATATTGTAGTCTGGGTAGCAAATCGAAACGATCCAATCGCTGTTTCGCAAGGAGTAGCTTTCGCGATTTCTGAAAATGGAAGCCTTGCTATATGCAGAGACGGAGCTATTCTCTGGTCGGCGAATCCATCGGCGGCGGCATCGCGTCCAGTTGCGCGGCTGCTGGATAGCGGAAACCTAATTGTTGCGACGGCGGAAGGGTACATATGGCAGAGTTTTGATCACCCAACTGACACGTGGCTACCAGGTATGAATTTCGTAGACGATCTTGATTCCGGCGTCACGACGAACTTTATATCATGGAGGAATTCCGATGATCCTTCGCCTGGAGATTTCGTTGTGAAAATCGAGAACGAGGGCTTGGGTGAGGTAGTGACCTTCAGAGGCACAAGGAAAAGTTTCCGAACTGGAAAGTGGAATGGGCTGTATTTCAACGGCATTCCTCGGTTTCGCAGTTCTGTCCCAGGAATTGAACTGATGTTCAAAGAGGAGAGGCTGATATCCATTTCAAGGCCTTCTCACAGCTCAATCATCACGAGATCAACGCTCGACGCATCTGGTTCACTCATTCGCTATATTATGAATCCAAGAAAGGATAAGTGGAATCCAGTCGACGCCTTTCCTCGAGATGAATGCGATGAGTATGGTAACTGCGGTCCAAACGGAATGTGTACGATTGAGAAGGCACAGAAGTGCGAGTGTTTCAGAGGATTCTCCCCAAAGTCCCAAAAGGACTGGGACATTCTAGACTGGAGCCGTGGATGTGAAAGAATCACACCATTGAATTGTGAGGGTGGAGATGGTTTTGTGGAGGTTAAATGGGTGAAGTATCCTGATACGTTGAGATTTTGGTTGAATAGTAGCATTAGTCTTGAAGAATGCAAAGCTGAGTGCTTGAAACACTGTGAGTGCAGTGCTTGTGCTAGTCCATATGTGAGTAATGGAAGCAGTGGGTGCTTGATGTGGTACGGTGATCTCCTTGATATCAGAAAACTTCCTGTAGCAGATATAATGCAGAGTATCTACATTCGAGTTCCTGTTTCAGAACTAGGTTCGTGTTTTTATCACCTTTCTAGATATTTTCCAAGGTTATAGTTTCTCCAAGTTTAATGTTAAATCTACGAAAGTTTTATGGATCTGAACTTGCACCCTTCTTGGTGATTTTGTATGTAGATTTTAGCTCCGATCCAGAGGAAGAGAAGAAAGGGCGTATGAACTTGATACTAATATCAATTGTTGCTGGAATCGTCGTCTCGAGTTTTATCAATGGAGGTATAGTTTTGCTGACAAGATGGAAGAAGCAAGGTAACAATATACATGACTAGTGTAGCGTACTAGTCGTAAAATCTGTTGTAATAATGCTTGATATCTTTTCATGCTTCTTAGCACTAAAGAGCAAGAATGAGGATATAGATTTGCCTTTAATCAAAATGGCAACTATTCTGGAAGCAACAAACAACTTCTCCGTAGAGAACATGATAGGAAGAGGAGGTTTTGGTCCTGTTTACATGGTAATTTGCTTAAATCTAGCTTAGTTTATTACTTCAGCAGGTATGTTACTCCAATGTTATCAATGCATAAACAGGGCCAGCTGTCTGCACAAGAAGAGATCGCAGTCAAAAGATTGTCGAAGACTTCTGGACAAGGGCTTGAAGAATTCAAGAATGAAGTGGTCTTGATTGCCAAGCTTCAACATAGAAACCTCGTCAGACTTCTCGGGTGTTGCATTGAAGGAGAGGAAAGGATGCTAATATATGAATACCTACAGAACAAGAGCTTGGATTATTTTGTTTTTGGTGCTGCCTCTTTCATCATTTTGTTAGTTTGGAAAATCTAATAAGTTTATTCTACCAGATACTCATCAAGAACTGGATCATGTGCAGATCCTAATCAAAGAACTCTTTTGACGTGGCCGAAGCGCTTTGACATCATCATGGGAATCACAAAGGGGCTGCTTTATCTACACCATGATTCCAGATTAAAGATCATCCATCGGGATCTAAAAACGAGCAACATTTTACTAGATGCAGATATGAATCCAAAAATCTCAGACTTTGGTTTAGCACGGATTTTTGAAGAGGATCAATTTGTATCGAGAACAAGGAGAGTTGTTGGAACATAGTAAGCTTTCTTGCATCTCATCAAAGCAAACTTGCTATTTTCCATGATGGCCTAATGTGTCAATATTTCTATGCAGTGGGTATATGGCTCCGGAATATGCATTGTACGGGAAATTCTCAGTGAAGTCCGACGTCTATAGTCTTGGAGTGGTACTGCTAGAGATAATTAGCGGCAAAAAGATTGGTGGATTTGAACACAACGATCATCATCATAGCCTCCTGGGCCATGTAATGTTTATGCTGTATTCTTTGTGAAAAATGTGTTTTTTAGTATAAACTGTGAAAAATCTGTTCACATGTTATCTGGTTGTAGGCATGGTTGCTATGGAGAGAGAAGAGGATTTCAGAGGTGATGGATGGGTGTTTGAAAGATACATATATTGAATCACAAGTGAAGAGATGCATAAACGTGGCGTTGTTATGCGTTCAAAAATTAGCAGAAGATAGGCCAATAATGCCATCAGTGGCTTTGATGTTAGCAACTGATGGAGCAATTCTTCCCGAACCTAATGAGCCTGGTTTTTTTGTTGAAGGAAGTTGTACCTTGCAAGGAATTAAGTCCAACGAAAATTCACTTACCATTACTGAGATGGAGGCTAGATGAGGAGATAGTTACATGCTATTACCTCAGTCCCGGCAACAACCAATATGAGACGTTTCTTGATTATATGGACCATAGCCAGTATTAATGTGCCGCACATTCTTTGTATTTACAATTCAACCTTGTTTAATTTAAATTAACTAACTGTATTCTTTTTCTTTTTACATGAAGTCATGAAATGTCATCCTTATTTATTTAACTTCTTTTTAATTGAAAAGTCATCCTCAATTATACTGCTCAAGTTGTATTGTGAATCCATTGACTTTTCATATTTGTTTAATTTATTATTTTGTGAAAAAAAGTTTTATATAAACAAATTCATATTTACTTTGTAGCCCACACATTATGTATTTTAGTTTGGTACCAATCATTGAATCTCACTCAAATAAATTTATAAATTCTTAAAATTGGCGCCTCTTAATAAAAACTTGAAGGCTAGAAACAAACCAAATTATGAAAGATAGGGGGAGAGAAAACATACGTATAATGCTAAATTTCCGACAAATAAAGTTTAATCTTCTTTTTATTTTTTTTTATTATTATTATTATTATTATTATTATTATTGAAACGAAGTTTAATCTTCTTTCAAATTATTAATTCTCATGTTAAGAATTCAATACTGGTAGTCTGGTGTAGGCTGTTGCGGTGTTACATCAACCTCAACGAGGTCAAAGTCTCGTAATTTTTTGTTCACGTTCCCACGAGATCGATGCGACGACTACGGTAGCTGCGGTCCTAATGGAGTTTGTAGGATGGAAAAAGCACCAAGATGCTCGTGCTTGAGAGGATTTCCCCCCAATTTACGAACGACTGGGACCTTCAAGATTGGAGCGGTGGATGTGGTAGGGATACACCGTTGAATAGTGGGAGTGGAGATGGATTTGTAGAGGTTAGAGGGGTGAAGTATCCTGATATGTTGAAATATTGGCTGAATGGAACTATGAGTCTTGATGAATGCAGAGCTGAGTGCTTGAAAAACTGCAATTGCACTGCGTATGCTAATCCGTTCATCACTGATGGAGGCAGCGGCTGCTTGATGTGGTTTGGTGAACTCCTTGATATCAGAGAAGTTCCTGGAGTAGAAATTATGCAGAACATCTATATTCGCGTCCCGGTTTCAGAACTAGGTTAGTGTATTTACGTATGTATATATGAACCTTTGCTTATATTTTTGAAGTTCATTTTCGTGGTGATTTTGTCCGTAGTCTTATCTGGAGGAGGAGAAGAAAGGGACTGTACATTTAATATTAATATTGATTGTTACTGGAGTCATTGTCTCGAGTTTTATCAATGGAGGTATAGTTTTACTGGCGAAAAGGAAGAAGAGAGGTAACATCATCAATGGCTTGTGTAGTTTACTAGTCATAAAATCTGTTTTGATAATGCCTGATATCTTTTCATGCTTCTTAGCACTAAAGAGGAAGAATGAGGATATAGATTTGCCTCTAATCAAAATGGCAACTATTCTGGAAGCAACAAACAACTTCTCCGTAGAGAACATGATAGGAAGATGAGGTTTTGGTTTTGTTTACATGGTAATATTCTTAAGTTTAGCAGTCATTACTTCAACTGCTATCTTACTCCAGTTTAATCAATGCATAAGCAGGGCAAACTGTCTGAAGGAGAAGAAATCGCAGTCAAAAGATTGTCAATAACTTCTGGACAGGGGCTTGAAGAGTTCAAGAACGAAGTAGTCTTGGTTGCCAAACTTCAACATAGAAACCTTGTCAGACTTCTCGGGTGTTGAATCGAAGGGGAGGAAATGGTGTTGGATTATTTTGTTTTTGGTCTCCTAACATTTTGATAGGCCCTCTTATTAGTTTTTTGATATGGTCACTTTGGGCCATGATCATTTTATATGTTCCTTTTTCGTCTTTCCTGTTATGTGTCGAGAATTGGATCGGCTGTTGATCCAATTCCAATTGGTTTTGTTTTTTTCGGTTTATGTTGGGGATAACACTCATTTTTAATGTTATCTCCACCAGACGTTGTATAATTTTATTCGTGTTATATACATGTTGGAGGTCTGCCTAACCCCCCACCCCTTCGGGGTGTTTGACCCAAAAAAAAAAAAAAAAAGATCACGTAATTTTATATTAAGTATATTTACAATTATTTATTTACTAAGCATCTTTATCTTAATTTTTCTAGCCCAAGTATTATTTATTTAGCCCAATTTTTCCAAGGTAAAGTCTAATAGTATGTTTATTGAACAAGAATTTACGTAGCCTTTAAAACCAATCCTTAATTAGCGCTAGAATGATTTTAATTAGAAGAAAATATTCTTACTTATTTTAAGAAAATCTTATTCTCTAAGAAAATAATGGCAAGTGTGCAAATTGATATCTTTCCTTAAACCTCAAAGTTTATCCAATCTCCTAGCATAATTAATGCCTCCCTACTAGTATAAATAAGACCCTCGTATCTTATATTTTCTCCACACCAAAAGCAAAGCATTATATTTCTTAGAAGTGAGTCTTTATCTCTACATCTTCTGTTTTAAAAATTTAGTCTTAGCAAGTGGATAAACAAATAATGAGTTTTCTTCTTTTTCTATATTCTTCCTCTGTGTTTTCCCCAACCTCATTCTTATTATGCTTTGAACACCATAATCAAATTATGGTTACTTTTTCCTCTACAAAATGGCCAACAAATTCTTCTTGAATAGTGTAGTCAAACTCCCAATATATATATATGCACCTTTGTTTTATGTTGTTGTGTAGGTATTATTTTTTTTTCATTAAGTCCTATTTTATAAATAATGAATTCTAAAATAATTTCATTGATTTCTTTATTTTTATAGCATATATACTCATATATATGAATTGGTTTTATACGAATAAAAATTGTTTTTTTTTTTTTGAAGGGCGAATAAAAATTGTTATATGTATAAAGTTTTCGTAAAGAAGAGGAGCCCTGGTCTACCCCGTTCTCGAGTACCTAGCTGCTGAGGTAACGAATCGCCTCGTGTTTGTGGTACTCCAGAACGGCGGCCAAGTAGACCGGGGCTCCACTTCTGACGCGCTGCGCGTAACAGCCTTTCTTCAGGTAGCGGCCGATTCTTCCCACCGGAAACTGCAGGCCTGCCCCGACGGAGCGAGAGACCGACTTCTTCTTGGGGCCGCCGCCCCTCCTTCCCGCGGCGCCCTTCTTCGGTTTTCCGGCAGCCTCCATGGAAATGACGATGTTAACGCTCAAGAGTATTGAAGCTGAACGGTTTTTTCGGAAGCACTGGGTGATTTATTGGAAAATGGGGATTGCGATTATATAGGGGAGGGGGGTGGTGGCTGATTGCAAGAGATAATTTTCAATCTCTCTTGCGTGATTTTTGTGATTGTGATTGTAAATTAGTTCTTTCATTTTATTCAGTATTTGATCAATCTTTTCTATTCTAGGTGATCTGTAGAGCTGTATATAAACTCATCTCTGTAACTCTTTTTTATTGACCTCTTTTATTTATCCATTAAACGTGGTGTTGTTATGTGTTCAAAATTTAGCAGAGGATAGGCCAATCATGCCATCGGTGGTTTTGATGCTAGCAACTGATGGAACAATTCTTCCTCAGGCTCAAATGAGCCTGGTTTCTTTGTTGGAATTGGAAGTTTTAAACCTCTACATAGTTATAATAAATCCAACAATTGTTCACTTACTATTACTGACTTGGAGGCTAGATGAGAAGATCTCTACTTGCTATAATTCCCTTCTTATTTTCTTTCCCCTTATTTGAGTCTAACCTCAATTATATTGCTTGAGAATGTGAATCCTTTGACAATATGCAAGCGTTCAAACAACAAAGCGCAACTCAGTTGATAAGACATTTTCCCTCCAACCAAGAAATTGAGAATTCGAGTCAACATCGAGTGTGTGTGTGAGTGTGTTATGTTTGTCTAATCCAAAAAAATAAAAAATGCAAGCGTTCATGTTACAGTATTAATATTCAAAGCCTCATTGAAATAAAATGAAGTTAAATAGGACAAAATCCGAAACTTGGAAGGCAAAAACGAAATAAGGCCTATGCTGATACGAGTATATCTCGTAGGAGATTCTATTTTCGATTATATCGTTTAGATTATTATTTAGCATATCTTGATTATTATTTAGGATATCTTTTCCTTATTTGTTAGTGGTTTAGTCCTATAAATATATCATTGTAATGGTAGAGGAATCAATCAATCAAGTAATAAGAAATATATCTTTTGCCCTAGTTTTGGCTCTCTTAGTTCGTATCTCACGAACCTCTTTCCATCGCTGCCGACGGAGGAGTTCTCCGCGTTCAGCCTTCATTCGCCGACGACCTTGTTCGATGAGGCCCCGGTTTGTTTCGCAAGTTCATCTTGGCTTGATAAGAGAAAGGAAAAACAAGTAAAGATGGAGAAAGAGATCATCTTTATTTCTGTAGTTTTCTTCGATATTTTACATACACTGATTCCCTCTTGATATAGGGGCTTAATGCTATTGTACAAGGAAAGAAATCAATCTACATTATTCCTCAATTATTCGATTCATAATTTATGATTTGTTTCCTAATTTGTTTCCTTTCCATATTCTGACACTCCCCCCTCAAACTAAGTAACGGCATCCCCGATACTGAGTTTGTCAAGTACTTCCTTAAAGACTTTGGCATTAACTGCTTTTGTGAGAATATCCGCCAGTTGATTCTCAGACCGTATGAACGGAAGCTCAATGATACCTCGATCGATTTTTTCTCTAATGAAGTGTCAATCGATCTCGACATGCTTAGTCCTGTCATGTTGGACCGGGTTCTCAGCAATACTTATCGCTGCTTTGTTGTCACAGTAGAGTCGGCTTGTTTTCTTCGGAGAAAAACCGAGATCAGTGAGTAGCCTTCTCAACCATAGTATCTCGGTTATCCCATGCTTTGCTCCTCGAAATTCAGCCTCAGCGCTAGACAAAGATACGACTTTCTGCTTCTTGCTTCTCCACGTAACCAAGTTCCCTCCTACAAAGGTGAAGTACCCGGCTGTGGAACGATAGTCAACCGGATTACTGCCCCAATCAGCATCTGTGTAACCCTCAATTTCTAGATCCTCCATTTTTATGAGTAAAACACCATACCCGACGGTCCCCTTCAGGTATCGAATGATTCTTAGCTCAGCTTCCATGTGGTCTTCTTGAGGTTCGTGCATAAATTGACTCACCACTCCTACAACATAGGCGACATCCGGTCGAGTGTGAGCAAGATAGATGAGTCTCCCTACCAGTCTCTGGTACATCCCTTGATCCGCTTTTGGGGCTCCTTTAACAATTTGCAACTTGTGATTGACTGCAATCGGGGTATCGGCGGGTTTGCAGTCAAGTAGTCTTGTTTCTGCCAACAAATCTAGGATATACTTCCTTTGCCTCAAGAATATTCCCTTCTTGGATCTTAGTACTTCTATCCCAAGAAAATACTTCAAGTCACCAAGATCCTTCATCATGAACTCTTGTGATAGATTTGCCTTCAGTTCTCTCATCTCGTCGATGTCATCTCCAGTGATGATCATGTCATCCACATAAATGAGAAGACATGTCATCTTCTTTCCTCTCTTCTTCAAGAACAACGTATGATCAGCATTGCTCTGTCTGTAGCCATTTTTCTTCATTGCCTGGCAGAAGCGCCCAAACTATACTCGTGGAGACTGCTTTAGCCCATATAAGGTTTTCTTTAGCTTGCAGATTTGCCCATTCTCGAACTCCCCAGAAAAACCGGGTGGAACCTCCATATAAATGTTATCTTTTGGTTTTAGTTCACCATGGAGAAAAGCATTTGTTACATCGAACTGTAGCAAGGGCCAGTCCTTGCAGGCTGCTACAGCCAAAAGAGTGCGAACTGTTCCCATCTTTGCCACTGGGGAGAAAGTCTCATCGTAGTCGATCCCATAGGTTTGTGTGTACCCCTTTGCCACTAGCCGGGCTTTATACCTCTCGATCGATCCATCCGCTTTTCTCTTGATCGTAAATATCCATCTGCACCCGACTGGTTTCTTCCCCTCAGGAAGAGTACTTTTCTCCCAAGTTTGATTCTGTCTGAGAGCATCCATCTCAAGTTCCATAGCCTTCCTCCAGTGATCATGTCTGAGAGCTTCCTCTACCGAGCGATGGATATCCTCCTCATATAGGGCCGTTTCGTAGGCCCTTGCCTTTTCAGTCATCAAGACTGCTCCTGTGTGTTCAATAGAATAAGTAGTCTTTCGTCCTTTCCAATCCGGAGAATACCTCTTTGGGGCCACTCCACGAGTACTCCTTGGAGGAAGAGTACGTCTCTCGGCAGGTACTTCTTCATGTCTGTGATCATGGTCAGTCTCAAACAAAACAGACTCAGAAGAAGTAATAGGGATTTGTACCTCAGGACTACCGGATGAGGAGTATGTTGAGTCATGAATACTGGTGTCAACGGTTTCTACATCAGTTTCTGAGACTTGCTCGGTGGCAATGTTGGCATCCTCTTTTGGTTTCCCCTTTTGATTAGGATTATGGTTAAGAGGGCCAGGTTCGGTAGAGTTAGGCGAAAGACGAGGTGGAAGGCTAGGTGGATGTTCATGAGTGGATTTTGAAGGTTCAGGGTGAAGCCAACTTAGGGAGTCGGTTTCAGGAAGGCTGCTCTCCCCCTGACTCCGAAGTTGGTTATAGAAGTATTCGGTTTCAAGGAAGTCACAGTTCATGGTGACGAACATTTTTCTGGTTTTAGGGTCGTAGCAACGATATCCCTTTTGGTGAACTTCGTACCCAACAAATACCCCCTTGACCGCTCATGGAGATAATTTTGTGCGTTCATTTTTGGGAATGTGAATGAATACGGTGCACCCAAAGATTTTGGGATCAAGGGTAATAGGTGGAGGAATTTCTGTTTGGGTTGACAGGTTATGGATGGGAGTTTGGAGTTCAAGGCTTTTGGATGGAAGGCGATTCATTGTGTAGACTGAAGTGGCTAAAGCTTCGGGCCAAAAGAAAGAAGGTACCCTAGAGTCTATGAGAAGGGCTCTAGTCATTTCTAAGAGGGTTCTGTTTTTTCTCTCGGCCACCCCATTCTGTTTAGGTGTGTGAGGACAAGTGGTTTGATGGACCATCCTAGTTTGAGTGGAGAATTGTTGCATTCGGTGATTAACATATTCCCCCCCATTATCAGATCTAAGGATTTGGATTTTTTTCTTGTACTGGGTGTGGACAAAGTTATAAAATTGGGTAAATTTTTCAAACACTTCTGACTTAGATTTCATGAAATATATCCAAGTCATGCGGGAACAGTCATCAATAAATAGCACAAAATATTTAAAACCTCCTCCACCGAGAATCGGTGCAGGGCCCCAAACATCAGAATGTATAAGTGAGAACACATGATTCATGCGAGTATTATTCAGATGATAAGAGTGTCTATGGCTCTTAGCAAGAAAACATGTGTCACAGTCTAGTTGAGAAATATGTGAAAATCTAGGAAAAAGAGTTTTAAGGTACCCTAGGGATGGGTGACCTAACCGTCTGTGCCATAACCAAACTAATCTTTCGGGGGATCCGTGAGTTAGCAGTGCATTGCCTTGTTGAGCTATCTCATCCACATAGTATAGCCCGTTTCGCTCAGTGCCATGGCCAACAATCGTCCCCGTCCGAGTATTCTGCAGCATACAAAAGGATGGTTGCATTAGCAAGGTACAATTAAGCTCTTTGGTGACATGGCTAACAAACAGAAGTTTGTGAGATAAAGTAGGAACAAATAAGCAGTTATGAATTTCCAAAGTTGGCGAAATTCTGATTGTTCCTTCTCCTTGAACATGGAGATGTTCCCCATTTGCCGTCTGGACATGGCTTTTCCGGGACTTTGTAACACTGATGAAGTCCATTGGATCGAACGACATCGTATTAGTGGCCCCGCAATCGAATATCCACTCCTTATCCCGGGCCCCGGAAGCAGAATAAGCTGCAGACATATCCGAAAAAATAGAGAACCGATTTTTGCAAAATAATTTAAACTCCTTGGGTGGTTTCTACAAATTTCCAGACTCTTGGGGAGAAAAATGTGAACAACTTCTTGTTCTGTGCCCAATTTGTGATTTCCCAAAACTTCGTGGGGCATACATCTAGTGTCTCGGGGTAAATTCAGGAATTTATGCTTCCTTGGAGGGCCTGTCTGCAATAAATTGAAATTAGAAGGGTTAAGGTTTGAGATCGGCCCCATTTGCTCACCCTTACAAACCCCTGCTGCCGCTTCTCTCGATCCCTGCTCCGACTGCGGTGGTGGAGCTCCTCCTCCGTCCGTGTAGTTGCCGGTCAGAGATCCGCCTGTGATGCCCACTGTATTTGCAGTGCTGGTGGCCAGGTTGCCGGGGCGATGACCTCTTATTCGCGGAGGATTATTGTCACCTCGGGCAGCCCTCTTCTTCTTCATCTCGTCCCACCACTCCGGGTAACCTACCAAGAGGAAGCACTGCTCTTTGGTGTGTTTCCGGTGACCGCAATGGCTGCAAACCAGTTTGCTCTTGTCCTCTGTTTCTGTTCGCTCATTTCGGGTTAGGGTATGCCCCGGCCATCCGCTGATCCGAGAGGCTAGCCTGACGCCGATCCCTCCGCCGGTCTGGATCTGTTCATTGGAAGGTTTGAGGAGCCCGCTGTTGGTGGCCTCCCGGCGGACCGTCGCGTAAGCGTCTCTGATACTGGGAAGGGGCACTTTCTTGAGGATCTCCCTTCGTGCAGCCTCGTGCTCGTCGTTGAGCGCCATAAGAAACTGAAAGAGGTGGGTTTCTTGCCTCTCTTGGTTGTAGAGATTGATATCTTCTGGATCCTTCATCGGGTTTGGTTTCCGTCGATCGATAGACATCCAAAGCATTTGGAGTCTGTTCCAAAGTTGCTCAAGGGTTTGATCCCCTTGTTTCATGTTGCTTGCTTTTCGATGCAGGTCATAGACTTGCAACGAATCTCCTCCGCTTCCATATGTTACTGCCAATGCTTCCCACAGATCCTTGGCTGTGGGATACTGTGAGACTTCATTGACGAGTTCGGGATCGATGTTGTTTATGATCCAACTGAACACTCGATGGTCCAGTTGCTGCCACGATTCGAATCCGGGGTCTGTCTCTGCTGGCGGACTCGAATCCTTCGAGATGTGGGAGGATAAACCTCGTCCTCCTATAGCTCGTTGGACGAGATTTGCCCAGAGTGGATAGTTGTATCCTGTGAGTTTTGCGGAGACAACAACCTCTCCAAGATTGTTGAAATTCATCACCGGTTGCTTGGTGATTGTTGGTGTAGTCTGCAGGGTTCGAAGGAACTCTGCAAATTTGAAGGCGATATCCTCCGTAGATGTGTTTACTACCGCACCTTTGGATTCTTCTCCCGTTTCTGACATTGTTTCTGTTTGATGATTTGCAGGATCTGCCTCTTAGCACTGGCCGAGATTGGTATATTGGACAGTGATGAATCTAAATTCTGAGTCCCTTCCCTTGTTTACCTGCTCTGATGCCATCTTGGCTTGATAAGAGAAAGGAAAAACAAGTAAAGATGGAGAAAGAGATCATCTTTATTTCTATAGTTTTCTTCGATATTTTACATACACTGATTCCCTCTTGATATAGGGGCTTAATGCTATTGTACAAGGAAAGAAATCAATCTACATTATTCCTCAATTATTCGATTTATAATTTATGATTTGTTTCCTAATTTGTTTCCTTTCCATATTCTGACAGTTCAAACCTCTCGAACTCTCCACTGTAGGCTGCCGACGGGAATTCTCCCTCGTTCAGCCGTCTCTTTGCCGTCAACCTTCATCTTGAGGGCGTCGGATTTCTATCTCTCTCAAACAATCGGTGTAGTTGATCGCTCGTTAGGGTTACGACTCTAACAACTGGTGCTTTCATTGAGAGCTCTCCTTGAGAGCTTTCATCGTTGAACTCACGCATGCCAAATCTCGGCAACTCACACCCGCCGCCCGGCCTGCTCACCGGCGGCAACGCCACAGCGTTCTCATTTGGACCACCGTGAAATAATCCAGCCGCCGCCGCTCGCACGATTCTGGGATCGAGTTCGTGGCCGCTATCTACCGCTGCGGATCCACCGCCACGGCCGTCGCAGCCGCCCGACGATTACACGTAGAGGTTGGCTCGCGTCATGGCACGCTTGGATCAGTTGGAGGCCAACCTGGCCGACACCAATCGCCGCTCCCTCCATACTGATTTTCCTCCACAGTACGAGCAAGGACACCCGACGGATATGGAGGAGGAGGCCGACATGTTTTTTTCGCCCTCGCGCCAGGAACCACATCTCGGATCTCCCCTAGTTTTCAACCACACACATGGTGGGGGAGGACGAGGGCGTCGCGGAGGGTTTCCCGGGTCCTTATGTCGGCCGACTGTGCGTGACGATGATCATCACGAGTATTACGACAACCACACTACACGACAGCCGCAACACCTTCCCACCTCATGGGAGCGTGGCAATTATCGAGATTGGGACGAGGACCTGTGCTCTATACCAATCCCACAACCCTCTTTCTCTTCGTGGGACCGCCCTATTGCTCGTCTTCAGCTTGATGTCATTGACTACGAGGAGCCACGCCACCACACATCTTGGGCTGCGCCTAGTCACCGAGCATCTCTACGCACACAGTGGCGAGAGCCTCGCTCATCGTCCAATGTTTCTTCTAGTTTGGTATCGACGCCCACTCTCCCGAACATGGTCGAACACGAGCCTGTCACGGCCCCGACCCAGGCCATCCATGTGTCAGCCATGGAGAAAGCCGAGCGAGCTAAACGGAAACTATGCTTTTATTGTCCCGAGAAGTGGGTACATAGCCATGTGTGCCAAATGAAGTTGCTTGCTTACTATGGGGAGGACGACACCGATGATCAGCAGCGGGACGGTGACCGTGCTACCGACGAGGAGAAAGTCGACGCCCAACCCGAATCAAGAAAGACAACGGGGGCTGGAGTAACCACGATGCATGAACTGCCGGATGCCGAGGCCGAGCTACATGCTGCGGCCGAACCACTTGCCATCAAGGCCGAGCTGCCGGATGCAAAGGCCGAGTTGCCAGAGGCTGAGGCTCTCAAGCGAGCCGCCCAGCCTTGCATGATCGTAGAGTCTATCACCTTCGCTTCTCGCCCACATGACTTATTGCAGAAACCGCCTAACTTCGTTGACGTGGGGTGTAGAATAGGAGGCAGCTCCAAGCTCCAACCATCGCGAGCCCTTCTCGCGTGCAAATATGAGGCACTCTGTCAAGGCCACTTCGATTTGGTTGGGTCCATGGAGCGCATATGGAGAGTGGTCGACAGCATAGGGTTTCACCTGCACATTCTTCGGTGTGTATTTGATCCTGGAGGGGATATCTCACCTCAGATTTCATTTTGTTTCACTTCGCCACGGTGTGTGTGGTTCGTTGCAACGTGGTACCCACCTTGAGGACAAGGTGGATTTCAACTGTGGGGGAGTTGATACGAGTATATCTCGTAGGAGATTCTATTTTCGATTATAACGTTTAGATTATTATTTAGCATATCTTGATTATTATTTAGCATATCTTTTCCTTATTTGTTAGTGGTTTAGTCCTATAAATATATCATTGTAATGGTAGAGGAATCAATCAATCAAGTAATAAGAAATATATCTTTTGCCCTAGTTTTGGCTCTCTTAGTTCGTATCTCACGAACCTCTTTCCATCGCTGCCGACGGAGGAGTTCTCCGCGTTCAGCCTTCATTCGCCGACGACCTTGTTCG
Organism: Mentha longifolia; assembly: GCA_001642375.2. Classification (NCBI taxonomy): domain Eukaryota; kingdom Viridiplantae; phylum Streptophyta; class Magnoliopsida; order Lamiales; family Lamiaceae; genus Mentha; species Mentha longifolia. The sequence goes on along the minus strand of CM038113.1, from coordinate 41,746,002 downwards.
ATGAGGCGCCGGTTTGTTTCGCAAGTTCGAACCTCTTGAACTCTCCACTGTAGGCTGCCGACGAGAATTCTCCCGCGTTCAGCCGTCTCTTTGCCGTCGACCTTCATCTTGAGGGCGTCGGATTTCTATCTCTCTCAAACAATCGGTGTAGTTGATCGCTCGTTAGGGTTACGACTCTAACATATGCTCCCTCCGACGGACGCATAGCCAGTTCAGATTTCCGACGACGTAAAGTTTTTCAACATTGGTGTTCTGGTGTTGTATAATTATCATTTATCAACGACGAAAAGTCTTGTTACTATCCAGAGTCTTCTTTCAATTTCCTTCCTTTGACTTTGACTTCCCAAATCTTTTCAGCTTTCACCATGCACTCTGTTTCATCCTCCTCCGTTCGATCACATGGAAATGGCGCCTTCCCTTTTCACAGTGATCCTTTTCTGTTTGGTTGAATCCATCGCCTTCCAAAAATTAACATCTGCCGCAAACCATACACTTTTCAACAACCAAATGATTTCTCCTGGGCAGAGTTTAGTTTCTCAAAACCAAGTTTTCGAGCTGGGTTTTTTCTATCCCGGAAAATCAATGAATTTGTATCTAGGCATATGGTATACAGCCACACCTCATATTGTAGTCTGGGTCGCAAACAGGAACACTCCCATCACTGTATCGCAAGGAGTATTTTTGACGATTTCCGACAATGGAAGTCTTGCTATATGCAGAGATGGAACTATTTTCTGGTCGGCAAATCCATCGACGGTGGCATCCCGTCCAATCTTACGGCTATTGGATACCGGAAACCTAATTGTTGCGGAGGAGCCGACGACGGAAGTGTACGTGTGGCAGAGTTTTGACTACCCAACTGACACGTGGCTACCGGGTATGAAGATTGTAGACGATCCTGATTCTGGGTTTCAAACGAACTTGACATCATGGAGAAATTCCGACGATCCTTCACCCGGAGATTTTACATTGAAAATCAAGAACGAGGGTTTGGCTGAGATAGTATATTACGAAGGCACAAGCAAAAGATCACGAACTGGGAAGTGGAACGGGCTGTATTTCAACGGCATCCCTCTCTTTAGCAGAGCTAACCGAAAACTTGAATTCATGTACAAAGAAGAGAGGCTGATCCACATCTTGTGGCCTTACGAAAGCTCAATCATCACGAGAGCAACGCTGGAGGCATCTGGTTCGACTCCTCGCTATATTATGAATCCAAGAAATTATAAGTGGAGTCCTGTCTTCACGTTCCCACGAGATCGATGCGACGACTACGGTAGCTGCGGTCCTAATGGAGTTTGTTCGATGGAAAAAGCACCAAGATGCTCATGCTTGAGAGGATTTTCCCCCAATTTACAGAATGATTGGGACCTTCAAGATTGGAGTGGCGGATGTGCAAAAATGAAGCCATTGAATTGTGAGGGTGGGGATGGATTCGTAGAGGTTAGCGGGGTGAAGTATCCTGATATGTTGAGATATTGGCTGAATAGAACCATGAGTCTTGAAGAATGCAGAGATGAGTGCTTGAAAAACTGCAATTGCACTGCGTATGCTAATCCGTTCATCACTGATGGAGGCAGTGGGTGCTTGATGTGGTATGGTGAACTCCTTGATATCAGAGAAGTTCCTGGAGTAGATGTTATGCAGAACATCTATATTCGCGTCCCAGTTTCAGAACTAGGTTAGTGTATGCATATATGAGCCTTTGTGATTTGTAAGAAAGTTGTGTGGATATGACATTTTGTTGGTGATATTGCGTGTAGATTTTAGCTCCGATCTAGAGGAGGAGGAGAAGAAGAAAGGGAGTATGAATTTGATACTAATATCAATAGCTGCTGGAGTCGTTGTCTCGAGTTTTATCAATGGAGGTATAGTTTTAGTGGCGAGATGGAAGAAGAGAGGTAACATCAATGGCTTGTGTATTTTACTAGTCTTAAAATCTGTTGTGATAATGCTTGATATCTTTCCATACTTCTTAGCACTAAAGAGGAACAATGAGGATATAGATTTTCCTTTAATCAAAATGACAACTATTCTGGAAGCAACAAACAACTTCTCCGTAGAGAACGTGATAGGAAGAGGGGGTTTTGGTCATGTTTACATGGTAATTTGCTTAGATCTTGCTTAATTTATTAATCTAGCATGCAGGTGTCTTACTCCAATGTTATTAATGCATAAACAGGGAAAACTGTCGGAAGGCGAAGAGATAGCAGTCAAAAGATTGTCGAAAACTTCTGGACAAGGGCTTGAAGAGTTCAAGAATGAAGTCGCCTTGATTGCCAAGCTTCAACATAGAAACCTCGTCAGACTTCTCGGGTGTTGCATTGAAGGAGAGGAAAGGATGCTAATATATGAATACTTACATAACAAGAGCTTGGATTATTTTGTTTTTGGTTCTGCCTATTATACCCTTTTTCATCAAAATGCTAGTTGGAAAATCTAATAAATTATCCTACCAGATATTCATCAAGTACTCTGTCATGTGCAGATCCGGATCGAAGGACACTCTTGACATGGCCGAAGCGCTTTGACATCATCATGGGAATCACGAAGGGGCTGCTGTATCTCCACCATGATTCCAGATTGAAGATCATCCATCGGGATCTAAAAACGAGCAACATTTTACTAGATGCAAATCTGAATCCGAAAATCTCCGACTTTGGCTTAGCACGGACTTTTGAAGAGGAACAATCTGTATCAAGAACAAGGAGAGTTGTTGGAACGTAGTAAGTTTACTTGCATCTCATTAAAGCAAACTACTATTTCCCTTGTGGCCTAATATGTGTCAGCATTTCGTTGCAGCGGCTATATGGCTCCGGAGTATGCATTTCATGGAAAATTCTCAGTGAAGTCCGACGTCTATAGTCTTGGAGTGGTGCTGCTAGAGATTATAAGCGGGAAAAAGATCAGTGGATTTGAACACGACAATCATCATCTTAGCCTCTTGGGCCATGTATTCCTCTTAATGTTCATGCTGTGTTATTTGTAAAAAAAGTGTTTTTCAGTAATATTGACTTTGAAAAATCTGGTCACATGTTATCTGGTTGCAGGCATGGTTGCTTTGGAAAGAAAAGAGGATTATGGAGTTGATGGATGAGCGTTTGAAACATACATACGTTGAATCCCAAGTGAAGAGATGCATAAACGTGGCGTTGTTATGCGTTCAGAAATTAGCAGAAGATAGGCCGATCATGACATCAGTGGTTTTGATGTTAGCAACTGAGGGAGCAATTCTTCCAGAACCTAATGAGCCTAGTTTCTTTGTTGAAGGAAGCTTTAGCCCTCTACGAAGCTGTACCTTGTCAGGTGTTAAGTCCAACAACAATTCAATTACCATCACTGATGTGGAGGCTAGATGAGGAGATAGCTACATGCCTCCTTCCCAACATTGAAGAGGAGACGTTTGTTGAGTCTATCTTCCATGCAGTGGCTATATGGCTCCGGAATACGCATTTCATGGGAAATTCTCAGTGAAGTCCCACATCTTTAGTCTCGGAGTGGTAATGCTAGAGATAATTAGCGGGGCAAAGAACAGAGGTTTCGAACATTACGATCATCATCACAGCCTACTGGGCCATGTACTCTTCTTAATATTTGTTTAGTGAAAAATAAAGAAGAAAATTTCGAAAAACTTATGTCTTGACAATTGCTGCAGGCGTGGTTGCTTTGGAAAGAGAAGAGGATTTTGGAGTTGATGGATGGAAGTTTGAATGGTACATTTACGGAGTCACAAGTGAAGAGATGCATACATGTTGGATTATTATGTGTTCAGAGATTAGCAGAAGATAGGCCAATAATGGCGTCGGTGGTTTTGATGTTAGCAAGCGATGGAGCGATTCTTCCTGAACCTAGTTTTTTCGCTAAAGGAAAACTTTAGGCCTCCACATAGTGAGAATATATCCAAGAATACTTCACTTACCATTACTGATTTGGAGGCTAGATGAGGAGATAGCTACATGCTATTGATTTGCTGCTGTACATTCAAATTTGCAATTTTTTTTATATACCTTGAAAGAAGTCAGAGCCTCTAACCAGAATGCACATATTACGGTAATTCTTCTTTAATTTAATTAACTGTCCTTTTTTTTTTTTTTTTTACATCACGTTATTCTTATTTTATTTTATTTTATTAGATGAAATACCATCCTCAATTATTGCTGAGTAATGTGAATCCATTGAAAATATGCAAACGTTCATGTCATGCTGCTGTGCATGCATTCCCACAATTTGAACTTTTTCATTATTTCATATTTTCAATAATGGTGTTCTACTTCTGGTATCATTCACGATTCATCCATCAAAAAGAGGTCAAAGTCTCTCTTTTTTTTCTTTTTTTTTTCTCCGTGTTTCATAGTCTTCTTTGATTATTACTTTATCTTTTTTTCCGTTCGATCACCCGGTGATCAGATGAAAATGGCGCAGTCCCTTCTCATTCCAATCCTTTTTTATATGGTTCAATCCATCGCCTTCCTCAAATCAACATCTGCCGCAGACCATACACTTTTCAGCAACCAAACGATTTCTCTTGCGCAGACTTTGGTTTCTCAAAATCAAGTTTTCGAGCTGGGTTTTTTCCATCCTGGGAAATCAACGAGTGTATACTTAGGGATATGGTACAAAGCCACACCTCATATTGTAGTGTGGGTAGCAAACAGGAACAATCCCATCACTGTATCGCAAGGGGTAGTCTTGGCGATTTCCGACAATGGAAGTCTTGCTATAAGCAGAGATGGGAGCATTCTCTGGTCGGCGAATCCATCCACGGTGGCATTCCGTCCAGTTGTACGGCTACTGGATACCGGAAACCTAATCGTTGCGGAGGCGCCGGCGCCGGAAGGTCACATATGGCAGAGTTTTGATCACCCAACTGACACGTGGCTACCAGGTATGAACATCGTCACGATGAACTTGACATCATGGAGAAACTCCGACGATCCTTCGCCCGGAGATTTTGTCGCGAAAATCGAGAACGAGGGCTTGGCTGAGATAGTGATCTTCAGAGGCACAAGGAAAAGTTTCCGAACTGGAAAGTGGAATGGGCTGTATTTCAACGGCATTCCTCGGTTTCGAAGTTCTATCCCAAGACTTGAATTGATGTTCAAAGAGGAGAGGCTGATATCCATGTCAAGGCCTTATCACAGCTCGATCATCACGAGAGCAACGCTCGATGCCTCTGGTTCAGCCCTTCGCTATATTATGAATCGAAGAAAGGATAAGTAGAATCCTGTCTACACCTTTCCTCGAGATCAATGCGATGAGTATGGTAACTGTGGCCCGAATGGGATCTGCACGATCGAGAAGGCGCAGAGGTGCGAGTGTTTCAGAGGATTCTCCCCCAAGTTTCAGAACGATTGGGACCTTCAAGATTGGAGCGGTGGATGTGGCAGGGTTACGCCTTTGAATTGTGAGGGTGGAGATGGTTTTGTAGAGGTTAAAGGGGTGAAGTATCCTGATATGTTGAGATTTTGGTTGAATAGAACTATCAGTCTTGAAGAATGCAGAGCTGAATGCTTGAGAAACTGTGAGTGCAGTGCTTGTGCTAATCCTTATGTGAGTAATGGAGGCAGTGGTTGCTTGATATGGTATGGTGATCTCCTTGATACCAGAGAACTTCCTGCAGCAGATGTTATGCAGAACATCTACATTCGTGTCCCGACTACGGAACTAGGTAAGTGTTTTCATCACTCTTCTAGATGTTTTCAAGGTTATAGTTTCTCCAAGTTTGATGTGAAATCTTCTATGATTTATACGAAAGTTTTGTGGATCTGAACATTGCACTTGTTCTAGGTTGAATTGAGTAGAATATATGACACTTTTCTTGATGATTTTGTATGTAGATTTTAGCTTTGATCTAGAGGAGGAGAAGAAAGGGCATATGAACTTGATACTAATATCAATTGCTGCTGGAGTCGTCGTCTCGAGTTTTATCAATGGAGGCATAGTTTTGCTGACAAGATGGAAAAAGCAAGGTAACAATATAGATATGACTGGTGTAGTGTACTAGTCTTGAAAAATCTGTTGCTATGTTCAAACAGGCATTAATTCTTTTGTCTTTTCATGTTTTTTTAGCACTTCAGAGGAAAAATGAAGATATAGATTTGCCTCTAATCAAAATGGCAACTATTCTGGAAGCAACAAACAATTTCTCCGAGGAAAATGTGATTGGAGTAGGAGGTTTTGGTCCAGTTTATTTGGTAACTTACCTCGACACATTGCTCAAGTTGAGCATTTCCTCTACTTTGATAGATATTTTACTCCGATGTTATAATGCATATACGCAGGGAAAACTGTCCGGAAGAGAAGAAATCGCAGTCAAAAGATTGTCGAAAACTTCTGGACAGGGGCTTGAAGAGTTCAAGAATGTAGTCTTGATTGCCAAGCTTCAACACAGAAACCTCGTCAGGCTTCTCGGGTGTTGCATCGAAGGAGAGGAAAGGGTGCTAATATATGAATACCTACAGAATAAGAGCTTGGATTATTTTGTTTTTGGTGCTGCCTCATACTCTTTCACCATTTTATTAGTTTGGGAAATCCAACAAAATATCATACCATATATTTATCAAGTACTATGTCATGTGCAGATCCTAATAAAAAAACTCTTTTGACATGGCCGAAGCGCTTTGACATCATCATGGGAATTGCAAAGGGGCTGCTGTATCTCCACCATGATTCCAGATTGAAGATCATCCACCGGGATCTGAAAACGAGCAATATATTACTAGATGCAAATCTAAATCCAAAATTTCAGACTTTGGCTTAGCACGGACTTTTGAAGAGGATCAATCTGTGTCTAGAACTAGGAGAGTTATTGGAACATAGTAAGTTTTCTTGCCTCCCATCAAAGCGCTTCCTTTTCTTTCATGGTGGCCTAATGAGTCTTATTACTATGCAGTGGGTATATGGCTCCGGAATATGCATTTCACGGGAAATTCTCAGTGAAGTCCGACATCTTCAGCCTCGGAGTGGTAATGCTAGAGATAATTAGTGGGAAGAAGAACAGAGGATTCGAACACAACGATCATCATCATAGCCTCCTGGGCCATGTATTCCTCTTGGCCACTAATGTCTTATACTATATTTGATGATAATCAAACCGTGAAAAATATGTCAATGACTTGTCCGGTGGCAATTTTGACAGGCATGGTTGCTGTGGAGAGAGAGGAGGATTTCGGAGGTGATGGATGAGTGTTTGAAAGATACATACGTTGAATCCCAAGTGAAGAGATGCATAAACGTGGTGTTGTTATGCGTTCAAAAATTAGCAGAAGATAGGCCGATCATGCCATCGGTGGTTTTGATGTTAGCAACTGATGGAGCAATTCTTCCTAAACCTAATGATCCTGGTTTCTTTGTTGGTGGAAGAGTTATCCCTCTACATAGTTGCACATTGCCAAGTATTAAGTCCAAGAACAATTCACTAACCATCACTGACTTGGAGCACTTGGGATCTTCTATCCCAAAATGGTATCCTAATAGTGTCCCAAAATACAAATTCTATTGATTTTATTTATTTATTTTTAATAAAAAAAATTATAATGGTTAAGTTTAGTTTTATGATTATTTGCAAGGGTTCACCCATCCCCATTAGGGTTTATAATTATTTTTTAGCATTTAATTGCACTTTTATTAGTATATTATAGTTGAAAAATTCAAAAAAAGTACATAATTTCAAAAAAAATTCAATTTTTTTCTTATAGATGTCTATTATGATTTACTATATTGTAGTATTTTTATTTTTATAAAAAATAATATAAAACTAGTAGAAATTGATTTTTGGGACACCATTTGACACTAATTTGGGGACGGAGGATCTCATCCCGACTTGGAGGCCAGATGAAGATATTCCTACTTGCTAAAAGTTAAACTTAAAGTTCAAACTTGACAGATAGATCATAAGATGCCCATGATTTACTAGTGTGAAACCCTTTTGAAGAATTAAAAAAAGAGAGAAATTATGGGGAACATTTTGTTATGCTTCCGGCTTTATCTCCAACTATTCTTTTTCCACAATATATATTGATAGATAATAATAATAATAATAATAATAATAATAATAATACTTGGATAAAAGATGATAGAATGTTGGTATCAACCGGTCAGAAACACACAGAGGTACTCACAGAGTTCTGTACAGCGACAGACTCGATGAGCACAAACGCAGCGGAATAGTTTAGAACGAAAAATAGATCAAGAAAAATAAGAGCACAAAAATAATTTATGCAAGATATCGTGAGGAAACACACGGAGATGTTCACTGTAAGTAGCTTTGTGAGTGCTATAATGAACACAAACACAGCGGAAAAGTTTGGACGAAAAATTGAAACAGAAAAACACGAACCCAGAACTGGTTTGCGCAAGATATCGTGAGGATATCTTGCGTGCCTCAAGGCGAAAACGATTTACTATAATTCACAAAGAATTACAAACTAGAGTTGAGGAAAAGATCTATGAAAAATACTAGCCCTAAAGCTAGTTTACTCAACTCACACTATAGCTTTTTGGATCTTCTCTCTAAAATCTGCGATCTACTTTTCTCTTCTCCAAAAGCGTAACTCCCTTCTCCAAGAATTGAAGTATATATCTCTGAATTCTTCACGCTCTCCATCCCACGTTCTTATTTCCCTCTCTTCCCACGATCTTCACGTTCGGTAGTTGATAGTGGGAGTGAATTTCATCCCACGTCACCGCTGAACTCTAATTGACCGAGTCTTCCTCTCAAATAGGTTAGGCTCTTAAATCTAGGTATGTAATGAGTATTGGGCTGTAAGAGAACAAAGCCCAGATTGCATCCAGCCCAGATTTCATCCATACCTAGAAGTCTTGTAGTAGCTTGGGCTGCAGCTGTTGCCAGGCCCAATCCAAACAAGCCCAATGCTTCTCCCCCTTAATTCAGCCGAAATCTGCACAAAAACCATAGAAAATAACAAGTGAAGAAAGTCCAAAACATAAGAGAATTGAAATCTACAAGTAGATTTCAACAAACTCCCCCTTTTTGACTTTCTTCACAAAACCACATAAATTCTAAAATGGATAATATGCAAACCAAATGCTAAAACCAAACATTCAACTAGTTCATAGCATTAAACAATCGTGAACAAAAACTGTGTAGCAGCAATGTCAATCCAAGTCATCAAAATCACAAAACATGCAGAGATAAAACACAGTGTCTAGTAAACAAAACAACCAACTCTGCAGAAACACACAGCCGGATCAACATCTCACTTCAACAGCATCCTTGTCTTCATCATAAATATCAGTCAGCTCTTCTTCAGCATCTGCATCATCACTCATCTCCCCCTTTTTGTGAAGAAAGCAGAAGATCAAGCTGCTTGTGTTGGTGTTTAGCAAGGAACACATCAAAGTTGGCAACAGAGTGACTTCGTCTTTGCAGGAGGCTGAGTGACATTGACATTGGGGTTGAGCATCGATGATTCGAAGGCATGGAATCCAAATGCTTGATAGAGGACGAAAGGGTTGAAGAATTTGGCTTGTAGAGCAGAAGGCGAAGGAATCAAAGCAGGATTTGAAGTGGTTTGAGTCAGTGTGGGTGTAGATGTAAGAAGGACAGAAAAGATAACATAGACTGACAGTGAGATAGGGGTATGTACACAGATTTAAAGAGGGATGATATGAGAGACCTCGTATCACAATCTTTAAAATCGAAACTAAGATATGGAAAGAGAGAGACAAATAATTGAGATAAATACGATTGACATGAAGGTCAAACTTTGAGATATATCAACTATACCCCACAGAATAGAGAGAGATCCAAAGCAATAAAAACTTTCAAGGGAAGTGTTCCATCACACATCCCAAAACCATGTTGCTGAGCTCTGCATTGTAAAATTACGAATTATATCTGGCTAGATAAATTTATTTCTTTTCTTTTCATTTTTTTTTTTTTGTATGTACACCGTTTTTCAAGGATGCACTTATGCAGAGTCTTTGACACTGACTGTGCTCCAAGTTATACGAGATTTTTTTTTTTTAAATAAAGAAAGAAATACTAGCCAGAATTTCGTTGGTTGCACAAGGCAGAATGCAGAGTTAGCAACATCCACCTAACTTTTCAGATGGAACACATTCCGAGAGAGTTTCTAAGTTTAGAAAATCTCTCAAAATCAAGGGGTTTCATAAAGATATCTGCAATTTGATCCTCAGTTCGAAGGTACTTTACCTCAAGTATTTTCTTCTCCACCAAATCTCGAAGGACGTGATATCTGGTGCGATGTGTTTAGTGCGACCAAATTGGACAGGGTTCTTTGTGATATGGATGGTGCTGGTGTTATCACAGAGTATTGTGATACCCTCCCCCTCAAGTTTGTAATCCTCCAACATCCTTTTCAACCACAACAGTTGAGTAGCACAACTCCCCGCTGCCACGTACTCAACCTCTGAGGTTGACAGTGTTACGCAATTCTGTTTCTTGCAGTGCCAAGACACAATGTTGTTGCCAATATAGCAACAACCTCCACTAGTGCTCTTCCTTCCTTCCAAGTCTCCTCCCCAATCTGAATGTGGATTTGCTTGAAACCTGGCACAAGGACAGACACTAAACAGAATATTAGGTTGGATTGAAGTTAAGTATAACAAACTCCCTATCATTGAGATGTACACAGTAGCATCCACTTCATATGTCACATTTCCTCCACCAATGGGTTTGAACTGTTTTAGCTGCTCCTTTGATTCGGTCATGTGTCGAGAGCAAGCACTATCAAAGTACCAAGCTCCCCCTATCTTTGTACTTGAAGCAACAAAGATAACATTGCACATAACCTTACTTTTGCTCTTCGAACCAGTAAGCCCTTTACCTTTACCTTTGAAGAGTGTCCCGCCTTCCATTTTCTTTTCTCCGAGCATCTTTCTTTTTTGCTTTTCCTTCATCCATTCCTTACAGTAAGACTTGATGTGTCCTGCTCTGTGACAGTGATGGCACTTGAACGTTCTCTTCAGTGAAATTATTGACTCATTTTCCTGCAAATCAAAATTCGATCTAACAAACGGTTCCCCATTTGTTGATGACACGTTAGAAGAAGCAGGTTTAGAGATTTCAATAAATCCTAGACCTTTAGACCCTATATTAGGTAACGCAAGAATTTCATCTAACTTTGAAGAGCCAGTATTCAGTTTGTGAAACGTTTTCTCAGCAAGATGAAGTCTAACGGCTTGCTTACCTAACTCAGAATCTTTTTGTGTGAGCATTACTTCTAATCTCACAGGCTGAGTCTTGAGCTCATCATTCTCCTTTGTCAGGACCTCATTTCTTCTGACTTGCTTCTTGAATTTGGTCAGCAAATCATCGTACGAACCTTTGAGTTCCATCAACACCTGGAGAAAATCATCAACGAGTTCCAATTCCTCACTTACTTCCTGTACAGGTTCTACAATACTCGTTAGACAAAACAAATCAGAATAATCACTAGAATCATCAATGATCGATGATACTGTAGCCATCATTGAGGGCTCCTCTATGGTGGGTTCTGGGGTCTCTGTAACAGGTTCAGCTATTTCATCATCACTTAATGAAATGAAATTTACAACTTTACCTCTTTTTCTGAATGTGTTTGCACACTCATTAGCAAAATGACCATACCCTCGGCATTCATGGCATTGAATTTTGGAGTAATCCCTCTGCTTGAACTGCTGTGGATCTGACATATTTCTTCTTGGGGAAACAACATTCCCTTGTGATGAACTTGGGAGTTCTTTAAGAACTACAGAGCTGTCAACTCTCTTATTTGGATCTGAATTGTTTTGATCCCTTCCTCTACCTGCAAACCTGTTGAAATTTTTGACCAAAGCATTTACCTTTTGAATTAAAAGTTCCATGCTTGGTTCCTCCATGAGTCCATGTCATCAAAGAAGACATCATCATCAGCTTGTCCAGATGGGCTCGCCCTTGGTGGTGTGTACACTGAGCCCAATGATGAGGCTTGAAGAGCAAGATTCCTTTTTGGTGTGTATCCTTCTGATGCCTCCAGATCCATTTCGAACATCTTGAGATCATTCATCACGGCTGTGAACTCAAGGGCACCAACATTCTTCATAGTAGTGATTGTTGTGACCTTCTGCTGGAACTTGGGAGTTAGCGTACGCAGCGCCTTTGACACCATGAGCTTGTTGGGAATAGGCTCTCCAAGATCCATACACTCGTTAGCAATATCCAAGATTTTGTTGCAGTAATCACCCACTGATTCATCATTCCTCATCCGAAGATTCTCAAACTTAGTAGTGAGTATACGTACCCTTGTGTCCTTGACAGCAGTGTCACCTTGGCAGTGGAGTTCCAAGATGTCCCAAGCCTCTTTTGCAGACTCACAATTCTTGATCAACTTGAACATGTTGACATCCACTGTAGAGAAGATAGCATTTAAGGCTTTGTCGTTGAACATTGCAGCCTCATTCTCGTCCCTTGTCCATTCGCTTGTTGGCTTTCGAACAGAGTCTCCCTCTTCGTCCGTCTTCTTCGGATGTGACCAGCCATGAAGAACATGAGACCATGCTCTAGCATCAATGGATTTGATGTAGTGTCTGACCCTTACTCTCCAAAATGAGTAATTCAAACCGTCCAACACTGGAGGTTTGTTGAACACCGTGCCGGTGAGATCCATCTGGCCGTGCCAGGACCGTCACTCAGTGTATCGAGTGTCGGCTCTGATACCACTTGTTGGTATCAACTGGTCAGAAACACACAGAGGTACTCACAGAGTTCTGTACAGCGACAGACTCGATGAGCACAAACGCAACGGAATAGTTTAGAACGAAAAATAGATCAAGAAAAATAAGAGCACAAAAATAATTTATGCAAGATATCGTGAGGAAACACACGGAGATGTTCACTGTAAGCAGCTCTGTGAGTGCTATAATGAACACAAACGCAGCGGAAAAGTTTGGACAAAAAATTGAAACAGAAAAACACGAACCCAGAACTGGTTTGCGCAAGATATCGTGAGGATATCTTGCGTGCCTCAAGGCGAAAACGATTTACTATAATTCACAAAGAATTACAAACTAGAGTTGAGGAAAAGATCTATGAAAAATACTAGCCCTAAAGCTAGTTTACTCAACTCACACTATAGCTTTTTGGATCTTCTCTCTAAAATCTGCGATCTACTTTTCTCTTCTCCAAAAGCGTAACTCCCTTCTCCAAGAATTGAAGTATATATCTCTGAATTCTTCACGCTCTCCATCCCACGTTCTTATTTCCCTCTCTTCCCACGATCTTCACGTTCGGTAGTTGATAGTGGGAGTGAATTTCATCCCACGTCACCGCTGAACTCTAATTGACCGAGTCTTCCTCTCAAATAGGTTAGGCTCTTAAATCTAGGTATGTAATGAGTATTGGGCTGTAAGAGAACAAAGCCCAGATTGCATCCAGCCCAGATTTCATCCATACCTAGAAGTCTTGTAGTAGCTTGGGCTGCAGCTGTTGCCAGGCCCAATCCAAACAAGCCCAATGCTTCTCCCCCTTAATTCAGCCGAAATCTGCACAAAAACCATAGAAAATAACAAGTGAAGAAAGTCCAAAACATAAGAGAATTGAAATCTACAAGTAGATTTCAACATAGAATAATTCAAATGTATTTCGATAAACTATGATATCTTTTTCTTTTTCTTTTTCCGGTTTGAAAACTGATAAACTACGAGATGTTCTATCTATTTTTTTTGTTTTTTTGGTTTGTAAAATTATTATTAAAAAATGTTAATATACTATCATAAGTATTAAACCATTGATGCCTTCCGATTTCTAAAATAAGAGAATTGGAACCCTGAATTATCTCTCCCGCGCGCGAGTAGAGATGCAGGCGAGAAGAAGCTTCCCATTCATAACAAACTGTGAGTGCAAACCGTGTGTGAGATAACTGATCGAGTTTGATTTGCGTACAAACCAATCCACCACACTATATATACACACCCACAAACACGGAACAACAATATAGTATTTCTTTTCCAGTACTCGATTCTATAGCTACTGCAAATTTTCTCAGTTCGAGTTATAATGTCAACTGACGCTAAAATTCAGCCAGAGCGCGAGAACGGAAGGAATCTCCGGCGGTTTGACTCGCTCGACATCGAATCCGCCCGCCCCTATCTCCACCACAACGGCGGCGGCTCAAAGGTTGGTTTAATTTCCGGCGTAATAAATTTGTATATGTCTCTATTTACGTACAGTCCGATTATTATATTTATTCTGTATATATATTTTGTTAGGAGGGCGTGGGATGGAGGATTCTACTTCAGCTAACTTTTCAAGGGATCGGGATTGTGTACGGAGACCTCGGAACGTCGCCGTTATACGTCATGCCGGGGATATTTTCCGACGGAATCAAGAACAACGACGATATCATTGGAGCTTTGTCGTTGATCTTCTACACCATAACCTTAATTCCTTTGATTAAGTACGTCTTCATCGTCTTAAGCGCCAACGATCAAGGAGAAGGTAGTTTATTTACTCCCTCCGTCCCCCTTCAATTGTCCAGTTTGACTTATTGACTTTTTGACACGCATTTCCACCGAGCCGGGAAACGAGTTATAAAATATAATTTTGAAGTATCCCGTAAAAGAAACAATACTTCAAAATTATATTTTATAACTCGTTTCCCGGCTCGGTAGAAATGCGTGCCAAAAAGTCAATAAGTCAAACTGGACAATTGAAGGGGGACAGAGAGAGTATTTATTATTACTATTATTATTTTTTATTCCTACGACTAATATATACTCCTTCCGTCCATGATTTAGTACACTAAAAATTTGGGGATGGAGATTAATGTGTTTTGACTTTTGATGATGTATTAATTTTGCCCATCTAATATGTTTAATTGTATTAAAGTGATAAAGTATTAAAAAATACAGTAATGAAGTGATTGTGAGGCTTACATCCCAAAATGAAAAGGTTCAGTAAATCGTGAACGTCCTAATATAATAATAGTGTTATTAAATGGTGGATGGATGGAGTATTTTCTTTTTTTTAATCAGCAACACAACCTAGCTACGACTAATTTTAATCAACATATAGAATTTTTAAGGAATTATGACTAATGAAGTAATTTTTGTAGGTGGGACGTTTGCCATGTATTCTCTGATATGTCGATATGCTAAAGTTGGATTGATTCCGAATCAAGAATACAGCGACGACGGAGATGTGGAGCTCGAACGGCCGGATAATCGGAGTTCGTCGAAGTTCAAAGCAATGTTGGAGAATAACGATTTAGGGAAGCACGTTTTGTGGTTAGGGAAGTTATGTGGATTGGTCGCAGATGAAGAATCCGATGATAATCGAGGTTCGAAAAGAGCTTCGAAGCTTAAATCAATGTTGGAGAATAGCGATTTAGCCAAGTACGTTTTGTTGTTTGCTACTATGCTTGGTACTGCCATGGTTATTGGAGATGGCATTATCACTCCATGCATCTCGGGTATGTATTCAAAAAACGTATCATCTTATATAAATGGGACGGAGGGTGTATTATTCTTTCTCATTACGATTCTCTTACGTTTTTCCAATAGTGTTATCTGCTATGAATGGCTTGAAGCAAGCTACATCCCATGTTACGGAAGGTATGCAGAATTTTAGTTGTTAGTTTTCATTTGGCTGATATTTGTTTATGTTTCTCTTCTAATTGTTTTAAGTAATCTGTTTTTGACTCCATAGACGTCATAGTGTGGACATCAGTTGCCATTTTAGTACTTCTCTTCGTGTTTCAAAGATTCGGAACCGACAAAGTTGGCTACTGTTTTGCTCCCGTGCTCCTCGTTTGGTTCGTCTCTGTTGCTGGAATCGGCATTTTTAACTTCGTTAAGCACGATCCTTCCGTGATCAGAGCCCTCAACCCGAAATATATAGTAGAATACTTCGTGAGGAATAAAAAGGACGCATGGCTTTCCCTCGGAGGTGTCGTCCTCTGCATAACAGGTATGCTTTCCGTCTGTCCCAACCTACTAGTCAACTTTCTTGAATAAAATAACAATACTGACGACTCATGTGGTCTTGCTACAGGGTGTGAGGCCTTATTTGCTGACGTTGGGCACTTTTCAGTGAGATCGATACAGATGAGTATGTGCAGTGTGATCTACCCATCGATCATACTGGCATACTTCGGGCAGGCCTCATTTCTTCGCAATCACAATGACTTAGTGTCGAATGCATTCTATGCTTCCGTCCCGGGGAAATTATATTGGCCTATGTTTGTGGTGGCCATGTTGGCCGCGATCATAGCTAGTCAATCCCTCATCTCTGGCACGTTCTCTATAATCCAACAGTCCGTCGCCCTGGGATGCTTCCCTCGTGTGAAAGTCATTCACACGAGCACCAAGCATCCCGGGCAGGTCTACATCCCGGAGGTCAATTACCTTCTCATGTTGGCTTGCGTGTTCCTCACCCTCGGCTTCAGGACGTCTACCGACATGGGCAATGCCTATGGTAATAACCTAACTACTTGCACGTGCAGACTTGCAGTGTGCTTTTTCCTGACTCACACATTCATACGGTATCGTTTTTTTTTTCTTTCAGGAATCGTTGTGGTGTTCGTGATGACGCTCACATCCTCATTCCTAGTCCTGATCATGATAATGATATGGAAAACGAACATACTCCTCGTGATCACCTACATCGCGCTGGTTCTATCGGTGGAGCTGGTGTACCTGAGCTCGGTCCTTGCCAAGTTCACCCAAGGAGGCTACCTCCCACTAGCCTTCGCACTGGTTCTGATGGCGATCATGTTCGTGTGGAACAATGTGTACAGAAGAAAGTATTATATCGAAGTCGAGAACAAAATCCCTCCGCAAAACATCAAACAAATCCTTCAAGAAACGAGCCCTCAAAAGCTCAAAGGGCTAGCGATCCTCTACTCCGACTCCGACTCCGTCGTCGGCGTTCCTCCGATCTTCAAGCACTACGTGGCCAACGTCCCGGCCATTCACTCCCTCCTCATCTTCGTCTCCTTCAAATTCTTGCCCGTCAGCAAAGTGCCGGCGGCGGACAAGTTCCTGTTCCGCAGGGTGCAACCGGCGGAGCTCCAGGTGTTCCGGTGCGTCGTGCGGTGCGGTTACAAGGATGATGTCCTCGGACGGGATCAGCCGTTGGAGGAGCTGCTGTACGAGAAGCTTAAGGAGTTTGTCGTCGCTGAAGAAGGTGGCGGAGGTGATGTGGCGGAAGTGGAGGAGGCGTGGAGGGGAGGGGTGGTGCACTTGATCGGAGAGCATGAGGTGGTGGCGGGCAAGGACGCCGGAATCTGGAAAAGGGTTATCATCGGAGGGTACAAGTTTTTGGATAAGAACTTGAGGCGAACCAATGAGCTTCTTGATATTCCTCATCAAAGGATGCTTAAAGTCGGGATGATAGTTGATCTCTAAGTATTTTATTTAGATTATGCATTTTTTTTTCCTTTTTTTAAGGGAATAGATTATGTTTTAAGATTTAATTAAGTATGATTTAGTTATTGTTAGTAGAATTTAATATATTTTTTGAGATAAATTTTATTAATGTTATTTATATTATTATCACGTCATTTGTTAGCATATTAAAGCATTACTCTTTGTATATAATTCTCCCCTCCAAGATCATTAGACTCTATTGACTTTTTAGCTAATTTTAAGACTTCATAATGATGGGTTTTAAAATAGACTTTTGAATAATTATTTGTTTAATAGAGTATTACGACATTGGTAGTATCATATAGAAAAAATCTAAACTTTAAAAATCCATTTTAAAATCCTCCCTCTGTCTTGTGTTGAAGTAGATCATATTTCATTATTTTATACTCACATATATTCAAGAAATAAGAATTATAAATATGATCTAAAAATTGTGGACGGAGGGGTATAACTTTTATTTTTATTTTTTATTTCCTTTCAAGCTACGTGGCACTTGAGTTGAGATATGTAAGCTAAGCTACATTGAACGTGACAATTGTATTATATTAATTTCCTACTGCCACGAACGATGATAGAATATCTGTTTCACACGTTAGTTCTTGACACCTGGCATTTTCAACAGTCACATTTTTGAATTTCTGGTACACTCTGAAGACTAATACTGCTGAATTTTGTTTTACGTAATAGTAATTCAGATAATGTTAACTAATTAGACCATTATGAAGTAAGTCTTGGTAAGTTAATCTTTATTAAAACGAACCCAACTAAATTTGCATTCACCATCGAAACAATGAAGCATTTCACTTTCAAGAAAATCATCTCTACTCTGTTTCTCTCCATAACCTTTCTCAAACTCTCAGTTTCTAAACACACACTTCTCCCAAACCAAACAATCACCACTAACCAAACCATGGTTAGCAAAAGCCAAGTTTTCGAGCTGGCATTCTTCAGGCCTGGGAATTCCATAAACATGTTCTTGGGCGTACGCTACAAGAGCACACCTGATGCTGTAGTTTGGGTTGCAAACAGAAACAATCCCATCACCGATCCACGAGGAGTCGCCTTCTCGGTTTCTAGAAACGGAACCTTAGTTATAAGCAGTGGAGGAATGACCGTTTGGTACTCGAGTCCATCAATGGCGGCTTCGAATCCAAGTTTGCAGCTCCTCGATACCGGAAACCTGGTTCTTTTAGATGAGGAGAGAGAGAGAGAAGGCTACTTATGGCAGAGTTTCGACTACCCGACTAACAACTGGTTGCAGGGGTTGGCACTGGTGGATGATGATGTTGATGCTGGTGTGGAGAAGTATTTGACATCATGGAAAAATCGAGACGATCCTTCGCCCGGAGATTTCGTTCTGAGGATTGAGAACCGAGGCTTGCCGGAGATGGTGATCTATAGAGGGGAAGTGAAGATCTATCGAACTGGGAAGTGGAATGGGAAGCAATTCAGCTGTTTCCCGCCTTTTCCGAATCCCATTTTCAAGGCTGACTTGGTTTTCAGAGAAAACCGGTTGATCTCCGCTACTAGGCCTTACGACAGCTCGATTTTCACACGAACGGAGCTTCACGAATCCGGTTCAATCCGTCGCTACACTTTGAATGCAAGAAAAGATGAGTGGAATCATGTCTACACATTCCCACAGGACAGATGTGATGAGTATGGCTACTGCGGCCCGTTTGGGATCTGCAGAATCGGATACGCACAGAGATGTGAATGTTTGAAAGGCTTCGCGCCTAAATTCCAGAATGATTGGGACCTTCAAGATTGGCGGGGCGGATGTGGGAGAACTAAGCCATTGGATTGCGAGGGCGGAGACGATTTTCTTGAGGTTAAAGGGGTGAAACACCCTGATATGTTGGAGTTTCGGTTGAATAGTAGCATGAGCGTTGCAGAATGCAGAGATGAGTGCCTAAAAAACTGCAGCTGTACTGCATTTGCTAATCCTTACATAACTGGTAATGGAGGCAGTGGCTGTGTGATATGGCTAGGAGATCTCATCGACATCAGAGAACTTCCCGGAGAAGATAGTAATCGAAGCTTGTATGTTCGTTTACCCATTTCAGAGCTAGGTAAGTCTTGCTTTTTCCCTTTTTAGGTACAAGATTTAGGTCCTTTTGTTCATTGTGCTGTTCTTGTAGGTGCTACCACTGACTTAGATAAGAATGAGGAGGCGGAGGAGGAGAGGAAGAGGAGGAGAATGCCTACAAAACTAATAGTGCTATTATTAGTTGCATCTGGAGTTCTTTTAGTATGGTTTGTTGTTGGGTTGATGCTTTTGATGAGAAGACGAACGAGGCGAGGTATGAATAATCAGATTTTACAGTAGAGTAGTTTCCTCAAACTTAAGCAGAACTAGAGCATAAGTGTCCTTTTCCTGTTCTTATTTCAGCTTCAAAGGTTTTTGATTATGAAGATCTAGAACTACCATTATTCAAGTTTGAGACTATTATGGCTGCAACTAAAGACTTCTCTAGGGAAAATTTCATCGGTGAGGGAGGATTCGGTCCCGTCTACAAGGTCACATTCTTCATCACAACGAGTCGTGTAGTCGTAGAAAGTAGCTCCATATATTGAATCTTATGTTAACATTTTTATAAGCAGGGGAACTTGTCTGAAGAAGAAGAAATAGCCATCAAAAGATTGTCGAGAGCTTCACAGCAAGGCCTCGACGAGTTCAAGACTGAAGTTACCTTGATTGCCAAACTTCAGCACAGAAATCTTGTCAGACTCTTGGGATGCTGCATTGAAGGAGAAGAAAGAATGCTCGTCTACGAATACCTGCACAACAAAAGCCTCGATTACTTTGTATTCGGTAGTACAAAATTGTTGTTGAGCCAAATTTCCAAAAAATATGAATGCAATGCAGTTCGCATAATGTTCGATATTGTGCAGATGGTAATCATCGGACACTTTTGTCATGGCCTAAACGCTTCGAAATCATAATGGGAATCACGAGGGGGCTGCTGTATCTCCATCATGATTCAAGATTAAAGGTTGTGCACAGAGATCTGAAGACAAGTAATATACTACTAGACCGAAACTTGAATCCGAAGATCTCAGATTTCGGATTAGCTAGAATTTTGGGAGAGGATCAGTCTATTGCTATAACAAGAAGAGTTATTGGCACATAGTAAGCTTTCTTCTATACCAATATAGAATATTGACCTTTTTGCTAGGCCTAACTAACAACTTATCTATATGCAGTGGCTACATGGCTCCAGAATATGCCATTGATGGGAAATTCTCAGCAAAATCCGACATTTTTAGCTTCGGAGTGGTGCTGATAGAGATCATAAGTGGGAAGAAGAACAGGGGATTTGACCACAACAATCACTATCATACCCTTTTGGGACATGTAATTTTGATTCCATTATGAAATGAAAATTTCCGAGTATTAGAGCTGAACTTTTTTTAACTGTGGCAGGCCTGGCTGCTGTGGAAAGAAAACAGAGTTCTGGAGCTAATGGATGAATGTGTGAGGGAAAGCATCGTAGAATCTCAAGCGAAGAGATGCATACAAGTCGGATTATTGTGTGTTCAGAAATTAACAGAAGATAGGCCAGTGATGAGCTCAGTTCTTTTCATGTTAGGAACTGAAGGAGCAATTCTTCCTGAACCAAAAGAACCGGGATTTTTCATTGAACGGAGTTCCAGTGAATGTAAATCTCCTCGTTCGGAGAAACAAACGTTCACCATCACAGATTTGGAGGGCAGATAAGGCCTCAATGCTACCACCATTTGATTAAGTTGTACAGTTTTGTCATTTTTATGTTTCTAAGGCTTTGTTGTTTAGCACACGAATAAAATTCACATTTCCTCGTCGATTGCATCAGTTTTTGTTATTTCAAAATATATTAATCTCCTCACTGATGTTGCACAGAACAGCAGACTGGAGAATAAAAAAGAAAGATCCACCACCAAATCATTGTAGGAGTCTTCATTATCATAATCAACAGTAGTTATTAGTATTAAATTGTAGGGACTTTGTGAAATTTTGTTAGACTTGCAGATAAATATACATTTCTCAAGTCAGATTAGGCGCTTATTCATTAATGTATGTAGAATTATGCTGATCAGTGATCAGTTTTGCTATGGTTTTAAGTGATTCAAATTTTGATTTCCTTTACTAAGTTTAATTGAACCAAACTTCAATCACAACAACTTATTAACCTAGCTGGAACAATGCAATGATCCATTGGCATCTCCCATTTCAGAACGTAAACCGTGCAGTATTTCTTTCAGATAATTATCCCTACAGCTTGTTGTTTATCACAAATTTATTCAGTTTGTGTGCATTTTTACGAAAAAAAAAATCCTGAGGTCAATCGCTGGCATTCTAATGTACGCAGAGTTCCTGGAGAAGTCGAAGAACACGTACTTGGAAATATGGTATGAAGCAACAGCATCAGATAAAAAACATTTACCTTCATTTGTTTTTTGATAGAAAAATAATTATAGTATCCGAGAGATCCTCATCTGGCTTCCAACTCAGTGATGGTGAGTACTGTTTCTTCTTGACTCGTACTTGCAACGAAGCTTGAACTCCTTTCCATGAAAAACCCAGGTTCCTTAGGCCTTGGAAGAATTGCTCCTTCAGTTCCTAACATTGAAACCACTGATGGCATAGCTGGCCTATCTTCTGCATATTTCTGAACGCATAATAACCCCACGTGTATGCATCTCTTCGCTTGAGATTCGATAAATGTGCTGTTGTTCTTCTTCAAACACTCATCCATTAGCTCCAGAGTTTCGTTTTTTTTCCAAAGCAGCCATGCCTGCCAAAATATTTAGTAATAATGGTACAAAATAGCCGCTTTCTGAGAACAAGTAATACGATAAGCCTCACAAAAAACTTACATGCCCCAAAAGGCTATAATGATGACCGTAGTTGTCGAAGCCTCTGTTCTTACTCCCACTCACAATCTCCAACAACATCACTCCCAATGCGAAGATGTCGGATTTCACCGAATACTTCCCATCAATAGCATATTCGGGAGCCATATAGCCACTGCATGCATAAAGTTATTACTCATATTATAAGGCTTTGTAAATTAAATCATCACAAATTATCAAAACTTACTATGTCCCAACAACTCTTGTTGTTTTAGCAATAGATTCTCCCTCTCCGAAAATTCTGGCTAAGCCGAAGTCGGAGATTTTTGCATTCAAATCTGCATCCAGTAGAATATTGCTGGTTTTGAGATCCCTATGGATAATCTTTAATCTGGAGTCCTGATGGAGATACAGCAGTCCCCTCGCGATTCCCATGATTATCTCAAAGCGTTTAGGCCACGTTAAAAGTGCCCTTTGATTTCGATCTGCATGTAATGAATATAACTCATTGAGAAACGGATTCGAAATTCAGAATCAAAGTGTTTAAAGATGAAAAAAACAAGAAATGCATGCATAAATACCAAAAACAATTTTATCGAGACTTTTGTTCTCTAGGTATTCATAGACGAGCATTCTTTCATCTCCTTCAATGCAGCACCCCAAAAGCCTGACGAGGTTCCTATGTTGAAGTTTGGCAATCAAGATTACTTCATTCTTGAACTCTTTGAGACCTTGTTTCGAAGTTTTTGACAATCTTTTCACGGCTATTTCTTCTTCCCCAGACAACTTCCCCTGTTTGTTCAATGTTAACATGAGATTAAGAACAAAAGAAAAATAAAAAATTCTTATGTGATGAGTAACAACGTCGTCACCATGTAAACTGGGCCAAAACCTCCTTCTCCAATCAAGTTCTTCACAGAAAAGCCTTGAGTTGCAGCCATGATGGTCGCGAACGTGAACAGCGGCAACTCTAGATCTTCACTGCTATCCTTTGATGCTGCTGTAAAACAGTAAAAGTAAAGAAACAAGAAACAAAGCAGTAATTAAAGAGAGTTTCAGTTTTTACTTCAATTTATGCAACTACTCTATGGTAACTCGATATATACCTCGCCTCCTTCGTCTTGTTATCGAGAGTATTATTATAAGGCCTGCTGAAACAACTCCACATGTAACTACTGATATTACTATTACTATTCTACGCCTTCTCCCCTTCTTCTCCTCCCCATTCTTTTCTAGATTTTTTTTACCTAGTTCTGAAATTGGTAAGCGAACATACAAGCTCTGTATATTATCGACTCCGAGAACTCCCCGGATGTCGATGAGATCTCCGTGCCACATCACACAGCCACTGCCTCCATTAGTGATGTTTGTATTAGCACACGCAGTGCAGTTGCAGTTTTTCAAGCACTCGTCTCTGCATTCTTCAATGCGCATGCTCGTATTAACCCGGAAACTCAACATGTCGGGGTGTTTCACCCCTCCAACCTCGAGAAAATCGTCTCCTTCTCCGCCTCCGCCATCGCAACTCAATGCCTTAATCCTCCTGCACCCACCATGCCAATCTTGATGCTCCCAATCCTTCTTTGAATCGGGCTCGAACCCCTTCAGACACTCGCATCTCGGCACCCTCTCGATCCTGCACATCGCGTACGGACCGCAATAACCGTACTCATCACACCTGTCTTGTGGAAATGAGTAGGTCGATTTCCACGCATCTCTTCCCGAGTTCATGATGTAGCGTTGGAGCAGACCGGACTCGTCTAGCTTGGATCGAACGATAATTGAGCTATCGTAAGGCCTATTCACAGATACCAACCTCCCTTCTCTGAAAACCATCCCGAATTTGGAAACGGAATCCGGCAACGACGGCATACTGCTAAATAAAACCCCATTCCACTTTCCGGAACGGTAATTTTTGTTTACCCCGCTGTAAACGGTTAACTCCGGTAAACCCCGATTCTCGAGGCGGAAAACGAAATCTCCGGGGGAAGGATCGTCTGAGCTTTTCGATGAAGTCAGGTACCTCTCCACGCCGGCATCCACGTCATCCACGATCTTCATTCCTGGCAACCAGGTATCAGTCGGATAATCGAAACTCTGCCATAGGTAGCCTTGCTCGGTCGTCGTCGAATTCTCTACAAGAACCAGGTTTCCAGAATCCAGGAGGTGTAGAACTGGATTTGTTGCCATTCTTGATGAATTCGTCGACCAGATTATGCTTTTTCCACTGGTTATGACGAGACTTCCATTTCTGGTAATCATGAAAACCGGTGCTTGTGAGGGGGAGATGGGATTGTTTCTGTTTGCAACCCAGGCTACGACTTCCGGTGTGCTCTTGTACCGAATTGCCAAGAACATGTTTGAAGATTTTCCAAAACTGGAAAAATGGAGCTCGAAAACTTGGTTTTGAGAAACCATACTATGCTCAATGGAAAATGCTTCATTCGGGACAAGTGTATCTGTAGCGGCTGAGATTTTCACAAGGATGATTAACAGAGATAGGTTATAGAGGATTTTGTTAAGCATGGTGGCCTTCGGCATTCTTCAAAAATGAAAATGGATTGAGCTGAACTCGGAATGACTTAATGTCAAATTTGGCAAAGACTTATATTTAAATAGTTGAATATAGCAGCTCAACCTGGAAAATTAGAGGAAATTTCAATAACTTAATACTCTGCTAGTATTAGTTAGGCGTCATTGCTTTCAGAACACTTGAAAAATTAATTCCTTAATTAGTTAGTCCAACCCGGAGAAACAAACGTTCGCCATCACGGATTTGGAGGGCAGATAAGGCCTCTATACAATATAGCAAAATGATTACTGTGCCTAATATGTACCGAAGAAAGACTACTTCTCTGTTTGATTTGATGAGTAATAGTATTAGCTTGACATAGAAAAATAATAATAATAATAATATAAATTTCTAACATAAAGTTTTCCACCGGAATTAACTCAAATTTAAGTGAAATTTAAAGAACGCGTTATGGTCCATGGAGGACTGAACTCGGGACCAAAGGTCTCGAACATGAACTCATACTGTTAGGCCAATATACACACACATAATTACATTTTTC
The DNA here is from genome assembly GCA_001642375.2 of Mentha longifolia. Lineage (NCBI taxonomy): Eukaryota > Viridiplantae > Streptophyta > Magnoliopsida > Lamiales > Lamiaceae > Mentha > Mentha longifolia. Next base: position 41,720,722 of record CM038113.1, on the reverse strand, counting down.
TATTAAAGAATCTAGCATCTCAACTATGAAAAACTGAAAATGGATGCTTGGTGTGACATTCGCCTCGGGAGTGATTGGTTAAGTTTACTTGAAATACTAGTTTATAAGCACTAAAAACTTATACAGTATTTAAAGAGTTTATAAAGTGTAAAAATAAGTTCGTGCATGAGATAACTTATTTTGAAAGAGCTTATTAGCTCTTATAACTATTTTTTTTTAGCTTAATTTGTTAAAATTTTAAAGCTAATAAAATAAATTAAAATAAAAAAACCTCAAAAAAATAATAAAGAACGACTTAAACAGAGTCAAAGTCGCATGTCAAATTTGACTGGCGGAGCAAAAAATATTGGAAAAACCAAGTAAAATATGTATTATATTTTCAATCGTATAAGAGAATGTGAACGAAAAAATAAACCTATTTTTAAGCACCTTTGTACTTTTTGAAATGTGCATAAAATACCTACATGTTTCTTAAAATTTATATAAAGCATCCATTTGTTTTTCTAGAACCTGCACATAATATCCAGTTTACTAGAACATAAAAGCGTTTTAAGTAATTAAAAAAACATACCAGTACTTTGTGTAATTACGTAAATCCAGGGATGTCTTATGCAATTTACAGTGGTGCATCCAATGACCGAATAAAGGTTTTTTTTTTTTTTTTTTGAGAAGTAATACAAGTCTTACTTACATTGGTTACATGAGGTCGAGCTCCAAATAAATCCTAGTAATTTACTTTTCAAGAATGGCGATTTTCATGCTCAGCAAAATACTTGGTAAGCTGTTCAGCAGCATCTTCTTGTTCATCACCTTCTCAGTTGCTAAAGAAACACTTTTTCCAAATGAAACGCTTGTTCCCGGGCAGAATCTGGTTTCTCAAAACCAAGTTTTCGAAATGGGTTTTTTCTCACCTGAGAATTCTTCAAACATATTCCTGGGAACATGGTACAAGAGCACACCAGATGTTGTATTCTGGGTTGCAAACAGAAACAATCCCATCAATGATATACAACAAGTGAGCCTGTCGATTTCTGGGAATGGGAACATAGTTATAAACAGAGGTGGAAGCATAATCTGGTCCTCAAATCCATCCATTCCAGCTTCGGATCCGGTTTTACAGCTCCTGAATACCGGAAACCTCGTCGTTGTGGAGCAAGATTACTTGTGGCAAGCAAGATTACCCACGACGAAGCAAGATTACTTGTGGCAGAGCTTCGATTACCCAACTAATAACTGGCTACCAGGAATGGAACTGGTGGACGACAGCGTGGATGCTGGTACGCAGAGGTACTTGACGTCGTGGAAAAGTTCCGGCGATCCTTCTCCGGGCGATTTTTTCTTCAAAATCGACAATCAGGGCTTGCCCGATTTGACAATTTACAGGAAGGATGAGAAGGTAGTTCGAGAAGGGAAGTGGAACGGAATTGGGTTTGGAGGTATTCCTTCTTTTCCAACTAACTTGTTCGAAACTGATCTGGTTTTCAGAGGAGAGAGGTTGGTATCCATGTCAAGGCCTTACAACAGCTCCATCTTCACAAGGTTACAGCTAACAGAATCCGGTGATCTCCGGTGGTACATAATGAGTTCGAGAAACGATTCTTGGACCGTGTATAGCTTATTTCCGAAAGACGAATGTGATCTATACGGCTCTTGTGGCCCGAACGCAATCTGCAGGATCAACAAAGCGCCGGTATGCGAGTGTTTCAGGGGGTTTTCCCCGAAGAAGCCAAATGATTGGGATCTTCAAGATTGGAGTGGTGGATGTGCTAGAATTAAGGAGATCAATTGTGAGAGTGGGGATGGTTTTGTGGAGGTTACAGGGGTTAAATATCCTGATATGTTGAGATATTGGTTGAATGCTACAATGAGTCTTGAAGAATGCGGAGATGAGTGCTCGAGAAACTGCATCTGCACCGCGTACGCGAATCCCTACGTAACTAATGGAGGCAGTGGCTGCGTGATGTGGTTAGGTGACCTCATTGATATCACAGAGATTCCTCAAGCTAATAGCAAACAAAACATCTATATACGTTTACAAATTTCAGAACTTGGTAAGTCTTTTTCTCTGTGAGTAGTAGTTGGAAGCTATATAATTATAAATAGTTCAATATCGGTGTGATTCTTTTAGCCAACACAGAGAAGAAGAAGAAGAAGAGAAGACTTGTGAAACTAGTAGCGATATTAGTTGCATCCGGAGTTTCTTTATCAGGCTTAATCGGTGGAGGGATACTTTTAGTGATGAGACGAAAGAGACGAGGTATCAAAAGTTAACTTCTCTCTTGTTATTTTTTCCTTTCTTTTAAACGTTTCCTTTTGCAGAATCAAAAGTTAACTGGGACGATGTAGAATTACCTTTGTTCAAGTTGGCAACTATCAGCGCAGCAACAAAAGACTTCTCTAGGGAAAACTTAATAGGAGAAGGAGGTTTTGGCCCTGTATACAAGGTGACATGGTGCATCAGCATGATTAGGTGTAAAAATAAAATACATAATGCATGCTGACTCTTTGGTTAACTTGCATAAGCAGGGGAACTTATCTGAAGACGAAGAAATAGCCGTCAAAAGATTGTCAATGACTTCGAAACAAGGCCTTAAAGAGTTCAAGAACGAAGTTATCTTGATTGCCAAACTTCAACATAGAAACCTCGTCAAACTTTTGGGATGCTGCATTGAAGGAGAAGAAAGAATCCTCATCTATGAATACCTTCACAATAAAAGCCTCGATTATTTTGTCTTTGGTACAACCTAAGATATACTATTTCTTAACATTTATTGAAATATCGAATATAGATTGAAGCATCCAATTCTGAAGTTATTCCTTGCTTGCAGATCAAGATCAAAGGAAACTGCTGACATGGCCTAAGCGTTTCGAGATAATCATGGGAATTGCAAGGGGACTGCTATATCTTCATCAAGACTCCAGATTAAAGATTATCCATAGGGATCTAAAGACGAGCAATATTCTACTAGATGGAGATTTCAATCCCAAGATCTCAGACTTTGGATTAGCAAGAATTTTTGGAGAGGGTCAATCTATTGCTAAAACAAAACGAGTTGTTGGGACATAGTAAGTTTTCTTCTAATAACATATAGAGCATTTTGATACCTACTATAGGGCCTTCTGACTAATAACTTAATGCATCATGCAGTGGATACATGGCTCCAGAATACGCTATTGATGGTAAATTCTCAGTGAAATCCGACATCTTTGCATTGGGAGTCATGCTGTTAGAGATTGTGAGTGGAAAGAAGAACAGAGGATTCGACCATTACGATCATTATCATAACCTTTTGGGACATGTAATTTTTTTGAATATGTTGTCTTATTTTAGTAAACTAGTCATTATGTACTTGAATTGCTAATAAGTATATGTTGACAGGCATGGTTGCTTTGGAAAGAAGACAGGATTCTTGAATTGATGGATGAATGTTTGAGCAGTACATTTGTAGAATCTCAAGTGAAGAGATGTGTGCAGGTGGGATTATTATGTGTTCAAAAATTTGCAGAAGCTAGGCCAGTCATGCCATCAGTGCTATCCATGCTAGGAACTGAAGGAGAAATTCTTCCCAAACCTAAGGAACCTGGTTTTTTCGTTGAAAGGAGCTCGAGCTGCATCGTGAGTACATACCAACAAACACTCACCATCACTGACTTGGAAGCCAGATGATGAGGTCTCAACAACATAGTGCAACTGTAATTTGTTTTCTCTCCACTTGAAAATATTGTGTAAAATTAGATTCTGTTACTGAAAGTGATGATATCCCACAGCTAAGATACGGGGCCAAAGAACCTCCTTCTCCGATCAAGTTCTTCACAGAAAAGTCTTGAGTTGCAGCCATAATGGTCGCAAACTTGAACAACGGTAACTCTGGATTTTCACTTTTATCCTCTGATGCTGCTGTAAAAGGTAAAGAAACAAGACACAAAGCAGTAATTAAAGAGAGTTTCATTTTTTTCTTCAGGAGTATTATTATAAGGCCTGCTGAAACAACTTCACATGTAAGTTGTAACTACTAATATCACTATTACTATTCTACGCCTTCTCCTCTTCTTCTCCTCCCCTTTATTTTCAAACTCAGTGGTATCACGTACCACACACAACAACAACGGAATAATTTCAAGCAAATTTTCAGGAATTTCGAGATTTTTTTTTTACCTAGTTCTGAAATTGGTAAGCGAATATACAAGTTCTGGAAAGTATCGACTCCAAGAATTCCTCGGATGTCGATGAGATCTCCAAGCCATATCACACAGCCACTGCCTCCATTATAATGTTTGTATTAGCACATGCAATGCAGTTGCATTTTTTCAAGCACTCATCTCTGCTCAAGACTCATGGTTCTATTCAGCCAGAAGCTCAAAATATCAGGGTGTTTCACCCCTCCAACCTTGAGAAAACCATCTCCGTCTCCGCCATCGCAACTCAATACCTTAATCCTCCTGCATCCACCATGCCAATCTTGAAGCTCCCAATCCTTCCGCGAATTGGGCTCGAATCCATTCAAACACTTGCATCTCTGCTCTTAATGAAAAAGACACGTAGGTAACACGTCGCTTATGATTTAGCCGGAGAACTTGATTGGTTGAAAAATTGGATATGGATAAAAAAATTTAAGTATTTACAAGAAAAAAATTAGAAGTTTGTATACAAAGTTATATGGCAAAGTTTCGACTACCCGACTAACAACTGGTTGCAGAGATTGGCATTGGTGGATGATGATGTTGATGGTTGTGTGGAGAAGTATTTGACGTCATGGAAAAATCGAGACGATCCTTCGCCCGGAGATTTCGTTTTGAGGATTGAAAATCGAGGCTTGCCGGAGTTGGTGATTTACACAGGAGATGTGAAGATCTATCGAACTGGGAAGTGGAACGGGAAGCAATTCAGCTGTTTCCCATCATTTCCTAATCGTATTTTCAAGGCTGATTTAGTTTTCAGAGAAAACAGGTTCACGAGGCCTTATGACAGCTCGATTTTCACACGAACGGAGCTTCACGAATCCGGTTCAACCTGTCGTTACACTTTGAATGCCAGAAAAGATGAGTGGAATCATGATACAGCCTCGCCGCCCACTAACCATGCAGAACCGGGTCAGGCCCAGCAGCCCGTCGATACACGAACAAGCCCAAGCTCGGAGACTAGCGCGTCGAAACCCACCAAGCCCATTAAGCCGGCGTTGAATAAGAAGAGTCCAAGACCGGATAGGATCAAATCGAAGCCAAGCAAGTATCGAGATTTCGTCTCTCGTTAAGAGTATCTTTTAGTTATGATTATTTCCTTAATTATGGGAAATGTATCGGTTTGGATAGATTGAGTCAATCTTCTCGGGTTTTCTTCTTGATTCTTTCCCGGGTCGTAAGTCCGAATCAAGCAGGTAGAATTCTATATATTGTAGAATTCTTTTAGATAGAGTCATGGAGAATTGAGTAATAAAATACTTCTTTTCTCAAATCCTTATTCACGTTTCTGTTCCAACTTTCTGTTTAGGAGTTGTTTTTGTTGAAGCATTTACACAAACACTTGGAGTGATTTTATTCTGTGTGAGGAAATTCCTCGAACACCTCTGGTGTTCGATCTTTAGTCTTATCATCTGGTGCTCTCGTTGCTTTCTCTTCCCCCGCCTCTTCCACGATGGCGACACAACCGCCGTCTTCCTCAACCGAACTCCCGGTTGAATATTCCCTTTAGGAATTGGGCCAAATGTTGTTCGATGTCAAGACCCGTCTCGCACAGAATGAGAAGAAGATGATGTCCAACCGCTTCGATCACGAAGCCTTCACACGCCAGCAAACTCAAGTTAATCGCAGCATGGACGAACACCTCACACAGCTCCTCAACGCCGTCGAGAAACTCGGCCGCAAACCTCCGGACACGGCGTCGCCACCTACATCTACTCGTGGCTGGCAGGTCCCACCTTCAATGGTCACCAAGCCCGTGTCCTTCGATCCCGACGCTTGGCCAAAATTGAAGCTCAATCCGCCACGCTTCGACGGAACTAATGTCACACGTTGGATTAAGCGGATCCAGAAATACTACAACCACTCCTTCACACCTCTAGCGGATCGTTTGTATCTCACGGAATTTTTATTGGACGATGCCGCGGCCGAGTGGTTCAGTTATTGGGAAGAAAATAACTCTAATAAATCTTGGGACGACTTCCTCCTCGACGCCAAACTTCGCTTCGATCCTGACCTTTATGAAGATTACGTGGGACGTTTGGCGACCCTACGCCAAACCGGTTCGTTGGATGATTATCTTGCGGCATTCGAACCAGTGCTCCCCAAAGTTGGCAACATCGGAGATTCCACCCTCACTTCGTTGTTCATCGCAGGTCTCAGTCCATCTTTGAAGGCGGAGTTACTTACACGTCGTCCGGCCTCTTTGAGCGACGCCATGGCCTTGGCTCGTCAATTAGCCACCAGTTTCTCCGGGCCGGTTGTCCCTTCTTCCATTCCGCGCACAACCGACTCCAAAGATCCCCGGCAAGGCCCTAAGTACACACCACCTCATGCACGGACGTCGGAGCCACCACGCACCACCCCTCCACCCCGTCGTACAGTCACCGCGGGCCCCCCACACGATTACCCTATTGTTCGTGTCTCCACAGCCGAGCGCGCCGAGAAAGCAAAGCGGGGTGAGTGCTACTATTGTCCCAAAAAATATTCTCACTCCCACGTCTGTAGCAAGAAATTTTATGCGTTGATTGGTGACGATGATGAGGAGGACTTGCACAGCGACAACCCCGACTCTGACGACGAGACCGAGGGCGCCAACATGCTCATTACCGTCGATGTCTCGTCCATTCACACGCTGGGCACCAAGCTCCAACCGCGTTCTCTGCGTTTGACGGGCCATATTTTGGAATTTCCGGTGTCAGTGTTGATCGACGGCGGCAGCACACATAACTTCATCAAACCCGCCGTCGCGGAGAAGCTATGTTTACCCGTGCATTCCATTTCTCCATTTCGTGTTTTTATTGGTAACGGCGCATCTTTACGTTGCAATTGTGTGTGTCTCAGTACTCCAATTTTCTTACAGGGTCATCAGTTCGCCATCGACCTCTATATCCTCCAGGTGGAAGGTCCCGACGTTATCTTGGGAGTTCAGTGGTTACAGGACTTGGGCGACATCACCAAGAACTACCGCAATTTATCAATCCGGTTCAATTAGGAGAACCGCCCCATTCTTTTACAAGGTGAGGTCACACCACCACGCTCCGTCTCCTATCACGGCCTCCTTGCACTCTTGGACACAGACACCGCTGCTGAACTCTACGAGCTCGTTCCCTTAGCAAGCCCCCCAGCAACCACACCAACTTCTGCACCTCCAGTTGTGTCGCAGCTTCAAACAATTCTCGATGAATTCTCCCCAATCTTTGAGGTGCCCACCGGCATACCCCCCACACGTCGCTGGGACCACCGGATTCACCTAGCTCCATCTTCTAAACCAGTTAATGTATGACCCTACCGTTATCCGTATTTTTAGAAAATGGAGATCGAGCGCCAGGTTCGTGAGATGTTATCTCAAGGGATTATTCAGCATAGCACGGGCGTTTTCTCCTCACCTGTCCTCCTGGTTCGCAAGAAAGATGGCTCTTTCCATTTTTGCGTGGATTACCGAGCACTGAATACTGCAACCACGCCTGATCACTTCCCCATTCCTACCGCTGATGAGCTTTTCGATGAGTTACACGCTGCGAAGGTATTCTCGAAACTGGACCTTCGTTCGGGATACCACCAAATTCGTATGCATGTTGACGATGTGCACAAAATGGCTTTCCGGACGCACGATGGGCACTTTGAATTTTTGGTCATGTCGTTCGGTCTCACCAACGCTCCTTCCACTTTTCAAGCAGCGATGAACGCTATATTCAGTGACTTCTTGCGCAAGTCCGTCATTGTTTTTTTTGATGATATCTTGGTTTACAGCACCGACATCCCACAGCACATGGACCACCTCCGGCGTGTTTTCTCCATCCTCAACACTAATTCCTTCTTCCTCAAACGTTCGAAGTGTGTTTTTGGTGTTTCTGAGATTGAATATTTAGGCCATGTCATCTCTAATGGTGAGCTCCGGGCAGATAATTCGAAGATAGCCGCTATGCTTGTCTGGCCGCAGCCGACGAACGCAAAACAATTACGAGGATTCTTGGGGTTAACCGGGTATTATCGCCATTTTGTGAAGGATTATTCCCTCATTGCCGCACCCCTCACTGACCTGCTTAAGAAAGACGGTTTCACATGGACCCTGGCTGCCTCTAAAAGTTTTGCCGACCTCCAAGCCGCTATGAGCTCGACACCGGTCCTTCGACTTCCGGATTTTTCCTTACCATTTATTGTGGAAACCGATGCTAGCGACTTTGGCATCGGCGCGGTCCTCATACAAAATGGCCATCCTATTGCTTATTTTAGCAAGAAGCTCAGTCCACGTCGTCGCCTTTCTTCCACTTATCATAAGGAATTATACGCGATTGTAGAAGCGGTTCAGAAATGGCGGCAATATCTATTGGGACGGGAATTTATCATCCGTAGTGATCAACGCAGCCTCAAGGAGCTATTATCTCAAATTATCCAAACTCCGGACCAGCAGTTTTATGTGAGAAAACTCATGGGTTTCAAGTTTTCGATTGAATACAAGTCCGGCGCATCTAATAAGGTGGCAGACGCCTTGTCTAGGCGTGGCGACGACTCGACCGCGGCTGACCTATTGGCCTTGTTCACACGACCTACGCCAGCTATTATGGATGTTATTCGAGCCGAAAATTCTTCTCTCCCGGATTTGGTCGCGCTGCACACTTCAGTATGCGAGGGGAAGGGGCCTCCGCATGTTTCGGCCTCCGACGGTCTCCTCTTCTTCAAAACGCGCATTTACATTAGCCGTTCTTCGGCTGCTCGCTTGTCGATTCTGGAGGAGTGTCACTCGTCAAAATTGGCCGGTTATCCAGGTGAAAAACGCACATTTACATGGGTCGCTAGTTCTTTCTATTGGCCTGGCATGCGCCGGGATATACGCAATTTTGTGGCTGCCTGTTTTACGTGCCAAACCACCAAATATGTACGGGATAAACCCAACGGTTTGATTCAACCGCTACCCATTCCCAACATGGTTTAGGAAGCCGCCTCGATGGATTTCATCGTCGGTCTTCCTCCTTCTCACGGGTACACAGCGGTGATGGTAGTGGTGGATCGTCTCTCCAAGTATTCTCACTTCGGTGCCTTGAAACCGGGATTCGATGCTCCGAAGGTTGCTCGCTTGTTTATTGACTCCGTCGTGAAATTGCATGGTTTTCCGGCCAAGCTATTATCTGATCGTGATCCTATCTTCATGAGTGATTTTTGGAACGAGTTACTTGCGCTCAGCGGCACAAAGCTGCAGTTCACGACTGCTTATCATCCGCAGACGGACGGCCAGTCTGAAGTCACTAATCGGGCCCTGGAACAGTATTTGCGCGCCTTTACACATGACCGGCCTACTCGATGGTTCGATCTCTTACCATGGGCGGAACTTGCTTTGAATTGTTCGATGAACGCGAGTATTGGCATGTCTCCCTTTCAGGAGTTATACGGCCGTGAACCTCCAAATTTATTTCAAACTTATGGCCGCCCGACTCATAACCCGTCCGTTGCTAAGTTATTGGAGGAACGGGAGGCCACCTTACGCGTGCTCAAGGATCGCATAAAACGCGCCCAACACGCCATGACCATCTCAACAAATCGACACCGCAAGGATGTTGAATTCGGTGTGGGTGATTTGGTATTCTTACGTTTGCAGCCGTATCGCCAAGGCTCGGTTGCCAAACCACAATCACACAAGTTAGGTCAGCGTTTCTTCGGACCTTATGAGGAGATCGAGCTCATTGGTAAAGTCGCTTATCGACTCCGTTTGCTGGTGGATAGCAAGATTCATGATGTCTTCCACGTCTCTCTTCTCCGACCTTTCATTCAATCTACCAACACCGCCGTTCCACTTCCCCCAGAATTCCGCCGTCATCTTCCGTTGGATACGCCTGTTCGTGCCTCCGCTAGTCGCGTGGTTTTGGTGGATCGCGTTCCTCAGGAGCAGTGGCTTGTGCACTGGTCTTCGGCCAAGTCCGCTTCTCCAACATGGGAACCTGTCTCTTTTCTTCGTTCCAATTTTCCTCATCTTCACCTTGAGGACAAGGTGTTGCCGATGGGGGGGGAGTCGATACAGCCTCGCCGCCCACTAACCATGCAGAACCGGGTCAGGCCCAGCAGCCCATCGATACACGAACAAGCCCAAGCTCGGAGACTAGCGCGTCAAAACCCACCAAGCCCATTAAGCCGGCGTTGAATAAGAAGAGTCCAAGACCGGATAGGATCAAATCGAAGCCAAGCAAGTATCGAGATTTCATCTCTCGTTAAGAGTATCTTTTAGTTATGATTATTTCCTTAATTATGGGAAATGTATAGGTTAGGATAGATTGAGTCAATCTTCTTGGGTTTTCTTCTTGATTCTTTCCCGGGTCGTAAGTCCAAATCAAGCAGGTAGAATTCTATATATTGTAGAATTCTTTTAGATAGAGTCATGGAGAATTGAGTAATAAAATACTTCTTTTCTCAAATCCTTATTCACGTTTCTGTTCCAACTTTCTGTTTAGGAGTTGTTTTTGTTGAAGCATTTACACAAACACTTGGAGTGATTTTATTCTGTGTGAGGAAATTCCTCGAACACCTCTCGTGTTCGATCTTTAGTCTTATCAAATCATGTCCACACATTCCCACAAGACAGATGTAATGAGTATGGCTACTGCGGTCCGTATGGGATTTGCATAATCGGATATGCGCAGAGATGTGAGTGATTGAAGGGCTTCGAGCCTAAGCTCCAAGAACACTGGGACCTTCAAGATTGGAGGGGTGGATGTGCGAGAACTAAGCGATTGCGGGGGCGGAGATGATTTTCTTGAGGTTAAAGGGGTGAAACACCCTGATATGTTGGAGTTTTGGTTGAATAGTAGCATGAGGCTTGCAGAATGCAGAGATGAGTGCTTGAAAAATTGCAGTTGTACTGCATTTGCTAATCCTTACATAACTGATAAAGGAGGCAGTGGCTGTGTGTTATGGCTAGGATATCTCATTGATATTAGAGAACTTCCCGGAGAAGATAGTAATCGAAGCTTATACGTTCGTTTACCCTTTTCAGAACTAGGTAAGTTACATTCGTTAACACAAGTTGATAGAGAATCCATTGAGCCCATATTTATACTGTACTAGTAGAGATCACGTGCGTTGCACGTGGATTCATGCCCTATCTCAATCAATATTGAGGCCCTGTGTTAATTATGAAATTAGGCCCTTAAATTTTATCAAAATATAACTTTAAAATAATAATATATAATGATAAATGTCATGCAAAATACTCCATAAAACAAATATGCAAAGAGTTTTGATCTTTTATTTAAAAAGAGTCATTCTCCTAGCATTCTTCGAAGCAAAATCGTCAATCAAATCTTCATAATCCACTTGTTCTGAAATGTCATTCTCAATTGCGATAAACGCCTATCCATTGAGCCTTTTTTGAGACATAAATAGGATAAAAAAATTCCGTTGAATCCCTTCAATTTAGATAGAAAATATAAAAGACGTTATTGTATTGGAATTAGAATTGAAATTGAACGAAAGAAGCAAAATAAGAAAGAGGGAAGAAGAATGAAAAGAGAAAGAACGCCGGCCGCCTGAGTGAGAAATGAGGGAGTATTAAAGAGGAAAGAGAGAAATTAAAAAGGAAGATTAAGAGAATCAGATGGGCTTATTCTTAAAAATAAAATAAAAAAAATTGATGGGCTTGTATTAAAAATTTTGGGCCCTATTTATTTAGGGGCCCTGTGCTGAGGAACACATTGGACATGCTAAAGGACGGGCTGCGTGGATCCGGTTATATTATTATTCTTAGGATATAATAATTTGTATCATGATAAAAAAATACCATAAATATTTCTCAAACTTGATAAGAATGATAAGTTTAATTTAAAGTAATAAAAAGAATAAGTAGCTAGCCTATTGTTTATTGTGAAAATGGTATGAAATACTCATTCTCACTTAGCCAACAAAAAGAGCAGCCAGTAAGATAAAAAAGTATAAATTATACACACTTTTTACTTTTTGGGCCCGTTTGGTAGCAATACCGAGAAAATGACAGATAAGAAAATGTGTGATAAGTTGAGATAAAAAATATATGATAAGTTAGGATAAAAAATATATTGTGTGTTTGGTACAAACATAGATAAGTTGGGATAAGAAATATAAAAAATTGATAATTAAAATTGATAATTAAAATTAAAAATATAAAATTAATAATTAAAATTGAAAATAAAAAATTGATAATTAAAATAGAAAATGAAAAAATGATAATTAAAATTGAAAATAAAAAAATTGATAATTAAAGTTGAAAATAAAAAAAATACTAATTAAAATTGAAAATAAAAAAATTAATAATTAAAATTGAAAATAAAAAATGATAATTAAAATTGAAAATAAAAAATTGATAATTAAAATTGAAAATAAAAATTGATAATTAAAATTGAAAATAAAAAATTGATAATTAAATTGAAAATAAAATTGATAATTAAATGAAAATAAAAATTGATAATTAAAATTAAAAATAAAAAATTGATAATTAAAATTGAAAATAAAAAAATGATAATTAAAATTGAAAATAAAAAATGATAATTAAAATTGAAAATAAAAATTGATAATTAAAATTGAAATAAAATTGATAATTAAAATTGAAAATAAAAATTGATAATTAAAATAAAAAATAAAAAATTGATAATTAAAATTGAAAATAAAAATTGATAATTAAAATTGAAAATAAAAAAATGATAATTAAAATTGAACAATACTTATCTCGACTTATGACGGGGTAGAGGCGGTATAATATATGCAAGTGTAACAGTGAATTTAGTCCGGGCTCAAGTAATTTTACAGGCCGGTGAGATTATATTTTCCGGATACCAAACACTGTATAAACCGAGATAAACATACTTATCTAGGCTTATTCTGGGTTTTACTGGCTACCAAACGGGGCCTTTGGGACTAAAATGCCCTTATTTTTCAATTGAAAGACCGGTCAGTCCCCTCCCCATATTTTCAGATCCAGATCTACTTTCTCTATCCTCTTCTCAAACCCTAAACCTACCGTCCCTACGGTCAGAAAAGTTAGACAGGAGACAGAAGAAGAGGTGTCGGCTGGCGAGCAGTGGGGTGGTGATGGCTGGAGCAGTGGAGTGGCGAGATGACCGTTGTGCCATCGCAATCGGCGGCAGGAAGAGACGGAGCTTGTCAGACGCGGTGGCCACAGAGAGAAAGTGATGACCTACCACCGCAACGTCGCTAGATCTGGATGTGAAAACAGATACTCCCTCCATTTCGTCTAAATTGACACATTTCTTTTTGGCTTTTCTGACACGCTTTTCTACGCTTCTCGATGATGGGTTTTATAATGGATTTTTGAAGAATTCTTTCTTTTACGGGATACTACGACTGTCGAAGTATCCCGTAAAAGAAAGAATTCTTCAAAAATCCATTATAAAACTCATAATCGAGAAGCGTAGAAAAGCGTGTCAGAAAAGCCAAAAAGAAATGTGTCAATTTAGACGAAATTGAGAGAATACGTCTGTGAAAAGCACGGCCGTTCAACGGCGGTTCGGATAACACCGTCTGGGGAGGATGATTGTTGGGCGGAGAGTACGGCGCCGCCGCCGCTTGGAGAGGGGGGAATATGGGTGGATGGGAGTTTGGAAATTTCATATCAGATGGAGGAGTGGAACGGGTTATTTGGGAGACTTCATAGCTGATTATAGCTTTGGACTGAAACTCTAGATGATGGAGTGGATGAATTAGAAATTATATATTTCCTTTTTATCCTCGACTTGGTTGATGAAGTAATTGTCAGTGTAAATTTGCTGCATTATTTCAGTGTTTGCTGATATGTTTACCTTTAAGCTGCAATGCAATGACATGGGCTTTAATTTCTACTTCAAATTATTATTTTCGGTGCATATGTTGGGAGACATTAGAGGATGAATTAGGTAGTGAGAGAGGTAGCCTTGGAGTGATTTTGGTGGCTTACACCATGAATTTTTGTGCGGATCTTGGAGTGTAATATTGGTCGTAACCTTTGGTACTTCTCTGTACCTTCCAATTTTCATTTTTTTTTTTGTATGTGTTTGAGATTTTTGATTATCTCTCTCATTCTTTCTTCTCAACCTCATTCTATATTTTCATCGTTAGTGATGTTTTTATTCTATTGGAACAGAAATTACGAAATTGTTCCAATAGTTCTAACTAAAATACTAAATTGTTCCAATTATTCCAATTAAAAATAGTTTGAACAATTGGAACAATTTAGTATTTTAGTTAGAACTATTGGAACAATTTCGTAATTTTCATTCCAATAGAGACAAGTTATCTCGCACCATTTCGATGTGGACGATTATATTAAATAGTTTTGGGTACCAAAAGTACATAAATTTAGTATAAATAAATAAATAAATTTCAAGTAATTTGATAAATGATAAAAAAAAATATAAGAGAAATGGGGGAGAAATAGAAAGAAAATTATAAGTTGTGAAAGAAAAATAATACGTAAAGAATGAAAAAGAGAAATAAAATTAATATTTCAGCTGTAAAGTTAAAGTCATAAGGGTAATTTTGTCCAAAAGTCCAAAAAGTGGGTATAATTTATACTTATTAAGTTGGTAGCTATAATTTTTGTTGACAAAGTCAAAATGGGTATTTCAAATAATGGCCCTTGTTTATTTTTGTAAAAACCTATACTATTTTTAATGTCTAAAAGATTTAAAATGCGAATATTTATTCACATTAAATCTTTTCTTGTTTGATTTTGATAGACGTTGAACAACTATTGTTCTTTTTGCTTTTAGATAAAAATTTGTCCAATGTGTCGTCATCCTCGTTTAGAATATCAATGCAATCTTTGAACTTTTTTTCATTATCCTTCTTTTTCCCTTTCCTTGCTCTTCATAAAGCTTCAACCCCGCATCTGATATTTTCTTTTCTTCCACTTGAGTTAGCTTGATTTTTTTCTTTGCCCTTTTATTTTCTTCCACTTCTATTGGTTTTGCTATGTTGTTTGACTTTTTTTTCTTTCCTCCAATTTCATTTGTTTCCACTTTTGTTTGTTTTACTCTCTTAACTACTTTTTTCTTTTCTTCAACTTGATTTGGGTGAGATTCTTGAACTGGTGTTTCTTCATTGATATTGTTGCAATTAAGCTTATGTATTGCAGTTGGCTATGACAGTTAGGTTCCCTGTTATCGATCTTTACAGACTTGTTTCTAATCATGAAAAGAATTTCTATTGAATTTTGTAAGCTCAAACATCTATAGTATACTAATTCATTTTCACCTTGAATAAATCTAATTCTTGAATTTAGAAATTTGTAAAAGTTTCTTTAAAACTTTAAAGTATGTTTCATAAAGAAATTTTTTTTATAACAAATACTAACCTGATTTAATTAATGAAGAAATATACTCATCCACGAAGCACCCAACATTTGCCGCCGCAACATCTTCGAATAACGTGATGTCCACATTATTATCCTCTTGTATAACATTTAGAGTTATCCTATATTTGTGGTGTATTGGATAATAGTTAGTTAAAACTTATTAGATAGATATTTTATCAATTATTTATGTATATATTTTTACCTTGGTGTTGTCTCAGCAACTTGCCAACATACAATTACGGTAGAGAATAATAATACAATACCTAAAACTAATATAGACTAACAGAACTCACTAAATCAAGATGTAAATTATTTAAATGATTCATATAAGTTGCTTCAACATAAAATTGCTCTTTTTCACTCTAAGTCAAATTTTCACGAATCTCTTGCTGAAATATGAAGGGTCATCCTCTATTTCTCCCTATGTCAGTTATTTCGTGTTTAATATATAGCCAATCTTATCATGCTAAGAAAGTATCTCAATAAATAAATAAAAAGAGCGTAGAATTTCTACATAATAAATCGTACAACAACTAATAGGCACATGCCGATATTCATATAATAAGCTTGTATTTCTTATGAATCCAATAAATCTGTACCTCTTATAATTCTGATCAATAAATCTAAATTTTATTAGTCACGCATGCAAAGATTTTGATAATAAATATATATATATATATATATATATATATATATATATATATATATATATATTCTAGATGATGCGAAAATAATTAACGAATAAAATAATTACCAAAGTATGAATTCTCTACGGCAAAAAAGTGAATCAAATTCTCAAGATTCATAGAACAACTTTAAGAATTTACCTCGTTCTCAACCTTTATTTTTGACTATTGGTTTCTTGTTTGCTTTTCTCATTGATGATTGTGGATGAAATTTTTTTTAAAAAAAAGAGGGAGTTAGAAGTAATTAATTAATAAAATAACTTTAAAATCGTTTATGGTTTTTTTTCTTATTCTTTTTTTCTAATTGAGGACGATGGATAAAGAAGTTAGAATTACATCTATTAAATTATTACAATATTAATACATATCTTAATGATTATACGCTATAATGTATCTATAATTAAATTATACTATTACCTTTATATACTAGTTTGTATCCCGTCGAAATTCGACGGGGTATCATTTTATTGTATATTTATTAAAATAGTAGTATTATGATAATTTATTGAAACAATTCTCATTTTATTTCTAATTTATTGTGAAGTGTCTTGAATTAAAAATATACACTTTTGTTACAAAAATTTAATAATTATAGCTATCGATATATACTAAAAGAATTTCAAAAATTTATTGGCTAATGAGCCACCTCAAAATCAATTTTGTGTTATTATATTCTTAGTTGTTTTAAATTCAAAATATACCTTTTGTTACAAAAATTTGACGATTATAGCTATCGTTACATACTAAAAGAATTTCAAAAATATATTAATCAACAAACCACCTCAAAATCGAATATGAGTCGCCTGTGGCTAGGCGCACCAGCTGTATATGCTGATTTAGGCAAAAATATATTGGCCAACAGGCCACCTCAAAATCAGATATAGTTGCCCTGGCTAGGTGCACCTGCTGCATCCGCCGATTAAGGGGTCTAACAAACCTCCCCCACCAAAACTCGACGACGTCCTTGTCAAGTGGGATAAGTCTCTTGTCTTCGATCCATTTTCAGCAACAATTCGCTCACACGACAAGCGAATTCTCCTGGCACACCACGACCGTTGCTTGACGCAACTCCTGCCAAGACTTTTGCATACGTGAGCACACCACGGCTCATACTTAGTTGTTTCATCGCCATGTCCTTCCCAAGCTCCCCACGGTCCACTTTCGGCATGTCCAAACTCTCATCCAACACTTGCATACACGAAATGTATTGCATCGTGTTGACCCGAGCCTCCTCCTCCATGGATTCAGCGACCACAGCATTCAACTTCTCCCAACATTAGCCTTCCGTTTCGGACAGTTCCGTATCCGGTGGTCTCCCTCACATATGAAGCACCCGCAAAGCTTGTCCCCGCCCCTGAAGCGTGACTCGCCGAACCACCAGCACTGGGTCGTTGAAAGCCTTCTTCTTCCAACCTTTTCCCTTGTCCTTAACACGTCCCGCATACCCATGTTCGGGCTCGGAAGAGCCACTTGCCTTCAAGTCCACCAACTCCTTGGTAGCGGCTAGCGTGGATGACACATCCTTGACCCGTAAGCACCTCAACTCAGTTTGGGCCCAATACTGTAATACATAAGAGCATTTTGAAATTTTTTTGGCAAACGGCCACTTCAAAATTAAAATATTATCAAAGCCAAAAAAAATCAAAAACTTCTTGGCCAACGGGCAACCTCAATACCGAAATAGTGTTGGGGCAAAAATATTTTTTACTAAAAACCGGTTTAGCCTGACCAACCTGAATTGAAAAATAGTATTATGATAATTTAGTAGATAATATGTGTTACAAAGTCACGTTAAATTTTATTAGAAAAATAGTTTAATGTGGTGTACTCCACTATCAAGTAGTTGTACTCTATTTATACGTATTAATAAAAAAAAATTAAATTAATGAAGGAAATCTTCATTATGAAATTTTTCATGGCCAATGGGCCACCTCAAAATCAATATAGTATTAGGGCCAAAATATTTTAACAAAAAAAATAAAATTAGCCAATCCGAATTGAAAATAGCCACGAAGCTCATTTTGTGTCTAATTATTGTCAATTGTTTTAAAGTAAAAATATATTTTTTGTTATAAAAATTCGACAATCATAGCTATCCATACATACTAAAAGAATTTAGAAAATTTAGTGGCCAATGGGCCACCTCAAAATCGATTTTGTATTTAAAAATTTAAAATATTTTTTTTGTTACAAAAATTTGTCAATTGTAGTTATCGATATAAACTAAAAGAATATCAAACTCTTTTGGACATGCTACCCTCAAAATCGAAATTGTGTCAGAGCCAAAATATTGTAAATCAAAACAGTTTAGCTTGATCAACTGAAACTGAAAATAGCTCGAGCCAAAATATTTACTTTTTTTTTCTTTCCTTTCATTTTTCTATTTTTGGAAGAGTAGCAAAAATGCCCTCAACATTGAAATATTTTTCGGGTCATGGTTTGATCGGTTGAACCTTTATGGTTTGCTACTCACCTCCCGGTGGGCACCTTCATGGGCACCTCGTCGTTTTATCACGTTTGCATTGGTTTTTTTTTTAATTTTTATTTTTATTCTATATTCTAGTATCTTAGAAATTAATTTACAAATCATAAAATCTAAAAAATCAATGTTCAATTTTATTTTTATTTTTTTAACTTCAAAAAATGAGTAATAAAATAAATCGAGCTTCGATTTTTATGTATTTTTTAGATTTTATGATTTGTAAATTAATTTCTAAGATACTAGAATATAGAATAAAAAAAAAACTAAAAAAAACAATGCAAACGTGATAAAACGACGAGGTGCCCACGAAGGTACCCACCGGGAGGTGAGTAGCATATCATTTCTCTCTATATATATACATCAAAAATTTCATGATTTATATGGTATAGGTTCATAAAAATTTAAGAAACACATGCTAAAATCAATAAAAACAATATATACGTATTCATATTATATATATTTATACTCAATATATATATTTATAATTTTAGAGATGGACATAATGTAGTTGATAATGATTCAAAACTAATTGAATAATGGATATATATAGAGTCTTAAATAAGTACTACTCCGTATTATTTAGTGATTTAGTATAGTGGTATAAAACATAGTCTATCATGTGGGAAATCATGAGTTCGAATCCTCCAATCCTCATAATTAAAAATTTTAAATTTTATGTATGATATAAATAGATTATAATAATAATTAATATATTAATATATGTATAAATAATAATTAATATGTATAAATACATAGAATTTAGATAAATAGGGAACGGAGGTCGTAGGAGGTGCCACGTAGACGCTTGGATAGCTCTGGTGCTCCGAATCCGCATCGGAATGTATGATATATTGATTGATTATTTCCTTATTATATAGGTATATGAATTAGATAATGATTAGTTATATTATTTAATTCATATTTACTTAATGATAGTATTAACATACTAATTATAATATTAAGGGCAAAATAGGAAAAACAAATTTTATAAACAAGACACTTTTTATAATAGTATAGATATAGATTAATATCCCTCGCAAAAAATCTTTCTAAGTGCGAGATTTAGGCTTGAAATCACTCCTTTTGTTCATTGTTTTGTTCTTGTAGGTGCTACCACCGACTTAGATAAGAATGAGGAGGCGGAGGAGAGGAACAGAAGGAGAATGCCTACAAAATTAATAGTGTTAGTAATTGCATCTGGAGTTCTTTTAGTATGGTTTATTGTTGGGTTGATGCTTTTGATGAGAAGACAAACGAGGCGGGGTACGAATGATCAGATTTTACACTAGAGTAGTTTCCTCAAACTTAAGCAGAACTAGAGCATAAGTGTTCTTTTCCTATTCTTATTTCAGCTTCAAAGGTTGTTGATTATGAAGATCTAGAATTACCATTGTTCAAGTTTGCTACTATTATGGCTGCAACTAAAGACTTCTCTAGGGACAATTTCATCTGTGAGGGAGGATTCGGCCCGGTCTACAAGGTCACATTCTTTATCACAACGAGTGGTGTGGTCGTAGAAAGTAGCTCCATATATGGAGTCTTGTATTAACATTTTATAAGCAGGGGAACTTGTCTGAAGAAGAAGAAATAGCCATCAAAAGATTGTCAAGAGCTTCACAGCAAGGCCTCGACGAGTTCAAGACTGAAGTTACCTTGATTGCCAAACTTCAACACAGAAATCTTGTCAGACTCTTGGGATGCTGCATTGAAGGAGAAGAAAGAATGCTCATCTACGAATACCTGCACAACAAAAGCCTCGATTATTTTGTATTCGGTAGTACAACATTGCACTTTGAGCCAAATTTCCAAAAGCATGAATGCAATGCAATTTACATAATGTTCACTATTGTGTAGATGGTAATTGTATGACACTATTGACATGGCCTAAACGCTTTGAAATTATAATGGGAATCGCGAGGGGGCTGCTGTATCTCCATCATGATTCAAGATTAAAGGTTGTGCATAGAGATCTGAAGACAAGTAATATACTACTAGACCGGAACTTGAATCCGAAGATCTCAGTTTTCGGATTAGCTAGAATTTTGGGAGAGGATCAGTCTATTGCTAGAACAAGAAGAGTTGTTGGCACATAGTAAGTGTAGAGAATATGAAGAGCTTGTATTGATATTGAATACTACAGCAGGTATATATAGCTACAAGGACGCACTCTCTATGGATAACTATAATATATACAAGTAAGTTTATAACTCATGGAAAGAGATTATTTTATCCTATGATTCAGCCTAAGAATCATCTGCTGATTTATTGCTATCATGCCCCCGCAAGATGGATATCCGAGAAGAGATTCCAATCTTGTCACGTAAAATGGTGAATTGAGATCGTGGAAGAGGCTTCGTGAGATCATCAGCAAGTTGATTTTCTGATGGGACATAAGTCACACGCATATGACCTTGTTGAACTTGCTCCCTAATGAAATGATAGTCAAGAGCCACATGCTTCATCTTAGAGTGAAAAACTGGGTTCGAGCATAGGCTTGTCGCTCCAACATTATCACAATAAATTACTGTTGCTGAGGGAGTGAAATTCCAAGTTCAGCAAGAAGAGAAAGAAGCCAACTTTGCTCATTAGCAGTCATTGCAACTGTTCTGTACTCTGCTTCGGTGGATGAGCGAGCTACGGTACGTTGTTTCTTAGAGCTCCAAGAAATGAGATTACTGCCAAGATAGATCAAGTAAGCAGCAGTTGAAGTATAATCATCCTTGTCACCTGCCCAATCTGAATCTGAGAACGCGTGTAGTGTAAATGGAATTGTTTTGGAAATGAGAAGACCGTGAACAAGTGTGCCTGCTAAGTTCTTATGGTTTGTAATTTATTAGATTTTTATGTTTTAGGTTTAAAGGGTAATTTTGTCTCAACAAATCAAAAATGACTAGAATTTATATATTTTTATGTTAGTGGCTACTTTTTACTTTTTACTAAGTTAAATGGCTATTCAGGATTCTGCCCCAAAGGTTGTAGAGGATTTTGTTAAGCATGGTGGCCTTCGGCATTCTTCAAAAATGAAACTGGTAGATTAAACTGGATTGAGCTTAGCTCAGAATGACTGAATGCCAGATTTGGCAAAGACTTATACTACCTCAGTCCCTTTATATTAGTCCTATATGGATTGAGCATACTAATAAGTGGGACGGACGAAAATGATAAATGAAACTAATAAGGTGAGACGAGGGGAGTATTTAAAAGGTTGAATATAACTCTCAACCCGGAAAATTAGAGGAAATTTCAATAATTTAATACTAAGTACTACTTTCAGGACTCTGAAAATTAATTCCCTTAGTCCAACCTGGAGACAACGTTCGTGATTTTTATATTCAAATTCTTGTTGAGATTTTGAATTGAGGATTTCACTCAAATAAAAAATAATGACGAGTCCTTGTTACATGAAATTATTTGGAGCGGACAAAAATTGTACACACTTAAAACAGCTTTAAATAGCAAAAGGGCTGCAGGTAAGAAAATACATTATATATATTACTATTATAAAAGTGTGCATTCTTACAAAATATGTTTTGCCTATTATATCCTTTTATTAAACTTTAATTAAGGGGTATTAACGTAATATCAGGTCATCATGAAAAAATAATAATTGAATATTATCCCCATATGTCCACCTACCTCACCACTATACATCAAGTCAATTTACTATTAAAAAAATTATAATATAATAGCAATAGATATAGTATATCGCTATATATATTCATGATATATTTTAATACTATATAATAATTTATTTTAATTATACTCACGGTGAATCATGATTTTTTAATTCTCATTACAAATTAAAAACTAATATAAATATTTATGAGATAATATAATATTATTTGTCCTTCACTAATTCTACTATTTTTTATCTAAGTTCTACTTCTCTGATACTTATGTTTCATCTGTTGTAACTTTATATTTAAGATGAAAGAATCACCATCGAGGTTAGAGAATTTATAAAATTATCAATTGCTCGGCTGTCTTCAATTTTATCTCCTCAATTTTAATTCTATTTCAACAAGGTATGTTTTTCGTCCTTTTGGCTAAATTATGGTTTGTAGCCTCAACTTTGAATACTTTTGCAAAAATAGCCTCACTTTCATTTTTTCTTTTAAAAACCCTGACCTTTGAATTATTTTGCGAAAATAACCCGCATAGTACAACACAAAATCAAAAAAATAAATAAATAACAGAGTGCACAATACTCGATCATCATCTACTCGACTGCAATCCCTCCCAACCTCTTTCTTCCCCTCAAACCCCATTATCAACATTATACCACTTTTCGAGATGGTATATGTGAAGTACTTTGACATGTAAATTTAAAGTTGTTGATTATGGAAAAGCTATACATATAGAAGAGAAAAATGATGTTGAAACATGGTCTTCTGAATGGACGAAGACTGGATTTGAATTCACTGAGAAAGAGGCTGATTGTTTCCACCGGAATCTGGAAATTTCATGGTCGGATTTTGGGCGTGCTATAGCGATTATAGATTTTTCCTTTTCTTTTTCTATTTTCTTTCAAGATTTTGTTCCATAAATAATTTCTAAGCTCTCGTGTCAAAAAAATTTAGATTTTGTAGTGTTGTACAATTTTTTTATCCACCTCATTTCATTTCCGGTGATTTTAATCAGCTTTTATATATGAAGCCGGAAATTTGATGAAAATGTGATGCGGCTATTTTTGCAAAATAATTCAAAGGTTAGGGTGTTTTTAAAAGGAAAAATGAAAGTGATGCTATTTTTGCAAGAGACACACTCCTGTGCGGCCAGTGGCACGGTGCGGCCTAATCGCAAAGCTCACAATCTAACAAGCCTACAACTGAAAAAAATACAAGTAATAGATTTGGCCAACTAATTTATTAGCTTTCAAGGCCTGACCACATTATGTGGCTGGCCTCATGCAAGTCTTTGTCAATAATTTTCTTATCATGTTATGCACGCAAGCACAATTATCCACATATTAATACTTATACACCTTTACTCATTGTTTTATTTAGTTGAACCTCCAACTTTTGGTTGTGATAATGGAAGAATTGTACTTGCATCTACTGAAGTTCCCAATGAATTGTACGATTTGTTTACTTCTGAATCACAAGAGGCGATTTATTTTTCTAAAAAAGATATTCGTTCGTACAATTCTATATTTTCATCTACTTTGGTGTAAAATTGGATAAAGAACTTGCATTTCAAAGTAGATTCCAAATGAATCTAATCTAAGATTTTTTTCGTTGTACTTTTTTGAGACCGGAATGAGGTTGAAAATAGAATGAACATGATACCAAATTCAAATATATCAGAGGTAATAATGAAGAAACTTATGAAAATTATGGAGACTAATTTATATGCCAAACTTTTTAGAAGATTGAATGATTGGCCTTTCAATGGATATTGTTGAACTTTATATCTCCAAAGATGTAAATTTAGATCAATGTGTATATAATTCGCCAACTACAGATAAAGTTGCAGCTATATAGGTTGATAGAGAGAGTAATAATATCTCATATGAGAGACATATTGTAGTTCATGCTCATTCATATGAGAGATAGAATAAAGAAATCAAGAAATGTCATCAAGTCAATTCAAGTGGGAAAAAAAAAAAATCTTAAAGAAAAATGCTCTGTTCTCTCACACACACTAAAACACACTTTTTGCACACACAAGATCGAAAATCATACAGCTCTATACGATTTCATCTTCTTGTTTGCGTGATCTAGTTTCGATTTCTAGTCTTTCTGTCCTTTTGTTTTTCTTCAATTCTGTTCTTGTTTTATTTAATTTCTGGTGTCTCTTAAAGTCTACTCCGGTTGCTTTCCGGCCTTCTCCGGTGACTCATTGGGTCTATCCTTGCTTCTCCCATGGCGGATTCTCCGCCTCCTTCCTCTGCGACGAAGGCATCTTCAACGGATCCCCCTTCGTTATCGTCTCCCTCTCCGGCTGTAACTTTGCTTCAGCCACTTGTTCGTCGGCATTCTCGCCGGCTTTTGGCCAAATCCTCGCCTACCGATGCTCCGGTAGCTCCGCCATCCGACTCTCTTCAATTGACTGTTGTTGCTGATCCGTTGATTAAGAGACCTTTTGCCGCCATGGAACACTCGACTTGTGAGGAGAATCATCACGATTTCGATATTGATAATCTGAAATCGCTTGCTGTTGTGCCTTACTGCCCCAAAGAAAGTCTCTCAGAAGTGGTTCAATCAGAAAAAAGGCAAAAATGTGAAGTTCTATCTTGTGTTCATTCCTTGCATGGAAAACCCTCAGACTTGTCCCTTGCTGCTGTAAACGGAGAAGATGAAGATGATGAGGTGTTTTTTGACGAAGGTGAGATACGTGATGATGAATGGATCACCTTCACCTCACATAGCAATCCGAAAGATCTCCGAGATTTGATGGATAAATATGGAGTTTATGACGAAGAACAACTTCGTCTCGCGCTGCGTAATGAGCGTCGGAAAATGCATGGGCTGAACTCCTCTCTACCGGAACCTTCTTCATCATCGGCGCCGGCTTCCCCAACTCATATTCCGTCCAGATCCACTTCCTCCGCTCAAGCTCACAATGTTTTTGGAAAGAAGGAATTCACGGCAGATCTTCCTACCGAAAACCGCAACTTGCGATAGATAGAATCGGTAGTATGGAAATGATCGGTGAAATCCCTAAACTCGCGCAATCTGCTCCAAATTCTGTTGCGATTATGGAAAGTGGCAACCTTCCTATTTCCTTGCAAGACTCTAGTCAACCAAATCCTCTTGAATCGGGTATGTTATAATCCTCTTCGAAAGTGACTACTGTTGCGCCCCTTTCCTTGGTAGCGGAAGCCCATAATCTTGATCTACTTGAGAGCCAACCCCTTCAAAATTCCCGCCTGGATTTTTTTCCCATTATTAATTCCAAACCTCCTTCCTGGACATCTAAACCTTTAATTTATAATTCCAGCCCAACCCATACTCAAAGCCCAAATCACAATTTGCAAATAACCCAAGTCAACCCACAATCAGCCTCTATTATTGCCGACAAAACACCTCCCAGTACTACGCCCATATCTTTTAATATCATAAAAAATCCTCAACACCATAATTCTCGTTACACAATACATTCCAATGCTCTCTCATTCCAATTTTCAGCCCACCTCTCAAAGACCCATTCTTCTTTTGCCAATTCTGTAAAGCCCACCACCAGCATGCATAATAAAAACTGTGTTCCGAGCTGTACAACCGCTGATGAGATTGCTCAGGAATTTCCTCTTCTCCCTCTTAATGGGAGACAAATATCTACGCATGACACACAGGTGAAAGTTGCTGCGAATATTCCGTCTGTGGAAGAAGCAAATATTCCTTCGTCTTCTGCTACTATCAATCCTTCTAGCACTGAAAACCAGCAATGTGAAACTATGGCTTCACGTATAAAAAATTCAGCACCTCCAAACATGCTGGTTTCCTTCAATCCTACCAAATTCGTTCCACTTGGATCCCGAGGAGAACGTGAGGGTAAGCCTATTGTTTCTTTCTCTAAAACTGACACTGATGCTCTTGCAGGTCGCATGGGCTCCGCTTTGGTTAGAAAGTTCTCGCACTCCATCCCCCCTTCCCACAGCATCAGCAAGGCTCTCGGTAACATTGGTTTTCGTGGTACCTTTAAATGGAATTTTTTAAATGCTACGCATGTATTAATAGAACTTTCAGAAGCTGATGATTATGCTAAACTGTTGCATGGTACCAATGGTATGCCTGTTTGGTACATTGATAGTATGCCCATGCGTGTGTTTAAATGGACCCCGACTTTTAACCCTTCTTTTGAAACTCCCATTGTTGCTGTTTGGTGCAATTTGATTGGTTTGCCTGTTCATCTTTTTCATCAAAGTGCTTTATACATGATTTGTTCTGCATTGGGGACCCCCATTCAAGTTGACAGGGCCACTGCTTCTCGAAGCAGACTTTCTTTTGCCAGAGTTTGTGTTGAGATAGATATTACGAAGCATCCTGTTGAGGAGATTATGATTGATATTGCTGGTGTTGAAGTGAAACAGAAGGTTGTTTGGGACAAAATTCCTCGATACTGCAATGACTGCAAACATGTAGGGCACACACCTGAGTCTTGTTATGCTTTTGGCAGAAATGCTCGACCGGAGAAGCGCGTTCCACCACGTGCTAAAAGGGCAGAACAAGGAAAATCTATTGTGCAGCATGCTTCTGATAAAGAAAAAGAATCTCAGCAGAATGATAATCAGCGTTCAAAGAGCAGTGACAAGAGACCGAACCTTAGTAAGAAGCATCATCAGACCTCTCAGAGTCATCTCAGCAAAGATAATCAAGTTTCCCAGGCAAAGCAGAATGAAAAGGTTTCTTCTCCGGTCTACACAAATCAAGCTTCCTCCTCAGGCTCCAAGGTCGATCAGCATCAGACTCAATTTCAGAAGGCTCAACAGGTTTTTTCCAAGGAGAATAAGGGTGAATGGGTTAAAGTTTCTCATCAAAAGAGGAACAGCAACAAACAGAATACGAATGAGCAGACAGTGATCAGTAACTCCTATGCAGTGCTTCAGGCTGAGGATAAACAAGGTGAAGACACAGAGATGATTGGGCAAGACAGTTATACCAGATACGCAGCTGAAGATGATGTTATGCTTGAGACTGTGCAGGATGTGCATGCTGACAGTGTACAGATGGAGGAATTTCCCACTGAGGGTCATGCTTCCCATGATTCTGAGGGTAAATCGGTACGGAGTGGACTTTCCACTCCTGAGTTTCTCTGACATATTTCCTTATGTCAGAAAACTTCATGATTTGGAATGCCCAAGGTATCGCTAATAAGAAACCTGTGGGCACTCTTGTTAATTTGTGTAGAGAGCACCACCTTTCATTCGTTGTTATTCTGGAACCAATGAATGAGCGTGACCCTTCAGTTCTGGCGAGGAAGATTGGTCTTGTTCATGTTCACTCCAACATTAACAACAAGATCTAGATCTTTGCCCATAGGGATTTTCAGGTTGATGTTTTGGAGGACATGGAACAGCTTGTTCATGTTCGCATTTCAGCTGCTGTTTTTCGACACCCTTTGTTTGTGACCTCGGTTTATGCAAAGCACACTAGATCAGATAGGTTCCCTTTGTGGGATACCCTTCGAGAGTTTTCTTATGAGATGGATGACAAACCCTGGCTAGTTGGAGGTGACTTCAACATCTTCCTCAACGAAGAGGAAAGAGCTGGGAGTGATACTGATCGTCATCTTGAGATGATGGACTTTGCTGATGCAATTTCGGATTGTCAGTTACTTGACCCTGGGTTTGATGGACCTATGTTCACTTGGGAGAGAGCTGGTTTGAGAGAAAGATTGGATAGAATTCTGATTGGGGAGCATTGGGAGACTGTTTTTGCCGTGACTCGTGTTACCCACCTTCCGAGGCTTACCTCTGATCATGGCCCTCTTTTGGTCAGATGCCAATTTTCTTCACAGATTCCGAGACCGTCGTTCAGATTTCAGAATATGTGGGTTAGACATCATTCTTTTGCGTCTGAGGTTGCCCGGATTTGGGAAGCGCCGACTGGTTTTACAGGGATGCTGAATCTACAGTTCAAGTTGAACAGAATGAACAAATTCCTGAAAGGATGGAATAAAGAGGTTTTTGGTAACATTCATGATAAGTTGAGAGAAGCTGAGGAGACGGTCAGAGTAGCACAGTTAGATTTTGATGCTAGGCCGACGCCAGAGTTGAGAGCTGAGCTTAGTCGATCCATTGCCGTATATGTTCTGCGTACCAGGATGGAGGAGGATTTCTGGAAACAGAAGGCTGCAATTCGATGGGTAGTTGATGGTGAAAGAAATATCAAGTTCTTCTAAGGATGGGTGAAACAGAAGAGGGTCAAATCAAGGATTCATGTTATTCAGGATGGAGATGAAGAATTGACAGAGGAAGCAGATATCCGTTCGTCTGCGGCAGATTTCTTTCAAAAACTGCTTACATCTGATATTCCGATCCCCTTGAATAATGCTTTGGAGGGACTTCAGACCTTACCGGATTCAGTTGATCGACAACGCCTTTGTTCTCTGCCAGATGCTGATGAGATTCGTTCTGCGGTGTTTGGAATCAATGGAGATAGCACCTCTGGTCCGGATGGTTTCACATCCCGTTTCTTTCAGCATTGTTGGGAGACAGTTTGCACTGATGTGGTTGCGGCTGTTGTGGAATTCTTCCAGGGGTCTCCTATGCCACGAAGCTTCACCGCCACTACCATCGTTCTTATTCCCAAGAGGACGACTCCATTGACTTGGGTGCACTACAGGCCAATCAACCTTTGTAATGTTTCCAACAAGATCATCACAAAGATTTTGACTTCTCGGCTGGCCCCGATCATCCCTCTTGTAGTGGCGCCAAATCAGAGTGGTTTCGTTCGCGGTCGCTTGATTAGTGATAACGTGCTGCTTGCCCAAGAGCTTATCCATGATCTGAAGCGAGCACCTGGTCGTGGGACTCCGAATGTTGCTTTGAAATTGGATATGGCGAAGGCATATGATCGAGTCCAATGGCCGTTTTTTATGAATGTTCTGAGAAGTATGGGCTTTCCGGATCAGTGGATTGATATGATGCAGAGGTGTGTGCAGAATTGCTGGTTCTCTGTGTTGGTGAACGGCGCTCCGGCAGGTTTCTTCTCTTCCTCAAGAGGTCTTCGACAGGGAGACCCCATCTCTCCTTCCCTCTTTGTCCTTGCTGCAGACTATCTGTCTCGATCTCTGGATAGACTGATCGTCGACCAGAAAAACATGATGTACAGATCGCCAAAGAGAAATGCTTTCTCTATCTCTCACTTGGCATATTCTGATGACATCATCATCTTCACTCAGGCTAGGAGAGAAGCTATGGAGAAGTTGAAGATGTGTCTGGATAGCTACTGCATACTATCTGGGCAAATGATTAATTTTGATAAGAGCAACTTCTTCATCCATGATAAATATGTTGATGAGTGGCAACAGAGTATCCAGGAGGTTGGGGGTTTCCAGAGAGGCACTTTTCCTTTTATTTATCTAGGAGTACCCATTTATCAGGGTTGGATAAAGTCGTCTCTCTTCCTTGAGCTGAGATAGAAGGTGAGTGCCCGTATTCATGGCTGGTCTCACAGACACCTTGCTTTTGGGGGACGACTTGCTCTGATCAAGAGCACCCTTGCCACTCTCCCCCTTCACATCCTCCAAGTAATAGAGGTTCCTTAGTGTGTATTGCATGAGATTGAGCAGATGATGGCCCGTTTCTTCTGGGGTTCTGTTGGTGATGCCAAGAAGATTCACTGGATTAGTTGGAGGCAAATTTGTCTCCCTTTCAACGAGGGAGGGCTCGGTATTCGTCGACTTTCCGATATGGTCACTACTTTCAGTTACAAGCTGTGGTGGCGGTTTCAGGCTCGTGATTCGCTCTGGGCTCAGTACTTGTGGCGCAAATACTCGTATCCTTTAATTCCTTTCTCTGTGCATCATAGTCCGATTTGGCAAAGACTCATGCATTCATCTATTCATGCACATGATTTCATTCGTTGGTCACTTGGTTCGAGAAGGGTGTTTTTCTGGGATGATGCTTGGTTTGAGGAAGGGACCCTCGCCGAGTATCGCCCAGCCGGCGCCCCAAATCCCCCTGTGTGTGATTTATGGAGTGATTCTGCTTGGGATATGGATCGTTTGCATGATTTGTGTGCTACTTCTGTGCTTTCTCATGATCAGGTTATTGCTTTGAGCCGGACGCCGGTATTGTGGGGGGGGGAGGATGTCATGAGATGGAGCCTTACCGGCCACGGTGAGTTCATTGTGACGTCTGCATGGCATCACATTAGGTACAGGCGCCCTCAGGTATATCTATTCGGTGATATTTGGAACCCTTGCCTTACCCCTACCATTTCTGTCTTTATGTGGCATCTCCTTCTTGGTCGGTTACCTATTGATGTTGGTCTTCAGTCCCGTCGTATCCATCTTGCTTTGAGGTGCCAATGTTGCACCTATCCTAAAATCGAAACGATCATGCATGTGTTCTGTTGGAGTGAATCTGCTAGGGTTGTATGGACTCATTTTTCAAACTGGTTCCCTGCACTAACACATGCACACACGAGCACTGATATTGCACATAGATTAAGACGGTGGAGACACTCGTTCCCACGAGCCACCTGCACACACATTTCTTTTCTGATTCCTTGCCTCATCACATGGTTTATCTGGACGGAGAGGAATAGTCATAAGCACCGTGGCATTCCTTTTCGTTCTTCTAACATCATTTGGCAGGTTAAACATCACCTGCACACACTGGTCACTGCGAGGAAGCTCCTGCCAGTTCACTGGCAGGGTTGCCATCCTCAGGTTCCGTTCATGCCTGTAGCTGAGCCCGTCAGCAGGTCCCTCAGGTCCAAGATCGTTCGTTGGATCCCACCTGAGGCGCCTTGGGTAAAGCTCAACACTGATGGTTCGTTTGATGCTGCTTCGGAGAGTGCGGCGGGTGGTGGATTGGTTCGTGACCATCATGGTGCCCTGCTTGGCGCTTTCTGCTCTCCGGTTGAGGCTAGGTCCAGCTTTGAAGCGAAGCTCAGTGCTCTTCTTCACGGACTGGATTTGGCCGTCACTTTCTCTTCCCATATCTGGATTGAAATGGATGCTGCGGCGATCGTCACTTTGCTTACTTCTGGTAAGCATGGCTCTGCAGACATCCGTCATCTCATGACACGTATTCGTCTCAGGCTGCAGGGGATTCAAGTTCGTTTTTCCCACATTCACAGGGAAGGGAATTGTCCTGCAGATTTCATGGCGCGTCGGGGTTCCCAGACCGACTCCATGGAGCTCTATGATGCTACCAGCGCGCCTCACTATTTTTTGGCGCTTGTTCGGATGGACCAATTAGGTTATCCGAACTTCAGGTTTCGATATAGTTAGCATTATGCTCTGTCACTATTGGTTTCTCTTCATCGTGATTATCCCACTTCTTGGTTTTCTGATATGGTCACTCTTGGGCCATCATCATTGTTTTGTTCTAGATACTGTTTCTCTAGTTCTCCTCCGAGAATTGGGCTGACTGTTTACCCAATTCCGATTAGGTTCGATACTTCGGTTTATGCTGGGGATAACACTTATTTTTAGTGTTATTTCCACCAGACGTTGTATGATTTCGTTCTTTTTGATATATACAGGTTGGGGGTCCGCCTAACCCCTCACCCTCCCGGGGTGTTTAAACCAAAAAAAAAAAAATCAAGTGGAAAAAAAGAAAAAATCAATCATAGAGTTGCAACATCATGAAAAGAAGGAAATGGGAAAAGAAGTGTGCGTGTGTTGATGAGACGTTGGACAAACTTATCTCCAAAAGCAAAAAGAAGAAATGTTCAACATCTATTAAAATCAAACAATAAAAGATTTAATGTGAACAAAGGTTCACATTTCAAAATGTATAAACATATTAAAAGTAGCTTAGTTTTTTTAAACAAAACAATGACATAGATATTTATAGTTTTTACATGATTTCATTTTATATTTTTCACGTTTAGTATCTATTTATTATTTTCTTTTTACATTTTAGTATAAAATAAATGTATTCACGTGCAACGCACGTGTCATTTGCTAGTTTATGAAAAATGAATAACTAATATTCTATCAAAGCAGTCTATCCAAGTTTCTTCCTTTGCTGATAAAAAAATCGATGAAATTCACTATTCCTCGTCGATTGCGTCACTTTTTGTTATTTCAAAATATATTAATCTCCTCACTGATGTTGCTATAATAGAACATAAGACTGGAGAATAAAAAAAGAAAGATCCACCATCAAATCATTGTAGGAGTCTTCATTAAACTTTGACTAACATATCTTTTAAATAACTTTTTGTGTCCCTGGTCAATTGAAAGGTCATAATCAACTGTAGTTATTAGTATTAAATTGTTGGGATTTTGTGAAATTTTGTTAGATTTGCATATAAATTTTCTAAATCAACTGTGTCAGCCATTGCCATTTCTTGATTTTATTTTGTTGAATCATTACTATTCAACTCAGAGCAATGTCAAGCTTTTGTTATATTTCTTACATTTTGCCAGCCATTCATTTCTAGATGAATTCTATTTTCCAGCAGTATTTTACTATTCTCCTTAAATAAACACACAAATTGTGTGTGTGTGTGTGTGTGTTTTCCCCTTCTATTGAATGATGGAGGATCTCATGCTCAACACAATCCTATACAAGCTGTTTCTGTTCATCACATTTCTAAAATTCTGTGATGCAACAGATACTCTTTTTCCAAATGAAACGATTGGTTTCGGGCAGACTTTAGTGTCCAAAAACCAAGTTTTCGAGGCCGGGTTCTTCACTCCCGGAGCATCCACAAAAGGTTTCTATGGAATTTGGTACAAAAACACACCCAAAGTTGTAGTTTGGGTTGCAAACATAAACAATCCCATCACTGATTCACAAGGAGTCGAGTTCTCGATTTCTAAAAATGGAAATCTTTCTATAAGCAGAGGAGGAAGCATAGTTTGGTCCTCAAATCCATCAATGGAGGCATCAAATCCAGTTTTACACCTCCTGGACAACGGAAACCTCGTTCTTCTGGAAACGACGAAGCAAGGCTACATATGGCAGAGTTTTGATTTCCCAACTGATAACTGGCTACCAGGAATGAAGCTGATAGATGACAGTGATGGAAGTGTGGAGAATTTCTTGCAATCATGGAGGAATTCCGACGATCCTTCGCCTGGAGAGTTTGTTTACAGGATCGAAAACCGGGGATTGCCCGAGTTGGTGCTTTTCAAAGAGACAAAGAAGATGTTTAGAACCGGAACTTGGAACGGTGTCGCCTTTGGTGGGATCCCACCACTACCAAATGGCTCTGTGAATGATTATTCTTTCAAAGATGGGAGGTTGGTGTTTCTAGGAAGACCTATTTTCAGCTCAGTTTTCTCAAGAATAACACTCGAGCCATCAGGATTGCTACAGAGATACAACATGAATGCAAGAAAGGATGCATGGAATGCAATCATAAAACATCCGAGAGACAAATGTGACGAGTACAGCAACTGCGGGCCGAATGCTCTGTGCAGCACCGAGAAACCGCAAATTTGTGAGTGCTTCAAAGGGTTTGCTCCTAAGTCTCAGCAAGATTGGGATATCCAAGATTGGAGCAGTGGATGTGGTAGAGTTGCAGCATTGGATTGCGAGAGTGGAGACGGTTTCGTAGAGGTTCCGAGGGTGAAGTATCCTGATATGTTGAGGACTTGGTTGAATGATAGCATGGGGCTCGACGAATGCAAAGATGAGTGCTTGAAAAACTGCAGCTGCATTGCTTTTGCTAATCCCTACATAACTTATGGAGGCAGTGGCTGCTTGATGTGGTTCGGTGATCTCTTCGATATCAGACAATTTCCGGGAGCAGATGATAAGCAAGACATTCATATCCGCGTACCGGCTTCAGAACTAGGTAAATCTTTTCTGTCATTTGAACACCAAATAATTAACTCTTGAGATCCTTTGATCATATTTTGAAATTCTAAAGAATGATTTTTTATGTCCTAAAATCATTGAATGAGTTGGTAATAACCAAGCAGTTTCTACGACCAACGGAGAGGAAGAGAAGGAGGTAAAGAAGAGTAGTGCAAAAAAGCTGGTGGTAATATTTGCTACTTCTGGAGCTCTAACTTTAGCACTTCTTACTGGAGGTGTACTTTTTGTCCTAAGGCGGAAGAGACGAGGTACTGACACATAGTTTTCTTGTAGTCAATTAGTTTCTTTACAATCTATGGTTCACATGCAGAAGAGCAGAAACATCTTATTTTTGCTCACTTTTACAGCCTCAAAAGGTAAAAATGAAGATATTGATCTGAAAATATTCAAGTTGGAAGTTATTGTGACAGCAACTAACAACTTCTCATGTAAAAACATGATTGGAGAAGGAGGTTTTGGCCCAGTTTTCAAGGTAATGTAGAACATGAGAGAGAGAGTTCCTAGCATAACATGAACATCAAGTTTGAAATACTGACTCGTACCTTAACATGCATGAGCAGGGAAATTTGTGTGCAGAAGGAGAGATCGCAGTCAAGAGATTGTCGAAAACTTCCCAACAAGGTATCAAAGAGTTCAAGAATGAAGTAATCTTGATTGCAAAGCTTCAACATAGAAACCTTGTAAGACTTTTGGGTTGCTGCATCGAAGGAGAAGAAAGAATGCTCGTCTACGAATACCTGCAGAATAAAAGCCTCAACTATTTTGTTTTTGGTAGTCCCTAATATACATTTTCCCACTTTTTTTGTTTCTGAACTTGACTAATTGCATTTGATCATATTTCAAAGAGATTGAAGCATCTAAATTCATCACTTGCAGATGAAAACCGAAAGAAACTATTAACATGGCCTATGCGTTTCGACATAATCCTGGGAATCGCAAGAGGACTGCTATACCTCCATCAAGACTCCAGATTAAAGATTATACACAGAGATCTCAAGACTAGCAACATACTTCTCGATAAAGATCAGAATCCAAAAATCTCAGATTTCGGTTTAGCAAGAATTTTCGGAGAGGGTCAATCTATTGCCACAACAAGACGAGTTGCTGGGACCTAGTAAGCTTGCTTCTAAAACAAGAAATTTGTTAACATTTTTTTATGGTGCCTTATTACTATTGATTTTTATACAGTGGCTACATGGCTCCGGAATATGCCATTTATGGTAACTATTCGGTGAAATCTGACATCTTTGCATTCGGAGTGATGCTGTTAGAGATTGTGAGTGGGAGGAAGAACGGAGGCTCCGGCCACTTCAACGAAGACCCTAGCCTTTCGGGACATGTAATTTTCTAACTATCAATGAACTAATGACTCATGTTTTGGAAAGCTAACAGAATAGTGTTATTATTGGCAGGCATGGCTGCTTCTGAGAGAAGACAACATTCTGAAGCTAATGGATGAGTGTTTGCGCGATTCGTTTGTCGAATCACAAGTGAAGAGATGCATACATGTGGGGTTGTTATGTATTCAGAAAGAAGCAGATGATAGGCCAGTGATGTCATCAGTGGTTTTCATGTTGGGGAATGACGAAGCAATCATCCCTCAACCTAAAGAACCAGGATTCTTCCCAGAAGAGAGTTCAACTTCAAGCGACGAAAGAAGTGAGTCTCGACAAATGATCACCATCACTGATTTGGAGGCCAGATGAGGATGTCTCTCTCAACATATATATACTACTCCCTTAAAGGTAAAGAACCAAACACCTGTATTAGGACGGGACGGAGGGAGTACATAAAGTTGGATTGAACCAAAATTCAACCACAAGAAACACCTTCTCCTTTGAACCTAGTAGGAACAATGCATTGATCATTTCCATTTTCATTGCCTATAGAACTCCAACCATGCAATAATGAGGCAAACGCAATCTTAATTAATTCCACTCGCCTATCCCATGTATTGCTTGCAATATTATCTGTGTACCTCTGCCTCACAAGGCAAAGCACGGATGAGATCTTCCGTCATCAATTCTGTGTACCAATCGTTAGACATTTATATATAAAAATTGAAAACTTCAATAATTATATTCCCTAATTTTGAATTTACTAGCAGGGATTGCGTGCGTTGCACGTATAACCACTTTTTTATATCAATTTTGTAAAAGTAGAGTAAAAATAATAAGTTTTATAAATTATACAACTTTTATCACATAAATTTTTATTTAAAAAAATTAAATTAACATCAATTAATAAATTATATTATTTATATTAAATTTGGAAAGGACGTTTTTTCCCGGAATTTTGTCCCGAAATTTTGTCACATCCAATATTATAACTAACGAAACTAAAAATAAATGTTAAAATAAACATAAATTCTAATCGAATTCATGAATCCTGATTAATAGTTGTAAGATTATACTACCTCCGTTTTCTCTAACTTGGCTCCTTTATTTATTATATGGGTGGTATATAATAATAAAAGGGGCCAAATCAGAGAAAACAGAGGGAGTACTAAGTTATTTTATATATTGAAATTGGAGGGAAAAAAAATAATAGTAATAAAAGTGGATTTTGGGCATGTTTGTGATGCCGAAAATGAGACAATATTTTCTTGTTTGACCTTGGTTAGTTTGAGAGCAATTGTTCTTCTACTTGCTCTTTTTTGCAGTCGTTCTTCTGCTTGCTCTTAGATATAAGGTTATTCATTGTCTCATCATCATCAATTCCTTTTTCTTATTTATTTATGAAGCGTATTTCAACTGAATTTGATAAATTTCAAACCGCTAAAATATGTGAAATCATTCCGCTTTGTGAAAAAGTACTTGTTAAAATTTTATAACTTTTAAGATTTTATTATTAAAATGGTTAATGTAAGAAAAAAATATATGACTATACAACCGATTGCTTCGCACATGCTTAAAGTTTCCTACATATAATGTTGAAACTTCATTAAATATTGTAATTTGGGAACTGTAATCTCCTTATACATTGAGACTTATTTTACACTACAATTGTATCAAATTTATTCTTGTACTCTCTCCGTCTTCAAAATCTTTGCTCATAATTTCGTTTTGGGTCGTCCCCCAAAACTATGCACCTTATATTTTTGAATATGAACTCACTATAACAATACAAATTAAGGTGAGACACGATTTTCACTATCAATAAAAATAAAAGTGGATTATGGGCATGTTAGTTCGAACCTCTATAATATTGTAAAAAATATATCAAAAAAATAAAAAAAGTTGCCTTGTTAAAATCGGATGGGATCATCTGTCTCAAATTCGGTGTACCCATCGTCCTCAATCTTACATTTTATTAGTATTATATTGTTTTTTATAAAAACAAAAATTACTGTAATATAATACTCCCTCCGTCCCCTATCTGTTGGTTTTTTGTTCAGTATTTAATGTATTGTGATGATATTTTTTTTAACTAGCAGAGACAAGGTGCGTTGCACGTTCAACCAATTTTTTTTATTTCACGATAAAGTCATTAATCATTAATTTATAGTTATGATGATCTCATTGATAGTACACCATATACTATTCATAAATATTTAAATAAACAAGCTATTCAATTAAATTATACTACTATAAATTACTATTATCATATCACACTATACATATATAGTAATATTTGATCTAAAACTTGTCATCGGTATATAATTAGAAATATGATAAAAAAAAAAAATATGCATATATTCTTTCACTCTAAGTATAAAAAAAGTGTTAAGAGTAACCGTTATATATAATGCAAACTTTATTAAAAAAATCAATTGGGTTTTTTTTTTTTTTTTTTTTGATCAGCCACTAATTAGTTCAATGGTTTATTTGACACATGATTAATGTAAAATAATTATTTTTGTCTTTCTGCTACTTTATATCTATTTTTTCTTTTAGTTTATATTCACAAAAATATATAAATTTTAATCATCAAGCTTCCTTGAGTATACAATATTTTACGAACTTTGATATGTTTGAAGCATAAAATGGGGATTGTTTTCGTAGAAAAATATATTTGAGTAAAAAATTAAAGTTCAAAAAGAAAAAAAAAAAAGAAAACAATTAGGGTGTGTTTGGTGGATAGGATGAACCAAGATGAGGTGAATCATCTTGGTTCATCTAAGTGTTTGGTACCGAAATGAAATAAACTGGAGAGCCCGAGATGAAGCCCAAGCCCGATGCTATTTTACTATTTTCGCTTGTTAACTCATCCGACGTTTTGGTAGGATGACTTCAACTAATTCGAATAGTAATACAACACTTTCTCTCTTTTACCATTTTACCCTTATGTATTTATACGATTTCAAATAATAATAATAATAATAATAATAATAATAATAATAATAGTATTAATTATAATAATAACAATAATAATAATAAAATAATAATAATAATAATAATAAATAAATAATAATAATAATAATAATGTAATAAAATAATAATAATAATAAATAATAACAATAATAGTAATAATTATAATAATAATAAATAATAACAATAATAGTAATAATAATAATAATTCAATAATAATAATAATAATAATAATAACTCAATAATAATAATAATAATAATAATAATAATAATAATAATAATAATAATAATAATAATTATAATAATAACAAGAATAATAAAAATAATAACTCAACAATAATAATACTAATAATAATAATAATAAAGGGTACTATTTATTCTCAACGATAAAAAGTGGAATCGATAGGGGTATTTAATAAGGGTAATTTGGTCAATCTAGATTTTAATCTAGAGTTTTACAATTTGTACCAAACACAATATTACATCATCCGGGTCTGAATTTTTTGCTACCAAATAGAGAGATGAATGATTCATCTTGACACTATTCATATGAGTCATCTTGAGATGAATCATCTTTTCTCATCTTGAGATGATTACCAAACGCAGCCTTAGTAATTTTGGATTTCAATTTTAGACATTTTTATTTTTCTAAATAGTAAAGACTATACACAAAATAAAAATAGGCCCCCTCTACATTTCAATAAAGTCTCAGTTTCAAATGCACAAAATATTTTAAAACAAATATTTTTAAATTTGGAACTAAAATAATGAATTATTATATAGCAAAAATCATGGGTACAATAAAGTTTGATCAATAAGATAGATACAATACAAATTTGATTTTATACCTTAATTTCTTCTTAAGATACCAAATTACATTAAATTTCATAAAGCTAAAGGTATGTGTAATGAAGAAAAAAAAAATACATAAACTTATGCAAAAAAATATAATGTTGACATCATATGATGCTTATTATTTATTTTATCAACTGAATTTTGAGCGAAACTGACAAGAAAATGTTAAAGGAAATTGACGAACAAAACGAAAGAAGTCAATGAAAAAGAAATATTATAATAAAATAGTCAAAAAAATAGACTTTATGTGTTATTTTATAGCCTAAACTATGCCATCTCCTTAACTTTCTTCTAGTATTTCGAAATGAGCTTTCTTATTACTTAACACTTAAAAGCAAAAAAAAAGGACCATAAATAAACTTAACTAACTATATCAAAACAAATGACACATTAATGATTTTACCTCTGTTTGTGCCTAGAAACTCACTACCTTAAGAAACCAAATATCAACATACTGCATGAGTCTAATACTATATATTAATGAATAGATGACATATCACTCTATGAGTTTGGGTTCGAACTTTTAGATGAGATGAAATTATATTACTATAAAAATTAAATACTTAAAAATCCCGTTGAAAGGGAGAGGGAAAAAAAAAACTTAAGCCTAGACCAATGAAAAGTGAAAACACCAATCAAATTACTTGGTAAAATAGTTAATCTCTATGCACATGTTGAAACATGAAGGGTATCATGCATCAATCATCTACTCCCTCCATCCACCACCTATGCGCTTAGAGTCTTTCGGCACTCATTTCAATGTGCCGAAAAGTATATGTTAGGTTAAATTTTAGGTCTCGCTTGATATAACTACTATATTAAAGTTTGAGTTTTGAATTATTAACTAAGAAAAGTAAAAAAAAAAATTAACTAAAATGCAAACAAGATATAAATCAATAATATAAGCAATCCGCTTCAGCTAAATCACTAATCTACGGTAGTGATCATTGATGCAAAAATAATAAACTCCTATGGATCAATCAGTTATAAGATACCGTGAATGCATCGGACATACTTCAATTCCTATGTACTTTTTCGATAGCTAGCAAGAGACGCTTAAATTAACTATTTCTCTTATCAAAACATAACCTAGTTGGTAACACCAGTTCTCAGATTTAATGATTCAATATCATTATGACTTTAAAGAACTCAATATTAGACAAATTCACCAAGAACTCAAGCAATAATTCATCTATTAATTTATCCCTATTACCAATACGATAGTTTTGTCACTATTTAGTAACATTTAACAATCATGGATTGAGGGAACTAATTGACTGAAATCCAATTAAATCTAAGGTGATCCGACTTAAATTAAATTAGAAATAAACATCGAATACATATGTGAAATCAATTTCGATCAATTAATCGGATAATAAAAAAATATATATTATTGATCTTTTTATAGCGTGAATATAGAACAAAAACAATTTATTCTCTTTTCTCATATCAATAATTCAATGCACTTCCATTTTGTTTCATTTTAATAGCAATTATTTAAGGGAAACTTTACCAGATATCGTATTCTTTGTCCTTAATTTTCGCAATTAGGATAAAAATTAATTATCAAATAATTAGATCTCACAAAATTATTAGGCTAGTGATTCATTATTCTAGCTGAATAAAAACTTAGATACTTATGATAACAAAATAAAACAATTAAAACAATATCATAAAAATAAAGCATAATAATTAATTTGCGGAATTGAAAGAACATAGAAATTGTCACCAGAAATTCCAAGAAGTTTTTCGGTGGCAGTGCATTTATTGAATAACTAATCTAAGTTCTCAAAACTAAACTACAAACACGAAAGTAAAAAAATTCGAATTAGGCTACTGCTTTTCTTCGTTAATTGACGAACCAAAGTAAAGAGAAAATAAAGAAATTCTAAACCTAAGCTATGGTCCTCAATAAGAAAATAAGGAATTGTCT
This sequence comes from Mentha longifolia, assembly GCA_001642375.2. Lineage (NCBI taxonomy): Eukaryota > Viridiplantae > Streptophyta > Magnoliopsida > Lamiales > Lamiaceae > Mentha > Mentha longifolia. The sequence continues at coordinate 41,679,518 of CM038113.1, read as the reverse complement.
TCCGCCTTTTTACTTTGTGAATAAGATAAATAATTCTTACTATAATTTATTTCCTTTTGAATTTGTCGCCGTATTTGAAGCAACTCTAGCTTTATCGAAATATTACAATTTGTTGCACTAAATAATAATCAAAGTATAATTTAAATTTAATAAAACTCATGAATAATACCAACACATACCGCACATGAACAATATGTGCCACACATCAATTATGTTAATTAAGAATTAAAATAATCCGTATTATATAACAACTATGAAATAATAAATCTTATCTTAATAAATTATTAATTTATTCTAAATTAAATAATTTTACTGTAGATTATTCTTTTTTCGAAGTTATAAAATACGGATTGGTTTTATTATTTTCCTTATTATATATGATTAGGTATGCATATTTGTATTGTTTAATGCATATCCACTTATATTTTATTTTTATTCTAATTATTTATTCTAATGATAATGTTAATATTCTAATAATTTATTCTATTGATAATATTAAGGGCATAATAGGTAAATCAAAATTTGTAAACAAGATACTTTTTATAATAGTATAGATCATGTTAAAGTGTTTTAATTGTGGGCTCATCTATATTTTTAATTGTGTTAAATTATTTTTTACTGATCGTGCCATGTCCGGTACAGGATAAGATGAGGATTGTTGAAGAAACGACTATGAAAATTATGTGGAACTTACCCATTGTAGTGAATGATTTAAGAGATGTAACACCCCAAATTTTTAATATTGGGCTTAGAAATTGTTGTAGACCATAAGAATTAGAAACGAGCCCTTTTGATAGTAGGCCTCAAACAAATTAAAAAAAAAATTCTAGAAAGAAATGCAACAAGCCCAATAGTAATAGGAAATATTATTAATATTCCTCAAGAATTTATCCATCTTGTAGTAGTAGTAGTTTCTAAAGCCATGATCCGAGTTGTGTGATGTAAATTCTCAATTACATGTGTCAACCGTAGGGAAGTTTACTATATGACTCATCTATATTTCATATGTACAAGAATTTCCATTCTTCATAATCAATTGTCTTTCTTAGCCTTCCGTCTTCCCTCTGCATTTTCTTCTAAAAACATAAGATCAACTTATTTCCTTATCAGTTGGCAGACTCTAAGTAAGTATATTGAAGCTTTTGATAATTTGTTTATTTCTTGTTTATTTCCTCAATATATCCTATATATTGACTCTCTGATGCAAGAATAATAGAAGAAAAATAAGATTTGTAAGCTTGAATCCATTGTTATATCATAGAATTCATAATCTAATTAGTATAATTACTTAACAAATGGAATTAGTAATAAAATGAAAACAAAACAGATTTCATATTATTAATTGAATTAATAGAACATTGGAAAAAGAGATAAGAATTTAAAGGGAGAGAAGAGCAGTAGAGGAGGAGCTTGAGGGTTGAAAAATCTAGACGGCTGTAGTCGAAATAGAGTTATCAATAACTAACAATAAGGCAGAATCCAGCGATGGTTACTGGTGTTGGCGACAGGCAATACCACGGCTGCAACGGCGGTCAACGATACTCCAACGGGGGACTGACGTGTGGTTTCTGGACGTCGCGGCTGTGCTGCGATGGTCTCTGGTAGCAACAGCGATTGTAGTAATCACCGTAAAAGCAATAAGAAAGAGATGCAAGGAGAGAATTTCAGATTTAGTTTAGGGGCTTAATTCTTTATGCTCTTATGTTATTTAAAGAAGTAAACAAAATAGAGAGAGGATGAGAGAAAAGCTGTATTTTGGGGTTCAGGCAGCATGATTTCGAGAGGAAGAGAGAGAGGAAGTTTGCGGAGAAGATTGAAATCGAAATAGACTAAAATGAGTAGTAATTATAGGAATTGATGCCTTTTAATTAATTAACTATTGGTAGGAAGCTACGATTTTAGTCCTTTGATTTACTTAATTGTAACATATTGATCGGTGGCTTTGTAAGTAATATAGAAATGGGATGAAGTTGTGCACTGCACCAATCGTTTCAATGGCGGACCAAATTTAATGGAAGGAAGGGATTATCTTCATTTAATTCCTAATTAAATATTGAGTTTTGGTTTATAGGTAAGTAGGCTACGTATTGGACTAACATTGAGCATAATATTAAGAATACTTATTAACTACAGATGGCCTGAAAATTGAATCATTAATTCTAGTGAATTTTCTATTAGAACAAGGAAATAAAGAACAACTTGGTGACAATATAGCATATAGCGGAAGTTTTATACTGAAAGTAGACATTTTTTATTGTAGATCAAGATCGAGAACGCCCGACTTAGAGCTATTGTACAAGTTCTCAACTACAGCTACGAGGTGGGTTATTTTCAAAACCTACAACTATTTTTACAAAAGCTTTACGTCTATGATCCAAACTATTTCACTATGCTCATACGTGGATTGACACGACTTGCATATGGAATTCCTACAATGTTCACGACTCACTATGTTTATGTGGCCACATAGAGTCTGTCTCCACACAATGTTATATATGAGCCTATGTTATATGAAAGCAACTACATTTCTATGATACAATATTCATGACGAAAGCATATATGTATGTATTGCCTACTGAGTGTCTTTGGCACTCACCCCCAAAATATTTTCAAATTATTTTATAGGTATGGAGTGAAGGAAGGCGGGCGACGTGGACTCACGGACTATGTTTGACCCAACTTTTGTTCTTTTGTGTATTCGGGTCAAACTATGTATATTTTGGTCAAGATACTACTACTTTAATGCTACCGCTGAATGATTGTAAGAATTTTATAGTTATGTAAATTATTTCGTAATATATTAAATGCTCTACTTCGTCGTATTCTGAGGTTTTGATTCGACTATTCAACTCTCGTTTTATTGGAGGTTGACTAGAAAATTCATTTGAGACGAAGTTTATTCATTTCAAAATTTCGAGCTGGATTCATAGTTATTGAATAGTTTATTCTTGACGTTCCTTTTTTGTAATTTTTTTCTTTTTCGTTTGCGTTTGGTAGCGCCCTAATCTTTTTGAGTCGGGGCGTTACAAGAGATATGTTGGAATGCCATGGACAATTAGGGTTCTTCTTATAGATGGAAGCCACTTGTGTGTGATTTATTATTTCTTATGGAAGAAAATAATTTTTATCATACTCTCTCCATTTTTTCTGAAGTGACCTACTTATATTCAATATGTGAGGTATAAAATATATAAACAGTAACTTTAAAAAACAGAGGGAGTATTACCGAGTAGAATGCATGCATAGTTTAATCAAAAAAAAGAAGGAAAAAAAAAATGCATGCGTAGCTCCGCTTTAATAATTAATTATATACGATTTTTATAAAGACATATTGCATGCACATATCATATTTTATTGTAGACTTTGTCATATGATGTAACGAGAGATGAAATGTTGAGTTGCTTGTATTATTCAACAGAAACTGAATATTTAAATAGTATTTTTGAATATTGAGGTAAAGGTCAACTCCTCTAATAATAAAGATAAGCAAGTGTAATACTCCCTCCATTTCATGGAATTTGACACATTTGTCTTTTGAGACTTTCTGACACGTTTTTTCACGCTTCTTGATGACGGGTTTTAAAATGGATTTTTGAAGATTTCTTTCTTTGATGGGATACTACGACAGGCAAATGTGTCAAATTCCATGAAATGGAGTATTATAAAGTCTCTGAAGTTCAAAAGTCTTAAAAAAGAGCCAATCTTTGCTCAACAATCTTAAAAAAGGAGTTCTGACTCAGTCGCTCAGACTTCTTCTCTCACCATACATCAAAGAAAAAACAATCTACTTCGTACAACTTTTGTTAGGCAACTGATCTCGTTGTCCCAATCGTGTCTCAAAATTAATTTTTATTATTTTTATATTATTTTTTATAAAAATAAAAAAAAATACTACGACATAATACATCATAATAGACATTTATAAGTAAAAATTGAAAATTTTAAAAATTATATATCCTAATTTTGAGTTTATCAACCCTAATATAACTAATAAAAAGTAAAATTAAATTCTTAATAATTATAAATTCTTAAAAATTATTATTATTATTATTATTATTATTATTATTATTATTATTATTATTATACCCTCCTACAATCCGACATTAACCATATAATTATATATTTCACATTATACATAACACACAAAATAACACATTACAATTTATCATTGTTGATCAGAATCTCATCGATCATTGATTCATTTCAACAAGAACTAGTGTACCGCCCGTCAAAATTTGACGGGAATAATTTTATATTATATTTTTTTAATTGCTTATTTTAAGATTATACTATTGTTATATAGGATCCATTCTGAAAATATAAAATAAAATTGAATTAAACAAAATAAAAAATAAAATAGGTTAATAAGGTGTGGCAATAGAAAAATTAATTAGGAGAGGTGACGTTTCTCGGGTAGTTATATTTGTTTTGAATGTTAAGCCGTCAATTATATATTGTAATATAATAGTAATAAATTGACGATTTAGAACATTTTTAAGTAGTTGTATTTTTCATATCAAATTTCTTGTTGTTCGAAAAAAATAGGTCAATGAGAGATATAATTTTTTCGTGTGGTATATATATTCATTTAAATGTAAAGTTGTCATTCGTTCGATATAATTGAAGGATAGAATGTGAAGCCATCATTTAGATCATTGTTGAAGAAAGTTGTCCATTAATTCTTTATAATATTGATTAAGCATTACTCCATGATATATGAGTTTTCTTATCAATGAAGTAATTTTCTCGATAATCGATTTAGCACCTTCATATACATAAACTTCTTCATCCATCCGTCTATACTCAATTAACAAACTATAAGTTGTAATAATATAATTTTCTCATTAACGTAAATTCTTTTAAATATTTATTTAAAATAAAACTGAGATGACTCCAGCATACGATACCAATTTAATTTATAGTTTTGGGTGATATTCCATATGTGTGAACTAAAAATAAATTTCAGCCATCCAATTAGATTAGATCAAGAAGCATTCAATCTCCACACCCATGATTATTGGCAACAAAGTTGGAAAATTCAAACAATTCCAAAAATATAGGCTTTATTATAGATAATTTTATTTGTTATTTTTTAAGGGAATTTATTAGTTATTGCTCTTTCCTTTTTTTTCGAAATATTTTGCTATTGCATATTTTATGTAGTAATAACTTATTGCATATTATATAATAAAATTATTGCATATTACCATCTGTGTGTAGCATAAAATATAAATTATTACAGATTATTAAACTTTTCAAAATTATTGTACAATCATTTATTGCATATTATAAATTATTGCATATTATACAATAAATTATTGCATAATATTGTAGTGTTTTGTGGCAATTTATTTGTTTTGTTTATCCTCTTATAAAGCATTTCGAACTATGTTCTTTAAAAAAAATATTTATATTCTCTATATTTTTAATAATATGCAATATTTTTTGGGGCACACTCCTATCAACCCGGACATATGGTGTGGCCGGATTTTAATTGGTACTTTTATTCATTCTAATTGGTACTTTTAAAAATATTACAGAGATTGTCACTTTTATTCAAAACAATTGACATTTTTACTCACAAAGATTGAAACTTTTATTAAAGATAAGAACCTGACCATATGGTATGGCCAGGCTCATAGGAGTTTCTGCCATATTTTTTTTTATATAATACGCAATAATTTATTGACAAAGACTTGTATATCATACCCTCCTATAATCCGACACTAACCATATAATTATATATTTTACATTATACATAACACACAAAAGAACACAATACAATTTATCATTGTCGATCAGAATCTCATCGATCATTGATTCCTTTCAACAAGAATAGTTCCGTAAACGGATTAACTAATCATAAGTTCAAGATTTATTATTTAGTGACTATTAGAGGACACGAATATAAATTTAACTTTTCCTAGTTGGGGGAAACATAGACATCATTATTAACGTAAACATAGAAATCGTGAGCGTAAACAGCATAATAAATAGTAGGATCGTAAGAATACGTAGACGAGTGCGTGTATCCACGCGCCATTCGGAACACGCCCGTTCCGCCAGCGATGGGAACCTCATCGCCGGCGCTGGCCGTCGTTCTCCTTCCCAGCAAGTTGATGCTGCTTCCATTATACTCCCCGTCAGTGAACAAGAACACCGCGTGCAGAGTAGCCGACACTTCCGTCATGCCCGTAAAGGCCGCCAGACCCTCGATCCGGCCCACCCTCCCCGTGTTTATGTCGGGCCCGCTCGTTATTATCATGTTCCCGACTCTCACTGAGCCAAAGATTGTAGGGGAAGTGGGCGTGATCGCAGCCTGAGCAACCTCGTATACGGTCGCGTTAGGCCCGTTTTGGAACTCGTGTTGATAAACACGAAAGCTAGTGGGTACGTTATTACTGATCGTGCCATGTCCGGTGCCGGATAAGATGAGGATTGTTGAAGAAACGAGTGTGAAAATTATGTGGAACTTACCCATTGTAGTAAATGATTTAAGAGATACTACTATGTTGGAATGTTTGTTATGGACAATTAGGGTTATTTTTATAGATGGAAGCCACTTGTGTGTGATTTATTATTTTATTTCATGGGAGAAAATAAATTTTTATTATATTACCGGCCGAGTAGAATGCATGCATAGTTTAATCAAAAAAAAGGAGGAAAAAAAATGCATGCTTAGCTCCGCTTTAATAATTAATTACAAACGATATTTATAAAGACATTGCGTGCACATGTCATATTTTAATTAATTTAGGCTGTCATATGATGTAACGAGACATGATGTAACGAGAGATGAAATGTTAGAGTTGCTTGTATTATTCAACAGAAACTGAATATTTAAAATAGTATTTTTGAATACTGAGGGAAAGGTCAACTCCTCTAATAATAAAGATAAGCAAGTGTAATATTACAAAGTCTTTGAACTTCAAAAGTCTTAAAAACTAGCAATATTTGCTCAACCACCCAATAAATGAGAATTTTTTATATTAGGAGTTCTGACTCAGTCACTCACCGTACATCAAAGAAAAGGGAGCTATGACTTTTCTACCCTTTTTAATAGATGTATTGTAAAAGTTATCCTTTTTAATACATGTAATTGTAAAAATGTCATTGTGTGATTAAATAATACTATTGGGCCCACAATTAATTCAACACTACACACACAAACACACAAAGTCGGTACAGTGTGGCAATGTGTCGGCCATCAACCCATCAAGTATGAATCTTTTTTTTTTTTTTTTTTTCCCTTTGTCAAATATTCCCTCCCCAATATTCCATCCCACCCAAAACGAACTCAATATTAACCCTTCCCCCCACCCGAAGACTCCATGCACTAAACCCTACACGGACGATGGAAAAAACAAAAACTCGACACACACCCCCATTCCCCATTCATATTATTCTTATTCCATAAATAAATTCAACAAATGAAAATACAAACACAAAACAACAAAAAATAAAAACATAAAAACCCTAACTTATGATTTACACTCACCCGACTAAATACATAACATTCACCCTCCCAAAGCCGAGCAGCACCTCCCTAACAAACCCTTTTCATCATCTTCATCATTACTTCCCCGCCGAGCACCACCTCCCTCGCCAGTGTTCCATTCCGTTCCTCATTGCCCACAAGCCGTCGCTACCATTGCACCGGAGATGTCGGGAGAATACATAATCAACGATGATGATGAGGAACACAAAGTCTTGCCGGAAAACGAAATGGGCATCTCGATCGAAATAATACCACGCCGAATATTGGTATGTTTTAAAAAATGTATTAATTTTTTGTTATGATTTGGTATGAATTAAAATGGTATTATTTGTTATGATTTAAATTGTATGATTTGTTACGATTTAAATTTTATTAATTGTGGATCTCGATTTATTTGATACGAATGATTTGTATGATTTGTTATGAAATTGTATTTGTTGGGAAGTCTAAATAATGTATTATTTGTTAGGATTTAATTAAAAGTTAGTATATATATATGTAATGTTTAACATAATAAAATTTACATATGTGTTGAGAAAAATAAAATAAATTTTCTGGGTTTGGCGACCGGCCAATCCGGTGCCGGAAAACAGGCAACCGGACACTTCTTCCGGTCGCCGGAAAATTGACATTCCGGTCACCTAATTGGCCGGTTGCCTATACCACTATTTTTCTTATATTTTTCTTAGTAAAGATTGTTAATCATACTTTTTTTTAGCTTATAAAATAGTTTGTATATTTTTCTTGAAAATTAATTAATATATATTTTGTTTAAATTTATTTTTTTAAGTGATTAAATTAAAAAACGTATATATATGTAATGTTTAAAATTTATATTTGAGTTGAGAAAAATAAAATAAATATTCTGAGATTGCCGACCCGTCAATCCGATGCCGGAAAACGGGCAACCGGACGCATATTCCGGTCGCCGGAAAATTGACATTCTGGTCACCTAATTGGCCGGTTGCCTATACCACTATTTTCCTTATATTTTTCTTAGTAAAGATTGTTAATCATATTTTTTTTTGAGCTTATAAAATAGTTTGTATATTTTTCTTGAAAATTAATTGATATATATTTTGTTTAAATTTATTTATTTTTAAAGTGATTTAATTAAAAAACGTATATATATGTAATGTTTGAAATATTAAAATTTATATTTGAGTTGAGAAAAATAAAATAAATATTTTGGGATTGCCGACCGGTCAATCCGTAGATGGAAAACGGCCAACCGGACGCATTTTCCGGTCGCCGGAAAATTGACATTCCGGTCACCTAATTGGCCGGTTGCCTATACCACTATTTTTCTTATATTTTTCGTAGTAAAGATTGTTAATCATATTTTTTTTTTGAGCTTATAAAATAGTTTGTATATTTTTCTTGAAAATTAATTGATATATATTTTGTTTAAATTTATTTTTTTAAAGTGATTTAATTAAAAAACGTATATATATGTAATGTTTGAAACATTAAAATTTATATTTGAGTTGAGAAAAATAAAATAAATATTTTGGGTTTGCCGACCGGTCAATCCGATGCCGGAAAACGGCCAACCGGACGCATTTTCCGGTCGCCGGAAAATTGACATTCCGGTCACCTAATTGGCCGGTTGCCTATACCACTATTTTTCTTATATTTTTCTTAGTAAAGATTGTTAATCATATTTTTGTTTGAGCTTATAAAATAGTTTGTATATTTTTCTTGAAAATTAATTGATATATATTTTGTTTAAATTTATTTTTTTTAAAGTGATTTAATTAAAAAATGTATATATATGTAATGTTTGAAACATTAAAATTTATATTTGAGTTGAGAAAAATAAAATAAATATTTTAGGTTTGCCGACCAGTCAATCCGATGCCGGAAAACGGCCAACTGGACGCATTTTCCGGTCGCCGGAAAATTGACATTCCGGTCACCTAATTGGCCGGTTGCCTATACCACTATTTTTCTTATATTTTTCTTAGTAAAGATTGTTAATCATATTTTTGTTTGAGCTTATAAAATAGTTTGTATATTTTTCTTGAAAATTAATTGATATATATTTTGTTTAAATTTATTTTTTTAAGTGATTTAATTAAAAACGTATATATATGTGATGTTTGAAATTCAGAAATTTACATATATGTTAAGAAAAATAATCGAAATTTTTGTATGTATATATGTGATTAAATTCAAAAAGTGAGTATGTAATGTTTTAATTAAATTTTTCTAAATATAGATTGATGGATCTTAAATTATTTAAGTAATTATTTAAGTAATTATTGTTTAAATTAATATTAATATTAAGTAATTATTTGGATAATCTTAACTATAAATTTATACTATTTTATACTATAAATTTATACTATTTTATATGCTAAATACTTAATATATTAAACATAACGATTATTTATTAAACATAATACTTAAATTTGTAATACTAATAATAATATCGATTGTGTCCCTATTTTACAGGAATCTGAGCCCCCATGGTTCCGTCGAAGCTATTTGATCAACAAGTATATGGATGTGACTAACTACTATAGGATTAAACTCTTGGCTGATATCCGTGATGTACTGAGCGACAGCTATACCTTAGTCGATAGATTTCAAGAGGGGCCTTTCGGACACTTTCTGAATTGGGAGCCGGGGCAAAATAGCAAAAAATTGCTAAACTCTATTATATCTCGCTGTACTGTTACTGAGCAAGGAATTTGGTTCCACATTAGGGGCCAAGACGTAGAGTACACCATCCGAGACCACGCTCTCATTACAGGATTGAGATTTGGGCCTACACTGTTTGATCCTAGGATTCAGAGGCATCCAAGTGAATCGCATTTCTTTCAGGTGGTATGTGGCGGCATTAATAGGAATGCAGCGTGGTTGAACTCGCAACTAAAGGAGTTCACATCGGCCAACGATCCAGATGGCGAAATTCGTGTGAAGCTGTCAAACTTGTTGATGGCAAATTGTTTTATTCTCGGTCACGAGGCGAAGGCCAATGTTTTCCCATGGTTGTGGGAGTTGATTGATAATTAAGGAGATGATTTTTCATGACAATTTAATAAGATAATTAATAATTTACTGAGACAATTTATAATTTAAATTTCTAAAAATACGAAACCAAAATATTAATCTGAGACATTGGGACAATTGGGACCGGTGTGACCATATTCGTTGCAGTGCAGACACCTACGAGGAGGACGACCTCGACGAACTCTTCTTTCCACTCTGCCTCTTATTCTTTTTTCCTTCGGATGACCTGGTAGACGTTTTGGAATCGGTGGCTGGACGTCAATGTCGGATAAATACTGCGGCACTGTCCACAGATGCTTCTTCGGGACACTACGAATTGGCACGCTGAAACACGCCTGATACGTTGTCCGTCTGTAAAAATGCGATACATAATCGACCACGTTTTCTCCATTTTGCCTACAATAAAGAAATTCAGCCAGTTAAACAAGCCTGACCATTCGTGAGTATTAGTTAATTAAAACGACAGGATATGAGTTTCATTACTTGATTGCCGCGATTGCGTGACCACAAGGTAAACAATCATACTCCCACCGATGGCATTCACAGATGTGTTGTTGCAGGTCCACCCTGACTTCGCGTACCGACGTTTTCACTTTATAATGAGGAGCATCTTCAATCCTGGTGGCTACGTAGGTTGTTGACCTTTCCAATTGAACTACCATCTTTCTCCTTGCCTCTTCTGTGATTGGATGAGGATCGTTCCTGCACTTTTCTCGTCGCTCATTGAACCATTCTTCAATGATGAGCCTCACAGCATCTAGACAAGCGCAAATCGGCAGACGTCGGGCCCAAAGAAGACTGTTATTAAAAGATTCTGCGGCATTGGACGTCATGTTGGAGAAGCGTCTGGCAGGGCAATGTGCTCGAGACCACTTATCAACTCCGATGTTTATCAATTTCTTATAAGCCAACCTACTAGTGCTACGAATCCCTGACATGAATTTCCCGAACTCCGTCTTGTCGTATATGTATGTGGCATGTTGAAAGAGTTCGCCAACTTTCTTTCTGTAGATCGCCAGATTCTTGGCAAGGTGCCAGTAACAAAACCCATGTCTAGCTTCGGGGAACTCGACTTGAACTGCATGTATGATAGACGGGTGTTGATCGGAGACGAACAACGTAGCCGTACATGGACCATATGTCATTCGGAGGCATCGCATGAACCAAGTCCACGAGTCGTTATCCTCAGTCGGCCCGATTCCATATGCCAAAGGAAAGAGTTGCTCGTTCGCATCTTTAGCCACAACTACAAACATTAAACCGTGGGCATTCCCCTTGAGATGCGTACCTTCAACAATAATAACCGGCCGGAGGTATCCGTTTTCCCATGCGAATCGCGTCGCGCCTAGAGCAATGAAAACTTGTTTGAACCGGCCATCTGGACTGATCTCGTACTCGGTGTAGGTATCAGGATTAGTGATCTTCAACATGTGAAGGTAACCGAGCAGATCGTTGAAGGACTCATTGTGTTTGCCGTATACCATCTCGATTGCGTGATTCCGTCCCTTCAAGCACACGTCGTAGGTAGCATCGATGCCGAACTCTGATTTGAGCTCGTTTTGAATTATTCTGGGCTTTATTATCTGAGAATCACGCAACAATCTCTTTGCAAAAATTGAACCAATCACCAATGCATGGACCTTCCTCTTATGACCGGTATTTGTTAGACCAAATTCACTGCACACGTGCTCCTCAATAAATTTCGAAACAGTCCAAGGCCCGCCCTCGGTAGTGAGTAAAAGCCTGAAGGGGCATTCTTGGGATAATTTGCACGTCGCTAGGAATCTCTTGTTATCTGATTTCTCGACAATGTATTCTTTCCTCCTAATCAAATGCCACAAACCGACTGCGATGCAGATTTCATCTTTGTCCCAAAAAACAGAGTCCTTGGAGAGCTCATCAATATTAATGAAATCATCGTGATATACTGCGGAATCACGAGGCCGGGGGGGGACTAATGGGACAACCCAATTACTCATGTGGTCGGTGTCGTTATCCGCCACTGCTTCACCCTCACTCAAATCTGGGAACATCATCCCAAACAGTTTTTGCATACCCCCTTCTTCCTGGATCCAAGCAGTCCACTCTGCGAATAAGGCCCTGTTCATCTGCCTACCATCATGGTATAGATTGGTCTCGCCCTCGCTCTCCGAGGTCTCCGAGCTCTCGTCAGGATCAGGGACGTAATCTTCATCATCCGTTCGCTCCTCGTTATTCTGGACCGATTGATTGAGGTCTAGAATTGCATTATCATGGATGATAGTTTCATGATTCGCCGGATCCGCACCAACGTTGTTACTCTCGCCGAGATATACGCCCTCATACCAGTTACTAGATGCAGCAACCCTTCCGAAATGTTCCAAATCTGCATGCCAATTACTGCCTTGGTTGTGAAAATCAAATGAGCCAACATACGACCCGGGTTGATCGAAGGTGGGGAGGGAGGATGCCCCGGCATGTGAAGATGATGGCCCCGCATGTGAAGAAGATGCTCTGTCGTTCGTCTTCACGAATATCGTTGGTGTCAAACCACCATTGCATAATTCAAATAATTTCTCATCTCTTGTCAAGTGTGATTTGACAGTCCGTCCACGGTTGTTCATCCTCAAATAAGAAATATCAAAATCAGAGACCGTCAGGTTGCAATAATAAGATATGAGGTATCTCAAGTTGTAAACGGTTATCCCGTCAGAAGATAATGGGATAGTTATCTCTTGGCCACCTTCATAACTACAACCATCCCATTTACCCCCGTATTTAACGTTCACGTAGACCAAATCCATCTGTAATCACATAATTAAATTTTAATTAATAAATCATCAACTGCAAATAAATATAAAAACAACAAATTAAACACATAAAATATACCAATTTCTTTAAGAGTACCAAATTCAATTCGAAATCACTATTGTATACTAATTTCGAATTAAATATTAAAAGAATTAATTTAACAAAATAATAATCAATTAATTTCAATATAAATCTATAGGAAGAATTTCTAAGCTCAAAAATTAAATATTATAAACAATTCATATTTAGAAGAAAAAAATGAAAAATAATGGTATAGCCGGCCGGTCTATTCACCGGAAAAGTGATTTTCCGGCGACCGGAATAAGCGACCGGTCGGCCTTTTTCCGGTGTCGGAATGACCGGTTGGCTATGTCCAATTTTTCTCTTTTTTTCCTTAACATATTTATAAATTTTTGTAGTTCAAACATTAAAAATATTTTAATATTTCGAATTAAATCATTTAAAAGAATTAATTTAAACAAAATAATAATCAATTAATTTCAATATAAATCTATAGGAAGAATTTCTAAGCTCAAAAAATAAATGTGATAAACTATAAATACTTAGAAAAAAAAAATGAAAAATAATGGTATAGCCAACCGGCCGGTCGGTACACCGGAAAAGTGATTTTACGGCGACCGGAATAAGCGACCGGTCGGCCTTTGTCCGGTGTCGGAATGACCGGTTGGCTATGTCCAAATTTTTATCTTTTGTTTCTTAACATATTTATAAATTTTTGTAGTTCAAACATTAAAAATATTTTAATATTTCGAATTAAATCCTTTAAAAGAATTAATTTAAACAACATAATAATCAATTAATTTCAACATAAATCTATAGGAAGAATTTCTAAGCTGAAAAAATAAATGTGATAAACTATACATACTTAGAAAAAAAATGAAAAATAATGGTATACCCAACCGGCCGGTTGGTACACCGGAAAAGTGATTTTCCGGCGACCGGAATATGCGGCCGGTCGGCCTTTTTCCGGCGTCGGAATGACCGGTTGGCTATACCCAAATTTTTTACTTTTTTTTCTTAACATATTTGTAAATTTTAATATTACAAACATTCCAAATATATACTAATTTCGAATTCAATTACTTAAATAAATCAATTTAAACAACATAATAAGCAATTAATTTCCAAAATAAATCTATAAACTAATTCCTAAACATATAAGTTCATTTTTGACATGTTAAAAAAATTCAATTTATTTCCAAAATAAATCCCTAAACTACTTAACCAAGCATAAGCATATATAAAATCGATATTAAAATTTACCTATATTACGATGAAGCAGATGAAGCAATGTGGCACGATATCCTCCGTGATAAACCCTTATAATGTCTCGTCTTCCTCAGTTCACTTCTTTAGCTCAGATGTTGTTTTCACTTCTTCTCAGAACAATATTTTTGGTGAGTACGTTTATTTTTGAATTCTATTCGTCACAACTTTTACGGCTGTATATATTGAGTTTTGTGTGGCGTGGTTGGCATAGGATACCAAAATTTATTACTCGAAAGGTATTATTGGTCTTGTACTATCACAGATTGAATTATTTGTAAAAAAACAGTCAAAATTGTATGATTCAGTATCATTCAATAGTATTATTCACGCATGCATGCATACAGTAGAGATTCGTCCGGCCATGACAATACTAATGCATCATGAAAGAAAAACAAAAATAGCTTTATTTATTCACATGCATACATACAGTAGAGTCGGTCACAAAATTTATTACTTCTCAAAAACAAAATAAAAGATAAATTATAATAAAAGAAATAAATCAAAAGTTCGTTGGAAGAAAAGGGAGGGGGAACCATTGCTAATTTTTAAATATAAAAGTGAGACCCATTACACATTAAAATATTAAAAATGACACTTTTACAATTTCATTCATTAAAAAGGGCACTTTTTACATTACCCCTTTTTGAAAGGGCAATTTCTCCTATTTTCAGCAAAGAAAAAACAATCTACAACTTTTGTTAGGCAACTAGGCATCGATGGGATCCTCAATCCCAAATTCGTTGTTTTAATTGTGTCCCAAAATTTAATTTTTATTAATTTTATATTATTTTTTGTAAAAATAAAAAATACTATGACATAGTACATCATAATAGACATTTATAAGTAAAAATTGAAATTTTTTAAAATTATATATCCTAATTTTGAGTTTATCAACCCTAATATAACTAATAAAAAGTAAAAATTAAATGCTAAAAAATAATAATAATCCCTAATTGAATGGGTGAACCCTTGAAAATAATCAAAGTTTATATTAAATCATTATAAAATAAATTTATTAAAAAAAATTGTATAAAACAAATAAAAATCACGATTTAGAATATGGTTGGGACACCGAATTGGAGACCGAGGATCCCAAGTCACCATCTACCCACTAACACTTCCTCCTTAAATCTCTTACCAAAAAAACAGAGTCTTTTCGGCAAAATTGAAGAAGTATTTAATAGATAAAATACCCTCAATAAGAAGTTAATAAAAATAAAACAAAATGAAAAACACAAAAACAAAAAACCTACCTACCCATAGGGATGTCAGTCGGGCCAACCCGAGCGGGTTCGGGTCAGCCCTGTCGGGTTTCGGGTTATTTGGTTCGGGTTGAATCGGGTTGAGTTTTTTTCGGGCTAGAAATTTTCAACCCTAACCCTAAACTTTGGGGCTCGGGCTAGCCCATCGGGCCAAGAAGCTGACGATTTTTTTATAACAATAATTTTATAAAAATAAATAAATCATGTTATACCATTGAAGTCATTTTATTTCGTATTATGTTACTCCAACTTGTATAATATAATAAGTAGCTCAATGAGATGTAAAGATATTTTTTTTTAATGATTATATTAATTATTTTTTATTATGTGGTGAAATACAAAATAGAGAAAATATTATGATGAATACAACTTATAATAGAAAATTGTAATATTTTTCACAAATATTTGAATCAAGACATAAATTTTAATATTTGAAATGAAGTAATAAAAATTAACACTTAATTAATGAAAACTTTCGGGTTATCGGGCCAACCCGCCAAGTTTCCGGGCTAGCCCTATCGGGTTTCGGGCCATTCGGGTTGAAATTTTTTTCGGATTATAAATATTCAACCCTAACCCGCTTTTGGCTCGAGTTACTCGGGTCAACCCGCGGGTTTCGAGCTAAATTTACATCCCTACCTACCCACCTAGGCGCACCACCCGGAGAGGGGCGCCACCTCTCCTCTCTCTCTACTTTTCCATTTTTACTTCACGTCTCTCTTCTTCTATCTTCTTCCCATTGAAAATTCAACCGTCCCTCCCCCAACCCCACCAAATTTATATATATTTAGAACTCAGGACTTTTAGTCCCGAATATTAACAGCTATCCTTAGGCCATTTGTTTCGTACAAAACATATAACGTAAAAAACACAGAGAAAGTAAATCTAATCGATGGTGGGCTCCAATAGTCTCAGAAGTCATTTTGTTATATTTTTTAGCTTTCAAAGAGGGAAGACTAAGAGGAAGATCGAGAATATTAGTATTTGGCAATGTGTTAGTTGGAACATTTAGAAGGTTAGAAATGATGCTATTTTTAAAGAGGTTAAGATAGACTTAGAAAATATCATTTTGCTATCCATTCATTTCTAGATCTAGAAATGAATGGCTAGCAAAAAATTGTTATTAGACTATACAACAACGTTATTCTACCGTTTTCTATGAGCGAACACCGTTGTTGAAAAAGTATATAACAACGGTGTAATACCGTTGTCTATGAGCGCTTATTTACGACAACACTAGGTACGACACGGTCGAAAATCAATTTAACAACTGATTTTTACCGTTGTTAAGCCCATTTTTTGTTGTAGTGAGATGAATTCTATTTTCAAGCAGTATTTTACCATTCTCCCTAAATAAACACACAAATTGTGTTTATTTTTCCTTCTATTGAATGATGGAGGATCTCAAGCTCAACACAATCCTATACAAGTTGTTTCTGTTCATCACATTTCTAAAATTCTGTGATCCAGCAGATACTCTTTTTCCGAATGAAACGTTTTGTTTCGGGCAGACTTTAGTTTCCGAAAACTAAGATTTTTAGGCCGGGTTCTTCACTTCTGGAGCATCCAAAAACAGTTTCTATGGAATTTGGTACAAAAACACACCCAAAGTTGTAGTTTGGGTTGCAAACAGAAACAATCCCATATCACTGATTCACAAGGAGTCGAGTTTTCAATTTCTAGAAATGAAAATCTTTCTATAAGCAGAGGGGGAAGCATAGTTTGGTCCTCAAATCCATCAATGGTGGCATCAAATCCAGTTTTACACCTCCTGGATAATGGTGGTCATCTTATTTTTGCTCTCTTTTGCAGCCTCAAAAGGTAAAAATGAAGATATTGATCTGAAAATATTCAAGTGGGAAGTTATTGTGACAGCAACTAACAACTTCTCATGGAAAAACATGATTGGAGAAGGTGGTTTTGGCCCAATTTTCAAGGAAACATATTACATAAGAGAGAGAGGGAGAGAGAGTTCCTAGCATAACATGAACATCGAGTGTGAAATACTGACTCGTACCTTAATACGCATGAGCAGGGGAATTTGTGTGCAGAAGGAGAGATCGCAGTCAAGAGATTGTCGAGAACTTCCCAACAAGGTATCGAAGAGTTCAAGAATGAAGTAAGCTTGATTGTAAAGCTTCAACATAGAAACCTTGTAAGACTTTTGGGATGCTGCATCGAAGGAGAAGAAAGAATGCTCGTCTATGAATACCTGCAGAATAAAAACCTCAACTATTTTGTTTTTGGTACTCCCTAATATAATACTTCTAGATAAAGATCAGAATCCAAAAATCTCAGACTTCGGATTAGCCCTTTTTTATGGTGCCTTATTATTAATGATTTTCATACAGTGGCTATATGGCTCCAGAATATGCCATTTATGGTAACTATTCGGTGAAATCTGACATCTTCGCATTCAGAGTGATGTTGTTAGAGATTGTGAGTAGGAGGAAGAACAGAGGCTCCAGCCACTTCAATGAAGACCCTAGCCTTTCAGGACATGTAATCTTCCTTCTATCGATGAACTAGAATATTGGCTGTTATGCTTCGAAAGCTAGCAGAATAGTATTATTTTGGCAGGCATGGCTGCTTCTAAGAGAAGACAACATTCTAAAGCTAATGAATGTTTGAGCGATTCGTTCATCAAATCTCAAGTGAAGAGATGCATAAATGTGGGGTTGTTATGCATTCAGAAAGTAGCAGAAGATAGGCCACTGATGTCATCAGTGGTTTTCATGTTAGGAAATGATGAAGCAATCATTCCTCAACCTAAAGAACCAGTATTCTTCCCAGAAGAGAGTTCAACTTCAATCGACAAAAGAAGTGTGTCTCGACAAATGATCACCATCACTGATTTGGAGGCCGGATGAGGATGTCTACTCTCAACATATACCACATAAAGTTGGATTGAACTAAACTTCAACCACAAAAAAACACCTTCTCCTTTGAACCTAGTAGGAACAATGCATTGATCATTTCCATTTTCATTGCCTATAGAACTCCAACCATGCAATAATGAGGCAAACACATTCTTAGTTAATTCCACTCGTCTATCCTATGTATTGCGAGCAATTAGGGCAGTAAACGAGCCAAGCTAATCGTGAGCTATTCAGAATTCAGCTCGATAAAAGTTCGTACGAGATCGTTTAGAGAAGCTCGTCGATTAAACTAACCAACCTTGAGCGTGAGAGTATTCAGCTCGTTATTAGTAAGTTACGACTTGTATTGTATACAATGATTAGTAATAAGTATCTAATTAACTTTATTTGCTATGGAAAATGATTAATATTATCTTATTATTGTGAATAATTCAAAAGAAAATAATTAGTACTACTATTTTAGATGTAAATTCAAATTTATAAAGTCTATTTTGTCTCGATTAGGCTCGAATAAGCTCGTGAGGCTCGAAGTATTCGATGCACAAAGTTTCGAGATTCGACTCGATAATAACCGAGCCAAGCTTGAGCACGACGGTATTGGCTCTGCTTGGTTCAATTACACCCTTAGGCCCTAGCCATATAGTTGCAATATAAATTCACAAAACAAAAGCCCAATTAACGACATAAATTCTAACAATTTATAATTGGCCCAAAACAATGAGAGGTAAATTCCAAGACCCATACATTTAATTAAAAAAAATTGTCAATTTTCTAAACTGATTCCTTTAACTTTTATTCCCTTCATTTCGTCGAATATGACACATTTTTTTTGGCACTTCTGGCACACTTTTCCACGCTTTTGATAATAGGTTTTAAAATGAATTTTTTTTAAAAAATTCTTTTACGGGATACTCTGATAGTCGTAGTATCCTGTAAAAGAAAAAAATCTTTAAAAATCTATTTTAAAACCTATCATCTTCATCAAGAAGTGCGGAAAAGAATGTCAAAATTGCCAAAAAGAAATGTATCGTATTCGACCAATGTTTTCAAACCCGGATCGGACCGGCCAGTCTGGCCGGTTTAACCGGGACCCGGTCGGCTACCCGGTCCGGTTCTCTGGTAGCCGAGTCTTTCATATGACCCGGAGTGAACCGGTCAGACCCGATTAAACCCGGTCAAACCTGCTGGAACCGGCGAACCGGTTCACTACACAATTAAAAAAAATGTGTCGTATTCGACCAATGTTTTCAAACCCGGATCAGACCGGCCGGTCGGACCGGTTTAACCGGGACCCGGTCGGCTACCCGGTCCGGTTCTCTGGTAGCCGGGTCTTTCATATGACCCGGAGTGAACCGGTCAGACCCGGTTAAACCCGGTCAAACCTGCTGGAACCAGCGAACCGGTTCACTACACAATTAAAAAAAAACTTTGTAATCATTGAGATTTGAACTTGAGACCTCTTGATTGATAGACTAATACAATAGCCATTTTGACTACACATCTGCATGTTATTAGTTGCGAAAATAAATATATTTAATCATGTAATATTACTGAAATCAATCTTGAATTACTTTTTATCATGTTATTTGCAATTAATATTTTTTAAATGGTAAATTTTGGTCTATTTGTATTTTTTAATAAAATGATATATAAATAAAAAGGACAATTATAATAACAAAAGGGGAGCATATTAAAAGAATGAATTGGAGATTTGTACATGTTTATTTTGATGTAAAAACACTTCATCTTAATATCTTTTTCATGCAAGTTGAGCAAATATTATTATTTTATATATATTTATATTTATTTCAATTGATATAAGTATAAAATTTAAAACATATTGATAACTCAAATATTTATATATTTTATAAAATATTATATATATTAATATATTTACGGGTCTCCCGGGTTTTTAAGAACGGGTCAACCAGTCGACCCGGTGACGTGGTGACCCACTTGAGCAACTGGGTCGACGTCCGATCCGGTTTTTAAAACATTGTATTCGACGGAATTAAGGGAGTATTATTTTGAAAAAGAACTACTGCTCCTCGAAATCCTCACTAATGTCGCAATCGCAATTAGAACTAAAATTGACTAGTGAATAAAAAAAAATTAAAAAAAAGAAAGACGTATCACCAAATCCTTGTTGGAGGCCCACTAGAATTTGACAAGCTGATTTTTATACTCTTTCTTGTGTCCCTTGTGAACGATAAAGTCGATGCTACATCGACCCCAGGTACACTTCTTCCGCCAATGACTGACACCTGTCTTCCCCTATTAAAAAATTAATATCGCTGATTTTAAAATAAATCGGCGGCTCGGCTCGGCTCTCCTATATATCTAGCCCTCCTTTTCAATATTATACACACGGAGTCAATGCATAATTTGGGACTTCCACTTGTACAATATGAGAAAAGTAGTACTCCCTCTCTCTCACCTAATTAGTTCACTTTTCCACCTAATTAATTTATATTTATTATTTTATATTTTATATATAAATATAAAAGTGGATTAATTAGATAGGATGGAGGGAGTAGTATTTTTGGCACAAATTAATTGTTTAATTGAAGAAAGGGAACGAAACCACTTATCTAGTGGTTTTTGAATTTACCTTTTTGTAACTTCTGATTCTCTCTATAAAAAAAATAATGTGGAGGATATTTTCGAGGAAAGATGGATTTTTTTATTTTATTTTTTGTTTTGTTTTGTTATGGTGAAATATTTAAAATATTTTGTTATTGTTTGTGGGAGCGCTTTTTTTCGTGAGTTATATTAAAAAAAAATAAAAATTTCTAATTAATTTTCAAAAAATGTACAATATCAAATGTTAATGATAATTACAAGTTTAATATTTGTAGTAAGTGGATATCAAAGTAGTATAGGGTATTACTTTTTATAGTGTAAAATAGATTGAATATAAAATTGTACTCTCTTCGTCCACAATTTACAGACACTATTATTATATTGGGACGTCCATGATTTACTGAACATTTCCATTTTGAACGTAGGACCCCATAATCATTTTAACATTTTAACAATTTATCACTCTACTTTTTAAAACTTTGTCACTTTAATAAAATTAAAAATATTAGATGGGCCCACAATTATTAAACGGATTACTTTAATACTTTAACACTTTAATTTATTAATACATCATCAAAACACATTAAATTTCGTGCCCAAATTTTTTAGTCCAATAAATTATGGACGGAGGGAATATTTTAGTTTGAGTTTTGAGATTAGAAAATGAATGATAGAGATAGGGTCTACCTCCAAAAACAGGTTATGCACAAATACTGTAGACGTACGAAAAGGAAAATTGTGCACAAATATTGTGCATGGAGATAATATTAATTGTTGCACCATGTTTAATATGATAATTCATAAATTAAAAATATTATGCATGAATTTTTTATTTTTTTTATTTATTTTTTTATCAGGCAAACACAATACACTCACACGCACGCACCCGGAGTGAATATTATGCATGAAATTAAGTCACTAGTTGATATAATTAGTTATATTTGTTTTGGTGTCATGTTGTTCGTTGTTGAATAATTGTAAGAGAGGTTGTGGAAGTTTAAGAGTTCAATTTAATTTAAGATTTCAACAATAAATAATTTATATAAGTAGACTAAATCATGATCTTCACCTCGTTAGCTAAAACATTTAAGCCAAGCTTGAACACCGCGATATTCACCATGTAAACTCGTGAACAAGTTCGATATATGATTTAACTTGAAATGTAAAATTATTAAGTCATTACAACTTATATATATATATGTATATATATATATATATATATATTGATAATTGTATTAACTATCTAATCAATGTTTTTTTTTGTAATAATGTTATTTATAATAATTAATAATTGATACTTTTAGTTAATAGTATATCATTATTATCATACTATGTAGAGAAACTCATAAATATTATAAAGAATATATAATTGATATTTTAACAAAACTCTAAATTTGAAAAAGCTTGTGTCAACTCGATAAAGTCATGAATCTCGATACTAAAATAGTCAAGCTGGAACACAATATTATTCGGCTCGTGGACAACCATAATGACCCTTTGAGATATATTTTAAATAAATTTTAACGAGAACGTTAAATCAGTCTTTGTTCATTAAAAATGACATTCATCAAATAGTTATACCCATTTTTAATGTGAAACAACTGATTTTTCGACTCACTAATGCATACATTATAATATTTTATATCTAGATAATGTTTAATTAGTCTGAATTTACATCATAATTCAAGATGTATTGAGGCTAAAAGAAAAAATTAAGAATTTCGAACTTATTTTTTAGAATATAATTTTAACCTAAGTTAATTTATAATTTATCTAGAGTATATGAATAAAAGAAGTGTTGCATAGTAGAAAATGTTGCATTATTATAATAAAATTGATATTAATATCAAAAGGTTCGATTTTGTTAAAAGCTCATTGGAGCTCGAGCTCGTTAGTTAGACGGGCCGAGCTTGAACACTATAATATTTAGCTTGTTAGCTTGTGAACAAGCTCAATGTATTATTCAGCTTGAAAATTTATCATTTTAAGTAGTTAATACTTACGTACTATAATTATTGATAATTGTATTAAATCTCTAGCTAATACATTTGTTTATAGCATAATCACACCTATATATATATTTGAATATTTGATGATCAAACGTCGTTCCTAATTAAGCAAATTTATCATACCAATATTATTGCTTGTGTATTTATATCTAGAGATATTAATTTAGCACGTAACTGACTTGTTGACTCAAATAGCCTAAAACAAGGTTGATTAGGGCTAAAAAATTATAGCTCGATAGGATCGGGACCGAAAAAAAAGCCCGAGCCCGATATAGTTAGACCGAAAAGCCCATGGGTTGGCCCCAGTGGGGTGGCCATGTGTCAAAATTAATGTATTTTTTTTATTATTTTACTTATGAATTTGATAATTATGTCGTATTTTCAATTATTATTTAGTACTCCCTCCGTCCCTTTCAAGTTGAGTCATTTCTTTTCATCATTTGTGGCAAGCGTTTTCAAGCATTTTGATGATGAATTTTAAAATAATTTTTTAAAGAATTTTTTATTTTACGGGATACTACGGATACTACAATACTCGTAGTATCCCGTGAAAGAAAAATACTTCAAAAATTTATTTTAAAACGTATCTTCAAGACGCTTGAAAACACTTGCCACATATGTTGAAAAAAAATGACTCAACTTGAAAGGGATTGAGGGAGTATGTTTCAATATTTTCTTTATGAAAATGTGATCATCATTTTTAAGTTCTATAAGTTTTCCCTTCAACACTTAGTGAAAATTAAAATAAAAATTAATATTTAGAAAAGGATGTTTGTGACATTATCAATATTTACGAAATTATTTATTAAGTTTATACAAATATCTATTGAAACAATGCTTATTATTATGTTAATGTGAAGTCAATTTTGTTTTTTTAAACTCTTTGGCTCAATGGGCTAGACTGAGAGGGTTAGGGCCAAAAATATTTAGCCCGAAAAACAAAAGCCGTTTGATCCGAATCGAATAGCCCAAAACTAAAATAGGTTTGACCCAAAACTGAATGAGTTGGCCTAATTAGCATCCCTACTTATATCATTGAATAGCATTTCTCCCCTTTTTAATGATCGTTGCTACTAGTACCAATAAATTAAACTTTGGCTATCTATACGAAATTAAGAAAAAATACAACACAAACAGCGTATGCTAAAAAAAAATCATTTTTATAAATAATAATAAATGGTTAATTTCTAGTATATTTATTAATAAAATCTATTTATAGGATAAAAATTCATCTAAATAAATTATTTCTTGTATTTAAGGACACGACTTAGACAATAGCAAAACACAAATAATTGAATTTCTTACACACTTATAAGTCGAGAAACACATTTAAAATAACTTTAAAGTAAATTGAAAATTGAATTATCACAACAACGATGAATGGTATAAGTACAAACACAATAATGATGGCATGATAAATAAATTATTTCATTCATCATTTTTTTTTTCTGACCATGGTATTCGTTTCATTAACGTTCCCTTTCTTTCTTTCTTTTTCGGACATTAAGCCCATTAAGTACATTTATTTATTTTATCCACAATTCAGGTGATCTCTAACTATAAAGTTTGTTTTACTGCATGTTATACTTCAAAATACAGTATTGTATACTTTATTTTGGAATTTCATTCTAAACACGTACTCTATATACATATTCTATTT
This sequence comes from Mentha longifolia, assembly GCA_001642375.2. NCBI lineage: Eukaryota > Viridiplantae > Streptophyta > Magnoliopsida > Lamiales > Lamiaceae > Mentha > Mentha longifolia. The sequence goes on along the minus strand of CM038113.1, from coordinate 41,654,529 downwards.
GTAATTTTTCATTTATTTTATATAATTAACATTTATTAATAATGTATCACAAATATTGAATAATTAATAAAATTAGTTATTAAATAATACTACCTCCGTCATTTTCAAGTTGTTACACTTTTTTCAGCAATTTTTTCAAGCGTTTTCGAGCGTCTTGATGATTTTAAAATAACTTTTTAAAGAATTTTTCTTTTACGGGATATTACAAGTGTTTTAGTATCCCGTAAAAGAAAAAATTCTTAAAAAAAATATTTTAAAACTCATCAAACACGCTCGAAAACGCTTGCAAAATTTGTTGAAAAAAGTGTAACAACTTAAAAAGGATGGAGGTAGTATGAATTAAATATATGTAGATTGTTAATTTTTTGTTGATATAAATCAAATATGTAAAATTAAATATAAATTCTAAAATTGAATAATAAATAAAATATATAATTAATAATAATTACAAATCAAATTATATAAATGAAATTTAGTTAAATTATTATTTTTATAGTTTAATATTGTCCAAATAATAAAAATAGAGTACAGTTGGAATGCACTCCATACTCTAAAATGGAGTATTACTCCATAATGAAGCATGCATTGGAGATGCTCTCAGCAATCATATGGATTCGGTGCACCACGTTCATCCACGTGCCTACGTAAAATTCTCTGATTTAGACACAAAATCGATTTTGAGGTGGCATATACTTTTCTTGATAGACATGAATAACATCAAACGTCTCATTCGGTTTTCAGGCCATCCCTATCGGACTTGGGCTATTTTCAGTTCGGGTTGATCAGATTAAAATATTCTGGCTCTAACATTATTTCGATTTGAGGTGACCCATTGGCCAAAAAGTTTTAGAAATTATCACAGTATATATCGATAAGTATGATTGACAAACAATGATTTTCAGGCCAACCCTGCTGGCCTTAGACTATTTTCGGTTTGAGTTGATCAGGTTAAGCTGTTTTCAAGTTAACATATTTTGGCCCTAATACTATTTCAATTTTGAGGTGGCACATTAGCCATGACGTTTTTGAAATTCTTTTAGTATGTATCGATAACTATGATTGTCAATTTTTTGTAACAAAAAATATATTTTTAATTTTTGAACTGATTTTGAGGTAGCCCGTTGACCAATATGTTTTTAAAATTCTTTTAATATGCACCGATAGCTATAATTGTCAAATTTTTGTAACAAAAAGTATATTTTTAATTTAAGACACTTGATAATATATTAGACACAGAATCGATTTTGAGGTGATCCGTTAGCCAATAAGTTTTTGAACTATTTTAGTATTTATTGATAGCTATAATTATCTATGTAAAAAAATTATTTTTGATTTAAGACACTTGACAGTATACTTGGCGATACATATTATACATTATTTAATATTGTTATTTATAAAATATATTATAAAATAATACTCGTCGAATTTCGACGACGTACGGAGTAGTTTATTTAATTATGGAAAAAGCTAGCTGCATCTACCGTTATGTCACGTAATATAATTTAAATATTTTTCTCTACTAATTTTTCAATCATCAAAAATATTAAAATCTGTCTCATTAAAGTTGAAGAATGTCATCATTGGAGTATTTAATTTCTGATCAATTATGGACGTTGTTGGATAATCTTAGTTTTTACCAAGCTCACATATTTTATTTTCATGGATATGGAGAAACTTTTAAAACTATATACCTTTAAAAACTTTACGTTTTTACTCTTAAAAAAAAAAAAAAAAAAAACTTTACGCTGGAAGTTGCAGGATGTATGATTGATAAGGAGGGCTAGATACTGTATATAGGAGAGCCGAGCCGAGCCGCCGATTTATTTTAAACCAGCGATAATAATTTTTTAATAGGGGAGGACAGGTGTCAGTCATTGGCGGAAGAAGTGTACCTGGGGTCGATGTAGCATCGACTTTACCCTTGTGAACTTTGATTTACTATTTTTTTCAGCAATTCTATTAAATAATTTTAAATTGTTTGAATTTTGTGAAAATTCGTTGGACTTTGAATAAAGTGTACACAGAGTTCCCATGCAGATGATGCTCAATTGAAGTAGAGAATGATGCATGTTTAGCCATTTCATATTTAGTCAACTTAGAACAGTTCGAGTCTTTTGCTATAATTGCTCACATTTGTATTTTGCTTTTCTCCTCAAAAAAAACAAACTGAAAACACAAACTGTATTTTGCCATTGAAGAATGGAGGATCTCATGCTCAACAGATTCCTCTTTAATCTGCTACTACTATTCATCACTTACCTCAAATTCAGTGACGCAGTAGATACTCTTTCTCAAACTGAAACACTTCGTTCTCGGCAAACTTTAGTTTCCCAGAACCAAGTTTTCGAGGTCGGCTTCTTCAATCCCGGTGCATCCACAAACAGTTTCTTTGGTATTTGGATCAAAACCACACCCAAAGTTGTAGTCTGGGTTGCAAACAGAAATAATCCGATCACCGATCCACGAGGCGTCGAGTTTTCGGTTTCTAGAAATGGAAGTCTTGCTATAAACAGAACTGGAAGCATGATATGGTCCTCAAATCCATCAGTGGTGGCATCAAATCCAGTTCTGCAGCTCCTTAATACCGGAAACCTGGTTCTTGTAGATAAAACAACAGATAAAAGGTACTTATGGCAGAGTTTTGATTTCCCAACTGATAACTGGCTACCAGGAATGAAGCTGGTGGATGACAGTGATGCTGGTGTGGAGAAATTTCTGCAGTCGTGGAGGAATCCCGACGATCCTTCGCCTGGAGAGTTTGTTTACAGGATCGAAAATGAGGGCTTGCCTGAATTGGTGCTGTTAAGAGAGGGAAAGAAGATGTTTAGAACTGGAACTTGGAATGGGGACTCTTTTGGTGGGATTCAAGATTTACCGAATGGCACCGTGGTTGATTATTCTATCCGAGACGGGAGGTTGATATATTTAGCAAGGCCTGTTTTCAGCTCAGCTTTCTCGAGATTGGCACTCGAACCATTCGGCTTGCTGCAGAGGTATAACTTGAATGCGAGGAGAGATACGTGGAACGCCATCATAGAGTACCCAAGAGATAAGTGCGATGAGTACAGCAATTGCAGTCCAAATGCTTTGTGCAGCACTGAGAAAACACAGGTTTGTGAGTGTTTCAGAGGATTTTCACCCAAGTCTCCGGATGATTGGAACGGTCAGGATTGGAGCGGAGGATGCGATAGAATTACACCGTTGGATTGTGAAGGTGGCGATGGTTTTGTAGAGGTTAGAAAGGTAAAATATCCTGATCTGTTGAGATTTTGGTTGAATAATAGCATGAGTCTTGAAGAATGCAAAGCTGAGTGCTTGAAAAACTGTAGCTGCACCGCTTGTGCGAATCCATACATAACTAATGGAGGCAGTGGCTGCTTGATGTGGTTCGATGAGCTCATCGATATCAGACAATTTCCTGAAGCAGATGATAAGCAGAACATATATATTAGAGTACCACCTTCAGAACTAGGTAAATATCATCGTCTGAAACTCTAATGATTGATTTTTCTGCAAAAGTTGTTTCTCTTATATATTATGATTTTTAAGCTACAAGATTATGTGCTATGTATATGGAACTAAACACAAAAGTCCATTTTAAACCTTGAATGAGGACGAAAAATAGGATTACGGTGTTCTTTCCTCGTATAGTCTCTGCATTTGTTTTCTTTATAGAACAAAGCTTCAGAACTAATATCATTGCATTGGTTGGACTAGCAGGTTCTACCACCAATGGAGAAGAAGGGAAGGAAGAAAGGAAGAGCGGTGCTAAAAAGCTGGTGGTGATATTTATTGCCTCTGGAGTGTTAACTTTAGCACTTATCGTTGGAGGCGTACTATTAATCATAAGGCAGAAACGACAAGGTAAAGACACTGAGTTATCTTGTAGTCTATTATTTTCTTAACAATGTATAGTTCAACACATGCAGAGGACAGACCTAGAGGAAGTAACACTTAATTTTTGCCCTCTTACAGCATCAAAAAGTAAAAATGAAGATATAGAACTGAAAATATTCAAGCTGGAAACTATTGTGGCTGCAACACACAACTTCTCATGGAAAAACATGATCGGAGAAGGAGGTTTTGGCCCAGTTTTCAAGGTAATGTAAAACATGACCGAGTTCCTAGCATATCATGAACATCAAGATTGAAATTCTGACACGTACCGTACTTAATATGCACGAGCAGGGGAATTTGTGTGCAGAAGGAGAAATCGCAGTCAAAAGATTGTCGAGAGCTTCACAGCAAGGCCTCGACGAGTTCAAGACTGAAGTTACCTTGATTGCCAAACTTCAACATAGAAATCTTGTCAGGCTGTTGGGATGCTGCATTGAAGGAGAAGAAAGAATGCTCATCTATGAATACCTGCACAATAAAAGCCTCGATTATTTTGTTTTTGGTACACCCTGCATTTCTCTTTGCATTCTTTTTGATTAAACATGGCTAAAAGAATTTGATCAAATTTCAAAGAGATTGAAGCACCCAATTCATAAAGTGTTGAATTTACTCGCAGATCAAACCCGAAAGAAGCTCTTAACATGGCCTATGCGTTTTGACATAATCCTGGGAATTGCGAGAGGACTGTTATATCTCCATCAGGACTCCAGGCTAAAGATTATCCATAGGGATCTCAAAACGAGCAATATCCTTCTCGATAAAGATCTGAACCCAAAAATCTCAGACTTCGGTTTAGCTAGAATTTTCGGAGAGGGACAGTCTCTTGCTAGAACAAGACGAGTTGCTGGGACATAGTAAGTCTACTTCTATAGCAATTAGCAAGCAATCTGTTAACTGTTATGGTGCCTTTTAACTAATAACATTATATGCAGTGGCTACATGGCTCCAGAATATGCTATTTACGGGAAGTATTCGGTGAAATCTGACATCTTCAGCTTGGGAGTGATATTACTAGAGATTGTGAGCGGAAGGAAGAACAGAGGCTCTGGCCACAGCGACGAAGACCACAGCCTTTTGGGAAATGTAATTTTCTCATATCATCATCAATGAACTAATGATTCTATATTTAGCAAGCTGAGGGAAATACTTTTGCAGGCATAGTTCCTATGGAGAGGAAACAAAATTCTGAAGCTAATGGATGAATGTTTGAGCGATTCGTGTATCGAATCTCAAGTGAAGAGATGCATACAAGTGGCATTACTATGCGTTCAGAAATTAGCAGAAGATAGGCCAGTGATGTCATCAGTGGTTTTCATGTTAGGAAATGATGAAGCAATCATTCCTCAACCGAAAGAACCCGGATTTTTCCCAGAAAAGAGCTCGAGATGCGAAACAAGTGCGTCTCAAGAAACTATCACCATCACAGATTTGGAGGCCAGATGAGAAGCTCTCAAGTCTCAACATACTATAAGTTTCTTTTCTCAGCATGTAAATATCGCAAATTGATTATGAAGATGATGATTGATTGTTCCAAAACCGATGTACAAGTTTCTAAAACTTTCGGAAAGTTTAAAACGCTAAATGGCCACTAGTTTGTTAGTAAGCTGGGCTCTTTCGAAATTTCCGGTCCGTAATCAGGCTATCATGCGAAATTAGTTATTCAAGTTTCAGACTTGAAAAAACAAACTTAAATCAGTACAGGATTGCTTCTGTGAGACACTAGTTCTTCCACGATTTAATTGGATTTGACGTATTATTATTATTATCGCTATTCGCTAACTAGTTGTTCTTACAGCAGTCATTTACAGTAGTAGTAAGAATCAATCAATTAACAGAGAGCACGTACCAGAAACAAACACGAAATGAATTGAAAGGCATGAATGGCGAAGAACGGCGGAAGGCGGAGAAGACTGCCGTACGAAAACGGCGGGCATCAGTTGCGCGGCATCCGCTGCTTCTGGCTCCAAATTTGAAATATTACTGTAATAAAAGGTATAAATTGAAGTTAGGGCTCTGATTCCCCAAATCGAACTTTCATAATTCGATCGAGCCCCTTACTAATTTTAATACAGAAACTATACCCCAAAAATGTTAACAAATTGCCGGGAAAAATGTTAATCATATCATAACCGTTTGCAATGGCTATACTATTCATTTCTTCTCCCTATGTGCTGCCGATAATTTTTATTTTTTTTTTTAAACTGTTTTAATTTTCTAGATTGTATAAAACTTCGAAATGAATCTATGAGTATACTTGAAAATAAAAATTCGATAATTAAGCCTTCCTAATTTCAACTAATTGTCTTCTTCTTTTGACTAGGAAACAAAGTTGTTTCAGTCCAAAAACTAAAATAGAATATTTTTGGAAAATAAATAAATAAAAAACTTTATCAATCTAAATCCTAAACACCAAATCTCCGATATCTCCCTCAATTTCTCTTAACTATCCAACCTAAATTTCTATGCAATTAGAGGCTCATAATTAACATACCCAGTTCCTTCTAAAATGATTCCTTAAACTTTATATGATGTCGCAATCGCAAGTAGAGATAAAATCTACTGGTTAATAAAAAGAAAGAAAGACGTATCACCAAATCCTTGTCGGAGGCCCACTAGAATATAACTAGCTGGTTTTCCACTAGAATTTGATTAGCACTTCTATCAAATAATTTTAAATTGTTGAATTTTGTGAGAATTTGTTGGACTTGTCGATAAAGTGATACAGTGTTCCAAATTCAGATGCTGGATTGAAGTAGAGAAGGTTCTATATTTAGTCAACTTAGAACAACTCAAGTCTTTTGCTAATTCTTCGGAAAATTCTTCACATTTGTATTTTGCTATTCTCCTTAAAAAACAAACTGTATTATGCCATTGAAGAATGGAGGATCTCATGCTCAACAGAATCCTCTTCAATCTGCTACTACTATTCATCACTTACCTCAAATTCAGTGATGCAGTAGATACTCTTTCTCAAACTGAAACAATTAGTTCTGGGCAGACTTTAGTTTCCCAGAACAAAGTTTTCGAGGCCGGCTTCTTCAGTCCCGGTGCGTCCACAAACAGTTTCTTCGGGATTTGGTTCACAACCACGCCCAAAGTTGTGCTCTGGGTTGCAAACAGAAACAATCCGATCACCGATTCACGAGGTGTCGAGTTCTCGATTTCTAGAAATGGAAGTCTTGCTATAAACAGAAGTGGAAGCATAATATGGTCCTCAAATCCATCAGTGGTGGCATCAAATCCAGTCCTACAGCTCCTAGATACTGGAAACCTGGTTCTTGTAGAGAACGCGATGTCAACACCAGGCTACTTATGGCAGAGTTTTGATTTCCCAACTGATACCTGGATGGCAGGAATGAAGCTGGTGGATGACAGTGATGTTGGCGTGGAGAAATTTCTGCAATCATGGAGAAATTCCGAAGATCCTTCTCCCGGAGAGTTTGTTTACAGGATCGAGAACCGGGGTTTGCCTGAGTTGGTGCTTTTAAGAGAGGGAAAGAAGAAGTATAGGTCTGGAACTTGGAATGGGGTTTCTTTAGGTGGGATTGAAATACCAAATGGTACTGTGGTTGATTATTCTCTCAGAGACGGGAGGTTGATATATTTAGCAAGACCTGTTTTAAGCTCCGGTTTCTCAAGAATGACACTCGAACCATCAGGTTTACTGCAGAGGTATAACTTGAATGCAAGAAGAGATACATGGAATGCCATCATAGAGTTTCCGAGAGATAAGTGCGACGAGTACAGAAATTGCGGTCCAAATGCTTTGTGCAGCACTGAGAAAACACAGGTTTGTGAGTGTTTCAGAGGATTTTCACCCAAGTCTCCGGATGATTGGACGATCAGATGGAGCGGAGGATGTAATAGAATTACACCGTTGGATTGTGAGGCGAGAGATGGTTTTGTAGAGGTTAGAAAGGTAAAGTATCCTGATCTGTTGAGATTTTGGTTGAATAATAGCATGAGTCTTGAAGAATGCAAAGCTGAGTGCTTGAAAAACTGTAGCTGCACCGCTTGTGCTAATCCCTACATAACTAATGGAGGCAGTGGCTGCTTGATGTGGTTCGACGAACTCATCGATATCAGGCAATTTCCTGAAGCAGATGATAAGCAGAACATATATATTAGAGAACCATCTTCAGAACTAGGTAAATCTTTTCTGTCATCAAGCTCTTGAGATCCCTTAATCATCGCCCAAAACTCTCAAGATTGATTTTTCTGCAAAAGTTGTTTCTGTTAGATATTAAGATTTTTAAGCTACAAAATTAGGTGCTATGTATAGGGAACTAAACATAATAGTCCATTTTAAACCTTGATTGAGGAGGAAAACTAGGTTTATAATGTTCTTTCCTTGTATAGCCTCTTTGTTTGTTTTCTTTATAGAACAAAGTTCCAGAACCAATATCATTGCATAAGTTGGTAATATACTAGCAGGGTTCTACTACCAATGGAGAGGAAGAGAAGGAAAAAAGGAAGAGCAGGGCTAAAAAGCTGGTGGCGATTTTTATTGCCTCTGGAGTTTTAACTTCAGCACTTATCGTTGGAGGTGTACTATTTATCATAAGGCGGGAAAGACAAGGTATGGACACTGAATTATCTTGTAGTCTATTATAGTTTTTTAACAATCTATGCTTAATTTTTGCTCTCTTACAGCATCAAAAAGTAAAAATGAAGATATAGAACTGAAAATGTTCAAGCTGGAAACTATTGTGGCTGCAACACACAACTTCTCTGGGAAAAATATGATTGGAGAAGGAGGTTTTGGGCCAGTATTCAAGGTAACATAATACATGAGAGAGTTCCTAGCAGAACATGAACAGCAAGTTTGAAATTCTGACTTGTACCTTAACATGCATGAGCAGGGAAATTTGAGTGCAGAAGGAGAGATCGCAGTCAAAAGATTGTCAAGAACTTCCCAACAAGGTATTGAAGAGTTCAAGAATGAAGTACTCTCGATTGCCAAACTTCAACATAGAAACCTCGTCAGGCTGTTGGGATGCTGCATTGAGGGAGAAGAAAGAATGCTCATCTATGAATACCTGCACAATAAAAGCCTCGATTATTTTGTTTTCGGTACACCCTATATTTCTCTTTGTTCTTTTGTTAAACATGGCTAACAGAATTTGATCAAATTTCAAGGAGATTGAAGCATCCAATTTTCAAAGTATTAAATTTACTCGCAGATCAAAACCAAATGAAGCTTTTAACATGGCCTATGCGTTTTGACATAATCCTGGGAATTGCGAGAGGACTGCTATATCTCCATCAAGACTCTAGACTAAAGATTATCCATAGGGATCTCAAAACAAGCAATATCCTTCTTGATAAAGATCTGAATCCGAAAATCTCAGACTTCGGTTTAGCTAGAATTTTTGGAGAGGGACAATCTATTGCCTAGAACAAGACGAGTTGCTGGGACATAGTAGTTTTCTTCCATAGCTAGCAATTTCATACCTTTTATGGTACCTTATAACTAATAACATTATATGCAGTGGCTACATGGCTCCAGAATATGCTATTTACGGGAAGTATTCGGTAAAATCTGACATCTTCAGCTTGGGAGTGATACTGCTAGAGATTGTGAGTGGAAGGAAGAACAGAGGCTCTGGCCACTGCGACGAAGACCGTAGTCTTTTGGGAAATGTAATTTTCTTGTATCATCATCAATGAACTAATGATTCTATATTTAGGAAGATGACGAAATACTTTTGCAGGCATGGTTCCTATGGAGAGGAAACAAAATTCTAAAGCTAATGGATGAGTGTTTGAGCAATTCATACATCGAATCTCAAGTGAAGAGATGCATACAAGTGGCATTACTATGCGTTCAGAAATTAGCAGAAGATAGACCAGTGATGTCATCAGTGGTTTTCATGTTAGGAAATGATGAAGCAATCATTCCTCAACCCAAAGAACCCGGATATTTTCCAGAAGAGAGCTCGAGGTGCAAAAAAAGCAAGTCTCAAGAAACGATCACCATCACAGATTTGGAGGGCAGATGAGAAGGTCTCTACATACTATAATTTTCTTTCCTCTGCATGAATATATAACAAATTGATTACGAAGATGATGATCGATGGTTCCAAAACCGATGTACAAGTTTCTCAGACTTTCGGAAAGTTTAACACGATAAACGGCCACTGTTTTGTTAGTAAGCTGGGCTCTTTCAAAATTTCCAGTCCGTGATCAGGTTATAATGATTCCCCAAATCAAACTTCCATAATTTCGATCGAGTTTAATACGGAAACTTACCCCAAAACGTTAACCAACTATTCATCCTTTTTCTCATAGTATAAGTAGAACCTATTCGTTTTATGTTAATCAACTATTTATCTTTAGGGGCGTTTACTTTGGTTAATTAGGCCAGATGGAACTAGAATAATCCTATCAAATCCTATGTTTTATCACATCCCATGGGATTAGTCGTATCCCTCAAAGTAAACGTCTCTTACAGTTTTTCGGTAAAATAGTAGAACCAATCGGAGAACGCCACAAGAAGAGAAATCGGTTATGAATATCTCTATTTCCTCCCTGCTTCCCTCTGAAATGACTGACTACTTCACCTGTTACTCATGTCAAAATCGCAAGTAGATCCCATATTGACTAGATAATTAAAAAGAATTCTTTCTTGGAGACCCACTAGAATTTAAATAACGGTTTTTCTACACGTTCTTGTGTCCCTGGTGTACTTTTATTTAGTAGTTTATTTTAGCAGTTTCATAAAGTTTTTATTTCAATTTTTGGAGAAATTTTATAAAGTAGTTTTAAATTGTTGGTTTTGGTGAAAATTTGTTGGAATTGTCAATATAGTCAAAAATAGAGTTCCCATTGCTGATGCTGCAATGAACTGGAAAAGGATGGCGCCTGTCAGCACTTTCCTATTCAGTCAACTTAGAACAACTCGAGTCTTTTGCTAAAACTATTCACATTTGCTTTAGCTGCATCCATTTGTATTTTGATATTCTCCTAAAATAGAACAAACTGTGTCCTGCTATTGATGAATGGAGGATCTCATGCTCAACAAAATCCTCTACAATCTGCTACTACTATTCATCACTTACCTCAAATTCAGTGATGCAGTAGATACTCTTTCTCAAACTGAAACACTTGGTTCTGGGCAGACTTTAGTTTCCCAGAACCAAGTTTTCGAGGCCGGGTTCTTCACTCCAGGAGCATCCACAAACAGTTTCTTTGGTATTTGGTTCACAACCACGCCCAAAGTTGTAGTCTGGGTCGCAAACAGAAACAATCCCATCACTGATTCACGAGGAGTCGAGTTCTCAATTTCTAGAAATGGTCTTGCTATAAATAGAAGTGGAAGCATAATCTGGTCGGCAAATTCATCAATGGTGGCATCAAATACCGTTCTACAGCTCCTTGATACTGGAAACCTGGTGCTTGTAGAGAACACAACGACGGATCAAAGGTACTTATGGCAGAGTTTTGATTTCCCAACTGATACCTGGCTACCAGGAATGAAGTTGGTAGATGATAGTGATGCTGGTGTGGAGAAATTTCTGCAGTCGTGGAGGAATTCCGATGATCCTTTGCCTGGAGAGTTTGTTTACAGGATCGAAAACCAGGGGCTGCCTGAATTGGTGGTTTTAAGAGAGAAAAAGAAGATGTTCAGAACTGGAAGTTGGAATGGGCTCAATTTTGGCGGGATGCCACCCATGCCAAATGGCACTGTGGTTGACTATTCTTTCAGAGATGAGAAGCTGATATATTTAGCAAGGCCTATTTTCAGCTCAGCTTTCTCGAGATTAACACTCGAACCATCAGGTTTGCTACAAAGGCATAACTTGAATGCAAGACGAGATACGTGGAATGCCATCATACAATACCCGACAGATAAGTGCGATGAATACAGTAACTGCGGGCCAAATGCTTTGTGCAGCACCCAGAAACCACAGGTTTGTGAGTGTTTCATAGGATTTTCCCCCAAGTCTCGTGAAGATTGGGACCGTCAAGATTGGAGCAGGGGTTGCCATAGAATTACGCCATTGAATTGTGAGAGTGGAGATGGTTTTGTAGAGGTTAGAGGGGTGAAGTATCCTGATATCTTGAGTTTTTGGCTTAATACAACTATGAGTCTTCAAGATTGCAAAGCCGAATGCTTGAGAAACTGTGAGTGCAGTGCTTGTGCTAATCCTTACGTGAGTAATGGGAGCAGCAGGTTGCTTGATGTGGTATGGTGATCTCCTAGATACCAGAGAATTTTCTGGAGCAGATATTATGCAGAACATCTACATCCGCGTACCAGTTTCAGAACTAGGTAAATCTTTTCTGTCAAGTAACTCTTGAGATCCTTTAATCATATTTTGAAACTCTGAAGACCGATTTTTCTGCAAACGTTCTTTATGTTAGATATCGATATTTTTAAGCTCTAGATCAGGTGCTATGCATAATAAGGAACTATACATAAGAGACCATTTTTTAACCCTGAATGTAATACTAGGACAATGATGTTATTTCCTTGTACAGTCTTGGTGTGTGTTTTGTCTTATGGGATAAAGCTCAAGAACCAAAATCATTGTGTTAGTTGGCAATATCCAAGCAGGTTCTACCACCAATGGAGAGGAAGAGAAAATTAAAAATAGTGCTAAAAAGCTGATGGCGATATTTGTTGCTTCTGGAGTTCTGAGTTTAGCACTATTCAGTGGTGGTCTACTTTTTATCATAAGGCGGAAAAGACAAGGTATCAGCTATGAGTTTTGTTGTAGCCTATAGTTTCTTAACAATCTATAGTTCTTCAACTCATGCAGAGGGCTGACCTTGAGGCGCTAACGCTTCATTTTTGCTATCTTGCAGCATTAAAAAGTAAAAATAAAGATATAGAACTGAAAATATTCAAGTTGGAAACTATTGTGGCTGCAACGCACAGCTTCTCCGGTAAAAACATGATTGGAGAAGGAGGGTTTGGCCCAGTTTTCAAGGTAATGTAAAACATGACAAAGTTCCTAGCATAACATGAACATCAAGATTGAATTCTGACACGTACCTTACTTAATATGCATGAGCAGGGTAATTTGTGTGCAGAAGGAGAAATAGCTGTCAAAAGATTGTCAAGAACCTCCCAACAAGGTCTTGAAGAGTTCAAGACTGAAGTTACCTTAATTGCCAAACTTCAACATAGAAATCTCGTCAGGCTTTTAGGATGCTGCATTGACGGAGAAGAAAGAATGTTGATCTACGAATACCTGCAGAATAAAAGCCTTGATTATTTTGTTTTCGGTACACCCTAATCTCTATCTCTCTTTGTTTTGTTTCTAATTACACTTGGCTAATTGCATTTTATCAAATTTCAAAGAGATTAAAGCATCCGATTCACAAACTATTGGATCACTTGCAGATGAAAACAAAAAGAAACTTTTAGCATGGCCTATGCGTTTTGACATAATCCTGGGAATTGCGAGAGGACTGCTATATCTCCATCAAGACTCCAGATTAAAGATTATCCATAGGGATCTCAAAACAAGCAATATACTTCTTGATAGGGATCTAAACCCAAAAATCTCAGACTTTGGTTTAGCTAGAATTTTCGGAGAGGGACAGTCTCTTGCTAGAACAAGACGAGTTGCTGGGACATAGTAAGTCTTCTACTATGGCAATTAGCAAGCAATCTGTTAACTGTTATGGTGCATTATAACTAATAACTTTTTACAGCGGCTATATGGCTCCAGAATATGCTATTTATGGGAAGTATTCGGTGAAATCTGACATCTTTAGCTTGGGAGTGATACTGCTAGAGATTGTGAGCGGAAGGAAGAACAGAGGCTCTGGCCACTGCGACGAAGACCATAGCCTTTTGGGAAATGTAATTTTCTTGTATTATCATCAACGAACTAATGATTTTATATTTAGAAAGCTGAGGGAAATATTTTTGCAGGCATGGTTCCTGTGGCGAGAGAACAGAATTCTGAAGCTAATGGATGAGTGTTTGAGCGATTCATACATCGGATCTCAAGTGAAGAGATGCATACACGTGGCATTACTATGCGTTCAGAAATTAGCAGAAGATAGGCCAGTGATATCATCAGTGGTTTTCATGTTAGGAAATGATGAAGCAATCATTCCTCAACCTAAAGAACCTGCATTTTTCCCAGAAGAGAGCTCGAGATGCGACAGAAGTGTATCTCAAGAAATGATCACCATCACCGATTTGGAGGCCAGATGAGAAGGTCTCGACATACTATAATAATCTTTTCTCTCCATGTAAATATCGCAAATTGATTATGAAGATGATGATCGATTGTTCCAACACCAATGTACAAGTTTCTCGGATATTCGGAAATTTTCAGTCCATAATTAGGCTATAATGCAAAATCAGTTTTTCAAAAGACTTGAAAATCTATCATAAAATCAAATTGTGTATGGCCTAAGTCAACTTTTAATTGCTAATTTGTTCTTCTTGCGGCAGTCATTTACCGTAGTATAAGAATCAATACATAATGCTGTTGTCGCTTTCAGCCGGGAAGAAGAGTACGTACCGGAAACAAACACGAAATGAATTGAGGCATCAAGGGCGGAGAACGGCGGAAGGTCAAGAAGACTGCCGTACGAAAATGGCGGGCACCTGTTTCGCGGCATTCGCTGCTTCTCGCTCCAAATTTGGCAACATAGGTGTAATTGAAGATTGAATTCGAAATTGAGGGTTAGGGCGGAATTAGGGCTCTGATTCCCAAATCGAACTTTCATAATTTCGATTGAGTCCCTTACTAATTTTAATACAAAACATTACCCCAAACATGTTGACCAATTATCAGAAAAAATGTTATCTCTGCTGAAATTTCAAATGCATCGTTTTCTCACGCACAAGTTGCTGAGATTATCGGAACTTCGGAATGTTGTTTTTTTGTGCAAATATACTACTCCATAGTTACTTCTTTTAGTAAAGACTTCAATAGTTCGTCATTTTCTATCACCACCTTTTGCACACGTGCTTGTAAAAGCACAACAAAACTTTATGTTGAATCTATTTGAAATTTTGAATTACTCGTACTACCTTTTTTTTCTCGAATGGACTTAAAAGGTATGCACACGGTCAAAGTCTTCAATATCTAAAATATACACGAGTTTGTTCCCGATAAATGGATATACTTTTTATTTTTGTCCGTTCATAAAATACAAATATTTGATACATGACTTTAAGGGCATGACTGATATGCATGAATGATTTAGGAATGAAATGACCATTCCTGCTTTCATTCCTAATCCTATGGTTGGTACTGATTTCCAGTCGGGAATAACTATTACCGTAGGAATTAGTAATCCCATGAACATGGATTAGGTATTAGCTAATCCTCACTGTCATGAATGAAATTTATTCGATTTTTAAAAATTAGTCTTACTTATGAGTTGTGATATTGATATAACTTTATTAAACTTTGTCGAGAACTTGTTCGGTTAGGTCGAGTCGGGTTGGGTCGGGCCCATTTTGGCCAATTGGGCCAAATGAAGAAATCTAACCTATATGATTTGTGTTTGGCTTTTTTGGACTGCAAGCGGATAGAGGTGGCAAAGAGACGGGCTAGCCCGGCCCGCTCCGAGCCCAATGAGCTTTTAGAAAGAAAAAAAAGGGACACACTTGGGTCAGCCGGAGGCACCGTGCGGCCGGGCTAAAACAATGATACTTTTATTCATATAGATTGACACTTTTCTGTATAAAGATTGACACTTTTAAAAATTGTCATTTTATTCGTAAAATAATTATGTTAAAGATTGACACTTTTATTCATATAAATTGACACTTTTCTGTATAAAGATTGACACTTTGGGCCCGGCCGCACGGTGCCTCCGGCTGACACAAGTTTTTGTCAAAAAAAAATATCAAATTTGATCGGGCCGATCCGAACTTTTGTCGAGTCAAAATTAATTATGAAATATTTCTACCCAAATTAATGTCATATTGTGAAATGATTATTGATCGGATTGAGCTAGCCTTGGGCCAGCCGAGTTTTACTTAATTTTGGGCGAGTCGACAAGCCCAACCCTCTACAACAATGTGCCTAGGTGAGCTAGACCTATAAACTCAACGGGTTTGAGCAGCTCTGATACTTTACATTATAATATAATTTAATTAAAAATTGATCATTCCATTCCTTGCGGACACCAGCCGTAAGAATTGAATAACTTGGTTTATTCTTTTCACATCCTCATTCCATTTCAAAATTCATTCAATTCCTGCTAAATTTCATTCCAGCATATCAGTCATCACCTAAATGAGACACTAACTCCATTTTAATACTATATGATACTCTACTTAAATGCTCATAACTACAAAATATTAAATCTCGTGTCTGAAAAATTGGAATCGGTAGTATTTGTTAGTCTAAGCTTTTTAATGCTAATTTATTTGTTTTTTTTCTTTTTAAGCAGAGGTCCTTTACCGTTACAGTAAAAATTAAAATAAAATAAAATAAAAAAGCCTCAAGTCGTAATTGAAAGAAACTCGAAAGAGAAGGAACGAATTGAAATAGAAACATATGAGTGGAAAATAAAATTGTCAACTTTCTTGAACGGATATGCGTTTCATGTCAATTGTCCATAACTGATTTTTCTAGTATGAATTCAAGAAAAACAATTTCATTGCCACGGAAGAAACTTCAAAGAATTCAAATACTTTGACATTTATGCAACTAACCTTTTTTTTATCTCTGAAAAACACCGAACTAAAAGGAAACTAACCCCTCTTATTTATATGCCAATCAAGGAATCAGCGCAGGGTCGAACTCGATTAGCCTTTGAAAATTTTCCAATTTGAATTTCCAGCCTTTCTCCCATTGTTCTACAGTCAAGAGTGATCAGCAGAAAAATCTCCATAGCTAAGATGGTGCACTTCTCTTTCACTAGAATCCTCTGTTCAATGCTTCACTACATCGCCTTTCTAAGTTTAACAGATGGTGCAGTTGACCATGATAGACTTTTCCCAGATCAACCCCTTGTTACTGGGCACGCTTCTTCTTTGGTCTCTCGAAACGAGGTTTTTGAAATGGGTTTTTTCAGACCTGGAAAATCAGTACATATATTCATGGGAATATGGTACAAGAGCACACCAGATGTTGTAGTCTGGGTCGCAAACAGAAACAACCCCATCTCTGACTCAGAATCACCGGTTTTCATGATCTCCAGAAACGGGAGCCTTGTTATAAGCGGTGGCGAAAGCATAATCTGGTCGATGAATTCAACAAAGGCAGCCACAAATCCAGTTCTACAGCTGCTGGATTCTGGAAACTTGGTTCTTGTGGACAACACAGAGGTAGAGTACCTATGGCAGAGTTTCGATTATCCAACTGATACCATGTTACCAGGAATGAAGATGGTGGACGACATTGATGCTGGCATAGAAAGATATTTGACATCATGGAGAAATACGGACGATCCTTCCCCCGGTGAATATCTTTACAGGATCCAAAATCAGGGCTTGCCAGTGCTGGTGATTCTGAGAGGGACTAAAAAAAGATTCCGAGTAAATCAGTGGAATGGGATATATTTTTGCGGTGGCATACGCTTTCCCAATGCCATATACAAACCAGAGTTGGTTTTCAAACAAGAGAGGCTGATATCCGTAGGGCAGCCTTACGAGAGCTCACTTCTCGTAAGAATTGTTTTCGATACATCTGGTGCACTCCAGCGCCATACCATGAATGTCAAAAAAAACAAGTGGAATCTTGCCATCACGTTTCCTCAAGATCCGTGCGATGAATATAATATCTGTGGTCCTAACAGCATCTGCACATTTCTCAGGCCAATTCGATGCCAGTGTTTCAAGGGATTTGCCCCAAATTTACAAAAGGATTGGGACCTTCAAGATTGGAGTGGTGGATGTGCTAGAACTAAACCATTGAATTGTGAGGGTGGGGATGGATTTCTAAAGGTTACAGGGGTAATGTATCCTGATATGTTGAGGTTTCGGTTAAATACAACAATGAACCTTGGCGATTGCAAAGCTGAATGCTCTAAAGACTGCAGTTGCACTGCATATGCTAATCAGTTCATCACTAATGAAGGCAGTGGCTGCCTCATGTGGTTCGGTGATCTCATCGACACCAAAGAACTTTCTGATGCAGATAGTAGGCAGAACATCTATATTCGCGTGCCAGTTTCTGAACCAGGTAAGTTGTTTCATAACTACCTGTTGCATATAAGATTTAGAGTAGCATATTTCAGACTACATGAAAGATTCAGCACTCAGATAAATGTTTTCATGCATATTGCGAGCCATTTGTGAACAAACTCAGAAGCTGCTTGGACTAATGACATGGCAATGATACATATGCATAAACCAAAGATTTGTGAAGTAGAGTACAAGCTATACTGTTATTTAGAACAAATGGGAGTGACTAGAGAGTGAAACTGAAGTAATGTAAAAGTAGATTATAGCCTTATGAAACATATTTATGGTCAAAAATTTAGATGTGTTTACTTATAAAAGTAGAACCTACTCTGCAAGAGGAAGAGAACCAAAAGCAAGATGACATCACTTGTTGGTATATTAATTATTTCTCCTGTAGGACTTAACAAGGGTTCAGAGGAGGAGAAGGAGAAGGAGAAGAAAAGGCCAACAAAGTTAATACTGATATCGATCGCTTCTGGTGTTCTTGTCTCAGCCATTATCAATGTAGGTCTACATTTTATGGCAAGACAAAAGAGGCAAGGTAACAGCTGAACTTATGTAGTGGAAAGCTCTACAGATATCATTTTACACTGATGAATTAACTATTTCTTGTTTCACTTCATAACAGTAAAAAGGAATAATGAGGATCTAGACTTACCTGTGATCCAAATGTCAACTATTGTGCAAGCAACAAAAGATTTCTCCACGGAAAATATTATTGGAGTTGGAGGTTTTGGTCCTGTTTACAAGGTAAAAAACAGTGCTTAATATGAAAATAAACAACACTTTTACATGCTTACTTGTACATTGACAAGCATGAGCAGGGGAAGATGCCATCAGGAGAAGAAATTGCAGTCAAAAGATTGTCGAAATCTTCAGGACAGGGTCTTGAAGAGTTCAGAAATGAAGTAATGGTGATTGCAAAACTACAACACAGAAACCTCGTTAGACTATTGGGATGTTGCATCGAAAAAGAAGAAAGGATGCTGATCTATGAATACCTAGAGAACAAAAGCCTAGATTATTTTGTTTTTGGTACACTCATATAATATCATTTATCATTTTACTTTGCTTTTGAAATCCCATGCTTCCAAATCCTGTCAAATCTTAAGGAGATGCTCATTCATCTGCAGATCAAAATCGAAGAACGGTATTAACATGGCCTAAGCGCTATGACATTATCATGGGAATTTCAAGGGGCCTGCTATATCTCCACCATGATTCCAGATTAAAGATTATTCATAGGGATCTCAAAACCAGCAATATTTTACTAGACAAATATTTAACTCCAAAAATTTCAGATTTCGGCTTAGCGAGGATTTTTGAAGAGGATCAACTCCTTGCTAGAACAAAAAGAGTTGTTGGGACATAGTAAGTTTTCTTCGTACCAATAAACTCCTTAATCATTTTTTCACAATGGCCTTATTATCAATAACGTTATGTGTATGCAGTGGATACATGGCTCCAGAATATGCAATAGATGGGAAATTCTCGGTGAAATCTGACATCTTCAGTTTTGGAGTAGTTTTACTGGAGATAATCAGCGGAAAGAAGAACAGAGGCTACGGAAACTCAGATCAAAATCTTAACCTCTTGGGCCATGTATGTATACAAATACTTGAATGCCCTTTTCATTTCTAAGAATCATAGTATCAAAAAACCTAACCTTCTTATTTATCCTGGCAGGCATGGATGCTGTGGAAAGAAAACAAGATAGTGGAGTTGACGGATGAATGTTTGAACGATACATTTATTGAATCACAAGTGATGAGATGCATGCAGGTGGGATTACTATGTGTTCAGAAATATGCAGATGATAGGCCTACCATGTCATCAGTGGCTTCAATGCTAGGAAGTGATGGTACAATTTTGCCAGAACCAAAAGAGCCTGGATATTTTATGCAAAGAAGTTGCAGCCCTTTGAGAAGTAGTACACCCCCATGCATTGATTCAGATAACGAAACAATCACAATCACTGACTTGGAAGCTAGATGAGGAGGCCCTCAACATATTATGGAGTTGTGGTTACGGGTCAAAATCTGAAAAACGGTTTAGGATTCCGATCATCGGAACAGCATCGAAGGTACAAACACATGACCCTTATTCGTGTTCTCTAATTGGACTATATCTGAATTTAGACAAATTCTGGCGCAGTTTATGTCGATCAATTTAGCAAGGATTACCGAGTTTAGAAAGGAAATTTTGAAATTAAATCTGAAACATGAATTTCGAGAGGTGTAGGCCGCACCTTGGAGGGCAAACGCCGGCAAGATACTAGCTGGAATCAGACAAGTGACCGGAGCAGCAACGGTAGAGAACGGCGGACGGCGATGACTAACGGCAGGAGACGATCAATGAATGAGACTGGCGTGTAGGATCGAGTGTGCTTGGATCACTGAACGATTGTTCAATGATTTAAGGAATAATTGAAGACTGAGCTCGAAATTGAGGATTAGGATGAGGGCGAAAATTAGGGCTCTGAATTCCGAATAGAGTTTGCCGCGAAATCGAACTATTCATAATTACGTTCGAGTCCCTTGTCATTTTAACATACAAAGCTCCCAAAGATATGACATACTCCCTCCATCTCTTTATATTAGTCTCATTTATCAATTTCGTTTGTCCCACTTATTAGTTTTATTTCTTTATATGACAAAAAATATTTGATTACAATTAATTTTCTCTACTTAAAATTGATTATAGTCACACATTCCCTCCTTCTTTGGTTATTTTGCCCGGTCCAAATGAGACTAATATAATGGAACGGAGGGAGTAATTGAGAATTATGACTAGGGATGTTAATTGGATATAGCGGTTTTAGGCCAACTTAATCGGACTTGGATTATTTTCAGTATGGGGGTTATTCAGGTTAACACAAAAAAAATTCGCAAAAAGGTTAAACCAAAAATTGGGCTAAAATTTCCGGCCCTAATCCTAACCTTTTGATTTTCAGGTTAGCCTGTCAAGCCATGATGTTGTTCCTGAAAAAAAATTAGTATTTATGAATTTCGGTGATATCATATTCTTGCATAAAAAATTATATCATGTTTTTCAATCAAATATATTTGATATTGTATGAGATACAAAAATGAGTATAGTTTCAACACTTGTTTGTATATAACCTAATAAATAAGTACCTAAATGTTAGGAATTCAACAAGTTTTTTTCTAGATACTTATATTTATTTTAATTTTCATAAAGAAATGGATCAAAACACTTGAATTTGAAAGTGATTATTATGATTCTAATGAAAAAATAAAATAAAAAAAATCAAAATACGATACTCCTTATGTCCTCCATTTACTGACACTCTGACTATATTGGGACGTCCTCCATTTACTGAATATTTCCATTTTGGGTCGTAGACCCCACAATCACTTTAACACTTTATCACTCTACTTTTTAACACTTTAATACAATTAAAAAGATAGATGGACCAATAATTATCCCACTTTAATACTTTAACATATTAATTTATTACTCCTACTATATCATCAAAATGCAAAAAAACTTGTGCCCAAAATTTTGGTTCACTAAATGAAGGACGAAGGGAGTATTAATATCAAATTTATAATAAGTAGAGTAAAGAAATGTCATATGAAGATGAACATAAAGCTAAGTAGCTAACACACCAGGCCCATCTACAAACTTTTCAAAGTAGCCCCATCAGGCTTGGGCTTTTCTGGTTGGGCCCATTTAGGAAATTATTATTTCGGGTTAAAAAATAAAGAGAGGAAAAATTAAAGGGATATGAAAAAATCTATAAAATATATAAAAGTTCAATTGTTGGCAATAATTACATCTTTGTCATTTTCTCTCCAAAAGTTACATGAATATATCCAAAAGTCATAACATAAGTATTGACTAACTATTTATATGTATAGGTCAAAGTAATCTAATATCCTAAGGTTAATACACCATCAATAAGATAAATACTAATTTTGGGATGAAGCCCAATGTCTTATTTAAACTATAATTCAAATTAGAGTGGACTTGGATGATTTTCCCTATAAATGCAAGCATCATTAATTATTCTCACCAAGTTTTTTGCACTATTTTATAAAACTATCTTCTCAATGTGTCTTTACTTTTCTTTTGATTTTTTGAATAATCTTTTAGAACAACTATTTCATTTTTAATATATTTTTTTTCTAACAGAAACTATAATTTTTGCTCGGAATTTAATTTATTTATCTGAAAAAACGTGTTACATATATATTTTCTTTGATATTGTTCTATCATCACAGTTGCATTTTAGGTAGTCTTATGAATATTATATTACATTTGCAAGATATATACACATATCAAAACAACTCAACTATATACATCATTTCGAGATCTATACATATATATTTTTTAAAAAATAGCTCATATATATTTTTATTTTTTTTATTATACAACAGTCAAATTTGGACTGCATACACTGAATTGAAAAAATTAGAGATTATTTTATAGACATAAACATGATGATTATTATTAATGATTTGTAGGTGTATAACTGAGTCTTTTAGGGGTTTTACAGTATGAGAAAATGTTAGAAAAACTTATAATTCTAAAGTTCTTAAACATTTGTTCTCTTGCAAAATGTTAAGATCGAACATACAAATTGCATCACACACTATTAAATTTAAAACTTGAAGATTAGATAGCCCATTAATAAATTTAGAAAATACTATACATATAGTAAATTAATAGCAGTAGTAAATTATTAAAAAAATTATAAAAAAAACTCTATATTTCAAAGTAATTTTATTATTATTCAATATAATATATTGTACTTTATTATTTTAATTTTTCTTATAAGCTTGATCGGTGTACGACCTGTATATCGCACGAGAGCAATACTAGTAAAGGGAAAACAACTAAAAAGATAAAGCAACACTTAGGACTTGGGAGGGGAGAAGAAAGTGAGAGGAAAGAGGTGAATAAACTTTTCAACAGTAGATTCTTAGCTGACGTCATCGCACACATGTCAAAGATACTAGAATTTCTACGCTAAAACTTCAACATAATTGTACATGTTTCGTCGATCTGACTATAAAAATACCATTTGTCATTCTTCGCCATCAAAAAATACTCAATTCATTTGCATAGAAGTTAAAATATGATATTTGTACTATAGAGAATTTGACTCCCATGAGAAATCGAACAAAAAAACGGCTGTGTCGGCCAATTTCTCCTGCAATAGTAATTTGATCTTAAAAATTAAATTAAAAAAAAAAACAGAAAAAAAGAATAAAAACTGTATCTTCTAAATGTAGGTCGGTAGGTACATTTCCATTGTAATGTTGAGAAAGTCATAGAATTTTGATGACAAAATTGTAATTACCACTTCCCCTAACTATCCGCAACAAGCCAAGACCACAACTTTCAAATTTTCTAGTATTTTATTTCATAATCAAGATTGATCAACAGATCAAGAGTGACTTTTCCATTTCCTTTATTTTGTCCTCCCCCATCACCGGTATACAATCAAGATTAGTAAACGCAGAATTCTTCCAAAGTCAGATTCTGCCCATGTAATCATATCTTAAACATGGCAGCGCAGTTCTTTTTCACTACAATCCTCTGCACACTGCTTCACTCCATCGCCTTCCAGATTTTAACAGTTGGAGCAGTTGACAATCACAGGCTTCTTCCACATCAAACTCTTGTTTCCGGGCAGACTTTGGTTTCTCAAAACCAAGATTTCGAAATGGGTTTTTTCTCACCTGGGAAATCTTCAAACCGATTCATGGGAATATGGTACAAGAGCACACCGGATGTTGTAGTCTGGGTAGCAAACAGAAACAGCCCCATCTCCGCCTCACAAACACCGGTATTCATGATCTTCGGAAATGGAAGTCTTGTTATAAGCAGTGGCGAAAGCATAATCTGGTTGGTGAATTCATCGACAGTGGCAACAAATCCAGTTCTACAGCTCCTCGATTCTGGGAACCTGGTTCTTGCAGACAACATTACACATACATGGCAGAGTTTTGATCACCCAACTGACACCGTGTTGCCAGGACAGAAGATGGTGGATGACGTTGATGTCGGTGTGGAGAGGTATTTAACATCGTGGAGAAATCCCGATGATCCGTCTCCTGGCGATTTCATGCTGAAGATCCATAACCATGGCTTGGCTGAGATGGTGATTCTCCGAGGGGCAAGAAAACAATACCGAGTTGGAAAGTGGAACGGGATACATTTTTGCGGTGGCACACGCTCTCTCAATGCCATTTTCAAACCAGAGCTGGTTTTCAAAGGAGAGAGGTTGATATCCATAGTAGTGCCTTACCAGAGCTCACTTCTTACAAGAATCAGTTTAGATACTACTGGCACACTCCTGCGCCATACCATGAATGCCAAAAAGGACAAGTGGAATCTTGCCCTCACCTTTCCTCGAGATACGTGCGATGAATACGGCAGTTGCGGTCCTAACAGTATCTGTGCATCTGACAGTCCAGTGAGGTGCCAGTGTTTTAAGGGATTTGTTCCAAAGTTCCGAAAGGATTGGGACCTTCAAGATTGGAGTGGTGGATGTGCTAGAATTACACCACTGAATTGTGAGGGTGGAGATGGATTTCTACAGATTAGAGGGGTGAAGTATCCTGATATGTTTAGGTTTCATTTGAACACGACGATGAGCCTTAGTGAGTGCAAAGCTGAGTGCTCCCAGAACTGTAGTTGTACTGCATATGCAAATCCATTCATCACTAATGGTGGCAGTGGTTGCTTGATGTGGTTTGGTGATCTTGTTGACACCAAACAACTTTCTGCAGCAGATAGCAAGCAGAACCTCTATATCCGCGTACCACTTTCTGAACTAGGTAACTCTTTTTTAAAACTACCTGTTAAATGCACAGTTTACATTAGAATACTTCAGACTAAGGAAAAGATAAAGAGACTAGAGATGCAGCACCTAAGTACTGTGACATGCATATTGTGAAGCATAACTGTACATTTGTTCGAGTAAAAGGAGTTATTGATAAACATATAAGCTGCTTGAATTACTGTCATGGAAATATACATGCGCATAGACCAACAAGTTGTAAAATAAAGTATACTATAATTAGAATGAGAGGGTGTCGAAGAAACTTGAAGTACTAGTACATTTTAGCCATGTGGTCTAGATTAGGACCAGTGTAAGCTTATGGCAACAAACTTGAATGTGTTAAGTCATAAAATATAAACTTAATAACCCAAGGTAGCCCCCTCCTGCAAGAGGAAAAGGAACAAAAAAACAAATGACATACTTCGTCTTTATCTGGTCTGTTCCCCTTACTAAAACAGATGGAAGCCCTCAATTACATTGGTTGGTGAATTTGCCTGCAGATTTTGGGGAAGGTTTAGAGGAGGAAGAGAAGGAGAAGAAAAGGCCCATGAAGTTAATACTGATATCAATTGCTTCTGGAATTCTTGTCTCAGCCATTATCAATGGATCGCTATTTTTTATGAAAATACGAACGAGGCAAGGTAATAATTAAACTTCTGTAGTACACCGCTCTAAGAAAGATATTTTTCATGTTCGAAGCATAAACTTAAGCTGATACTGATGCGTTAATTCTTATTTACTTTTGCTTCACAGCAGTAAAAAGGAATAGCGAGGATTTAGAATTACCTTTGCTCAAAATGGCAACTGTCATCCAAGCAATAAATAATTTCTCCACAGAAAACATGATCGGAGTTGGAGGTTTCGGTCCTGTTTACAAGGTAATGTACTAAATGACAGCGCTGAAGTTGAACAAACTGATACGTACCGTACCCTTACTTATATAGTACTACATGTATAAGCAGGGTAAGATGCCATCAGGAGAAGAAATAGCAGTTAAGAGATTGTGCAGATCTTCAGGACAAGGTCTTGAAGAGTTCAGAAATGAAGTCATCCTGATTGCGAAACTTCAACATAGAAACCTCGTCAGACTTTTAGGATGCTGCATTGAAAAAGAAGAAAGGATGCTGGTCTATGAATACCTACAGAATAAGAGCCTTGATCATTTTGTTTTCGGTACACTCAGATCCTATTATTTTGTTTGGAAATCCCATACTTCAGTTCAGCTAAATCTCAAGGAGATTGCTACATCCTTTATTTAGTATGACATGGTGTTCAACCATTTGCAGATCACAACCGTAAAACACTTTTGACATGGCCTAAGCGCTATGACATTATCATGGGAGTTGCACGGGGACTGCTATATCTCCATCATGATTCAAGATTAAAGATTATACACAGGGATCTCAAAACGAGCAATATTTTACTAGACGGAAATTTAAATCCAAAAATCTCAGATTTCGGCTTGGCAAGAATTTTGGAGGAGGATCAATCTCTAGCTAGAACAAAAAGAGTTATTGGGACATAGTAAGTTTTCTTTCTATAATCAAATTCCTCCAATATCCTCCACACTAACCGTAGTCAATAACTTGGTGCAGTGGATACATGGCTCCAGAATATGCAATTGACGGGAAATTCTCAGCGAAATCAGACATCTTCAGTCTCGGAGTGGTTTTGCTGGAGATAATAAGCGGAAAAAAGAACAGAGGATATGGAGACTCCGATCATTATCTGAACCTCTTGGGCCATGTATGCATAAAAATACTTCATTGATGCCATTTTAATTTACAAGAATCATGTCAAATAAAACTATTGCCAATGCCAAATATAACTAAAAGCAACAAACTCACCAAGTTATCGTTGTGGCAGGCATGGATGCTATGGAAAGAAGACAAGATTACGGAGGTGATGGATGAATGCTTGAATGATACATTTGTGGAGTCTCAAGTGAAGAAATGCATGCAAATTGGGTTATTATGTGTTCAGAAATATGCAGATGATAGGCCAACTGTGCTATCAGTGGTTTCGATGTTAGGAAGTGATGGAGTAATTCTACCGGAACCAACAGAGCCTGGATTCTTCATCCAAAGAAGTTGCAGATACGAGAAAAGTTGCACATCGCTAAGTTATAAATCGGAGAATGAAACAATAACCATCACTGACTTGGAGGCCAGATGAGGAGACTCCCACCATTCTGCAATTCTACTGTGCCTTTAACTTCCTAATGCATGCATTGTAACAGCAGATTGCAGTAAAAGGGGAGTTTAAACTAGGAGAAGATGTGAGTGACTTATTATGAGTTTCAACGCACCTTGTAGGCCAAATTCCGGTCAAATGCAACGACGACCGGAGCGACAAGGGGCGGAGAACGGCGGTCGTCGACGACGACTGAAACGAGAGGGGGACGGCGGCGTCAAACGTTGAAACAGACGGTTGAAGCCGGCATCAATTGACTGCAAATTCAATTAAGAAGATTGATTTCAAAATTAGGGTTCCTTTATTTGAATTGATCTTCACAAATTGGAATTCCCCGCGATTTTTTTATTTATCGATTAGGAAAATGACTAGCAACAATTATTCGCCAATTGACTTGCAATGAGCTACACGCCTATAAGAATTGTCTAAAGCGTAGACGCAATTATGTTATTGCCGGCGAGTGAGCTAACGGCTAGAGACTACGCGGCTACCTTCTAGCCTAGCGAGATAGAGAGTATTTAGAAAGGCCTATAAGTATGTAATTTTTCAATTATTTATGATTTCGAATTTTGCACACGATGTCGATTTTTTTTTAATCTCAACAAATTTCGTACTGATATGGAAGTTGAAAGTTGATATGTTGGAAATTTGTCATTTATATAGAAGAAATTAGAATCTCACTAATCGTTCGACCAATTTGACTTCCATATCATCACAAAATCATGAAAAAATTGATCTCGAGTGCAAAACTAGAAACAGTTAAAAGGTTACGTATTTGTAGACAGATTTTAAAGCTTGTGTGCAAAATCCAAATTTGAGAAAGGTTGTATATTTTTTTTTGGCAATTATCCATTTATTTATTTGTTTTAAATTGAAGGATCCAATGCTTTTATACTCGCACATCAGCTATCTCTCAAATTTTAGTAAACATATATATTGAGCTTTTAGGGGTATGAAGCCTCAAACTTTACTTGTCTTCTTTCAATACGAACAAAATTTGGATAAAATTTCTAAATAAAATTAACTGACGTATTGAGCTGAAGACCGAATGCATGATGAAATGAAAATGCAAAGAACTCCAATTATCTATAACTAGTGGTAGTTTAAATGCATGAAACCACATTATTGAATTATTAAGAAAGTCATCAAATATGTAAACAAACTAATATGCGAACCACTTCTTAGCCTGCACCGCATAACGTCTGGCGATTAGAGTTTATTTAGAGTCAACTACATTTGATCAATTAAATTAAAAAAAAGAAAAAAAAAGAATGAATGTAGTAAATGAACAAGAATCTACTCTGACTATCAGATTCCGTTCTACTTTGACTTTCCATTACAACTCCTTTGCTTTTGTGTTCTGCAATCATCAGTAATCAGCACAAGTATTTCCAGAGCTAGCCTTCTGCACAATTTGCTCGTGTCCTCAACATGGCCCCACACTTCTTCTTCACTGCAATCCTCTGTTCACTGCTCCACTCCATCGCCTCTCTAGATTCAATGCTTCTCTTTCCAAATCAAACGCTTGCGATTGGGCAGACTCTAGTCTCTCAGAACCATGTTTTCGAGATGGGGTTTTTCACACGTGGAAAACGTTCGAATACGTTCATGGGAATATGGTACAAGAGCACACCAGAAGTTGCAGCCTGGGTTGCAAACAGAAACAATCCCATCCCCCACTCCCAACCACCGGTTTTCACGGTTTACGGAAACGGAAGCTTCGTCATACCTACTGGAAAAAGCATAATTTGGTCGGCGAATCCATTGCTGGAGGCGGCAAATCCAGTTTTACACCTCCTGGATTCCGGAAATTTAGTTCTTCTCGACAACAACAGCAATAACAACAACAACAACATAGCAACAACAACAACAGCAACGACAGTACTGGGTATATGTGGCAGAGCTTTAACTACCCAACAAACACCTTGTTACCGGGAATGACGATGGTGGATGACGTGGAAGCCGGTGTAGAGAGGTACCTGACGTCATGGAGAAACCCCGACGATCCATCGCCCGGAGATTTCGTTCACAAGATACAGAACGCGGGGCTGGCATCGGTTGTCACCCTGAGAGGGGGAAGATCCCGAGCTCGTTTTCAAGCAAGAGAGTCTGGTCTCCATTGGAGATCCTTACAAAACCTCGATCCTCACGAGAATCACCCTCGATGCAACCGGTACGCTCCTCCGCCACACCATGGGCCTCACGAAGGACGAGTGGAGCCTCGTGGTCACGTTTCCCCACGACTCGTCCGATGAATATGCCAGCTGTGGTCCCAACAGTGTGTGCAGATCTAACAAGCCGATTAGATGCCAGTGTTTTAAGGGGTTCGCCCCGAAGTTTCGAGAGGATTGGGAGCTTCAAGATTGGAGCGGTGGGTGTGAAAGAGGCGGAGCTTTGGATTGTGGAGGCGGAGATGGATTCGTGGAGGTTAGAGGTGTGAAGTATCCTGATATGTTGAGATATTGGTTGAATGGAACTACGAGTCTTGAAGAATGCAGAGACGAGTGCTTTAAGAACTGCAACTGCACTGCTTATGCTAATCCGTACATCACTAATGGAGGCAGTGGCTGCTTGATGTGGCGCGGTGATCTCATCGATGCTCTGAGAGCTTTCTGCAGCGGGTAATAAGCATAACCTCTACATCTGCGTACCGGCTTCTGAACTTGGTACGTAATTTTATGAATACGACAATTTTATGAAAGATAATTAACAACAATTTTGTTATCCACGAAGCAGCTTCGGAGCTTTTGCATGTAGATTCTACCTCCAGTGCAGAAGAGAAGGAAGAGAAGAACATGCCTCTGAAGCTATTGCTCGTATCAATTGTTTCTGGTATACTCATCTCAACTGTTATCAATGGAGGTCTGCTTTTTATGGCAAGACGAGAGAAGCGAGGTAAATATTGAACTACTCTAGAGAACTGCTTCAAGATAAGAGAGTTTATTCATGCTGATACTGAGGCATTGTTTCTTTTTCTTTTTTTGCTTTCGCTTCGAAGCAGTGAAAATGAAAGGCGAGGAACTAGAATTGCCACTGATCAAAATGGCAACCGTAGTGCAAGCAACATATAATTTCTCCGAGGAAAACATGATCGGAGTTGGAGGTTTCGGTCCAGTCTACAAGGTAATCTACTACATCCGTTCTCCATTTCTTGGACTTTTTTTTTGGACGAGCGTTTCCGCGCTTCTTGATGATGAGTTTTAAAATAAATTTTTGAAGTATTTTTTCTTTTACGGAATATTACGTGTGTTACATTTGAATAAAAACAATAATTTGCAATCTTTACTTGTATACTTGCATATGCCTAAGGGTAAGATGCCATCCGGAGAAGAAGTCGCAGTCAAAAGATTGTCGAGATCTTCGCAACAGGAGTTCAGAAATTAAGTTATGGTGATTGCAAAACTCCAACACAGAAACCTCGTCAGACTCTTGGGATGCTGCATTGAAGATGAGGAAAGGATGTTAATATACGAATATCTAGAGAATAAAAGCCTCGATTATTTTGTTTTCGGTACGCTCTCTCTCGTATAATACATCCTTCAAATCATGCAAAAAACTCAAGGAGGTGTTATGTTACTCATTTGCAGATCGAAATCGAAGAACACTATTGACATGGCCTAAGCGCTACAACATTATCATGAGAATCGCAAAGGGACTCCTGTATCTCCACCACGATTCCAGATTGAAGATTATTCATAGGGATCTCAAAGCAAGCAACATTTTACTAGACGGTAACTTAAATCCGAAAATCTCAGATTTCGGCTTAGCAAGGATCTTCGAAGAGGATCAATCCCTAGCTCGAACAAAAAGAGTCGTTGGGACATAGTAAGTTCTCTTTTCAATCATCAAATTCCTTCAATATCTTTCACAGTGTCATTAAGATCAATAATTTGATGCAGCGGATACATGGCTCCAGAATATGCAATCGAAGGGAAATTCTCAGAGAAATCGGACATCTAATTAGCGGTAACAAGAACAGAGGATACAGAGACTCGGGTCACTATCTAAACCTCTTGGGCCATGTACACCTAAAAACACTTGCTTACCATTTTCATATATAAGAATCATGCCAAAAAAAAGAAAAATTTATCTGGTTATTGTTATGGCAGGCATGGTTGCTATGGAACAAAGAGAAGATTGTGGAGTTGGTGGACGAGTGTTTGAACGATACATTCGTGGAGCCTCAAGTCAAGAGATGCATCCAAGTTGGGTTATTATGCGTTCAGAACTTCGCAGAAGAAAGGCCGAGCATGCCATTGGTGGTTTCGATGTTGGGTAGCGACGGAGCTTTTCTGCCGGAACCAAAAGAGCCTGGATTCTTCATCCAAAGAAGTGTTAGTACATCTCCAAGCTTGAAGTCAGATAATGGAACAATCACCTTCACTGACTTGGAGGCCAGATGAATTAATCATTAGTATTTGAAGTTTTGGTTTCTTTCATATGAAATCCATCACGAATGGATTTGTGCAAGAGAGAATTTTCAAATTTGTGAGTTTCTAGTCAAATTGTTGGATGAAGTTCCATCGATGTGCAGCTTTTGCTTGATAACATTAAACTTTTTTGTTCAATAAATTAAAATATAGAGTTGAGGATGAACTTTGCCTTCAAATTTAAGATTCAATCTTTTGGTATATTGCTCGTGCATTGCTATTACAAACTCGATCATCTTTGTGTGCACGGTCCGATTCTGGCACGGTTCGATGTCAAAATCGAATCAAACCGTCAAATACCATTTGATAATTTTTTGAAATCAAATCAATCCAAACCAGGCATAGTTTGCCGTCTTTAAATATTTAGTACTATTTTCTTTAATTAATATTTCTCAAACTCTTAATAATAGTAGAATAGAAAACAATATAAGATGTCAAAAATAATATTGATACCAATATTCACTATAATTATATTACGATTTTACTGTTTGTGATTTGGTTTATATGATTTTAAAAATCAAACCTAAACCTTAAATTATAATTTGTAAAAATAAATAATCAAACAATATTTTTTTCAAATCGTAAACCAAACCAAACCAACTTAACTGCACCATTTTGTTTGATTTAATTTGCTGATTTAAATCAAACTCTGAACACACCAATCTTATTTGACTAATCCCATTTGCCATTAAAATGTTGTTAATTCGTTAATAATAGTAATTTATTTTGTTAAATATTAAGAAAAAGTAAATACAAATAATCAAGGGTTAGTTAGATATAAAAAGTAAGTAATAATTATCAAGTACTATTATGATTTTGTTGATAAATTCTCTCAAGCGTTTAACCCCATCTTATTAAATCCCAAATTACGGACTAATTATGATCGTTATATTTCCATTATCCGCAATTATCGCGCATTAGATAACGTTGTCCATGAATGACTATATTTATTTACTACCTCCGTCCCATTACATTAGTCCTCTTTACTTTTTGATTGTTCGGCATATTTTTCTACTGGAACCTAGTACGAGTTTTAAAATATAATTTTGACGTATTCATTTTTTCCACCGGAACCTAGTACTTGTAGTACCCGTGAAAAAATGAATACGTCAAAATTATATTTTAAAACTCGTACTAGATTCCGGTGGAAAAACGTGCCGAACAGTCAAAAAGGAAAGAGGACTAATGTAATGGTATGGAGGTAGTATCTTTCTTTTTTAGAATTAGTCCATCGCCTTCCCCACGAAACCCTAGTTTTCGCCTCTTCACTACCTGAGATTCTCTCCATGGCCAGAAATAGAGTAGAGCCCATCAAAATGCAGCCCGAATCAAGCGACGAAGAGGAAGGATCTTCTGAGGAATCTGGCTCAGAAGAATCCGATGCCGAAACCGAACAGGCGCAGACGCAGACGCCGGCCAAACCCCGGCAACCTCCGCCGCCGCCGCCGCAGTCAAAGGAGCCATCTTCTTCCTCTGGGGAAGAAGAGTCCGATGAAGAGTCCGGATCTGAAACCGAGGCGGAGTCTGATCCACCTGCTTCGAAGGTGAAACCAATAGCTTCCAAACCGGTGGAAGAGAAGCAGAAGGCAATCAATGGGGCCAGCAAGGCCCGATCCAAGACAGTTGCTCCGGTTCCCGTTACCCCGACGAAATCCGCCGCTGCAAAGCGCCCTGCCGAAGATACGAGTGCTAAGGGTGCTAAGAAGTCGAAGAAGGCTGACGAGCCGGAGACGTCGGAGAAGAAGTCCAATCTATTCCAGAGGCTCTGGAGCGAGGAAGATGAAATTGTGATCTTAGAAGGGATGATCGATTACACTGCTAGAAAGAAAGCTGACCCCGTTTCCGATTTGAGCGCCTTTCATGATTATATCAAGCAAAATCTTCACATCGATGTTACTAGGACTCAGTTGCAAGACAAGATCAGGAGGTTGAAGAAGAAGTATGAGAACAATAAGAGCAAAGAGAAGGAGGGCGAGCAAAAGACATTTTCGAAGCCCCACGAGCTTAAATCCTATGATCTATCCAAAAGGATATGGGGGAAGGGGAATGAAACCATTAAAGAAAATGGGAGTCCAAAAGCGAATAGTAGAGTGGCTAGGAAAACGGATAATAAGAAGGCCGAGGAGAGTGAAGAGGCTAAGGATGTGCAGAGTGCGAGTAGGCTGAAATCCGATTCAGTTGGTGTAAATGTGGAGGAGAGGATGTTGATAGCTGGGCAAAGGTTAGAGGGGAAAGAGGAGTGGGATAAACTGAAAGAGAAGGAATTAGAACTCTACATGAAGCAGCTGGAGGTGAAAGTTGCTCAGACGAAGCTAGTTTTGGATGCTATGAAGGGACGGGGTCACTGAGGAAAGTTACCCTTTTTAATTACTTGTTGTTGTTATAAATGTAGGATTTTCTATTATTATGCGTCCATCCATGGATTCATCCTGCTTCTGGTTTTGCTTTCTTTCTTAGTGATTTGTTTATATTAAGCTGTCGAACTAAAGTTTTTGCTTACTCAATCGACAATCCTTCAGTATCTATCTACCTGCCATGTTTGGGCTTGTATTTTGGTGCATCTCTTACCTTCTTGTAATCTTGCATTGACATTTTAGTAATGTTCATTGTTAGAGTATGATTGGGTAGACTAGGATGATTAGGCAGTGCCTTAGGAAGGGCTAGGAACTTATGTGCAGCTTTTTATTACTTGTTCATTAATTGATACTAGCTTCTTGTAAATATTTTGGAAAATGGGATATGATAATCTCTAACTTGCTCTGCTTCTGCGGAAAATGTTTTGATAATAATTCTATGCTTGTTACTGATGAGTATAGCATGGTTGGGGCCTGATTTGAAGAAGATATGCGCATGCATCGCTATTACATGTATGTAATGATCAATCATTTCAGTTAATATCAATTGGCCTATACTTGTTGGAATCCCTCTCTGTTTTTATCCTTTTCTCTTAATCTTTGGCTTCTTTTGGTAAGGCCTTTCTTCTTGCATGTTAGATCTCATGAGTGTAATCATCATGAGTGAGTGAGTCGATGATTATCTTTAACATGCTACTTCTCTGGAGAATACCATTCTTTTCTTTTTTGTGCTTGTTGCCTGCTTAATGCTCCTAGTGTTCTCAGAATCCATGCGCGATATGTGAGTTGTGAGAATATATCTTTGTCTAATTATTAATGGGTAATGGGAACAGTTTCCAAAAGAAAGTTACTTTGATAAATTTGTATACATAACAAGTTGTCTATTCGAATCTGATGATTTTGCAGTACTTTGAACTTTTGATTTTTCCATTGCCTTCATGCTACACCACCGAAACCATCATTAAGGCGGTCCAGTCTGTAGTTAGGATACTATTTCTCAAATGGAAGTAGAGACAGATTATCGTTGCATAATAGAGCGCCTCTGTTAAGTGGCTGCCATTGTTTGATAGGTACCTTGTATTATGTAATATTGCAACTGTTTGGTTTTGATTTATATAGCATACAGCAGTAGGCAAGAAGTATAAAGATCGACATGGCAATTTCCC
Source organism: Mentha longifolia (assembly GCA_001642375.2). NCBI lineage: Eukaryota > Viridiplantae > Streptophyta > Magnoliopsida > Lamiales > Lamiaceae > Mentha > Mentha longifolia. The sequence continues at coordinate 41,619,556 of CM038113.1, read as the reverse complement.
AGAAGAGAGAGAGAGAGAGAGAGAGAGAGAGAGAGACAGAGAGAGAAGAATAAATTATAAACAGACAAAACAAAAAATAAAATTGTCAACTTTCTTGAAAGGGTATGCTAAGTCAATTGTCGATACCTGAGTTTTATATTTTGAATTTCCAAAAATCGGACAAAAATATTAATTCCAAATTTGACATGTATACAAATGCAACTACTACCCGCAGGGTCAAACTCTTGTAGCCGTTGAAAAATATTCTGATTTTTCTTCTTCTTCTTCTTCGGCAGTGCAATAGCTAGCTGCTCGTGCAATCAAATGATGCACTTCTGTTCCGCGACAATCCTCTGTTTACTGCTTCTAAATTTAACAGATGGAGCAGTTGACAATTACAAACTATTTCCGAATCGAACGCTTGTTAATGGGAAGACTCTGATCTCTCAAAACCAAGTTTTCGAAATGGGTTTCTTCTCGCCTGGGAAATCTTCAGACAGATTCCTGGGAATCTGGTACAAGAGCACACCAGAAGTTGTAGTCTGGGTTGCAAACAGAAACAACCCCATCTCCGCCTCACAATCACCGGTTTTCAAGATTTCCGAAAATGGAAGTCTCGTCATGACCAGTGGAAAAAGCATAATCTGGTCGGTGAATTCAACAGTGGCAACAAATCCAGTTTTACAACTGCTGGATTCTGGAAACTTGGTTCTTGTAGATAATTACAACACTTCCTACATATGGCAGAGTTTTGACTACCCAACTAACACCTTGTTACCAGGAATGACGATGGCAGACGACGTGGATGCAGGTGTAGAGAGGTATCTGACTTCGTGGAGGAATGCCGATGATCCTTCGCCTGGAGATTTTGTTCACAAGATCCAAAACCGGGGGTTGGCTGAGGTGGTGACTATGAGAGGGGGAAGAAAAAGTAACAGAGTTGGACAGTGGAATGGGATGCATTTTTGCATTCCCATTTACAATCCAGACTTGGTTTTCAAGCATGAGAGGTTGATATCCATTGGAGATCCCTACCAGAGCTCAATTATTACAAGAATTACTTTAGACGCAACTGGTGCACTACAGCGCCATACCTTGAATCTCAGAACAAACAAGTGGAGTATTGCTGTTACGTTTCCTCAAGACTCGTGCGACGAATATGCTAGTTGTGGTCCTAACAGCATCTGCAGATCTGACAGGCCGGTTAGATGCCAGTGTTACAGGGGTTTTGTTCCGAAGTTCCAAGAGGATTGGGACCTTCAAGATTGGAGTGGCGGATGTGCTAGAACTAAACCGTTGAATTGTGAAGGCGGAGATGGTTTTGTAGAGGTTAAATGGGTCAAGTATCCTGATATGTTGAGTTTCTGGTTGAATACAAGCATGAGCCTTGAAGAATGCAGAGATGAGTGCTTGAAAAACTGCAACTGCACTGCATATGCTAATCCACTCGTCACTAATGGAGGCAGTGGCTGCTTGATGTGGTCCGGTGATCTCATTGATGCTCGAGAACTTTCTGCAGAATATGGTAAACAGAATATCTATATCCGTGTACCAGCCTCTGAACTTGGTAAGCCATTTAATCTATACCACTTAATTCAAATTGAGTGAAAGATGTGATAATTTAGATATGCCCTGAATTACATTGGCTGGTGACTTTTGCATGTAGATTCTATTACAAGTTTAGAAGAGAAGGAAGAAAAGAAAAATCCTATGAAGTTGATACTCATATCAATTGTTTCTGGCATTCTAGTCTCAGCAAGTATCAATGGAGGTCTGCTGTTTATAGCAAGACGAAAGAGGCGAGGTAACAATTGAACTTCTCTCTAGTGAACTGCTCTAAAAAAAAGAGTTTATTCATGGTAAATGCATAAAGTCAAGCTGATATTGAGGCATAATTCTTTTTTACTTTCGCTTCAACGCAGTGAAAAGGAATGACAAGGATCTAGAATTACCTGTGATGAAAATGACAACAATTGTGCAAGCAACAAACAATTTCTCCAAGGAAAACATGATTGGAGTTGGAGGTTTCGGTCCTGTTTACAAGGTAATCTACTACATGAGAGTGCTAAAGTTGAACAAAAGACAATAATTTGCAATCCTTACATGTATACTTGCATATGCGTAACCAGGGTAAGATGCCTTCAGGAGAAGAAATCGCAGTCAAAAGATTGTCGAGATCATCAAGGCAGGGTATTGAAGAGTTCAGAAATGAAGTTATGGTGATTGCAAAACTCCAGCACAGAAACCTGGTCAGACTCTTGGGATGCTGCATTGAAGATGAGGAAAGGATGCTGATCTATGAATACTTGGAGAACAAAAGCCTCGATTGTTTTGTTTTTGGTACACACTCTCTCATATAATATATCCTTCAAATATCTTCAAATCCTGCAAAAATTCAAAGAGATGTTACTCATTTGCAGATCAAAATCAAAGAATAGTATTAACATGGCCTAAGCGCTACGACATTATCATGGGAATTGCAAAGGGGCTGCTATATCTCCACCATGATTCCAGATTGAAGATTATTCATAGGGATCTCAAAACGAGCAATATATTACTGGATGAAAATTTGACCCCAAAAATCTCAGATTTCGGCTTAGCAAGGATCTTTGAAGAGGATCAAACTCTAGCTCGAACAAAAAGAGTTGTTGGGACGTTGTAAGTTTTCTTTATATCATCAAATTACTTCATCATTTCTAAGTTGGGCTTAAGATCAGTTTTGATCTGATGCAGTGGATACATGGCTCCAGAATACGCCATTGATGGGAAATTCTCAATGAAATCTGACACATTCAGTTTCGGAGTCGTTTTGCTGGAGATTATTAGTGGGAAAAAGAACAGAGGATATGGAGACTCGGATGACTACCTTAACCTCTTGGGTCATGTATGCATACAAATGCTGTGATGCATTTCTTTCTTCTTTGTAAGAATTATGTCAAAAACCAAACCTTTTCTTTCTATTGTTGTGGGATGCAGGCATGGATGCTATGGAAGGAAGGAAAGATTCTTGAATTGATGGATGGATGTTTGAATGATACATTTGTGGAGTTTCAAGTGAAGAGATGCATGCAGGTGGGGTTATTATGTGTTCAGAAATTCGCAGACGATAGGCCAGCCATGTCATCAGTGGTTTCGATGTTAGGTAGCGACGGAGCTTCTCTGCCGGAACCAAAAGAGCCTGGGTTTTTTATGGAAAGAAGTAGCAGTAATGTGAGAAGCAGTACAGAATCAGATAATGGAACAATCACCATTACGGACTTGGAAGCCAGATGAGGAAGGTGAACATTCTCCAGTTGTTTTCTAATGCTAGTAAAAGACGTGCGTATATTCAATCAGAAAAAAATAGAAATTAAATCTCTCTTTTTTTTCTTTTTTCTTTTTTTTTTTCTTTTTTTTTTTCAACTTTAACATCACTTTAACTCTTTCCAAATGAATATCCAATCATTCCTCACTCAGATTTTGTAACAATTTTATTGAACGTCAACTTGTATGTTAGTGTTCCTTTCTTTGAACCTTTCAAAACCCAATCATTAAATAAGCAGTTCAAACGATGAAGAATTGAAAATTTAGACATCGAAAGCATTTGAATGAGTTCTATATAATAGTAAACTTTTAAAATTTATCAGTCAAGGTTCATGATTTAATCTAATTTTTCTATTTAATATTGCCTTAGACTGAAGACCGAAAGAAAATGCAAGAACTATAATTGTCTGATATTAGTGGTAGTTACTTAAACAAATTAAAAATATTAGTGGTCGTTTGATTGCAGAAACATGTTAATTATTAGTACTATGCATAGATGAGAAAGTCATAAATAAAAATGGGCGCTCCGGTTTTTCTACCCCATTAAAAGATATATTGTAAAAATTACCCTAAAAAATACACTAATGTAAAAACTGTCCTTTTGGAATTGAATAATCGGGCGGGACCCACAATCAAACACACATGCTGCAGAGTCGAGACAAGGGTTGTGAAAGTGCGTGTTGGACTTTGCAAAATTTAATAAAATTGTCGTTGAAATGGGGTGCTCCGGTTGTGGGGTTTTGTTGGGAACCCTGTTTAGTTTAGTTTTGATGATGTTATTAGAAACCACACTTAGTTATAGGACTTAGTTTTAGGTTTGATAGGAACAGACTGATCTCCATGTAAAGATCAAGGTTGGTAGTGCAACCTTGTACCTAGTTAGATCAATCTGTCAACCTGCTCGTGTAACCTGCATAGGCCAACCTGCGGATGCCAACCTGCATGCTGAGGAACCTGTATGCTGAGCAACCTGCATATTGGCGAACCTGCATGCTGAGGCCAACCTCCTGATGAGCAACCTGCATATTGGCGAACCTGCATGCTGAGGAACCTGCTTAGGCCAACCTCCTGAGAGCAACCTGCATGCTGAGCAACCTGCATGTTGTGCAACCTGCATGCTGAGGAACCTGCTTAGGCCAACCTTCTGAGGAACCTGCTGAAGCCAATATGCTTAGTTAAGCTGCTGTGAGTCAAGCTGCTATTAGTCAACAGCTTCTCAAGATGAAGATTCTAATACAAAGATCAAGCTTGAAGACCACAGAAAACAAAGACAGCTTGAGGTACAAAAGGTCGACCTTCCCAGTCTGACCTAAGCTGTGCCTTGCTAACCTTGATGGTTCAAGCTGTACAGAAAACCTCAACGGCTAGAAGTCCAGTCAGCAGTATGGTTCTGACACCTCTGCAACTCCAACGGCTCTAATTCAAATTGGAGTCATATAAATACTTCAAGCCATCCCAGAATCGAGAAGTGGGAAAAAAGGGAGATAAACGGGGAAGAGAGAAAAATAGAGAGAGAAAACCAGAGCTTCAAAGCCAAATCTATCCAGAAATCTTTACGCTTCAAAGCCAAACTCAACATTCGAATCCAAGCCATTTCCCAAGTGTTGAGACCTTCAAGATTTCTGAGTCTGGAACCTCACAGAACATTCTCCACAAGCTTACTACATATTCGTCCAAGTAAAGAAGAATCTGTTAGTTTAGCTGCAAGGTTGTATGTATGTTTGTATGAAAGGTTGTAAGGGTCACGACCCATAACTCGTGCTCGGCCCAAGTCTAAAGATTGACGAAGGTTGAGGCTGGTACTCAACCAGTATAAATAAGAGAGAAGTAAGGAATTTCAGATACGACGGTATCTGACGTGGATGTAGGGACGTTTCCCGAACCACGCTAAATCGACTGTCTCGATCTCTCTCTCTCTATCTTTTATTTACAGTCGACCTTACAATGTTCAACTAGCCTTCATTACATTGCACTTCATTGATATAATCAACCTGCACAAAGATCCAGACCAAAGAAAGAATTTTCTAAGAGGTAGCCAACCTGTCCACCAAACTTCCGCACACAGTTCGGTTTAGCAAGCTCACCAGTTTACTGACTGAGCTGGATAAACCGAGCTGCACTGATAAGCTGAGCTGCCAACTCAGTAAGATCGATTTAGTTTCTAAAGTCAAAACTGTTGGCTAATTGGTGTATTCCCCCCCCCATACACCAATATCTATTTATCGGGACCTACAAGTTTTAATTTTATGAATTAATTTATTTATTTTTTTTTTTTTTCCTTTTGTAAAATATTCTACTCTCCCTCTCCATCCTCCATATAAACACCCCACCCGACTCAACACTAAACCCTACATACTCATCACCCCATCACCCTCAACACTCCATATTACGAAGGTGAAAAAAAAAAAAAAAAAAAAAAATCTTCACTATCAACTCAACACTCTATCCTCCATATCATAATTTTCTACCAATTCCGGCAACCACCCTCCCACCGAAACTTCATTGCACACAAGGATGGGGTCACAATACGTAATCGAAAACGACCACTTTGTCTTGCCGGAAAACGAATCGGGAATCTCCGTCGAAGTAATACCACGACGAATATCGGTATGTTTTCCGACGAATGTAGTATTAATTTTTTGTTATTAATTTAAATTCTTTTATTTGTTATGATTTAATTAGAAATTAATTCGTTTATTGATTTTTGTTACAAATTAATTGATTATTATTTTGTTTAAATTAATTCCCTTATGTGATTTAATTCGAATTTATTAGAAATTTGAAGTGTTTGTAATGTTAAAATTTATATTTAGATTGAGGAAAAAAAAAGAAAATTTTGGGTATAGTCGGCCGGTCGATCGGATGCCGGAAAACCGTCGTCAGGTCGTATATTCCGGTCGCCGGAAAAAGCACTTTTCCGGCTATCCGAATGACTGGCCGGCTATGCCCGAAAATTTCCCTATTTTTTCTTAGTATGGTTAATTAATCACATGTTTTTTGTAATTTTATTATTTTGTTTATTAATTTTTGTTTGAAATTAATTGATTATTATTTTATTTAAATTAATTCCCTTTTGTGATCTAATTCGAATTTATTAGAAATGTGTAGTGTTTGTAATGTTAAAATTTATATTTAGGTTGAGAAAAAAAAAAAATTAGGTATAGTCGGCCGGTCGATCGGACGCCGGAAAACCGTCGTCCGGTCGTATATTCCGGTCGCCGGAAAAAGCACTTTTCCGGCTATCCGAATGACCGGCCGGCTATGCCCGAAAATTTTCCTATTTTTTCTTAGTATGTATAATTAATCACATATTTTTTGTAATTTTATTAAGTCGTTAATTAATTTTTTTAAAAAATAATTGATTATTATTTTATTTAAATTAATTCCCTTTTGTGATTTAATTCGAATTTATTAGAAATGTGTAGTGTTTGTAATGTTAAAATTTATATTAAGGTTGAGAAAAAAAAAAAGAAAATTTTGGGCATAGTCAGCCGGTCAATCGGACGCCGGAAAATCGCCGTCCGGTCGTATATTCCGGTCGCCGGAAAAAGCACTTTTCCGGCTATCCGAATGACCGGCCGGCTATGCCCGAAAATTTCCCTATTTTTTCTTAGTATGTATAATTAATCACATGTTTTTTGTAATTTTATTAAGTCGTTAATTAATTTTTTTAAAAAATAATTGATTATTTTTTTATTTAAATTAATTCCCTTTTGTGATTTAATTCGAATTTATTAGAAATGTGTAGTGTTTGTAATGTTAAAATTTATATTAAGGTTGAGGAAAAAAAAGAAAATTTTGGGCATAGTCGGCCGGTCAATCGGACGCCGGAAAATCGCCGTCCGGTCGTATATTCCGGTCGCCGGAAAAAGCACTTTTCCGGCTATCCGAATGACCGGCTGGCTATGCCCGAAAATTTCCCTATTTTTTCTTAGTATGTATAATTAATCACATGTTTTTTGTAATTTTATTAAGTCGTTAATTAATTTTTTTAAAAATAATTGATTATTATTTTATTTAAATTAATTCCCTTTTGTGATTTAATTTGAATTTATTAGAAATGTGTAGTGTTTGTAATGTTAAAATTTATATTAAGGTTGAGAAAAAAAAGAAGAAAATTTTGGGCATAGTCGGCCGGTCAATCGGACGCCGGAAAATCGCCGTCCGGTCGTATATTCCGGTCGCCGGAAAAAGCACTTTTCCGGCTATCCGAATGACCGGCAGGCTATGCCCGAAAATTTCCCTATTTTTTCTTAGTATGTATAATTAATCACATGTTTTTTGTAATTTTATTAAGTCGTTAATTAATTTTTTTTTAAAATAATTATTATTATTTTATTTAAATTAATTCCCATTTGTGATTTAATTCGAATTTATTAAAAATGTGTAGTGTTTGTAATGTTAAAATTTATATTTAGGTTGAGAAAAATAAAATAAAATTTTGGGCATAGTCGGCCGGTCAATCGGACACCGGAAAATCGCCGTCCGGTCGTATATTCCGGTCGCCGGAAAAAGCACTTTTCCGGCTATCCGAATGACCGGCCGGCTATGCCCGAAAATTTCCCTATTTTTTATTAGTATGTATAATTAATCACATGTTTTTTGTAATTTTATTAAGTCGTTAATTAATTTTTTTTTGAAAATATTTGATTATTATTTTATTTAAATTAATTCCCTTTTGTGATTTAATTCGAATTTATTAGAAATGTGTAGTGTTTGTAATGTTAAAATTTATATTAAGGTTGAGAAAAAAAAAGAAAATTTTTGGCATAATCGGCCGGTCAATCGGACGCCGGAAAATCGCCGTCCGGTCGTATATTCCGGTCGCCGGAAAAAGCACTTTTCCGGCTATCCGAATGACCGGCCGGCTATGCCCGAAAATTTCCCTATTTTTTCTTAGTATGTATAATTAATCACATATTTTTTGTAATTTTATTAAGTCGTTAATTAATTTTTTTTAAAAAATAATTGATTATTATTTTATTTAAATTAATTCCCTTTTGTGATTTAATTCGAATTTATTAGAAATGTGTAGTGTTTGTAATGTTAAAATTTATATTTAGGTTGAGAAAAAAAATTAAAATTTTGGGTATAGTCGGCCGGTCAATCGGACGCCGGAAAATCGCCGTCCGGTCGTATATTCCGGTCGCCGGAAAAAGCACTTTTTCGGCTATCCGAATGACCGGCCGGCTATGCCCGAAAATTTCTCTATTTTTTCTTAGTATGTATAATTAATCACATGTCTTTTGTAATTTTATTAAGTCGTTAATTAATTTTTTTTGAAAATAATTAATTATTATTTTATTTAAATTAATTAATTATGTAAATAATCGGTTGGTTAATTTAATTTTTTTTTTTTACAGGATTCTCCGGCGCCATGGTACCGTAGAAGCAGTTTGATCAACCGGAGATTTGATGTCGGCAACTATTATAGGGTTAAAATCTTGGAAGATATAAAGTTGGCACTGAGCGAGACATATCGAGGTGGTGAATTGGTCGATGAGTTTCAGTTGGGACCTTTCGGACATTTGCTCGATTGGGAGCCGGGGCAGAACAGTAAACCCCTGAACCAAGTCCACGATTCGTTATCCTCAGTCGGCCCTATTCCGTACGCTAGTGTGAATAGTTGCTCGTTCGCATCCTTCGCCACAGCTACAAACATTAACCTGTGGGCCTTCCCCTTGAGATGCGTGCCATCAACAACAATGACTGGGTGGATATATCCATTTCGCCAAGCAAAACGCGCAGCGCCTAGAGCAACGAAGACTTGTTTGAACCGGCCATCCTGGCTAATCTCGTGCTGGGTGATCGTCTCCGTATTAGTGAGCCTCAGCATGTAAAGGTAACTGAGCAGATCGTTGAAGGAATCCTTGTGTTTGCCGTATACCATCTCGATGGCGGCATTCCGTCCCTTCAAGCACACATCGTAGTTGGCATCGATGCCGAACTCGGATTTGAGCTCGTTGTGAATAATACGGGGCTTTATTATTTCCGCATCACGGAGCAATCTTTTCGCAAAAATTGAACCGATCACCAACGCGTGGATCTTCCTCACATGAGTGGTATCTGTTAGACCTACCTCATCGCATGTGTGCTCTTCGTCAAATATGTTAACAGTCCAAGGCCCGCCTTCGCTAGTGAGATAAAGTCTGAAGGGGCAATCTCCGGATAATTTGCATACCATGATCATTCTTGTCTTATCTGATTTAGCGACATAGTATTCTTTCCTCCTGTTCAAATACCATAAACCCACTGCGATCCAGATTTCATCATTGGAGAAGAAAACTGAGGTCCTCGACAGCTCATCAACATTCAAGAGATCATCGTGATACACTAGTGAATCACGGGGCCGGGCAGGGACTATCGGGACAAGCCAATTACTCATGTGCTCCGTGTCCGAATCATACTCCTCTTCACCCTGACCAGGATTTGAGAACATCATCCCCAGGAGTTTCTGCATACCCCCTTCCTCCTGTATCCAAGCGGTCCACTCCGCGAATAAAGCCCTGTTCAGCTGCCTACCATCATGGTATAGATTGGTCTCGCCCTCGCTCTCCGAGGTCTCCGAATCTTGTTCAGGTTCCGGGACGTAATCTTCGTCATGTATTTGCTCTTCGTCGTGTTCGACCTCTTCATTGAGGTCTGGAATGTTACCTATTTCCGGGATGTTGTTGCTTTGGCCGAGATACCCGTCCCCTACCCAGTTGCTAGAAGCAACAACCCTCCCGACTTCATCCAAGTATGTCCGCCAATCGTCGGTGCCCTGGCTGAAAAAATCATTTGACCCACCGTACGTCTGCGACTGATCGAAGGTAGGGACATATGGAGAGGATGTCTCGACGTATGAAGATGATGCCCCGACATGTGAAGAGGATGCTCCGTCTTTCGTCTTCACGAATATTGTTAGTATAAAACCATTGCATAATTCTTGTAATGTATCGTCACTCGTCAAACGTGAAATCGCATTACGTCCGCGGTTGCTCTTCCTTATATAAAAAAGATCAAAATCGGAGCCCGCCGGGTTGCAATAATGAGATATGAGGTATCTCAAGTTGTAAATTGTTATCCCATAAGATACTGATAATGGGATATTGACCTCATCACCGCCTTGATAACTAGAATCATCCCAGATACCCCCGTATTTAACATTGACGTAGATCTCAAGCCATCTGTAATCAAATAATTACAACTTAATTAATAAAAATTACAAATAAATATAAAATCAATAAATTAAACACATAAATATATACTATTTTCGTTAGGAACATCACAAGTATATACTGATTTAATCCATCACATAAGGGAATTAATTTAAACAAAATAATAATCAATTATTTCAAACAAAAATTCATAAACGAAATAATAAAATTAAAAAATACATGTGATTAATTATCCATACTTTAAAAAAAAGAGAAATTTTTGGGAATATCCGGCCGGTCCATCCCGTGGCCGGAAAAGTGGTTTTTCCGGCGACCGGAATACGTGACCGGACGACGGTTTCCCGGTGTCAGATTGACCGGCCGGCTATGCCAAAAATTTTCTTATTTTTTTGTCAACCTAACTATAAATTTTAAAGTTACAAACACTACAAATTTCTAATAACTTCGAATTAAATCACATAAGGGAATTAATTTAAACAAAATAATAATCAATTAATTTTAAACAAAAATTAATAAATAAAATAATAAAATTACAAAATACATGTGATTAATTAACCATACTAAAAAAAAAAAGAGAGAAATTTTTGGGCATAGCCGGCCGGTCCATCTCGTGGCCGGAAAAGTGATTGTTCTGGCGAACGGAATATGTGACCGGACGGCGGTTTCTCAGCGTCCGATTGACCGGCCGACTATGCCCAATTTTTTCTTTTTTTTTTCTCATTCTAAATATAAATTTTAAAGTTACAAACACTACAAATTTCTAATAATTTCGAATTAAATCACATAAGAGAATTAATTTAAACAAAATAATAATCAATTAATTTCAAACAAAAATTAATAAACGAAATAATAAAATTAAAAAATACATGTGTTTAATTATCCATACTTAGAAAAAAGAGAGAAATTTTTGGGCATAGCCGGCCGGTCCATCCCGTTGCCGGAAAAGTGATTTCTCCGGCGACCGGAATACGTGACCGGACGGCGGTTTTCCGGCGTCCGATTGACCGGCCGGCTATGCCCAAAATTTTCTTTTGTTTTCATCAACCTAAATATAAATTTTAAAGTTACAAACACTATAAATTTCTAATAATTTCGAATTAAATCACATAAGGGAATTAATTTTCAAAATAAATCAATTAATAAATCAAAATAATAATCAATTAATTTTCAAAATAAATCTATATACTGATTCCTAAACATATAATTTCATTTTCATCAATACGACATGTTATGAAAATTCAATTAAATTCCAAAATAAATACATAATGTACTTGCTAAACATATAAATTCGATATTAAACGATTATCTATATTGTTGGATAATTCAGAAACGCGATGAAGCAAGGTGGTTTACTTCCTCTTCTTCCTCTTCCTCTTCCTCAGCTCAGCTTTGTTTACTTCTTCTCAGAACAATTTTTTTGGTGAATTGGTTTTTTTATTTTTTATTTTATGAATTCTATTTGCAATTTTGCGTTGTATGAGTTGTTGTATATATTCAGTTTTCGATGTGGTTGGCATAGGACACCAATACTGTTTCGTCTGTGATATCAGAGATGAATTATTTGTACCAAAAAAGCAGTCAAATTGTGCCCATTCACGCATGCATGCATAAAGCAAAAAATTTATTAGTAATACTGTTCATAATAGTAATTATAACAAGAAGAAAAAAAAAAGTGAGCCGTCACCTCTCACATTCATCATTCACCCATAATTGAATTGTGGTGGTAGTTTTTAAACATAAAATGTGGGACCTATAACACATTAAAATAATTGAAAGGGTAAGTTTTTACATTACTTCATTTAAAAGGGTAATTTTTACATAATGATTTTTTAAAATGGTAGTTTTAAATATTCTGAGAATAAAAATAAACTTTGATGCTGTCAACATATTACGCGCCATAATATTCTGGATATGAATTCTCAATTAGGATTTAATAAATAATTCATGATTAGAGTCAACTAATCCTAATTTGAATCAACTAAACTAATTAATATTAAAAAATATATATATATGCAGAAATAAAAGCCGCCCCTAGTACTGAACTAATCCAAACATGCGATTCCTTTTCTTCTCTATTTCATCTCCTTTCTATATCCTGCAAATAAGAGTAATTAATCATAAATTTTCAGAGCTTAGCTGCAAATTCAATCATATCTTAAACATGGCAGCGCACTTCTTTTTCACTCTCATCCTCTGCTCACTGCTTCACTTTCTAAATCCAATTCTTGGAGCAGATGACAATCACAGACTTTTTCCAGATCAAGAACTTGTCATTGGGAAAAATCTGGTCTCTCAAAACCAAGTTTTCGAAATGGGCTTCTTCTCACCTGGGAAATCTTCAAATAGATTCTTGGGAATATGGTACAAGAGCACACCAGATGTTGTAGTCTGGGTCACAAACAGAAACGATCCGATCACAGCCTCACAATCACCGGTTTTCATGATCTCCGGAAACGGAAGTCTCGTCATAACCAGTGGAGAAACCGTAATCTGGTCGGTGGATTCATCACTGGTGGCAGAAAATCCAGTTTTACAGCTGCTGCACACTGGAAACTTGGTTCTTGTAGACAACACCAAGGAGGAGGAGTACTTATGGCAGAGTTTTGACTACCCAACTGACACCTTGTTACCAGGAATGAAGATAGTGGATGACGTGGAGGGTGGCGTCGAGAGGTACCTGACTTCATGGAGAAATGCGGATGATCCTTCACCTGGTGATTATGTTATCAAGATCCATAACCATGGCTTGCCCGACATAGTTGCTCTGAGAGGGGCGACGAAGAAGCACCGGCAAGGGCTGTGGAACGGGGTGTATTTCTGCGGTGGTACACCCTATCCGAATGACTTCTATGATCCCGAGTTGGTTTTCAAACAGAACCATCTCATATCCATAGGGGAGCCCTACAAGGCGACAGTTCTTGACAGAGTCACTATGGACTCGTCTGGTGCAATCGTCCGCCGTCATATGAATGCCCGAAGAGACAAGTGGAGCGTCGTCTACATGTTCCCTCGAGATACGTGCGACGAGTATGCTACTTGTGGTCCCAACAGCATCTGCAGAGACAGGGCAGTTCAGTGCCAGTGCTATAGGGGATTCGCCCCCAAGTTCCAAATGGATTGGGACTTTCAAGATTGGAGCGGCGGGTGTGATAGAATCACACCGGTGAATTGTGAGGGTGGAGATGGATTCGTAGAGGTGAGAGGGGTGAAGTATCCTGATATGTTGAGTTTCCGGCTTAATACGAGTATGAGCCTTGTTGAATGCAAAGATGAGTGCTTAAAAAACTGCGACTGCACTGCATATGCTAATCCGTTCATCACTGATGGAGGCAGTGGATGCTTGATGTGGTTCGGTGAACTCGTTGATACAAGACAAATTTCTGATGCAGATAGTAAGCAGAACCTCTATATCCGTGCACCACTTTCCGAGCTAGGTAACTCTTTTTCTACTTGACTATGTCGTTCCCTTTACACCTATGGATCGGATACACCCTATTTATGATGACTGTTGATTTTGCATGTAGGGCTCGACCCAGGTTTGGAGGAGGAGGAGATGGAGAAGAAAAGGCCTATGAAGTTAATATTAATATCAATTGTTTCTGGTGTTCTCGTCTCAGCCATCATCAATGGAGGTCTACTTTATATGGCAAGACGCAAGGGGCAAAAGGGGCAAGGTAACAGTTGAACTGATGTTATCGACTGCTATAAAAAAAGATACTACTTTAATACTGAGGCGCTGATTCCTTTTCTCTTTCACTTCATTGCAGTTAAAAGGAACAATGAAGATCTAGAATTATCTGTGATCAAAATGGCAACAATTGTGCAAGCAACTAACAATTTTTCTAAGGAAAACATCATTGGAGTTGGAGGCTTCGGCCCCGTTTACAAGGTAATATTTGTGTTAAATAAGAGTGCATAAGTTGAACAAAAATGATACCTTTACTTGCATATACTAACTTACATAAGCAGGGGAAGATGCCATCCGGAGAAGAAATCGCAGTCAAAAGATCTTCAAGGCAAGGTTTTGAGGTGATCAGAAATGAAGTTATGTTGATTGCCAAGCTTCAACATACAAATCTCGTCAGACTTTTCGGATGTTGCATTGTAGACGACGAAAGGATGCTAATCTACGAGTACCTAAAGAATAAAAGCCTCGATTATTTTGTTTTTGGTACACTCTGATGATATCCTTCGTCCTTTGCTTTTCTTGTAGAACCATACTCACATGGTGTTCAATTTGCAGATCAAAATCGAAGAACAGTTCTTACATGGCCTACGCGTTATAAGATCATCGTGGGAATTGCAAGAGGCTTGCTATATCTCCACCACGAGTCCGAATTAAAGATTATTCATAGGGATCTTAAAACGAGCAATATTTTGCTGGACGAAAATTTCAACCCGAAAATCTCAGATTTCGGCTTAGCAAGGACTTTCGAAGAGGATCAGTCTCTTGCTACAACAAAAGGAGTTGTTGGGACATAGTAAGTTTACCCTATATCATCATATTACTTGCACTATTTTTCTATGGTGTTCTTATCATCAATGATTTTATGCAGTGGATACAAGGCTCCAGAATATACGATTGACGGGAAATTCTCAGTGAGGTCCGACATCTTCAGTTTTGGAGTCATTTTGCTGGAGATTATTAGCGGGAAGAAGAACAGAGGATATGGAGACTCGGATGACTATCTTAACCTCTTGGGCCATGTATGCATACAAATGTTGTGATGCCTTTCTTTCTTCTTTGCAAGAATTATGTCAAAACCAAACTTTTTCTTTCTATTGTCGTGGAATGCAGGCATGGATGCTATGGAAGGAAGGCAAGATTCTAGAATTGATGGATGAATGTTTGAATGATACATTTGTGGAGCTTCAAGTGAAGAGATGCATGCAGGTGGGGTTATTATGTGTTCAGAAATTCACAGAAGATAGGCCTGCCACGTCATCAGTGGTCTCGATGTTGGGCAGCGACGGAGCTTTTATGCTGGAACCAAAAGCACCCGGATTTTTCATGGAAAGAAGTTGCAGTCCGCCATTCGATGAACCAGTTAGAGAAACAATCACCATTACCAACTCGGAAGCCAAATGAGGAAGATGATTATTTGTATAGTGCTTAAGCTTTCTAATGCATTGTAACTAAAATAATTGACTTGTTAAACTTTACTGCATATCAATGCATATCTTCTTATTCTAGTTCTAGCAAGCCAAAGTCTGATGTCTCATGTGTTCGTGTAAGAATCGAGTAAGATATTACTCGTTTTGAGGATGAGAGAAGGCGGGAATCCTGTTAGTAACGTGCTTTTCGTAACCGAAGAACAAGTCTGTGAAACGTGTGAGAAGTTCCATTGCTGGAACATATAGGTTACTTTCCATATCAACTTTTATAAAGTAAGCAAGTTGGGTGAGGAGAAGACTTGCCAATTCATAAACTAGCATTAATTCTTCTCCCTGAAAGTAGCATCTTCACCAGATTTTAATATTCAATTAATTAAAAGGAATTGAAGATTAATTTTGGTTTTTTATTGTTGATTAAGTCATAAGATCCTAAATAAAAAACAATACTCGGAAGCCGCCACTAATCAATGGCACCATATAAGATGACATGGGTATTAGAGTTTACTGATTCTCAATTAGGTTAAATTAATAATTCATGATTAGAGTCAACTATCCTAATTAGAATTTATTAAATTAAAAAAATTAATAAGTCGATGTTCAAAAAAAATATACACATATATAAATAGAAGCCGCACGGACCTCCCCTAGTACTAAACTAGAGGTGACAACTGACAAACAAACAGCAAAACCTTGTCCCCTTACCTTAGCCTTAGCCATCAACATCTGACAACGTTAATCAAGAATGATCAGCAAAACTGTTGACTTCTCTATTTCATTTCATTTCCCATTTTACCGCTGTTGTTTTGAAATCAAAGCAGAAGTATTTTAGGGAGCTAGCTGCACATTTAATCTTCTTATTAACATGGCAGCGTACTTCTTTCTCACTACAGTCCTCTGTTCACTGCTTCACTCCTTTGTCTTTCTAAAGTTAACACTCGGAGTAGCTGACAACGACAGGCTTCTTCCGAATCAAACGCTTGCTATTGGGCAGACTTTGGTCTCTCAAAACCAAGATTTTGAAATGGGATTCTTCTCACCCGGGAGATCTTTAAACAGATTCATGGGAATATGGTACAAGAGCACACCAGATGTTGTAGTCTGGGTTGCAAACAGAAACAATCCCATCACTGAGAAACAAACACCAGTTCTCATAATTTCCAGAAATGAGAGTCTGGTTATAAGCAGTGAAAATAGCATTATCTGGTCGATGAATTCCTCGAGGGTGGCAACAAATCCAGTTTTACAGCTCCTAGATTCTGGAAATCTGGTTCTTGCAGACAACACGCCGCAAGAATACCTGTGGCAGAGTTTTGATTATCCAACTGATACCTCGTTGCCGGGAATGATGCTGGTAGATGACGTGGATGGTGGTGTAGAGAGGTATCTGACATCATGGAGAAATTCTGATGATCCTTCTCCTGGTGATTTTGTTATCAAGATCCATAACCACGGCTTGTCTGACTTAGTTGTTCTGAGGGGCGGAAAAAGAAGATACCGACAAGGGCAGTGGAACGGGAGACATTTTAGCGGTGGTACGCCCTTTCCCAATGACTTTTACAAACCAGAGTTGGTTTTCAGGAATGAGAGGCTGATTTCCATAGGAGAGCCCTACCAAAGTTCACTTCCTACAAGAATTACAATAGATTCGTCTGGAACACTCGTGCGCCATCATATGAATGTCCGGAAAGATAGATGGAATCTTGCCTACACGTTTCCTCGAGATACATGCGATGAATATGCCAGTTGCGGTCCCAACAGTATCTGCAGATCAGATAGGCCCATCAGATGCCAGTGTTATAGGGGATTTGTCCCAAAGTTCCAAACCGATTGGGAGCTTCAAGATTGGAGCGGCGGGTGTGATAGAATCATACCATTGAATTGTGAGGGTGGAGATGGTTTTGTAGAGGTTAGAGGTGTGAAATATCCAGATATGTTGAGTTTCTGGATTAATACAAGTATGAGCCTTGTTGAATGCAGAGACGAGTGCTTAAAAAACTGCAACTGCACTGCATACGCTAATCCGTTTATCACCGATGGAGGCAGTGGCTGCTTGATGTGGTTCGGTGAACTCATTGACACCAAAGAACTATCTGATGCAGATAGTAAGCAGAACATCTACATCCGCCTCCCGCTTTATCAACTAGGTAACTTTATTTCTACTTGACAATGTTTTAGTTCAAAAGCTACTGTCACTCCTCTATTTGAGAAGGAATCTCAAACTAGGACGTTCTATTATATCAAAAAGATTTGAGGAGGTTAGCAGAAATCCTAATTGCATGTTTTTGTATATTTTAGTTGCATTATTGGAATATAAATTCTTGACTCATTGATGGTCTGCAAAACGTGGTTTGAGACATAATTTTTAGATGTCTATAATAAAAATTCCAGAGCATTCATTATGACCATATTTGC
The DNA here is from genome assembly GCA_001642375.2 of Mentha longifolia. Lineage (NCBI taxonomy): Eukaryota > Viridiplantae > Streptophyta > Magnoliopsida > Lamiales > Lamiaceae > Mentha > Mentha longifolia. Next base: position 41,601,587 of record CM038113.1, on the reverse strand, counting down.
TATGCGTCGCCTTTACTTGTACGGATAGAGACCAGGATCATTATCCACCCTAAGTACATTGACTGGGATTTTTGCATGTAGATCTAAACACAGGTGTGGAGGAGAAGGAGAAGAAAAGGCCTATGAAGTTACTACTGATATCAATTGCCTTTGGTGTTCTTGTCTCAGCCATTATCAATGGAGGTCTACTTTTTATGGCAAAACGAAAGAGGCCAGGTTAAAATCAAAATTCTATTCCCCTAAAACACGTAGTCCATTCATGCTCAAAGTATAACCTAAAGCTAATGCCGAGGCATTGATTCTTTTCCTCTCCAACTTCATAGCAAGAAAAGGGAATAGCGAGGATCTAGAATTACCTGTGCTCAAAATGGCAGCAATTGTGCAAGCAACAAACAATTTCTCCAGGGAAAACATGATTGGAGCTGGTGGCTTCGGTCCTGTTTACAAGGTAATGTAATAAATGAGAGTACTGAAGTTGAAGAAAAAAACAATACTTTTGCATGCTTACTTGTATACTTGCATACACATAAGCAGGGGAAGATGCCATCGGGAGAAGAAATCGCAGTCAAAAGATTGTCCAGATCTTCAGGACAGGGTCTCGAAGAGTTCAGAAATGAAGTTATGGTTATTGCAAAACTTCAACATAGAAACCTTGTCAGGCTATTGGGATGCTGCATTGAGGAAGAGGAGAAGATGTTAATCTATGAATACCTAGAGAATAAAAGCTTGGATTATTTTGTTTTTGGTAAACTCCGATATATCCTTCATCCCTTTTATTTTGCTTGTGGAATCCCATACTTACAAATCCAGCCAAATCTCAGAGATGTTCACTCATTTGCAGATCAAAATCGAAAGACACTACTGACATGGCCTAAGCGTTATGACATTATCATTGGAATTGCAAGGGGCCTGCTATATCTACATCACGATTCTAGATTGAAAATTATTCATAGGGATCTCAAAGCGAGCAATATCTTGCTAGACGGAAATTTAAATCCAAAAATCTCGGATTTCGGCTTAGCAAGGATCTTTAAAGAGGATCAATCTCTTGCGCAAACAAGAAGAGTTATCGGGACATAGTAAGTTTCCTTTATACCATCAAATCACTTCATCAATACATACATTGGCCTTATGATCAATAATATTATGCAGTGGATACATGGCTCCAGAATATGCAATTGATGGGAATTTCTCAATGAAGTCTGACATCTTTAGCCTAGGAGTAGTTTTGCTGGAGATAATTAGCGGGAAAAAGAACAGAGGATACGGAGAATCCGATCATTATCTTAACCTATTGGGCCATGTATGCACACAAAAACACTTTGATGCCATTTTCATTCATAAGAATCATGTCAAAAAAAAAAAAAACAACACCCTCACATCGTTATTTATGGCAGGCATGGTTGCTGTGGAAAGAAGACAACATTCTGGAGTTGATGGATGAGTATTATATTTCTGATGATGCATTCATGGAGTCTCAAGTGAAGAGATGCATGCAAGTGGGGTTATTATGCGTTCAGAAATTTGCAGAAGATAGGCCTACCATGCCATCAGTGGTTTCGATGTTAGGAAGTGTTGGAGCAGCTCTTCCCGAACCAAAAGAGCCTGGGTTCTTCATCCAAAGAAGCATTAGCCCATCACCAAGTTTGAAGTCAGAGAAAGGAACAATCACCATCACCGACTTGGAGGCTAGATGAGGAACATTCTGCAATTGTATTGAGCTAAATTTATCGCAGTTTCACATTAATTTAACATTATTGATTGAAAAACCAATTCAGATGAGTAATTTGGTGAAGAAGTTCAAATAAATCTAAAAATTCAAATTTCGCGGGGGAAAGGAGAGGGGATGTCGGCCGCACCTAAATTCAGGCCAGATGCCAGCTGGAAATCCCGGAGGATGGCCGCCGGCGACGAGGCTGGAACGGCGGGTGCTTGCGCGCTCGACATCTGTCGTTTCCCATTCGAATTCCGACCGTTTCTGACGATGATTGAGGGTTGGGATTGCCGGTGTTGGTATTGATCGACTGTTTTCTTCGATAAATTTAAGGGGCAATCGAAAATTGAAGATTGGGGATCACATATCTGAATTGAGTTTCCCCTAATTTGGAGTTCACAGTTGTGCTTGCGCAATTTACGCTCCTTGAATATTGAAGAATTCGAAATCGTTCGAATATATCTGTTCTTCAAAGATTACATTTCTACTTTAGATCAAGCCATTTTCATCTGTTTCGGCATTGATTGAAGATGAACTCTCCAAGATTCTTATTCTTTTCTTTTTTGTTGTTGCAACGATTGCAAAAAAACAAAGATATCTTCTAGGAAAGTCGATATGTTTTGGTGAAGATAATCTGCCATTTATTCATCGACCCTCCGCCGTAGAGTTGCCCACGATTCTGGAACCGGAACCGAATCGGCAGTTCCGGTTTTAAGATGGCCGGAACTGGAACCGAATCGAAAAAGTTATGGTTTCGGTTTCGGTTCTTGAACCGACGGTTCCGGACCGGTTCCTGTTCCGATTCGGTTCCAGTTTTGGTTCGAACCGGAAAAGAACTATCTTTATTTTTTATTAATATTTTTTTTGTTCGATTATGATTCATACTTCGTTGTTTATCAATCCAATTTTAATTGTAAGACAATTCAAATTATGAAATGTAAAAAATACTTGAGAAAGTGAAATTGTTTAAATTCTTTTTATTTATTAATCATAAACCCTTGGATATCACATGTCGATTCCATAGGCCGAGCTTCTTTTTCTATGAGTAAAAAGAGTACTCGTCTAAGCATTTTAAAAGCATATTTAATAATTATTATTATGTGTACAAATATTATTTATATTTAATACATTTTTTCATAATATTTTTTGTATTTAAAAGCATCTACAATTAATTTCGCTTTGATGACAATATGATATCTTTTATATGAATTATGTAACTTGTCATCTTCAATTCTTCATCATCATGAAACATTCTTTATTATTAATTTAAAGATATTTTTGTACTAATCTTCTTTATTTTAGCTTATTAAATTTCGAATTATAAATTAAATGATAAAGCTATTTAACTTTACAAATATAAACATTTCCATATAAAAAAGTGTAACACACTAAATCACTAATCAAATGTTACATCAAATAAGTATACAAATACAAGTATAATATTGAAACATAAAATAAATTATAATTAAAAAACAAAGCGTTTTTTTTCGGTTCCGAACCGAAACCGAATCGACAGTTCCCGGTTCAAAGTTTTGGAACTGAAACTGAACCGGCGGTTCTTTCGGTTCCTCGGGACGGTTCGGAACTGCCGGTTCCGATTCGGTTCCAAAAAACTGCCCGCTTCCGATTAATAACCGACGGTTCCGGTTCCGGTTCCGGTGGGCACCTCTACCCTCCGGCAAATGAAACTCCATTCGATTCTCTTATTGCATTTCGATATTGCATTTTTCTTTATACGAGTGATATTCGCAACGTTGTAGAAAATATTTTGAAAACTCAACACTTTTATAATCAATATTCTTTTATTATTGTTGATATTAGAAATATTCTTTTATATATAACAAACATCCGAAAGTGCAATAGACATCGCCTTCGAAATATAGTCAGGGCCGGCCTATTAACTTCTTCAAAACAGGGTCCCAAAAAATAAATCGACTTGAATTCTCTATTAAAATTCTGAGTTGCATCTTTTATTGCAATGACAGATGGTCGCTATATATCACAAATATTTCTTAAACGAACAATAATTAAAGCAATAATTAAGGTTTTCATGAACAAAACCTGTTGATTTTGACAATATTCTTGACATGTGACGATCATCCATTGTTGCAACTTGCAAATCCATTGTTGCAACTTGCAATAGGAGATACAACATGAAATTGTAATAGATAATCCAAATGGACTAAAATCATATACTCCATCCGTCCCATTTAAATAGGCTTATTTTCCTAATCGGACTGCCTCATACCCATACGAATTGTCTTGTTTCCTAAAAGAGAAAGAATTACCCAATTACTAATCATCCCACCATCCACTCATCTCCCAGCACGTATCTCAATATAAATTAAATCCTACAAGTTTAAACTATCATAATTTGCTCGTTTGTTCTCCGATTTTTATGATTTTTATAACAAATTAAAGGTCTTGATACGATCTATCATTTAAGATCAACATTAATATGTTTTTATGGATTTATGGTGCTCTAATTTTAAAACAATAAAATTTATATTAAAATATTAAATACTAAACTTTATCTCTATACACACTCTCCTAAAATCACGTGCCGAAAAGAAACAGGTCAGTTTAAATGGACGGAGGGAGTACTCTTTATTTAGTTGTCCTCTCTACTTTATCCTCTGATAATTTGGTTTTCTCTTCTGCTTTATTACTTTTATGTAATACTTTAAAAAAATAAATAAATAAAGCTCCAATTTTTATAAGTAGCGCGAGACCTCAATATTAGTCGAGACGGGCCTAAATACAATAAATGAAACAAGGTACTATCGTTGTAGTTTCTAGTGTCAAGAAACCAGGTTGCTTATAGCATTAGGAAAGAACGACATAGTTGCTCGGCATTCGTACAATTGCAGACATGGTTGGTCTGTCTTCCGGGTGTTGCATGAATTTGTGAGGCAAGAATCAACCAACCAACATTAGCTAATTTTCAAAACGATACTTTGCCCAATAAAAATTGTGGCTATTTTGGTCCTGTTTACAAGGTAATCCACTATATAAGAGGGCTAAAATTGAACAAAAACAATACTTTGCGATTCTTAATTGTATACTTACTTACACGTATGCATAAGCAGGGGAAGATGCCATCAGGAGAAGAAATCGCAGTCAAAAGATTGTCCAGATCTTCAAGGCAGGGTATTGAAGAGTTCAGAAATGAAGTTATGTTAATTACCAAGCTTCAACATAGAAACCTCATCAGATTGTTGGGATGTTGCATTGAAGAAGAAGAGAGGATTCTAATCTATGAATACCTACAGAATAAAAGCCTTGATTATTTTGTTTTTGGTATGCTCTGTAACATCATACATCTTTTTTTGCTTTGCTGCTCAGATAAATCCTACTCACATGGTGTTCACTCATTTGCAGATCAGAATCGAAAGACACTACTGACATGGCCTAAGCGTTATGAAATTATCATTGGAATTGCAAGGGGCCTGCTATATCTCCATCACGATTCTAGATTGAAAATTATTCATAGGGATCTAAAAGCGAGCAATATTTTGCTAGACGGAAATTTAAATCCGAAAATCTCAGATTTCGGCTTAGCAAGGATCTTTGAAGAGAATCAATCACTTGCGCAAACAAGAAGAGTCGTTGGGACATAGTAAGTTTACTTTATATCATCAAATCACTTCATCATTTTAGATGGTGGCATCATCATCAATTATTTTCTATTTTGATGCAGTGGATACATGGCTCCAGAATATGCAATTGATGGGAATTTCTCAATGAAGTCTGACATCTTTAGCCTAGGAGTAGTTTTGCTGGAGATAATTAGCGGGAAAAAGAACAGAGGATATGGAGAATCCGATCATTATCTTAACCTCTTGGGCCATGTATGCACACAAAAACACTTTGATGCCATTTTCATTCATAAGAATCATGTCCAAAAAAAAAAAAAAACCTCACCTCTTTATTGTTATGGCAGGCATGGCTGCTGTGGAATGAAGAGAAGATTGTGGAGTTGGTGGACGAGTGTTTGAACGATACATTCGTCGAGTCTCAAGTGAAGAGATGCATCCAAGTGGGGTTATTATGCGTTCAGAAATTTGCAGAAGATAGGCCTACCATGCCATCGGTGGTTTCGATGTTAGGAAGCGACGGAGCAGTTCTTCCCGAACCAAAAGAGCCTGGATTCTTCATCCAAAGAAGCATTAGCCCATCACCAAGTTTGAAGTCAGAGAAAGGAACAATCACCATCACTGACTTGGAGGCTAGATGAGGAAAATTCTGCAATTGTATTGTGCTAAAGCTTTTTAACTTAAAGAGGAAAGATAAATTTATCGCAGTTTCACATTAATTTCACATTATTGAATTGAAAAACCGATTCAGAAGAGTAATTTGGTGAAGAACTCAAATAAATCTAAAATTCAAATTTCGCGAGGGAAAGGAGAGGGGATGCCGGCCGCACCTAAATTCCGGCCAGATGCCGACTGGAAATCTCGGAGGACGGCCGGCGGCGACGAGACAGGAACGGCGGGATGCGTGCTGACGATGACTGAGGATTGGGATTGCCGGTGTTGGTATTGATCGACTGTTTTTTCGATAGATTAAGGGGCAATTGAAGATTGAATCCAAGTGAGTGTTGAGGTGAAAATTAGGGTTCAAGTATCTGAATTGAGTTTCCCCAAATTGGAATTCATAATTATGATTTGCGCAATTTGCGCTCCTTGAATATGCTGAAATTCAAAATTGATCCCATAAGTATAACTATGTTGTACCCATGAATATCATTATGTTCATATCTGTTGTATAAAGATCGAGCGATTTTCAAATGTTAAATGTTTCGGCTTTGATTGAAGAGAAATACTCCAAGATTCTGATTCTTTGGTGAAGATAATCAACTATTTATTCATCGACCCTCCAGGCAGAACGACGTCGTTCCAGCGTGTTGCATGAATTTGTAAGAACCAAATCCAGCGACTTCTGTGTAAAGCATCCATGGATGTCCTATCGGGTTGCGGGCTATTCGGTTCGGGTTAATCGGGTTTTTTTTTTTTTCCAGAATGGTTGATATTTCTTGGCCCTAACCCTATCCTCTCGGTTTCGGGCTAGCCCATCGGGTCAAAGAGTTATGAAAATAAATTTGATATTTCTAACATGTTATTTGTTATCCAGTCTTACACTCTCACAAATAAATACGTATAAAGTAAATAAAATTAGTATTTTAATTATACGACCGGAGATTGAAGCGGAGAGACTTTCGGGTCATGGTTCAACCAATTAGACCATGATTTAACCGTTTATCAAATAAGTAATATTATTAATGATTAATTTTAATAATAAATATAAATATACAATAAAGTATAGTATTGTTGTGTCATTATAATTTTTTTATAAATATATTAGTTTTATATAATAATAATAATAATAATAATAATTAATAATAATATAAGAGAATAGAATGAGTAAGTATAAAATAAAAGATTGAGGAGGCAACTAGGATTATGTCCCTTTTGAAAATAAAAGTCAAATTTTGCCCCCAATATAAGAATCACAATATTTGCCCAAATTTGAAGGGGTGGGACTAAAATACCCCTAGAGCCAAATAATTTTTTTTTTTTAATTTTCCAATTTTTATATTTTTCTCTTGTATCAGTTTTTTTTATTAATTCACTTGGTAAGAATTTTTAATGCATTTGGTAAGAAATTTTATCTTTCATTACGTTTTAGCAAATAACTTAGTAAGAAATATTATAATTTCTTATAATATTTTAGGAATTTCTTACGAATAATTTTGGTAACAAATTTGACAATTCTCCAATTTTTTAAAAAAAGAAAAAAATGTATTTAATTGTTTGTACAGGGGATGGTAAGAAAATTACGCATATTGGAAAGAAAATACATACATTTCTAACCACTTAATCATTTATTAAGACACTATTATTAGTTTCAGAAATGATAATAAATTACATGTGTTGGTAAGAAAAACTAATAATTTTCTTACCAAGAAACAACAAAAAATTATCAAAAAAAACTACAGATATAGTAAGAAAATTTGATATCTTTTCGTCTTTCGCGTCTCATAGCCGTCGTCAGCCGAATAATTCCTACAATAAGAAATGAAACAATTCTTATATAACTTGAAAAACAGTAAGAATTTGCAACTACCGCAACAAAACATGTCAAGAACGGCAAATAATCATCAATTTTAAGCCTTAAATGCTCAGTCTTTTATTACCAAAATAACGTAAGAAAATGTCAAATTCTTACCAATTTATCAAACAAAACAAAGTAAGAAAATGACTGATTCTTACCAATTTATCAAACAAAACAAAGTAAGAAAAATGATAGATTCTTACCAATAATCATCAATTTAAAACCCTAAACGCTAACCTTTTATTACCTTAACAATGTAAGAAATTATCTAAACCCTAATTCTAGAATTATAGTAAGAATCACTAAAAATATAGTAAGAATCTTCGGTCGATCCTTACTAAAAAGAAGCAGTCAGTTCATAAACAAAATTATCAAACCCTAATTCTAGAATTATAGTAAGAATTACTAAAACTGTGGTAAGAATCTTCGGTCGATTCTTACCAAAAAGAAGCAGTCAATTCATAAATCCTAAACAACGTAAGAAAATTGCCAAATAACGTAAGAAAAATGTCAAATTCTTACCATAAATTAACAAACAAAACACGATACCAAAAAGAAGTAGTGAATTCGTAAAAAAAAAAATACATCAAACCCTAATTCTAGAATGATAGTAAGAATCTTCGGTCGATTCTTACCAAAAAGAAGCAGTCAGTTCATAAATAAAATTATCAAACCCTAATTCTAGAATTATAGTAAGAATCACTAAAATTATAGTAAGAATTTTCAGTCGATTCTTATCAAAAAAAAATAGTCAATTCATAAATAAAATTCTCAATTATCAAACCCTAATTCTAGAATTTGTTACAGTAAAATCACACAAAAAGAAAGAAGAAGAAGAAGAAGGAAAAAACCCAGTTTTGTGTAAAAAACCCTAGATCTACAAAAAATAAACCCAAAATTGAAAACCCTAACCTCCTCTTCTTCTTCTTCTTCGGCGGCGCCGGAAGTTCTTGTCCAGCAACTGCCCGCTTCCATCGTCTACGTCGGGGGAGAGGGAGGGCTGGAGCTTTTAGAGAGAGAGCTCTCAAAGCCCGAAGCATGGGAGGCTGACCGCTTGAGCACGTCGACGCCGGCGCCTGAAGAATGCCGGAGAAGGAAGAGAGAAGATGCATCAATACAGAGAGACAAAGAGGAATTTCTAGGGTTTTTAGAGAGAGAAATAGAGAGAGGAAGGGAGAAGATGAAGAGAGAGATAGAGAGAAGAAAGAATGAAGGATGAATGGGAGATACCTATATTTCTTACAAGTAAGGGCAATTTTGTCCATTCAAAATTAAAATGGGCAAATGTTGTGTCATGTTATAGTTTGGGCATAATTTGAAATTTTAGACTCTAAGGGGGCAAAAGACCCTATTTTCTCAAGATTGAAACTAATTTTTCAATTTGGTTAGGTAGCTATGTTGCATGGGTGCGGGAGTACGGGTGCGAGGGGCAATACGATTCGGATACGCGGATACGGATTTTTAAAATTTTAGGGTGCGATTCGTCGATGGTACGTCTATATATTTATATTTTATTATATATATCACCCATTTTATAAAAATAAAATTCATAAATTAAATACTACTCAATTAAAATGAAGATTTCAATTAAACCCTATAAATTAAATACTATATTGATTTTGTAGTGAATTTAAATTTTAGGACAATACATATAAAAAAGTATAAAAAAAAATCCAAGGGATAAAATTATTTTAAAACAAACCCAAAAATATCCTATACGCACCGGATTCTTACCAGATACGCGTATTCTAAATTTTTTTTTCTTATGATTCGCCAGGTGGCGAATCCCGTGCGTATCCCACGCGAATCGCACCCGGACCCGTATCCTCCTCGTATCCGATACTGCAATGTGTATTTTTTAGAAGAATCCGTGTATTATAGTTAGGTAGTTGAGTTGGTAAGCATGTTTTTATGTATAACAAGAGGTCTCATGTTCAATCCTTGGAGGGAACAATTTGCATTTATATTTAATTATTATTTTTGAAAAATATTAGCTTGGCCCGACGGGTTGGCCCGCGGCCCGACCGGGTTAGCCTGACTAGCCCGGCCAGGCTGGCCCGAAAAGCCCGAAATTAATATGGGCTGAAAAAAATGAGCCCAACCCACCATTTTTTTCGAGCTACTCGGGTGGTCGGCCCGTCAGTCTCTGGCTTTTTTGACATTTTTACTATCATTTAAGATTCTGTGTGAGTAAGACTACTCAAATTATTGTTTTAAAACCGGACCGAACCGGCCGCTTGAACCAGAACCAATCATGGTTCCAATTCGACAGTGTTGTCTACTTTTTTCGATTGTGGCCTGTTCGTAGGGGTGCTAATCGGTTTCCGGTTTTCCAGTACTAAACCGAAAACCGGATAAACCGGTTTCGGTCCGGTAACCGGTTCCACCCCCAGTACCGAATCGGGTACCGGTTAAAATACTACTATTTTTTTTATATTTTTATATTAAATTATATTATTAATTTTAAGTTATAAAAATAAAATTAAAATCCTTAATTCTATTTTAAGTTTTTTTTATGTTAAATTATCTTGTAAATTTGTATCTAATGGAAGTTTGGAGAGGAAATTAAGTGAAAACTGAAATTCAAATTTGGAGGGGGATTGGCCGCACCTTGGAGCTTAGACGAACAAGTATCAATGGAGGTAACAATTCAACTTCTCTCTAGTGAACTGCTACTGAGGCATTAATTCTTCTTTGCTTTCGCTTCGAAGCAGTGAAAATTCAAAATATTCAATCACAATCAGAATTATGAACTCCAATTCAGACATCAATGCCCTAATTTTGGCTCTATTCCTCAATTATACCAACAGCGGCAATCCCGATCCCCAGTAGTCGTCGGAAACAGCCAGAATTTGATCGAGAAACGAAGGATGAGGAGCGCGCTCGTCCCCGCCGCTCCTGTCTCGTTTCAGCCGCCGCCGTCTCTGATTTCTGTGGTACCATATTCCGACGCCTAATTCGAAGCTTCTGGAAAGCGAGATCACTGTATCACCGTTGTCTCTTAGAAGAATTGAGACCAGTCTGCGTTGATAGTTTCTCGACTCGATAAGTTAATGACTTTCTTTCCCTACCGAAAACACGCTCTCAACAGAAAAACTCCCCCCTCTCTAGTCTCTTCCGCCCTGCTTTTAAAAATAATAATAAAAAAAAATCTTCTAGCTGCTGAATTTTATACTGCTCCGACTTTTCCATTTCATTTCTCTCTCTCTCTCTCTTTTTCTTTCTAAAATCTTGTAGCTGCTGCATCAGATTCAAACATGTCGCGGTTCTTTTTCATTGCGATCCTCTGCTCACTGCTTCACTCCTACGTCTTTCCGAGTTTAACAGTTGGAGCAGTTGACCATCACATGCTTTTTCCAAATCAAACGCTTCTTCCCAGGCAGACTCTGGTTTCTCAAAACCAAGTTTTTGAAATGGGTTTTTTCTCACCTGGGAAGTCTTCAAATAGATTCTTGGGAATATGGTATAAGAACACACCAGATGTTGTAGTCTGGCTTGCAAACAGAAACAATCCCATCTCCGCCTCGCAAGCACCAGTTTTCATGATTTCCAGAAATGAAAGTTTGGTTATAAGCAGCGGCAAAATCATTATCTGGTTGGTGAATTCATCGAGGGTGGCAACAAATCCAGTTCTAGAGCTCCAAGATTCTGGAAACCTGGTTCTTGTAGACAGCAGCAGCAGTACATATATATGGCAGAGCTTTGATTACCCAACTGACACCTTGTTACCAGGAATAAAGATGGTGGATGATGTGGATGGTGGTGTCGAGAGGTACCTGAGTTCATGGAGAAATGCCGATGATCCTTCTCCTGGTGATTTTGTACTCAAGATCCAAAACCATGGCTTGGCTGACATAGTTGTTCTGAGAGGGGAAAGAAAAAGATTCAGAGTCGGACGGTGGAATGGGATGTATTTTTGTGGTGGTGCACGCTTTCCCAATCCCATTTGCAATCCCGACTTGGTTTTCGTAGGGGAGAGGTTGATTTCCATAGGGGACCCCTACCACTACCAGAGCTCACTTCTAGCAAGAACTAGTTTAGATATAACTGGTACACTACTGCGCCATACCTTGAATCTCAGAAAAGACAAGTGGAACCTTGTCAACACGTTTCCTCAAGATTCGTGCGATGAATACGCTAGCTGTGGTCCCAACAGTATGTGCAAGCTAGAAAGGCCAATCAGATGCAAGTGTTTAAGAGGATTTTCCCCCAAGTTTCAGAACGATTGGGACCTTCAAGATTGGAGTGGTGGATGTGATAGAATTACACCATTGAATTGTGAGGGTGGAGATGATTTGTGGAGGTTAGAGGGGTGAAGTATCCTGATATGTTGAGGTTTTGGTTGAATACTAGCATGAGCCTTGAAGAATGCAGAGATGAGTGCTTGAAAAACTGCAATTGCACTGCGTATGCTAATCCCTTCATCACTGATGGAGGCAGTGGCTGCTTGCTGTGGTTCGGTGATCTCGTTGATACAAGGCAAGTTTCTAATGGAGATAGCAAGCAGAACCTCTATATCCGTGTTCCACTTTCTGAAATTGGTAAGTACCAGTTACGTACAAAACTTATAAATGAACGAAAGATTAGACCATTGAGATATACAAAAAGATGGAATCCCTGAATTGCATTGATTGGTGAATTTTGCCTGCAGATTTTGGCACAGGTTTAGAGGATGAGGAAAAGAAAAGACCTATGAAATTATACTGGTGTCAATTGTTTCTGGTATCCTCGTCTCAGCAATCATCAATGGAGGTCTACTTTTTATGGCAAGATGAAAGAGGAGAGGTATCAATTGAATATCTCTAGAGAAATGCTCTAAAAAGAGTTAATTCATGCAGTCAAGCTGATACTGAGGCATTAATTCTGTTTTGGTTTCGCTTCACCACAGTGAAAAGGAATGACGAGGATGTAGACTTACCTGTGATCAAAATGGCAACAATTGTGCAAGCAACAAATAATTTCTCCAAGGAAAACATGATTGGAGTTGGAGGTTTCGGTCTTGTTTATAAGGTAATACTTATCTTGAATGAGAGTGCTGAAGTTGAACAAAAAATGATATCCTTACTCATATACTACTATGCCAAAGCAGGGGAAGATACCTTCGGGAGAAGAAATCGCGGTTAAAAGATTGTCGAGATCTTCAGGGCAGGGTATTGAAGAATTCAGAAATGAAGTTATGGTGATTGCAAAACTCCAACACAGAAACCTGGTCAGACTCTTGGGATGCTGCATTGAAGATGAAGAAAGGATGCTGATCTATGAATATCTTGAGAATAAAAGCCTCAATTATTTTGTTTTTGGTACACTATCTCTCATACGATATATCCTTCAAATCCTGCAAAAACTCAAAGAGATATTACTCATTTGCAGATCAAAATCGAAGAACACTATTGACATGGCCTAAGCGCTATGACATTATCATGGGAATTGCAAAGGGGCTGCTATATCTCCACCATGATTCCAGATTGAAGATTATTCATAGGGATCTCAAAACAAGCAACATTTTACTTGACGGAAACTTAAATCCAAAAATCTCAGATTTCGGCTTAGCAAGGATCTTTGAAGAGGATCAATCTCTAGACCGAACAAAAAGAGTTGTTGGGACGTTTTAAGTTTTCTTTATATCATTCAAATTACTTCATCATTTCTAAGTTGGGCTTAAGATCAGCTTTGATTTGATGCAGCGGATACATGGCTCCAGAATACGCCTTTGACGGGAAATTCTCAATGAAATCCGACATATTCAGTTTTGGAGTGGTTTTGCTAGAGATTATTAGCGGGAAAAAGAACAGAGGATACGGAGACTCGGATGACTGTCTTAACCTCTTGGGCCATGTATGCATACAAATTCTTGTATGCTCTTTTCATGCCAAAAGACTAACCTTCTTATTATCCTTGCAGGGATAGTTGCTATGGAAAGAAAACGAGATTCTTGAATTGATGGATGAATGTTTGAAGGATTCATTTATAGAGTCAGAAGTGAAGAGATGAATGCAGGTGGGATTATTATGTGTTCAGAAATACGCAGAAGATAGGCCAGCCATGTCATCGGTGGTTTCGATGTTAGGTAGCGACGGGGCTTTTCTGCCGGAACCAAAAGAGACCGGATTTTTTACTGGAAGAAGTTGCAGTCATGTGAGAAGCAGTACAGAATCAGATAACGGAACAGTCACCATTACTGACTTGGAAGCCAGATGAGGAACATTCTGTAATTGTATCATGCTTGAGCTTTTTCAATAAAAGTAAAAGGGAAAAAAAACAAATTTATCGCAATTTCACATCAATTTAATAATTTATTAATTGAAAAACAGAGAATGAAACAATCACCATTGTTGGCTTGGAGGCCAGCTGAAGATGAAGAGATTCTAATGCATTGTATCGCAAGAGTTTCGTGAAAGGTATAAACATATATCTATGGCAAGTTTGGATCAATGGAGGAATACCTTAATGGCAAGACGAAATAGGCGAGGTAACAATTCAACTTCTCTCTAGTGAGCTGCTGCTGAGGCATTAATTCTTCTTTGCTTTCGCTTCGAAGCAGTGAAAATTCAAAATATTCGAGCACAATCATAATTATGAACTCCAATTCAGACATCAATGCCCTAATTTTGGCTCTATTCCTCAATTTCGACGCCTAATTCGAAGCTTCTGGAAGGCGAGATCACTGTATCACCGTTGTCTCTTACAAGTATTGAGACTAGTCTGCGTTGATAGTTTCTCGACTCGATAAGTTAATGACTTTCTTTCTCTACCGAAAACTCCCTCACCTCTAGTCTCTTCCCCCTTTTTCTCACTCCACACTCGTAGCCCCCTTTTTTCTTCCCCCGCTCAGTTGATTTTTTGTTTTTTTTCTAAAATCTTCTAGCTGCTGAATTTCATACTGCTCCGACTTTTCCATTTCATTTCATTCTCTTTCTCTCTCTCTTTTTCTTTCAAAAAAAACATCTTGTAGCTGCTGCATCAGATTTGAACATGTCGCGGTTCTTTTTCATTGGGATCCTCTGCTCACTGCTTCACTCCTATGTCTTTCTGAGTGTAACACTTGCAGCAGTTGACCATCACATGCTTTTTCCAAATCAAACGCTTCTTCCCAGGCAGGCTCTGGTCTCACAAAACCAAGTTTTCGAAATGGGTTTTTTCTCGCCTGGGAAATCTTTGAACAGATTCTTGGGGATATGGTACAAGACCACACCAGGTGTTGTAGTCTGGGTTGTAAACAGAAACAACCCCATCTCTGCCTCACAATCACCGGTTTTCATGATCTCCAGAAACGGAAGCCTTGTTATAAGCGGTGGCGAAAGCATAATCTGGTCGATGAATTCATCGAGGGCGGCAACAAATCCAGTTTTACGGCTGCTGGATTCTGGAAACTTGGTTCTTCTCGACAACAGCAACAACAACAACGACACTACTACGTATATGTGGCAGAGTTTTGATCATCCAATTGACACCTTGTTACCGGGAATGAAGATTGTGGATGACGTGGATGGTGGCGTGGAGAGGTATCTGACTTCATGGAGAAATGCCGATGATCCTTCTCCCGGTGCCTTTGTACTCAAGATCCGAAACCATGGCTTGGCTGACCTAGTTGTTCTGAGAGGGGCGACGAAAAGACACCGGCACGGACAGTGGAATGGGAGATACTTTAGCGGTACTACGCCCTTTCCTAGTCGCGTTTTCAAACCGGAGTTAGTTTCCAAAAATGAGAGGCTGATATCTATAGGAGAGCCCTACCAGAGCTCATCTCTTACCAGAATCACTTTAGATTCCACAGGTACAATTCTGCGCCATCACATGAATGCCCGGAGAGATAAGTGGAGTCTTGCTTTCACGTTTCCACGAGATGTGTGCGATGAATATGCCAGTTGTGGGCCTAACAGTATGTGCAGATCAAATAGCCCAATTCAATGCCAGTGTTTTAGGGGATTTGCCCCAAAGTTCCAAAAGGATTGGGACCTTCAAGACTGGAGCGGTGGATGTGAAAGAATCACGCCATTGAATTGCTACGGTGGAGATGGATTTGTGGAGGTTAGAGGGGTGAAGTATCCAGATATGTTGAGTTTCTGGGTAATACGAGTATAAGCCTTGGTGAATGCAGAGATGAGTGCTTGAAAAACTGCAATTGCACTGCATATGCTAATCCGTTCATCACTGATGGAGGAAGAGGGTGTTTGATGTGGTTCGATGAACTTGTTGATACAAGGACAAGTTACAGATGCAGATAGTAAGCAGAATATCTATACCCGCGTACCACTTTCTGAACTAGGTAACTCCTTTTAAACTTCACCATGTTTTAGCCCAAAAGCTACTGCACTTTTCAATTGCATTGTTGGAATATTGATTCTTGACTCATTAGTTTCCCGCAAAACTTAGTTTGAAGCAAAAAAAAATTCCCTCATAATTCAGTAATTTTGCATGTAGATATAAACACAGGATTGAAGGAGGTGGAGGAGAAGGAGAGGAGAAGAAAAGGACTACGAAGTTAATACTTATATCAATTGCTTCTGGTGTTCTCGTCTCAGCCATCATCAATGGAGGTCTAGTTATTATGGCAAGACGAAAAAGTGAAGGTATTGTTTGAACTTAAGTTTTCTACTGCTTTAAAATAGAGCTTCATGGGAAATGCATAAAAGCAAGCTGATACTGAGGCATTAATTCTTTTTTTGCTTTCTCTTCAACGCAGTGAAAAGGAAGGACGGGGATCTAGATTTACCTGTGATCAAAATGGTAACAATTGTGCAAGCAACAAATAATTTCTCCGAGGAAAACATGATTGGAGTTGGAGGTTTCGGTCCTGTTTACAAGGTAATCTACTGTGTGAGAGTGCTAAAGTTGAACAAAAGCAATGATTTGCAGGATATAATTACTTGTATATTTACATATGCATATGCAGGGGAGCATGCCTTTAGGAGAGAATCGCAGAAGAAATCGCAGTCAAAAGATTGTCGAGATCTTCGCAACAAGGTCTTGAACAGTTCAGAAATGAAGTTATGGTGATTGCTAAACTTCAACATAGAAACCTAGTCAGACTTTTGGGATGTTGCATCGAAGAAGAAGAAAGGATGCTAATCTATGAATACCTAATGAATAAAAGCCTTGATTATTTTGTTTTTGGTACACTATCCTTCATCTTTTTTGGTTTGCTTGTAGAATCATATCCACATGGTGTTCACTCATTTGCAGATCAAAATCGACGAACACTGCTGACATGGCCCAAACGCTATGAGATTATCACGGGAATTGCAAGGGGATTGCTATATCTCCACCACGATTCCAGATTGAAGATTATTCATAGGGATCTTAAAACAAGCAATATATTATTAGACGAAAATTTAAATCCAAAAATCTCGGACTTCGGTTTAGCAAGGATTTTTGAAGAGAATCAATCTCTTGCTAGAACAAAAAGAGTTGTTGGGACATAGTAAGCTTAGTTTATATCGTCAAATTACTTCATCATTTTATATGGTGGCATCATCAATAATTTTTATTTTGATGCAGTGGATACATGGCTCCAGAATATGCCATAGATGGTAAATTCTCAGTGAAGTCGGACATCTTTAGCCTTGGAGTGGTTTTGCTGGAGATAATTAGTGGGAAAAAGAACAGAGGATACGGAAACTCCGATTGCTATCTTAACCTCTTGGGCCATGTATGCATACATATATATACTATTGATGCATGCCCATATTCATTTATAAGAATCAACTCAATAACTGTTCTTAAATATATATACAGTAATAAACACTTACGTAGTTGGTTTTCGTTGCGACAGGCGTGGATGCTATGGCAAGGAAACAAGATCCTGGAGTTGATGGATGAATGCTTTAATGATACATTCATGGAGTCTCAAGTGAAGAGATGCATGCAGGTGGGGCTATTATGTGTTCAGAAATTTGCAGATGATAGGCCAACTATGTCATCAGTGGTTTCGATGTTAGGTAGCGACGGAGCTTCTCTGCCGGAACCTAAAGAGCCTGGGTTCTTCATGGAAAGAAGTTTCAGTCATGTGAGAAGCAGCACAGAATCAGATAACGGAACAATCACCATTACTGACTTGGAAGCTAGATGAGGAACATTCTGTAATTGTATCGTGCTTGAGCTTTTTCTAATAAAAGGGAAAAAAATAAAATTATCGCAGTTTCTACATCAATTTAATAGGAGTAATTTATTAATTGAAAAACAGAGAATGAAACAATCACCATTGCTAGCTTGGAGGCCAGCTGAAGATGAAGAGATACTAATGCATTTGTATCACAAGAGTTTCGTGAAAGGTAGATTGCAAGTTTGGAGGGGGATTGGCCGCACCTTGGAGCTTAGACGAACAAGTATCAATGGAGGAATACCTTAAATGGCAAGACGAAATAGGCGAGGTAACAATTCAACTTCTCTCTCGTCAACTGACATTAATTCTTCTTCGCTTTTGCTTCGAAGCAGTGAAAATTCAAAATATTCGAGCACAATCAGAACTATGAACTCCTATTCAGATATCAATGCCCTAATTTTGGTTCTATTCCTCAATTTCGAATTCCCAATCCCCAATAGTCGTCGGAAACGGTCATTATTTGAGACCAGTCTGCGTCGGTAGTTTGTCGACTCGACAAGTTAACGACTTTCTTTCTCCACGGAAAACACGCTCTCAACTGAAAAACTCTCTCCTCTTCTCTCTTTCTTCACAAACGAAAAACGGTCAGCCACCGCGACCGCCCCTTTTTCTCTCACTGCACACTCGGCACGCCGTAGCCCCCCCTTTTTTTTACCCCAGCTCAGACCGTCGCCGGCGGCAACTCTAGCCCCACTACATGTATTCCGGCTAAAGCTCCCACCAACTCCCTGCGTCCCTCAGTTGACTTTTCCATTTCATCTCTCTCTCTCTCTCTTCTTTCTAAAATCTTCTAGCTGTTGAATCAGATTTGAACATGTCAAGGTTCTTTTTCATTGCGATCCTCTGCTCACTGCTTCAGTACTACGTCTTTCTGAGTTTAACAGTTGCAGCAGTTGACGATCACATGCTTTTTCCAAATCATACGCTTGTTCCCGGGCAAACTCTGGTTTCTCAAAACCAAGTTTTCGAAATGGGTTTCTTCTCACCTGGGAAATCTTCAAACAGATTCTTGGGGATATGGTACAAGAACACACCAGAAGTAGTAGTCTGGGTTGCAAACAGAAACAATCCCATCTCCGCCTCACAAGCACCAGTTTTCATGATTTCCATGAATAGAAGTCTGGTTATAAGCCATGGAAAAATCATTATCTGGTCGGTGAATCATCAAGAATGGCAACAAGTCCAGTTTTACAGCTGCTGGATTCTGGAAACCTGGTTCTTTTAGAGAATTACAACACTGCCTATACATGGCAGAGTTTTGATTACCCAACTGACACCTTGTTACCAGGAATAAAGATGGTGGATGATGTGGATGGTGGTGTCGAGAGGTACATAACTTCATGGAGAAATGCCGATGATCCTTCTCCTGGTGACTTTGTACTCAAGATCCAAAACCATGGCTTGGCTGACATAGTTGTTCTGAGAGGGGAAAGAAAAAGATTCAGAGTCGGACAGTGGAATGGGATGTATTTTTGCGGTGGTGCACTCATTCCCAATCCCATTTGCAATCCGACTTGGTTTTCATAGGAGAGAGGTTGATTTCCATAGGAGACCCCTACCAGAGCTCACTTCTAGCAAGAACTAGTTTAGATATAACTGGTACAGTGCTGCGCCATACCTTGAATCTCAAAAAAGACAAGTGGAACCTTGTCAACACGTTTCCTCAAGATTCGTGCGATGAATACGCTAGCTGTGGTCTCAACAGTATGTGCAAGCTAGAAAGGCCAATCAGATGCAAGTGTTTAAGAGGATTTTCCCCCAAGTTTCAGAACGATTGGGACCTTCAAGATTGGAGTGGTGGATGTGATAGAATTACACCATTGAATTGTGAGGGTGGAGATGGATTTGTAGAGGTTAGAGGAGTGAAGTATCCTGATATGTTGAGGTTCTGGTTGAATACTAGCATGAGCCTTGATGAATGCAGAGATGAGTGCTTGAAAAACTGCAATTGCACTGCGTATGCTAATCCCTTAATCACTGATGGAGGCAGTGGCTGCTTGCTGTGGTTCGGTGATCGTGATACAAGGCATGTTTCTGATGGAGATAGCAAGCAGAACCTCTATATCCGTGTTCAACTTTCTGAAATTGGTAAGTATCGGTTACGTACAACACTTATAACTGAATGAAAATTAGACCATTGAGATATACCAAAAGACGGAATCCATGAATTGCATTGATTGGTGAATTTCGCCTGCAGATTTTGGCATAGGTTTAGAAGAGGAGGAAAAGAAGAAACCCATGAAGTTAATACTGGTGTCAATTGTTTTTGGTATCCTCGTCTCCGCAATCATCAATGGAGGTCTACTATTTATGGCAAGACGACGAGGGGAGGTATCAATTGAACTTCTATAGAGAAATGCTCTAAAAAGAGTTAAATCATGCAATCTAGCTAATAATGAGGCATTGATGTTTTGTACTTTTCGCTTCATAGCAGTAAAAAGGAATGATGAGAATCTAGAGTTACCTGAGATCAAAATGGCAACTTTAGTTCAAGCAACAAATAATTTCTCCAAGCAAAACATGATTGGAGTTGGAGGTTTCGGTCTTGTTTATAAGGTAATACTTATCTTGAATGAGAGTGCTGAAGTTGAACAAAAAATAATATCCTTACTCGTATCCTACTATGCCTAAGCAGGGAAAGATGCCTTCGGGAGAAGAAATCGCGGTCAAAAGATTGTCGAGATCTTCAGGGCAGGGTATTGAAGAATTCAGAAATGAAGTTATGGTGATTGCAAAACTCCAACACAGAAACCTCGTCAGACTCTTGGGATGCTGCATTGAAGATGAGGAAAGGATGCTGATCTATGAATATCTTGAGAATAAAAGCCTCGATTATGTTGTTTTTGGTACACTCTCTCAATAATATATCCTTCAAATCCTGCAAAAACTCAAAGAGATATTACTCATGTGCAGATCAAAATCGAAAAACACTACTGACATGGCCTAAGCGTTATGAGATTATCATGGGAATTGCAAAGGGGCTGCTATATCTCCACCATGATTCCAGATTGAAGATTATTCATAGGGATCTCAAAACAAGCAACATTTTACTAGACGGAAACTTAAATCCAAAAATCTCAGATTTCGGCTTAGCAAGGATCTTTGAAGAGGATCAATCTCTAGACCGAACAAAAAGAGTTGTTGGGACGTTGTAAGTTTTATTTATATCATTCAAATTACTTCATCATTTCTAAGTTGGGCTTAAGATCAGTTTTGATTTGATGCAGTGGATACACGGCTCCAGAATACGCCTTTGATGGGAAATTCTCAATGAAATCCGACATATTGAGTTTTGGAGTGGTTATGCTGGAGATAATTAGCGGGAAAAAGAACAGAGGATACGGAAACTCAGATCAAAGCCTTAACCTCTTGGGCCATGTATGTATACAAATATTTGTATGCCCTTTTCATGCCAAAAGACTAACCTTCTTATTTATCCTGCAGGGATGGTTGCTATGGAAAGAAAACGAGATTCTTGAATTGATGGATGAATGTTTGAAGGATTCATTTATAGAGTCTGAAGTGAAGAGATGCATGCAGGTGGGATTATTATGCGTTCAAAAATATGCAGAAGATAGGCCAACCATGTCATCAGTGGTTTCAATGTTAGGTAGTGACGGAGCTTTTCTACCGGAACCAAAAGAGCCGGGATTTTTTGTAGGCAGAAGTTGCAGTAATGTTAGAAGCAGTACAGAATCAGATAAGGGAACAGTCACCATTACTGATTTGGAAGGCAGATGAGGAACATTCTGTAATTGTATCATGTGCTTGAGCTGTTTTAATAAAAGGGCAAAATAAAAAAATAAAAAAACAATTTTATCGCAGTTTCACTTCAAATTAATTGAAAAACAGAGAATGAAACAATCACCATCACCGACTTGAAGGCCAGCTGAAGATGAAGAGATCCTAATGCATTGTATCACAAGAGTTTCGTGAAGTATTGGAGAGGAATCTAATTAAAACTGAAATTCAAATTTGGAGGGAGATTGGCCGCACTTTGGAGCTTAGACGAACGAGTATCAATGGAGGTCTACTTTTAATTGCAAGACGAAATAGGCGAGGTAACAATTCAACTTCTCTCTAGCGAACTGCGTTTATGCATTAATTCTTTTTGCTTTCGCTTCGAAGCAGTGAACACAATCAGAATTATGAACTCCAATTCAGATATCAATGCCCTAATTTTGGCCCTATTCCTCAATTTCGAACTCCCTCGTAAGTTGCTCCTGAATCTATCAGTAAAAGAGTCGAGTATACAAACAGCGGCAATCGCAGTCCCCAGTAGTCGTCGGAAACGGTCAGAATTTGACCGGGTAAAGCGAGAATAGTAGTTGTCTGCGGTTATAGTTTGTCGACTCGACAAGTTGACTCTCTCTCTACAGAAAACGCCCTCCTCTTCTCTCTTTCTTCACAAACGAAAACGGTCAGCCACCGCCCTCCTCTCTAGTATCTTCTCCCTTTTTTCTTCCCCAGTTCAGACCGTCGCCGGCGTCAACTCTAGCCCCACTACATGTAGCTCACTAGCTGAATTTTATACTGCTCCGGCTTCTCCATATCATTTCTCTCTCTCTCTCTCTCTCTCTCTCCCCTTTCCTTTCTAAAATCTTCTAGCTGCTGCATTAGATTTAAACATGTCGCGGTTCTCTTTCATTGCCATCCTTTGCTCATTGCTTCACTCCTATGTCTTTCTGAGTTTAACAGTTGGAGAAGTTGACGATCACATGCTTTTTCCAAATCAAACGCTTGTTCCCGGGCAGACTCTGGTTTCTCAAAACCGAGTTTTCGAAATGGGTTTTTTTTCACCAGGGAAATCTTCAAATAGATTCTTGGGAATATGGTACAAGAACACACCAGATGTTGTATTCTGGGTTGCAAACAGAAACACTCCCATCTCTCAATCACAAGCTCCAGTTTTCATGATTTCTAGAAATGAAAGTCTGACTATAAGCAGTGGCAAAATCATTATCTGGTCGGAGAATTCATCAAGAATGGCAACAAATCCAGTTGTACAGCTGCTGGATTCTGGAAACTTGGTTCTTGTAGATAACACCAAGGAGGGCCATTTATGGGAGAGTTTTGACTACCCAACTGACACCATAATACCAGGAATGAAGATGGTGGATGACGTGGATGGTGGCGTGGAGAGGTATCTGACTTCATGGAGAAATGCCGATGATCCTTCTCCTGGTGATTATGTTATCAAGATCCATAACCATGGCTTGGCTGACCTAGTTGTTCTGAGAGGGGAAAGAAAAAGATACAGAATCGGGCAGTGGAATGGGATGTATTTTTGCGGTGGTGCACGCTTTCCCAGTCCCATTTGCAATCCCGACTTGGTTTTCATAGGAGAGAGGTTGATCTCCATAAGAGAGCCCTACCACAGCTCACTTCTAGTTAGAACTAGTTTAGATATAACTGGTACACTACTGCGCCATACCATGAATCTCAGAAAAGACAAATGGAACGTTGCCTCCACGTTTCCTAGAGATACGTGCGATGACTATGCCAGTTGTGGTCCTAACAGTATCTGCAGAACTGAAGAGCCAATTAGATGCCAGTGTTTGAATGGATTTGCCCAAAGTTCAAAAAGGATTGGGACCTTCAAGATTGGAGCGGGGGATGTGGTAGGGTTACACCGTTGAATTGTGAGGGTGGAGATGGTTTTCTACAGATTAGAGGGGTGAAGTATCCTGATATGCTGAGTTTCTCGATTAATACAACAATGAGCCTTGGTGAGTGCAGAGATGAGTGCTTCAAAAACTGCAGTTGCACTGCATATGCTAATACATTCATCACTAATGGAGGCAGTGGCTGCTTGCTGTGGTTCGGTGATCTCGTTGACACCAAACAACTTTCTGCAGCAGATAGCAAGCAGAACCTCTATATCCGTGTTCCACTTTCTGAAATTGGTAAGTAATTTGATAAGTATCAGTTCCGTACAAAACTTATAACTGAACGAAAGATTAAACAATTGAGATATACCAAAATATGGAATCCCTGAATTGCATTGATTGGCGAAATTTGCCTGCAGATTCTGGCACAGGTTTAGAGGAGGAGGAAAAGAAGAAACCTATGAAGTTAATACTGGTGTCAATTGTTTCTGGTATTCTCGTCTCAGCAATCATCAATGGAGGTCTACTTTTTATGGCAAGACGAAAGAGGAGAGGTATCAATTGAACTACTCTATAGAAGTGTTCTAAAAAGAGTTAATTCATGCATTCGAGATAATACTGAGCATTAATCTTTTGTGCTTTTGCTTCGTAGCAGTAAAAAGGAATGATGAGAATCTAGAGTTACCTGAGATCAAAATGGCAACTTTAGTGCAAGCAACGAATAATTTCTCCAAGGAAAACATGATAGGAGTTGGAGGTTTTGGTCCTGTTTATAAGGTATAATATTTATTTTGAATGAGAGTGCTGAAGTTGATTAAATAATGATATCCTTACTTGTATGGTAACATGCATAAGCAGGGGAAGATGCCATCAGGAGAAGAAATAGCTGTCAAAAGATTGTCTAGATCTTCAAGACAGGGTATCGAAGAGTTCAGAAATGAAGTTATGCTGATTGCAAAACTACAACACAGAAACCTCGTAAGACTCTTGGGATGTTGCAGTGAAGAAGAAGAAAGGATGTTGATCTATGAATACCTACAAAATAAAAGCCTCGATTATTTTGTTTTCGGTACTCTCTCATACGCCTTTCATCTTTTATTTTGCTGGTGAGATCCCGTACTCCTCTCAAAGAAATGCTCATTCATATGCAGATCAGAATCGAAAAATGCTACTAACGTGGCCTAAGCGTTATGAGATTATCATGGGAATTGCGAGGGGCCTGCTATATCTCCACCATGATTCCAGATTAAAGATTATTCATAGGGATCTCAAAACAAGCAACATTTTACTAGACGAAAATTTAAATCCAAAAATCTCAGATTTCGGCATAGCAAGGATTTTTGAAGAGGATCAGTCTCTTGCTAGAACAAAAAGAGTTGTCGGGACATAGTAAGTTTTCTTCATATCATCAAATTACCTTTTCATTTTTACATGGTGGCCTTTAGATAAAAAAAATTCATTTCGTGTAGTGGATACATGGCTCCAGAATATGCCATAGATGGAAAATTCTCAGTGAAGTCTGACATCTTCAGTCTCGGAGTGGTTATGCTGGAGATAATTAGCGGGAAAAAGAACAGAGGATACGGAAACTCAGACTGAAAACCTTAACCTCTTGGGCCATGTATGTATGTTTACATATTCTTGTATGCCCTTTTCATGCAAAAGACTAACCTTCTTATTTATCCTGGCAGGCATGGTTGCTATGGAAAGAAAACAAGATTCTTGAATTGATGGATGAATGCTTGAAGGATTCATACTTGGAGTCTCAAGTGAAGAGATTCATGCATGTGGGATTACTATGTGTTCAGAAATACACAGAAGATAGGCCAGCCAGTGTCATCAGTCAGTTTCGATGTTAGGTAGCGACGGAGCTTTTCTTCCAGAACCAAAAGAGCCGGGATTTTTTACTGGAAGAAGTTGCAGTCATGTGAGAAGCAGTAAAGAATCAGATAACGGAACAATCACCATTACTGACTTGGAAGCCAGATGAGGAATATTCTGTAATTGTATTGTGCTTGAGCTTTTTTTAATGCTATGTATCTTAAGAAGAGTTTTGTAAAAGGTACAAACAAATCTAATGCAGTTTGATATCAATTTGATATTATTAATATAATCTACATACCATTCATAATTTATTCATCGTCCCTCCAGCTGCGAAATGGTGATTGTATTTATGGAACTAGGTACTAATGTTGTGGTTTTTAGTGTGAAAAAACCAGGATGCTTTGCATCAGGCAAAACGACGTCGTTGCTCAGCATCTGTACAACTGATCAAGAAATGGTTGGTCTGTCTTCTGGGTGTTGAATGCATGCATAAAAGGCCCACGTGAAGTGATCTCAGCACTTACGTTGCATGAATTTGTGAGGCGAGAATCAACCAATTCCAGCGACTTCTCTTCTCTGTAAAGCATCCATGCCTGCAACATTACCTCTTTTTCTGAACATATATTTCATACAGATACTATTGAGTATTCAAGATTTCCCCCCAAGATGTAACATTACATGTCCAATAAGGTTGTGGTGATGATCTTCATGATAAAAATCCTATTCCTTTGACCACTCACGATCTCGAGCACTATAACTCCGAAGCCAAAAACATCTGATTTCACCGAGAAGAGCCCGTCTCTAGCATATTCGGGGGACATGTACCCAGTGCAAGGAAAAGTTTGATGATCATTACAAGATTGCAAGAAAATAAAGAAGACTAGTTTGTATTTTTATTATCAAGATACTGAGAATAGCAACATACTTTGTTCCCACGACATGGCTTGTGTTTGCTCTGGTTTCATTCCCTCCAAATGTTCTTAGCTTATTTTGGATTGAAAAATTATCAGTGGTAGTTCTAGGTCCTTGAGACTTTGGTTGGGACTATTATCCTTGCTAGCTGCAACAAGAGAAGTATCCATTTGCATAATACTCCATGCATAAGAATTTCTACTTCAACTTGTACAAAATGCAAAAGAACTCGTATATATCTTGATTCTGGAAGCAGACCATCCAGCCTCTTCCATTTCTGAGAACACAGCAACATGCTCAGGCTTACCAGAGTTAATACGATTACTAGAGGCAACGTCAATATAAGCATTTGCCGTTTCCCACTCTCGGTGGCAAGGCCACATGTATACAAGGGGTGGTTTAAGCCCACCCCACCAAAAAAAAATATTTTTGTTCTTGTAAAATTATATTTTTTTTGTATATTATGTACAATTTAGTATAAAAGCCCATGCTATTAAATTATGTTATGTATAGAATTTTGTTTCTCAAATTTCGAACATGAAACTCAGCCTCCGCCATTAATTTTTTTCTGGCTCCGCCCCTGGCCACTCTCCGAATCTTTGGAATAATTACCTATATCTCACTAGACCCCTTGATATCAGAGAAGTGTTCTTCCACGATCTGATGTATACTTCTAAGCGGGTCTCGAAGTTCTTGCCCAGCTTCATCCCACGTAGGAAAGTGTCTGTTGGATACTTGAAATTTTGCCACATGAAATTCTCCAAGTGTTCATCGTTTGTTGTTGGTTTGATAGTAGGAGCTTTTATGCTATAAAATGTACAAATTAATAATAATTTGATGGTTTTTTAGACTAATTTTTTTGTTGGTTTGGTGGGGGCTTATGCCCCCTTCCAAGGCCCTTGGTCAATAGTTTGTCTACTTGCAATGCCTACGGTCACACATTAATGTATCCCTTAGGAAAAAAAAAAGTTATACATTAATGCAGCCCTTAGAAAAAAAGAAGTCATACATTAATGTTGCACTAATTTATAGTGAGGAACGCTCCAATGCCCATCCAATGTGTCCACGGTAAAAGTAAAACAGAAAAACTTAAGAAAAACAGCAGTGTGCCCACGGTGGGCGGCGAAAAGAGTTTCTTACAATAGTTATGATCATTCCCTCTAATAAAATAGCTCTTCTGTGACTACAGAAACACCGGCAACGAAAACGGTCAGCCACCACCACCAACGCCCCTTCGTTTCTTCCCTGCTTGCCTCTAAGGGGAGACCGTTGCCGGCGGCAACTCTTGTCCCTCTGCATGGATTCCGGCTGAAGCTCCCTCCAATCCCCTGCGTCCATCATTTTAAATATTTTCTTTTTCTAAAATCTTCAAGCTATTGAATTTTCTTCAACTCTCGACTTTTCCATCTCATTTTCTTTTATCCTTTTTCCTCTATTGGTCTACAGTCACGAGTGATCAGCAGGGACTGTTTCCGGACATGTAATCAGATTTGATCATGTCACGGTTCTTTTTCATTGCGATCCTCTGCTCACTTCTTCAGTACTACGTCTTTCTGAGTTTAACAGTTGGAGGAGTTGACGATCACATGCTTTTTCCAAATCAAACGCTTGTTCCCGGGCAGACTCTGCTCTCTCAAAACCAAGTTTTTGAAATGGGTTTTTTCTCGCCCGGGAAGTCTTTAAACAGATTCTTGGGGATATGGTACAAGAGCACACCAAATGTTATATTCTGGGTTGCAAACAGAAACACTCCCATCTCTCGCTCACAAGCTCCAGTTTTCATGATTTCCATTAATGGAAGTCTTGCTATAAGCAGCAGTGGAATCATCATCTGGTTGGTGAATTCATCAAGAATAGCTAAAAATCCAGTTCTAGAGCTCCAAGATTCTGGAAACCTGGTTCTTGTAGACAACAGCAGTACTACATATATGTGGGAGAGTTTTGATCATCCAACTGACACCATAATTCCAGGAATGAAGATGGTCGATGACGTGGATCATGGCGTTGAGAGGTACCTGACGTCATGGAGAAATCCCGATGACCCTTCGCCTGGAGATTTTGTCCACAAGATCCACAATGGGGCGGCTTGGCTGAGGTGGTAACTCTGAGAGGGGACAGAAAAAGTTACAGAGTCGGACAGTGGAATGGGATGTATTTTTGCGGCGGTGCACGCTTTCCCAGTCCCATTTACAATCCAGAGTTGGTTTTCATCGGAGAGAGGTTGATTTCCATAGGAGAGCCCTACCAGAGCTCACTTATAGTAAGAACACGTTTAGATATAACTGGTACACTACTGCGCCATACCTTGAATCTCAGAAAAGACAAGTGGAACCTTGCCATCACGTTTCCTAAAGATTCATGCGATGAATACGCTAGCTGTGGTCCCAACAGTATGTGCAGGCCAGAAACGCCAATCAGATGCAAGTGTTTTAGAGGATATTCCCCCAAGTTTCAGAACGATTGGGACCTTCAAGATTGGAGTGGTGGATGTGATAGAATTACACCATTGAATTGTGAGGGTGGAGATGGTTTTGTGGAGGTCAGAGGGGTGAAGTATCCTGATATGTTGAGTTTCTGGCTTAATACAAGCATGAGCCTTGAAGAATGCAGAGATGAGTGCTTAAAAAACTGCAGTTGCACTGCATATGCTAATACATTCATCACTAATGGAAGCAGTGGCTGCTTGCTGTGGTTCGGTGATCTCGTTGATACAAGGCAAGTTTCTGATGCAGACAGCAAGCAGAACCTCTATATCCGTGTTCCACTTTCTGAAATTGGTAAGTAAATTGATAAGTACCAGTTCCGTACAAAACTTATAACTGAACGTAAGATTAGACCACTGAGATATACCAAAAGATGGAATCCCAGAATTGCATTGATTGGTGAATTTCGCCTGCAGATTTTGGCACAGGTTTAGAGGAGGAGGAAAAGAAGATACCTATGAAGTTAATACTGGTGTCAATTGTTTCTGGTATCCTCGTCTCAGCAATCATCAATGGAGGTCTACTTTTTATGGCAAGACGAAAGAGGAGAGGTATCAATTGAACTTCTCTAGAGAAATGCTCTGAAAATAGTTAATTCATGCAATCAAGTTAATAATGAGGTATTAAGCTTTTGTCCTTTCGCTTCATAGCAGTAAAAAGGAATGACGAGGATCTAGACTTACCAGTGATCAAAATGGCAACTTTAGTGCAAGCAACAAATAATTTCTCCGATGAAAACATGATTGGAGTTGGAGGTTTCGGCCCTGTTTATAAGGTAATATTTATCTTGAATGAGACTATGAAAGTGCTGAAGTTGAACAAATAATTATATCCTTACTTGCATAAGCAGGGGAAGATGCCATCAGGAGAAGAAATAGCTGTAAAAAGATTGTCCAGATCTTCAAGACAGGGTATTGAAGAGTTCATAAATGAAGTTATGGTGATTGCCAAACTTCAACACAGAAACCTTGTCAGACTCTTGGGATGTTGCAGTGAAGAAGAAGAAAGGATGTTGATCTATGAATACCTACAAAATAAAAGCCTCGATTATTTCATTTTAGGTTCTCTCTGATATGCCCTTCATCCTTTTATTTTGCTGGTGAAATCCTGTAGTACTCCCAAATCCTGCCAAATCTCAAAGAAATGCTCATTCATATGCAGATCAAAATCGAAGAACATTACTGACATGGCCTAAGCGCTATGACATTA
This sequence comes from Mentha longifolia, assembly GCA_001642375.2. Taxonomy (NCBI): domain Eukaryota; kingdom Viridiplantae; phylum Streptophyta; class Magnoliopsida; order Lamiales; family Lamiaceae; genus Mentha; species Mentha longifolia. Next base: position 41,571,620 of record CM038113.1, on the reverse strand, counting down.
TCATGGGAATTGCAAGAGGCCTGCTATATCTCCACCATGATTCCAGATTGAAGATTATTCATAGGGATCTCAAAACAAGCAATATATTACTAGACGGAAATTTGACCCCAAAAATCTCAGATTTCGGCTTAGCAAGGATCTTTGAAGAGGATCAATCTCTAGCTCAAACAAAAAGAGTTGTTGGGACGTTGTAAGTTTTCTTTACATCATTCAAATTACTTCATCATTTCTAAGTTGGGCTTAAGATCAGTTTTGATTTGATGCAGTGGATACATGGCTCCAGAATATGCCATAGATGGGAAATTCTCAATGAAGTCTGACATCTTCAGTCTTGGAGTAGTTATGCTGGAGATAATTAGCGGGAAAAAGAACAGAGGATACAGAGACTCGGATGAGTATCTTAACCTCTTGGGCCATGTATGTATACAAGTACATAGATGCCATTTTCATTTATAACAATAATGTCAAGAAAATCACCTGGTTCTTATTGTGGCAGGCATGGTTGCTATGGAAAGAAAACAAGATTTTTGAATTGATGGATGAATCTTTGAATGATACATTCATCGAGTCTGAAGTGAAGAGATGCATGCAAGTTGGATTATTATGTGTTCAAAAATACACAGATGATAGGCCAACCGCGTCATCAGTGGTTTCAATGTTAGGCAGTGATGGTTCAGTTTTGCCAGAACCGAAGGAGCCTGGGTTTTTTATGCAAAGAAGTTGCAGTCCTGTGAGAAGTAGTACAATTGAGGCCGAGAATGGAACAATCACCATCACTGACTTGGAGGCCAGATGAGGAGACTTGGGGTATTTCTGTCTTTCACTATGCAATTTCGTAGGATTTCAGATGAATGAATCCTAAGTATTTTGATATGAGAGTTTCAAATCCATCGTCATTGTCTAGATAAGAAGGGAATTGTACAAGAGAAAATTTTCAAATCTTCTTGCCTCTAGATCTACTCCAACTCGTGAAATTCGTATTATCATAATGTGGCTATAATTTATAATTCTGCATAATTTTCTCCATGTAGATGAAGGTTTCTATCTGTGAGCGTCTAATCTGGATTCTGCTGTTCATCTTTAGCTTTGTTCCGATTTTGATCGATTTAACATTATCAGAAACAATGAAAAAGAAAGCATCATATCAAAATTACGTTTTACAGCTGGAAACTAACAGAGAAGTACCTGCCCTTTGAGAAGTCGTACTTCACCATGTATTGAAACAGAGAATGAAACATTCATGATTCACCATTACTGACTTGGAGGCCAGATGAGGAGATTCTGCAACTGTATTGCGCCTTAACTTTCTAATGCATTGTAGCAGAAGATTATTTTAGAAGTAGAAGAGAAACTAACCTATTGCAATCTCACATTGATTAACGAATATTAATTGAGGCGAAGATTTCAATAAAAATATTCAAGTGATTTATTATTAGTTTCAACGCACCTTTTTTGCCGAATTCCGATCAGGTGCCGACCACCACCGGAGCAACAAGGGCGGAGAACGGCGGACGATGACGAGAGTGACGATGTATAAATTGACTGGATGTTCAAGTAATTAAGAAGAATTACTTCGTTTTTTTTTTAAAAAAAAAAGAAGAAGAAGAAGAAGTAATTGCAGATTGATTTCCAGGTTCAGTTTAGGGTCAAGATTAGGGCTCCGATATTTTGAACTTGAAGCGAAGCTTCCCCAAATTCAACTTATCTTAATTGTGATTGAATTCCCCTGCAATTTTTAAATTCAAAACTGACCACAAAAAAGGGGTGCTCTGAAATTTCCGAAGGGAAATTGGCATATAAATACATAAACTTTTACGTACTAGTAGGGATAACGTGCGTTGCACGTTAATTCATTTTTTAGTATAAATAAATAAATAAAATTTATTTTTAAGTTCAATATTTTTATAATGGTTCATGGCTACGCATATAAAATAAAAATAATTGAAGATGATGGTTATATTTGGATGTCTAATTATTTCAAAAATTAAAAAGTAAGGAAAGTAAGTCATTTATGCTTTTATTTTTACAAACTTATTTTTGGTTGCCTCTTGCTATGAGGCTAATGGCTACTTCTCTTGATTAAATAATAATAAAAAATATGCAAAATGATATTAATAAAAAAATACTATATCAAATTTTACTTTATAATCATCCCATAATCAGTTTAGCATAATATGAACAACGCAAATAATTGATAACTTGACAAATCTTCTTCTCTTGTTGCCAACTCTTGCGAACTTAGATATTAGAGGGAACATTTTTACAACGAAGCTCTCATAAAACATGTCTTGCAATTCACAGCTTACATTTGTGAAGTTGTTTGGAAATTGGAAAAATGCTAACATAGAAAGAAATCTTTAAACTTCAAGGAAAATTTAAACTCAAATCATTACAAACAAAATATGCAGGCAACTCCCAAGCAATTAGTAAATAGCAACAGAAGCAAAACTAAAGAAAGATATATAAAACAATATTTTGTTCTCAATGTATACTGAAATTAAAAGATAATATGCTAACTATGCAGACATGAATTCACAATTATTTTTCTTATTTGATCTTCTTCTCTTTAGACGTTCCATCTTTGTTTTGCTTGCAGAGATAAACTTAGCCAATGACTAATCGGCATTGCTTGTAATTTGAATGTAGTCCTCGTTCTTCTTCCTTGTGATTTTACTTTTTTTTTTCTTAACTTGCACTTCAGCTTCAGCAAATTGGAACTCTATAGTTTTTTTTTTTTTTTTTTCTTTTTCATGTTTTGATTTTTCAATCAGTCTTTCATGTTCTTTCTTTGAGTCTTTAACTAAAGCAACTTCCAATTCATTTCCTACATCTATCTTGTCCATCTTTTGGGATCTGGGTGCTGTAATATTTACATTCCCTCGATTATCAATTGTCCCAAATCTTTTTGCAGTTATAAAACGTATCATGGTTGATGCATGTATACTCAAACTTGTATAGTATGTAGAATTATTTTCTCCTTGAAAAGAATCAAATGTTAGTCTAATTAATATACGCCGAGCACACTCATATATGTTAGACTAATGACTAAGTACAAAATTAGATTTCCTTAATGATTTGATTATTTACTACAAACACGAAAAATATTTAAAGTTAACACATTAATTGACAAAATATATTCATCCGCGGGACATCCGACATATAATGCCGCAACTCTACCGAATATTGTAACTCTTGCATTGCAATCACCTTCTGCAACGTTCATGATTATCCTATACCTAAAATTGCATAGTATAGTCATAGTCCGGTGAATAAATGTGCATTATTGAAATTATTTATGATGCTTAATTCCGCTTATTACTTTGGTATCATCTTTATGACATGGTTGTTGCACTCGCTGCATCTTGTATCTCATCCTTTAATAGGGTATGATTTGCTGCAATTTTTACATGCATCATACCATATTGATGATTTATTCCCCTAAAATAATAGATATCGGTCTTAAATAAGACAAAGCAAGATGTTAGATTAATTTCAAAGCTAACTTCACACACATAGTTTTGTTGAACATAAAAAATAAAATAAAAAATTGTTTTTCGAATATCTATTCTAAAAGAAAACAACGCAAACAGAGTAGGCTGAAAATACAAACTCTATAAATTCGTGTAATTATCTAATTACAACTATGTTTGACGTATAATTCGCTAATTAGTTTGATATTTCTTTTCTTATAGTTTGTATATAATAATATGATATTACATTAATAACCTTAAACTAAATTATATAGTAGGGACAAAATAGGCAAACCAAATTTTGTAAAATAAGACACTTTTATAATAAGGTATAGATTTTGGTTTTTTATCACAAATTTTGATTCTTGGCAAATAAATACACAAACTCACCAACACGTTGTGATTTTGACATGAGACCATTTTTGAGGTCGACATGGCAGTCGGAAAGTCAACATGGCAGAAATCGCCGGCAACATCGAACGACGTCGTGTTGTTTTTACTTAAACGACGCCGTTTCTCATGAAAATTAGTAATAGGGTTTGGATTCTTAAAAAAATAATAATAAAAAAATAAAAATAAATCCTCAATTCTCAATCTTAGTTGCCCTCCCCCTCTTACTCTTCTCTCTTCTTTCTCGATAATTCTCTCCCGCATTCAAGCTCTGACAATGGCCACGAACTCATCAAGCTCCTCCGCGTACTCTAGGGTTAGCTGGGGTCCTAATTGCGAGCATGGGCTCCCCTGCGATGTTCTAACATCGCGAACGGCGGCGAACCCAGGCCGGCGATTTTTCAGATGTTAAGTGAGGAAGGTACGGCCCTACCTGTTTGCCGTTCTCCCAGCCATGGCGACAATAACTATGCCTGGGCCACCACCACCCACCGCGACAATAACTTCGAGACCACTCACCAGGAATGCGAAAACGAACCACCTCGACTATACTGTCGATAATCGAAAATTCCTAACGAATCGAGAAGAAGAAATTTTGGCAATTAGGGATTTATGCATTTGAATCTAGATAAAATGTTTGTGGTTTTTCTTCTTCGTCCTCGAATACAAGCATATACGCACAAAACGACATTGTTTTTGGCTAATCTCAAACCTAATTAACTAATTAGTGTTAAAACGGCGTCATTATATTTAATTAAAAAATTAATCTTACGATTATACTTCAAACGAAATTTATGACGCGCAGACAAGCCACGTAGTCCGAAAGAAGCCACGTGCACATACTGAGTTGGCAGTTGTGGCTGGAGTCAAAATCACAATGAGTTGATGAGTTTGTGTATTTATTTGCCAATGATCGAAACTTGTGACAAAAACCAAAATACGTAAAAAATTCATGTATTTATATGCCAATTACCCATTTCCGAAAAATGAGGAAATTAATCTACACATTATCTCGTGTATTATTATTTTCTCTTTCTACAGAAACACCTTCTCAACGGCAACGGAAACGGTCAGTTTCAACCCCCGCTTGACCGTCGCCGGCGTCAACGGAAACGGTCAGTTGCTACATGGATTCCGGCTTCCGTCATTTAAATATTTCCTTTTTCTAAAATCTTCCAGCTACTGAATTTTCTTCCACTCTTTGACTTTTCCATTTCATTTTTTTTATCCTTTTTTCCGCTATTGGTCTGCAATCACGAGTGATCATGTCACGGTTCTTTCTCATCCCAATCCTCTGCTCGCTGCTTCACGCCCACGCCTTTCTGTGTTTAGCAGTTGGAGCTGTTGATGATCACAGGCTTTTCCCAAATCAAACGCTTGTTCATGGCCACACTTTGGTTTCTCAAAATCAAGTTTTTGAAATGGGTTTCTTCTCACCTGGGAAGTCTTCAAACAGATTCATGGGAATATGGTACAAGAACACACCAGATGTTGTAGTCTGGGTTGCAAACAGAATCAATCCCATCCCCCACTCACAAGCACCACTCCTCATGATTTCCGTTAATGGAAGTCTTGTTATAAGCAGCGGCGGAATCATCATCCGGTTAGTGAATTCATCAAGAATAGCTAAAAATCCAGTTCTAGAGCTCCTAGATTCTGGAAACCTGGTTCTTGTAGACAACAGCAGTACTACATATATGTGGGAGAGTTTTGATCACCCAACTGACACCATAATTCCAGGAATGAAGATGGTGGATGACGTGGAGAGGTATCTGACTTCATGGAGAAATCCCGATGATCCTTCTCCTGGTGACTTTGTATTCAAAATCCAAAACCATGGCTTGGCTGACCAAGTTGTTCTGAGAGGGGAAAGAAAAAGATACAGATTAGGACAGTGGAATGGAATGTATTTTTGCGGTGGTGTACGCTTTCCCAATCCCATGTTCAATCCCGACTTGGTTTTCATAGGAGAGAGGTTGATTTCCATAGGAGAACCCTACCAGAGCTCACTTCTAACAAGAGCTAGTTTAGATATAACTGGTACACTACTGCGCCATACCTTGAATCTCAGAAAAGACAAGTGGAACCTTGCCATCATGTTTCCTATAGATTCATGCGATGAATACGCTAGCTGTGGTCCCAACAGTATGTGCAGGCCAGAAAGGCCAATCAGATGCAAGTGTTTCAGAGGATATTCCCCCAAGTTTCAGAACGATTGGGACCTTCAAGATTGGAGTGGTGGATGTGATAGAATTACACCATTGAATTGTGAGGGTGGAGATGGTTTTGTGGAGGTCAGGGGGGTGAAGTATCCTGATATGTTGAGTTTCTGGCTTAATACAAGCATGAGCCTTGAAGAATGCAGAGATGAGTGCTTAAAAAACTGCAGTTGCACTGCATATGCTAATACATTCATCACTAATGGAGGCAGTGGCTGCTTGCTGTGGTTCGGTGATCTCGTTGATACAAGGCAAGTTTCTGATGCAGACAGCAAGCAGAACCTCTATATCCGTGTTCCACTTTCTGAAATTGGTAAGTAATTTGATAAGTACCAGTTCCGTACAAAACTTATAACTGAACGTAAGATTAGACCACTGAGATATACCAAAAGATGGAATCCCTGAATTGCATTGATTGGTGAATTTCGCCTGCAGATTTTGGCACAGGTTTAGAGGAGGAGGAAAAGAAGAAACCTATGAAGTTAATACTGGTGTCAATTGTTTCTGGTATCCTCGTCTCAACAATCATCAATGGAGGTCTACTTTTTATGGCAAGACGAAAGAGGAGAGGTATCAATTGAACTTCTCTAAAGAAATGCACTGAAAAGAGTTAATTCATGCAATCAAGCTAATAATGAGGTTTTAATCTTTTGTCCTTTGGCTTCAACGCAGTGAAAAGGAAGGACGAGGATCTAGACTTACCTGAGATCAAAATGGAAACTTTAGTGCAAGCAACAAATAATTTCTCCGATGAAAACATGATTGGAGTTGGAGGTTTCGGCCCTGTTTATAAGGTAATATTTATCTTGAATGAGAGTGCTGAAGTTGAACAAAAAATAATATCCATACTTGTATGCTGACATGCATAAGCAGGGGAAAATGCCATCAGGAGAAGATATAGCTGTCAAAAGATTGTCGAAATCTTCAAGGCAGGGTATTGAAGAGTTCAGAAATGAAGTTTTGGTGATTGCAAAACTTCAACACAGAAACCTTGTCAGACTCTTGGGATGCTGCATTGGAGATGAGGAAAGGATGCTGATCTATGAATATCTAGAGAATAAAAGCCTCGATTATTTTGTTTTCGGTACTCTCTCATACGCCTTTCATCTTTTTATTTTGCTGGTGAGATCCCGTACTCCCAAATCCTGCGAAATCTCAAAGAAATGCTCATTCATATGCAGATCAGAATCGAAAAATGCTACTAACGTGGCCTAAGCGTTATGAGATTATCATGGGAATTGCGAGGGGCCTGCTATATCTCCACCATGATTCCAGATTAAAGATTATTCATAGGGATCTCAAAACAAGCAACATTTTACTAGACGGAAATTTAAATCCAAAAATCTCAGATTTCGGCTTAGCAAGGATTTTTGAAGAGAATCAATCTCTTGCTAGAACAAAAAGAGTTGTTGGGACATAGTAAGTTTAGTTTATATCATCAAATTACTTCATCATTTCTAAGTTGGGCTTAAGATCAGTTTTGATTTGATGCAGTGGATACATGGCTCCAGAATATGCCATAGACGGGAAATTCTCAGTGAAGTCTGACATCTTCAGTCTTGGAGTAGTTATGCTGGAGATAATTAGCGGGAAGAAGAACAGAGGATACGAATACTCGGATGACTATCTTAACCTCTTGGGCCATGTATGTATACAAGTAATATATGATAGATGCCATTTTCTTATAGTGTCAAAAGAATTACCTGGTTATTATCGTGGCAGGCATGGTTGCTGTGGAAAGAAAACGAGATTCTTGAATTGATGGATGAATCATTGAGTGATACATTCACCGAGTCTGAAGTGAAGAGATGCATGCAAGTTGGATTATTATGCGTTCAAAAATTCGCAGATGATAGGCCAACTGCGTCATCAGTGGTTTCAATGTTAGGCAGTGATGGTTCGATTTTGCCAGAACCAAAGGAGCCTGGGTTTTTTATGCAAAGAAGTTCCAGCCCTGAGAGAAGTAGTACACCCCCACGTATTGAGGCAGAGAATGGAACAATCACCATCACTGACTTGGAGGCCAGATGAGGAGATTTCTGTCTTTCACTATGCGTTTTGGAAGGCTTACATTTGAAATCTATTGTTATTTCAAATCTTCTTGCCTCTAGATGTACTCCAATTTGTGAAATTCGTAACTATCGATTTATAACTCTGCATGAGTTTCTCCATGTAGGTGAAGTGTTCCATCTGCTTGATTCTCTGAGCATTTCATCTGGATTCTGCTTTTCATCATTAGCTTCATTCCGATTTTGATCCACATAACATTATTGTCTCTAGCTCGTTATTCATGTTCGCCTAATTCCTTGTCCGCCACCACACTCCAAGGACCTCAGCGTTGTTTTAGTAATATCAATTGTAAGATGGGAGAGACTTAGAAGGATAAAAAATAAACAAACTAACGAACTAAAATAAGAAATGATCTATGAATACCTACAAAATAAAAGCTTAGATTACTTTGTTTTTGGTAAACTCTGATAACATACCCTTCGTCTTTTTAATTTTGCTGGTGAATTCCTGCCTAATCTCAAAGAAATGCTCATTCATACTGAGGCATTAATTCTTTTTTGCTTTCGCTTCAACGCAGTGAAAAGGAAGGACGAGGATCTAGACTTACCTGTGATCAAAATGGAAACAATTGTGCGAGCAACAAATAATTTCTCCAATGAAAACATGATTGGAGTTGGAGATTTCGGTCCTGTTTACAAGGTATTCTACTGTAAGAGAGAGCTAAAGTTGAACAAAAACAATGATTTGCAAGATATAATTACTTGTATACTTAAATATGTATATGCAGGGGAGCATGCCTTTAGGAGAAGAAATCGCAGTCAAAAGATTGTCGAGATCTTCGCAATAGAGTCTTGAAGAGTTCAGAAATGAAGTTATGGTGATTGCCAAACTTCAACATAGAAACCTAGTCAGACTTTTGGGATGTTGCATTGAAGAAGAAGAAAGGATGCTAATCTACGAATACCTAAAGAATAAAAGCCTTGATTATTTTGTTTTTGGTACATTCTGGTAATATCCTTCATCTTTTTTGGTTTTCTTGTAGAATCATATTCACATGGTGTTCACTCATTTGTGGGGTGGTTTTGTTGGAGATTATTAGCGGGCAAAAGAACAGAGGATATGGAGACTCCAATTGTTATCTTAACCTTTTGGGACATGCCATATTCATTTATAAGAATTTCCTCGTCCCATTTGATATAATACAATACACATATTATTATAATTGAGGCACAAATTCAGGGGAACGGAGGGAGTATATAAGAAACACTTACGTAGCTGGCACAAATTTAGGGGAACGGAAGGAGTATATAAGAAACACTTACATAACTGGTTTTCGTTGCGACATGCATGGATGCTATGGAACGAAGACAAGACTGTGGAGTTGGTGGACGAGTGTTTGAACGATACATTCGTCGAGTCTCAAGTGAAGAGATGCATCCAGGTGGGGTTATTATGCGTTCAGAGATTCGCAGAAGATAGGCGGAGCATGCCATTGGTGGTTTCGATGTTAGGTAGCGACGGAGCTTCTCTGCCGAAACCAAAAGAGCCTGGGTTTTTTATGGAAAGAAGTTTCAGTCATGTGAGAAGCAGTACAGATTCAGATAACGGAACAATCACCATTACTGACTTGGAAGCTAGATGAGGAACATTCTGTAATTGTATCGTGCTTGAGCTTTTTTAATAAAAGGGAAAAAAAAAATTATCGCAGTTTCACTTCAATTTAATTGAAAAACAGATAATGAAGCAATCACCATTACCGACTTGAAGGCCAGCTGAAGATGAAGAGATCCTAATGCATTGTATCACAAGAGTTTCGTGAAAGGTAGAAACATATATCTATTGCAAGTTTGGAGAGGAATTTAAGTGAAAGCTGAAACTCAAATTTGGAGGGGGATTGGCTGCATCGTGGACCTTAGACGAACAAGTATCAATGGAGGTAACAATTCAACTTCTCTCTAGTGAACTGCTACTGAGGCATTAATTCTTCTTTGCTTTCGCTTCGAAGCAGTGAAAATTCAAAATATTATGAACTCCGATTCAGATATCAATGCCCTAATTTTGGCCCTATTCCTCAATTTCGAATTCTCTCGTAAATTGCTCCTTAATCTATCGGAAAAAGAGTCAGAGTATACCAACTGTGAAGATGATGCAATGATAAGAGGAATGAGTAATAAGGTTGAAGTGAGGAAGAGAAGGAAGAAGAAAGCATGCAAGGAAAAGTTGCTAGTTTAGTTATTACGTTTTTTGTATTTTTTGCTTTGAGTTATTTTTCTTTTGCTGACTCAGCATTTTTGTTGGGTAGTTAAAAGCACTGTGGTTTCATTTTCGGGATTAAGGAGTTTAAAATGAAATTTTCATTTTCGGCATTTCTTCTTCTTCAATGAGATCTGAATCTATAATGCAAATTCTTGATATTTTACACCAATCTTAATACCAACAGCGGCGATCCAAATCCCCAGTAGTCGTCGGAAACGGCCAGAATTTGGTCGAGAAACGAAGAATGTGGAGCGCGCTCGTCCCCGCCGCTCCTCTCATTTCAGCCGCCGCCGTCTCTGACTTATGCTGTACATATGCCCACGCGTAACTCGAAGCTTCTGGAAGTATTGAGACCAGTCTGCGTCGATAGTTACTCGACTCGACTAGTAAATGACTTTCTCTCTCTACAGAAAACACGCTCTCAACTGAAAAACGCACACCCCTTCTCTCTTTCTTCACAAACGGAAACGGTCAGCCACCGCCACCGCCCCCGTTTTTTCTTCCCCAGCTCAGACCGTCGCCGCGTCAACTCTAGCCCCATTACATGCATTTCGGCTAAAGCTCCCTCCGACTCTAGCTGCTCCGAATTTTCCATTTCATTTCTCTCTTTTATTTTTATACTGCTGAATTATACTGACAGATTTGAACATGTCAAGTTTCTTTTTCATTGCGATCCTCTGCTCACTGCTTCACTCCTATGTCTTTCTGAGTTTAACAATTGGAGCAGTTGACGATCACATGCTTTTTCCAAATCAAACGCTTCTTCCCAGGAAGACTCTGGTTTCTCGAAACCAAGTTTTTGAAATGGGTTTTTTCTCACCTGGGAAATCTTCAAATAGATTCTTGGGATATGGTACAAGAACACACCAGATGTCGTAGTCTGGGTTGCAAACAGAAACACTCCCATCTCTCACTCACAAAGCTCCAGTTCTCATGATTTCCGTGAATGGAAGTCTTGTTATAAGCCATGGCAAAATCATTATCTGGTCGGTGAATTCATCGAGGGTGGCAACAAATCCAGTTCTACAGCTCCTAGATTCTGGAAACTTGGTTCTTGTAGATAACACCAAGGAGGGCCATTTATGGGAGAGTTTTCACTACCCAACTGACACCATAATACCAGGAATGAAGTTGGCGGATGACGTGGATGCGGTGTCGAGAGGTATCTGACATCATGGAGAAGTTCCGACGACCCTTCGCCTGGAGATTTCGTTTACAAGATCCAAAACCGGGGGTTGGCTGCGATGGAGACGCTGAGAGGGGCAAGAAAGAAATACAGAGTTGGACAGTGGAATGGGATGTACTTTGGCGGCGGTGCACGCTTTCCCATCCCATATACAATCCAGAGTTGGTTTTCAAAGGAGAGAGGTTGATATCCAAAGGAGAGCCATACCAGAGCTCACTTCTAGTAAGAACTAGTTTAGAAATAACCGGTACACTACTGCGCCATACCATGAATCTCAGAAAAGACAAGTGGAATCTTGCCATCACGTGGCCTCAAGATTCGTGCGATGAATATGCTAGCTGTGGCCCCAATGGTATGTGCAGATCCGATAGGCCGATTAGATGCCAGTGTTTAAAGGGATTTGCACCGAAGTTTCAGAAGACTGGGACCTTATTGGAGCAGGGGTTGCGATAGAATTACACCGTTGAATTGTGAGGGCGGAGATGGTTTTGTGGAGGTTAGAGGGGTGAAGTATCCTGATATGTTGAGGTTTTGGTTGAATACTAGCATGAGCCTCGAAGAATGCAGAGACGAGTGCTTGAAAAACTGCAGTTGCACTGCTTATGCTAATCCGTTCATCACTGATGGAGGCAGTGGCTGCTTGATGTGGTTCGATGAACTGATGGACATTAAAGGACTTTCTGCAGCAGATAGTAAGCAGAACCTCTATATCCGTGTTCCACTTTCTGAAATTGGTAAGTACTGTAATTCAATAAGTACTAGCTACTTACAAAATTTATTGTCGCTTCAAACTGGTGAATTTTGCCTGCAGATATTAGCACAGGTTTAGAGGAGGAGGAAAAGAAAAAACCTATGAAGTTAATGCTGGTGTCGATTGTTTCTGGTATTCTTGTCTAAGCAATCATCAATGGAGGTCTATTTTTTATGACAAGGCGAAAGAGGAGAGGTATCAATTCAACATATCTAGAGAAATGCTCTAAGAAAAGAGTTTATTCATGCAACAAACATAAAATCAAGCTACTACTGAGATGTTAATTCTTTTTTTCTTTTTTCTTTTTATTTTCCTCTTTCTCTTTGTAGCAGGAAAAATGAATGAAGAGGATCTAGAATTACCTGTGATCAAAATGGCAACTTTAGTGAAAGCAACAAATAAATTCTCCAAGGATAACATGATCGGAGTTGGAGGTTTCGGTCCTGTTTATAAGGTAGTAATATTCATTCTGAATAAGAGTGCTGGGGTTGAACAAAGACGATATCCTTACTTGTATACTTACATGTTTGCATAAGCAGGGGAAGATGCCATCAGGAGAAGAAATAGCTGTCAAAAGATTGTCGAGATCTTCAGGGCAGGGTATTGAAGAGTTCAGAAATGAAGTTATGCTAATTGCAAAACTACAACACAGAAACCTCGTCAGACTCTTGGGATGCTGCATTGAAGAAGAAGAAAGGATGGTGATCTATGATTACCTACAAAATAAAAGCCTAGATTACTTTGTTTTTGGTAAACTCTGATGACATACCCTTCGTCTTTTAATTTTGCTGGTGAAATCCTGCCCAATCTCAAAGAAATGCTCATTCATATGCAGATCACAATCGAAAAACACTATTGACATGGCCTAAGCGTTATGAGATTATCATGGGAATTGCAAGGGGCCTGCTATATCTCCACCATGATTCCAGATTAAGGATTATTCATAGAGATCTCAAAACGAGCAACATTTTACTAGACGGAAATTTAAATCCAAAAATCTCAGATTTCGGCTTAGCAAGGATCTTTGAAGAGGATCAATCTCTAGCTCGATCAAAAAGAGTAGTCGGGACATAGTAAGTTTTCTTTATATCATCAAATTACTTCTTCATTTCTATATGGTTGCCTTCACATCAAAAATTTCATTTCATGTTAGTGGATACATGGCTCCAGAATATGCAATAGATGGGAAATTCTCGATGAAATCTGACATCTTCAGTCTTGGAGTGGTTATGCTGGAGATAATTAGCGGGAAAAAAAACAGAGGATACGGAAACTCAGACGAAAACCTTAACCTCTTGGGCCACGTATGTATACAAATTCTTGTATCCCTTTCATGCCAAAAGACTAACCTTCTTATTTATCCTGACAGGCATGGTTGCTATGGAAAGAAAACGAGATTCTTGAATTGATGGATGAATGTTTGAAGGATTCATTTATGGAGTCTGAAGTGAAGAGATGCATGCAGGTGGGATTATTATGCGTTCAAAAATATGCAGAAGATAGGCCAACTATGTCATCAGTGGTTTCAATGTTAGGTAGCGACGGAGCTTTTCTGCCGGAACCAAAAGAGCCGGGATTTTTTATAGGCAGAAGTTGCAGTAATGTTAGAAGCAGTACAGAATCAGATAACGGAACAGTCACCATTACTGACTTGGAAGCCAGATGAGGAAGAGGAACACTCTGTAATTGTATTGTGCTTGAGCTGTTTTTAATGCTTTGTAACTTAAGAAGAGTTTTGTACATGGTACAAACAAATCTAATGCAGTTTCACATCAATTTAATATTATTAATTGAACCCCAATTCAGTGTAATAGGTTTGGAGACGAACTCAATGAAATCTAAAATTCAAACACATAGCACAAAATTTCTTCTACTACAGAATAAAAAACCCGGTATAAAAGAAGAAAACAAAGGATATTAGGTGATCAAGGGAAATTATGTACCTTAATTTTGAAATAATCAACTTTAATAATCATTTATTAAAAGTTGGAAATTAAATACTAAATATTCCTTCCGTCCGGGCAAAAACAATACGTTTTTTTAATATATGTAAAATATAAAATAATAAAACGCCTCATTTTTATTGGGATAGAGGGAGTAGTTACGAACGGTAATTAGTAGTTGTAAGAAAAAGGTATATTACAAAAGATTGAAATAGAAGGAAAAGAACTGAGAGAAAGAAATATAAAGAGCTACAAAAGATAGATAGTGGGGACATAAAATGAGATGAAGTGGACTTTTCTGTATGAAGTACGAAAAAGAATTCAACCATTTCAGTTCCCAGGAATCTACTACTGGAGAACTCAAAGAGAAGAAGCTTCCATGAACCTATTAACCTCAACAAGACGGGGGCCCCACTCTTTTGACATTTGACTTTATTGCAATTTGGGTTTCCATTTTCTTCTCTACAATGAATGAAGAGCTCAGCACAAGTTTTCCTGAGCTGCATATGTAATCAGATTTGAAAATGGCGCAGTTCTTCACCACAATCCTCTGCTCACTACTTCTCTATATCACCTTTGTATATTCAACTGTTGGAGCATTTCACCATGACAGACTCTTTCCAAATCAATCACTTGTTACTGGGCAGCATCTGGTTTCTCAAAACCAAGTTTTCGAAATGGGTTTCTTCTCACCTGGGAAATCTTCAAACAGATTCATGGGAATATGGTACAAGAGTACACCCGAAGTTGTATTCTGGGTTCTCAACAGAAACAATCCCATCACTGCCTCACAAGAAGCGGTTTTCATGATTTCCGGAGATGGAAGTCTCGTCATTAGCAGTGACAAAAGCATTATCTGGTGTGAGAATCCATCCATGGTAGCATCAAGTCCAGTTTTACACCTCCTCAATACAGGAAACCTGGTTCTTGTAGACAACACAGCAACGACACAAGGCTACCTCTGGCAGAGTTTTGATCGCCCAACTGACACAGTCTTGCCTGGACAGATGCTGGTCGATGACGTGGATGCTGGCGTAGAGAGGTACTTGACGTCATGGAGAAATTCCGATGATCCGTCTCCTGGTGATTTTGTGCTCAAGATCCATAACCATGGCCTGGCTGAGATAGTGGTTCTGAGAGGAGCAACAAAAAGATACCGAGTTGGAAAGTGGAACGGTATACATTTTTCTGGTGGCACACACCCTCTCAACGCCATTTACAAACCAAAGTTGGTTTTCAGAGGAGAGAGATTGATATCCATAGTGGTGCCCTACGAGAGCTCACTTCTTACAAGAATTAGTTTAGATACAACCGGTACAATACTGCGCCATACCATGAATGTCAGAAAAGACAAGTGGAATCTTGCCATCACGTTCCCTCGAGACACATGTGATGAATACGGTAGTTGTGGTCCGAACAGTATCTGCGGATCCGACAGGCCAATTAGATGCCAGTGTTTTAGAGGATTTGTCCCAAAGATCCAAAAGGATTGGGAACTTCAAGATTGGAGTGGTGGTTGTGCTAGGATTACGACATCGAATTGTCCTGGTGGAGATGGATTTGAAGTGGCTAGAGGAGTGAAGTATCCTGATATGTTTAATTTCTGGTTTAATAGAACTATGAGCCTGGTTGAATGCAGAGATGAGTGCTTACACAACTGCAACTGCACTGCATATGCTAATCCGTTCATTACTGATGGAGGCAGTGGCTGCTTAATGTGGTTCGGTGATCTCATTGATACCAAACAACTTTCCGCAATAGATAGAAAGCAGAAGATCTATATCCGTGTGCCACTTTCTGAACTAGGTAAGTGCATTCTTAATTCTCCCGTCCGTGTCTATAAGAAATTTAGATCAGCAAACATTAGACTAAAAGCAAGATGAACTACTTTACAAGCATATTACGAATCCCAATTGTAATTAAAAAAAATGGAAGTTGATTGAGTTAATGACATGCGTGTATACGTGATATGCTAATAACCAGAACAAGAGAGGGTAAGACAAATCGAAAGTAAATGAAGTACATTCAAGATGGGCAGTCTAGATTAGTACCGGTGCAGACTTATTACCCATGGATTTAGAGTAGCAAACTTCAGATTAAATGAAAGATAAAAGAATTGAGATATACTCTGTCATTATCTAGTGGATGTGTCCCCTTTCACATAGCCTGGTAAATTTGCCTATAGATTTTAGCACAGGATTAGAGGAAGCAGAGAAAGAGAAGAAAAGGCCAATGAAGTTACTGCTATCAATTGCTTCTGGTGTTCTCATCTCAGCCATTATCAACGGAGGCATACATTTTATCGCGAGACGAAATAGGCAAGGTAACTATTGAACCTATGTAGTGAAACTGCTCTAAGAAAGATAGTTCATAATTGAGGTGTTAATCATTATTTTCTTTTGCTTCATAGCAGTAAAAAGGAATAATGAGGATCTAGAATTACCTGAGATGAAAAAGGCAACAATTGTGCAAGCAACAAATAATTTCTCGAAGGAAAACATGATTGGAGCTGGAGGTTTCGGTCCTGTTTACAAGGTAATGTACAAAAAGAGAGTGATGAAGTTAAAGACGAACAATACTTTTACATGCTTACTTGTAAACTTTCATATGCATAAGCAGGGGAAGATGCCATCAGGGGAAGAAATCGCAGTCAAAAGACTGTCCACATCTTCACAGCAGGGTCTTGAAGAGTTCAGAAATGAAGCTATGTTGATTGCAAAACTTCAACATAAAAACCTCGTCAGACTTTTGGGGTGTTGCATTGAAGAAGAGGAAAAGATGTTGGTTTATGAATACCTAGAGAACAAAAGCCTCGATTATTTTGTTTTTGGTACTGATAGTATCTTTTAATTTGGCTAGTGAAATCCCATACTTTCATTCTGCCAAACCTAAACAACATTTGCATGGTGTTCAATCATTCACAGACCACAACCAAACAACACTTTTGACATGGCCTAAGCGTTATGACATTATCATTGGAATCGCAAGGGGCCTGCTATATCTCCATCACGACTCCAGATTGAAGATTATTCATAGGGATCTCAAAACGAGCAATATTTTACTAGACAGAAATTTGACACCAAAAATCTCAGATTTCGGCTTAGCAAGGATTTTCAAAGAGGATCAGTCTCTAGCTAGAACTAAAAGAGTTGTTGGGACATAGTAAGTTCTCTTTTCTATCATCAAATTCCTTCAATATCTTTCACAATGACCTTAACATCAATACATCATGCAGTGGATACATGGCTCCTGAATATGCAATTGACGGGAAATTCTCAGTGAAATCCGACATCTTTAGCCTCGGAGTGGTTCTACTGGAGATAACTAGCGGGAAAAGGAACAGAGGATATGGAGACTCTGATCAATATCTTAACCTCTTGGGCCATGTATGCATACAAATACTTTAATCCCATTTTCATTTATAAAAATAACTTCGAAAAATTAACCAGGTTATAATTGTGGCAGGCTTGGTCGCTATGGAGAGAAGACAAGATAATAGAGCTAATGGATGGATGTTTGAAGGATACATTCGTCGAGTCTCGAGTGAAGAGATGCATGCAAGTGGGGTTATTATGTGTTCAGAAATTTGCAGATGATAGGCCAGCCATGCCATCTGTGGTTTCAATGCTAGCAAATGAAGGTGAAATTTTGCCAGAACCAAAAGAGCCTGGATACTTTATCGAAAGAAGTACCTGCCCCTTGAGACGTAGTACTTCACCATGTATTGAAACAGAGAATGGAACATTCACCATTACTGACTTGGAAGCCAGATGAGGAGATTCTGCAACTGTATTGCTCCTTAACTTTCTAATGCATTGTAACAGAAGATTATTTTAGAAGTAGAAGAGAAACTAACCTATTGCAATCTCAAATTCATATACGTAATACTAATTGAGGAGAAGATGTCAATATTCAAGTGATTTATTATAAGTTTCAACGCACCTTTTTTGCCGAATTCCGTTCAGAGGCCGACCACAACCGGAGCAACAAGGGCGGAGAACGGCGGACGATGACGAGAGTGAAACGGCGCTAAAAGCGTGATGTCAAACGAATGTATAAATTGACTGCCTGTTCAATTAATTAAGAAGTAATTGCAGATTGATTTCCAGGTTCAGTTTAGGGCCAAATTAGGGCTCCGATTTTTGAATCGAGTTTCCCCAAATTGAACTTATCTTTGTTGTGATTGTGTTTATGGGCGGTTGAAAGGGAGGAGATTTCAATACCTACTATAAAAATAAAAATTATAAAAATTAGAGAACAAATGAGTAAGTTTTTTTTATTATTTTTTTTTTTATAATTCAAACAAAATTATACAATATCTGGTGGAGATAACACTAAAAATAAGTGTTATCCCCAACATAAACCGAAAAGAACATAACCACCAGCCTGAATTGGATCAACAGCCGATCCAATTCTCGACATATAACAGGAAAGACAAAAAATGAATAAATACAATGATCATGGTCCAAAAGTGATCATATCAGAAAACTAATAAGAGGATCTATCAAAATGTTGGGAGACCAAAAGTAACAAATCATATTACTAACTATATCTGAACCTAAAGTTCGGATAACCCAATTGATCCATCCGAACAAGCGCCAAAAAGTAGCGAGGGGCACTAACAACATCAAAGAAAGTCATGGTGTCGATTTGAGAACCCCGACGTGATCAGCAGGTGATTCCCTTCCCTATATATGTGGGAAAAACAAACTTGAATCCCCTGCAGCCGAAGACGAATGCGTGTCATGAGATGACACATGTCTGCAGAACCATGCTTCCCAGAAGCAAGTAAGGTGACGATCGCAGCAGCATCCATCTCGATCCAAACGTGTGTGGAAAAAGTGATAGCCAAATCTAACCCATGAAGAAGAGCACTGAGTTCCGCTTCAAAGCTAGATCTAGCCTCAACTGGAAAGCAGAAAACACGGAGCAGGGCGCCATGGTGGTCACGAACCAAACCACCACCCGCCGTACTCCCAGAAGCAGCATCAAACGAACCATTAGTATTAAGCTTTACCCAAGGCGCCTCAGGTGGGATCCAACAAACAATCCTGGATCTAAGGGAGCTGGGCTCAGTTATAGGCATGAACGGGACCTGAGGCTGGCATCCTTGCCAGTGAACTGGCATGAGCCTCCTCGCAGCAACCAGGGTATGCAGGTGATGTTTGACCTGCCAAATGATGTTAGAAGAACGAAAAGGAGTGCCATGGTGCTTGTGACTATTCTTCTCCGTCCAAATAAATCAAGTGATGAGGCAAGGAATCTGAAAAGAAATGTGTGTGCAGGTGGCTCGTGGAAACGGCCAAAGTGTCACCTCAAAATCAATATTTTTGTGTCTAAAGCATAAATCTTTTGTTTCCAAAAATTTGACAAACGTAGTTATCTATACATGCATACTAAAAGAATATGAAAAAAAATTTGGCCAACGAGTCACCTCAAAATTGAAGTTGTGCTACAACCAAAATATTTAACTCGAACTCCAAAATAGCCCGAAGGTTTTGCCTGATTAACCAGAAATATTGAAATGATGCTCATTTTGTGTTAATATATCATCAATTGTCTTTGATTAAAAATATTATGTACTACATTAGAAATCGATATGTACTAAAAATATTTTAAAAATTTCTTGGCCAACGGGTTACCTGAAAATCAAAGTAGGGTTATGGTCAAAATATTTTAACTCAAAAATAATTTAGTCCGGTCGACTCAAATCGAAAATTTCAAAAACTTATTGGCCAATGGGCCATCTAAAAATCGACTTTGTGTTTAAAATCTGACAAACGTAGTTATCGATACATACTAAAAGAATTTTAAAAACTTCTCCACCTCAAAATTGAAGTTGTGCTTGGGCCAAAACATATTAACCCAAACTCGAAAATAGCATGAAAGGTTTGTTTGATTAACCGAAAGTTTTGAAACGATGCTCAATTTGTGTTAATATATTTTTTGTTAAAAATATATTTTGAAAGTTAGATTAGCTCGAATTGGGCGAGCCAACTCTAATAGCATGATAAACATGGGTAAAAAGCACAAATTGAGCAAATTCATGCGTAACTCATTTAATTAGAGACTCAATTATTTCTTGTATGGTTATATTTATTTTGAGTGTCAAATGATCAACTTTAATAGCCCGATAAACATGGGTAAAAAGCACAAATGGACCAAATTCATGTGTAACTCATTTAATTAGAGACTCAATTATTTCTTGTGTGGTTATATTTATTTTGAGTGTCAAATGATCAATTAAAAAAATTAGCTTATCGAATTAGGCAAGTCAACCCGAATAATCCGATAAAAACAAGTGGATAAGTAAATATACACAATAAACATTGTGTTACTATGAAAAAAGGGGGGGAAAATGTGTTAAAAAGTATTTTTTAAAATATACAGAGGAATTGATATGCATGGTTTTGATGTAATCGTTTGGATTCTAAATAACATTTGCTAAATAAATATGAATTTGAATTAGAAAGATATATTATTATTTATATAGGTTCTCCACCCACGAATTTTCATAAAAATCCGATATAGAATTGCAGAATTAAAAAAATAAGAATAGTTTTATCAAATAATTGGTTTTAAATCAAAGAATTTTCTGACTTATTGATTGACAATAAAGTGAGATGGTTTGGTTGCTTTGATATATATATAGCACCACATGATGATTTGCACATCAATTTTCATTAAAAAAACATCTCAAGAAAAAGATTCCTTAAAAAGAGGTTATATAATATTCCATTATTTTATGTGTATCTCGTTTTTTTAAATTTTATCATCAAAAATCTTGTACACTTCTCGTAATTTTAGCCAAAAGACCAAAATAATGTTGTGTAATTATATTGTCCAAATTCTCGTTTTATATGTAACTATATATATGTGGTTAACTATGAGATTTAGATATGGGACAGTACATCTTAGATAAACAAAAATATAAAATAGAGAAAATGCCATGAAGGCATGTGGATGAACGTGGTGCTCCGAATCCGCAACGAAACGTATTATATATTGATTTAAACTTTTAGAATTTAAATTATATTGAGATACATGCTAAGAGATGTGTGGATGATGAGATGATAGTGGTCCATGTAATGACTAATTCTTTCTATTTTAGGAAACATGTCAATTAGTGTGAGACGGTCCGATTTAATATACAAGCCAATTAAACTGGGACGGATAGAGTATTTTTTAATCTCATAATGCCATATGTTAGTATTTGATTGGCTAGATAAACTTTATTTGTATATTGTGATAAAATTATATTCCTTTGGTTTTGTTGGAGTATGCACTATTTTTTTTCGGTCCATCTCAATAGAATAAACATATTTTATTTTAATATACTACTCCACTCACATTAGAATGCACCTTGTACTCCAAAATGGAGTATTACTCTAAAATGAAATGAAGCATGCATTGGAGATGGCCTAAGCAATCAGCCAGTCGCGTAGATTATTATTGCCACTTAGAATTCTATTTTGCCCGAATTTAATTTCGTGAAAAGTTTATACCAAAACGTATCCCAAAGAACACGCTCACAAGTCACAACAGGAAAACGCCATCCTCTTCTCTCTTTGTTCACGAACGGAAAACGGTCAGCCATCGCCAGCGCCTCTCCCTATCTAGCTAGTCTCTTCCACCTTTTCTAACTCCACACTCGGCACACCGCAGTCCCCTTTCTTCTTCATCCCGCTCAGACCGTCGCCGGCGTCAACTCTAGCCCCACTACATGTATTCCTGCTGAAGCTCCCTCCAACCACCTGCGTCCTTCAGTTGATTTTTTTTTTTTTTTTTTCCCCCCTTTCTAAAAACTTCTAGCAGCTGAATCATATTTGAACATGTCAGGGTTCTTTTTCATTGCGATCCTCTGCACGCTGCTTCACGCCCACGCCTTTCTGAGTTTTGCAGTTGGAGCTGTTGATGATCACAGGCTTCTCCCAAATCAAACTCTTGTTCATGGCCACGCTTTGGTTTCTCAAAACCAAGTTTTTGAAATGGGTTTTTTCTCACCAGGGAAGTCTACAAATAGATTCTTGGGAATATGGTACAGGAACACACCAGATGTTGTAGTCTGGGTTGCAAACAGAAACAATCCCATCAATCACTCACAAGCTCCAGTTCTCATGATATCCAGAAATCAAAGTCTGGTTATAAGCAGTGGCGAAAGCATAATCTGGTCGGTGAATTCATCGACGGCGGCAACAAATCCAGTTCTAGAGCTCCAAGATTCAGGAAACCTGGTTCTTGTAGACAACAGCAGTACCACATATATGTGGCAGAGCTTTGATTACCCAACTGACACCTTGTTACCAGGAATGAAGATGGTGGATGACGTGGATGGAGGAGTCGAGAGGTACCTGACTTCATGGAGAAGTTCCGACGACCCTTCGCCAGGAGATTTTATTATCAAGATCCATAACCATGGCTTGGCCGACACAGTTGCTCTGAGAGGGGCAACAAAAAGATACAGAATCGGACAGTGGAATGGGATGTATTTTTGTGGTGGTGCACGCTTTCCCAACCCCCTTTACAACCCAGGCTATGTTTTCATAGGAGAGAGGTTAATTTCCATGGGAGAGCCCTACCAGAGCTCACTTCTAGTAAGAACAAGTTTAGATATAACTGGTACGCTACTGCGCCATACCATGAATCTCAGAAAAGACAAGTGGAACCTTGCCATCACGTTTCCTCAAGATTCGTGCGATGAATACGCTAGCTGTGGTCCTAACAGTATGTGCAGGCCAGAAAGGCCAATCAGATGCAAGTGTTTCAGAGGATTTTCCCCCAAGTTTCAGAACGATTGGGACCTTCAAGATTGGAGCGGTGGATGTGGAAGGATCACACCATTGAATTGTGAGGGTGGAGATGGATTTGTGGAGGTTAGAGGGGTGAAGTATCCTGATATGTTGAGTTTCTGGCTTAATACAACCATGAGCCTTGGTGAGTGCAGAGATGAGTGCTTGAAAAACTGCAGTTGCACTGCATATGCTAATACATTCATCACTAATGGAGGCAGTGGCTGCTTGCTGTGGTTCGGTGAACTCGTTGACACCAAACAACTTTCTGCAGCAGATAGCAAGCGAAACCTCTATATCCGTGTTCCACTTTTTGAAATAGGTAAGTAGTTTTATAAGACCCAGTTCCGTACAAAACTTATAACTGAACGAAAGATTATACCGTTGAGATATACCAAAAGATGGAATCCCTGAATTGCATTGATTGGTGAATTTCGCCTGCAGATTTTGGCACAGGTTTAGAGGAGGAAGAGGAAAAGAAGAAACCTATGAAGTTAATACTGGTGTCAATTGTTTCTGGTATCCTTATCTCAGCAATCATCAATAGAGGTCTACTTCTTATGGCAAGACGAAAGAGTAGAGGTATCAATTGAACTTCTCTATAGAAATGTTCTAAAAAGAGTTAATTCATGCATTCAAGGTAATACTGAGGCATTAATCTTTTGTGCTTTTGCTTCATAGCAGTAAAAAGGTATGATGAGAATATAGAGTTACCTGAGATCAAAATGGCAACTTTAGTGCTAGCAACAAATAATTTCTCCAAGGATAACATGATAGGAGTTGGAGGTTTCGGTCCTGTTTATAAGGTACTAGTAGTAATATTTATCTTGAATGAAAGTGCTGAAGTTGAACGAAAAATGATAACATGCATAAGCAGGGGAGGATGCCTTCGGGAGAAGAAATCGCAGTCAAAAGATTGTCGAGATCTTCAGGGCAGGGTATTGAAGAGTTCAGAAATGAAGTTATGGTGATTGCAAAACTCCAACACAGAAACCTCGTCAGACTCTTGGGATGCTGCATTGAAGATGAGGAAAGGATGCTGATCTATGAATATCTAGAGAATAAAAGCCTTGATTATTTTGTTTTCGGTACACTCTCTCTCATATAATTCATATAATACATCCTTTAAATATCTTCAAATCCTGCAAAAATTCGAAGAGATATTACTCATTTGCAGATCAAAATCGAAGAACACTATTGACATGGCCTAAGCGCTACGACATTATCATGGGAACTGCAAAGGGGCTACTATATCTCCACCATGATTCCAGATTGAAGATTATTCATAGGGATCTCAAAACAAGCAACATTTTACTAGACGGAAATTTAAATCCAAAAATCTCAGATTTCGGCTTAGCAAGGATCTTTGAAGAGGATCAATCTCTAGCTCGAACACAAAGAGTTGTCGGGACATAGTAAGTTTTTCTTCATATCATCAAATTACGTTATCATTTTTATATGTATGGTGGCCTCTACATCAAAATTTCATTTCATGTAGTGGATACATGGCACCGGAATATGCCATAGATGGGAAGTTCTCAATGAAATCTGACATCTTCAGTCTTGGAGTGGTTATGCTGGAGTTAATTTGCGGGAAAAAGAACAGAGGATACGGAAACTCAGACGAAAACCTCAACCTCTTGGGCCATGTATGTATATGTACAAATTCTTGTATGCCATTTTCATGCCAAAAGACTAATTTTCTTATTATCCTGCTGGCAGGCATGGTTGCTATGGAAAGAAAACAAGATTCTTGAATTGATGGATGGATGTTTGAAGGATTCATTGATGGAGTCTGAAGTGAAGAGATGCATGCAAGTTGGATTATTATGTGTTCAAAAATATGCAGAAGATAGGCCAGCCATGTCATCAGTGGTTTCGATGTTAGGTAGCGACGGAGCTTTTCTGCCAGAACCAAAAGAGCCTGGTTTTTTTACTGGGAGAAGTTGCAGTCCTGTGAGAAGCAGTACAACCTCACGTATTCAGTCAGAGAATGGAACAATCACCATCACTGACTTGGAGGCCAGATGAGGATACTAGGGGTATTTCTGTCTTTCACTATGCAATTTCGTAGGATTTCAGATGAATGAATCCTAAGTATTTTGATATGTGAGTTTCAAATCCATTGTCATTGTCTAGATAAGAAGGGAATTTGTTCAAATTTTCAAATCTTCTTGCCTCTAATTCTACTCCAATTTGTGAAACTCGTATTATCATAATGTGGCCACAATTTATAATTCTGCATAATGTAGATGAAGGGTTCTATCTGTGAGCATCTAATCTGGATTCTGCTGTTCATCTTTAGCTTTGTTCCGATTTTGATCGATGTAACATTATGAGAAACAAAGAAAAAGAAAGCGCCATATCAAACCACGTTTTACAGCTCATGATACGACCTTGAAGCTTATGATTAGTTTATAGTATTTAATTATTACTTATGTTATTTATTATTTAATGGTCTAGTTTGTTAGTGTATAGAGAATGGACTGTACACCAGACCACGCAAATACCATCGATCCAATTGCTTGGGTTAGGGCTCATGTCAATCCTAAAGGTTTTAGGGTTAGGGCTCAGTTATTAGTTATAAATAGCCGCATTCTCATTGTAATCGATTATCCGAAAAATATAGTAAAAATCTCTGGCTTGGCAGCGCCCCCATACGTAGTCATTCGTGACGAACTGGGTAAACAATTGCGTGTGTTTTTCTTGCTTTCGTATCAATTATTGCGTTTATTCTATAACAACTGGTATCTAGAGCAAGGTTCGGTGGGACGGATACGATGGCTGAAGGAAGAACGACGCTGGAGAAATTTGAGGGTACGGATTTCGGGTTCTGGAAATTACAGATCGAAGATTACCTGTATGGTAAAGATCTGTATCAACCTCTGGAAGAGAAGCCAGAGGACATGAAGGACGCAGATTGGAAGTTGCTAGATAGGAAGGCGATGAGCGTGGTTCGTTTGTCGCTATCCAGAAACATCGCCCTTCATACAACCAAAGCCAAGACTACAAAGGAGATGCTGAAGATATTATCGGACATGTTCAAGAATCCATCAGCGGTGAACAAGGTTCATCTGATGAGACGTCTTTTCAACCTAAAGATATCAGAAGGCACATCAGTAGCAGATCATCTCAACGAGTTCAATTCAATCACGACGCAATTAAGCGCGGTTGAGATCAAGTTCGACGATGAAGTTCAAGCCCTAATTTTGCTATCCTCTCTACCAGAAGGCTGGAGCGGAATAGTTACAGCAGTAAGTGCTTCGGCAGGGAAGGAGAAGCTGAAGTTTGATGAAGTCAGAAACTTGGTTATGAGCGAAGAAATTCGCAGAAAGGAATCGGGTGTTGCTTAAGGATCAGCCTTGAACACAGAGAACAGGGGTAGGACGAACTCAAGTTTGAAGCCAAACCGGGGAAGATCGAGATCGAGATCGAAATCAAGAGGCAAGAGCCAAGGAAAGAAGGATAGGAGCTCGATCCAATGTTGGAACTGTGAAGAGTACGGGCACTTCAAGAGCCAATGTGAGGAGCCGATCAGAGACAAGAAGGATCACAATGAGAAGAAATCTGCAAATGCAGCTGCAGAAGCAACGGGAGATCTCTTGATCCTGAGTGTAAGCAGTCCTTTGGAGTCGTGGGTTCTAGATTCTGGAGCTTCATTTCATTCATGCAGTAACGCTAAAGTAATGGAACATTATACTAAAGGCGATTTTGGAGAGGTATACCTTGCCAATGTTCTAAAAATCGGCCTAGTCGGCGCCTAGGCGCTAGTCGGTACCATGGCCGACCCGACTTTTGGCTAGTAGGTGGCGTCTAGGCGCTTGGGCACTAATCGGCGCCTAGTCGGCCGCCTAGGCGAGCTAGTCGGCTAGTCGGCCGCCTAGGCGGGCTGGGCGTCTAGGCGGGCTGGTCGGGCTCTAGGCGGGCTAGGCGGATTTGATTAGGGATTTAGAGTTTTAATTTTAAATTCATATATTTAGTTTATTTATGTTCAAATTTATGGATTTCATGTTTAAATTTTTTAAAAAAGTATTATATACTATGAAATTTATTTGGAAGACTACTAAATTTATGGAATTTTAGCTATTAATTAACATATTATAGGTTTTATCATAAATTAAAAAATGAAATTATGAGTAATATATGTTTATATAGTTTGTACTTTAGAATATAAGAGTAAAAATAATAAAAATAAGCATTATAATTCTAATCCGACTAGTCCCCGACTAGGCTCCCGCCTAGCCGCCTAGGCGCTAGTCCCCACCTCACCGCCCGACTAGCGACTAGCGACTTTTAGAACACTGTACCTTGCTGACGATGAGCCTCTTCAGATCGTGGGAAAAGGAGATGTAAAGATCACCACACCAAACGGAACTGTCTTGAAGTTGAACGGTGTCAGACACATACCTGGTTTGAAGAGGAACCTGCTTTCAATTGGACAGCTTGATGAAGAGGGTTACCTAGTAAAATTCGGCTGCAGAAATTGGAAGATAACGAAGGGAGCTATGCTGGTTTCCAAAGGAAAGAAAGAGGGTACGTTGTATGTTACAACGAACTCGAGGGATAGCATTGATGTTGCTGTTGCAACTAACAATGCAAATTTGTGGTACTGTCGTCTCGGCCACATGAGTGTGAATGGGATGAAGGAGCTGTGCTCGAAGGGAAAGCTGCCTGGCCTAAAAACAGTTGACGTTGGCTTATGCGAGGGTTGCATATTCGGGAAGCAGAATAGAGTAAATTTCTTGAAGGGTGGCAGAGCTTTGAAACCACAGAAGTTAGACTTAGTTCACACCGACCTTTAGGGGCCAGCAGAAGTGAAGTCTCTTGGTGGATCCGCTTACTATATCACTTTCATCGACGACTCTACAAGGAAGGTATGGGTTTATTTTCTTAAGAATAAATCTGATGCTTTTGATGCTTTCAGGAGGTGGAAAGCCCTTGTAGAAACTGAGACATGTCTGAAGTTGAAGTGTTTGCGGTCTGATAATGGAGGAGAATATGAACTGCAAGAGTTCAAGAGATATTGTGCTGAGAACGGGATTCGTATGGAGAAGACTACGAAAGGAACTCCCCAGCATAATGGAGTGGCAGAACGTATGAACATAACACTGAATGAGCGTGCCAGGTGCATGAGGGTGAAGAGTGGCTTGCCAAAGATGTTTTAGGCAGATGCAGTCAACACTGCAGCATTCCTCATTAACAGAAGTCCAACAATCCCGTTGGAGAATGGCTTACCCGAGGAAAGGTGGACAGGTAAAGAGGTAAATCTATCTTACCTACAAGTATTTGGATGTGTTGCTTATGTTCATATTGATTCTGTTGATCGTAGCAAGTTGGATGCAAAATCTGTTAAATGTACGTTTGTTGGATATGGTGGTGATGATTTTGGATATAGATTCTGGGATGAGAAGAATCAAAAGATATTCCGTAGTCGAGATGTCATATTCAATGAACAGGTTATGTACAAGGACATGTTGAGTCATCAAGGTGCTGATGGAGACGGCGTTCAAGTTGTTGAAATGGACATCTCAAACTCGGGTAGGAGCAGTGGAGTTCTGAATGAAGAAGGAGAGGTTCAAGGGGAACCGAGTACTCCACCACCACAGCCAAGAGAACCTCGGAATCGTAGACCACCTAACAGGTATTCGCCATCCAATTATTATCTCCTGTTAACTGACGGTGGTGAACCTGAAAACTATGCAGAGGCAACACAGGTGGCAGACAAGCGCAAGTGGAAACTTGCAATGGATGATGAGATGCAATCTTTATTATCCAACAAGACTTGGGATCTAGTTGAGCTCCCGAAGTGGAAGAAGGCGTTACACAGTAAGTGAGTCTACCGAATCAAGCAAGAGGCAGATGGTAGCAAGCGCTACAAGGCTAGACCGGTTATGAAATGATTTTGAGCAGCGCTACGACATTGATTATGCTGATGTATTCACTCCTGTTGTGAAGTTGTCTACAATTCGAGTGGTGTTGAGCATGGTGGCTACATAGAGGTTACTGTTACATCAGATGGATGTGAAGACAACCTTCCTTCATGGCGACTTGGAGGAAGATTTATACATGGCACAGCCAGAGGGGTATGAATCGGAAGGCAAAGAAGAGTTCGTGTGTAAGTTGAAGAGGAGCTTGTATGGGTTGAAACAAGCACCGAAGCAGTGGTACAAGAAATTTGACAGTTTCATGTTTGAAATCCCTTGCTTGGCAGCGCCCCCAGACGTAGTCATTCGTGACGAACTGGGTAAACAATTGCGTGTGTTTTTCTTGCTTTCGTATCAATTATTGCTTTTGTTCTATAACATAGTTTAGTATAGTTATTTGGGCTATATGTTAAGGCCATAGTTATTATTAATTGTTTAGGTCCAAGCCCAAGTATTTTAGGGTTGTTCGTGAATAATTATTACTTATGTTACTTTTTTTTTAAATAAAAAGAAAAATATGTAATTTTTGGGGGAACTTTTGTTTGAAATTCAAATATAAAAGTAATTAATTATAATATAAAAGTAATTAATTATAATAATTATTTATTATTTTTAAAATGACATATATTATGAAAAATATCATTGTGTGGCCGGCTACATTATGGTCAAATATCATTATTGTATGTGAGAATGAGTGGAGGAATATTTAATCAGAAACTCCAAGGTCCATGAATCCTTTAATATCACAAGGAATTAAATTAATTCGATAATAAATTCACCACAAACATTCAGTTGATCAATTACAGCAAATAGCATCCATCCATGCATTTAATTAAATAGTTTCACCTGCATTTCTCAAACCAGAAAACAATAATGGGCTTATAAAAAGAAAAAGAAAAAAGTCAAAATCCAAAACACATGGTGCAACTGCCATCCACTTTGACGACTGCACGTCCATAAATAAAATGGGAGGCCTGCACTCGTCCACGTCAGGTGAGTTTAGCAAAGGCCCTGAAAGAATGGGCCCAAGAATGAGGGGGACTAGTAAGTTTGGCCGGCTGCATTTTTTAATAATATATGTCATTTTAAAATAATAATTAATTATTATCATTTTTCTTTTTCTTTTTTTGACTATTTTTTTTTCGTTTAATTCATCTTTTTCCAAAACCTTCATGTGTGGGCCCTAGTAGTATAAGGCATACATCGATTATCTGATCTTCGCATTAATTGAGCAATGCTTCAAGAATATTAGACCAGTCATTTTCGAGTAGTTTTCTACTACCTCCATCCCATATAGTTAGACTCTTTTGCTTATTAACTTTCCGGCACGCGTTTCCACCGAAACCTAGTACGGGTTTTAAAACATAATTTTGAAGTAAATTTTTTTTTACGGGATACTATGACACTCATAGTATCCCGTAAAAAAAATTTATTTCAAAATTATGTTTTAAACCCGTACTAGGTTTCGGTGGAAACGCGTGCCGGAAAAGTTAATAAAGCAAAAGAGTCTAACTATATGGGATGGAGGTAGTATCTAATTGTATTAAATGCGAGAATTAATCTATTCTTTTTCTTTATGTATTAAAATATCCACAGCGGTGCTTTTGCATAGCTAAAAAATGATTAATTTCGCAGGTGTCTTAATCGAGCTGTAGTGGAGCCTACGAAATTTTTGTAGACACAACATTTTAAAATAATAATAATAATAATAATAATAATAATAATAATAATAATAATAATAATAATAATAATTTTGTAATCGAGCTGAAGTAGAAGGAATCAAGATGGGAATGAAAAAGTATGAGAAAATTGAGATGGAAAATATGGAATATAGATGTAGTATTATAGGGAAAGGAAAAAAAACAAATAAATAAATCGGCGAATGAGGCTCTGTCACGTTAGCTCTAGTAGGCGCATGAGAATGGCTAACATACTATTCACTAGCGCCTACGGATGGGTTGCATCAATGTTTTTCGCAGATGTCTATCATTTTGCTATCGATGCTTATAAAATATAAGCGCCGCAATGAATGCTCTTATAATTCATTTTTGACATTAATTTATAAAATCATTTTTCGGCGGGAAAAAAAAAAAAAAAAAGCTATGTAGGATTCATTTGAAAGGATGAAAGAGAAAGTTATTTTCATTAATTGGCTCATTAGTTTCTCCATCAATCAATTTTTAAAATTATAATCCCATTCCTTTCCAAAAAAATAAAAATAAAAATTATAAGCCCATTATTGTTTTCTGGTTTGAGGAATGCAGGTGAAACTATTTAATTAAATGCATGGATGGATGCTATTTGCTGTAATTGATCAAGTGAATGTTTGTGGTGAATTTATTATCGAATTAATTTAATTCCTTGTGATATTAAAGGATTCATGGACCTTGGAGTTTAATGTTTTAAATCCACTAGTGTATAAGATTTATTTTCTTCACTATCATCCCTCCCACTGCACAAATGCAAATATATGTGCTGATACCCTCGAAATTAATTCTTGAGTGCGACAAATTTGATTAAATATTCCTCCACTCATTTTCACATACAATAATGATATTTGGCCATAATGTAGCCAACCACACAACGACATTTTTCATAATATATGTCATTTTAAAAATAATAAATAATTATTATAATTAATTACTTTTATATTTGAATTTAAAAAAAAAGTTCCCAAAAATTACATATTTTTCTTTTTATTTTAAAATAAAAAGTAACATAAGTAATAAAAAGTAACATAATTGTTTAGGTCCAAGCCCAAAAATTACATATTGTTAATTTAATAAGTATCTATTTCTAGCACCCTAAAGTAAATCTCAAGTTTTTTATTTATTTATTCGTGAATAATTTTTAATTCCTCCCCTAAACAAAAGCATATACTATAAAATATCGAAATTAATGGTGCTATATATAAAGAAATTTATATATAATTTATTTTTCAATTAACTTATTTTCCACTAACTTATTTTCAACAACGGGTGTTAACATTCAAAATTCGAATGAATACGACGAGAAAATGCTACCCTTATTAATCTATTTTTCAATTACCATAAATAGTGGACGACCTGACCCCACGAAAATGCTGCCCTTATTAAACTATTTTTTAATTATTGTAAACAACGGGCGGCTCGACATTCGAAACATTTAAAACTAAACGAAAAAAATATTAATTTTATCTTATTAATCAATTTGATTTTCAAATATAATTCAATTGTAAAATGATATTTAAAAATTTGAAAAGTCTAATTTTATAATTTTATCTTATCTCAAATAGATTTTTCAGAGATACGACATCACCAATAGTAAAACTCAAATATGATGAAGTCATCTCAGTTTTATATCAAATAAATAGTTAAAAGACTTTACATTAATGAAAAAATTGTACTATCATGGCTTATAGTTTGTTAGATGAGCTGGAACCGGCGAAGTTTATATGTATAAAGGTGCTAAATCAATTTTTGAGAAGACAGGCAGACAATTACCATTTAAGTGTCACACCTCATTGATATATTTTGTTTTCATTACTTATATTTAATTAAATATAATTTTACAATATCAATCAATTTATTATATTACTCCTAATTTATAGTTTTAGGAAAACGTAACATATCTTTTCATATATATTGATGTTATGTTGTACTAATTTAATGGTAAATTCTGAAGATGTTAGTACTAAGTAAAATTTATTAATATTCTTTATTTTTTTCCTATCACAAATTACCGAACAACGAGTGATTTGAGATATGAAACAAGTAAGACTCTCCGAAAAGTGCTACAACTATTGACCGTTTTCTCTAATATATTTCAAACGAATGTAGATATAAATAAAAAATAAATAATAAAAATATATTGAAATTGTGAGAAGAGATCGCAAATTGAAATCTACAATCCACTAACAAATAATTGAAACAAATACGACAATAAGCACAAAATCTAGATCACAAATTCAAAAGAAAACCTAGAATTCATAACGACAAGAAACAAAACAAATTATCAAATAGTCGAAACAGAACCAACCGGAACACAAATATTTTGTAACTGTATGATTATTATTATTATTATTATTTTTTATCAAAACACCCGAGATTATTGTTAGTATTATTTTTTGGGTGAACTTTAGATATACCCTAAAATTATAAGAATATAACTTTTATACCTTATATTATAAACCTATAAGTTTTATACCATATTTCTAAGGAAAAGTCTAAAAAATCATTACTATTGGGCCCACTTTATCTTTAAGATTAATAATAAAAAAATAAAAAAAATAGGGCCCACTAAAACCTAAAGAAACAAACAAAATCCTTCTCTCTCTGACGTCTCTCTCTACACGCCCAATTCCCCCAAAACTGTGTAAACCCAAACCCCCCCCCAAAAAAAAAACCGTTGAAGCTAATTCCTCCCCAAAAAAAAACTAAAAATGGCGCATAGTGATAGTGATTCCGGCAATGAAGGAACTTCCAACTGGCGTCGAGTGCTGACATGAGAAGAAAGGGAGAATCTTCCTTACCCGCCGGATCCGGTGAGCATTTCACTTGACTGAAATTTGATTTTTATTGTCGCTTTTTTTTAGATTTGAAGCATGTTATTCGTTTTGTACTTGTTAGGATATATAATAATGTGTTTACATGCCTTAAATGTTGATTTACTTCGTATTGGTGATGATTTACCCGTTAATAGCATGAATTTAAATTTCTGAATTTCAGTTGTTTATAATTACAAAGTTGAGTTCTAATTTTAACCGTACACGGTTAAAATTAGAACTCAACCGTGTAACTGCTGACTTTTTGGTGTTGACCACTTACACGGTTGAGTTAGAATTTTAACCGTGTACACGGTTAAAATTCGAACTCAACCGTGTAGTGACAGAATTATGTGTAATTTTCTATTTTTTTAGGTTTTTTGTCTGAAACTAATGAATCCTTTGACGTATCTTTTGTAGCCGAGATACGCTTGGTACAGGCCTCGTATGCAAGGGTTTCCGGCACGATTAAATTTATACGTTCGAGATATTGTAGTCGAACAAATACCGATAGTTTTGAAGCGTGTCGGCGGGGAAGAGCTTCTACAAAGATTCAAGGACGGCCCCTTCTTGTACTTGTTAGATATTAAGAGGAACGGGAGCGCAAACGTTGCATTGCACGAGTTATTAGCCCGGGAGCTCACCGATCCATCATTCTCTGAGTTTGAGAGGTGGTTTCACGTAGGCGGGCGAGATATTCGTTTTGGTGCACAGGAGTTTTGTCTCGTGACAGGCTTATTTTTCGGCCCTTCCGAGTTTGATCCCAACAGAGGTGCTCACGTCATTCCCCCGACTAGCCTCTTCTATACTAGGTATTATGGTCAAAAGACGAAGGATAAGACGCTTTTGAAGGATTTTATCAATCCTCAAATCATTATGGGGACTTCAGATCAGTATTTGAGCGCGGTGAATTTGCTCATGTACTACTACATGCTTCTATGCCGTGATGACCAAACGATCGAACCTTGGGCATGGGCATTAGTAGAGGATCAAGATGAGTGGGCGAGATTTCCTTGGGGATCATGGTCATTCCAAGTGATGTGTCATCAGCTAGGAGTGATGAAGAAAGACCCAACGGAGATTGGGGGACCGACTGGGGCCTACCATTTATATGGGCCGGTGTGGTCGTACAAGGCAATCCCGTTATTAGGACGAGCATGCGGCTATCGATTGAATGAGATCTCTACACCTCGTCTCTTGAGATGGCACACTCGGCAGTCCCATTTGGATTTTACTAGATTTTTCGAAGACGATGAGGTATATTCATTTTTTAGTTCATTATTATTATTATTTTTTTAATAAATCAATTTTCATGCTATTCTCATTATTTATTTCATTATTTATTTATAACGAGTTTTAATGTCATTTAATTCTTTTGTAGCTCGAGGCCCTTCCCACGCTTGAACCGGAGCCCCAAATAGAGATTGTTGAGCCCTATATGCTTACGCTAGGACAAGGGAACCCATTGTCCTTGAAGTTTAACCCCAATCAACGTCATGCACATAAGAAGCTACCGCCACAGCAGAGACAGTCGAGGGCGGCAAGGGAGATGGCGAAAGTTGTGCAAAAATTGAAATGTCGTGATGCCAAGGACGTGGTGCAGCCGGGTCGTCGCAAACAGCCTCGAGCAGCCCGAGCCTCTTCAGAGACTAGAGGCCACTTCCCGGAGAGACCACATGTTGATATTCCGGAATCCTCTCGGGCGAAGCATCCTAGGGAAGAGCCGTCCCATGCTGAGCAGTCTGAGCAGCTTATCTGTTGCGTGCATGGAGATCCATGCCATCGGGGATGCGGGAATGATGATTGGATCGACAAGGTCCTTGAGAGAGCCGTGCACCGCCTAGCAGAAGATACATCTGAGAAGAGAGTACTTGCCCGGATGGCTAAGTCTCTCTTCGGGCACCTCAAGGGCATGGTAGCATCGAAGAGATCTTCGAGCGGCAGCAGACGATCTAGGCATCGATCACCTACTCATGTGAGCCAGCGACGCTCACAGGCTCCTTTGGTTGATGATTGGCATCGATCACCTACTCCTCAGTATGCACCTGGATTTGAGCATCGTGCAGCGAGATCGAGGACGCCCCCACATGCAGATGATCAGATGGACCTTAACGGAAGTCAGTCCTCGTCTCACAGTTCATATGCTAGGGATCTAGATGCGATCCCTCATGTCCCTCAGCCTGATTTGGGCGGCGACGAGGACGATAGTATAGACTCAGATGTCCCTGAGCAGAGAGTGGACACTGATAGGGCTAGGGGACGGGTTCCGAAGCCGTCTCTCGCATTGCAGAGCCCTTACACGAGCCATGAGACCCCACATTCAACCCGGGCTGCTAGGGTTGCATATCACCAGTTTAGGAATTCGGACCCGGATGCTGTGGTTCTCACTAGGCAGACTCCTCCGTACTACATGCCTCAGTCCCTATTTGACTCCATTGAGGATCCAAACGTCGGATTCACTGCTGAGGTAGCTTTTTTTATTGTTATTATTATTATTATTATTATTATTATTATTATTATTATTATTATTATTACTATTATTATTCATGTGATGTGACACTTATTTTATATTAGGTGCTGGAGTTGTACGTGCTATATTGGAGGGTTCGACTTCGATTGAGGTTGTCGTGCGATTCCAACGTCGGGTACGCCGGAACTATAATTGCCGGCATAGACTTTTATATGAGTATTTTATCGTCGGGTTCTTAGATATTTTTATTTATTTTATTTTTTCATTGTTTATATTTTTTAAATTATTTTGTTTATAAGCCGGAGATGCTGAGGATACTTAAGGGATTTCACCCTGACGACGAGACTTTGGGGTTGAATAAAATCTCTATCTATCAGAAGTGGATTCCCGAGAAGAAGTTGATCGTACCTTTTCGGAGGGACAAACACTTACACGCCATGGTCTTGTGGAGACAATGTAAGTTATTCAATATCCAGTTGAATTTATTCTTACAGTATTTTTAGATTGGTACATAAGATTTATAAAAAAAATATTTTCTTTTAGTTTATCTTTGTGTGCCACTTGACCACCGAGCACTGGATCGTGTGCCGTGCATGCATTCAAGAGTGGCGTTTAGAAGTGTACGATTCCCTCTTGCACGAGTTGAACACCTTGCAAGAGCACAACCATCGTACCGCTCAGATTCTCCCCCTCTCCCGTCTGTTTCCGAGGCTTTTGCACGTGGCCAACTACTGGGAGCATCATCCTTCGTACACAAAGCGCAAGGATGAGTTGCAGATTGTATTCCTCTCAAGATCTAAGCAATTTCGTCAAGACGACGAATAGTCATGTGGTCCACTTGCATGTTTGGCTCTGGATAGGATACTTGCTGAGAACAAGCCTAAGACAACCAAACCCTCTCCAAAATACATTGCTCATCTTAGGAAATCCATTGGTAGGAGGATTTTTTTATTATCTCGACGAGATGTCGATTGATAGATTGGATGTTGGATTGTTTATTAATTAATTATTTATGCTATGAATTTTAGCGTTTATGAATTTTTTTGGTGATTTATTATGAATTACTTGGGGATATTCGATTGAAAATATCATTTTTCGGGAAAATAAGGTATTTTGTCATTACACGGTTATAAAAAGATCTAACCGTGTAATTAAGAGCCCTAAACCGTGTAATTATGAGCCCTAAACCGTGTAATTAAGAAATTTCACAATAATTCATATTTTAACCCGAAAAAAATGCGAATTTCATAAAACTTAACATCGTACATGGTATCTTAACATCATATGAAGTGATAAACATGATGGTAGGCCGTGACAAACTATAACTGACTGACATTTCTAGAGTTTCTGAGTTCGATACATATACCACTATGGACCATCTTATGTTACAAATAGGTCACTTCTATAAATTCTACAAATAAGAACAATTTATGTGAATCAATCTGTTTTGTAGCACTTATTCAATGTTAGTCAAGTTTAAATTAAACCCCAATGACAACAATCGGAACCATAATGTTGTATAAATCAGCAATTTGACTTTCTTTTTGAGTTAGTTGACCTACACGAGTGTGCCCCACGGTGTAGAGATCTTACACGGTTTAATTTTGACTTTTTTAATTTTGACCACTTACACGGTTTTTTTAATTAGAAAAACCGTGTAAACGATATATGAAACAATGGTACCGTGTAATTGGAGAAATTTTTGACTTTTTTAATTTTGACCACTTACACAGTTTTTTTAATTAGAAAAACCGTGTAAACGGTGTATGAAACAATGGTACCATGTAATTGGAGAAATCTTTGACTTTTTAAATTTTGACCACTTACACGTTTTTTTTTATTAGGAAAACCGTGTACACGATATATAAAACATATATACCGTGTAGTTGCAGAGATTTTCAAAAATAACATCTAATGTCAAGATTTACACCCTAACAAAGCTCATCATCAAAAATATCAAATATTACACAATGCTTAATAGAAAAATATGATAAATCCTACTCCAAGGGTCGCATTAGGCATCTAGGCCTAGTATGTTGATCAATCTTGCAAATAGAACACGTTTTTTTGGCACAACGTGGACGACCTTCGTTACGGAGATTCAGGTCAATACCTGCTATGGGGATTGGAGTCGTGCAAGATTGTCTTTTGTGTCCCATGCTATGGCATCGAGAGCATTTTTGATGATTTGTGTCCCCTTCGACTGTTGATCTTGCACGACTCATACGTGGCCGACCGGCCTGCTTATCGACAAGGGGGGAAACAATGATTGTCGTAACCTCTTGGGGCACATGTCAGGAATCCGGATGGGGCACTGGCTCAATATTTGGCGAATAAGTTGCTACCAAGGTCGCTTGCTTGAAATAATGGCTCACGTAGTCGGTGGCACGACCTCCGGAATACCTATACCAAATACACACAATACAAATGAAATGTTGATAAAACACATATTCACGTTAAATTAAACATTGTATGTTTTATTAATTAGCGCACCTCAAAGCAGCACATGCGTGTCGACATGGCATCGCGTCCAATTCAAACTCACGGCAGTCGCACGTTGAGTTTTGGAGATCCACGAGGTAGCTTCCCTTCTCACCCTCAACCCTGAACATGTTGGGCACAGTAGTTCCCCTAGTCATGTAGCGACAGGCCCATTCTGAAGAAGCCGACATCTTCGAATAACATGTCTCGGTGAGCTCGTGATCTCTAGAAACAGCACGTGTCCGGTGCTCTTCGAACCACTTTTCCACAATGATTCGATACACCTCCAACATGGCGCAAATTGGCAAACGCCTAGCCCACAACAACCGGACGTTCATGGTCTCCGCCGGATTAGAAGTCATGAAACTGGTACGCAGGACGGGACACTTCGAACGCGCCCATCTGGGCATCCCAATCTCCAGTAGCCTCTGGTATATTCCACCTCCTTCTGTGCTCATGTCTATCAAAGTTGTGATATATTCATTGAAGTCGGACTCACGGTATGCATACGCCGCTGCTTCAAATACTCCAATTGCGTGCCTGCCAAAGGGGACCATATTCTTCATCAAGTGGTAGAAACACAGACCGTGTGAAGCATCTGGGTACACAATCTTGATGGCATTTTCAATGCTGATGTGGCCATCAGACACTATCAACAACTTATCTGGCGCTCCAAAACTGCATCAGATCCTTCTAAGAAACCATACCCATGAGTCATGATCCTCTATTGGGCCGAATCCAATGGCAAGTGGAAACACTTGCTCATTTCCATCCTTCGTAATAGCTACGAATAGGGTTCCCTTATTCTTGCCCTTCAAGTGTGTTCCGTCCACAACAATAACCGGACGAAGCAAATTATTCCTAAATGCTTCAATGGACTGACCTAGAGCGAGAAACATATAGCATAATCGATGATCCGTGAATGAAGTTGAGAAATCATACATCGTCCCCGGATTTTTCTCCCTCAATAGGTATAGATAAGACGGTAGCCTTTGATAAGACTCTTCGAAACCTCCATACGTCATCTCTATAGCGATGTTCCTCGCTCGCAGTGCAAAACCGTAATCGATTTCTGTGCCGTATTCAGCTCAAATCTCATTTTTCATCTCATTCGGCTTCAAGACGACACCCTCAGTTATTAATCTTCTTGCAAAGTAAGCTCCTAATACCCTAGCAGGCTCTTGGCGTCGAGTATTCCTGTCTATATCTACAAAACACGTATGGTCTGGGATGTATTTTTTGATGATCCAAATACCGCCTTTTTGCTTGGCCCGCAACAAGAAATTGCACCCCTCATTCTTACACACGAACCCCACTCGTATACTATCCGAATTTTCAACATGATATTCCAATCGCTTCTCCAAGTGATGCAATCCAACAGCTATTGACAAGTCATCCTTTTTCTTGAACACACCACCCACACGCAATTGTCTGAGTAAGGGTGCAGCGGCATCCATATCGATCATCCCTAACAGCAACGCAGTGTCTAAATCCACATGTGGAATCAACCAAGCTCGAATATCGTCCGGATCAGCCGTATCATTGCCATCGCGTGGAGGTTGATGCTCTGAATTTATGCTACTATGACCAATGATCCTATCAATGTGTCCGGGCTCTCTAATCCATGCACTGAACTCAGTCGTCAGTGAAGCAAATAAATCCAACCGATCTTGTGCATCCCTTTCTTCCCTAGCCATTTCTTCATCAACCTCCGGATCTACCCTCACGTCTTCTGAATCTGATGCTTCTGAGGTCGGCTCTTCAATATTCAAGTCATCAAAAACTGAAGATCGCTGAGTCGTAGGAGTGGCGCGCACGATATTCTTATCCTTGCTAATGGCATAAACCGTTGGTTTTTCTTTTTGCTCAACAATCAACCGCAATAGATCGGTATCAGTACTTAAAATGACTTTCATCATTTCATTGTCGATTAAAGTCAAGTAGTACAGCAAAAATTCAGTTTCGTCACCCAATTGTTCACGGAGCTCTCATACTACATTATCACGTGTAATGTTCGAAACGGGAAAATGCACGATAAAACAATCGCCTCCAACGTATTTGCTTCTCTCCCAATACCCACTGTGACAGATATATATTCGCTGAAAAGACATAGCTGAAAAGAAGCAAGCAACAATAGGTCAAATGGATGAAATTACACCAAGTAAAAATTTCTCTGTCATTACACGGTTTTGTATGGGTTACACGGTATAAAACAACTTACACGGTTAAATATATGTAACTACCGTGTAATTGGTCAACATTCAGAAAAGTCAAACTTTAACTTATTCTACACGGTTAATGTACATTAAAACCGTGTACATTCTAATTTTTACCGTGTAAATATGAAATTTTATCGTGTAATTTATAACAACAACAAAAAACGCCAAAATAAAACAAAAAAAATAAAATGTAAATGTAATTACCTTTTTTTCTTAGCACCTCAGAAAAGAGATATCCTTCCGAATAACCCAGAAATCCTCCCAAAAAACTCGAATTCTATTACTTTCTCTCTCTACAATTTCAATTTTAAGGTTTCTTTAGTTTAAAGTTTGTGTGCTACACTTTTCTAATTGTTGTTGTATTTTGTTGAATTTCTGATTCAGCCATTAATGCATCAATACTTTAATTGAATGAAGTGAAGAATAATTCAGATTTGGTTGTTGCTTGAAATAAATGAATTTATTTTTGATTTCTTATTTATTAATATTCTTACAAAAATGAGGAAAACAGTGTTTCTGCACAAATAGATTGCAAACCGTGTTTGCAATCTTTGAAAAACAACCGTGTGAGATTTGTTTTGTTCACAAAATTAAAAAAAAACATAAAGTAAGAGAGAGAAAATGGGACCACCACTTTTTAAGGGCAAGTTTGTCATTTTACTCAAAATAGAGTATAAAAGTTATAGTTTTATAGCGTAGGGTATAAAACTTATATTCTTATATTTTTAGGGTATATCTAACTATTAAGACAAATTTTTTTACATTTTCATAGTTTTGGCTTAATAATTCATTAATTTTATTTTCGTAGAATTGAAAATATTTTTTAAAATGAATGTTTAAATTACTATCATTTTGAAACATATAATTAAATATATATTTTTAATTTTTACTAAAAAATTGGACCCGTCGAATTTCGACGGACACTAAACTAGTAAAGGTAAATTACAAAAGATTGAAATAGAAGGAAAAGAACTGAGGAAAAAAAAGAACTACAAAAAATAGATAGTGGGGACATAAAATGAGATGAAGTGGGCTTTTCTATATGAGTACGAAAAAGGATTCAACCATTTCAGTTCCCAGGAATCTACTACTGGAGAACTCAAAGAGAAGAAGCTTCCATGAACTTAATAACTTCAACAAGACGGGGGCCCACTCTTTTGACATTTGACTTTATTCCAATTTGGGTTTCCATTTTCTTCTCTACAATGAATGAAGAGCTCAGCACAAGTTTTCCTGAGCTGCACATGTAATCAGATTTGAACATGGCGCAGTTCTTCTTCACAATCCTCTGCTCACTACTTCGCTATATCACCTTTGTATATTCAACTGTTGGAGCAGTTCACCATGACAGACTCTTTCCAGATCAATCACTTGTTACTGGGCAGCATCAGGTTTCTCAAAACCAAGTTTTCGAAATGGGTTTCTTCTCACCTGGGAAATCTTCAAACAGATTCATGGGAATATGGTACAAGAGTACACCAGCAATTGTATTCTGGGTTCTCAACAGAAACAATCGCATCACAGCCTCACAAGAAGCGGTTTTCATGATTTCCGGAGAAGGAAGTCTCGTCATTAGCAGTGGCAAAAGCATTATCTGGTGTGAGAATCCATCCATGGTAGCATCAAGTCCAGTTTTACACCTCCTCGATACAGGAAACCTGGTTCTTGTAGACAACACAGCAACGACACAAGGCTACCTCTGGCAGAGTTTTGATCGCCCAACTGACACAGTCTTGCCTGGACAGATGCTGGTCGATGACGTGGATGCTGGCGTAGAGAGGTACTTAACGTCATGGAGAAATTCCGATGATCCGTCTCCTGGTGATTTTGTGCTCAAGATTCATAAACATGGCCTGGCTGCGATTATGGTTCTGAGAGGAGCAGTAAAAAGATACCGACTTGGAAAGTGGAACGGTATACATTTTTCCGGTGGCACACACCCTCTCAACGCCATTTACAAATCAGAGTTGGTTTTCAGAGGAGAGAGGTTGATATCCATAGTGGTGCCCTACGAGAGATCACTTCTTGCAAGAATTAGTTTAGATACAACTGGTAGAATACTGCGCCACACCATGAATGTCAGAATAGACAAGTGGAACCTTGCCATCACATTTCCTCGAGACACGGTAGTTGTGGTCCGAACAGTATCTGCGGATCCGACAGGCCAATTAGATGCCAGTGTTTTAGAGGATTTGTCCCAAAGATCCAAAAGGATTGGGACCTTCAAGATTGGAGTGGTGGTTGTGATAGAATTAAGACATCGAATTGTCATGGTGGAGATGGATTTGAAGTGGTTAGCGGAGTGAAGTATCCCGACATGTTTAGTTTCTGGTTTAATAGAGCTATGAGCTTGATTGAATGCAGAGATGAGTGCTTACAAAACTGCAACTGCACTGCATATGCTAATCCGTTTATTACTGATGGAGGCAGTGGCTGCTTAATGTGGTTCGGTGATCTCATTGATACCAAACAACTTTCCGCAATAGATAGAAAGCAGAAGATCTATATCCGTGTGCCACTTTCTGAACAAGGTATGTGCATTCTTAATTCTCCAGTCCGCGTCTATAAGAAATTTAGATCAGCAAACATTAGACTAAAAGCAAGATGAACTACTTTACAAGCACATTGTGAATCCTAATTAATGAATATGGAAGTTGATTGAGTTAATGACATGCGTGTAGACATGATATGCTAATAACCAGAACAAGAG
Source organism: Mentha longifolia (assembly GCA_001642375.2). NCBI lineage: Eukaryota > Viridiplantae > Streptophyta > Magnoliopsida > Lamiales > Lamiaceae > Mentha > Mentha longifolia. The sequence continues at coordinate 41,528,280 of CM038113.1, read as the reverse complement.
AGGGTGAGAGAAATCGAAAGTAAATGTAGTACATTCAAGATGGGCGGTCAAGATTAGTACCGGTGCAGACTTATTACCCATGGATTTAGAGTAGCGAACTTCAGATTAAATGAAAGATAAGAGAATTGAGATATACTCGTCATTATCTAGTGGTTGTCCCCCCTTTCACATAGCCTGGTAAATTTGCCTATAGATTTTAGCACAGGATTAGAGGAAGCAGAGAAAGAGAAGAAAAGGCCAATGAAGTTACTGTTATCAATTGCTTCTGGTGTTCTCATCTCAGTCATTATCAACGGAGGCATACATTTTATGGCAAGACGAAAGAGGCAAGGTAACCACGGAACCTATGTAGTGAACCGCTCTAAGAAAGATAGTTTATAATTAAGGTGTAAATCATTATTTTCTTTTGCTTCATAGCAGTAAAGGGGAATAATGAGGATCTAGAATTACCTGAGATGAAAAAGGCAACAATTGTGCAAGCAACAAATAATTTCTCCAAGAAAAACATGATTGGAGCTGGAGGTTACGGTCCTGTTTACAAGGTAATGTACAAAATGAGAGTGATGAAGTTAAAGACAAATAATAGTTTTTCATGCTTACTCGTATACTTTCATATGCATAAGCAGGGGAAGATGCCATCAGGGGAAGAAATCGCAGTCAAAAGACTGTCCAGATCTTCATGGCAGGGTCTTGAAGAGTTCAGAAATGAAGCTATGTTGATTGCAAAACTTCAACATAAAAACCTCGTCAAACTTTTGGGGTGTTGCATTGAAGAAGAGGAAAAGATGTTGGTTTATGAATACCTAGAGAACAAAAGCCTCGATTATTTTATTTTTGGTATTGATAGAGTATCTTTTAATTTGGCTAGTGAAATCACATACTTTCATTCTGCCAAACCTAAACAACATTTGCAGACCACAACGAAACAACACTTCTGACATGGCCCAAGCGTTATGACATTATCATTGGAATCACAAGGGGCCTGCTATATCTCCATCACGACTCCAGATTGAAGATCATTCATAGGGATCTGAAAACGAGCAATATTTTACTAGACAGAAATTTGACTCCAAAAATCTCAGATTTTGGCTTACCAAGGATTTTCCAAGAGGATCAGTCTCTAGCTAGAGCTAAAAGAGTTGTTGGGACATAGTAAGTTCTCTTTTCTATCATCAAATTCCTTCAATATCTTTCACAATGACCTTAACATCAATATATCATGCAGTGGATACATGGCTCCTGAATATGCAATTGACGGGAAATTCTCAGTGAAATCCGACATCTTTAGCCTCAGAGTGGTTTTGCTTGAGATAAGTAGCGGGAAAAGGAACAGAGGATATGGAGACTCCGATCAATATCTTAACCTCTTGGGCCATGTATGTATACAAATACTTTAATCCTATTTTCATTTATAAAAATAACGTCGAAAAATTAACCTGTTTACAATTGTGGCAGGCTTGGTCGCTATGGAGAGAAGACAAGATAATAGAGTTAATGGATGGAGGTTTGAACGATACATTCGTGGAGTCTCAAGTGAAGAGATGCATGCAGGTGGGGTTATTATGTGTTCAGAAATTTGCAGATGATAGGCCAGCCATGCCATCTGTGGTTTCAATGCTAGCAAATGAAGGAGATATTTTGCCAGAACCAAAAGAGCCTGGATACTTTATCGGAAGAAGTACCTGCCGTTTGAGAAGCAGTACTTCACAATGTATTGAAACAGAGAATGGAACATTCACCATTACTGACTTGGAGGCCAGATGAGGAGATTCTGCTACTCTATTGCGCCTTAACTTTCTAATGCATTGTAACAGAAGATTATTTTAGAAGTAGAAGAGAAACTAACATATTGCAATCTCACAATCATATACTAATACTAATCGAGGAGAAGATGTCAATATTCAAGTGATTTATAAGCTTCAACGCACCTTTATTGCCGAATTCCGATCAGAGGCCGAACACGACCGGAGCAACAAGGGCGGAGAACGGCGGACGATGACGAGAGTGAAATGGCGCTAAAGCGTGATGCCAAACGAATGTATAAATTGACTGGCTGTTCAATTAATTAAGAAGTAACTGCATATTGATTTCCAGGTTCAATTTGGGTGAATATTAGGGCTCCGATATTTTGAATTGAGTTTCCCCAAATTGAACTTATCTTAATTGAGATAATGTCCAGCAATTTTTAAATTCAAAACTGACCACAAAAAAGGGGTGCTCTGAAATTTCCGAAAAATGAGGAAATTATCTTACACATTTTTTAGCATCACTGATTCTCTCTCTCTACAGAAACACCCTCTCAACGGCAACGGAAACGGTCAGTCACCGCCGTTTCTTCCCCCCGCTTGCCTCTGAGGGGAGACCGTCGCCGGTGGCAACTCTTGCCCTGCTACGTGGATTCCGGCTGAAGCTCCCTCCAACCCCCTTGTGTCCGTCATTTAAATATTTTCTTTTTCTACAATCTTCCAACTTTTCCATTTCATTTACTTTTATCCTTTTTCTGCTATTGGTCTGCAATCACGAGTGATAATGTCACGGTTCTTTCTCATCCCAATCCTCTGCTCACTGCTTCACTCCTACTTTCTGAGTTTAACAGTTGGAGCTGTTGATGATCACAGGCTTTTCCCAAATCAAACGCTTGTACTTGGGAAGACTCTGGTCTCTCGAAACAAAGTTTTCGAAATGGGTTTTTTCTCACCAGGGAAGTCTTCAAACAGATTCTTGGGAATATGGTTCAAGAACACACCAAATGATGTATCCTGGGTTGCAAACAGAAACAATCTCATCTCCACCTCAGAAGCACCAGTTTTCATGATTTCTGTTAATGGAAGTCTTGTTATAAGCAGTGGCGAAATCATCATCTGGTCAGTGAATTCATCAAGAATGGCTACAAATCCAGTTGTGGAGCTCGTAGATTCTGGAAACCTGGTTCTTGTAGACAAAAACAACAGTAGTACATATATGTGGCAGAGTTTTGATCATCCAACTGACACCTTGTTACCAGGAATGAAGATGGTGGCTGACGTGGATGGTGGCGTGGAGAGGTACCTGACTTCATGGAGAAATGCGGATGATCCTTCATCTGGTGATTATGTTATCAAGATCCATAACCGTGGCTTGGCTGACCTAGTTTTTCTGAGAGGGGAGATGGGCAAGAAAAAGATACAGAGTCGGACAGTGGAATAGGATGTATTTTTGCGGTGTTGCACACCCCAACCCCATTTTCAATCCCGACTTGGTTTTCAAAGGAGAGAGGTTGATTTCCATTGGAGAGCCCTACCAGAGCTCACTTCTAGTAAGAACTACATTAGATATGACTGGTACACTACTGCTCCATACCTTGAATCTCAGAAAAGACAAGTGGAACCTTGCCATCACGTTCCCACGAGATGTGTGCGATGAATACGCTAGCTGTGGTCCCAACAGTATGTGCAGGCCAGAAAGGCCAATCAGATGCAAGTGTTTCAGAGGATTTTCCCCCAAGTTTCAGAATGATTGGGAGCTTCATGATTGGAGTGGTGGATGTGATAGAATTACACCATTAAATTGTGAGGTTGGAGATGGTTTTCTGGAGGTTAGAGGGGTGAAATATCCTGATATGTTGAACTTTTGGCTTAATACAACCATGAGTCTCGGTGAGTGCAGAGATGAGTGCTTAAAAAACTGCAGCTGCACAGCATATGCTAATCCGTTCATCACTAATGGAGGCAGTGGCTGCTTGCTGTGGTTCGGTGATCTCTTCGATATAAGACAATTTTTTGCAGCAGATAGCAAGCAGAACCTCTATATCCGTGTTCCACTTTCTGAAATTGGTAAGTAAATTGATAAGTGCCAGTAACGTACAAAATTTATAACTGAACGAAATATTAGACCATCGAGATATACCAAAACATGGAATCCCTGAATTGCACTGGCTGCTGAATTATGCCTGCAGATTTTAGCACAAGTTTAGAGGAGGAAAAGAAAAAACCTATGAAGTTAATACTAGTGTCAATTGTTTCTGGTATTCTCGTCTCAGCAATCATCAATGGAGGTCTACTTTTTATGGCAAGACGAAAGAAGAGAGGTATCCATTGAACTTCTCTAGAGAAATGCTCTGAAAGGAGTTAATTCATGCAATCAAAGGTAATAATGAGGCATTGATCTTTTGTCCTTTTTCGCTTCACAGGAGTAAAAAGGAATGATGAGAATCTAGAGTTACCTGAGATCAAAATGGCAACTTTAGTGCAAGCAACAAATAATTTCTCCAAGGAAAACATGATTGGAGTTGGAGGTTTCGGCCCTGTTTACAAGGTAACATCTGTGTCAAATGAGAGTGCTTTAGTTGGACAAAAACAACACTTCGACATCCTTACTAGTATACTGTCATGCCTAAGAAGGGTAAGATGCCTCCGGGAGAAGAAATCGCGGTCAAAAGATTGTCGAAATCTTCAAGGCAGGGTCTTGAAGAGTTCAGAAATGAAGTTATGGTGATTGCAAATCTCCAACACAGAAACCTCGTCAGACTCTTGGGATGCTGCATTGAAGATGAGGAAAGGATGCTGATCTATGAATATCTTGAGAATAAAAGCCTCGATTATTTTGTTTTTGGTACACTCTCTCTCTCATATAATATATCCTTCAAATATCTTCAAATCCTGCAAAAACTCAAAGAGATGTTACTCATTTGCAGATCAAAATCCACGAACGCTATTGACATGGCCTAAGCGCTACGATATTATCATGGGAATTGCAAAGGGGCTGCTATATCTCCACCGTGATTCCAGATTGAAGATTATTCGTAGGGATCTCAAAACAAGCAACATTTTACTAGACGGAAACTTAAATCCAAAAATCTCAGATTTTGGCTTAGCAAGGATCTTTGAAGAGGGTCAATCTCTAGCTCGAACAAAAAGAGTTGTTGGGACGTTGTAAGTTTTCTTTACATCATTCAAATTACTTCATCATTTCTAAGTTGGGCTTAAGATCAGTTTTGATTTGATTGCAGTGGATACATGGCTCCAGAATACGCAATTGATGGGAAATTCTCAATGAAATCTGACATCTTTAGTCTTGGAGTAGTTTTGCTGGAGATAATTAGCGGGAAAAAGAACAGAGGATACGGAGACTCGGATGACTATCTTAACCTTTTGGGCCATGTATGTATACAAGTACATAGATGATAGATGTCATTTTCATGTAAAAGAATAGTGTCAAAAGAATCACCTGGTTATTATTGTGGCAGGCATGGTTGCTATGGAAAGAAAACAAGATTCTTGAATTGATGGATGAATCTTTGAATGATACATTCATCGAGTCTGAAGTGAAGAGATGCAAGCAAGTTGGATTATTATGCGTTCAAAAATACGCAGATGATAGGCCAACCACGTCATCAGTGGTTTCAATGTTAGGAAGTGATGATACAATTTTGCCAGAACCAAAGGAGCCTGGATATTTTACGCAAAGAAGTTGCAGTCCTATGAGAAGTAGTACAACCTCACGTATTGAGGCAGAGAATGGAACAATCACCATCACTGACTTGGAGGCCAGATGAGGATATTTCTGTCTTTCACTATGCAATATCATAGGATTTCAGATGAATGAATCCTAAGTTATTTGATAGGTGAGAAAAATTGTACGAGAGAAAAATTTCAATCTATCTGTGACCATCTCATCGTGATTCTGCTGTTCATCTTTAGTTTTGTTCCGATTTTGATCGATGTAACATTATCAGAAATAATGAAAAAGAAAGCGTCATATAAAAACCACGTTTTACAGCCGGAAACTAACAGAGAAGTACCTGCCCTTTGAGAAGTAGTACTTCACCATGTATTGAAATTTGAAACAGGGAATGGAACATTCACCATTACTGACTTGGAAGCTAGATGAGGAGATTCTGCAACTGTATTGCGCCTTAACTTTCTATATCTAATGCATTGTAACAGAAGATTATTTTAGAAGTAGAAGAGAAACTAACATATTGCAATCTCACATTGATATACTAATACTAATCGAGGCGAAGATGTCATTATTCAAGTGATTTGTTATAAGCTTCAACGCACCTTTTTTGCCGAATTCCGATCAGAGGCCGACCACAACCGGAGCAACACGGGCGGAGAACGGCGGACGATGACGGTAATGAAACGATGTATATAAATTGACTGGCTGTTCAAGTAATTAAGAAGTAATTGCATATTGATTTCCAGGTTCAATTTAGGGTCAAGATTAGGGCTCCGATATTTTGAATTGAAGCGAAGTTTCCCCAAATTGAACTTATCTTAATTGTGATTGAACCCCTGCAATTTTTAAATGACCGCAAAAAAGGGGTGCTCTGAAATTTCCGAAAAATGAGCAAATTGTGCATTATTTATTAAGTTTCTCTTTCTACAGAAACACCTTCTCAACGGCAACGGAAACGGTCAGTTTCTTCCCCCGCTTGCCTCTGAGGGGAGACCGTCGCGGCGTCAACTCTTGCCCCGCTACATGGATTCCGGCTTCCGTCATTTAAATATTTTCTCTTTCTAAAATCTTCCAGCTATTGAATTTTCTTCCACTCTTGACTTTTCCATTTCATTTTCTTTTATCCTTTTTTCCACTATTGGTCTGCATTCACGAGTGATCATGTCACGGTTCTTTCTCATCCCAATCCTCTGCTCACTGCTTCACGCCCACGCCTTTCTGTGTTTAACACTTGGAGCTGTTGATGATCACAGGCTTCTCCCAAATCAAACTCTCGTTCATGGCCACGCTCTAGTTTCTCAAAATCAAGTTTTTGAAATGGGTTTTTTCTCACCAGGGAAGTCTTCAAACAGATTCTTGGGAATATGGTACAAGAACACACCAGAAGTTGTAGTCTGGGTTGCAAACAGAAACATTCCCATCAATCACTCACAAGCTCCAGTTCTCATGATTTCCAGAAATCAAAGTTTGGTTATAAGCAGCGGCAAAATCATTATCTGGTCGGTGAATTCATCAACAGTGGCAACAAATCCAGTTTTACAGCTCCTAGATTCTGGAAACCTGGTTCTTGTAGACAGCAACAGTAGTAAATATATATGGCAGAGCTTTGATTACCCAACTGACACCATGTTACCAGGATTAAAGATGGTGGATGACGTGGACGGTGGCATGGAGAGGTATCTGACTTCATGGAGAAATCCCGATGATCCTTCTCCCGGTGACTTTGTTTTCAAGATCCGAAACCATGGCTTGGCTGACCTAGTTGTTCTGAGAGGGGAAAGGAAAAGATACAGAATCGGGCAGTGGAATGGGATGTATTTTTGCGGTGGTGCACGCTTTCCCAACCCCATTTTCAGTCCGGACTTGGTTTTCGTAGGGGAGAGGTTGGTTTCCTTAGGAGAGCCGTATCCGAGCTCACTTCTAGTAAGAATGAGTTTAGATACAACTGGTACAATACTGCGTCATACCATGAATCTCAGGAAAGACAAGTGGAATGTTGCTTTCACGTTCCCACGAGATGTGTGCGATGAATACGCTAGCTGTGGTCCCAACAGTATGTGTAGGCCAGAAAGGCCAATCAGATGCAAGTGTTTCAGAGGGTTTTCCCCAAAGTTTCAGAATGATTGGGACCTTCAAGATTGGAGCGGTGGATGTGACAGAATTACACCATTGAATTGTGAGGGTGGAGATGGTTTTGTGGAGGTTAGAGGGGTGAAGTATCCTGATATGTTGAGTTTCTGGCTTAATACTAGCATGAGCCTTGGTGAGTGTAGAGGTGAGTGCTTGAAAAACTGCAACTGCACTGCATATGCTAATTTATTCATCACTAATGGAGGCGGTGGCTGCTTGCTGTGGTTCGGTGATCTTGTTGACACCAAACAACTTTCTGCAGCAGATACAGATAGCAAGCAGAACCTCTATACCCGCGTTCCACTTTCTGAAATTGGTAAGTAATTTGATAAGTACCAAATACATACGGCATTTATAGTTACTTCAAACTGAATGAGAGAGGAGACCATTGAGATATACCAATAGATGGAATCCTTGAATTGCAATTATTGGTGAATTTTGCCTGCAGATTTTGGCACAGGTTTAGAGGAGGAGGAAAAGAAGAAACCTATGAAGTTAATACTGGTGTCAATTGTTTCTGGTATTCTCGTCTCAGCAATCATCAATGGAGGTCTACTTATTATGGCAAGACGAAAGAGGAGAGGTATCAATTGAATTTCTCTAGAAAAATGCTCTAAAATGAGTTAATTCATTCATTCAATATAATACTGAGGCATTAATCTTTTGTGCTTTTGCTTTGTAGCAGTAAAAAGGAATGATGAGAATCTAGAGTTACCTGAGATCAAAATGGCAACTTTAGTGCAAGCAACAAATAATTTCTCCAAGGAAAACATGATTGGGGTTGGAGGTTTCGGTTCTGTTTACAAGGTAGTAATATGTGTCCTAAATTAGAGTCGTGAGGTTGAACAAAGACGATATCCTTACTCGTATGCTTACATGTATTCATAAGCAGGGGAAGATGCCGTCAGGAGAAGAAATAGCTGTCAAAAGATTGTCGAAATCTTCAAGGCAGGGTATTGAAGAGTTCAGAAATGAAGTTTTGGTGATTGCCAAACTTCAACACAGAAACCTCGTCAGACTCTTGGGATGTTGCAGTGATGAAGAAGAAAGGATGTTGATCTATGAATACCTACAAAATAAAAGCCTCGATTATTTTGTTTTCGGTACTCTCTGATATGCCCTTCATCTTTTTTATTTTGCTGGTGAAATCGCGTACTCCCAAATCCTACAAAATCTCAAAGAGATGTCACTGTTTGCAGATCAAAATCGAAGAACACTACTGACATGGCCTATGCGCTATGACATTATCATGGGAATTGCAAAGGGGCTGCTATATCTCCACTATGATTCCAGATTGAAGATTATTCATAGGGATCTCAAAACGAGCAATATATTACTCGACAAAAATTGGACCCCAAAAATCTCAGATTTCGGCTTAGCAAGGATCTTTGAAGAGGATCAATCTCTAGCTCGAACAAAAAGAGTTGTCGGGACATAGTAAGTCTTCTTCATATCATCAAATGACTTCATCATTTATATATCGTGGCCTTGAGATTAAAATTTTCATGTAGTGGATACATGGCTCCGGAATATGCAATTGATGGGAATTTCTCAGTGAAGTCTGACATCTTCAGTCTTGGAGTAGTTATGCTGGAGATAATTAGCGGGAAGAAGAACAGAGGATATGGAGACTCGGATGACTATCTTAACCTCTTGGGCCATGTACGTATTCAAGTACATAGATGATAGATGCCATTTTCATATATAAGAATAGTGTCAAAAGAATTACCTGGTTATTATCGTGGCAGGCATGGTTGCTATGGAAAGAAAACGAGATTCTTGAATTGATGGATGAATCTTTGAATGATGCATTCATCGAGTCTGAAGTGAAGAGATGCATGCAAGTTGGATTATTATGTGTTCAAAAATACACAGATGATAGGCCAACCGCTTCATCAGTGGTTTCAATGTTAGGAAGTGATGGTTCAGTTTTGCCAGAACCGAAGGAGCCTGGGTTTTTTATGCAAAGAAGTTGCAGTCCTGTGAGAAGTAGTACAATTGAGGCAGAGAATGGAACAATCACCATCACTGACTTGGAGGCCAGATGAGGAGACTAGGGGAATTTCTGTCTTTCACTATGAATCAGATAAAAGTCTTCAAATCCATTGTCATTGTCTAGATAAGAAGTGAATTGTACAAGAGAAAATTTTCAAATCTTCTTGCCTCTAGATCTATTCCCATTTGTGAAATTCGTATTTGATTTGAACACAAAGTGGAAACTAACAGAGAAATACCTGCCCTTTGAGAAGTAGTACTTCACCATGTATTGAAACAGAGAATGGAACATTCACCATTACTGACTTGGAGGCCAGATGAGGAGATTCTGCTACTCTATTGAGGAGAGGATGATAATATTCACGTGATTTATTATAAGGTTCAGCGCACCTTTTTTGCCGATCAGAGGCCGACCACAACCGGAGCAACACTGGCGGAGAATGAAACAATCACCATCACCGACTTGAAGGCCAGCTGAAGATGAAGAGATCCTAATGCATTGTATCACGAGAGTTTCCTAAAAGGTAGAAACATATATCTATTGCAAGTTTGGAGAGGAATCTAATTGAAAACTGAAATTCAAATTTGGAGGGGAATTGGCCGCACCTTGGAGACTAGACGAACAAGTATCAATGGAGGTCTACTTTTAATGGCGAGACGAAATAGGCGAGGTAACAATTCAACTTCTCTCAAGTGAACTGCTCTAAAAATGAGTTCGTTCGTGGTAAATGCATAAAATCTGATACTGAGACATTAAAATCCCCAGTAGTCGTCGGAAACAGCCAGAATGTAATCGAGAAACGAAGGCCGTCCCCGCTGTTCCTGTATCTTTTCAGTCGCCGCCGTCTCCGATTTATGTGGTACCATATTCCCACGCCTAATTCAAGGCTAGATCACTTAAATATTCACTTAAATATTTTCTTTTTCTACAATCTTCCGGCTATTGAATTTTCTTCCACTCTTGACGTCTGCACATCATTTTCTTGTATCCTTTTTTTCCGCTATTGGTCTGCAATCACGAGTGATCAGCTGGGACTGTTTCCGGACATGTAATCAGATTCGATCATGCCACGATTCCTTCTCATCTCAATCCTCTGCTCACTGCTTCACTACTACGTCGTTTTGTGTTTTAAAGTTGGAGCTATTGACGATCACAGGCTTCTCCCAAACCAAACGCTAGTTCATGGCCACACTTTGGTTTCTCAAAACCAAGTTTTTGAAATGGGTTTTTTCTCACCTGGGAAGTCTTCAAATAGATTCTTGGGAATATGGTACAAGAACACACCAGATGTTGTAGTCTGGGTTGCAAACAGAAACAATCCCATCCCCCACTCACAAGAACCACTTCTCATGATTTCCGTTAATGGAAGTCTTGTTATAAGCAGTGGCGAAATCATCATCTGGTTGGTGAATTCATCAAGAATAGCTAAAAATCCAGTTCTAGAGCTCCTAGATTCTGGAAACCTGGTTCTTGTAGACAACAGCAGTACTACATATATGTGGGAGAGTTTTGATCATCCAACTGACACCTTGTTACCAGGAATGAAGATGGTGGATGACGTGGATGGTGGCGTGGAGAGGTATCTGACTTCATGGAGAAATCCCGATGATCCTTCTCCTGGTGATTTTGTATTCAAGATCCAAAACCATGGCTTGGCTGACCAAGTTGTTCTGAGAGGGGAAAGAAAAAGATACAGATTCGGACAGTGGAATGGAATGTATTTTTGCGGTGGTGTACGCTTTCCCAATCCCATGTTCAATCCTGACTCGGTTTTCATAGGAGAGAGGATGATTTCCATAGGAGACCCCTACCAGAGCTCACTTCCAGTAAGAACTAGTTTAGATATAACTGCAGGTACAATACTGCTCCATACCTTGAATCTCAGAAAAGACAAGTGGAACCTTGCCATCACGTTCCCACGAGATGTGTGCGATGAATACGCTAGCTGTGGTCCCAACAGTATGTGCAGGCCAGAAAGGCCAATCAGATGCAAGTGTTTCAGAGGATTTTCCCCCAAGTTTCAGAACGATTGGGACCTTCAAGATTGGAGTGGTGGATGTGATAGAATTACACCGTTGAATTGTGAGGGTGGAGATGGTTTTGTAGAGGTTAGAGGCGTGAAGTATCCTGATATGTTGAGTTTCTGGCTTAATACAACCATGAGCCTTGGTGAGTGCAGAGATGAGTGCTTGAAAAACTGCAGCTGCACTGCGTATGCTAATACTTACATAACTAATGGAGGCAGTGGCTGCTTGCTGTGGTTTGGTGATCTCGTTGACACCAAACAACTTTCTGCAGCAGATACAGATAGCAAGCAGAACCTCTATACCCGCGTTCCACTTTCTGAAATTGGTAAGTACCAAATACATACGACATTTATAGTTACTTCAAACTGAAAGAAAGAGGAGGTCATTAAGATATACCAATAGATGGAAGCCCTGAATTACATTGGCTGGTGAATTTTGCCTGCAGATCTTAGCACAGGTTTAGAGGAGGAAAATAAAAAACCAATGAAGTTAATACTGGTGTCAATTGTTTCTGGTATTCTCGTCTCAGCAATCATCAATGGAGGTCTACTTTTTATGGCAAGACGAAAGAGGAGAGGTATCAATTGAACTTCTCTAAAGAAATGCTCTAAAAAGAGTTAATTTATGTAATCAAGCTAATAATGAGACATTAATCTTTTGTGCTTTTGCTTCATAGCAGTAAAAAGGAATGATGAGAATCTAGAGTTACCTGAGATCAAAATGGCAACTTTAGTGCAAGTAACGAATAATTTCTCCAAGGAAAACATGATAGGAGTTGGAGGTTTCGGTCCAGTTTATAAGGTATAATATATATCTTGAATGAGAGTGCTGAGGTTGAACAAAAAAATGATATCCTTACTTGTATGGTAACATGCATAAGCAGGGGAAGATGCCATCAGGAGAAGAAATAGCTGTCAAAAGATTGTCTAGATCTTCACGACAGGGTCTTGAAGAGTTCAGAAATGAAGTTATGCTAATTGCAAAACTACAACACAGAAACCTCGCAAGACTCTTGGGATATTGCAGTGAAGAAGAAGAAAGGATGTTGATCTACGAATACCTACAAAATAAAAGCCTCGATTATTTTGTTTTCGGTACTCTCTGATATGCCCTCATCTTTTTATTTTGCTGGTGAAATAGCATACTCCAAAATCTTGCCAAATCTCAAAGAAATGTTCACTCATATGCAGATCACAATCGAAAAACTCTATTGACATGGCCTAAGCGTTATGAGATTATAATGGGAATTGCAAAGGGCCTGCTATATCTCCACCATGATTCCAGATTAAAGATTATTCATAGGGATCTTAAAACTAGCAACATTTTACTAGACGAAAATTTAACTCCAAAAATCTCAGATTTCGGCATAGCAAGGATTTTTGAAGAGGATCAGTTTCTTGCTAGAACAAAAAGAGTTGTCGGGACATAGTAAATTTTCTTCATATCATCAAATTACCTTTTCATTTTTGTATGGTGGCCTTTAGATAAAAAAAATTCATTTCGTGTAGTGGATACATGGCTCCAGAATATGCCATAGATGGGAAATTCTCAGTGAAGTCTGACATCTTCAGTCTCGGAGTGGTTATGCTGGAGATAATTAGCGGGAAAAAGAACAGAGGATACGGAAACTCAGATGAAAACCTTAACCTCTTGGGCCATGTATGTATGTTTACATATTCTTGTATGCCCTTTTCATGCCAAAAGACTAACCTTCTTATTTATCCTGGCAGGCATGGTTGCTATGGAAAGAAAACAAGATTCTTGAATTGATGGATGAATGTTTGAAGGATTCAATTTTGGAGTCTGAAGTGAAGAGATTCATGCAGGTGGGATTATTATGTGTTCAGAAATACACAGAAGATAGGCCAGCCGTGCCATCAGTGGTTTTGATGTTAGGTAGTGACGGAGCCTTTCTTCCAGAACCAAAAGAGCCGGGATTTTTTACTGGAAGAAGTAGCAGTCATGTGAGAAGCAGTACAGAATCAGATAACGGAACAATCACCATTACTGACTTGGAAGCCAGATGAGGAATATTCTGCAATTGTATTGTGCTTGAGCCGTTTTTTAATGCTTTGTAACTTAAGAAGAGTTCTGTAAAAGGTACAAACAAATCTAATGCAGTTTGATATCAATTTGATATTATTAATATAATCTACACACCATTCATAATTTATTCATCGTCCCTCGAGCTGCGAAATGGTGATCGTATTTATGGAACTAGGTACTAATGATGTGGGTTTTAGTGTTAAAAAAGCGACGTCGTTGCTCAGCATCTGTACAATTGAAGAAATGGTTGGTCTGTTTTCTGGGTGTTGCTGAACGCATAAAAGGCCCACGTGAATTGATCTCAGCACTTACGTTGCATGAATTTGTGAGGCAAGAATCAACCAATTCCAGTGACTTCTCTTCTCTGTAAAGCGTCCATGCCTGCAACATTAGCTCCTTTTTCTGAACATATATTTCATACAGATACCATAGAGTATTCAAGATTTTCCCCCAAAGATGTATCATTGCATGTCCAATAAGGTTGTGGTGATGATCTTCATGATGAAATCCTCTAACTCCGAAGCCAAAGACATCTGATTTCACCGAGAACAGCCCGTCTCTAGCATATTCGGGGGACATGTACCCAGTGCAAGGAAAAGTTTGATGATCATTACAAGATTGCAAGAAAAAAAAAGAGTTGTTTGTATTATTATCATCAAGATACTGAGAATAACAACATACTATGTTCCCATGACATGGCTTGTTTCTGCTCCGGTTTCATTCCCTCTAAAAGTTCTAGCACGACCAAAGTCTGATATCTTTGGGTTCATGTCAGAATCGAGTAAGATATTACTCGTTTTGAGGTCTCTGTGGATGACTCTAAGGCAGGAATCTTGATGAAGATACATTAAGCCATGAGCAATGCCGTTGATAATGTTGAAGCGCTTATCGATCCCATTCTAGTTACACACTTTTAGTAGGATCTGGCATGATGTATTGATTTATTTTTAAAATTTTCAACCAAAGAAGGAAGTCTTTGGAAAGAGAGACAACTTTTCATAATCTAGCATCAATTCCTTTCCCTGAATGCAGCATCCTAGGAGCTTCACCAGATTTTTCGATGCTGAATTTTCACGTAACAGATTATCTCATTCTTGAACTCAATTACACGTAACAGATTATCTCATTCTTGAACTCAATTACTCCTTGATGGGAAGTTCTGGACAGACATTTTACAGCTATTTCTTGGTCCTCTCCTAGAAGGCCCTAGTACAGAAGTTGCTTCTATATCATTGTTGAAGATTGGCATGGCAACAATATAGAAAGAAATATGCCAGTCCAAGATGATAATAGAAATTTGAAATAGGAGCACATATTTGGATAATTAATGGCTGTTACCTTATAAACAGGTCCAAAACCACCTTGTCCAAGCTTATTTTGGATTGAAAAATTATGAGTAGCTTTAGTTATTGTGGATAATTCAAACAGTTGTAGTTCTAGGTCCTTGAGACTTTGGTTGGGATTATTATCCTTGCCAGCTGCAACAAGAGAAGTATCCATTTGCATAATATATGCATAAGAAATTTCTACTTCCAACTTGTACAAAATGCAAAATAAGTCATATAGTACTACATTATTTTACTTGATTCCGGAAGCAGATGATCCAGCCTTTTCCATTTCTGAGAACACAGCAACAGTCTTGCCATCACGTTTCCTCAAGATTCGTGCGATGAATACGCTAACTGTGGTCCCAACAGTATGTGCAGGCCAGAAAGGCCAATCAGATGCAAGTGTTTGAAAGGATTTTCCCCCAAGTTTCAGAACGATTGGGACCTTCAAGATTGGAGTGGTGGGTGTGCTCGAAGTCAACCATTGAATTGTGAGGGCGGAGATCGTTTTGTAGAGGTTAGAGGGGTGAAGTATCCTGATATGTCGAGTTTCTGGCTTAATACAACCATGAGCCTTCAAGAATGCAGAGATGAGTGCTTGAAAAACTGCAATTGCACCGCGTATGCTAATCCGTTCATCACGGATGGAGGAAGAGGGTGCTTGATGTGGTTCGGTGATCTGGTTGACACCAAACAACTTTCTGCAGCAGATAGCAAGCAGAACCACCTCTATATCCGTGTTCCACTTTCTGAAATTGGTAAGTAATTTGATAAGTACCAAATACATACAACATTTATAGTTACTTCAAACTGAATGAAAGAGGAGACCATTGAAATATACCAATAGATGGAATCCCTGAATTACATTTGGCTGAAGATTTTTGCCTGCAGATCTTAGCACAGGTTTAGAGGAGGATAAGAAAAAACATATGAAGTTAATACTAGTGTCAATTGTTTCTGGTATTCTCGTCTCAGCATTCATCAATGGAGGTCTAATTTTTATGGCAAGACGAAAGAAGAGAGGTATCAATTTGACTTTTGTAGAAAAATGCTCTAAAAAGAGTTAATTCATGCAATCAAGCTGATAATGAGGCATTAATGTTTTGTACTTTTCGCTTCATAGCAGTAAAAAGGAATGATGAGAATCTAGAGTTACCTGAGATCAAAATGGCAACTTTAGTGCAAGCAACAACTAATTTCTCCAAGGATAACATGATTGGGGTTGGAGGTTTCGGTCCTGTTTATAAGAAGAAGAAAGGATGTTGATCTATGAATACCTACAAAATAAAAGCCCCGATTATTTTGTTTTTGGTACTCTCTGATATGGCCTTCATCTTTTTTATTTTGCTGGTGAAATCCTGTACTCCCAAATCCTGCCAAATCTCAAAGAAATGCTCATTCATATGCAGATCAAAATCGAAGAACATTACTGACATGGCCTAAGCGCTATGACATTATCATGGGAATTGCAAGGGGCCTGCTATATCTCCACCATGATTCCAGATTAAAGATCATTCTTAGGGATCTGACATATTTTTTAGGTCATGACCAAATTTTATAATTAGTCTATCAAAAAGAACATCTATTTTAATTGAGTCTCATAAATTATTGAACTGGCATAAAACAACAAAAAAAATTAAGCTCGTGTAAACAAAGACCTGCTTTTGAGCTCGGGTAAACGGTGATGCAATCAATCCGTGCAGCCTAGTAGAAGCTCATATTGACTTTGAGACGATTCGCTGTCCTCCATCTTCTACGAGAAGCTGCGTCGTCTTGTCTTATAATCATTCGGAGAGCAAGATGATTATAAGACAAGACGCAGCTTCTCGTAGAAGATGGAGAACTCCGAATCGTGTGAAAGTCAATATCAGACCTCTAATCACCACTGAGCTTTTGCTATTGTTTTACAAAACGTATGAATATGAGCAGTGCGGTTGCCGCCTCCTATTTCACGACGAAGAAGCCGCAAGGAGGATGAATTGTGAACTCGGTTATTTCATATATATAGAGAGAGAGAGAGCCAGAGAGGGGTTTAAAAAGTGAATGATTTCCAATCAACATTAAGTGCTACCAACCACATTTCCGTAAATACACTAATTAGCATAAATCAATAATTAATTTACATAAAGTTATATTTATTTCAAATTTGGTGGAAACTAATTTCCAGCGTGAGTTATATAAATTGATGAATACCCACTTAAATTTATATGTACATATATAGATGTAATATGTTTAATACATAAGCATCTATTATATATTAATATTTAATACTATCATTCATGCAACTATAAGAAAAATAATATAAAAATAATTTGCAAAATTCATTACATACGTTATACATATACCAAGTTTTAATTGCTTGGTTGAGCATGCAAATGAAGTGTGTCTATTTTGGTTGGAAAATTTTAGTATATATAGACATTAAATAGCATAAAAAAGGAAAATGGATTAATTTGTTGCCATACTTATGCATTTGTAACGTCCGTTCTTAATTGTCTAATTTAAAATTGTTAATATGCCATTATGATATATAATTAATACTCGTCGTCCTCTATTTCTTGACATTAATATTATATCGGGACGTCCGTCATTTCTTGACCCTTTCTATTTTGGGACGTAGACCCCACAATTACTTTATCACTTTACTTTTTTAATACTTTAACACTTTAATATCATTAAAAATATTAGTTGGGCTCACATTTATTTCACTTTAACACTTAATTTATTAATATATCATCAAAATACATTAAACTTCATGCCCAGAATTTTGGGTCAAGAATTGGAAGACGGAGGGGGTACATTTTATTTGCATAAATATAATATTAAAAATAAAATACATTAAAAGTTACTACTATTTATTGAATAAAGAATAAGTTATACATTAATTTTAAAATCATACCTAATGCAAAAAAAAAAAGGTTAAATCTTGATCACTTTACCTGACTATCACAAATCAAGCAAAAACAATTTAGATAATTAGTTCATGACTTAATGCTTATTGAATATTGAATTGCTTAATTTATTTCCAACTCTAGGACGGCAGTAGCCCCTCCCCCCACAGAGAATAAAATAAGAAAAAGAAGTAAATATATAATTTTTTTTGTAAAAAAAGTGAAGTAGTAAACTGCTGTAACTTTGTTTGACTTAATGGATACAAGTGTAGGGATTGAGCTAATTAATAGTTAAATTAGGGTTGTTTTGTCTTAATAAAGGGTAGCAAAAAGTAACCCAAACTTTTCTAAACTTTGGTGACTCATCTTCTTACTTTAATTTCTTAAGCAAACTAGTTTTGTACCTTAGCGATACATCGGGAGCACTTTATATTACATACGTATTTTTTTTTATACAGTAAAAAAATTAGTATTAACTTAGTTTATAAATTTCAAAGAAAAATCAATGAACTTGAAAATTAATAAATTGAAAATTGGATCTTCCTTGTACGTTTATATGTACATATAAAACATTTCAATCTAAATTTTAATAGGTTTACAATTCATTTTCATAATTTATTTCAAAAAAAAATTATGTCTATTAAACATACAATCTAATATTATAATTTTCAAAAAGAAAAGTTTAAGAAGATATTTATTTCAAAGTGATACATTGAAAAATGATAAAAATATCTAATTAATTTATATTAAATGAAAAATATTTAATGAGGCTCACATATTAAGATTTTTGGAGGGAAAACTTATAGACACTATCTTACTTTCTTATATTAATATAGATTATACTTCAAGAAATATGATGATATCAAGCATAATATTTACTTAATTTGAATCTATATATATGAATTATACACCACTACGTACTTGCATGAATATAAGCAAAATGAATAATAAATAATTAAATTATTCATCGAGTATTTATAACTTAGACTACATGAATGGAAAACCTCATAATTAATTGACTTTAATAGTGCTTAGAAGTTATGACTTTCCATCGGTCTAAAACCGGCGAAAATCATTACTTTAATTTTCATTTCTTGTCCTAATCTAGGGCCTAAAATGAGGCACCTGAAATGAGTAGTGTGTTAGCCTCTGCCTAAACTATCTCACAAATATTAGATGATCAGAACAAGTTGTCCAATACATAGTATATATACTACCTCCATTTTGCCGAAAGAGTCCATTTTTTATTCATATATGAGGTATAAAATAATAAAATGAGTCTTTTTGGGTAAAATGGAGAAAGTATAAGATATAATTTTTTTATAAAAAAAACTTATTAATATTTATAAAATTAACGATTCAAATTAACAAATGTATTATAATAAGGCACATAATCTATCACTATCACGGTGCCTTAAAAAAATAGACATAACGCACTATCTAGAGCGAAAATCAATCTTGATCATCCATTTAGTCAGACTTATATATTGGATTGGATTGAGTCTTATTTATTATTACTCCTTCAGCACCGTTAAACTTGACACGTTTTTTTGAATATAGGTGAGAATAAAATAATACTAGAAACGTGTCAAGTAGAATGAGACAGATGTATTACATTAAACAAGCTCAATGTATGTACTTATAATTTTAAATTTCTTAAATCCATATGTGACATTATTATAATTAGGGATGCTCGTGCACCTGCTTACTAGAATAGAAGAAGTGGAGGAAAGAACCAAAAGAACAAAGTGTACTAACATATGATATTTTTGCCAGATTTTGTCTTGGACTTGTTTATAAAAAAAACAACATATTATTTCCTTGGAACATGCACTGCATCCATGCACACACCATATAATATTAATAATATTATTCAGTTTATATTTCCACATAACAGATGTGCAACTTTTTGAAATTACAAAAAGCTAACAAAATAATAATAATTGCAAAATATTGTTGCAGTGGTTGAGAAAAATTAGCTTATCTGGTAGCTGGAAGATGAAATAAAGCTGATGAAAGTGTCCAAAATTATAGAAAAAAGCTGTGTTTGGTAGTTGTCTTGCTTAACTTATTCAACTCTAGAAATTGTTTCTTTTTCAATTTTAATTCTTTCTCAGACTAATAAATGCAGAAAAAGTTTTCCTTTTTTGCATTATTATTTAACTATTTTCCAATCAATAAGCAGACAAGCAAACGTGAAGCAGATTATTTATTATTAATAGGCACACTAATGGAAGTATATTCCTCTTTGTTTCTTTATTTTTCATTATAAAATCAAGAAATAATTGATCTCTGCAAATAAAATAAGGTAGCTATGAAGCTTCTTGATACTAAGATTAGTGAAATATCCATTTAGAATTTAATTCTGACAAATGTTTTGTTTTTGAGCTTCAAAAGCACTTTAGAATAGAAGTCCAGTCAATATCATTTCCAATTCAATAGTTAGAACAATGCAAGTGATGAAAAATCAACTAAAAATAGTGTATATAGAGAAACTGCCCCCCAAGAAAAAACAGTGTATATAAAGAAACAAAATTATCTAACATCAATAATTTAGGTATATTTAGAAAGAAAGAGGCATAGTTACCATAAATTGTGATTCTTTCATAACAAAGGTTCATATTCCTGATAGTACACAAAAAATCTTAACAAATTGTACAAATTATCACAGCTACATCTTAATTTATGAAAAAAAAAAGGGAAAAAGAATAAAATTGGAAGAATATTACATAACTTATAGACCACATCATTGAGGATTCTGATTTTCATTTCCTTCCTCAGCTTTAGATTCAAGGGATGTTTCTTTCAACACCTTCAACTCAGTATTTTCCGACCCAAGATCGGATGATTTGGGCGACTCCGTGTCTACACTAGGAAGGGCATTTTGGGTATCTTCAGTTGCATGTTCTGATATTTTTTCTGGTTCCTTGGCTGCTTCAGGTTGCTCTAGTCTATGGTCTTGAGTAATTGCTAATGGAGGGGATGGATTTGTTACACCTAATCCTTTAGCAAGGCAAACATACTTGAACACTAGCTGCTTGTAATTATTCAGCAGATCTTCTGCATCACCAACTGTCAAATCGCCAGCATTGGAGTACAAGAACGGGAAATCTTGAAAGATACAGTTTACCTCGTCTTCCTTCAAAAGCATGCTAGCTCCTCGGTTTTCGAGGTCTGAGATTGATGGAATTTTATTTAGTGGCAATGCATCATTTCCATATTGCTCGTCGTTTCTAGATTTAGTTTTGGATGACTCGAGATGATCCTGTGTAGTATTATGGGTACCATGATTTCGCCTAGAATTCGAAGCTGGTTTTGGCTCCATGGATTCCTCCCTCTGAAGATGTTCAAAACTCTGATCTGATTGAGTGTGTGCATCTGAGCTCTCGGAGAGACCAAAAAGCAGTTGTTTAGCTGATTCCATGTTGTTTTCAAATTCGGATTCATCCATTGAAAGAGATTTGGCATCTATGTTCGAGATAAATGACTCTACAGAAAGCATGTTTGTGAAGAAGTAAGCTGATTCTGCTACCAAGCGTGCTTGTCGTCTGAACCGTTGTATGTATAATAAGTTGGAATGTAACTGCGGTGGATTTGCCTGAACAAGATAACAGACAAACTTTAACTTCATCACATTCGTGAATTTAGGGGGGTTAGGCCATAATCAATCAATTCATGCTTCTAGTAAAAAGCACCATAATATATCTTCAAAGGAAACGTCCAAGAAATTGTGATGCCTGACATTTACTCTCTCAAAAACATGAAGGTTAAGCATCTAAATAGAATAGTTTCTGAGAATCCATGTAGTTAGGGAAAAAGATGGTTTTTCACAGCTTAGTGAAATATTTTAACAATAGTGACATGATATAAGTAGTTTTCAGTGGTTTGTTACTTCTTCATGTGCACAAGGATAGTTCAATCTGAAGAAGGAAAAGTGAACATGTAAAGAAATTGAAAATTTACCTTTATGGTGACGTAAATAAGAACCGGGAGAAATTCATCAGCCCCTGGATGGTCTTCTTTAGATGCAAGAGAGGCATTGACCAAGAGATTACTGATAACTTTGCAGCAATTTAGGACTGCAAACAAGTTTGTCCCTTGGTGCCTTGTACATGTTAATCTTTTGCAGCTCTTTCTGGGCAAGCTGCCAGAATAGTATGATAACTGGATTCAGACTAGAGTGAGGTTTGCCGTTCTAGTTAAAAGTGTAGAGATGCATAGAACTACAAATGTACTTTCTCTATCATGCCAGACTTCATATTTCCAACTCGAACTATTCATCATCAATAGCTAAATTTCACAATAATTTTGTCAACAGAAGACAGAAAGAAAAGCGTACAATCTCATACAAACTCTCAATAACTTAAGTCGTTCATCAAATTGTTCGTAAGGAGTGAAAGATCAGGATGGAGAATCATTTACTCTAACGATTGACTAATACTGAATTCAGGTTAAGAAGTTATGACATTATAATAACAGAGAGTAAAACAAAAATCCAGAAGAGATTCGGTACAAAAAGGAAGCCTAATGACCCAGATCACCATGTTCCACCTTAAGGTTTCAATCTTAAGCCAAAAAATCACATTGCAGCTTATTGCTGAGAGATAAGTGTAAGAGTACTTAATAAAAAGAGAGTTTTTCTTCATATATATAGTCTCAGTAATCACGCATTTGTGGCTGCTATACAACTGATACACAATAATACGCAAAAAGATAAAGATTCGGTGATATACTCACCAGCCAAGAAGTTTCATTCTGAAATGCCGGCTTGATATCCAGATGTTCTGGCCGAATAAATTGTTGAACCAAAGCCATCTTCTCATGAAGTTGCTCGTCAGCTTTTACATCTTCTGAAATTGAAGCAAACACCCTACTAAATAACTTCGTCATAACATACTTTTCCAGTCCCTGCAATCAAATAACAAGCATTTTTGAAGATTAAGATCCTGAGGTGTCAAGTGATAAAATCTGAAAGGTTTAGCAGAGGTAGAAACACGCAAGCTCATCCATTTGAAGCAGTTATCCAATGAAAATACGCATGCAGATAGATAGGAGTTGATAAAGATAGAACACAAGACTAAAACCAAAGTAAAAGAACGTATTTTTAAACTGTCCGTCTAAACAGTTGACCAAAATGTAAAACTTGCCAACAGATAAATCTTGGAACAATCAAAATGATCATAGAAAAGGAATTCCCAATTTCATAAGTATCCTAATAAACATGAACCGGGTATCATAGTAACAACATGATACTCACTTCACCTGCACTCTCCAACTCCTCCTCTGAAGATCCAGCCCAAAGAGAGTGAGCCCTGAATGCCACTTCCATATTGCCAAGGAACTCCTGCACAGCTATACTGTCTCTTTCAGCATCTGGGGCGTTGTTCAAAAACGAGACTATGAAACTGCAGATATTTCAGCTCAGATACACAATTGATATTTAGTAACAGGCAAAAAAGTAAAGAATTACATCCTAGATTAAATATAGTACCAACAAGGAGATCATATGATACACCTCTCTATTGTCTTATATATGTGGCAAAGGAAACAGGACAGAGTAAGCTATTGCATTTCTATGGCGATAAACTAGCAACTAAGTCACACATTTAAACATCAAAGCCTCAGATAAACAGATACAACATAAATATAAGATATGGTCTTCGATTATTATTATAACCAAGAAATTCGACAATTTTTTTGACAAACACAAGCTGAAAAGCGCCTAAAATTAATGTAATACACAAAACAAGCATTTTTGGCGCCATAAAGAATCGGTATGTTTCCATACTTCCCTTAAGCATTAGAACAGCACACTGAAGAGAAATAGGGTTCTACATAGAAAAAAGATTTAACTTTGAAATCCAAGCTAAGATTACAGTTATAGTATCCATCAAACTGCAAACGAACAATAAAATAAATTAGCAAAAAAATCTGAATGAAAATATAACCAAAATAGAAACAAAAATCCAACTTTCTATATGAGACCTCAGTTAGCCTACATTAAATCTAAGAATTAAAAAAAACAAAAACAAAAATTATCGAAATAGAACACATGTTCATTAATTGTGTTCAATGAATCGATACACACAACAAAAAATCCAACTAACAATAATTAACGGGAAAGAAACACCATTCCCTAAATTCAAAATCTTATTCAGTCTTGAAATTCGAAAATCAACCAACTTTATAAGTGTGAGAGCGTACAACACCTTTTGATGGCTTTGACAAATTCGGCGGCGGAGGGATGGCGCATGCGCTCGAGGAAATCGTGCCACGTAAGCAGCGCCGTCGATGAGCCGAACACGTCGGAATTCTCCATCGCCGATCGACCAGATCGACCGTGCGATTAATCGTGGTTGAGCTCTGAGTCAACGAATCAATAAGGTCACTAATCACATGGAGATTATATGGGCCGGGCCTAACGAATCGTTTCGGAATGGGTCGAGATTGAGGTCATGTCAGGGCCCACTTCATGCTTTCATATAATTTAATAATAATAAAATTATTCACATCATAAAAAAATGAAAAATATATATATATATTTTTTTTTGGCTCAAACACCCCGGGAGGGTGAGAGGTTAAGCATACCCCAACCTGTATATATTGAAAAGAACGAAATCACTAAAAATGAGTGTTATCCCCAGCATAAACCGAAGTATCGAACCTAATCAGAATTAGGTACACAACCGACCCAATTCGCGGAGGAAAACTAGAGAAACAATATCTAGAACAATACAATGATGATGGCTCAAAAGTGACCATATCAGAAAACCAAGAAGTGGGATAATCACGATGAAGAGAAACTAATAGTAACAAAGCATAATGCTAACTACTACCTCAATCCCACTATATTAGGCCACTTTCATTTGATAGACATTTCGCGCACGCATTTCCACCGAAACCTAGTACGAGTTTTAAAATATAATTTTGAAGTATCGTTTTTTTTACGGGATACTATGAGTGTCATAGTATCCCGTAAAAAAAACGATACTTCAAAATTATATTTTAAAACCCGTACTAGATTTCGGTGGAAATGCGTGCGCGAAATGTCTATCAAATGAAAGTGGCCTAATATAATGGGATGGAGGTAGTATATTGGAATTTGAAGTTCGGATAACCCAATTGGTCCATCCGAACAACCGCCAAAAAGTAGTGAGGCGCGCTGGTAGCATCATAGAGCTCTATGGAGTCGGTCTGGGAACCCCGACGCGCCATGAAATCTGCAGGGCGATTCCCTTCCTTGTGAATGTGGAAAAAACGAACCTGAATCCCTTGCAGCCTGAAAAATATAATTTCTCCATTTGAATTTGAGTATTTTTTTTTTTTAAAGCCGTTAAGAGCTCACTACTTTTTTCTTTGAAAGGTGAAAGTTTTCACTATTATTAGTCACACACCTGTGCAACGCACGGGATATTTTGGATTTTGTATTTTTTTAATTCTTTCAATATATTATAAGGATTATTGATTATAATTTATCGAGTTTTTAACAATGTAATAGTTTAATGTATATAACTCATACTCTCTGCAATCACAAAAATTGTAGCTTGTTGATTCAGTACGAATTTCAATATGATGTGGATATTTTTATAGTAGAGAAATTAGAGGTGGTCAAATGCGGGTTTGAGTATGGAACCGTACCCATACTCGGCGGGTATGGTTCCACCAAACCGGATCCATACCCTACCCGCCGCATAGGGTTATGCCCTTTTTTTTAGGGTTGCCCTTTTTTTTTTGGGGTTGCCCTAAAAATATTTTGAACCAGTGCATACATTAATTGTTCTGAATATCAATGATAACATCTGAGTTATATGTGTTATGGAGCTTAAGTATAATATGTTCTCGTACTTTCATGAAAATTATGTAAGACAAATTATCTAGAGAATCTATTAATGCATGCTATGTAATATTAACAATTGTATCGATTAGATCTCTTGAAATTTTTAAGTGGGTATTATTCAGTAGGATAATTTTTGTATGAACATCATTCATATCACCTAGATCACTATGCATGTAATGTTGTTGTAACACACAACTGCTTCGAGTTCGTCAAATGATGGAAATTCAATGCTTGATTAGTTCGTCGGATTATTTGGATGCCTTAATTATTTGATTTTTTTGGGTTTTAAAGTGTTATTCTATTTGATGTTTTGAATTATTTATCTTGATTTGCTGCAAGAAAAGAAATTCAAACTAACAAATTGCTTATCCTATCATTATTGTCACATTGAATTTCCTAATTATAAATCTTATCATTATTGTCATAATGAATATCCTAATTATTAGTTAGTTGATTCATTATACCATGTATATAAATTATGTTTATGATTTAGAGCTCAATCATATTATTCTTTAATACGAATGACAGTTAGACTATTATTTCAGGTAAATTGATTAGCATTTTCGTCTTGTATTTTTCTTCTTCTTCTTTTCGTTTCTTTTTTAATTTTAATTTTTTGCTTCTTAATAGTGATTTTTCTTTAAAATCAGGATATAAAAATAAATGTTGTTTTGTTACTTCTTCATGCAATGTGTTTAATTATCTATATAAATTAAAATGAATAATAAGCATACGTAATATAGATTGATACACCGGTGCTTAATATGTATATATACATGTGATCATTTACTGTATGTATAATATTATATATGCAACTATATGAAGTTTATTATATACTCTACAATAATTAAGTTATTGTATCTAATATTATCACTAATCTATTTATATACGTATATGTACAAAAATTTTAATTATTTGGTTTTGGTTTGACTTTGATACATTACCATGTTAATGGATACATTTAATTAATTACTATTAAAATTTTAATTTACAAAAAAAAAGTTATATGAAACAATTATAGATTATAAAAATTGAGAGGAGAATTATTTTACCTAATATGGGATAAGAAATACAATATATATTGCAAGTTTAAGAAAATACAATTTCTACCCATATTCTGTAGGGTAAGACTAAAACTCATGTTTCTATCTTCTTCTCTCTCCTACATTATTCTCTCTCTTCCCTTTCCCTTCTCTCTCTATTTTGGCGAAGACCCACATTTTTTCTTCTCATTTTTTTTTATCTTTTCCGTTTTTTTTTTCTTTTTCTCACTTTTGTTGTGTTTTTTTTTATAACTGTAATTCAATTTCGAATTAAGAGAAGGTAAAATCTTGACAAATTATCACCAACTATAGGTAAGATTTCATATTCGTTTCAAAGTTGATAAGATATCGATGAAATCTTGTCATTTATTGTAAGATAGATGACAAGATGTCAATAATGTCTTGCCAAGTTATATGCAAAGAACACAAGAACATGAGATTATGTGACATTCATGTGAAAATAATACAAAGAATGTAATAAAAAAAATGTCGGGCATCGAATTTGTCATTCCAAAAAAATACACATAAGTATTTAAACAAAAAGCTATAATAGTTGGTATTTCGTAGTTCTAACTTACTTATGTGACATTCATGAATGAATTTTAATAAACATTTGGTATATCACTCAATTTCATTAATTATGATTTCTTTATAATAATAAGTTTAATTAAAATAATATTTTTTTTCTCAGTTCAGGAATAAACCATGATGAATGGAACAACTCAAAATGGTAAGTAGGCTAAAATAGATGAATCATGCAATGCATCCTACATATGATCCTAATAGATGAATGATTATCTATGATAATTTAAAAGAGAAAACTTTCATTGGTATTATCTCTAATTTTGATATAGGGTCGGCTCGTATGGATGCGAAAATAAAAGTTTAAAATTTTATCTAGCAACATGAACAATGAATTAATTTGAAATTTCAATTACAATATATATACACGAAACCTTATATACAATGTAAAAATTATAACTTGTAGAGTTGTTTATCAATTTAATTTTACATTAAATACAATGGAACTTCAATATTAATGTAGATAGATTTTCATGAAAAATATACACTTAATTTGTCCACGGCTGTTGTGACAGAACCATGTCAATAATTTTTCCATTTAGAGTTTAGTTTTTCTTTTGTAGCTAGAGTTTAAGAGATTATTTTTTGAAGGTTTTTTGTCATAAGGTATACATAGTAATAATTTTTCTTAAATATATGAATGCTCCCCTACCGACTATGGGCATAGTTAATGATTTTTTCCAGCTGACATGACAATGTCATGTCAATGATTTTTTCTTTTAGGGTTTAGTTCTTTTAGTAAGGTTTATTTTTTTTTAGTATGGTTTAATTTTTCTGTAGGTTATTATTCGTGCATATAGCTACTCGAGAAATCCTAATAAATTATATTTCTTACTGACAATGAGAATGATAAAACTATATATTTTCCAGTTCCAATGAACAGGGGACAGTTTGATATTCAAATCGAATACTAAACGTTCTTAATTTATTATTTATTATATTGAATAACAGGTGACTTAATATTCAAATATAATTACTTGAGAAATATTATCAATTCTTACCTCATTTTTCTACTCATTGATATAGTATTATTTTGTTGCGACGAGTTGAACAATAAGTGATTTGAGATATAAAAGAAATCAAACTCCTCCACAAATATGATGTAATCTCAATATTAATTTTTTCTAATATTGTTCAACCATAATATTTTTTCTCTAATGATGAATTTTTGAAATTTTTCATTTTGTAAATCATATTATTTTTTAAACATTGATCTTAAAGAAAATGGAACATAAAGTGATCCCGTCGAATTTCGAAGGGTGCTACACTAGTTTATTATAACTCTGCATGATTTTCTTCATCCATGGAGACGAAGTGTTCACATCTCACCTGGTTTTTGCTGTTCATCATTAGTTTCGTTCCGATTTTGATCGATGTAACATTATTGTCTCTAGCTTGTTATTCATGTTCGCCTAATCCCTTGCCTGCCACCACACTCCAAGGACCTCAGCGTTGTTTCAGCATAATCAATTGTAAGTTGGGAGAGGACTCAGAAGGATAAAAATAAAACAAACAAACGAAACCAAAATAAGAAACAAAAGAAAAAGAAAGCGTTATGTCAAAACACGTTTTACAGCTGGAACTTAACAACTGGAACCTCAGCCACACAATGAGTCAATGACCACAAATAGTTAGTGATGGATTTTTCATTTTTTCCCCCAAATTAAAGCTATAAGGGCGGAGAGGTAAGTTAAAATGTAATCAGTGAAACTAATCCATTCTCCGATTCTCTCTCCAAAAACGTCCATAGCCACACCTCTCCGCTTCTTGTTCTGAAGTTCTTACAGCAGAGGTCATCTACCGACGTAGTAATAAGTTGAAGTCTTTAGTTGTCGCTTTCATATGAGGAAAAAAAGGAGGTAGAGCAAACAGACACGTGTGGAAATTAAATAAGGAATAAAAAAAAGTCAATTTTATCGAATACCAAAGAATTCAAAGGCGTTTCGATTTCGATTTTCCAGAAAAGTAAACCAGATGCAGGGGCTCAACTCTTGCAACCTTTGAATTAGTCCAGTTCCATTCTTTGCCATCCCTTTCTTCCGCTGCTGTTCTACAATCAAGAGCGATCAACAAAAGTATTTCTGGGATTGACTTCTCCATTTCATTTTCCTTTTCTTTTTTTGGGATCTTGTTCTAAAATCAAAACCAATCAGCAAGACTATACCCAGATCTTCTAGCTGCACACATTTAATCGTGTCTTTAACATGGTGTCGCGATTCTTTTTCGCTGCAGTCCTCTGCTCACTGCTTCTAACAGTAGGAGCAGTTGACAATCACAGACTTCTTTCAAATCAAACTCTTGTTGTTGGGCAGACTCTGGTCTCTCAAAACCAAGATTTTGAAATGGGTTTCTTCTCACCTGGAAAATCTGTAAACACGTTCTTGGGGATATGGTACAAGAGCACACCAGATGTTGTAGTCTGGGTCGCAAACAGAAACGATCCGATCACGGCCTCACAAGCACCGGTCTTCATGATTTCCAGAAATGGAAGTCTGGTTATACACAGTAGCAAGAGCATTATCTGGTTGGTGAATTCATCGAGAGTGTCAACAAAACCAGTTTTAGAGCTGCTCGATTGCGGAAACTTGGTTCTTGTAGACAAAACAATTAAGGAAGGCTTCCTATGGCAGAGTTTTGATTACCCAACTGATACCTTGTTACCAGGAATGAAGATGGTGGATGATGTGGATGCTGGTGTAGAGAGGTATCTGACGTCATGGAGAAATTATGAAGATCCTTCTCCTGGTGATTATGTCCTCAAGATCGAAAACCATGGGTTGGGTGAGATAGTTGCTATGAGAGGGGACAAAAAGAGATACCGGATGGGGCAGTGGAACGGGAAATATTACTGCGGAGGTCCAGCCTTTCCGAATGGCATTTACAAACCAGAGATGGTTTTCAAGGGAGAGAGATTGATATCCACAGGAGAGCCCTACAAGAAGTCGGTTCTCGAAAAACTTACTATAGCCTCATCTGGTACTCTCTTGCGCCATCATATGAATGTCAGGAAAGATAAGTGGAATACTGCCTTCACTTTTCCTAGAGATACATGCGATGAATATGCTAGTTGTGGTCCTAACAGTATGTGCCGATCTGACAGGCCGATTAGATGCCAGTGCTTCAGGGGATTTGCACCGAAATTCCAAAAGGAATGGGACCTTCAAGATTGGAGTGGTGGGTGTGCTCGCATTCAACCATTGAATTGTGACGGAAGAGATGGAGCTGTAGAGGTTAGAGGGGTGAAGTATCCTGATATGTTGAGTTTTTGGCTTGATACAACCATGAGCCTCGGTGAATGCTTAGATGAGTGCTTAAAAAACTGCAATTGCACTGCATATGCTAATCCATTCATCACTAATGGAGGCAGTGGCTGTTTGATGTGGTTTGGTGAACTCATCGACACCAAAGAACTATCTGATGCAGATAGCAAGCAGAACCTCTATATCCGCGTACCACTTTCTGAACTAGGTAACTCTTTGTAATAACTATCAGTCTATCACTTATATGCAAAATGCTTGTTGACTGGCTACGAGTTTATGACTGTAATAGAAAACCTAGAGCATCCATATATCCTTATCGGTATCCGCATAGCCTTTGCCCCTAATCACATTGATTGGCTATTTTTCATGTAGATCTAAACACGGGTTTGAATGAGGTGGAAGAGGAGAAGAAAAGGCCTACCAAGTTAATATTGATATCAATTGCTTCTGGTGTTCTTGTCTCAGCCATTATCAATGGAGCTCTACTTTTTTTGGCAAAACAAAAAGGGAAAGGTAACAATTGAACTTATGTAGTCGACTGCTCTAAACAATATAATTTGTACATCCTTAAAGAATAAAGTCAAGCTAATATTGAGGTATTGGTTCTTTCTTTCTTTCGCTTCATTAGAAGTAAAAAGAAATAACGGAGATCTAGAATTACCTGTGATCAAAATGGCGACAATTCAGCGAGCAACAAACAATTTCTCCGAGGAAAACATGATTGGAGTTGGAGGTTTCGGTCCTGTTTACAAGGTAATATTAGTTCTATATGAAAGTGAGTAATTTGAACAAAAACTATATCCTTACTAACTTACACAAGCAGGGGAATATGCTATCCGGAGAAGAAATCGCAGTCAAAAGATTGTCCAAATCTTCAAGGCAAGGTCTTGAAGAGTTCAGAAATGAAGTTATGGTGATTGCAAAACTTCAACACAGAAACCTCGTCAGACTTTTGGGATGTTGCATTGAAAAAGAGGAACGGATGCTGATCTATGAATACTTGGAGAACAAAAGCCTTGATTGTTTTGTTTGTGGTACGCTTTGATGTATCCATAATCCTTTGACTTTGCTTGTAAATCCCTGTGCTTCCATCCTGCCAAATCTCAGAGAGATTAATTAAGACCCTTCCCCCCCCCCCCTCTTAAAATTCACATTGTGTTCACTCCTCTGCAGATCAAAATCAAAGAACATTGTTGACATGGCCCATGCGATATGAGATTATTATAGGGATCGCAAGGGGCTTGCTGTACCTCCATCACGATTCCAGAATTAAGATCATTCATAGGGATCTCAAACTGAGCAATATTTTACTAGACGCAAATTTGAATCCAAAAATTTCAGATTTCGGCTTAGCACGGATTTTTGAAGAGGATCAATCTCTTGCAAGGACAAA
The DNA here is from genome assembly GCA_001642375.2 of Mentha longifolia. Lineage (NCBI taxonomy): Eukaryota > Viridiplantae > Streptophyta > Magnoliopsida > Lamiales > Lamiaceae > Mentha > Mentha longifolia. Next base: position 41,496,308 of record CM038113.1, on the reverse strand, counting down.
AAGAGTAATTGGAACCTAGTAAGTTTTCTCTACACCATCAGATAATTTTATTATCATCTATAGTAGCCTTAAGAATTAAGATCAACGATTTCGTGCAGTGGATACATGGCTCCAGAATATGCAATAGATGGGAAATTCTCAGTGAAATCAGACGTCTTCAGTCTCGGAGTGGTTTTGCTGGAGATAATTAGCGGGAAAAAGAACAGAGGATATGAAAACCCCAATCACTACCATAACCTCTTGGGCCATGTATACAAATACTTTTGATGCCATTTTTCAATTTTCAAATACGAAAAACAGCAAACTTACTTGGTTACTGTCGTGCTGCAGGCATGGCTGCTATGGCAAGAAGAGAAGATTCTGGATTTGATGGATGAATGCTTGAAGGAGACATTCATGGAGTCTGAGGTGAAGAGATGCATGCAGGTGGGGTTATTATGCGTCCAGAAATTCGCAGAAGATAGGCCAGCAATGTCATCGGTAGTTTCCATGTTAGGAACTGACGGAGCTTTCCTGCCGGAGCCAAAAGAGCCAGGATTCTTCAACGAGAGAAGTAAAAGCAGCAGCTTCGAACAAAGCAGTACATCGCCGAGTTTCAAGTCCGATAATGAAATCACCATCACTGACTTGGAGGCCAGATGAGGGAGATCCATCCCCAGCCTGAAATTTCTAATGCATTGTAACAGGAGAGCTTGATGATAACAAGGTATAAACATATTTATTGCAATCTCACATTGAAATGATACTAATCGATGCAGTTGAGTAAAGTTTGTTGAAGAAATTGAACTCTGAAACTCAAAATTCCGAGGGAGAAAGTAGGGTGGGACGCACCTTGGAGGTTAAACGAACGCCGGCGACATCCTTGGTTTCTTGCTCTGACCCTGACCGTCTCCGGCGACGCCCGACGATTGCGATGGCGGCTGTTGATGTAAGGAGCAACCGAAAATTGAATTTGAAGTTGATGGATAGGGCGCGAAAATTAGGGGCACTGATTTTCCTCATAAGTGTGCCTTTAAACATAAAATGTGTGTTTATACACGTGTGTTGATAATTTATACTACTATTTAAATAGTAATTTTTCTTCTAAAAAATAAATACTGTAGTATGTTTGACAATTCATAGTACTTTTCATGTTATAAAGTGAGGATAGTTTAAGGTTTTGAATGATTATTAACTAATTTATTACTACTAACTTATTAGCTCGTGTTTAGGTTAGCTGCAAGAAAGATAATCCCCATTAGTATAATACTCGAAAACCTGAAAAATTGGTGTAATTTCTTAATTAACTTGTGGTCAAAGCTTTTTTGACAAATAGATGTAAATGCCCTATAAAATCATTGCGGTTTAGAATTTAGGTTTAGAAACAAGCAAGAAAATAACATACAATAATAATATTCGCCATAATAGGGTTTAGAATTTAATTTAATTTGTTGAAAATACATAAATTATACCACTTCTTGAATTTTCTCATGAAACCTAATTTTTTTTATAGAAATACATATACTATTACATATTAATATTAATTATAATCAATCACATTATGGCCGAATAGCATCCTCATTGATATATGGTAGAACATTTAAAAAATGCGTGTTGCACGATGCGCCGGTAGTTGATAATAAAGGAAGATGAATTTTGACTAATTAGACTTATGTTGCAATTTTATTTTATTTTTAAATAATTGAATATAAAATTTAAAGATTGCTCTCACAGATTGCTCGAACCCAAAACCTTTGATTTCATACATTAGCAGAAAAAGTTGAATCAATCATAGTGTGCGAACTTACACAGCAAGCGGTAGAAAACTTATGCATTGGCTTTGGTTGGGTAGTTTCCCTTTTTCCTGCAATATATTTATTAATCCAAAAAAAAGAAAAACTTATTATGTGCAGTATGTTTTTAGGCCATAAACATGTCTTCGTGAACTAAGAACTTTGAAATGTCGTGGTCAACTCTTTTGACCTTTTGACCGACTTTTATTCCAATCCGGTTTTCCATTTTCTTTTTCTCCGTAGTTGTTCTCTCTCTCCAATGAAGAATTATTTCTGTAACTAGCTGCACATGAAATAATATCATTAACATGAAGCAGTTACATTTCTCTACAATCCTCTGCTCTTTGCTTCATTCCATTGCCTTTCTAAGTTTAACACTTGCAGCAGTCGATGAGGGCAGACTTTTTCCAAATCAAACACTTGTTACTGGGAAGACTCTAGTTTCTCAAAACCAAGTTTTCGAAATGGGCTTCTTCTCACCTGGGAAATCTTTGAACAGATTCATGGGAATATGGTACAAGAGCACACCAGATGTTGTAGTCTGGGTTGCAAACAGAAACAATCCCATCCCCCACTCACAAGCACCAATTTTCGTGATTACTAGAAGCGGAAGTCTCGTAATAAGCAGCGGCAAAGGCATGATCTGGTCAGCAAATTCATCAAGGATGGCAACAAATCCAGTTCTACAGCTCCTGGATTCTGGAAACCTGGTTCTTGTAGACAACACGGTTAAGGAAGGCTGCTTATGGCAGAGTTTTGATAATCCAACTGACACGTTGTTACCAGGAACGGCACTGGTAGATGACGTGGATGCTGGTGTAGAGAAGTATCTGACATCATGGAGAAATCCCGATGATCCTTCTCCCGGTGATTTTGTTCTCAAGATCCATAACCATGGCTTGCCTGACCTAGTTGTTTTGAAAGGGGCAACGAAAAGATACAGACAAGGACAGTGGAACGGGGTATATTTCAGCGGTGGTACACCCTTTCCCAATGACTTTTACAAACCAGAGTTGGTTATCAAGAAAGAGAGGTTAATATCCATAGGAGAGCACTATCAAAGCTCACATCTTACAAGAGTTACCATAGATTCGTCTGGTACACTCGTGCGCCATCATATGAATACACGGATATCTAATTGGAGTCTTGCCTACACATTTCCACGAGATACGTGCGATGAATATGCTAGTTGTGGTCCTAACAGTATCTGCAGATCCGAAAGGCCGATTAGATGCCAGTGTTTTAGGAGATTTACACCGAAGTTCCGAAGTGACTGGGACCTTCAAGATTGGAGCGGTGGATGTGTTAGGATGAAGCCATTAAATTGTGATGGTGGAGATGGATTTGTAGAGGTTAGAGGGGTGAAGTATCCTGATATGTCGAGTTTTTGGCTTAATACAACCATGAGCCTTGGTGAATGCAAATATGAGTGCTTAAAAAACTGCAAGTTGCACTGCATATGCTAATCCATTCATCACCGATGGAGGCAGTGGGTGCTTGATGTGGTTCGGTGAACTCATCGACACAAAGGAACTTTCTGAAGGAGATAGTAAGCAGAACATCTATATTCGCATACCACTTTCTGAACTAGGTGACTCTTTTTATTAACTATAAATTGCATGCAGAATGCATGTTGATTATCAAGAGTTTATATGCCTTTAATAAAAGACCTAGAGCATCCACAAGTCCTAATTACATTAACTGGTGATTGCAATTTAGATATAAACACAGGTTTGGAGGAGGTGGAGGAGGAGATGAAAAGGCCTACCAAGTTAATATTGGTATCAATTGCTTCTGGTGTTCTCGTCTCAGCCATTATCAATGGAGGTCTACTTTTTATGGCAAGACAAAAGGGACAAGGTAACCACTGAACTTATATATTCGGTTATTGAAGAAATATAGTTTGTTCATGCTCAGTGCATAAAGTCGAACTAATATTGAGGTGTCATCATTCTTTCGCTTCCTAGAAGTAAAAATGAAAAATGGAGATGTAGAATTACCTGTGATCAATAAGAAAGCAATTGTACAAGCAACTAACAATTTCTCTGAGGAAAACATGATTGGAGTTGGAGGTTTTGGTCCTGTTTACAAGGTAATGTTTATGCTGAATGAGAGAGCTGCAGTTGAACAAAAATATTATGTCACATCCTTACTTTACATACTTACATGTGTGCATAAGCAGGGGAAGATGCCATCGGGAGAAGAAATCGCAGTGAAAAGATTGTCCAGATCTTCAAGGCAGGGTCTAGAAGAGTTCAGAAATGAAGTTATGGTTATTGCAAAACTTCAACATAGAAACCTCATCAGACTTTTGGGATGTTGCATTGAGAAAGAAGAAAGAATGCTGATCTATGAATATTTAGAGAACAAAAGCCTCGATTATTTTGTTTTTGGTACACTCTCTCTCATATAATACATCCTTTGTCTTTTATTTAGCTTGGAAAATCCCATACATGTAAATCTGAGATAGATGTCACTCATTCGCAGATCAAAATCGACAGATGTTGTTGACATGGGCAGAGCGTTATGAGATTATCATGGGAATTTCAAGGGGCCTGCTGTATCTCCATCATGATTCAAGATTAAAAATTATTCATAGGGATCTCAAAACAAGCAATATATTACTAGACAAAAATTTAAACCCAAAAATTTCAGATTTCGGCTTAGCAAGGATATTTGAAGAGGACCAATCTCTTGCTAGAACTAAAAGAGTTGTTGGGACATAGTAAGTTTACTTTATATCGTCAAATAACTTCAATATCTTATTACAGAGGCATTAAGATCAATGATTTTATGCAGTGGATACATGGCTCCCGAATATGCAATGGATGGGAACTTCTCAGTGAAATCAGACATCTTTAGCCTCGGAGTGGTTTTGCTGGAGATAATAAGCGGGAAAAAGAACAGAGGATATGGAGACCCTGATTGCTATCTTAACCTCTTGGGCCATGTATGCATACACATTCATTTATAAGAATCAACTCGATAACTGTTGTCAAGTATAAGTAACACTTACGTAGCTGCTTTTCGTTACGACAGGCATGGATGCTATGGCAAGAAAACAAGATTCTGGAGTTGATGGATGAATGCTTGAACGATACATTCATGGAGTCTCAAGTGAAGAGATGCATGCAGGTGGGGCTATTATGCGTTCAGAAATTCACAGAAGATAGGCCAACTATGTCATCAGTAGTTTCCATGTTAGGAACAGACGGAGCTTTCCTGCCGGAACCAAAAGAGCCAGGATTCTTCAACGAGAGAAGTAGAAGTAGCAGCTTCGAACAAAGCAGTTCATCACTAAGTTTGAAGTCACAGAATGAAATCACCATTACTGACTTGGAGGCCAGATGAGGAGATCCATCCCCACCATTTTGCAATCTGAATGAGTAAAACATAGTTATTGAAATTTCACGTTGATATAATTCTATTAATTGCAAAACAGACGCAGTGTAGCTTAAGTTTTGGAGAAAAATATAGTGAACTCAAATTTCTCGAGGGGTTGGCTGCACCTTTGGAGGTTAAAGGAAGAGAGAAACATGCGTGCATCCATCGTTTCTCGCTCTCTGATTCTTAAATTTTCCGATGAACGCTGAGGATAGGGATTGTGGAATGTAGGCGCAGTTGAAGATTGAAACTGAAGTTGAGGATTAGGGCGAAAATTAGGGCACTGATATTTGAATTGTGTTTCCGTTTCCCCAAATTGAAGTTTTGGAAATTCTAATAGTGTGTTCATTGTACTGTATAATGCTAACAAGAGTAACATAAATCATATCTAGTCAAGAATATTGTTTCTTAGTACAACTCAACACCCATCACACACTCAAAATGACTTAAACTTCTTAACAACAGAGCTACATTCCGTCATTATTTCTGGTCACGTATAGAAAATGTAGTAGTGAGCAGTGTTCTAAAAATCCCCACCTAGGCACTAGTCGGCACTCCGCCGCCCGACTAATGCTAAATCCGCCTAGGCGCTAAGCGGCACCTAAGCCGGATTAAATTTTAACTAGTCTCTAGGTATGAACTAATCAATACGTGTGCCAACTAGACTTTTTATACGTGACTCAGATGACTAGACAGATTTAGAGCCAAAGTAGATTACATATATTTCAATAGATATATATATTATGTTGAAAGTTAGAAGAAATTGTTGTAGACTATGAATTTTATGAATTTGGACTATTAATTATCATAATCTATGTTTTTTTATCATTAATTTGGTAATAAAATTATGAATAATATATGTTTATATAGTTTAAATTTTAGTTAAATTGTTTTAAAAAAATCATTGTGGAAATATGAGAAAATAACATATGGTATAATGAATTTTGACTAACTAATAAGACTTCCGTGAATTCACAATATGGTCAATTCTTTTGACTTACTTTATTCCAATCCGGTTTTCCATTTTCTATTTCTCCGTAGTTGTTCTCTCTCTCCAATGAAAAACTATTTCTGTAACTATCTGCATCCTGCACATGAAATGATGAAATCATATCTTTAACATGGAGCAGTTACATTTCTCAGCAATCCTCTGCTTTCTGCTTCACTCCATCGCCTTTCTAAGTTAACACTTGCAGCAGTTGACGATGGCACACTTTTTCCAAATCAAACACTTGTTACTGGGAAGACTCTGGTTTCTCAAAACCAAGTTTTCGAAGTGGGCTTCTTCTCACCGGGGAAATCTTTGAACAAATTCATGGGAATTTGGTACAAGAGCACACCAGATGTTGTAGTCTGGGTTGCAAACAGAAACAACCCCATCTCTCCCTCACAAGCACCGGTTTTCATGATTACCAGAAGCGGAAATCTTGTTATAAGCAGCGGCGAAAGCATAATCTGGTTGGCGAATTCTTCAAGGATGGCAACAAGTCCAGTTCTACAGCTGTTGGATTCTGGAAACCTGGTTCTTGTAGAGAATACAGTTGATGAAGGCTACTTATGGCAGAGTTTCGATTATCCAACTGACACCTTGTTACCAGGAATGAAGATAGTGGATGATGTGCATGGTGGCGTCAAGAGGTACCTGACTTCATGGAGAAATGCCGATGATCCTTCACCTGGTGATTATGTTATCAAGATCCAAAACCATGGCTTGTCTGAGATTGTTGTTCTGAGAGGGGCAACGAAAAGATACCGACATGGGCAGTGGAATGGTATATACTTTTGGGGCGGAGTAAAATTTCCCAATTCCATTTTCAAACCAGAGTTGGGGAGCACTACCAAAGCTCACTTCTTACAAGGATTACTATAGATTCGTCTGGTACACTGATGCGCCATCATATGAATGCCCGGATATCTAATTGGATCCTTGCCTACAAGTTTCCACGAGATACGTGCGATGAATATGCTAGCTGTGGTCCTAACAGTATCTGCAGATCCGAAAGGCTGATTACATGCCAGTGGCGGATGTGCAAGAATGAAGCCATTATATTGTGAGGGTGGAGATGGATTTGTAGAGGTTAGCGGGGTGAAGTATCCTGATATATTGAGTTTCTGGCTTAATAGAACCATGAGTCTTGAAGAATGCAGAGATGAGTGCTTGAAAAACTGCAGTTGCACTGCGTATGCTAATCCGTTCATCACTGATGGAGGCAGTGGGTGCTTGATGTGGTTCGGTGAACTCATTGACACCAAAGAGCTATCTGATGCACATAGTAAGCAGAACATCTATATCCGTGTACCACTTTCCGAGCTAGGTAACCAACTCATTTAAAAGACCTTGTCCTTATCGGGTATGTGTGTCCTAATTACAATGACTGGTGATTTTGCATGTAGATCTAAACACAGGTTTGGAGGAGGAGAAGAAAAGGCCTACCAAGTTAATATTAATATCAATTGCTTCTGGTGTTCTTCTCTCGGCCTTTATCAATGGAGGTCTACTTTTTATGGCAAGACAAAAGGGACAAGGTAACAATTGAACTTATGTAGTTGACTGTGTTAAGAAAGATAGTTTGTTCATGCTCAGTACATAATATCAAACTAATATTGATGTGTGGCTTCTTTTTTCTTTCGCCTCACAGAAGTAAAAATGACAAACGAGGATCTAGAATTACCTGAGATCAATAAGACAAAAATTGTACAAGCAACTAACAATTTCTCCGAGGAAAACACGATTGGAGTTGGAGGCTTTGGTCCTGTTTACAAGGTAATGTTTGTGCTAAATGAGAGGGCTGAAAGTAGAACAAAAACATTATATCAACATCCTTAGTCGTATGCTTACATGTATGTATAAGCAGGGGAAGATGCCATCAGGAGAAGAAATCGCAGTCAAAAGATTGTCCAGATCTTCAAGGCAGGGTCTTGAAGAGTTCAGAAATGAAGTTATGCTGATTGCAAAACTACAACACAGAAACCTCGTCAGACTTTTGGGAAGTTGCATTGAAAAAGAAGAAAGAATGCTAATCTACGAATACCTAGAGAACAAAAGCCTCAATTATTTTGTTTTTGGTACACTCTCTCTCATATAATATATCCTTCAAATATCTTCAAATCCTGCAAAATCTCAAAGAGAAGCTCATTCATCTGCAGATCACAATCGAAAAACACTATTGACATGGCCTACGCGTTATGAGATCATCATGGGAATTGCTAGGGGCTTGCTATGTCTCCATCATGATTCCAGATTAAAGATTATTCATAGGGATCTCAAAACAAGTAAAATATTACTAGACAGAAATTTAAACCCAAAAATCTCAGATTTCGGCCTAGCAAGAACTTTTGAAGAGGATCAATTTCTAGCTAGAACTAAAAGAGTAATTGGGACGTAGTAAGTTTCCTTTCTATCGTCAAATTATTTCAATATCTTATTACAGAGGCATTAAGATCAATGATTTTATGCAGTGGATACATGGCTCCCGAATATGCAATGGATGGGAAATTCTCAGCGAAATCAGACATCTTTAGCCTCGGAGTGGTTATGCTGGAGATAATAAGCGGGAAAAAGAACAGAGGATATGGAGATTCCGATTGCTATCTTAACCTCTTGGGCCATGTATGCATACAAATTCATTTATAAGAATCAACTGAATAACTAACTGTAGTTAAATATAATAAACACTTACGTTAGCTAGTTATTCGTTACGACAGGCGTGGATGCTATGGCAAGAAGAGAAGATTCTGGAGTTGATGGATGAATGCTTGAAGGATACATCCGTCGAGTCTCAAGTGAAGAGATGCATGCAGGTGGGGCTATTATGCGTCCAGAAATTCGCAGAAGATAGGCCTGCCACGTCATCAGTGGTTTCCATGTTAGGTGGCGACGGAGCTTTTCTGCCGGAACCAAAAGTGCCTGGATATTTCATGGAAAGAAGTAGAAGCAGCAGCTACGAAAAAAGCAGTACATCACCAAGTTTGAAGTCGGAGAATGAAATCACCATTACTGACTTGGAAGCCAGATGAGGAGATCCACCCCCACCATTCTGCAATTTCTGAGCGCTCGATCTTCATCCGTCGTTTCTTGCTCTAATTCTGACCATTCCGACGAGGTTTTGAGGATTGTTGATGTAAATTCACTGCTTTTTCGATGAGGAAGGAGAGATTGAATTTTAATTATTATTATTTTTTTTTTTGTGTGGCTACGGCGCGAAAATTAGGGCACTTGTACCTGAATTGGGTCTCCCCAAATTAGACTTCACAATTGTGATTGTGTCCATGAAGATTTTGAAATTCAAAACAATGTACGGGATAAATTGAGTTATATCTTCTTCATTTTTTTTTATCACAAATATTTTTATCATGCATTAAAATGGATATAGTTTTATAATTAGCAACTTGTTAGCAATAAACGTAATTTAGTGGATATTGATTTTGTTATAATCAAATTGGAAACAAAATTTAATATGTCATGAAAAATAATTTTCGACTTCATGAATAATGTTGTATTTATAATATGTTGCTACTCAAATCAAATCCCGAGCACCAGTTTTCAAGGTTTTCACGCTAATTTATACTCTCTCAATTTTTTTTAAGTGTCACATTTACTATTTTTGTTGTTTGTTTTTAAGTGTCACATTTCGAGAATTTGATGAGATTAAAATGTAAATTTATACATTTTCTTAATATGTGCAATTTGACGGATGTGACATTTAAAAAAAACGGAGGGAGTATTATTGTATGTGAGATTGTTGAGGATATTTTGGTTATTTTTCCGAATTTGTTTTATCAAAATTGTGCATAAGGGTGAAAACTGAAAAAACTTCTGGATTTTGTAATGGAACCAATTATATACTTCTTTCGTTCTAATATACGTAGTAATTATTTATTTAAATATTATAATAGATTCAACTTGATTAAAATTAATTAATTTTATTAAAATGAGATAGAATGAGTATTTGTTTAGCCATTTTTTTTTGGGTTATTATCATTTATTGTCCCAACGTTTTAACTTTTTTGCAATAACGTCCCAACGTTTTAAAATTTGCAATAATATCCCAACGTTTGTAATATTTTTTCTGATAGTGTCTCATGCCCAATTCCGGTGACTTTGTGCTGATGTGGCTTGCCGGAATGACATGTGTGTGTCTAGTGTGGATTTATAATAATAAAAAATTAAAAAAAAAATTAAAAATTTAAAAACTAAACCCAAACCCACTTAAAAATCATACATAACGGGGATTCAAAAAGAAAGAAAGAAGGAAAAAAGAATCATACGTAACCCTTTATATATATTTTTTATTTTGTTCACTTTCGTTCACTTTTTTTTTTAATTTAAATTTTTTTTAGTTTATTTATATTATTATTTTTATTTATTATTATTTTTAATATTATAAATCCACATCAGACGCACATGTGGCATTCCGGCAAGCCACGTCATACAAAGTCACCGGAATTGGGTGTGGGAGACTATCGAAAAAAACATTGCAAATGTTAGGACATTATTGCAAATTTTAAAATTTTGAAACGTTATTACATAAAAGTTGAAACATTGGGACAATAAGTGATAATAACTCTTTTTTTTATATGTTTTGGTTCAAATTAAGATATATAATTATTTACCATATTAAATTAACTTTAGTAATAAGGGTCAAAAATTGCCAGTAAACTTAATAAAAATTAAAAACTAACAACTAACTTAAAAATATATAAATACTAGTTATTATTAATATATTAAAACAAAAATACCCTTAAAGGAAAAAATAATAATAAAAAAACAAAATAGAAAAAAGGAGAAAAGAAAAAGCTACCCACGAAACCCACCTATCCCCCTTCTCTTTCTTCTTTCTTCTCCACCTTCCATTGCGGCGTGTCTGCTGCTCTTCTCGCTTCGTCTTCTTTTTTTTTCTTCTAATTTCTCTGGCCCTTCCCCACTTCTCTTCTCCCTCTCTCATTTTCCTTTCTTTATGAGCCTACTGCTTCTTTCTCTTCTTCTCTCTCTCTCTCTCTCTTTTCTTTTTTTTCGGTCTCTTCCCCTCACCACGCCATCGTTTTCTTCATCAATTCTCGCTGATTCTGAGGCTCCATCAGTGGGCTCGATCGGAATAGAAGGGTACGATCAAGCCCCATCAGCTCGATCGATTTCCAATCGCGTCGATCGTACTATATACAAACTCAATCGAGCCCACAGCTGCTCGATCAAGCCCTATTGTACGAAGTTTCAGTTTATCAATCTTAGTCTCGAATGAGACGATTGATGCTTGTTCGAGTTGTTCGGGCTCGATCGAGCATTTGTCAGTCGATCGAGCCCGAGGTGACTCGATCCACACTGAAGTTGAAGAAGATGAAGAAGATTCAATATTTGTTATATATTTTGCTAATAGGTCGAGTACATCATTTATAGGGATACAATTCATCCCTATATGGAAATACAATCAATCTATCAATCTAAGATATTTCTAATATCAATTAGAATATTTTCTTCCTTAATCTTCGTTCTTTCCAACACTCCCCCTCAAGTTAAGTAACGGAATTGCCGATACTTAACTTGCCCAATACTCTTTCAAAGCACTTTGAGTTCACTGCTTTGGTCAGAATATCTGCCAATTGATCTTCTGACTTCACATATGGAAACTCAACAATCTTATTCTCAATTTTCTCCTTGATGAAATGTCTATCGATCTCCACATGCTTAGTCCTATCATGCTGAACTGGATTTTCTGAAATACTGATGGTTGCTTTATTGTCACAGAAAAGTTTACACGGTTTTGGTGTGTAAAGATCCAATTCAGACATAAGCTTCCTTAACCATAATATTTCAGTCAGTCCATTCTTGATCCCTCGAAATTCAGCCTCGGCACTCGACAATGCTACTACCCTTTGTTTCTTGCTCCTCCAGGTAACAAGATTCCCTCCTACAAAGGTAAAGTATCCCGATGTGGATCTCCCATCACTTAGGCTTCCTCCCCAATCGGCGTCAGTGAATCCACAAATATCGAGATGATCGTTTTTCTTGAATATCAAACCATAGTTAGCTGTGTTCTTTAGATATCTGACGATCCTTAGAACAGCTTCCCAATGTTCCTCTTGTGGTGAGTGCATGAACTGACTTACCACTCCAACTGCATAAGCTATATCTGGTCTCGTATGAGAGAGATAGATAAGCTTCCCAACTAGTCTTTGATATCTCCCAACATTTGCTGATTTCGCACCTTCAACAATTTGCATTTTGTGATTTGTCACCATAGGTGTATCAGCTGGCTTGCAATCGAGCATCCCCACTTCAGCTAGTAAGTCGAGAATGTACTTCCGTTGTCTGATGACAATGCCTCGACTCGACCTAAGAACTTCGATTCCCAAAAAATATTTGAGTGGGCCCAGGTCCTTCATTTCAAACTCTTTGAACAAGTTAGTCCGCAACTTATTCATCTCATCTTCATCATCTCCTGTGATAATCATATCGTCAACATAAATGATGAGACAAGTAATTTTACCACTCTTTTTCTTGAGAAACAACGTGTGATCTGAGTTGCTCTGTATATATCCATACTTCCTCATCGCCTCCGTAAACCTTCCAAACCAAGCCCTCGGAGATTGTTTCAGTCCATACAGTGTTTTCTGAAGTTGACAAACCTCCTTACCTCGAAACTCCTCAGTAAATCCTGGGGGTGGAACCATAAACACCGGTTTTGACAGCTCTCCATGTAAGAATGCGTTCGTCACATCAAATTGGTGTAATGGCCATTCTTTGTTTGCCGCGACCGAAAAAAGTACTCTCAACGTGTTGATCTTTGCCACAGGTGAGAATGTTTCTGAGTAATCAATGCCATAGGTTTGAGTGTACCCCTTTGCCACGAGTCGTGCCTTGTATCTTTCGATGGTCCCATCAGGTTTACGTTTGATTGTAAACACCCATCTACATCCGACCGGTTTAACTCCTTTTGGCGGTTCAGCTTTGACCCACGTGTTGCTTTTCTTCAATGTATTCATTTCTGTTAGCATTGCTTTCCTCCATTGATCATGTTTCATTGCCTCTTCTGCATTTCGTGGAAGATTTTCTTCTCTATACAAAGTTGCCTCATATGCCCTTGCCTTTTTGGTCAGGTTTCCTCGTACAAAGTTTGCCACTCCATACTTACTTTTTGTACGAATCACCTCAGGAGAGTATCTTTTTGCTGGAATTCCTCGAGTACTTCGAGGTGGGAGAATGTATCTCCCTGTGTCACTATCCACTGTGTTATCTTCTTCTGCAACATCAACATGTTCTACAGTATCTTCAATATTACTAAGATCAGAACTCACCTCGGATATTGGTCGATTTGGATCGGGCAACGACTGAGGGATCTCTGGTAGATATGGGGATTCGGCGGTAGCAACTGGAGCTGGCTCGGGTGGATTTTCTGTGGAGAGATCCAGTTGTGACGAAGGAAAATCCCAACTAAGCCAACTAAGGGAGTCGTTATTAGTACCCCAACTACTATTCTCCCCCTGACTCCCAAGGTGGCTATCATAGAAAAATTCAAATTCCAAAAAATTACAGTTCATTGTGGTTATAATTTTTTTGGTAGCAGTATCAAAACACCGATACCCCTTTTGATTTATCCCATAACCTACAAAAACACACTTAGTGGCACAAGGTGACAACTTTGTTCTTTCGTGTTTGGGAATATGTACAAACACAGAACATCCAAAGACTTTCGGAGGTAGGCTAAGGGATTCTGGTATTTTGGCTTGTTGGGCTAGGATGTCAAGAGGGGTTTTCATGTGAAGAATTTTAGTGGGAAGTCTATTGATTAAATAGACGGCAGTTCCTATAGCTTCAGGCCAGAGAAAGGTAGGTACTTTAGAATCAATCATGAGAGCTCAGGTTATTTCTAAAATGATTCGATTCTTTCGTTCAGCTACCCCATTTTGTTCAGGTGTATATGCACATGAAGTTTGGTGTACTAATCCCCTTTCTCTACAGAAGTCAGTCATGGTATTATTCATAAACTCCCTACCATTATCCGAACGAAGGATTTTTATTGTGGTTTGAAACTGTGTTTGGATCATTTTGAAAAAATAGGTAAACTTTTCAAAAACCTCAGATTTATGTCGTAGAAAATAAATCCATGTCATCCTAGTGCAGTCATCTATGAAGGTAACGAAATATTTTAGTCCATTCCCCCCAATAACCGGTGCAGGACCCCAGACATCGGCATGCACTAAATGAAACATAAATTTCAAACGAGTATTTGAAGGTTTAAAAGTCTGTCTATGGCTCTTTGCCAAAACACAAGTCTCACAACAAAAGTGTTTAGGAATTGTAAAGTTCGGAAAAAGAAGTTTAAAATAACCCGGGGATGGGTGTCCTAATCTTCGGTGCCACAACCATGCCTCTTCCTTTGAAGATCCTTGAGCCAGCATTGCACTACCATGTTGGATCCTCCCATCTACATAGTAGAGACCTCGTTCCTCAGTGCCACGCCCAATGATCCTCTTTGTCCGAATATCCTGTAAGATACAAAAATGTGGATAGATGAGAAGAGTGCATTTCAATTCCTTAGTCACATGACTCACTGATAGCAATTTCTGTGATATACCGGGAACAAACAAACAATTCGAGAGTTTCAAGTGTGGAGAAATTTCGATAGTTCCGGTACCAAGAACCGCAATCAATTCCCCATTTGCTGTTCTAATGTGTGTCTTTGTGACTCTACTCATCTCACAGAAATCAGATAAATCAGGGGACATAGTATCAGTTGCCCCACAATCAAAAATCCAGCCTCTTTCATGTATTCTCCTTTCATTTTTAACGCTTAAAGCCTCAGAAATATTGGATAAGCATGCAAAACTATTACGGGACTCAAAAAATGAGGCTGAATAAGTTTGGGGCAGATTAGTAATTTTCGGGAAGTTTTGGGGCAGTTTTGTAAATTCAAAAAATATAGGGGGTAAATTTGCAGATGCAGAAAGTATGGGGGGCAAATTATAATAATCATTAAGGTTAGGGTTTGGTATAAAACCAAACCCTTTACCTCCGCCTCTTTCCCCATTTGAGATGGGTGCAGCTCCAGTTGGTTCCCGACCTCTGTCGCCGGCACCGTCGTTGACTCGTCTCTCCACGAAATTTCCCTCCCCCTGCGGGAGGTTCCCCATGTATCCTCCTCCTTGGCTGTTGCTGCCGCTGCCTCCGGTGGTTGATGGTGGTGGTTCTCTCTGTTCCGCCATGGCTGTCCCTACAGCGAGCTTTGCTTGTGGTCGAGCCTTCTTCTCGTCCCACCATTCTGGGTATCCCACCTTTAGAAAACATGTTTCTCTTGTGTGTTTGTTCTTGCCACAATGAGAGCACCAGAGGTGGCTCTTATCCTCCTTGCCGCCGCCGGTGGGTTTGTGTGTGGCCGTCCTGGATGGAGGTGGGTGGGTTCCTCGGCCGCCTCTATTCGTCTGAGTCCGATAGCCATGCCCGACTTCGCCCGATGATGAGTCTCCGGCTAGATCTGCGAAGGGTGAGCCAGACGTCGGTGGCATGACCCTGCGTCGAGTCGCTTCCCGTCTGACCCATCCGTAGGCTGCCTCGACTGAGGGCAACGGGGATTCTTTCAGTATATCCCGGCGGATGGCGTCGTACTCCTCGCTCAGTCCGGACAGAAATCGGAACAGCCTCCTTGTATTGGTGTGTTCTCTCCATTGCTTGATTCCCTTGTCACAGCAGGCTATGGGATCTTGTTGGCATCTGTCGATGCTGATCCACAATCCATTTATTTTCCTGAAATAAGTTTCAAGATCTTGATTTCCTTGTATAATCTTTGCTGCTTTTTCTTCTAGATCATACACCAAGTACGGATCGGCCTTGCTCTCGAATGTTATAGCAAGGTTGTCCCACAAAGCTTTTGCGGTTTGGTGATGAGCAAAATCTGCAATTAGTTCATCCTTCATGTTATCGATAATCCAGGAGAAGACTATGAGATCAGTCTCCTCCCAGTCCCGATATCCCTTGCTCGTCGTCGCCGGTGGTTCATCCCGAATATGAGAGGAAGCTCTCCTGCTTCCAATCGCGACTTTCATAAGCCGTGACCATATCGGGTAGTTTCTGCCATCGAGTTTGAACGTCACTGTGACGTTCTTGCTTGTTTTTAATTCTTTACTGGATTTTTCATCCTTCTCAGAATCAGACATTGTATAGGTAAGTATTATGGGGCGATGATGAATTTTTTCTGAGCCCTAGGCTCTGATGCCATGAAGAAGATGAAGAAGATTCAATATTTGTTATATATTTTGCTAATAGGTCGAGTACATCATTTATAGGGATACAATTCATCCCTATATGGAAATACAATCAATCTATCAATCTAAGATATTTCTAATATCAATTAGAATATTTTCTTCCTTAATCTTCGTTCTTTCCAACAGAAGTTACTCGATTGACGCATCTAATAGGGCTCGAACAGATCTGAATAGAGCCATATAGATTTTGTTCGAGCCCGACGGGGTTTCCAGAAGTTGTGCAGAAACGGCAATACATGGTTCTCCTCTTCTCTGCCGCAATCGATCTTTCCTTAGACATTATGGCGTGCGTAGTCGACGACGAGAAGGGTGGCGCTAATGGTGGTCGACGGTGAGATGGGCGGCGCGGTGGTTTTCTCCATTGATTGGGTACGACGGTGGGTATATCGGGCAAAGCAACCGCCAGAGAAGGTGGCTCGTTCAATAAACACGACGGCTCGATCGATGGTAACATAGGCATGGACGCCGGCGGCTCGATTTCCCGATCGACGGCGGCGGATGTGGCCTTGATTTGAAGATTGCGCATAACGAATTTCAGAAATTGAAGAAGCAGTTTCCGTAATTTGTGTATATAGAATATTAAATATTTAAGCAATAAGGGTAATTTTGTCTCAATGCATTGAAAATGGCTAGAATTTATATATTTTTATGTTAGTGGCTACTTTTTAATTTTCACTAAAATATATAGTTATTCTGAATTCTGCCTCTTAACTTTATATGAAAAGAATGTTTAACATCTTAATAACCGGAGAAAAAAAGAATGTAAGAAAGAAAAAGAAAAAAAGATATTACTAGTTCTTCAACATAGGATAATAAGACTTAGGTTATGTTTGGTTAAAAGTTAGGATTGAGTAGGATTAGTAAACTCGAGATTATTAGTATGAATAAGAAGTGAGATAAGTTATCTAGATTAGTGTTTGGTACGCAAGATTAAAAAGTAAGATAAGTTAAATAAGTGTTTGGTACAAAGACAAAACTCAAGATTAAATTAGAAATTTACAAAAGTAATCTTACATATTTATGACTATGACAAAAATATCCCATGAATACAAAACCTAAACTTTCCTATTTTTCTAAACTATTTTCTTTTTCGTGTTTTGTAATCCCATTTTTTTAATTAATATTGTGTAATCTAATTTGATTTTTTATTTAGAAACATTCGCCAATCTCTATTACATCTCAAGAACTCGAGAGGTATCAAATAAAAAACGAAGATAGCCTTGATCAATCGATAATTTTAAATACAATACCCTTGTGTCAAGACACTGAAAAAGTGCTATATAAGTCAACAAACTATAACAAAATCAACACACAATTGCATCTAATCTAGTGAACAAGAATATTCATAGTCTATCAATTTGATCATAGTTGAAGGAACTTTGTAGACGTTGCTCTGGAAGTCTTCGAATTGATTTGGGAACTCCTTGGATGTGAAGATTAGCATATCAGAAGCAGCCATAAGCTGAGGGCCTGAATTCAACGACTTATGTGCCTGGGATTAAGCAAACCAACAACCAAGTTAAACACAATGAAAACAAGAATAACAGCAAAGCACAACACAATTCAATAAAATTCAACCAAAAAAAAAAGAAAAAAGAAAGAAAGAAGATAGTATGGCAGAATTTACAAAAACCTCCTTACAAAAACACTTCTGGGTATAGATACTTTCGTTAGTAGTAGCTATAAAATTGATTTTTCTGAGTAATAAAACTAATCCACATCTCAATCATGATCTATAACTAAATACCATTAATAATAAGGTTACCCCAGACCCTGTTGGAAAAAAGAATACATGCATTATGAAAAAAAAGAATAACATGCTTATCTTCTCATCACATTCATGATAGTATCCAACATGATCTTTCCCCGCATAGAAATTTATAACCTGTAAAATATACACAAGTAAAAAACCATCTAAGCAAAATAAAACAACTAAAAATAGTATCAAAACTCAAGGAAAAACCTTACAGGTTCATATAAGTCAATCCTTAGACCTCCAAACTTGATACAATGCCCTTCCACAGTGAAACTAACCCTTCTTCCCTTCTCAGTTCGTGTTATTAGCAAGCAAATTAGCACCACTAATGACAAAGTTTCGGAATCAAATCAACTAGACATACGAGCAATATCAATTCTCAATGAAACTATAATTACCAAATATATCCAGAAATAGATAAATCAGCTCAAACACAAATATCCATCGTCAAATTCAAAGCCACTAATATCATGTTATTGGAAGGCAAATTAGCACACGATGATTGACAATGTTTCTAAATTGGACAAACAAATTTAAGAGCAACATCAATTGTCAATGAAATTTAAAATCGAAGACACCAAATCTCGCTAGATAGATAAATTAGCTGAAACACAAATTGGTTTCGCCACAACTAGGACTTAGAGTGTGATTGTCCGGTATATGAGACCAACAAGGCAACAATCAACAACTTATACAATCAAATCACCTAAGCTTAAGAGCGACATTAAACTTCAAGCAAAATCCCAAAATTACAGCCACCAAACTGAAAATAGAAAAATAATGTATCAAAATTTTATTTAAAAAAATAGCAAAATCCTCTTGGACCGAACAAGTCGATTGCTATAGAAATCAGCTCAACAACCTCGACATGCAAACTCAATTTGATCCACAAAACTCGCCAAAGTTCAAACATCGCCGCGAAAATTGTCACCACTCTTTTGCGTGCAAACAAAAAAATTGAAGCATGTAATAATTATTCCACAAAAAGAATTAGAGCAAATTAATACCTCGCCGAATCACATTGGAAAAAAAAAAAATATATACCAAACAAACAAACAAATAAAAATGGAGAAGGAATACCTCGGCGAAACAGCCGCAAAAGTTCCTTGGAATCGTTCAATTTAAGTAGAGATAAATCAGGTTCGTATTCGGTGGCTGCGAAATGGATTGTTCTTCCGACCACTTCTTCAATTTCTCAATTTTAATGGCCGCGAAATGAATTTTTGAGGGCTTGCGTTTTCAATTTTTGGAAAAATTGCAAGATGGAACAACCTCTTTGATTTTGTATCTGAAAAATGGGGAATGAGAGGGGTAAATGAGTAAAAGTATGAAACAATATGTGCTACTGTTGCGTCTGGAGTTTTTAACTTGGGTCTGGCCGAGTTACATTAACGGGAGAATACAGTGGAATAAGACCGGGCTGTCTTTTAAACACGGGTTCTGAAGATTATTTTTCTTGACTACCAAATGCAAAGATAAGCCTAGATTATTAATTTATCTTGGTTTATCTTGGCTATCTAACACAGCCTTAAGGGCTTATTTGGTAGGGGTGATGAGATAAGGAAAATAATTGGACTTGAATAGTGACAAGTGTGATTAAACTATGATAAGAGATGATAAGAAAAAGTGGGATAAGTGTTTAGTATGAACTAACAATTACTGTAGTATAATGATTACAAATTAAAATTACAACTTTAACTTTTCAAAATTTATAATTTCTGAAGCATCAAATCGAATCCAAAATGAAACAATAATTTCTGAAATTGAATCGAACAATAATTTCTAAAACCCAAATCCAAATTTCTGATAATTGAATCGAACAATAATCATCGGATTTCTTCTTCTCCGCCCTATTCAATTTCTTCTCCAAGCATTTTTCCCCTCCAAGCTCAGAAACCCATGAAGCAAAGTCAACGGCTCATATCTTTTGCTCGATGACTGTAATTGTTGGAACCCAATTGACGGTGGTGGAGAAACCCAATTGTTGGAACCCAATTGTTTGATTTATCACCACTCCAATAATCAAATCTCAATTATTATCATAAATCACTTCAACAAATCAATTCTATTGAATTATGCCTCTTTCTTCACCAGAACCCGTCGTCTTCATAATTCACCAGCCGCCGCCTTCTCCAATTTGATGCCCAATTGGCCGCCTTCACCAGCCTAACTCAGTCCCATGGCGTCGGCGTCGCCGTCGCCAGCTAATTTGCAACCCTCGTCTCTCCCCTTATCTCTATCGTCAATGATGCCGTCGGAGATCGGGAGGCGTACGGCCAGGTCGCCGGAGAGCAGTAGCATCGGCAGTAGCGTCGCCGTCGTGGAAGGAAAGGAGATGCTGGCAGCTGTGCACTGAGGAAAGGGAGAAAAGTGGAATTTTTCTTTTTCCTACAGTGGATCTAACGGGGGTAAAAGGTGAGATAGAAAAATGGGTTTTATTGAGGTTAAACAGTGTATTATATACGGGCCGGGAGTTAAATACGGGTCGGAGAGATAACGCAATCTTTGCTACCAAATACACGGTTTACTCGAGATAAGTCATGTTATCTCATGATAACATGGCTACCAAACACACCCTAAGTGCTCGTTTGGTAGCAAATCTATGATTAGAAAAAAATTATCATTTGAATAGTAACTCAAGATATAAAACTATGATAACATCAAGATTGAATTTTAAATATGAGTATGTGCTACTTGTTTGGTAGGAAAGATTAAAACATGATGAAGAAATAAAATTACTAAATTGTCCTCTAAAATTTCAAAATTACAAACCTTAATTTCTCCCCCAATTACACCTTCACCAATTCAAAATCAGAGAGGGTCAGCGGCGGCGCCGGCCGGAGAAGGGGGAGGCGGCACGCCGGCCGAGAGCGGAGGAGTGTGCGGAGGTGCGGGTGGGGGAGGCCAGAGGAGCGCGCAACGGCGCAGGGGGAGACTGTAGGAGCGCGACGGCAGCGCGGGCGGAGGCCAGACGACGGGGTAAGGGCAACGGGGTGAGGGCGGCGCGAGGAGAGCGGCGGCGGTGGAGAGGAGAGCGGCGGCGTGGGGAGGGCAGCAGGGTGAGGGAGGGGTGGAGAGCAATAGATAGTTGCAGCAAATAATTGGGGATGGAGGAGGCGCAGCAGGGGTGAAATTGGAAGTGAAATTGAAGTCTTTGTTACTGTACATCTGCGAAATCAAAACAAGGGGTAGACCCGATATATTTTCCTTCAGTACCAGTGATTCTGCCCGGGCCAAACAAAATTTCCCGGGCCCAATAGATTTTGTATCTTGTCTACCAAACATTAGATTAACCTAGATAATAGGGTTCTATCATGGGTTATCACCCCTACCAAACACATCCTAAGAGTCCCGACTCCTGCGGCTATAACTGCAGAGGTCATTGACCGTCGTTGCTCTGTTGTCGCTTTCAGCTGAAAAATAGAAGGCGAAGAAACAAAAATCATATGGAAATGAAATGAGGACTTAACAAAATTTCAAACTTTATATAGTGGGGGTTTGTTTGAACTGATTACGACGAAAGTTTTTCTATATTCAATTCCGACAAACAATTAACAGATTGAAAGTTTTTATCAACTTTGACACAACGGAGTCAACCCTTTGACTTCATTCCAATCTGGGTTCCCATTTCCTTTTTTCTCTGTTATTTATTCCAAATCAGAAACTTGTAATTAGATTCGAACATGGCGGAGTTGCTTCTCTCGATGATCCTCTGTTCGCTGCTTCATTCCTCCGCCTTTCTAAATACAGCAGTTGGAGCAGTTGATGATGGGAGGCTTTTTCCAAATCAAAAACTTGTTAATGGGAAGACTCTGATTTCTCAAAACCAAGTTTTCGAAATGGGTTTCTTCTCACCTGGGAAATCTTCGAACAGATTCATGGGAGTATGGTACAAGAACACACCAGAAGTTGTAGTCTGGGTTGCAAACAGAAACAACCCCATCTCCGCCTCACAAGCACCAGTTTTCATGATTTCCAAAAATGGAAATCTTGTCATCAGCAGTGGCAAAAGCGTTATCTGGTCGATGAATTCATCAAGAATGGCAACAAATCCAGTTTTACAGCTGCTGGATTCTGGAAACCTGGTTATTGAAGACAACACCAAGGAAGGCTACTTATGGGAGAGTTTTGATTATCCAACAGACACCTTCTTACCAGGAATGGCGCTGGTAGATGACGTGGATGGCGGCGTAGAGAGGTATCTGACTTCATGGAGAAATCCCGATGATCCTTCTCCCGGTGATTTTGTTATCAAGATCCATAACCATGGCTTGGCTGACTTAGTTGTTCTGAGAGGGGCAACGAAAAGATACAGACAAGGGCAGTGGAACGGTGTATATTTCGGGGGTGGTACACTCTTTCCTAATTCCATTTTAAACCCAGATATGGTTTTCAAACAAGAGAGGTTGATAGCCATTCGAGATCCCTACCAGAGCTCGCTTCTTTCAAGAATCACTTTAGATTCCTCAGGTACAATGGTGCGCCATCATATGAATGCCCGTAAAGACAAGTGGAATGTTGCTTACGCGTTTCCACGAGATGTGTGCGATGGATATGCTAGTTGTGGTCCTAACAGTATGTGCAGATCAGACAGGCCAATTCAATGCCAGTGTTTTAAGGGATTTGCCCCAAAGTCCCAAAAGGATTGGGACATTCTAGACTGGAGCAGTGGATGTGAGAGAATCACACCGTTGAATTGCGAGGGTGGAGATGGATTTGTAGAGGTTAGAGGTGTGAAGTATCCTGATATGTTGAGTTTCCGGCTTAATACGAGTATGAGCCTTGGTGAATGCAGAGAGGAGTGCCTAAAAAACTGCAACTGCACTGCATATGCTAATCCGTTCATCACTGATGGAGGCAGCGGCTGCTTGATGTGGTTTGGTGAACTCATCGATGCTCGAGAGCTTTCTGCAGTTGATGATAAACAGAACATCTATATCCGCGCTTCACTTTCTGAAATAGGTAACTCTTTTTATTAGAAAAGGCAAGAGTGTAACATGCTAAATTTAGTGTAACTTACTTCAAATGTAGAGGTCTTAACTGAATGAATTAAAGCATGAACTCTGTCCTCATTCTGGTGATTGTGCGTGTAGATCCAAACACAGGTTTGGGGGAGGAGGAGAAGGAGAACAGAAGGACTATGAAGTTAATACTGATATCAATTGCTTCTGGTGTTCTCGTCTCAGCCATCATCAATGGCGGCCTGCATTTTATGGCAAGACGAAAGAGTCGAGGTAACATCAAAACTTTTGTGGTGGACTGCTAAAAGATAATTTATTCAGGCTCAATCCGTAGATTGATTCCTTATTATTATTATTATTATTATTATTATTATTATTATTATTTAATTTCGCTTCATAGCAGTTAGAAGGAATAACGAAGATCCAGAATTACCTGTGATCAAAATGACAACAATTGTGCAAGCAACAAACAATTTCTGTAGGGAAAACATAATTGGAGTTGGAGGTTTCGGCCCTGTTTTCAAGGTAATATTTGTGCTAAATGGAAGTGCTGATGTTGAACAAAAACAACAATTTGATATCCCTACTTGAATACTAACTTGCATAAGCAGGGGAAGATGCCTTCAGGAGAAGAAATCGCCGTCAAAAGATTGTCCAGATCTTCACAACAGGGTATTGAAGAGTTCAGAAATGAAGTTATGGTGATTGCTAAACTTCAACATAGAAACCTCGTCAGACTTTTGGGGTGTTGCATTGAAGAAGAGGAAAGGATGCTGGTCTATGAATACCTATTGAACAAAAGCCTCGATTATTTTGTTTTTGGTACTCTCGCTCGCCTATGAATACATTCATCTTTTTTGCTTTTCTTGTAAAGTCCTGCAGCTATCATATTCACATGATGCTCAATCACTTGCAGATCAAAATCAACGAACGCTGTTAACATGGCCTAAGCGTTATGACATTATCATAGGAATCGCAAGGGGCCTGCTATATCTCCATCACGACTCCAGATTGAAGATTATTCATAGGGATCTCAAAACGAGCAATATCTTACTAGATGAAAATTTGACTCCAAAAATCTCAGATTTTGGCTTAGCAAGGATTTTTGAAGAAAATCAATCTCTTGCTAGAACTAAAAGAGTTGTTGGGACATAGTAAGTTTTCTTTCTATCATCAAATTCCTTCAATATCTTTCAGAGTGTCATTAAGATCAATAATTTGATGCAGCGGATACATGGCTCCAGAATATGCAATTGATGGGAAATTCTCGGAGAAATCAGACATCTTTAGTCTTGGAGTGGTTCTGCTGGAGATAATTAGTGGGGAGAAGAACAGAGGATACGGAGACTCCGATTGCTATCTTAACCTCTTGGGCCATGTATGTATACAGATACTTTGATGCCATTTTTGTTTATAATAATTATGTATAAAAAATTACCTGGTTATTATTATGGCAGGCATGGTTATAAGAATCAACTCAATAACTAACTGTAGTTAAATATACGAAACACTCACGTAGCTGGTTTTCGTAACCACAGGCATGGATGCTATGGCAGGAAGATAAGATTCTAGAGTTGATGGACGAATGCTTGAAGGATACATTCGTCGAGTCTCAAGTGAAGAGATGCATGCAGGTGGGGTTATTATGCGTTCAGAAATTCGCAGAAGATAGGCCAACCATGTCATCAGTTGTTTCAATGTTAGGAACAGACGGAGTAACTTTGCCCGAACCGAAAGAGCCCGGTTTTTTTATGGAAAGAAGTTGCAGGCCTGTGAGAAGTAGTACATTACCATATATGTCAGAGAATGAAACAATCACCGTCACTGACTTGGAAGCCAGATGAGGTTAATAGGGGTAATCTCTCTGTCTCTTCATATCGAAATTTCGACTGAGAATGAGAATGAGGGAATTAGAATCGTTGCTCTCTAGATCACGGATGGATTTGCATAGGCTAATTGTTGGTAAAGTTTGATAAAACGGTTAGAATCTCATGATTTTAGTCATAGCTGTTCTTGATGTATACAAGTAGAAAATAATTTATTCTGTGAATATATAAACCAATAAAATAATTTTTTTTTTTAATTTTTACTGAATCTCGAGTGAAGAGATGACTTGTTGCTGATTAGTTCTTCTTATTGCAATCCAAATGGTGAAAGAAACAAACACCAATGTGGAATGAGAAAAGACTTTATTTAGTGAGCAGGTCGTTGGTGTTTAATTGTCAATGGCGGGAATTTTAATTTCTACACACCAATTTCAACCTTTGACTATTATATTCTTTCCATAATTATTATTTTCACTCTACAATCAACAAGAGCGATGATCAGTTACTTGCACTGTACACGTAATCAGATTTCAGCATGGCGCAGTTCCTTTTCTCCTTTCTGAGTTTAGTAGTTGATGATCACATGCTTTTTCCAAATCAAACTCTCGTTAATAACGGGCAGACTCTGGTTTCTCAAAACCAAGTTTTCGAAATGGGCTTCTTCTTACAGATTCATGGGGATATGGTACAAGAACACACCAGGAGTTGTAGTCTGGGTTGCAAACAGAAACAATCCCATCACTGAAAAACAAGCACCGGTTTTCATGGTTTCCAGAAATGGAAATCTTGTCATAACCAGTGGAAAAAGCATAATCTGGTCGGTGAATTCATCGGTGGTGGCAGCAAGTCCAGTTTTACAGCTGCTGATTTCCGGAAACCTGGTTATTGTAGATAATTACAACACTACTTATATATGGCAGAGTTTTCATTACCCAACTGATACCTTGTTACCAGGAATGGAGATGGTGGATGACGTGGAACGTGGTGTAGAGAGGTATCTGACTTCATGGAGAAATTCCGACGATCCTTCAACTGGTGATTTTGTTATCAAGATCCATAACCATGGCTTGGCCGACTAGGTTGTTCTGAGAGGGGCAACGAAAAGGCACCGGCAAGGGCAGTGGAACGGGGTGTATTTCGGGGGCGCTGCCCTCATTCCGGCTTCCATTTACAATCCGGAGTTGGTTTTCAAGCAAGAGAGGTTGGTATCCCTTCGAGATCCCTACCAAAGCTCACTTCTAACAAAGATCACTTTGGATTCATCCGATGCTATCGTGCGCCACCATATGAATACCCGAAGAGAAAAGTGGAATCTTGTTTTCACGTTCCCTCGAGATGCATGTGATGAATATGGTAGCTGTGCACCTAACAGTATGTGCAGATCAGACAGGCCGATTCAATGCCGGTGTTTGGAGGGATTTGCCCCCAAGTTCCGAAAGGATTGGGACATTCTGGACTGGAGCTGTTAGGGAGCAGAGTGGAGAGGGTTGAATCGCCGGGAACGGGTGCCTTGCGGCCTGGTTATTATTTATTATTGTTTATATTTATTTGTTAGTAGTCGGTTTATTATTAGATAAGGGTTGTTTAAGTTTAATTATGGTAGGATTCTCATAGCATTAGTATAAAGATTGTTATCTAGGGTTTTTGAGAATTATTATTGAAGAATCGTGAATTTGAGCCCTAGGCTGAACGACTTTGCCGTGTGGTGTTCTTTTCTTTCTGTTCTTATTTTTTTGCTCCTAACAATTGATCTGACCTGCCGGATCCCGTTCCCACCGACATGATGACGCGCACAACCGAAGAACGATTGGACAAGCTTGAAGCCAATCAATCTGAGATGAAGAAATTGCTGAAGGAGATTACAGCGACTTTGACGGTGATTTTGAAAACGATCGAGAAGCTGCCTGTGATTGGAGATGCGACGGGGAACAAACAGCCCATGAATCCCCTGCCTGCAGCGACGGGCACAGTGCAGCTGCCGCCCTTTAGCGGTGCTGATCCGATTGGCTAGCTGGCCCGTGCCAACCAGCAATTTAAACTTCATGACGTGATCCCTGAGGTGAAGGTGCAGGTTGCGGTGGTGGCCATGGAGGAAGCAGCGCTATTTTGGGTAACCTGGTTGCCATCACGCAATCCAATAATAACATGGGAGGAATTTTCGCAGGCCCTGGTACCCGCGTTTTGATACACGATTCAAGGGTAGTTCCTTCGAATGTCTTAGTGACGTGAAACAATCGGGATCGGTGGAAGATTATGTCAATCCTTTTATCCAGTTAGCCAGCCAGGTGCTCAGGTTGACTGATGAACATTACATGGGATATTTCATAAAGGATTTGAAGGAGTCGATCAGGAGCTTGATGCGCCTCCTGCGACCTAGTGACTTGGAGACAACGATGGAGTTGTCAAGGGTTGTTGAGGATAATTTCTTTGTGCAGTCTGGAGGACGTTCGTTTTGAAGTTTTAGTAGTCTTGTGCAATGATCAAACACTTTATGTCGATCTGTAGCAGCAGCTAGCGAAAACCATGGGAGTTCAGCCAAGAATTTCCTAAAGCCTTCGGACCGCCCACCAGACGCACGATCGCGATTCACCCACCTTTCGCCTCAAGATTTTGTGGACCTGAGGGCAAAGGGGTTGTGTTTTCGTTGCAAGAATCCGGATAAAATAGGGAAGTTTGGAATTCAGCTGGGAGATGATCGCCGACAAGAATTGGAGGGAGTTTGTAAAGGAACGGCGTTGTCACTACCTGAATGTGAGGTGGTGGCGGACTGTTTTGTGTATGCTCTCGGTGATATCATATTGGGAGACATGCGAATTAATTTGGAGTCGATGACGATGAAGTTTGTTTGGAAATTAACTTCTGTTGAGCTATGTGGGGGCCCGACTCTCTGCCATTAGATAGAGCCGTTTCAGCAGCAGTTTTCAGACTTCAACCTTGAGGACAAGGTTGTTTCGAAGGGGGAAGAAGTTGTTAGGGAATAGAGTGGAGAGGGTTGAATCGCCAGGAACAGGCTTAGGCCTTGCGGCCTGGTTATTATTTATTATCGTTTATATTTATTTGTTAGTAGTCGTTTATTATTAGATAAGGGTTGTTTAAGTTTAATTATGGTAGAAGTTTAATTACGGTAGGATTCTCACAACATTAGTATAAAGATTGTTATCTAGGGTTTTTGAGAATTATTATTGAAGAATCGTGAATTTGAGCCCTAGGCTGAATGGCTTTGCGGTGTGGTGTTCTTTTCTTTATGTTCTTATTTTTCTGCTCCTAACAATTGAATAAATATAAACAATAATAAATAATAACCAGGCTGCAAGGCCTAAGCCCGTTCCCGGTGATTCAACCCCCTCCACTCTGCTCCCTAACAGGAGCAGTGGATGTGAAAGAATCACACCGTTGAATTGCTAGATCTACTTTTGCTTTGAAATTTTTTGGATATTGTTGAAATTTGCGTCTTTTTTTTTTTTTTTTTTTGCTTTTTGATTATTTTATTTTGAATAATTTTGGATCTATGGTTTGCTCTGTTCGATTTATGGATTTTGCTGCAATATATGTTAGATATTGCTTTGGATTCATGGATTGTTCTTTTAGATTTGTGTTAGATTTCTGCATTTATTGGTGAAATATATACGATTTATTTTCTACTTGATTTTCACACATGTTTTGGAAAAAATGTCAGCACTATTGGTACTATTAATGTCCAAATAGAGCCAATAGTAAATTATGCAATTGGCTCTATGGGCTCTATTTGAGCATCAATAGAGCCAATATTGCCAAGGTCGAAAAAAAAATCGTAAAATAAAACGTCATAAAAAATTCGAAAAATTTGGGTTGCTGAACTGGATCTAATGGGGCTATTTAATTCAAATAGACCCATTAGACCCAATTCAGATTTATGATTTTATGGTTTCCTTTTGATTTTATACAATTAGAATTCGAATAATGCAAATCATGGTATGAACTGCTTTCTTGGATTTTGATTATAGACTGGATTGATTGCGCATAATTGGTTCTAATGGGTCTATTTTTTACGAATAGTCCCATTAGACCCAATTCAGATTTAGAGTTTAATGCTTTCATTTATTTCTTTTGGATTCTGATTTTATGAGTTTGTTTGAATTATCATTAGGTCAAATGGGATTATAAAAGACTGTTGTCAATATTCTGAAAAGAAAAAATCTGAAACAATTGGATCTATATGTACTATTAGTGTAGAGCCAATAGAGCCAAAATCGAAAAAAACAAACAAAATAAAACGTTTGAAAAAATTTGAAATAATTGGATCTATTGGTACTATTAGTGTCAACAGAGTCAATAGAGCCAAAATCTGAAACAAAAAAAAAAAAAAAAAAAAAACATAAAATAAAATTTCTGAAATTTTTTTAAAAAAAAAATCGAAAAAGAAATTACAAATAAAAAAAGGATGACTATAATTTGAGTAAGTTATATGTTGGTGGACATAATTTGAGTTCCACTAACTTAAATGACTATTTCAATTTTTCTCGTGTAGTGTAACATGCAAAATTTAGAGGCCTTGATTTAATGAATTAAATCATGAACCCTGCCCTCATCTGGTGATTTTGCATGTAGTAATAACATAGGTTCGGAGGAGGTGGAGGAGAAGAAGACGGAGAAGAAAAGGACTATGAAGTATTGAAGTTGATACATACTGATATCAATTGCTTCTGGTGTTCTAGTCTCGGCCATCATCAATGGAGGTCTGCATTTCATGGCGAGACGAAAGAGTCAAGGTAACATCAAAACTTCTGTAGTGGACTGCCAAAAGATAGCTTGTTCATGCTCTTTTTTTATTTATTTATTTATTTTTAAAATTTCGCTTCGTAGCAGTTAAGAGAAACAACAAAGATCTAGAATTACCACTGATCACAATGGCAACAATTGTGCAAGCAACTAACAATTTCTGTAAGGAAAACATAATTGGAGTTGGAGGTTTTGGCCCTGTTTTCAAGATAATATTTTTCCTAAATGGAAGTGTTGAAGTTAAACAAAAACAACACTTCAACATCCTCATTTGTATACTAAATTTGCATAAGCAGGGGAAGATGCCTTCAGGAGAAGAAATCGCGGTTAAAAGATTGTCGAGATCTTCAAGGCAGGGCATTGAAGAGTTCAGAAATGAAATGCTGATTGCTAAACTTCAACATAGAAACCTTGTTAGACTTTTGGGGTGTTGCATAGAAGAAGAGCAAAGGATGCTGGTCTATGAATACCTAGAGAATAAAAGCCTCGATTATTTTGTTTTTGGTACTCACATCTATGAATACCTTCATCTTTTTGCTTTTCTTGTAAGATCCCACACTTGTATCCTGCCTGATATCATATTCACATTGTGCTCTATCATCTGCAGATCAAAATCGAAGAACTTTACTGACATGGCCTAAGTGTTATGACATTATCCTTGGAATTGCAAGGGGCCTGCTATACCTTCATCACGATTCCAGATTGAAGATTATTCATAGGGATCTAAAAACGAGCAATATCTTACTAGACGAAAATTTAAATCCAAAAATCTCAGATTTCGGCTTAGGAAGGATTTTTGAAGAGGATCGGTCTCTTGCTAGAACTAAAAGAGTTATCGGGACATAGTAAGTTTTCTTTCTATCATCAAATCATCTTAATATCTTACTACATTGCATTGACCTTAACATCATTGATAGATGCAGCGGATACATGGCTCCGGAATATGCAATAGATGGGAAATTCTCAGTGAAATCTGACATCTTCAGTCTTGGAGTGGTTTTGCTGGAGATAATTAGCGGGGAGAAGAACAGAGGATATGGAAACTCCGATTGCTACCTTAACCTCTTGGGCAATGTATGCAAATATTTTGATGCCATTTTCATTTATAAGAATCATGTCAAAAAAAAAATAAAAAAAATTACATGGTTATTATTATGGCAGGCATGGTTGCTGTGGAAAGAAAACAACATCCTTGAGTTGATGGATGAATGTTTGAGTAGCACATACACGGAGTCTCAAGTGAAGAGATGTTTGCACGTCGGGTTATTATGCGTTCAGAAATTCGCAGAAGATAGGCCAAGTATGCCATCATTGGTTTCAATGTTAGGAAGTGATGAAGCTACTTTGCCAGAACCAAAAGAGCCAGGATTTTTCATGGAAAGAAGTTGCAGCACTGTGAGAAGTAGTACATCACCATGTTTTATGTCTGATAATGAAAGCATCACCATCACTGACTTGGAAGCTAGATGAGGTCAGTAGGGAATTTCAGATAGAATTTGAGTTCCATTCATTTGATTCCATAGTGATTCTTTAGATTTAGGATGGAAATAGGCTAGTTGTTTGGTAAAGACTGTAATGAAGGTTAAGATCTAATTTTCTGAGAATTTATGTACTAATAAAAATTAAATGTTTTATATAATTACAGCAGCCACTGTGTAGACTGTGGCAGCAACTTATTCCCTAGTATAGACAATATATAAACATGAAAACATCAAAGAACTTTTCCCATCAGAGCTCAGGAGAAACATGTGCTTCATATAACATAAATTTTTCCCACCAGTATATGACTGAGTATTTGACTGATTCAACTTTTTATTGTAAGTTTAATGGAATTGTCAAAAACTTTATTGTTGGGAGTTTTTCTATATTCAAGTCCTAAAAACGTTTTACCAATTTCAGTTTTTCCAGAATTCATGACGTTCAACCTTTGACTTTGTTCCAACCTTGGTTTCCATAATAGCTTGTCTGTTGTCATTCTCTACAATCAAGAGCGATCAGCAGAACTATTGCTGGACCTACCTAATCAGATTTTAACATGGCGCAGTTATACTTCTCTATAATCCTATGCTCCCTGCTTCACTCCTCCGCCTTTCTAAATTCAGCACTTGGTGCAGTTGATAATGGCAGACTTTTTCCAAATCAAACTCTTGTTCCTGGGAAGGCTCTGGTTTCTCAAAACCAAGTTTTCGAAATGGGTTTCTTCTCACCTGGGAAATCTTCGAACAGATTCATGGGAGTATGGTACAAGAACACACCAGAAGTTGTAGTCTGGGTTGCAAACAGAAACAACCCCATCTCCGCCTCACAAGCACCAGTTTTCATGATTTCCAAAAATGGAAATCTTGTCATCAGCAGTGGCAAAAGCGTTATCTGGTCGATGAATTCATCAAGAATGGCAACAAATCCAGTTTTGCAGCTGCTGGATTCTGGAAACCTGGTTCTTGAAGACAACACCAAGGAAGGCTACTTATGGGAGAGTTTTGATTATCCAACAGACACCTTCTTACCAGGAATGGCGCTGGTAGATGACGTGGATGGCGGCGTAGAGAGGTATCTGACTTCATGGAGAAATCCCGATGATCCTTCTCCCAGTGATTTTGTTATCAAGATCCATAACCATGGCTTGCCTGACTTAGTTGTTCTAAGAGGGGCAACGACAAGATACAGACAAGGGCAGTGGAACGGTGTATATTTTGGGGGTGGTACACACTTTCCTAATTCCATTTTCTACCCAGATATGGTTTTCAAACAAGAGAGGTTGATAGCCATTCGAGATCCCTACCAGAGCTCGCTTATTACAAGAATCACTTTAGATTCTTCAGGTACAATGGTGCGCCATCATATGAATGCCCAAAAGGGCAAGTGGAATGTCGTCACCACTTTTCCACGAGATTCATGCGATGAATATGCTACTTGTGGACCTAACAGCATGTGCACATCAGAAAGGCCAATTCAATGCCAGTGTTTGAAGGGATTTGCCCCGAAGTCCCAAAAGGATTGGGACATTCTATACTGGAGCAGTGGATGTGAAAGAATCACACCATTGAATTGCCATGGTGGAGATGGATTTCTACAGATTAGAGGGGTGAAGTATCCTGATATGTTGAGTTTCCGGCTTAATACAAGTATGAGCCTTGGTGAATGCAGAGAGGTGTGCCTAAAAAACTGCAACTGCACTGCGTATGCTAATCCGTTCATCACTGATGGAGGCAGCGGCTGCTTTATGTGGTTTGGTGAACTCATTGATGCTCGAGAGCTTTCTGCAGTTGATGATAAACAGAACATCTATATCCGCACTTCACTTTCTGAAATAGGTAACTCTTTTTATTAGAAAAGGCAAGAGTGTAACATGCTAAATTTAGTGTAACTTACTTCAAATGTAGAGGTCTTAACTGAATGAATTAAAGCATGAACTCTGTCCTCATTCTGGTGATTGTGCGTGTAGATCCAAACACAGGTTTGGGGGAGGAGGAGAAGGAGAACAGAAGGACTATGAAGTTAATACTGATATCAATTGCTTCTGGTGTTCTCGTCTCAGCCATCATCAATGGCGGCCTGCATTTTATGGCAAGACGAAAGAGTCGAGGTAACATCAAAACTTTTGTGGTGGACTGCTAAAAGATAATTTATTCAGGCTCAATCCGTAGATTGATTCCTTATTATTATTATTATTATTATTATTATTATTTAATTTCGCTTCATAGCAGTTAGAAGGAATAACGAAGATCCAGAATTACCTGTGATCAAAATGACAACAATTGTGCAAGCAACAAACAATTTCTGTAGGGAAAACATAATTGGAGTTGGAGGTTTCGGCCCTGTTTTCAAGGTAATATTTGTGCTAAATGGAAGTGCTGATGTTGAACAAAAACAACAATTTGATATCCCTACTTGAATACTAACTTGCATAAGCAGGGGAAGATGCCTTCAGGAGAAGAAATCGCCGTCAAAAGATTGTCCAGATCTTCACAACAGGGATTCGAAGAATTCAGAAATGAAGTTATGGTGATTGCTAAACTTCAACATAGAAACCTCATCAGACTTTTGGGGTGTTGCATTGAAGAAGAGGAAAGGATGCTGGTCTATGAATACCTACAGAATAAAAGCCTCGATTATTTTGTTTTTGGTACTCTCGCTCGCCTATGAATACATTCATCTTTTTTGCTTTTCTTGTAAAGTCCTGCAGCTATCATATTCACATGATGCTCAATCACTTGCAGATCAAAACCAACGAACGCTGTTAACATGGCCTAAGCGTTATGACATTATCATAGGAATCGCAAGGGGCCTGCTATATCTCCATCACGACTCCAGATTGAAGATTATTCATAGGGATCTCAAAACGAGCAATATCTTACTAGACGAAAATTTGAATCCAAAAATCTCAGATTTCGGCTTAGCGAGGATTTTTGAAGAAAATCAATCTCTTGCTAGAACTAAAAGAGTTGTTGGGACATAGTAAGTTTTCTTTCTATCATCAAATTTCTTCAATATCTTTCACAGTGGCCTTAAGATCAATAATTTGATGCAGCGGATACATGGCTCCAGAATATGCAATTGATGGGAAATTCTCGGAGAAATCTGACATCTTTAGTCTTGGAGTGGTTTTGCTGGAGATAATTAGTGGGGAGAAGAACAGAGGATACGGAGACTCCGATTGCTATCATAACCTCTTGGGCCATGTATGTATACAGATACTTTGATGCCATTTTTGTTTATAATAATTATGTCAAATATTTACCTGGTTATTATTATGGCAGACATGGTTGCAATGGAAAAAGAACAACGTTCTAGAGTTGATGGATGAATGCTTGAATGATACATTTGTGGAATCTCAAGTGAAGAGATGCATGCAAGTGGGATTATTATGCGTTCAGAAATTTGCAGAAGATAGGCCAACCATGTCTTCAGTGGTTTCCATGTTAGGAATAGATGGAGCAACTTTGCCCGAACCGAAAGAGCCCGGTTTTTCATGGAAAGAAGTTGCAAGCCTGTGAGAAGTAGTACATTACGATATATGTCAGATAATGAAACAATCACTATCACTGACTTGGAAGCCAGATGAGGTTAATAGGGGTTGCCTCTCTGTCTCTTCATATTGAAATTTCCACTGAGAATGAGTGAATTTGAGTCCATTCATTTGGTAACCATATTTGTTCATCGACCTTCCACCTGCGTATTTGTCACTACATTTATTGATGTTTTGGGTTTAAGCACTGCATCTCCTGATCTTGTGAAAAAACCAGGAGGTTTGGCTGCCGGCAAAACGGCGTCGTTCCCAAGCATGGCTACGACTGCAGACATACTCGGCCTATCTTGTGGAAGCTCTTGAACGCATAAAAGTGCCACGTGGATCGATCTCCCTACTTCTGATTCATTGTAGCATGAACTTTTGCCATTACAATATTCACCTATTAGTTCCAAGTACCTCTCTTCTTTGTAAAGCATCCATGCCTGTGAATAATTTAATTTAATTAATTAATTTTCACACAAGTAATACTAGTTCGGATCTTCTATTGCCAAAACATGTGACATCTTCTATTGCCTTAATAGATTAACGATACATGGCAAAATCAATGATTTAGGATTTAAAATTTATATAAGGAAAATATATACTCTAACATTTGAAATTTTTAAACCTATAGGATTTGTCATGTGTGGTTAATCCAATAAAAGATATCACATATTTTGGCAATAGAGGATCCGTGACAAATAATATTGCTAATAAAGTACTCATACTATAAATCTTACATATCCAAGAAGGTTGAGGTTGTTGTCTCCGTGAGAAAATCCTCTAATTCTCTCGCCACTCGCGATCTCAAGCACTATCACGCCGAAGCTGTACACATCCGACTTCACAGAGTACAACCCATCTCCAGCATATTCTGGGGACATATACCCACTAGAAGGAGAAATTTGATTAAAATGCAAAGTTGCTTGTATATATATATATATTTTTTTTACTATGTATCATGAAATAAATATAGATAGTAACATACTATGTTCCCACTACGTGGCTCGTGCCAGCTCCAGTTTCATTCCCTCCAAAAGTTCTAGCTAGACCGAAGTCCGATATCTTGGGATTCATATCCGAATCCAGAAGTACATTGCTGGGTTTGAGGTCTCGATGGATAACCCGGAGGCGGGAATCTTGATGGAGATACATAATGCCACGGGCGATGCCATTGATAATGTTGAAGCGCATAGGCCATTCTAGTGATATGCTTTTTGTTGGATCTGCCAAACAACGCGTGCGTTTGATTTGTAAACTATCTATCTATCTATGTATCTGTCTGTCTAACATAATATCTATAAAAGTAGTCTAAACTAAGCATGCAATGCAAGTTGGGTGAAGAGAGTTAAAGGCTTACCAAATAGTATCAAGTCAAGACTCTTGTTCTTCATGTATTCATACACTAGCATCAACTGTTCTCCTTCAGTGCAGCATCCAAGAAGCTTCACTAGATTCCGGTGCTGGAGTTTGGAATAACATATTATCTCATTCTTGAACTCGTCTACTCCTTGACGTGAAGTTCTTGAAAGACATTTTACAGCGATTTCCTGCTCCTCTCCTAGCTGTCCCTACGCAAAAATAAAATAAAATTGCTACTTCCATAATTATTTTGACGAATAAAATTCTATTTGAACTTGAATTATATATTGAATTAACATGTATTATGAAAAAGTAGAGCTAAAAAATTGAGGCACTTTCTTGAATTAAGCAGAAGAGACTGAACTATGTGGAATTTGAAACTGACAGTAAATTAGTTTCTGATGCAATTTCTAATATGGTTAGTAACGAGTCTCAATTTGGTACTATTATCTCTAGTTGCCAACTTGTCATGCAGTCGAGTTTAAATTTTAGAGCGAGTCATGCTAGTCGTGTTGCTAATATGGTGGCTCATAATCTAGCTAGAATTTCTATGATCTTCTTCATGTTCCATGCATTTGTTCTTAAAATAAAGTTGAAACATTGTTCTGTCAAAAAAAAAAAAAAACATATGCAGTAATCTTTTAGGATATTGGGGATATGATACCTTATAAACAGGTCCAAAACCACCTTCTCCGAGCTTATTTTCGAAGGAGAAATTATGAGTGGCTTTAGTAATCGTGGATAAATCAAATAGTGGTAGATCTAGGTTCTTCAGACTTTGATCCACGTCCTTGTGTCTAAGACGGCCTGCGATCATGGCAAAATATTGGCGTAAATGTTAAATCTGGATCGGCACGAGTTTTAAGGATGATAGTATCACTTACCTGAGTTATAGAGTATTTTCTATTTTAGATAATAAGACATATTTGAGGGACACATATTTTCTCAAAAAAATAAATACAAAATCACTCTTATATTGAGGACGGATGGAGTATAATGCTTGCTAATTAATTGTAAATCAACTCATACGTATGGTTATATTACCTAGTACTGGAAGCAGACCATCCAGCTTCTTCCATTTCTGAGAACACAGCAACAGGCTCAGGCTTACCAGAGTTAATACAGTTGCAAGAGGTAACGTCACTATAAGTATTTCCCGGGATGATCCTGAACCTGGGGAATTATATTTTGGAACAATTAAAAAATATTTTTTTTTATCAAGAAAAATGGAACAATTGAAATATTATCTTCCATCTTAATTCACCCCCTCCATTTCTCTGGATAATTAATTATGTTAGGAGGGAAAAGAAAAGGAACAATTTATATATAACAGCAAACGAGATTACATGCGTTGCACGTAGATATATTTTTTTTATTAATTTTGAAAATTATATTCTTGAAAAATTGTGAAGATAAATAAGAGATGAAACAGAATTGTACTTGAAGTCAGAAAAGTTTATATAAATTTAATTTAATAAAAAAAATTACATTCAAAATTACATTTTTACCCTTAAAATAGATTTAGATTATGAGTATATTAGACAAAGCAAAAATTGTAAAAATTGACTCTTTTATAGTAGTAATAATAATAATAATAGATAATATATAGACCGATTTCTTTAAACTGGAAATCCCATCCACCTGAAAAACTAAAACATGTTACAGTCTAGCTTCCTATGTATTAGTAATATTTATTCGACAAAAGCATAGCGTAATTAGTGGAAATTATATATGTTGCATGATAATTTGTGAGGCTTCTAGAGTAAAATCTAGGTCCAAGAACAACAAAATATTGATTAAAAGATAACAAAACAGTAGATAAAAGAAGATCACATGATCAGATGAGAAATTCAACATATTAAGGATAATAATAAGGGAGATTGTAGAAGAAGAAGAAAAAAAAAAAAAGGACTTAATTGACAAAAGGTTTCATATTTAATGAAAACCAAGTAAAAATACTAATAAAAGAAATGAGGTAGTTGGCAAGAACAATATAATAACAAAATCAAGCCTTAAATCAAGCCTTGAAGTAAGGTCAAGATAGTGTTATTAACAAATTAAATCTTTTGAAAGAATGAATGAATTACTCACCTAATGTTAGAGAAGACGTCATCTTAGTACAACTACAAAGAAAGAAAGAAAGAAAGAAAGAAAGAAATAAAGAAAGAAAATTGGTTATACCTAACTCAGATTTAGCCATTCTGATGAAGATATCTTGACCAGGAGAAATCTCTCTCATGTCAACAAGATCACCATACCAAAGTAGGCACCCATCTCCACTCCCACCTCTACTGATATCAAGACTTGTGTAGGCCATACAAGAGCAATTTCTCAAGCATTCTAACTTACATTCTTCAAGGCTCTTACTCTTGTTGTACCGCGAACTCTGAGTATCTGGCAATTTAATCCCAGAGTACTTTACAAATCCGTCTCCCTTGTCACATTCCAATGCCTTCCTACGAACACACCCACTCGAAGAATCCTGAGGATCTCTCTGCTTGAACTTATCCAAGCACTCACAAGTCGGGTAGTTTCTAATATTACAACTACCATAAGGGCCACATCCATTGTAGATATCACACTTATCTACCGGTACGGACAAAAAACCACCCCACTCTTTCGCCTTTTCGTCCCAAAACATCCTCTGATTGAAGCCAGTTTCGCTCAAAGTTATCCTCGTGATCACCGAAACATCAACAACATCATAGTGATAGTACACCTCTTCCTCATTCATGACCATATCGAAAGCGAAAATGGGGTTCTTGAGCAAAGTAGGCATCCCACTAAATCCCTTACCATTCCATGGCCCTGTTCTGAATGTTACAGCACCACCCTTTCTTAATTCATTCTGTGGGTAACCAGTGGGGTCACAGTGATGTGTATAATCCCCGGAGGCCGGGTTCCCGGCCTTTTTCCTCGAAGTCATGTACACTTCGAGGCCGGTTTTGAAGTTCCTGCCTAGCTTCATCCCGGATAAGAAGGTGTCAGCCGGGTAATCGAAGCTCTGCCACAGGAAATTCCGATCATCGGTATTATTTGCATCTCTCACTACAAGATTTCCTGAGTCTAGTAACGTTGCTACTGGATTCTTCACGCTTGTTGAAGAATTTGTAGACCATGTACTGTAGTTAGAAGAGTTTACAAGGAGGAGGATCCCGGGGTGAACGACTTTGAGCGCACCGGATTTGTCGGTGAGTGGGGTGTCTCTGTTGGCAGTCCATACCACGGTTCTTGGTGTTATGGTTTTGTACCATATCCCGACATAGCGATGGGTGGAGTTGTCGTCGGAGCTGAAGAACCCTAGCTCGAAGATCCCGGAAGGAGAGATGATGGTGTCGCCGTTGTCTCTGAGTATTTGAGAAGTATTTAGGGTGCTCTGTGCGTGAGTGAAGAAGAAGAAGAAGAAGAAGAAGGAGGAGTTGTTGGTTAGAAAAAGACAAGAAATGATGTATTTTGTGCGCATGATGGTGGTATCCATTGTTTTCTCGATCGATCTGGTTAATTAAATTACTGGCCTGGGATGCATGCTGGCCACGCATTGACGCATATATATATATATATATATATACATATATATATATATATAGAAGGGTTCGTGTGCAATGAAAATAATGCCTAAAGCTATACAAATCATGTTTAAGTATGTATAAAATTATGCTTATGACAAAGACTAAAACTTGTGTCAGCCGGAGGCACCGTGCGGCCGGGCCCAAAGTGTCAATCTTTATATAGAAAAGTGTCAATCTATATGAATAAAAGTGTCAATGTTTAACATAATTATTTTACGAATAAAATGACAATTTTTAAAAGTGTCAATCTTTATACAGAAAAGTGCCGATCTATATGAATAAAAGTGTCATTGTTTTAGCCCGGCCACACGGTGTCTCCGGCTGACCCAAGTGAGTCCCTATGACAAAATGGTGCTTATGACTATACAAATTTATTCTCATTTCTCAAACCATAATTTATTTCTGTATGAACCAATATATATATATATATATATATATATATATATATATATATATATATATATATAGTGGAGAAATCACGTACAAAAGACATGTTCCGTAAGAAATGAGAAATGATCTGAACCATTAATTCTAGTATGATCTATGATCAAGATTGATTGGTGCATTATGATTATACTAAAAATGCATTATGATGACCGATGCATTATGCTTATATAGACAATGCATTATGATGCAAGATGCATTATAATTGTACATATCGTGCATTATACTTGTGCATAAGATGTATCATTTTTTATTTTTTACGAAAAATCTCTTTTGTACGGGATCTCATCCCTATATATATAGGGATGCATTATGGTGAAAACTAATTATTACGTGAAAACTGCAACCCATTATAAAATGTTGCATTATCATAATGATGCATTATATGCACAAAAATAATATAAAATAATATGCATAAAATGTTGCATTATCATAATGATGCATTATATGTACCAAAATAATATAAAATAATATATTTTATTATGCAACATTTTATGCTGGATTGTAGGTTTCACATAATAATTAGTTTTCATATGATCTAATATCTCTCTCTCTATATATATATATACACACTACAAGAAACTAGAGTTTTAGCTACTCATAATCAGCTACACATAATTAAGTGTGGTTAGTTTAGCCACACATGAGTAAAAAATATGTAGGTAAAAGTTTTGCTACACATAGTCAGCTACACATAAGTATGTGTACTTATTTTACCTACACATAGTAAAAAAATATGTGTAGGTAAAGCTTTAACTACACATAATCAGCTACACATAATTATGTGTGGTTAATTTAGCGACACATAATTAAAAGATGTGTAGGTAAATTTTAACTATACATAGCTACATATAATTATGTGTGGTTAATTTAGCGACACATAATTAAAAAAATGTGTAGGCGAATCAACCAGACTATAATCTTTAGTTGTTAACATTTATTACTGTAGCAAATACTACATTTTAGTGACATTTGCATTTGGATTTAATTATTTTTTTTTATTTATCATTTTCTTTGACAATTTTACTTAGTAATTAACATTTAATATGTATGATTAAAATACTTTAGCTATATTTATATTTTCACCTCAATAAATTATTATTTTTTTCTATCCAAACATATTTATTTCATAATATTTTTGTGCATACGTGGCGAGTTAATAAAAATATTAGTCACACATAATTAATTACCCGTTAGGTTAATTTTGAAAACATGTTCAATCGTATTTATATTTTTAGCCTGAATTTATTCATTACCATTTTATATTTTACCATATTTCTTTTGAGCCTTGTTTTTTCTTTTTGAAAAGTCCAATAATATTAACTTAAAAATAAAAAAAAAGAGAAAAATTATTCGCTCCATATGTAATACTACCAATCATCCATGTATTGCTATTTGCTCATATAATTTAATCAAAAATAATGAGTTGGTATTGATTTTATTTTTTATTTAATCAAATCTCTTCAATTTAAAGGAATAAAAATATTATATTGGTTAAATATGTAAATCTATATCTCTGTCATATCTAAAAGATATTCCACGTAAGCAAAAGTAAAAATATTCCACTTCCAAAGTTTGTTTCCGATTTGGCCGGCCGGACTCTTAAATTTTTAATAGAAATAAGGAAATTAGAAAAAGAAAAGAAAAAAAAAAGGATAATGCTCATGTTCTCCACTTCTCCTATATTTTTGGTACCTAATATCTAAAGATCCAATTCGTTTATTTTTAAATAATCACATTCCCCTCTCTAAACAAAATAAAAAACACTTCAAAACCATTCTCCAAAAGACTGAGCGGGAGTCTCTTCACTAATAAATTCCCACTTCAAATTACAATTACTAGTTTCGCTCTCTCATTCCCTTTTCATCTCAAACTATGTACAGTTCAAATATTTGAATGAAGAGTTGAAGGATAAGATGGTTATATATCAGCAACTCCAATCCACGGTTTTATCCCTCTAATCCCCTCTTCGTTATTTATCTATTACTCATCTGCACTCCATACTGCCGCTGTTGCTTGTAGTTTACAGTTTGTGTGCAGATTGTGTGACTACTGTACTAAGGTGAATTGGGAAGCTACTGCTCCGTTGCTGTGGACATAACTATTGTTCGACCTCGCCGGAGTGATTGGAAGTCTCGGCTGTTGTACTCAGTAGCATGATCAAATTGTAATACCCTTCACCGGCGAATTTCGATTCCGTTCAAACCTCCCAACAACATTGGGCTGCGGAGTTTAAATCATTTTAATCTTTTTAGTCTTGATTTAAATTTTCTTCATCGTCTCCTTAGCAACGTTCATATTTTTTTATTGCAGTTCTCACCGCCTATGTATTACTCAAATATATATTTTGAAAAGATCTTGAAATTATTAAATATTTCAAGAACTTGTTATTTTTGGAGGTAATATCGGTTCATAGTTGTAACATATTTTTCTTATGGATTCTTCAAAAAGTAACCATTATTTCTCTTAAATGCAGGTTAGGGAGCAAAGTAATTGTTAGAAACGAGCGTGAGACACAAAGGAATTACACAAAAGGCAATTGGAAGTGTTAAATTAGTTGTGTAGATTTTCAATTATTTAGAGTTGTTTGTATTGTACATATATTTTCTGATGTTATGTTTAATCGAAATATTTGTTTAACTTTCTATATTATAGATTTGTTATATATTCTCCAAATATTAATATACTATATTTCACCCACACTTAAGAAAAAAAAAAGTATTTTCCAATATCTAATTACGAAAAAAAATTGCAATTGACATGTGGCATTTCCATGTCATCATCCACCTCATTTCCACGTCATAAATAAACTAAATAATAAATATATTTATCCACACATATCAAATGTCTTTCGGGACACATATACGTGTAACTACAAAACTTTCTTTACACATACACATAAGTGTAGCTAATACTCTTTCTCCACGGAAAAATAGGAACACATGGTGACACTTCCATTATGTGTGGATAAATCACAATCTCCACACATAAGTATAGATTTAGTCACACATGCATGTGTAGGTAAAACCTTAATTTTTTGTAGTGATATATATATATGTGCATGATGATATTGAATTTCAACATGCATTATCATATATAATTTGTAATCTGAAGACTATCACAAGAATTGGTCGTGCCCATATAAAAATGCAAGGGGGGCGGCCGGGTAATTTTCCACGAAGTAGTTACAACATTATTAACACTAGATGCAAAGTGACTTTTCAGTCTCACGTTGCAAACTTACATTTCATAGATTTCAAAGGCGAGATATGAATATTAAACAAAGTTGGGATGGAACGTGAATCAATATAAT
Organism: Mentha longifolia; assembly: GCA_001642375.2. NCBI lineage: Eukaryota > Viridiplantae > Streptophyta > Magnoliopsida > Lamiales > Lamiaceae > Mentha > Mentha longifolia. Next base: position 41,452,896 of record CM038113.1, on the reverse strand, counting down.
AATTCTAGCTACGACTACTATACCTAGTACCCACCACGTCTCTCATGCTAATCTTGCTACTTTTAAACACTAGTATATAGTTTTGTAACCTTTTTTAAGTTTCATTTAAAAAAATTATTTTCTAATACTTACATGTCCAAGAAGGTTGAGGCGGTGATCTCTGTGATAAAATCCTCTGTTTCTCTTACCACTCACAATTTCAAGCACTAGAATCCGAAGCTGAAGACATCGGATTTCACTGAGAATAGGCCTTCCACAGCATATTCTGGGGCCATGTAGCCACTGCATGGAGGAGTTAAGTTTTCAATGAAGGAAGTATGTTTCGTGTTAAGACTCGAGCCGTGCATACTATGTTCCTACTACTCGGTTTGTGTTGGCTCCAGTTTCGTCTCCTCCAAAAGTTCTAGCAACACCAAAGTCTGATATCTTTGGATTCATATCAGAATCTAGTAGTATATTGCTGGCTTTGAGGTCTCGGTAGATGACTCGGTGGGGGGAATCTTGATGAAGATACATGAGGCCACGAGCAATGCCATTGATAACGTTGAAGCGCCTTCGCCAATCTAGTAATGTGCTTTTCAAAGGGTCTGCTATATGAGTACACGTTCACACCTAACGTATTATCTTGTTAAACTATGGTAGCTGAGAGTGAGAGAAGGAGACACTTACCAAACAGAATCAAGTCGAGACTTTTATTAGTCATGTATTCATAAACCAGAATTATTTCTTCTCCCTGAATGCAACATCCTCGGAGCTTCACTAGATTCCGATGCTGAAGTTTTGCTATACAGATTACTTCGTTCTTGAATTCGTCCACACCTTGAAGCGAAGTTCTTGATAGGCGTTTGATAGCAGTCTCCTGCCCTTCATCTAGCTGACCCTAATATAAAAATGTAATTTATGATCAAATATGATTCATGTGACTGAATTTGAAAGTAATCATGTATAGTAAATTGGACTAGCACTACTTAAAAGCTTAAAAATAATGAATTTAGGATGGCTTTTACCTTATAATTAAACAGGTCCTAATCCACCCTCTCCAAGCTTATTATTGAATGAAAAATTATCTGTAGCTTTCATTAATGTGGCCAGATCAAATAGTGGCAGCTCAAGATCCTCGCTCTCACGGTTTTCATCAGCATGATTATCTACATAACTGAGTCTCGATCTTTCTGTAAAAAGAGGAGTGATTAATAGGCACATTATTCTACAATAGACTAGACAGCATAAAAATGAGGAGCAAATATTTCTACTTATCCTCGGAACATCTCTCTTACCTGTTTCTTGCAGCCGACGATTCAGCTTCTTTCTTTTTCGACAGTACAGAATCAGACACAGCAGAAGTACACCAATCACCAGAGAAAATGTTATAGTACTAAATAACAGTGGTTTCTTGATTTAATTAGGGTATATAATTACTCCCTCCATTTCACTTAAAATGACACATTTCAATAGTGGCTTTTTTGGCACGTTTTTTCACGCTTCTTGATGATGGGGTTTAAGATGGATTTTTGAAGAATTCTTTCTTTTACGGGATACTACGACAGTCGTAGTATCCCGTAAAAGAAGAATTCTTCAAAAATCCATCTTAAAACCCATCAACGAGAAGCGCGGAAAAGCGTGTCAGAAAAGGCAAAAAAGAAAAGTGTCATTTTATATGAAATGGAGAGAGTATTTTATAGTATTTTTTCTTTATTTTTTAACTGATGAAATTGAAATTAAATATTACTCCCTCCATCCCATATAACCATTACATTTGCTTTTTGACACTAGATTTAAGAGCTGTGTGTTTTGTGTGTAAATGTATTAAAGACCATGTGCACAAAGATTCCTTATATGTTGTAAGTGTATTTAGAACCCCAAAATAGGAATGTAACGTCTTGTACGGGACACCCCAAAAAGCAAATGTAACGTCTTAAATGGGACGGCGGAAATAAATAACAAATAATAAACCCTAATTAGATGAGCGAACCATATTCAATTAGTGTAAAGTCAGATCAAATCATAAATGTAACAAAACTACTGAATTAAAATATTTTAATTACTATTAGAACCACTCGTTAGTCTCACATCAACTTAAGAAAAGTCACGTACCCGTAAAGGGTGAATTGCCCAATTTTAATAATTATGAGAAGATGCGCATCGTTGTTGCTAATTGGACGGGAGAATTTGACCGATTGAACTTGTTTATTTAATTTAATTTAATTTAATTTAATTTAACAATCTTAATAAGTGAAGAGTGCCTTACTGTTCCCAGTTACTGTAGGGAGAAACAGTACCCAAAGGCTAAATAAGCCGTTCCTTTCAGAATTTTCTCTTCAAATCCACTGTAGAAAGAATAGTGCTAATGGCATTTTAGATATTTTTAGGGCTTTTATGGGCTTTTGGGCAATTCTCTTACCCATATATGCAATTTTTGGGCACCAAATCTGGCCAAAAATTTATTTTAGCCAATCATAGAAAAGGGGATGAGATAATTATCGGCAACTCTAGCTCCCGCCTTCCATTACCTGCTCAACTCTCTTCGCGCTTTCATGGCCTGCTATCGGCTAAGATCTGTACAAGGAGATATGGCAACCCTTTTGCTTCAGTTTCTTTGTTTCTTAAGAGCATTCACAGCAGAACTCTCCAAATTGGAGGGCTCTGCTTTTTTTTATTAATATATATATAGTATTTTATTACATTTCGGAGGGCTCTCATTTTGGCCGCAGTGGAGCCCTCCGAAATCAAAAGGGCTCTGAATATTTTATTATTATAAATTATTTAATTATTAATTTTTTTTAATAAACACAAATATAAATTAATATGAGATATTTTTAAAACTCGATACCTTTACGTACTATCATCCCCCGTTCTTAACGATTCATATTTTTAGAATGTTGAATGTAGAATGTTGAGAAAAAGAAGTGGAAATTGATGAAAGTAAAAAGAATTTGAAGATGAAAGTAGTGTGGAAATGTGAGGAATGGAGTGAGGTATTTATAGAAAAAAATAAGAAAATAAAAAAAAATTAATTCCCGGGTTAACGGTCAAACAACCGTTGACCAATGGGAAGCTGCCACGTGGCGGGCGCGGAAGAGGGGGAGGCGGGCTCGTTTGTGCCCACCTCCCCGCTGTGAATGCTCTAATACAGGCGTTCGTCTCTCCAAATTCAGCTTTGGCTCATGCTACATGAGAGTTGTTTTGCACAAACCTCATGCCGGTACGTTTCAGTTATTTCTTTCGCTTCTTGTTTGTGCTTTGTGCTTAAGCTCCAAGAACATTATTCGGCGCCTTCACATCTCTGAATTCGGTTTGGGGATTTAGTTATAGATTATGTGTTGAGGTCTGGGGAATTTAGTTTGTTGTTCTAGGATTGGGACCTTACAGTCTTCTATTCTTGTGTTTTCACGCCAAGAATGTCTTTATGTCTGCAATTCCGGCTTACAATAGCTCCAAGAATGTTATTCCGCCTGCACCGCTCATAATTCGGGTCGATATCAAAGTGGTACATTAAGTTTTATTTGATTTTTGTTTGTCCTTTGATTTCATTATAATGGATTGTGCTTTTCGTCTCTGTGGTGATTTGGTTATAGTTACTATAAACTTAGATAGTAGTAATAAATAAAGTATACACATGTCATTGATAACGCCTTGGACTTGATTTCAGTAAAATACAATTTTTATGTGGCTAATTCTGACTTAAGTTGTTTACATTAATGAGTTTGAGTTTGAGTTTGAAAGTAAGGATATGCTCAAAGGATTGATATTGTTGTTAAGGTTGTTTAGGGCACAATAGATGTGATTAAGCTTTAGCTAGAAAATATATGTTGAGCTATATATGATATTTTGATTGAAAAGTTATTGTAATAGAAGATTTAATGATAATATGATATTAATACACATACATATTTATATTAATTTAGTTGAGCTTTTGATGAAGTTTTAAAAAAATTATCATTTGCAATCTGCTTATTGTTTGTGATTCTCCAAATCCAGCTGTTATTTCTATCCCAAAGAAGTTATTCTGCCCCATGTCCAAAATCGGTTTGATATCACACCGGTACAAGTTTGGTTTTGTTCCGCCTTTTATTTTCTTTATGTTTTTAATTTTATGGTTTTGAGCTTTCAATTGTAGTTAAGAGTCATGTCTTTGCAGTAGCATACTTACAGATTATGTTTGAGATCGGGGGGGGATTCAGTATGTTACTCTAGGATTAAGGCTGCCTAAGACTTTTCACTTTAGGCTTTAGATCTTTAAGGTTTCTTTACTTTGTGTTATTGAAAGATACTTACTTTTGGTCTTGAGTGATATTGTGTCGGGCCTGCACCTGATTGAGGTTCTTTGTTCGGCCGCTTATCAACCTTTTACAGCAGGTTCGGTTAGTCGATGTCTTACTTTCTTATGATAATAGTTCCGTTTGTACTCCTATTTGAATTTCACCATTTGTTATTTGATTGGTTGAATTAGTGACTTCTTCTCGTGCACTTCCAATCTTTTATTATGACAAGAAAGGAGTCTGTTCTTCCAACTAAATGTTACTTCTTGTTGGGCTTTCTTCATATTTGTTTTCTTCCAAACTCTAAATGATAGGGCGTTATTTCTCTAGTTATTTATTGAATATTTTGGTAGAATTTGATATCATTCTGAGTGATTATGCCTTGATTTGGATTAATTGTGAAATAATGTATTTTTGTAGGATAAAGATGATTTTTGGGCGATTTTGGAGCTAATTTGCAAGAGGTTTTGAAGTTGGAACTGATGTAAAGAAGAAACGGTCACCTGAAAGTTCAGGCGGCGTGCCCATACCGCATGTGGAGCCCTGTTAGTGGCGAGAAAAGAAGGAATTTCGGATTTTTGAAGACTTGGAATACATTTAATTAATTCCTGCGGAATTAATTATTGTAATTTCAGTTTTTAGTATTTTATTTAGCTAATAGACTTTTTAGATATTATTAGATATTGTTTATTTATTGCTTTCCTAGTTAATTTAGGTTTAGGGATTTATTTCCTATTATAAGGGGATTCATTAGTAATATAAATAGGAATTAGATTAGAATTTTGGGAGAAGAGACTCACGTATTGAACTTGGGGGGAAGGGAGCAGCGGCCGTGAATAAGAGTTCACGCCATTCTTCTATCTTCTTCTCATTATTATTTATTTCGTTACTTTTGTTTTATTTTGTGTATGAATATTAGCTAGTTTTCTTTATTCCGGCAAAGACAGTGAAGTCCTGGCAAGATTATTCTGTGAGATCTAATATGTTTTAATACTTTGATTTATATGCTTGCATCTGTTATTCTCTGTGTTCATTTTTATGAATTGTTTCATACTGCTAGGTAGTGCGAAATATTTCGTGGTTTGGAATTAATTTATAGCCAATTGAATCGGCCATACGTAATCGTGGTTAGATTTAATTAGTGGTAAATTGACTTGTTTAAGTCAAGGGAATAACAGTCTAAATTTGATAATTCTGCGTCAGAGTTTACCGGTTTTGAATCGGGTTTCTCTAGTTTTTAATGTTGTCGACTCATTAAATCTATAGAGCGTCTCTTACGGTTGTCAGTCGATTAGGGAAATAACTGGTGAAGCGTCTTCCTAGTTATCGAGAATTTATGGAGAAATAAGATCGCGTCAGAAGCGTCTTCGGTGATCATAATTGGTTTGTTTGCATTAAATTAGAGTCATATTTGCATCGAGGACCAGAATAATTGAGCTAGGGCAAAACTTGTCTACTGCCGGAATCGTCTTTAATTTGCTTTACCCAAAAATCAAGCTATCTTTTAATTATTTGTTTATTTATTTTCTTATTTATTTTCGTAGTTAGTTTAATAAAAAATCATATTTTGGCAGTTGGAAATTTAGAAGAAATGTCGCCGATCTTTTGGGAGACAATCTTGCTTACCACTGTCTGAGCAGTGTGGGCATACCGACCGAAAGTCGGAATTATTTTTGGTGTAAAATGATGCACCACTAAACATGCCTTATTGTTAATTATCTTCTTTGTTTTTGAACTAGATCTTGGCAAGAGGTTTAAACATGTTGATGTGGTGAATGGTAATTTTAATGTCTTCTCTATTTTTTGGTGTGAGTTACGTGTTTTGGCGTTCGCTCACAATTTTTTTGCATGTGCTGCTATGGTGGGTAGTAAAAAATTGATAATATTATTATTGCATTTAGATGACGTTGAGACAACCTCAAGACGCTTGCTTTTTAGTTCACCACATTTATCTTCAAGAGGGATGCCACTCATTTATAGCCCTCAATGTTCATCTGCTCCTCCTGTTCGATCGAGGTATTTGAGAGGTGCTTATATAAGTTGATCAAGATGTAGTCTTATTGCCACCGACAAATTTGTTTTATCCAAGAGTAAAATGTCTTGATCTTTCTTTAAATTTATTTTTTATAATTGTTCAATATAAATGGACCCTTTTTGTGTGCTTGTTTTTATATTTCCTCTAATATTGCTACTGTCAATTGCACAAAATTTGATATGCATGCTGCTTTCAGAAACTGATACGATTTGTGCTCTCGGCCATTCTGATTTTGTGGATTCTAATATGAGCTCTGCGGTGATACGATCTGTTGATCTACCTCCCACATTGCGTAAATTTCTGACTTTTTGTGTGATTATACTTTTGAATGATGTTGTTGATTGCTTATTTATTGAGTGTGCTTCATGATTTACAGATAAGCGTCCCAAAAAAAGGAAGAGGCATGATGTTGTTGCAGACGCTGGTTGTGCTTCGTGACTTTTTGTGAGATTATACTTTGCTCTTTAGGCTTTAGATCTTTAAGATTTCTTTACTTTGTGAAAGATTGTTACTTTTGGTTTTTTGAGTGATATTGTCGGGCCTGCACTTGATCGAGGTTCTTTGTTCAGCCACTTATCAACTTTTTACTGCAGATTCGGTTGGTCGATGTCTTACTTCAGACCTCATTATTTAATGAAACATTGTAATGGAATCGTTCTATCAATTCATAGACAAACATGAAGTCATCAAGAAAATCAATAGTACACCTGTTAGCAAAATAAAAGGCAGTGTGCACTTAGATCTAACACAAGATCCAGGTAATCCAAAATTACTACAAGATTTAGTACATTTTTACTAAAGATGCTCATGAGAAGATTTTTGCTAGCAAATGATGCTCATTGGTTTAGCAAAGATGGAGATCCTTCTGGTCACATTGGACATATTTAGGTAACATTTTTTAGATCCTTTTGATATATAAGTAGTGAGATTGTTTTGCTGCAAAAGAAAATTTCCATTGATAATTTCACAATAATGACCGAATTAACAACTCATATTACTTTCGTAATATCAAATCATATTGATACACCTGAGAATTTTAGCGATGCAAATTCATAAATGCCTCTATCATTAGGTAAGAATTGAACAAGATACATATAAAACATTTCAAATACTTACGTGTATATATTTATTAATCTTCATAGTAAATGTAACTTATCATTGTGTCATTGTTAGAACTTCTAAAAATAAAAAGAAAGGTAAAAGTATTGAAACCAAGATACAGTGTGAGGTTAACACGAAGACGAAAGATTCTCAAGGTGAGTATATAAATATTCTTAATTTTGAGTTTGTAAAATTTTGGTATATTTACATAACAATTACTTTCATATATAGATTGTCCCACTAATAAAATGCACTGATAAAACGAGTTTGAGCTATATTTTAAGAGGTGATATTTTAATATTGCTTCATTTAAGTTATATTGTCACATATGACATAAGTTTGCATTTTTATTTATTTGTTTCAACATGTGATGTGAGAACTTCAAGACAAGCTTAATTTTTAGCTCGCCTTTACTAACTACACTTGTTGTGCGTATTGTTTTTGGGCCTCAATGTTCAGCAGCTCAATCTATTTGATCGAGGCGTCTTAACGTGCTTACTTATGTTGGTGGAGTTGTAACTTTATTTCATTGCCAAATTTATTTTATTTATGCGTGAAATATTGTCTTGATCTTAATTTAGATTTAATTTTTATCAAAGTGCCATATATCAGACTTTCTTGCAATATGATCTTTGTGGCTTGATAGAAACTAGTTTGAGGCATTATATTCAAGTGAAGCTCGTAATTGATGTGTAGCATCTCTGATTTTTATGTGCAAAGTCTTTAATCTCTTTCTACTTCCCATGCTTCTTTTGGTTTATTTTTGAAGAATTTCTTGCAAGAATATCACCACTTTGCTTGCAACTTCTAAGATTTTTTATGCTCGGAAAGAGGATTGAAGTATTAGAGGAATTTTGGAGGATATGTATTATTTGCTTAAGAGAAATTATAGCAATAGAAGTCATTTTTTTTCTCTCTTTTTGCTATACGCAATTCATACAATGAGAGTTGGATGTAAGAGATAGAAGTTTTTGTAATTATGTGGATGACTTTGTTTAGATTTATCTTTTACTAAGGTGTGATATATCAACCTCCTTTCAATTTCTAAGATATTTAACTTATTTCATATATATGTATTAACTTAGTCAACTCTCTATTAGTATACTTTGTGTTTAAATTTTCACAATTTAATTTAACCCGAGGGTTGTGTACTGAATCTAATTCAAGGAACAATTCAAGCCATTTTGATTTTTTGGATGCTAATGTGATGTTGGCAGTGAAACTGTCTATAGATTTACCTCCCACTCCCACACCTTGTAACTTTTTAACATTGCGTGGGGTTGTTATACTTTCAAATCATGTACTTTGCAATGTTCTGATAAACCTTCCAAAAAAAATGAAACACGTTTGCCGTTGTTGCGAGCAGCAACGGGAGTGTTCCAATCTTGCAACTGACGGGTTATGCTCCTGTAGTATTTATTTTTAATTTATTTGGACCTTTTATGAATTTGCTATGTACTTGCTCAATTGATGTAATTGGTTTTATATATTTGCTTAATCCACGTTAATCACATATGCATTTTTCGTATTATTATACTGAGATTGGTTTGTGTGTTTATACTAGGATTGGTTTGTGTTTATCCTGCAGGATGTTATTTTCCCAATGTGCTTTTTGGAGATTGATCATCCAAATTCCGGAAAAAGATATCAAATGAAAATGAAATGACGATTTTGAACATAAGAAAATGCTGCTCTATTACTTGCTCTCTGGCCACTATTCCAAGTACTCTCTCCCCAAAAGAAGGAAGAAAAGGGTGTTTGTGTATATATATTTTCTAACATCTTTGGGCAACCGAAAAATGTGAAAAAAGAAGAAAGAGATGGTGGCTTTAGAGAAGATGTGGTTAAGGACTTGATTTGATTACATAGAGCACTTCTCCAAGTCTAGGGCCGGTTAAGTATGCAAGTATTTTGGTTAGACGCTTTTTAATGCTTTATTGCTTTAATTTACGACTTCATATATTTTGGTGAAGCCATAATAGCTTGTGTAAGTTTGTATTCTCTCTTTGATTTTTAAGATACTAATTCTATTAGGTCTTGGTTTTGTGCATATAGGCTGGAATGTTTATTATAATTATCCATGTACTCGTGTTTTGTAGGAAATTTATAAATTCTCTCGTGTAGAGAGGTAACATATTGCTTCATTAGGCTTCTATTATGTACTTGTATTCGTATCTTGCATAATCTTCATTACAAACATGATAATCGTCTTTTTATCGGGACTAATGTGTGATTGTTTGTAGTGATTGTATATGTTGATGGTTTTATCATCATAGTGCCTTATGTCTTGAAATGGACTTAGAACAATAAGTAAGTCCTTCAAACTTTTATGACATAGTAAAATCTTTGTAAATGTGAAGAGTATATGTACTACTACTGAAAAATCAAATGATAAAATTTAATTGAATGAGTTGTTTTGTGTTATGTTTAGTTAATGGAATTTTACGTATCACCATAGCATTATCTTTTTTTTTTATAAATGACCATATGATTATCTGAAGGGTGACTTGACAAGAATTTAAGTTCTTAAATTTTTCGTTTTGTGTTGACTGGGCCAATATTTTCTGGTATTCAGCGTTGTTTTCGTTTGTGTTGTTTGTATGGTCTTGTTTGTTTATTCAGAAAATTGTGATTAGTGGTTTAGTGAAAATGAAGATTCTTATTATTACTCCAAATACTTTTTTTCGCAGGTAGACTAAGGGGAGGAATTTCATTTGCCTCAGAAGAGAAACTTTACTCGCATTAATTAATCTTATAATCTCAAATGATGTTGATATTTATTGAAATTTTGACGATATCAATTCTTCTTATATGCTACTCGTTTAGGAAATACAAGATTTTATGATTAACTAAATAATATGCTTTGAAAGAATGAAAAATATTGACTTATTTGATATTAACTTTGTCATAACTTTTAAAATTACTTAATAATCATACTTAAACGAAAACCCACAATTTTTTCAAATGATTTATGGGGCAATTATGGCAACACCACATCTCACGTGGTGCAGAATTTCTAGTTGCTAAATATTAGTAGTTGTTTCAGGCTTTCAGCAACATTTTTACAAAGGAAGTAGTAGAAGAATTGAATAAAATAAACGAGTTTTATTTTATTAAAGTACAACGTTAAACAAGGCAAGACTTGAGAGAAGTTTCAAGGAAGTTTCAAACAGAAACTGTTTACATCCTTTGAATTTTACCTCCAATCTGTTGTTTCAAGTTTCTTATTTCCGCTCCCTCAAAAAAAAAAAAAAAAAAAAAAAAAAAGTTTCTTATTTAACTATTAACAATTAGGTGGTTAAGGGTCCCACACTTTCAAGTCTCAACCTTTGAATTTTACCTCCAATCTGCAGTATCCAGTTTCTTATTTTCGTAGAACTAAATCTGGAGAGATTTTGTTAGCTGCACATGTAAACCAGATTTGAACATGGCGCAGTTATTTCTCACTACGATCATCTTTTCACTGCTTCACTCCATTGCCTCTCCGAGTTTAATAGTTGGAGCAGTTGACCAAGACACACTTTTTCCAGATCAAGAGCTTGTTATAGGGCAAACTCTGGTTTCTCAAAATCAAGTTTTCGAAATGGGTTTTTTCTCACCTGGGAAATCTGTGAACAGGTTCTTGGGAATATGGTACAAGAGCACACCAGGTGTCGTAGTCTGGGTTGCAAACAGAAACAATCCCATCTCCGCCTCACAAGCACCGGTTTTCATGGTTTCCATAAATGGAAATCTTGTCATAAGCAGTCGCACAAGCATTATCTGGTTGGCGAATTCATCAGGGATAGCATCGACTCCGGTTTTACACATGCTGGATTCTGGAAACCTGGTTCTTGAAGACAACAAGAGTTTCGATTATCTAAGCGATACCTTGTTACCAGGAATGAAGATGGTGGATGACGTGGAGGTTGGCGTAGAGAGGTACCCGACTTCATGGAGAAATCCCGACGATCCTTCTCTTGGTGATTTTGTTATCAAAATCCAAAACCACGGCTTGCCTGAGATTGTTATTCTGAGAGGGGCAACAAAAAGATACCGAGTTGGACAGTGGAATGGGATATACTTTTGGGGTGGAGTAAAATTTCCCAATTCCATGTTCAAACTAGAGTTGGTTTTCAGAGAAGAGGTTGATATCCATAGGAGAGCCCTATGGGACGTTAATTCTCAAAAGAATTACTATAGATTCACCTGGTGCAGACATGCACCATCACATGAATGCCCAAAAAGACAAATGGAACATTGCCTCCACGTTTCCTCGAGATATGTGTGATGAATATGCCAGTTGTGGTCCTAACGGTATCTGCAGAACTGAAAAGCCAATTAGATGCCAATGTTTGATTGGATTTGCCCCAAAATTCCAAAAGGATTGGGAGCTTCAAGATTGGAGCGGTGGATGTGAAAGAATCACACCATTGTGATAGCACTATCCCGACGATCAAGGTGTATGAGAGGCGAGGGAAGAAGTCGGGGGCAGCAGCTTAGGAGATTTGGCGCAACACAAGTCTTCTTTATTAGTATTAATTAGTATTATTAATTATTGGTATTATTTATTATTATTAAATAATGGGCCTTGCTTGCATGCATGGGCTTTTTAGTACTCATTCAGTAGTATTTATTTGACTGTGGAGATTAGGGTTGGAATTTTTATCTATCAAAGAAGCATTACTTTGGTGGCATCTTGTTGTGGCGGAAATCGTAGATTTCCGAGCGTGTGTTCTTGCTTTTTCCTATTCTCTACTATTTCGTGATCTTAACTCCATCAATTTGGTCCGACCTGCCGGATCTCTAATCGATGGTGAACCCTGACGCTGTAGAGACTCGCATGGCGGTTCAGAACCGCCGTCTGGAGGAAATGGAGAAGACCACGAAGGATCTCGCGGCCAACATGGGAGGGGTGCAACTCGCTGTGGACTCGTTGCAGTCTACAGTCGGCAGCATCGAGTCGTCCGTCGCCCAGATCGTTGCTCAACTGAAGCTTCTCGCCGCCGGCCATTCCCCCGGTTTCACAGGAGCGCCACCCCCTCCCCCGCCACCACCACATACCAACCCAGCGGTCGTCATGCCGCGTATGGAACTTCCAGGATTCGATGGATCGGATCTCATTGCCTGGCTCAAGCAGGCCGAACAATACTTCCTTGTACACAACACATCCCCGGATCAACGCGTGGCCACCGCCCTCATCGCCATGTCCGGCAAGGCCATGTTTTGGGCCCAATGGCTACTCCGCCGCGCGGAAACGATCGAGTGAACGGAATTTTCCAAAGAAATTATCGCTCGTTTCGGCGATAGCTCGGCAATCAACGTGTACGAAGCCATGCACCTCACGCGTCAAACAGGATCTCTCGAAGACTACCTTTCCCTGTTTGAAGAACGCGTAGCGCAATTACCTTCGCTGCCAGCGGAGCACTATTTGGGCACGTTCTTAGGCGGACTCCACTCGTCCATTCGAGATCGCCTTCCTGAGTCGGAGTTGTCCAATGTGTTCGTGGCCATTAGAGCAGCCCGCCGTCTCGCTCGATCGGGAAGGAACTCGGCTGCCCCATCGCGGCCGGTGCTGGCGCCAGGGAATTTCTCGCGATCCACCGCGACCTTTCAGTGACCGTCCCCGGCAGGCGAGCAGCCACCTGGCCGGGGTACCACAAACCCCCACGCCGCGGAACTCTCGACGCCTGACTAGTGCGCAGCAGGAGGAGTATAGGGCTAAGGGTTTGTGCTTTCGATGTGGTGGAAAGTACGGGCCGTTGCATAAATGCCCACCAAAAACACTTACGATTATTTTAGATGCAGATGATGATGATGCTGATTCCGAGACTGAGCCTCCCATTCTGCAGGGGAAAGAAACACCGGATGCCGAAGAATTTTCCGAGGAGCAGAGTCCTCTACAGCTTTCAGAATTATCTTCTCATGGCATTGATGGCGCCCAAACTTTGAGGTTGTTCGTGCAGGTTGGAGACTACCAGCTAAGGGCCATGATCGACAGTGGGGCGAGCCACTGCTTTATCTCGAGCATTGTGGCCCAGCGACTCGCACTACCAGTCACGTCGGCCCTGTCATTTGCGGTGGTGTTGGGGGATGGTTCGCGGGTTACGTCCCAAGGCGTTTGCACCTCGGTTCCGATCTACATGGCCAATCACTTGTTTCATGTCGATTGTTACGTTTTCCCTCTCAGCAGCATTGACGTGATTCTGGGGGTTTCATGGCTGGCTCAACTAGGAGACGTGGTCGCCAATTGGGCAAATTTGACAATGGACTTTGTTATCGACGGCAAATACATTCGGATCACCGGAGACCCGGCGTTGACTCGGTGGGAGTGTCGTAGAACCGAGCTGACTGCACTAGAAGCGGAGGATGCTGCATGGGTTTTGTGGGTTTTGGAAGGAGAGAAGTCGGGGTTCCCTACGCCATCCGAGCTGTCCTCCGAACAGTTGGAGGAATGGAAGTCGCTCATTGCGCGATTCCCGGCAGTCACGCAGCCCCCGGTGGGGTTGCCACCTCCTCGGCCAAGCGATCACCAGATTCCCCTACTGGACGGAGTCACTCCAGTATCGGTTCGTCCATACCGGTACAATCACTTACAGAAAGATGAGATGGAGAAGCTTGTGACTGAGATGCTCGCTGCAGGTATCATTCAGTCAAGTTGTAGCCCTTACTCAAGCCCGGTGCTGTTAGTGCGCAAGAAAGATGGTTCCTGGCGTTTCTGCATGGACTACCGAGCTCTGAATAAGGTTACGGTTCCGGACAAGTACCCCATTCCTGTCATTCAGGAGCTGTTAGACGAGTTACACGGTGCTCGATGGTTTAGCAAACTCGATCTGCGTGCGGGTTATCATCAGATCAGAATTGCACCGGAGGATGTTCACAAGACGGCTTTTCGCACCCATTCCGGCCATTATGAGTTCCTAGTCATGCCGTTTGGATTGACTAATGCACCTGCCACATTCCAAAGTCTCATGAACGATATTTTCCGACCATATCTGCGAAAATTCGTGTTAGTTTTTTTTGATGATATTCTCATATATAGTGCATCTTGGGCGGAGCATATGCGGCACTTGGAGATAGTGTTCGGCGTTTTGAATAATAACTCTTTAGTGGTGAACCCAAAAAAGTGTGTGATTGGCCGGTCTCAGGTGGAGTATTTAGGCCACGTCGTGTTCGAAGGAGGAGTGCAGATGGACCCGACCAAGGTGAGCGCGGTTTTGAAATGGCCGACGCCTTCGTCGCTGCGTGGGTTACGGGGTTTCTTGGGTCTCACATGCTACTATCGTCGTTTCATTCACGACTATGGTAAGATTGCCGCCCCTCTGACTGCATTACTAAAGAAGGACGGTTCCAAGTCATGGCAGTGGTCGGCAGAGGCCGACGAGGCTTTTCAGAAATTGAAGGCGGCTCTCACTTCAGCCCCGGTGCTGGGCATGCCCGATTTCTCTCAGCCTTTCGAGATTGAGTGTGATGTCTCCGGCCGAGGCATAGGCGCGGTTCTCATGCAGGCGAGCCGTCCAATTGCTTACTTCAGCAAGCATTTTTCGGGAAGGGCGTTGTCGAGGTCAGCTTACGAGAAAGAATTGATGGCTCTTGTACTTGCGGTGCAGCATTGGCGACCGTATTTGCTTGGGCGTCATTTCGTTGTGCGTTCCGATCAACGGAGCCTGAAGCAGCTATTATCTCAAACTCTCACTACCCCGGCACAGCAAAATTGGGCAGCCAAGCTACTTGGGTACGACTTTGAGATTGTGTATAAGGAAGGGAGGACAAACAAAGCGGCTGACGCTTTGTCTCGGCGAGACGAGGTGATGGATCTGGCGGCAGTCTCCATTCCGAGGTGGGTGGACTGGAAATCCTTGCAAGGTATGGTCAAGGCTGATTCTCGTCTTGGCCAAATTATGGTTGCATTAGAGGAGGGCCGGGAGGCGCCAAAGCATTATGAGTTGGTGCAAGGGACTTTGTTCTATAAGGGAAGGGTAGTACTACCAAAGGATTCGCCGTGGATTCCGAAATTTTTTGCTGAATTTCATGCCACACCTTCCGGTGGGCACTCCGGGGCTTTCAGGACGTATCGTCGCATGGCTTCGAGTCTGTATTGGCCCGGTATGACGAAATCGATCATGGATCTAGTCGCTGCATGTGATATCTGCCAAAGAAACAAATATGAGACGAGGAGTCCGGCTGGGTTGTTGAGTCCTTTACCGATTCCGAACATGATTTGGGAGGATATCAGCATGGATTTTATATCCGGTCTCCCGCGCTCTGGGGGAATTGATTGCATGTTTGTGGTGGTGGATCGCTTGTCCAAATATTGCCATTTCATGGGGCTGCGGTACCCTTACACGGCGAAGGTAGTGGCGGAAGCTTTCGTGCGGGAGGTTGTCCGTTTGCATGGGATGCCGGCGTCCATAGTCTCCGATCGCGACCCCATATTCCTTAGCTCCTTTTGGAAGGAATTGTTCCGCACCTCGGGAACGAAGCTGCACATGAGTTCGGCCTACCATCCTGAAACGGACGGCCAGACGGAGGTCCTGAATCGATGCTTGGAGACTTATCTCCGTTGCTTTGCATCTGCGAGACCCAAGGGGTAGAGTAAGTGGCTGGCTTGGGCGGAGTATTGCTTCAATACGGGGTTCCAAACAAGTGCAGGGATGACCCCTTTTGAGGTGGTGTATGGCCGTCCACCTCCGCCGATTATGCCGTTCTTACCGGGGGAAATCAGGGTGCAGGCACTGGTGGATTCGTTGCGCGAGCGGGATGAGATCATGGGGCATCTGCGGGTGCATCTCGAGCGGGCTCAGGCGCGCATGGTGCGCGAAGCAAATAAGCACCGCCGGCCTCTCGAGTTTCAGGTGGGAGATCGCGTGTTTCTCAAATTTCGACCGTATCGGCAGCGCAGCTTGTTCGCGGTCTCTCGTCAGAAGTTGGCTCCGCGATTTTTCGGACCTTTTGAGGTCGAGGAGAAGATTGGCTCAGCTGCGTACCGTTTGAAGCTGCCACCGGGATCAAAGGTACACCCAGTCTTCCATGTTAGTTTGTTGAAACCTGTAATTGGGTCGGCTGTGGCTTCTCCTTCATTGCCGGAGACTTTGATGGCGGAGGACCCGGAGTTTCTTCCGGAGAGGGTGCTGAAACGTAGGAGTGTGACTCACAATGGGGTGAATGTGGAGCAGCTTCTGATTCAGTGGCGTGGGTTGCCGGTCGAAGATAGCTCGTGGGAGGATGTTGCAGTAGTGCGTGGCCAATTTCCGGACTTTAACCTTGAGGACAAGGTTGCTTCGGCGACGGGAGCAATTGATAACACTATCCTGACGATCAAGTGTATGAGAGGCGAGGGAAGAAGTCGGGGGCAGCTTAGGAGATTTGGCGCAGCACAAGTCTTCTTTATTAGTATTAATTAGTATTATTAATTATTGGTATTATTTATTATTATTAAATAATGGGCCTTACTTGCATGCATGGGCTTTTTAGTACTCATTCAGTAGTATTTATTTGATTGTGGAGATTAGGGTTGGAATTTTTATCTATCGAAGAAGCATTACTTTGGCGGCATCTTGCTGTGGCGGAAATCGTAGATTTCCGAGCGTGTGTTCTTGCTTTTCCTATTCTCTACTATTTCGTGATCTTAACTCCATCACATTGAATTGCTACGGTGGAGATGGATTTCTACAGATTAGAGGGGTGAGATATCCAGATTTGTTGAGTTCCTGGGTTAACTCAAGCATTAATCTTGAAGAATGCAGAGATGAGTGCTTGAAAAACTGCAGTTGCACAACATATGCTAATCCATTCATCACAAAGGGAGGCAGTGGCTGCTTGTTGTGGTTTGCTGAACTGATGGACACCAAAGCGCTATCTGATGCAGATATCGAGCAGAACATCTATATTCGTGTTCCACTTTCCCAGCTAGGTAACTCCTTTCATAACTGCGAGCGATACAAAACTTATTAGAGTAACATACTTGGGACTAAACAAAAGATTCTTATATTGCCCTAACTACTGACATGGTAATAGTCATGTGCATGAAACCTACAACTGTAAACTAAAGTTCACACTATATTGATAATTCGATCAAGAGGGAGTTGAATAAATTGCATTTAGTTGTATCGTCTTTAGATTAGAATCATGGAAAACTGCTGGCCACATAATAAAGGTCTTAACTTATAAAAATAAAGCATCCACTCTGCAAGAGGAAGATGATCAATAGCCGCATGACATACTCTGTCCTTACCATATGTCCCCTTTACTCGTATAGATTGAAACCTGGAATCATATCCACCCTATTGACATTGATTATGCCTGTAGATTTTAACATGGATTCAGATGAGGATAAGGAGAAGAAAAGGCCAACAAAGTTAATATTGATCTCAATTGCTGCTGGTGTTCTCGTCTCAGCCATTATCAATGGAAGAATACATTTTATGGCAAGAAAC
The DNA here is from genome assembly GCA_001642375.2 of Mentha longifolia. Classification (NCBI taxonomy): domain Eukaryota; kingdom Viridiplantae; phylum Streptophyta; class Magnoliopsida; order Lamiales; family Lamiaceae; genus Mentha; species Mentha longifolia. Next base: position 41,435,086 of record CM038113.1, on the reverse strand, counting down.
AGGCAAGGTAACAGTTGAACTTCTTTGCGGTATTTTATTCATGCTAAAAGTACAAGTTCAAGCTCATACTGATGCATTTTTTTAAAATTATAGTATTTATTATTTATTATTATTTTTTTTTTCCGCTTCAAAGCAGTAAAAAGGAATAATGAGGATATATAATTACCTGTGATAAAGTTGGCAACAATTGTGCTAGCAACAAATAATTTCTCTGAGGAAAACATGATTGGAGTTGGAGGTTTCAGTCCTGTTTACAAGGTAATCAACAATATGAGAGCTGAAGTTGAACAAAAACATTAATTCAACATCCTTATATACTTACATGTGTGAATAAGCAGGGGAAGATGCCATCCGGAGAAGAAATCGCAGTCAAAAGATTATCCAGATCTTCTACGCAGGGTGTAGAAGAGTTCAGAAACGAAGTTATGCTGATTGCAAACTTCAACACAGAAACCTTGTCAGACTCTTGGGGTGCTGCATTGAGAAAGAAGAAAGAATGTTGATCTATGAATACTTAGAGAACAAAAGTCTCGATTATTTTGTTTTTGGTACAGTCTCCTTTATCTTTTTTATTTTGGTTGGAAAATCCCATACTTCTAAATCCAGCCAAGTCTCAGAAAGATGTTCACTTGTTCACAGATCAAAATCGACGTATGTTGTTGACATGGGCCGAGCGTTATGAGATTATCATGGGAATTTCAAGGGGCCTACTGTATCTCCATCATGAAGATTAAAGATTATTCACAGGGATCTCAAAATAAGCAATATATTACTAGACAAAAATTTAAATCCAAAAACCTCAGATTTCGGCTTAGCAAGGATACTTGAAGAGGTTCAGTCTCTTGCTAGAACTAAAAGAGTTGTTGGGACATAGTAAGTTTTCTTTCAATCATCAAATCACCTCAATATCTTACTACATTGACCTTACATCATAGATTTGATGCAGTGGATACATGGCTCCGGAATATGCAATAGATGGGAAATTCTCAGTGAAGTCAGACATCTTCAGTCTTGGAGTGGTTTTGCTGGAGATAATTAACGGGAAAAAGAACAGAGGATATGGAGACTACGATTGCTATCTAAACCTCTTGGGCCATGTATGCATACACATTCATTTATAAGAATCAACTCAATAACTAACTGTAGTTAAATATAAGAAACACTTACGTTAGCTGGTTATTCGTGACGACAGGCATGGATGCTATGGCAAGAAGAGAAGATTCTGGATTTGATGGATGAATGCTTGAAGGATACATTCGTGGAGTCTCAAGTGAAGAGAGATGCATGCAGGTTGGGTTATTATGCGTCCAGAAATTCGCAGAAGATAGGCCAATAATGTCATCAGTGGTTTCCATGTTACGAAATGATGGAGCAGTAGTTCTACCCGAACCAAAAGAGCCTGGGTTCTTCATCCACTACGAACAAAGCGGTAGAACACCAAGTTCTAAGTCAGAGAATGAAATCACCATTACTGAGTTGGAGGCCAGATGCGGAATCTTAAACTCAAAGGTTGGCCGCACCTTTGGGATGTTAAACGAAGAGAGAAACATGCGCGCATCCATCGTTTCTCGCTCTCTGATTCTTAAATTTTCTGACGAACACTGAGGATAGGGCTTGTGGAATGAAGGCGCAGTTGAAGATTGAAATTGAAGTTGAGGATTGGGGCGAAAATTAGGGCACTGATTTTTGAATTGGGATTCCCCCAAATTGGACTTTAGAATTGCCATTGTGCTCCTTGAAGTTTTGGAAATTCTAAACCGACCCCAACAGTTGTACATGTACTGTATATATGCTAACAAAAGTAACATAAATCATATCTAGTCAAGAATATTGTTTCTTAGTACAACTCAACACTAAGCACACACGCGAAATGACTTAAACTCCTGATTAATTAAAATGTAAACGTCTTAACAACAGAGCTATACTTCGTGGTTATTTCTAGTCGAGTAGAAATTGCAATTATGAGGCTAAAAGCTTCCAACAAAGAACAAAGAGCAGTCCTCTAACATTACTATAAATAATAAAAGTGAAAATGTTTAATGTTTCGGATGAGAATAAAAAAGGGAAGGAAGAGCTTACTAATGGTTTTGTTTAGAGTAAAACCAATTAATTACACGATCATATGACAAAAGTATCTATCTTATCTTCCACTATGTTTGATATTGAAATATGTGATTTTTTTATTTATTTTTCAATTGATGGACCTGTCTTCCATGCCACCATACTCAAGACTTTGATTAGGCATGATATATTTGACTATACTTCTTAATCCCAGGTCAATACAGCAGCTATGAAAATAACTTTCCAAATATTAATCCCCTTAATGTCACTAGATTTACACATCAGTTCATGGAATTAAAAATAAATAAATTTTAAATTTAACAAGACTTTGACTAATCCTAAAGTTTGTTAATTGGCTCTCTTTGAACGCAGAGAAGTTCGGAATCAATGTATATGATTCCAGATAAACTACTACATAATGTTTATCTAATTGGCTCTCTTTAAATACTGAAAAATAAATATATATATATATATATATAAATATATATATATTTTTCTTTTTTGCAACTATTACATTTATATATACATAATGTTTTGGTCTACATTAGACCAACTCCAATAGTGGCATATATTGTTAAACTATGATACACTAATTTCAAAGTAAAAAGTCTCGATGTGAATCCTAAAAAACACAAGAAGAAAAAAAAGTGCAGCCATGACCACACGCTGAAGCTTCCATTGATTCAACTCTTGAATATTGAAAGAATATAACAACTGCACGCCCAACACTCATCTTCTTCCTTTCCCTTGTTCCAAATTCAAAACCATGGATACCGCACGGAACAAGTACTACATCTCTACGCTTATCATCATCACCACCACCTCCCTTTTCTTCACCGATGCCGCAGACACCATAAACACTTCTCAGATCATCAGCGACAACGACAATGGAACATTGCTCTCGTCTCGTGGAACGTTCGAGCTCGGCTTCTTCAGTCCTGGGAATTCCAGTACTAATCGGTACGTGGGGATATGGTACAAGAACATAACATCAAGAGTCGTAGTATGGGTGGCCAACAGAGACAATCCCCTCGTAGATAGATCAGGTACGTTGAAATTCAACGAGACAGGACACTTAGTCCTTCTAAATGCCACTAATGGCAGTATCAAATGGTTCACGGATTACCCGACGAGTGTGAGGAGTCCAGTAGCACAGCTACTGGACTCCGGGAATCTAGTAGTGAGAGAAGCAGACGAAGAAAACTCCGCGTGGCAGTGGCAGAGCTTCGACTATCCAACGGATACGTTCTTACCGGAAATGAATCTCGGTAAGAACTTAGTGACAGGCCAGGAATTCAGCCTGACGTCATGGAAGAGCAGCAGTGATCCTTCACGAGGGGAATTCGTGTGTTCCTTCGATCCTTCCGGTTATCCACAGCTTCTCACGAGGAGAAACGGAAATGTTATATACAGAATGGGGCCATGGAACGGCGTCAGCTACAGCGGCCTCCCGGACTTGCAGAAGAACACCTTCGTCACCCTCAGCGCCGTCGTGAACAACAACGAGACGTACTATCGGTATCGAGTCAACGACGACTCGCTTATAGTGAGGATCACGCTCTCCGAGGTCGGCGTTGGGAGGCGGTGGGTGTGGAGCGGCGAGAGGCAAGGATGGACAGGGGACCTCTCTGTACCAATAGATGATTGTGACAATTTTGAAGCATGTGGTGCTAATGGAAGGTGCAACATTAAGAACAACCCTGTTTGTGAGTGCTTGAATAAGTTCAAGCCTAATGATCCCACGGCCTGGGCCGTGGGAGAGACGTCGAGCGGGTGCAATCGTACCACGCCCTTGAATTGCCAGAAGGGGGATGGCTTTCTCAAGTACTCCGGCATTAAACTGCCGGATACTCGGGGTTCGTGGTTCGATGAGACTATGGATCTTAAGGAATGCAAGGATGCGTGCTCGAGAAACTGCAATTGCTCGGCCTATACGAGTCTCAATATAAGCGAAGGTGGAAGCGGATGCCTTATTTGGTTTGGTGATCTCATGGATATCAGAGATATGACTCCAGGACAAGAAATCTACATCAGAGTTGCTTCTTCTGAGTTAGGTGATTAATAATTCTTCATTTTTCAAAAAAGAAATTATTTGCAAGATTATAGACTTTCTTGATTATGATCATGCTTTACTTTCACAGATTCAAATGGAAAGAAAAGAAAAATACTTATTGTGACACTGTCTCTAGTTGCTGGGATACTTGTGCTAATTCTGAGCCTGTTGTATTCTTGTAAGAGAAAGAAGCTGGATCAGGATCTGCTGCCAGAAGGTATTGCTACTTGACACGTTTTTGCAATATTATTTTATATTCACATATATTCAAAAAACGCGCCAAGTTGAACAGAAGTAGGGAGTAGGGAGTACTATTTATTACAGAACTAGATTTTTTTTCATGTTTATGTGAATCTTTATAACAACAACACTCATGCCAACTACACAGATTATTATGATGGCCAAGGTGGTGAGGACCTAGATGTACCGATGTTCGACTTCTCCTCGATAATCAAAGCTACTGATAATTTTTCAGACGATAATAAGCTTGGAGAGGGAGGATTTGGACCTGTTTATAAGGTAAAAGAAAATCAGGATTGGCTATGTATTTCAAAATGATGTTCATTTTCCACCAAATATACTTTTTCACATACGAAGAATTTTTTTATTACTAGGGCCTGCTAGAAGATGGACAGATGATTGCTGTGAAACGACTGTCGGGAAATTCGGACCAAGGAGTAGATGAGTTCAAGAATGAAGTAATCTGCATTGCAGAGCTTCGGCATCGCAATCTGGTGAAGCTTGTAGGGTATTGCATTCGAGGAAAAGAAATGATGTTGGTTTATGAATACCTGAAGAACAAAAGTCTTGACTTTATATTGTTCGGTAAACCTTTCTTCAGCCTACCTGATCAATATATATACAAGTATATCCATGTGCATTTTTTGATAATATAGTCCTAACTTATGTGGCAGATCCTAGAAAAGGCATGTTACTCGACTGGCCTAAGCGCTTCAACATTATTAATGGCATAGCGCGAGGCCTAATGTACCTCCATCAAGATTCCCACCTCCGAGTTATCCACAGAGACCTCAAAACCAGCAATATACTACTGGATTCAGATATGAATCCAAAGATATCGGACTTTGGCCTTGCTAGAACTTTTGGAGGGAATGAAACAGGAGCTAACACAAACCGAATAGTGGGAACATAGTATGTTTATATAACTTTTAATATTGTGAGAAACCTTGATAGAACTTTCCATTTTTTTTTATATTTTTTCTAATTTAACCTTGCATGTTGCAGTGGCTACATGTCCCCAGAATATGCCGGGGACGGAGTCTTCTCGGTGAAGTCAGATGTGTTTAGCTTCGGAGTTATAGTGCTTGAGATAGTGAGTGGTAGGAGAAATAGAAGATTCTCTTTCAGAGATCAGCGCCTCAACTTACTTGGATATGTAAGTAATATTACATGCTGTGGAAAAAAAGACTTGAAATTTTCTTCTTCTTTTTAGATGCTATAGCATCTGAACATGAGCTAATTTGACAGGCATGGGTGCTAAACAAAGAAGAGAATTCACTAGAATTGGTTGATTCGTGCCTCGGAGATTCCATCAACGTACCACAAGTGGTGAGGTCGATTCATGTAGGGCTATTATGCGTTCAAGAACACCCCGACGATAGGCCAACAATGTCATCAGTAGTACAGATGCTGAGCAATGATGCCATGATTCTGCCTCAACCTAAACATCCTGGCTTTTTCATACAACGAGACGCGGCAGAAACTAAGATCTCAGTCACCTCAAGCACAGGAAGCTCTGCAAACGTGATCACCAATACCGTGCTACAGGGTCGATAAAATCCAAGATATCTTCACCATTTACTCTATGTGAATCATAGGACCATATTCTTGTGAATTTTTTTTTCCCCTTTCTTTTTCTTGATTCTTTTGTGATCAGAGACTACTTTTGTATATATATATAGCATACTCGTGAATATTAATTATAGTTTATGCAGCAGGAGTTGTGTAAATTATTCATGGTATGAGAGCTAAAATCTTGGTTACCTGTCTAGCCTAATTTTTTCCAATTCAAACTTCATCTTGTATTCATATCTCTGGAAAATTTCTTTGCGACGACGGAATTGAAACTAGTCTAATAGTGGAAAATTATTAATGCATTTCTTAGTGGGAAATTATTTTCCCTTACGCAGACACCACATGGGCGGCTACATTTTTATACCAATTCTCGGGCTTGACTATGCTTAAAATTGCATAATACTAATAACGACATTATAGGATAACGTTGAATTTCAATACCATTGCATGATGTATTTTACTCTCTCCTCCTCTTTAGACTACGTTGACTTTCTACTTGATTTTGAAACTTCATAATGATAGATTTTAAAATGAATTTTTAGATAAATATTTTTTTTATAGGGTACAACCACTCTTGCACTATCGTATAAAAAAATCAAACTCAAAAAATTCATCTTGAAATTTATTATTATAAAACTGCAAAATTAGCAAAAAAATCAACAAAGTCTAAAGATCGTGTACAGAAGAATATGTAGCACAAAATTCAGTGAAATCCGGAATTCAAATTTCGCCGGGAAATGAAATGAGGGGTCGGCGTTAAATTGACTGTTTTCCCATAAATTGATAATTGCGCCGAAATGAATTAACTCTAGTCAATACACATAAGTAAATGAGTATTTAAATACAACTATACTCAAAAGGTTAATGTTTGACATGAGAATAAAAAAGGATTATACTGTATATGTTTTAATATCTGATTTTATTTTTTCTCAATTGACGGGCCTGTCTTCTTTGACTAACCCTAATCCCAAGTCAACAAACTTTCCAAGTCACTTTATATCCACTGATATCAGGATTCCGTTAATTATTGTTGCAGAGCAGTCCTGTCTTCATCTTGTAAACAGACAATAAGGAAATGTAGCCATGTTCACACTGAAAGCTTCCTTTGATTGAGCTCTTTCAAATTTTCCTAATACTTAGATTTTGCCCTTTCTCATTCCAATTCAAAACCATGGACACCCTATGGAACAAATACTACATCACGATCACTATACTTATTATTACAACCTCCCTCTTATTCACCGATGCCACAGACACCATAAACACATCTCAGATCATCAGAGACAACGACGTCGGAACACTGATCTCGTCTCGTGGAAGGTTCGAGCTGGGGTTCTTCAGTCCCGGAAACTCCAGTACTAATCGGTACGTGGGAATATGGTACAAGAACATAACACCGAGAGTTGTAGTATGGGTGGCCAACAGAGACAATCCCCTCGTAGAGAGATCAGGTACGTTGAGATTCAACGAGACCGGACACTTAGTCCTTCTCAATGCCACTAATGGCAGTATCAAATGGTTCACGGATTACCCGACGAGTGTGAGGAGTCCAGTAGCACAGCTACTGGACTCCGGGAACCTAGTAGTGAGAGAAGCAGACGAAGAAAGGTTCGCGTGGCAGAGCTTCGACTATCCAACGGACACCTTTTTATCCGGGATGAAGCTGGGCAAGAACTTGGTGACAGGACAGGAATTCGGCCTGACGTCATGGAGGAGCAGTACGGATCCTTCCCGAGGGGATCATACATATGCTTTTGACCCTACTGGTTATCCACAGCTTGTGATTAAAAAGGGAACAAATGTTACCTTTAGACTAGGGCCTTGGAACGGCGTCGGATTCAGCGGCCTCCCAAACATGCAGACGAACAACCTCATCACGATCAGCGCTGTTGTGAACGAGAAAGAGGCGTTCTATCGCAATCAACTCAACGATGACTCCATTGTCACGAGGTTCACGCTTGCTGAGAATGGTGTTGGGAGGAGGTGGGTTTGGAGCGGAGAGACACAAGCATGGATCAATGCTCTTTCTTTACCAATAGATGATTGTGACAGTTTTAGAGCATGTGGTGCTAATGGAAGGTGCAACATTAAGAACTCTCCTGTTTGTGAGTGTTTGAGTAAGTTCAAGCCTAATGATCCTCGAGCTTTTGCTTTGGGATTAACGTCGAGCGGGTGCAACCGAACCACGCCCTTGGATTGCCGGAAGGGAGATGGCTTTCTCAAGTACTCCGGCATTAAATTACCGGATACTCGGAGTTCGTGGTTTGATGATACTATGGATCTTAGAGAATGCAAGGATGTGTGCTCGAGAAATTGCTCGTGCTCAGCGTATGCTCGTCTCAATATAAGCGGAGCTGGAAGCGGATGTCTACTTTGGTTTGGGGATCTTATGGATATCAGAGATATGTCCCCTGGTCAAGAATTCTATATCAGAGTTGCTTCTTCCGAGTTAGGTAAAAATAATTAATAAAACAACTAACTCCTCTGTTATGTATTTGCTTTCTTGATTAATATACTTTACTTGCACAGATTCGAAAGGAAAGAAACGGAAAATACTTATTGTCACATTTTCTGTGGTAGCTGGGATACTTGTGCTTAGTGTGAGCCTGTTGTTGTATTCTCGTAAGAGAGAGAAGATGGCTCAGAATCTGCTGCAAGAAAGAGGTAAGACAAGTGATGATATTAATTAGTAATTTTATACCAATTTGGTTTAATTTCTTCATGTTTATGTGTATCCTCATAACATCTCATCATGCCATTTACTCAGATTATCATCATGATCAAGGTGGAGAGAACCTAGATCTACCGATGTTTGAATTATCGTCGATAATCAAAGCTACTGATAATTTTTCAGACGAGAATAAGCTTGGAGAGGGAGGATTTGGACCTGTTTATAAGGTAAAGCAGAATAGAAATCCATTATATATTTCTAGTCACCAAGCAATGGAGATAAGCATGGATCTACATACTCTTTATTATTATTTACTTACTCCTCACTGCAAAATTCTGCTAATAGAAAGAGAAGAATGATCAAATCAATTTCACGTAACAAGTATATATATGTCTTTGCAATAGGGACTGCTAGAAGATGGGCGGATAATTGCTGTGAAACGACTGTCAAGAACTTCACAGCAAGGAGTGGATGAGTTCAAGAATGAAGTGATCTGCATTGCAAAGCTTCAGCATCGGAATCTGGTGAAGCTTCTAGGGTACTGCATCAGAGGAAAAGAAATGATGCTGCTTTATGAATACATGAAGAACAAAAGTCTCGACTTACTACTGTTTGGTAAACTTTCTTCTTCTGCCAACCTCCTCAATATAGGTATTAGAACTCCAGCAGTCCACAATTTTAAGAAACAAATAACCATAAATAGCAGATCCTAGAAAAGGCATGTTACTCGATTGGCCTAGGCGCTTCAACATTATTAATGGCATAGCTCGGGGCCTTATGTACCTTCATCAAGATTCACGCCTCCGAGTTATCCACAGAGACCTCAAAACCAGCAATATACTACTGGATTCAGATATGAACCCAAAGATATCGGACTTTGGCATTGCTAGAACTTTTGGAGGGAATGAAACCGGAGCTAACACAAACCGAATAGTGGGAACATAGTAAGCACAACTTTTAGTATTCCTTCCTTTTTTTTTCCAGTTTAACATTGTTGCAGTGGCTACATGTCCCCAGAATATGCTGGAGACGGCATCTTCTCAGTGAAGTCAGATGTGTTCAGCTTCGGAGTTATAATGCTTGAGATAGTCAGTGGTAAGAGGAACAAAAGGTTTTCTTTCAGGGATCAGCACCACAACTTACTTGGATATGTAAGTATTGCATACATACTCAGAAAAAACTTAAAATTTTCTTCTTTTTTCTTTGATGTAATGGCATCTAAATATGAGCTAATTTGACAGGCATGGACACTAGACAGAGCAGATAATTCATTAGAGCTGGTTGATTCTTGCCTCACCAATTCAATCAACGTACCACAAGTGATGATGTCGATTCATGTAGGGCTTTTATGCGTTCAAGAACATCCCGACGATAGGCCAACCATGTCTTCAGTAGTACAGATGCTAAGCAATGATGCCATGATTCTGCCTCAACCTAAACATCCTGGCTTTTTCATACAAAGAGATATGACAGAAACTAAGATCTCAACTACCTCAAGCACAGCAAGTTCTGCAAATGTAATCACCAATACCGTGCTAGAGGGTCGATAAATAACCAAGATATCTCCACCATTTACTTTATGTGAAACCATAGGGCCATATTCTTGTGATTTATTTTCTTTCTTTTTCTTGATTCTTTGTGATCAGAACCGTGCACACTACTCTTGTATATATGTAGCATACTCGTGAATATTGATTATAGTTTTTATGCAGCAACAGTTGGGTAAATTGTTCATGGTATGAGAGCTAAAATCTTGGTTACCTGTCGAGCCTAATTTAACCTACCTGATGCTCATATAATTCATTACTTTTAAGTTTTAATCTATGGCTGGCGATGATCTGAAAAAAAGGAGACTTCTAAAACCACATTTCTTGTGCTTTGACTATGGTTAAACTTACAAATTACTACTCTCTCCGTCTCATATTTCTTGAGCCCCAACACAACACAGAACAAAGAGCAGTCAGTATAAATACAACTAAAACGGTTTAATGCTTCAGATGAGAATAAAAAAAACAAAGGGCTACTAAATCATGGTTTTGTTTAGATGAAAACCAAACCTGGGATTATAAGGAAAGAAACAGTATTATGTTTTAATACCAAAAATCTCTCATTTTAATTTCCTTCAAATGATGGGCCTGTCATCTTCTTCTATTGCCAATGCCACCATGTTGCATTCGATCAGGCTTTGATTAGGCATTATAGTTGACGACCTAATTCCCAGGTCAACACAGCAGTGCAAAAAACACCCCATCCACCTTGACCAAGTCTAAAGTTTGTTCTGAAGTGAAAAACACTGGAATTTTCAATCCAATTTCTTTTCTTCCATCATTATTTATTTAACTAGTTTCCAACTATAAATAGGGCTTCTCACTCCGGAGGAGATCCCATGTCCTAAATTCCGTATTTCAACTGTGTCCTAAAATTTAATTTCTATTAGTTTTATATTGTTTTTTATAAAAATAAAAAAATACTAGAATGTATTAAAATTATAAGCAAAAAAAATTAAAATTTTTAAAAATTATACCTTAGTTTTGAATTTATCAACCATAATATAACTAATAAAGGTTAGATTAAATGTTAAAAAATCATTATAAACCATAAATGGAGCGGTGAACCCTTGAAAATAATCATAAAATTAAATCAAATCATTATAAAAAAAATTATTGAAAAAAAAAAGCATAAAGCTAATACAAATTACGATTTGCGACACGTTTCGGACACCGAATTCGGGGATAGAGGATCCGAACTGTTCTCCCATGGTTATAAATAACAAGTATTAGCATGCAAATTCTAGCATTATTGATATATCCACTAAATATACACTTGAAAGTAAAACATGCCAACCCAGTTGACACTACTGTCTGGAATTTCTACACGCTCAAGGAAGTGGGGCCAGCTTCATTTGATTCCAACTCTTCAATATTTGTGCCGAAAGAGTATAACATAACAACTGGCCTAATACTCAGCTTTTGCCTTTCTCATTCCAATTCAAAATCATGAACAAATACTACATCACCATACTTCTTGTTACAACCTCCCTCTTCCTTACCGATGCCACAGACACCATAACTACCTCTCAAATTGTTAGAGATAACGAGGATGGAACAGTGATATCATCTCGTGGAACGTTCGAACTGGGGTTCTTCAGTCCTGAGAACTCCAAGTTCAGGTACTTGGGCATATGGTACAAGAATATAACACCAACAACTGTGGTATGGGTGGCCAACAGAGAGAAACCCCTCGTAGACGGATCAGGTGTGGTGAGATTCAACGAGACAGGACACTTAGTCCTTCTCAATGCCACTAATGGCAGTATCAGTATCAAATGGTTCACGGAGTACCCAACCAGTATGCAGAGTCCAGTAGCACAACTACTGGACTCCGGGAATCTAGTAGTGAGAGAAGCAGACGAAGAGAACTTCGTTTGGCAGAGCTTCGACTATCCAACGGACACCTTTTTATCCGGGATGAAACTGGGCAAGAACTTGGCGACAGGACAGGAATTCGGCCTGACGTCATGGAGGAGCAGTACTGATCCTTCACGAGGGGATCATGCATATGCTTTTGACCCTAAAAAAGGGAACAAATGTTACCTATAGAATGGGGCCTTGGAACGGCGTCGGATTCAGCGGCCTCCCAAACTTGCAGAAGAATAACATTATCACGATTAGCGCTGTCGTGAACGAGAAAGAGGCGTTCTATCACTATCATGTCAATGATGGCTCGTTTGTTACGAGGTTCACGCTGGCTGAGAATGGTGTTGGAAGAAGGTGGGTTTGGAGTGGCGAGTCACAAGCATGGATTGGTGCTCTTTCTTTACCAATAGATGATTGTGACAGTTATAATGCATGTGGTATGAAGGTGCAACATTAAGAACTCTCCTGTTTGTGAGTGCTTAGGTAAGTTCAAGCCTAATGATCCTCTAGCTTGGGTTGTGGGAGCAACGTCGAGTGGGTGCAACCGCACCACGCCCTTAGATTGCCGGAAGGGAGATGGCTTTCTCAAGTACTCTGGCATTAAACTGCCGGATACTCGGAGTTCATGGTTCAATGAGACTATGACTCTTAAAGAATGCAAGGATGTGTGCTCGAGAAATTGCTTGTGCTCAGCGTATGCTCGTCTCAATATAAGCGAAGGTGGAAGTGGATGTCTACTTTGGTGATCTTACGGATATCAGAGTTATGTCTCCTGGTCAAGAAATCTACATCAGGATTGCTTCTTCCGAATTAGGTAATTCTGTTATATATGTATTTGCATGATTGTAGACTTTCTTGATTATGGTCATGCTTCACTATTGAGACTCTTTGAATGCACAGATTCGAAAGGAAAGAAACGAAAAATACTTATTGTGACACTGTCTCTAGTACCTGGGATTCTTCTGTTAAGCCTAAGCCTGTTGTATTCTTGGAAAAATAAGAAGCTAGATCATCTGCTACCAGAAAGAGGTATGAGAAGACAAGTGATGATAGGTTTCCTTCATGTTTCTCTGCATCCTTTTAACTGCTAATGATAACTTTTCACGATCAAGGTGGCAAGGACCTAGATCTACCGATGTTTGAAATATCCTCGATAATCAAAGCTACTGATAATTTTTCAATTGACAATAAGCTTGGAGAGGGAGGATTTGGACCTGTTTATAAGGTAATAGAAAATCAGGATTGATTATATATTTCTAGTCTCCAAGCAATGCAGATGAGCATGGATTTACGTATGTCTTTGCACTAGGGAGTGCTAGAAGATGGACGGATAATTGCTGTGAAACGGCTGTCAAGAACTTCACAGCAAGGAGTGGATGAGTTCAAGAATGAAGTGATCTGCATTGCAAAGCTTCAACATCGGAATCTGGTGAAGCTTCTAGGATATTGCATCAGAGGAAAAGAAATGATGCTTGTTTATGAATACATGAAAAACAAAAGTCTCGACTTTATACTGTTCGGTAAACCTTTTTCATCTTCAGACAACCTCCTCAATATATGTATATATATATGACATGTTTATCATTACCAAGTGCCTTAATAGAAGTATAGTCTTCTATTAGAACTCCATTAGTCCTCAATTTTATGAAACAACAATGTCCTAAATTATGTGGCAGATCCTACAAAAGGCATGTTACTTGACTGGCCTAAGCGCTTCAGCATCATTAATGGCATAGCTCGGGGCTTGATGTACCTTCATCAAGATTCCTGCCTCCGAGTTATCCACAGAGACCTCAAAACCAGCAATATACTACTAGATTTGGATATGAATCCAAAGATATCAGACTTTGGTCTTGCTAGAACTTTTGGAGGGAATGAAACCGGAGCCAACACAAACCGAATAGTGGGAACATAGTAAGCACAAGTTTTAGTATTATGAGATGTGTTGCTTGCACTTCACCTTTTTCCTCTTTGCAATTTAACCTTGCTGCAGTGGCTACATGTCCCCAGAATATGCTGGAGACGGCCTCTTCTCGGTGAAGTCAGATGTGTTCAGCTTCGGAGTTATAGTGCTTGAGATTGTGAGTGGTAACAGAAATAGAAGATTTTCTTTCAGAGATCAGCACCTCAACTTACTTGGATATGTAAGTATTATTACATGCTTAGAAAAAGAAAAAAAACTTTAAACTTTGTTCTTTTTAGATGTTATAAGCATAAGAATATGAGCTAAAATTGACAGGCATGGATGCTAAACAGAGAAGAGAATTCATTAGAATTAGTTGATCCTTGCCTCACAGATTCAATCAACGTACCACAAGTGGTGAGGTCGATTCATGTAGGTCTTTTATGCATTCAAGAACACCCCGACGATAGGCCAACAATGTCATCAGTGGTGCAGATGCTGAGCAATGATGCCATGATTCTGCCTCAACCTAAACATCCCGGTTTCTTCATACAACGAGACGTGGTAGAATCTAAGGTGTCAGCTACCTCAAGCACAGCAAGTTCTGCAAACGTAATCACTCATACTGTGCTACAGGGTCGATAAATAACCAAGATATATATCTTCTGTCACCATTTACAGAATGTGAATCAATGGACCATATCTCTGTGATTTGTTTTCGTATTGAGATGTTTTTTCTTGATTCTTTTGTGATCAGAGCTATGCACACTGCTCTTGTATATATAAATAGCTTACTTGTGAATACTACCTTCAACCATGAAAGTAGTCTCATTTGTATTTGACACAGAAATTAAGGAATGAGAGAATATGTGGCTATAATCAATTCTTAGGAGAGAGAGTTAATTATAGTCACAATTTTTTACCTTTTTAGAAAATGAGACTAATAAGTGGGATGGACTAAAATGGCAAATAAGACTACTTTCATGGGTTGGAAGTAGTATTAATTATAGTTTGTGTAATTCTTCAGAGCTAAAATTTAGGCCTCATTTCTTTTTATCCCCTGCACCTCTGGAATACTAACACGTACGCGTTTCTTTTGTGGATGCATTTCTCCGTGGAAAATGGAAACTAACACGTACGCGTATGTGGAAAATCATTTTTCCTTGCGACTACAGTGTTTCTTTTGTGGAAAATTCATGTCTCAAAAAAGAAAAGAAAAGAAAAGAAAAAAAAAATCAATTTTCTGGTGTTTTTCAAAAAAAAAAAATTCTGGTGTATTAAAATACAGCTCTTCAAAATTTCCCAATACTCAGCTTTTGCCTTTTCTCATTCCAATTCAAATTTGGTGAACCAAAACCATGGATACACTATGGAACAAATACATCACTATACTTATTATTACAACCTCCCTCTCATTCACCGATGCCACAGACACCATAAACACTTCTCAAATCATCAGTGACAAGGATGACGGAACAATGATCTCGTCTCGTGGAACGTTCGAGCTCGGGTTCTTCAGTCCCGGGAACTCCAGTACTAACCGGTACTTGGGAATATGGTACAAGAATATAACACCGAGAGTCGTGGTATGGGTGGCGAACAGAGACGATCCCCTCGTAGATAGATCAGGTGTGGTGAGATTCAACGAGACGGGACAGTTAGTTCTTCTGAATGCTACTAATGGCAGTATCAGTATCAAATGGTTTACGGAGTACCCGACTAGTGTGCAGAGTCCAGTTGCACAGTTACTGGACTCTGGGAATCTTGTGGTGAGAAAAGCAGATGATGAAAACCCGAGAATTTCGCGTGGCAGAGTTTCGGCTATCCAACGGACACTTTTTTATGCGGGATGAAGCTGGGCAAGAACTTCCTGACAGGCCTAGAAACCGGCATCTCGTCGTGGAAGAGCGGCAGTGATCCTGCACAAGGGGATTACACGTTTGATTTTGATCCCACTGGTTATCCACAGCTTGTGATAAAAAAGGGTGCAAATGTTACCTATAGAATGGGGCCCTGGAACGGCGTCGGTTTCAGCGGCATCCCAAACGTGCAGAAGAATAACATCATGACACTTCGGGCTGTCGTGAACGAGAAAGAGGCGTTCTATTTCAATGAACTCTACGATGACTCTGTTATCGCAAGGTTCACGCTGACTGAGAATGGCGTTGGGAGAACGTGGGTTTGGAGCGGTGAGACACAAGCATGGATTGTTGTTATTACTTTACCAATAGATGATTGTGATAGTTTTCAGGCATGTGGTGATAATGGAAGGTGCAACATTAAGAACTTTCCTGTTTGTGAGTGCTTGAATAAGTTCAAGCCTAATGATCCCACGGCTTGGGCCGTGGGAGAGACGTCGAGTGGGTGCAACCGTACCACACCCTTGGATTGCCAGAAGGGAGATGGCTTTCTCAGGTACTCCCGCATTAAACTGCCGGATACTCGGAGTTCATGGTTCAATGAGACTATGACTCTAAAAGAATGCAAGGATGTGTGCTCGAGAAATTGCTCGTGCTCAGCCTATGCGCGTCTCAATATAAGCGAAGGCGGAAGCGGATGTCTACTTTGGTTTGGTGATCTTATGGATATCAGAGATATGTCTCCTGGTCAAGAAATCTATATCAGAGTTGCTTCTTCCGAGTTAGGTAAAAATAATTAGTAAAACAACTAACTTCTCTGTTATGTATTGGCTTTCTTGATTAATTTACTTTACTTGCACAGATTCGAAAGGAAAGAAACGGAAAATACTTATTGTCACATTTTCTGTAGTAGCTGGGATACTTGTGCTAAGTGGGAGCCTGTTGTTGTATTCACATAAGAGAAAGAAGATGGCTCAGAAACTGCTGCAAGAAAGAGGTAAGACAAGTGATGATGTTAATTAGTAGTTTTAAACCAATTGGTTTAATTTCTTCATGTTTATGTGCATACTCATAACAGCTGATCATGATGCCAAATACTCAGATTATCATCATGATCAAGGTGGCGAGAATCTAGATCTACCGGTGTTTGAATTATCCTCGATAATCAAAGCTACTGATAATTTTTCAATCGATAATAAGCTTGGAGAGGGAGGATTTGGACCTGTTTATAAGGTAAAGCAGAATCGAAATCCATTATATATTTCTAGTCTCCAAGCAATGGAGATAAGCATGGATTTACATACTCTTCATTATTTACTTACTCCTCACTGCTAAATAGAAAGAGAAGCATCCAATGAATTTCATGTAACAAGTATATATATGTCTTTGCAGTAGGGAGTGCTAGAAGACGGACGGATAATTGCTGTGAAACGACTGTCAAGAACTTCGCACCAAGGAGTGGGTGAGTTCAAGAATGAAGTGATCTGCATTGCAAAACTTCAGCATCGGAATCTTGTGAAGCTTCTAGGATACTGCATTCGAGGAAAAGAAATGATGCTTGTTTATGAATACATGAAAAACAAAAGTCTCGACTTAATACTGTTCGGTAAACCTTCTTCTTCAGACAACCTCCTCAATATATATGTATATATATGACATGTTATCATTTCCAAGTGCCTTTATTAGAATATAGTCTTCTATAAGAACTCAATTAGTCCTCACAAAATGTCCTAACTTAATTATGTGGCAGATCCTACAAAAGACATGTTACTGGACTGGCCTAGGCGCTTCAGCATCATTAATGGTATTGCTCGTGGCCTCATGTATCTTCATCAAGATTCCCGCCTCCGAGTTATCCACAGAGACCTCAAAACCAGCAATATACTACTAGATTCTGATATGAATCCAAAGATATCCGACTTTGGTCTTGCTAGAACTTTTGGAGGAAATGAAACTGGAGCCAACACGAACCGAATAGTGGGAACATAGTATATGCTTATATAACTTTTAATATTATGAAATGCATTGTTTGCACTTTCCCTTTTTTTTTTGCAATTTAACCTTCCTATAGTGGCTACATGTCCCCAGAATATGCTGGAGATGGCCTCTTCTCGGTGAAGTCAGATGTGTTCAGCTTCGGAGTTATAGTGCTTGAAATTGTGAGTGGCAAGAGAAATAGAAGATTTTCTTTCAGAGATCAGCACCTCAGCTTACTTGGATATGTAAGTATTTTTACATGCTAAAAAAAAAAAAAAAAAAATCTCAGCTTTCTTTTTTTTTTTTTTTTTTTTTTTATGTTATAGCATCTGAATATGAGATAATTTGACAGGCATGGACACTACACAGAGAAAAGAAGTCATTAGAATTGGTTGATTCGAGCCTCGCAGATTCACTCAACGTATCACAAGTGGTGAGATCGATTCACGTAGGGCTATTATGCGTTCAAGAACACCCCGACGATAGGCCAACAATGTCTTCAGTAGTACAGATGCTAAGCAATGATGCCATGATTCTGCCTCAACCTAAATATCCCGGCTTCTTCATACAACGAGACGTGGCAGAAACTAAGATCTCAGCTACCTCAAGAACAGCAAGTTCTGCAAACGTAGTCACCAATACCGTGCTAGAGGGTCGATAAATAAACAATATAAATCTGAATTACCAGATAACATCCCAGGTAGAACAAACTGTGAGTTATCTAGCTTCTGATATTCAGTTTCTTAGAATATATTTTGTAACATATAGTATATTATATACTTCACTATTTTGTTGTAGAGTTCTATATATTTTGTAGTATTCCATAGCATCAATTCAAGACCGAAATTTAGAAAAGAAATATTGTGTTCCTCCCCAATAAACCATTCAACACACACAAAGATGCTAGGACTATTAATTCATGTTCCTATCCAAACTTCATTTTATATATATGCATATCTCGTCTTATAATCTATGACGCGTCAGCTTGCGACGTGACAAACCAAGTGAAGCCACTGCGGGAGAATTACTTTGCCACTATGAAATAATGAAAACTACAGCATTTATTTGTGGAATATAATTTCCCTTATGCACACATTACATGGACAGCTACATTTTTATATGGCTCCACTATGCTTAAAATTACACATGCCATAACGACATTAATATAGGATAAAGTTGAGATGCAATATCATTGCATTCCCGGAATAGGTATGAAGTTGAAATTCGTGTCCCAAATTTTATTTTATTTTTTATTTTTTATTTTTAAGAAAGGGTTGAATTTCAATATATATATTTGCAGATTCAGTTTTTGGTGTTTTAGTTTAATTTTGTAATCATTATTTAGGGTTCAACTTGTACTTATAACTATTTTGTAGTATGATTGATTATTCCATGATTAGGATATAGTATTATTTTTTGTATGATAAAGAGGGTATATAATTTTCTAAGCGTAAAATTTTTAAGTTATAAATAATAATTAGGATTCAATATTATTATTATTATTATTATTATTATTATTATTATTATTATTATTATAGAGTTAATCCCTAAAAGTAGCCACTTTGATATAGTAAACCAAAATACTAGTCACTCATATAAAAAATACAAATACTAGTCACTCATATAAAAAACACAAATATTAGTCACTCATGTATTCAAGGTTAATTTTCACGAATACATAAGTCGTGTATTAATGTATTCGTGTATTCAATATTAATTTTCACGAATACATGAGTCGTGTATTTGTGTATTCATGTATTCATGTATTCGTGTGTTCAAGGTTAATTTTTACGAATACATGAGTCATGTATTCGTGTATTCAAGGTTAATTTTCACGAATACATGAGTGTGTATTCATGTATTCAAGGTTAATTTTCACGAATACATGAGTGTGTATTCATGTATTCAAGGTTAATTTTCACGAATACATGAGTCGCGTATCATGTATTCGTGTATTTGGTAAGAGTGGCTAGTTTTTTATGTTTTTTATATGAGTGACTAGTATTTTGGTTTGTTATATCAAAGTGGTTATTTTAAGGGTCGCCCCTTATTATTATTATTATTATTATTATTATTATTATTATTATTATTATTATTATTATGACGCAATTCCAGATTCTTCATCGTTACAATTTTATATGTCTCGCCATATCCCATATAAGTTAGACGAAATTAATAATAATAATAATAATAATAATAATAATAATAATAATAATATTATTATTATTATTATTATTATTATTATTATTATATTTTTTTTTGAAAAGATTATTATATTATTATTAAAACTGAAGAGTGAAGACCGATTGGAATTGAAGAAAAATATTTAAAAAAAAATGAAAAAAAAAAATTGATAGCGAGACCAGAAAAAAAAGATAGTAAAATGCGGAGTAGTATCCTCTAGTCCCATTTGAATGTACCAATTGTGTACCAAATATTAAAATTTATTAGTTTTATAATATTTTTTTATAAAAATAAAAATTATTCTATTATAATAAATCATAATAAATATTTATAACTAAAAAATATAATTTTTAAAAATAATATACCATAATTTTGGATTTATCAACCATATTTTAGCTAATAAAATTAAAATTAAATGCTAAAAAATAATTATAAACCCTAATTTGGATGGGTGAACCCTAGAAAATAATTATAAAATTAAACTAAATTATTATAAATTAAAATTATTGAATAAATATATATAAAACTATTAAAAATTAAAATTTGGTACACAATTGGAACACCAAAATGGGTGTAGAGGATCTCAATTGGTAAATGCTGTTAGTATTCCTAACCGCACATACATATACCTAGATAGCTTGTGTTCGTTACGAACCAAAGCTGCATCAAGAAAAACCATGAATACCAAAAACCACTTCATTCCTTGGCTTCTTCTCATCAACTCCTTCTTCTCCACTCACGCACAGAGCACCCTAAACACTTCTCAAATACTCAGAGACAACGGCGACACCATCATCTCTCCTTCCGGAATCTTCGAGCTCGGGTTCTTCAGCTCCGACGACAACTCCACCGACCGCTACGTCGGGATATGGTACAAAACCATAACACCAAGAACCGTGGTATGGACTGCCAACAGAGACACTCCAATCACCGACAAATCAGGTGCGCTCAGAGTCGTTCAGCCCGGGGTCCTCCGCCTTCTAAACGCTTCTAACTCCACCACATGGTCTACAAATTCTTCAACAAGCGTGAAGAATCCAGTAGCGACGTTACTAGACTCAGGAAATCTTGTAGTGAGAGATGCAAATAATGCCGATGATCGGAATTTCCTGTGGCAGAGCTTCAATTACCCGACCGACACCTTCTTATCCGGGATGAAGCTTGGCAGGAACTTCAAAACCGGCCTCGAAGTGTACATGACTTCGAGGAAAAAGGCCGGAAACCCGGCCTCCGGGGACTACACGTACCACTGCGACCCTTCCGGCTATCCACAGAACGTGAGACGAAAGAACGGTGAGGTGACGTACAGAACAGGGCCATGGAATGGGAAGGGATTCAGTGGGATGCCGGGTTTGCTCGCAAACCCCATGTTTCCCTTTGATATGGTGATAAATGAAGAAGAAGTGTACTACCATTACAATGTTGTCAATAATTCAGTCATCACCATGATCACTATGAGCGAAACTGGTTTCCTTCAGAGGGTGTTTTGGGACGAAAAGGCAAAGGAGTGGGGCAGTTATTTGTCCGTACCGGCAGATAAGTGTGACATCTACAATGGATGTGGCCCTTATGGTAGTTGCAACATTAGAAACTACCCTACTTGTGAATGTTTGGATAAGTTCAAGCAGAGAGATCCTCAGGATTCTTCGAGTGGGTGTGTTCGTAGGAAGGCATTGGAATGTGACAAGGGAGACGGATTTGTAAAGTACTCTGGGATTAAACTGCCAGATACTCGGAGTTCGAGGTACAACAAGAGTAAGAGCCTTGAGGAATGCAAGTTGGAGTGCTTGAAGGATTGCTCTTGTATGGCTTATTCAAGTCTTGATATTAGTAGAGGTGGGAGTGGTGATGGTTGCCTGCTTTGGTTTGGTGACCTTGTTGACATGAGAGAGATTTCTCCTGGCCAGGATATCTTCATCAGAATGGCTAAATCTGAGTTAGGTAAGCTTTCATTAATTTTTAGGTGATGTTATCTTCTCTAGCATTACACACTTTTTTCTCAGTTGAAAAGATTTTATTAATTAGCACTATGGTTATAGGGTAAGCATTATTAAGTAAGATATAGGTGTGTTCTGGGTGAGTTTTCATTCTTTAAAAAGATTTTATTAATACTTTTGAGAGTTTACTATCTTCAATTAGTCTTTTTCGTTGAAAATGTTTTTATTGTTACCTCTATATATATATTGAGTGGTTGATTTGTTCTTCTCAACTACTAATTTTGTTTTATTGCTAGTTTGAATTGAATTTATCTTCACCATAAATCCTTTTCGTCAAGGTCATTTATTATTATTACGTACCCTTCAACGACCATTTTTCATGGTTGAATTTCCCGGCTAATGGAATATTCTATAATTATATCAACGGGTCAATTAGTTATATTTAAATGTTTTGTTGTTCCTCATCCTCGATTTTAATCTAGATATTCATGTTGTAACTTGTATAATTTCCACTAATTAAGTACACATGATTCCAATTTTTCTTTTTCTTTCTTTCCCAAGTGGATTGGATTTCCACGGTATAAAAATCGGTCAACATATTGTGCCCTTTTTTGTTTTTCCTCCTGAAAATAAGTAGGGATTTTTTATTTTTTTATTTTATTATTTTTTTTACAAAGAAAATAAGTAGGAATTTATTAAGATAATAGGAAGGATGGGAATAATAAATATAATTCGATCCTCTGCAGGTTCAGGATCAAGGAAAATACTTATAGTGACGTTGCCTCTTGTAATTACATTAATTCTGGTATGCCTCAGCTTATTCTTGCTGTGTCGTTCTCGGAAGTTGAAGAGGCTGGATAATCAGCTACCAGAAATAGGTAATTAACATTTAACACGTACAAGTTGTTTTGCATTGTGTAAACTATTAATTTAAAGACTACAGTAGTATATATTAATTTGGCTTAATTAATGCAGGCAGTCTTAGATCAAGGAAGTGGATATTATTCATCACGAACAAAGTCTGAAGAACCTAGAGCTGCCACTATTTGATTTATCCACAATGATCAAAGCTACTGATAATTTCTCATATCACAATAAGCTCGGACAAGGCGGTTTCGGACCTGTTTATAAGGTAACACGACACTCGTAGTACCCTAACTTAAAAATCCATTTTAAAATTCGTCATTACAAAGCTACAAAATCAGCTAAACAGTCAATTGTGTCTAAAGATCGTGGACGAAGGAGGTATATAAAAGAAAAAAAATTGTTCACTTCTTCCTTTTTCCTTTTTTTATTTGTTTAGGGACGGCTAGGAGAGGAGCAAGAAATTGCTGTGAAATGTTTGTCAAGAAGTTCACATCAAGGAGTAGACGAGTTCAAGAATGAGATTATATGTTATTCCAAACTCCAGCACCGGAATCTGGTGAAGCTTCTTGGATGCTGCACTGAAGGAGAACAGTTGATGCTAGTGTATGAATACATGAAAAATAGAAGTCTTGACTTGATTATATTTAGTAAGCCTTCTCCTTTAATTAATTTGTTTATATAGATAGATAGACAAATAGATAGATTACAAGACGAAACGTATGACATGTTTAATCTGGCAGATCCAACAAAGAGCAAATTACTAGAATGGGATATGCGCTTCAGCATTATCAACGGCATTGCCCGGGGCATTATGTATCTTCATCAAGATTCGAGTCTTCGAGTCATCCACCGTGACCTCAAAGCCAGCAATATATTACTAGATTCTGATATGAATCCCAAGATATCAGACTTTGGTCAACATGCAAGTTAATGGTTCATAATTAAAATGTTCATGGTGCATATTTAGATTAGGGATCTAGGATTCAATATTCTTATTTCTTTTCTTCTTTTTTCGAAAGAATTTTTTTCCTTATTAATTTATTTCAATTGCCCTCATATTCATACGTACGAATAGGATTTAAACATTGCCCCAACCCTTCTCGTCGATCTATATATTGATTGCTAAGTGAAAGTAACTTCCGACCTTTGAATTAATATATTTGAGACAATATTTACCCGTTATATATCACATATTCTTTTTTAGATAGATCTTCATCTCAATATAATGAATAGAAATGCTCCCCTACCCACGGTGGGCACATTTAATGTGCCCACCGGTGATGTGGCAGTGCCACGTCTGCAATTTTTCCTTTTAGGGTTTAGTTTTTTATGTTAGGGTTTAGTTTTTTATAGTAGGGTTTAATTATTTTTGGTAGGGTTTTTATTAATTTCCTTATATATTCCAATGTCACGTCATCCGTGGGCACATTAAGCATGCCCACGGTGGACATTGGAGCATTACTCATATAATGAAATTGGTAAAATATTTAAGAACCCAGAACTACTTATAATTTTCTAAGAGCAGAATTACAGTATGCTGCTAAATTAATTACAAGAATAGGGATATATACGAAGAGGCTCGTAAAACTTCAAAAAGTATATGCATACAAAGAGTTGTCTAATTCAATATTATGGCATACCATAAACGATATAGATGGCATAAAGCAATATTGTCGTCCCTAATTTCTTAGACCTAGAGTTTTTCAATTAGATATAAGGTAAGTTTAATTTGCAACGATTTTAATTTTTTATTGTAATAAATATAAAAATAATATTACATAGTTACCCTTAAATTAGATATATAACAAGGACATAATAGGCAATGCATATTTTGTAAAACAAGACTCTTTTATATATTGGTATAGATATGCATATCTCGTCTTATAATCTATGACACGTCAGCTTGTGACGTGACAAATCAAGCGGAGCCACTGCGGGAGAATTACTTTGCCACTACGAAATAATGAAAACTACAGCATTTATTTGGGGAATATTATTTCCCTTATGCACACATTACATGGACAGCTACATTTTTATATGGCTCCACTATGCTTAAAATTACACAAACCATAACGACATTAATATAGGAATATAGGATGAAGTTGAAATGCAATATCATTGCATTCCCGGAATAGGTATGAAGTTGAAATTCGTGTCTCAATTTTTTATTTTATTTTTTTTTAAGAAAAGGTTGAATTTCAATATATATATTTGCAGATTCAGTTTTTGGTGTTTTAGTTTAATTTTGTAATCATTATTTAGGGTTCAACTGGTACTTACAACTATTTTGTAGTATGATTGATTATTCCATGATTAGGATATAGTATTATTTTTTTGTAAGATAAAGAGGGTATATAATTTTCTAAGCGTAAAATTTTTAAGTTATAAATATTAATTAGGATTCAATATTATTATTATTATTATTATTATGACACAATTCCAGATTCTTCATTGTTACAATTTTATATGTCTCGCACTCTCACCATATCCCATATTAGTTACACGAAATTAATAATATTATTATTAGGGGCAACTAGTAAAAATAACCACTAATAAATTTCGTGAATTGCTTGTTTTTTTTTTTCACTAATTCACGAAATTGAATTCGTGAATTCAGATATTTTTTTGAGTGAATTCACGAATTTGGGTGAATTCTTAAATTCAGGCATTTTTTTGAGTGAATTCACAAATTTGTGTGAATTCGTGAATTTAGGCATTTTTTGTGAGTAATTCACGAATTGAGTTTGTAAAATTCGCGAATTGCCTTATATTAAATTCGTGAATTAGGCAAGGGCGAAAGTATTATGGTAAGAGTGACTATTTTTTTATCTTTTTTTTATCTAAGTGGCTATTTATTTATCTTTACAATCCCAAAGTGGCTATTTTTGCCCATTTCCCCTTATTATTATTATGATTATAATATTATTATTAAACACTGAAGAGTGAACCGATTGGAATTGAAGGAAAAAAACAAAAAACAAAATTGATAGCGAGACCATAAAAAAAAAAAGATAGTAAAATGCTGTCAGTATTCCTAACCGCACATACATATACCTAGATAGCTTGTGTTCGTTACGAACCAAAGCTGCATCAAGAAAAACCATGAATACCAAAAACCACTTCATTCCTTGGCTTCTTCTCATCAACTCCTTCTTCTCCACTCACGCACAGAGCACCCTAAACACTTCTCAAATACTCAGAGACAACGGCGACACCATCATCTCTCCTTCCGGAATCTTCGAGCTAGGGTTCTTCAGCGCCGACGACAACTCCACCGACCGCTACGTCGGGATATGGTACAAAACCATAACACCAAGAACCGTGCTGTGGACTGCCAACAGAGACAATCCAATCACCGACAAATCCGGTGCGCTCAGAGTCGTTCAGCCCGGGATCCTCCGCCTTCTAAACGCTTCTAACTCAACCACATGGTCTACAAATTCTTCAACAAGCGTGAAGAATCCAGTAGCGACGTTACTAGACTCAGGAAATCTTGTAGTGAGAGATGCAAATGATGCCGATGATCGGAATTTCCTGTGGCAGAGCTTCGATTACCCGACTGACACCTTCTTATCCGGGATGAAGCTAGGCAGGAACTTCAAAACCGGCCTAGAAGTGTACATGACTTCGAGGAAAAAGGCCGGGAACCCGGCCTCCGGGGACTACACGTATCACTGTGACCCTTCCGGGTACCCGCAGAACGTGAGACGAAGGAACGGTGAGGTGACGTACAGAACAGGGCCATGGAATGGGAAGGGATTTAGTGGGATGCCTACTTTGCTCGCGAACCCCATGTTCGCGTTTGACATGGTGATAAATGAAGAAGAAGTGTACTACCATTACAATGTTGTTAATAATACAGTCATCACCATGATCACTATGAGCGAAACTGGCTTCGTTCAGAGGGTGTTTTGGGACGAAAAGGCGAAAGAGTGGGGCGGTTATTTGTCCGTACCAGTGGATAAGTGTGACATCTACAATGGATGTGGCCCTTATGGTAGTTGCAACATTAGAAACTACCCTACTTGTGAATGTTTGGATAAGTTCAAGCAGAGAGATCCTCAGGATTCTTCGAGTGGGTGTGTTCGTAGGAAGGCATTGGAATGTGACAAGGGAGACGGATTTGTAAAGTACTCTGGGATTAAACTGCCAGATACTCGGAGTTCGAGGTACAACAAGAGTAAGAGCCTTGAGGAATGCAAGTTGGAGTGCTTGAAGGATTGCTCTTGTATGGCTTATTCAAGTCTTGATATTAGTAGAGGTGGGAGTGGTGATGGTTGCCTGCTTTGGTTTGGTGACCTTGTTGACATGAGAGAGATTTCTCCTGGCCAGGATATCTTCATCAGAATGGCTAAATCTGAGTTAGGTAAGCTTTCATTAATTTTTAGGTGATGTTATCTTTTCTAGCATTACACACTTTTTTCTCAGTTGAAAAGATTTTATTAATTAACACTGGTTATAGGTAAGCATTATTTATTAAGTAAGATATACGCGTGTACTGGGTGAGTTTTCATTCTTTGAAAAGATTTTATTAATACTTTTGTGAGTTTACTATCTTCAATTAGTCTTTTTCGTTGAAAAATGTTTCAGTGGCGTAGCCAAAAATCATGAACCAGGGGGCTAAAATATATATTTCAATACTAATATTTGAAAATTGTAAAAATAATAAAAATATAGTAAGTGAAAAAAAAAATAAAAAATTGAGGGGTGGCTCAAGCCTTCCCCAGTCCCCCCTGGCTCCGTCCCTGAATGCTTCTATTGTTAATTACCTATATTTATATGTATACATATATTGATTGATTTGCACTTCTCAACTACTCCCTCAATCCCACTTAAATAGTTCACATTGCTTTTGGCACAGAGACCAATGCAAGTAGAGATAAGGAATTTTAAAATAGTATTAGTTGTGAGATAGACTTTTACCATTTTAAGAAAGTGGACTATTATATGGGACAAACTAATAAGGAAAGGTGGACTATTTAAGTGAGACAGAGGGAGTACTAATTTAATTTGTCTTTAGTGATAATGGTTAAAACTAGCCACTAAACTTAACAAAAATTAAAAACTAGCTACTAACTTAAAAATATATAAATACTAGCCATTTTTAATGTATTAAGACAAAAATACCCTTAATAAAAAAACTAATAATAAAAGAAAAACAAAATAGGAAAAAGAAAAGAAAAAAAAAAACTACCCAGTAACCCACCGGTCCCCACCCTATCCCATCTCTCTCTTCTTTCTTCTCCCCTTCTCTTCTCCACCTTCCGTTGCAGCGTGTGCTGCTGCTCTTCTCTCTTCTTCTTCCTTTTTTTTTTTTTTTTTTTCCTTCTAATTTCTCTGGCCCATCCCTACTTCTCGCCTCCCTCTCTCCTTTTCCCTTCTTTATGCGCTGCTGCTTCCTTCTCTTCTTATTTTCTCTTTGGCTTTTTTTTTTTTTTTTTTTTTTTTTTTTTTGCATTCTCTTCCCCTCAGCACCGCCAACGTTTTCTTCATCAATTTCCACTGATTCTGAGGCTCCTTCAGTCCCCTCGATCGGAATAGAGGGGCTCGATCGAGCCCCAACCACTCGATCGATTGCCAATCGCGCAATTTCAAAGAATGCTCGATCGTACTATATATAGACTCAATCGAGCCCACAGCTGCTCGATCGAGCTCTACTATGTGAAGTTTCAGTTTATCAATCTTAGTCTCGAATGAGACGATTGATGCTTATTCGAGTTGTTTGGGCTCGATCGAGCATTTGTCAGTCGATCGAGCCCGAGGTGACTCGATCCAGCCTGAAGTTACTCGATTGACGTATCTAATAGGGCTCGAACAAATCTGAATCGAGCCCTATAGATTTTGTTCGAGCCCGACGGGTTTCCAGAAGTTGTGCAGAAACGGCATACTTGGTTCTCCTCTTCTCTGCCGCAATCGACCTTTCCTCAGACATTATGGCTTGCGCACTGGACGGCGAAAGGGCCGTTCTAATGGTGGTCGATGGTGAGATGAGCGGCGTGGTGGTTTTCTCCTTCGATTGGGCACGACGGTGGGTATATCGGGCAAAGCGACCGCCGGAGAAGGTGGCTCGTTTAGTAAACACGACGGCTCGATCGACGGTAACTTAGGCACGAACGCCGGCGGCTCGATTTCCCGATCGACGGCGGCCGGCGGGTGTGGCTTTGATATGAAGATTGTGCAGAAGGAATTTCTGAAACTGAAGTTGCAGTTTCCGTAATATGCGTATTTAGAATATTAAATATTAAAGCAATAAGGGTAATTTCGTCTCAATACATTGAAAGTGACTAGAATTTATATATTTTTATGTTAGTGGCTATTTTTTAATTTTCACTAAGATATATGACTATTCTGGATTTTGCCTCTTGTCTTTATTGGTACTTTGAATTGGTCTTCACCATAAATCCTTTTCGTCGATCAAGGTCATTTATCATTATTATCCTTGAACGATCATTTTCCATAGTTGAATTTCCCGGCTAATGGAATCTTATAATTAAATCAAAGGGTCAATTAGTTATATTTAAATATTTTGCTGTTCCTGATCCTCGATTTTAATCTAGATATTCATGTCGTAACTTGTATAATTTCCACTAATTAAGTACACATGATTCCAATTTTTCTTTTTCTTTCTTTTCCAAGTGGATTGGATTTCCACGGTATAAAAATTGGTCAACATATTGTGCCCTTTTTTGTTTTTCTCCTGAAAATAAGTAGGAATTTTTTTATTTTTTTGACAAAGAAAATAAGTAGGAATTTATTAAGGGGATTGACACATAGGGAGGATGGGAATAATAAATATAATTCCCCTGCAGGTTCAGGATCAAGGAAAATACTTATAGTGACGTTGCCTCTTGTAATTACATTAACTCTGGTATGCATCAGCTTATTCTTGCTGTGTCGTTCTCGGAAGTGGAAGTGGCTGGATAAACAGCTACCAGAAATGGGTAATTAACACGTACAATTTGTTTTGCATTGTGTACAATTGTATTAATTAATTTAAAGACTAATCAATTATCATATTATTCAAATTGATACTTAATGCAGGCAGTCTTAGATACAAGGACGTGGATATTATTCATCACGAACAAAGTCTGAAGAATTTAGAACTGCCACTATTTGATTTATTCACAATAATCAAAGCTACTGATAATTTCTCACATTACAATAAGCTCGGACAAGGCGGTTTTGGACCTGTTTATAAGGTACTCCATATGTCTCAATGAAGTTGAGGCGTCTCTTTATTTATACATCACATATATTTAAGAAACGCCTCAACTTCGTTGAGACGGTGGTAGTAAAAAATTTGAACAATATGAACTCATTTTCAAGTATAATTTATTCTTCTTTTTTTTTTTTTTTGTGTAGGGACGGCTAGGAGAGGAGCAAGAAATCGCAGTGAAATGTTTGTCAAGAACTTCACATCAAGGAGTAGACGAGTTCAAGAATGAGATAATATGCTATTCCAAACTCCAGCACCGGAATCTGGTAAAGGTTCTTGGATGCTGCACTGAAGGAGAACAGCTGATGCTAGTGTATGAATACATGAAAAATAGAAGTCTCGACTTGATTATATTTGGTAAGCCTTCTCCTCTGACTTAATTTGTTTACCCAGATAGATAGATAGACAAATAGATAGATTACGAGACAAAACATATGATATGTTTAATCTGGCAGATCCAACAAAGAGCACATTACTAGAATGGGATATGCGCTTCAACATTATCAATGGCATTGCTCGGGGCGTTATGTATCTTCATCAAGATTCAAGCCTTCGAGTCATCCCCGTGACCTCAAAGCCAGCAATATATTACTAGATTCTGATATGAATCCCAAGATATCAGACTTTGGCCTTGCCAGGACTTTCGGAGGGAATGAAACCGGTGCAGACACAAGCCGTGTAATGGGAACATAGTAGGTTATTATACTGTATGTCTGTATACTTTATATCTCAGATATTGAATATTAAGTAGGTCAAATGGAGCGGGACTCTGCATGATAATAAACATTTATACATGCGTGCAACTTTATGAAATTGATTAAATTCTACGTTGCAGTGGATACATGTCCCCGGAATATGCTAGGGACGGGTTGTACTCCGTGAAATCGGATGTGTACAGCTTCGGAGTCATCGTGCTCGAGATCGTGAGCGGTGAGAGGAACAGAGGGTTTTCTCACGGAGATCACGACGTCAACCTTCTTGGATATGTATGATTTCATGCATGCATGTAAAATTCTATTTATCTTAATTGTACGTAGAATCTAATAGTAATATTACTGTAGGCATGGATGCTTTACAAAGAAGAGAGGTACTTGGGACTAATAGGTGAATACCGCAATGGCAAAAGTTCATGCTACAATGTATCACAAGTGGTGAGATCAATCCACGTGGCACTTTTATGCGTTCAAGAGCTTCCACAAGATAGGCCGAGTATGTCTGCAGTGGTAGCCATGCTTGGGAACGATGCCGTTTTGCCGGCAGCCAAACCTCCCGGTTTTTTCACCGGAGGAGGAGACGCAGTGCTTAAACCCAAAACCTCATTAAAATCAAGCTCTGTAAATGTAGAGACCGATTCTCTAGTGGAAGGTCGATAAATATATGATAATCAGTAACCTTGTACAAATATTCACTCATGTAGTCGATTAGCTTTATTAATTCAAGAATTTATCATTTTCTTTATCAAATTACACCAATATTTCCCCTTGTGGCGATTCATTAATTCAAGATGATGTACAAAATCAAGCACTTAATTAGGATCGTCTGTCCCAAGTTTGATATCACAAACGTGTCACAAATTGCTTTTGATTTTTTCTAGGGTTCATCTATCCAATTAAGGTTTATAATATTTTTTTAGCATTTAGTTTCACTTTTACTAGTTATATCAGACTTGATAAATTCAAAACCATAGTATATAATTTTTAAAATTTTAATTTTTATTTATGTTGAAATGTGTCCCACATCGGTTGGAGATGGTTACTTGAACCTCTTTATATGGTGAGGTGACCCTCCCCTTTATGGGAAATTCTTGTATGCAAAAGCCTGCATTGCAAAATGAATTTTTTAATTTTCTCACTTTTTTCTTTTGCAGCTTTGCAGCTTTACAGCTTTAGATGAGTGGAATAGCAAAAACGAATTTTTGTTGATTAGTCGCTAATCTAGTCGAATAGGTCGGCATGCTCGGATAATTAGTGAACTATGAAATCCACTAATGAAGTTGTCGATCCTAAATTAGTGGATTAGTGAAAACAAAAAGTGATTTTGGTTGATGAGTCGCTAATCTAGTCGAATTAGTCATTGTGCTCAGATAATTAGTTAAATATGAAGTCATCTTATTGAGTAGTCGATCTTGAATTAGTGGAATAGCAAAAATAAAAGGGGATTTTGGTTGATTAGTCGCTAATCTAGTCGAATAGGTCGGCGTGCTCGGATAATTAGTGAACTATGAACCACTGATGAAGTTGTCGATCCTAAATTAGTGGATTAATAAAAACAAAAAGTGATTTGGTTGGCTAGTTGCTAATATAGTCGAATTGATCATGGTGCTTGGATAATTAGTGAAATATGAAGTCCTCTTATCGAGTAGTGGATCCTAGATTAGTGGATTATCAAAAGCAAAAGGAGATTTTGGTTGATTAGTATTGATTTTGGATGAAATTTAGGTGCGTTGATTAAAGTTAGAAGTGACTAAAACAAATATATGTACATGTATTAATATTTTTAATATAATTTGGTAAAATTCCAAAAAATCGAATTTAATTTTGATGTTTACGGGATACAATATAAAATTGGGGTTTTTTTGTTTTCATGTTTTTTTGTTTTCATTCATAAACGGTGTATTATAGATTTTAATCTAAATTTGTTTTTTAATTAACACCTTAAATCAACCCAAATTAGTTATCACCTACCCAACCCAATTTCTTATTTTTGACTCATTCTCCCAGCCCTCAGTCGTCTCTCTCTCTATCTCTCTCTCTACTTCTTCGATAAATTGAGGTGGCAAGGGATGGCGGCACCGTCATCGGCGAGGAGCAAGGGGAAGGAATTCGAAAATTTGGGGTTCGGGATTCCGGTGAAATATTTAGACGGGATTATGGCTCGATTCGCCGCCCTCCGGTCGAGAGGACTAATCTGGGCTCGGTTCTTGTTGAAGAACCAGACGGTGGCCGTGATGGGGGACTCCGTCTTCGCTCACGGCGGCGTTCGGGAGAAGCACGTAGCATAGGGATTCGAACGCCTGAGCACGGAGGTGAGGGATTGGATCCAAGGTTGAAGAAGGATGTAAATGGGGGACGCTCCATTATTTGGTTGAGAAGCTTCTCGATCGAAGCGGTGAAGGAGGAGGACTCCTCAATCCAAATTTTTGACGTTTCTATTTTTTTTTTAATTTTTTTAATTTTTGTTTTTTAATTTCTTAAAATTCCAGTTTCTTAAAATTTCAATTTATTAAAATTTTTTAACAGGTTTGCTGTGTTTCAAAAGTTGCTAAAAAAATCAAAAATTAAATCAATTTTTTAATTAAACTGAAATCGAAAAAAATTATTAAAAATATTCGTATTTTTTTAATTATTAATAAATTAAAATATTAATTATAATCCTAATTCAATACACTACTCAATTACCAAACCCACTTAAAACACTAAACAATCATACCTTAATTTCCGTGCCGAAATGAAGTGTAGCAACTTCAAAGGACTAGAGGGAGTAATTTCTCTTGATTAGTCACTAATCAAGTTGAATCGATTGAAATCCTCAGATAATTCGTAAAATGGGAAGTAAAGTAATCGAAGTGAAATTAGCTTTCATTTTCACTATTCAACTTATCCAGGATCGCCTCTTCAATTAATGGACTTCACGTTTCACTAATCATCCTAGGATCTCCAACGATTCGACTCGATTAGTGACTAATCAAGTTTCATTTTCGCTACTCCACCAATCTAGGATCACATATTCGACTAGTGAATTTCACGTTTTACTAATTATTCGAGAATCTCCACCAATTCGGCTCGATTAGTGACTAATCAAGTGCAATCAGCTTCCGTTTTCACTATTCCACCAATCCAAGATCGCCTCTTCGACTGGTAGACTTCACATTTCACTAATTATCTAAGGATTTCCAACGATTCGACTCAATTAATGACTAATCAAGTGATATTCCCTTTCGTTTTCACTAATCCACTAATCATGGATCGAATCTTCGACAACTGGACTTGTTAGATAGGGTTATTTAGCTAAGTGTTCACGTATCAAAATACCCATTCAACTTAACAAATGTCAAATTATACCCACCAACTTAAAAAATACAAATAATGCCCATTAACATCAAATTTTTGTCTTCTCGGATCAAAATACCCTTAATGAGTTGACTTTGATTTTTTTAATTATTTTTTATTTGATTTCTTCTTTTTTTTTACGTTTTTTTTCTTTGTTTTAATTTTTTTTTTTTTAAATTTCTGACGTTTTTCCATATATTTTTTGGTTGAATAGTTTTTTTTAACGTATTGAGACTATTTGGTGCTAATTATCCAAATAGTCTTATTTCTTATTTATGTTTTATTTATCTTGTTTGGGCCTATTAGGACTATTTGGTACTAATAGTCCCAATAGTTTATTTCGGAATTAGGATTTTTTTATTTTGTTTGGACGTATTTGGACTGTTTAGTGCTAATAGTCTCAGTAGTCCTAGTCCAAAAAAACATCAAAAAAATTTTAAAAAAAAAACGTAGAATTTGAAAAAAAAAAACATTAAAAGAATTCAAAAACAAAAAAAATATTCAACTATTGGGATTATTTGGTGATAATAGTCTCAATTGCCCCAATCCAAAAACGTCAAAAATTAAAAATATATATACATTTTTTCAGAAAAAAAAAAACGTTAAAAAAATTAGAAAAAATGAGTAAAAAAATCAATCAAAGTCAACTCATTATGGGTATTTTGGTTCAAATGAGTATAGTTTATATTTTTATGATCATGGACCGGAGTGGTACTCCATTTCAAATACCAATCTTAAAAATAAAGTTTGAAGTGAATAACGCTTAATTTCATTCAATATTTTCAATACATGTACAAAATATTTATGATATTATTGCACAAATTATGTCATAAATACTTCATCTCTAATAACATTTTTCATATACTATGTAATATATATTTTTTAAATGAACGACATTTAACGTGTAAATCAATTACTCAAATTTAAATAATATCGGAATTTTATTTCACACTAAGCGCCCACAAACAAAAAAAAGTTTAATTGAAGTTCAAATTGTAATTTACGATATCTAAATGGGTAAAATATTTTTAAAAAATTAAAACATCGTTCCGAGTTACATAAATAGCCGAGAAAAAAAGTTAAAATAGCCACTTTGTCAAAAGAAAAATCAAAAGTAAACATTTTTTTAAAAAAAAGATAAATAATAGTCACTGTTACTTTTATACCCTCTTCATTCTTTTTTCTTTTTTTTTATAAGTTGGAAAATTAAAAATGATAATAAAAATAAATTTATCAAAACACTTTTTTTTCGTGAACTAGTATCTTGAATGTATATTAAAAATAAGAAAGTAAAAAACAAAAAACAAATTCATTGTTATGCACATTTAAAGAACAATAAATAAATTCAAATTAAAAAATTAAGTACTATAATGGGGAGTGGGGTCCAGGGCCTTTTGTTGGGGGCCCATAAAAGTAATCAACCAATAGCATTGCATTGTGCAATGCAAAACCATGCACTGAAGACTCTCCCCCTTTATAAGGCCTTTTGAGGGGGAAATGAGTCCAATATTTCATTTTCTAATATGATATCAGAGTCAGACTCCAATTCGATGATGCCCCCCCCCCCCGATATCATTGTCAACAGATGGCGTTGGGTTGTCCACGCTGCGCGTGAGGGGGTGTGTTGAAAAGTGTCCCACATCAGTTGGAGATGGTTACTTGAACCTCTTTATATGGTAAGATGACCCTCTCCTTCATAAGGCATTTTGAGGGGAAAATTGGCTCAATATTCTATTTTCTAATAAAATATCTATTATGATTTACTATATTATACTAGTATTTTTTTTATTTTTATAAAAATATATATATAACTAATAAAAATTAAATTTTGGGGACACTAAATTCCATCCATATAAAATCAAGAAAGTGGAACCATATATCACTTCAATTTGGTGCGGATGGAAAGAGGAATATTAGGGGGGGGGGGGGATCATGGAAATGTTGACACTAATTGCCTAAAATCAAAAAAAGGGGAACCATGTATCATTTCAATTTGATGTGGATGGAAAGAGGAAAATTGGAAAACAAGAAAGAAAAAAGAAAAAAAGAGAAAAAAAAAGAGAGAAAAAAACATGGAAATTTTGACACTAATTGCCTATATATCATTATTAGGAGTCAACTGTTTCAGGTCAACATTAATGCCAAACTGTCTTGATGTGAAATGCAAGACGATTCAAAACCAATGAAAACCAATTCTTAATCACAAGCAAGTATTACCATACTCAAGAAACTAGAGGAGCTGTGTTCACATCATCATGAATTAGCTTCCACTCCCAGTAGTATTCCAGTAATGATCCAATAAACCAGAACCATGAATTCAAGAAACATTAAAAAATACATCTCAATGATTCTTATCATATTCATAACTTCCTTGTTTCCCACATATGCATTAGACACAATAAATAGCACTCACATAAGACCAACTCTAGTCAATACACATAAGTAAATCACTATTTAAATGCAACTATACTCAAAAGGTTTAATGTTTCACATGAGAATAAAAAAGGATTATCTATACTAATATATAAAAGAGTCTTGTTTTACAAAATATATATCGTCTATAATACCCTTCTAATATATTTCAAATTAAGGGTAATAATGTAATATTATAAGTTTAGTTAATACTACCTCCATCTCAACTAATTAGGGACGTATTCCGTTTTGGTCCATCTCAACAATTAGACACATTTCCTACAATTAACTCTCTCTCCTCATAATTAATTACAGCCACATATTCCCCACTGTCTTAGTTTTGGATTTACAGTAAATGTTCCTAATTAGTTGAGATGGGGGTAGTATATATTGAAATATGTAACTCTAAATTCTCTCGCCACTGCTTGCTGCAATTGCGTACCTACTCTCTCTCTCGTGCGCAATCCTTTTGTGTAATCAACTTTACCCTTACGATCAAACTTTCCATGTCTCTTTGTTATGGCAGTTCACATATGAAGAGGCTGAACATGCTTATGAAGAGTTCTATGAGGATGCACATACATAATTCTTGAAATTCGGGGAGATCATAAATTTCAAGGTACTTATTAGTTCTTCACAGAAAATTAGGTGCTTGATTATGTTGATTCTTGTGTTGAATATAGTTTATGCTTATTATTTTGATACTTAAATACTCGATGAGGAGTGACATGAGTTTTTACAATGAATAAATATCTAGATGTTGAGCAATAATGTATAAGAAGATGTTTTTTAATTCGACAATCACCCTATCACCTATGCTCTAAAAATCAGTGTTCTGAAGTGGTACGGTTCCATCTTGCAAGATCTTTGGTAGAATAATATAATCATTTATAAGGTAGGACTAGGAATTTATTCATTAAAACGAGAGGACATTAACCATTGTTGTGAAACAATATTTTCTTCATTAGTATATTAATAGAATATTTTTATTATGAATTATTTCTTAGTTATTTTAATTATAATTGTATTATATTTGAAATAACGATAAATAGGTAACTGAAACCAATCTAACCTTTTTCTTTTTATTTCAAATTGATGGCTATTGATTTATGGGAACTGTGAGAGGGACAGAAAATATATCGTCAGTATGGTATGATGTATGTAAAAAATGCGGCAAATCGTGCCCTAATCATAGTGGAGATACAAGATGCAGCAAGTGCAACAACCATGTCATTGAGACGATACCAACGTAATAAGTAAAATTAAACATCATAAATACTTTTTATATATAATATATATCTATTAACCAAGACTATATTATGCGATCTCAGTACAGGATAATCATGGATGTTACCGAAGATAAATATAATGTCCGGATTACAATGTTCGATAGAGTTGCAGAATTATATGTTGGATGTCGTGTGGATGAATAAATTTTGTCAATTAATGAGGTAACTATTTTAATATATATATATATATATATATATATATATATATATATATATATATGCCATCCGAGAGAATTTTATATATAGTACTGCATGAGCATGGATATTATGAACTGCATTCAGCTAGCTAGAAAACAAAGACTACATCTGCATTTCACCTCTCGAGTTGTTCTCATAGTTTCAAATATTATTATTTTTTAGGGGGGAAATAACTCTACTTACTATAGAGGTTTGAGCACAGAAGCATCGACCGTCATGCGTTTCATAACTACAAAAAGATTAGTGACAACTGATTGAGGGATTATAAATATTACAGTCACCGGATTCAAAAAGATGCACAAGCTAGATGCAATAAATGAATCGGTGACTGAATCGGTTGAAGACTCGATTCAAAATTCGAAGAAGGAAAAACTAAGTAAAAAGCCTACACGGGGAAGAAAGAAAAAAGACAACTAAAGAGTTTCGGTCTGCTCAAGTTGAAGTGCAAGATAAGGAAAAAAGAAAAATCACAATGAAGAAGAACAAGTACTACATTTAGATTCCAAGTGATGATGATGATCAGTCATTGGCCAACTTTATCTCTGCAACTGCAAGCAAAACAAAGATGAAGCGTTCTGCAGAGAAGAAGATCAAACAAGAAAAGTAATGTGAAATTTTAACATACGTGTGTCTCTCGTAGTAGATTTAAGTGTTCTGATTTAAGTCTTTTTTTTTTTTTTTTTTCTTTACATTCTTAGTTGTGGAACCTTCTCTCTTATTGAGATTAAGATGTACGAGTATTTGCTTTTTTGTTTTATAGGGTATTAAGTTACATTTGATATTTGCTCGTATTATTTTTCTTTTTGTTTTTGAATTTCAAAGGCGAATAGGGATCCATCCTTTGAAACAAACTAAAATTGCCAGAGTTTGTTAATTGGAGTCATTCCTTAGTTATTAACAATGGCCTTAAGTGCTGAATTTGTGGTGATGTAGGCGGAAGTGAGCTATCTGGGTCAATTTCTTATGGTATTGCTTAGAGAATGATTATAGGCTCCTGGCTTATGTAGATCATATTTCATATTTCTTGACCTGAGGTGCAGATCGAAGAATTGGTATGTAGTTAAGTTCCTAAAAATGGTTTTCTTTGTCGTAGGAGGTTTGCATTTCCAACATCTTCTTGGAATCTTTGCCTTAAGGTTGCTCTTGGGGCAGCAAAGTGGCTTTCTTTCTTTTACAGCTTTGGAGCTAAAGTCATTAATAAGGATATCTCAAGGATGGGATTTTGTTTCTGATAATTAGAAATATGTGCAATCAAACTTCATTTGACTCTCAATTATATTATCTGCCTCAACACTGTTTGATAATTGATCCTTGATTGATTGAATTTCTGCAGTTTTGTGGTCAAGCAAAATTTAGAGAAAAACAATGGATATGAAAAAATGATAAATAGCCTATAATTTCAAGGCTTTTACTTGAGCCAGTTTTTTTATTTTTTATTTTTCTTTTGTAAAATTATACAATTAAAAAATAAATAGATTCAATGTGCAACGCAATGTTACACATGCTAGTATTAAGAAACACTATTATGTCTTAATATCAAAATATCTGAATTTAATTTCTCTCAATTGATGGGCCTGTCTTCTTTGCCACTGTACCATGTTGAATTCTCTCAGACTTTGATTAGGCATGATAGTAGACTACCCTAATCCCAAGTCAACAAACTTTCCAAATCTCACTTTATAATCATGATTCCGTTTAATTAGTGTTGCAGAACAGTACTGCCTTCATCTTGTAAACATACAATAACAAAATGTAGCAGCCACGTTCACACTGAAGCTTCCTTTGATTGAGCTCTTTCAAATTTTCCTAATACTCAGCTTTTTGCCCTTTCTCATTCCAATTCAAAACCATGGACATCCTATGGAACAAATACTACATCACGATCACTATACTTATTATTACAACCTCCCTCTTATTCACTGATGCCACAGACACCATAAACACTTCTCAGATCATCAGAGACAACGACGACGGAACATTGCTCTCGTCTCGTGGAACGTTCGAGCTCGGGCTTCTTCAGTCCCGGAAACTCCAGTACTAACCGGTACGTGGGGATATGGTACAAGAATATAACACCGAGAGTCGTGGTATGGGTGGCCAACAGAGACAGTCCCCTCGTAGATAGATCAGGTACGTTGAGATTCAACGAGACGGGACACTTAGTCCTTCTCAATGCCACTAATGGCACTATCAAATGGTTCACCGAGTACCCGACCAGTGTGCGGAGTCCAGTAGTAGCACAGCTACTGGACTCTGGGAATCTAGTAGTGAGAGAAGCAGACGAAGAAAGGTTCGCGTGGCAGAGCTTCGAGTATCCAACGGACACTTTCTTACCGGAAATGAATCTCGGTAAGGACTTGGTGACTGGGCTGGAAATCCGGCTCACGTCGTGGAAGAGCAGCGGTGATCCTGCACAAGGGGATTAATATACAAATTGGCGCTGTCGTGAACAAGAACGAGGCGTTCTATCACTATCATGTCGGAGATGGCTCGTTTATTACAAGGTTCACACTGGCTGAGAATGGTGTTGGGAGAAGGTGGGTTTGGAGCGGTGAGACACAATCATGGACTGTTGCTCTTTCTTAATTACCAATAGATGATTGTGACAGTTATAGAGCATGTGGTGCTTATGGAAGGTGCAACATTAAGAACACTCCTGTTTGTGAGTGCTTGAGTAAGTTCAAGCCTAATGATCCCACGGCCTGGGCCGTGGGAGAGACGTCGAGTGGGTGCAACCGTACCACGCCCTTGAATTGCCAGAAGGGAGATGGCTTCTTAAGTACTCCGGCATTAAACTGCCGGATACTCAGAGTTCGTGGTTCGATGAGACTATGACTCTTAAAGTATGCAAGGCTTTGTGCACGAGTAATTGCTCGTGCTCAGCCTATGCGCGTCTCTATATAAGCGAAGGTGGAATGGATGTCTACTATGGTTTGGTGACCTTATGGATATCAGAGATACGTCTCCAGGACAAGAAATCTATATCAGGGTTGCTTCTTCCGAGTTGGGTAATTCTTCATTTTAAAACATAATAAGTGACATAACTCTTCTGTTATGTATTTGCAAGATTGTATACTTTCTTGATTATGGTCATGCTTAACCATTGAGACTCTTTGAATGCACAGATTCGAAAGGAAAGAAACGAAAAATACTTATTGTGACACTACCTCTGGTAGCTGGGATACTTGTGTTAAGCCTGAGCCTGTTGTTGTATTCTTGGAAAAGTAAGAAGCTAGATCATCTGCTGCCAGAAAGAGGTAGGAATAAAGAGACAAAAGTTATTTGTTGTTTTGCCCAAGACAAGTGATAATGCAAGTGTGTATAGGTTTCACAACCAAGGTACTGATTAATTTTTCACAATCAAGGTGGCAAGGAGGACCTGGATCTACCGATGTTTGAATTATCCTCAATAATCAAAGCAACTGATAATTTTTCAATCGACAATAAGCTTGGAGAGGGAGGATTTGGACCTGTTTATAAGGTAAAGAATAATCATAATTCCTTATATGTTTCTAGTCTCCAAGCAATTAATGCAGACTGGCATGGATTTACATGCTCCTCATGATTATTCAATTTATCCTCAATGCAATCGAGTATTAGGTGTACCGGACAATCAATTTTACGTAACGAAGTATATACATTTCTGCACTAGGGCCTGCTAGAAGATGGACAGATAATTGCTGTCAAACGACTGTCGAGAACTTCACACCAAGGAGTAGACGAGTTCAAGAATGAAGTGATCTGCATTGCAAAACTTCAGCATCGCAATCTGGTGAAGCTTCTTGGATATTGCATTCAAGGAAAAGAAATGATGATGGTTTATGAATACATGAAAAACAAAAGTCTCGACTTACTACTCTTCGGTAAACCTTCTTATTAATTCAGCCAACCTGCTCAAATATATATGCCAGTCTATGTGCATTTTCTGAAATATAATCCTCTATTAGAACTCCAGTAGTCCACAATTTTATGAAACAAAATGTCCTAATTTATGTGGCAGATCCAACAAAAGGCATGTTACTGGACTGGCGCTTCAACATTATTAATGGCATAGCCCGGGGCCTTATGTACCTTCATCAAGACTCCCACCTCCGAGTTATCCACAGAGACCTCAAAACCAGCAATATATTACTGGATTCTGAAATGAGTCCAAAGATATCCGACTTTGGCCTTGCTAGAACTTTTGGAGGAAATGAAACCCGAGCCAACACAAACCGAATAGTGGGAACATAGTATGCTTATATAACTTTTAATATTATGAAATGCATTGTTTGCACTTTCCCTTTTCTTTTTGCAATTTAACCTTGTTGCAGTGGATACATGTCCCCGGAATATGCTGGAGAAGGAGTCTTCTCGGTGAAGTCAGATGTGTTCAGCTTCGGAGTTATAGTGCTTGAGATAGTGAGTGGTAGGAGAAATAGAAGATTCTCTTTCAGAGATCAGCGCCTCAACTTACTTGGATATGTAAGTATTTCTACATGCTAAAAAAAAACAAAACTTAAAATGTTCTTCTTTTTTGATGTAATGGCATCTGAGCATGACCTAATTTGACAGGCATGGACACTAAACAAAGAAGAGAGGTCATTAGAATTGGTTGATTCGTGCCTTGCAGGTTCAATCAACGTATCACAAGTGGTGAGGTCGATCCACGTAGGGCTGTTATGTGTTCAAGAACACCCCGACAATAGGCCAACAATGTCATCAGTAGTACAGATGCTGAGCAATGATGCCATGATTCTGCCTCAACCTAAACATCCTGGTTTTTTCATACAACGAGACGTGGTAAAAACTAAGGTCTCAGCTACCTCAAGCACAGGAAGTTCTGCAAACGTAATCACACATACCGTGCTAGAGGGTCGATAAATAACCAATATAAATCTGAATTACCAGAAAACATCCCAAGTAGAACAAACTGTGATTTATCTAGCTTCTGATATACAGTTTCTTAGAATATATTTTGTAACATATAGTATATTATATCTCCACTATTTTGTTGTAGAGTTCTATATTTAATGATTATAACTATAATAATTTATCTATATTATAGAACTTCAAATTTAAAAAGGCCTACATTCTTATTTATATAAAATCTATATATTTATACATATTAATTATTATTTATATACATTAATATTAATGATTATAACTATAATAATTTATCTATATTATAGAACTTCAAATTTAAAAATTTAATTATGAGAATGGGATGATTCAAACCTATGACCTCTCACATGATAGGCTATGTCTTAAACCAATAATAATAATAATAATAATAATAATAATAATTTAATTCCACATAGTCATGTGGAGTATAAGATATCCAAATAAGATCTTTTTATAATATATTTCCATGGCAAATCCTATAAGACTGGTTTTTTATGATTGTCAAAATTTTATTGACCCAAAACGAGCATTACGAGGTACCCATTAGCCAATAAGTTTTTGAAATATAATTGTTAAATTTATATATATATATAGATATATATATATATATATATATATATATAAATTTAAAACGCATGACAATAAATTAGTTAGACACAAAAGTCAATTTTGAGGTGGCCTATTGACCAATTAGTTTTTTCAATTTTTCTTTTAGTATGCGTAGATAACTATGATTGTCAAATTTTTATTGACACAAAATGAGCATTCTGAGGTGGCCCGTTGACCATTAAGTTTTTGAAATATGAAAAATATATTTTTTAATTTAAGACACTTGACAATATTTTAGCTGGACACAAAATCAATTTTGAGGTGGCTAATTAGCCAATAAGGTTTTTTAATTTTTTGTTTGGTATGTATAAATAACTATGATTGTCAAATTTTATTGACACTAAATGAGCATTCTGAGGTGGCCCGTTGACCAATTACTAGTATTTAAAATATATTTGTCAAATTTTTGTAACAAATAATATATTTTTTGATTTAAGACACTTAACAATATATTAGCTAGAAACAAAATCAATTTTGAGGTTGCCATTGGCCAATAAAGTTAAGATACTTCACAATATATTAGACACAAAATCAATTTTGAGGTGGCCCGTTGGCTA
Organism: Mentha longifolia; assembly: GCA_001642375.2. Lineage (NCBI taxonomy): Eukaryota > Viridiplantae > Streptophyta > Magnoliopsida > Lamiales > Lamiaceae > Mentha > Mentha longifolia. The sequence continues at coordinate 41,391,129 of CM038113.1, read as the reverse complement.
ATAAGTTTGTAAAATTATTTTAGTATGTATTATCAATACTTATTATTGTCAAACTTTTGTAAAGGAAAGTATATTGTTTAACATTTTTTATACCTATATAAAAAAGAGCCTTGTGGCAAAATGTACATCACCTAAAATATCCTTATAATATATTTTAAATTAAGGGTAATAATGTAATTTAAGAATTTCGATATGCTAGGCCATTAATATAGGCTTATTAATCACCTTATTTGAGCAACTAAGCCAACGTGAGATTTGTTAATTCATATGTTCACTTCTTTCCTGGTGCGTCGTTTTACACCAAAAATAATTCCGACTTCCGGTCGGTATGCCCACACTGCCCAGACAGCGGCAAGTAAAATTGTCTCCCAAAGGACTGGCGAGTTTCCCTCCGAATTTCCAACTGCAAAATTGAGGATTTTTATTAATTTACTAACAGGAATAAATACGAAAATTAAAATGGACAAAGAATGCAAAAGACAACTTGAGATTTGGTTTTTATCCAATAAAGAAAACGATTCCGGTAGCAAACAATTCCACTCTAGCTTAATTATTCTGATCCTTGATGCAAAAATAACTTTAATTATATGCAAACAAATCGGTTATGATTACCGAAGACGCTTCTGACGTAATCTTATTTCTCCTTAATTTCTCGATAATTAGGAAGACGCTTCACCAATTATTTCCCTAATCGACTGACAACCGTAAGAGACGCTCTATAGATTTAATGAGTCGACAACATTAATAACTAGAGAAACCCGATTCAAAACCAATAAACTCTGACGCGGGATTATTGAATTAAGACTATTATTCCCTAGACTTTAAACAAGTCAATTTACCACTAATTAATTCTAATCACGATTACGTATGACAGAATTAATTGGCTATAAATTAACTCTATTCAACTAAGCATTGTACACTACTTAGAAAAATAAAGCAATTAATTAGAATAAACACGGAGAATAATAGATGCTTGCACAAAATTAAAGTATGAACACAAATTAGATCTCACAAAATAATTTAAGCCAGAGCTTCCTTGTATTTGCCGGAATAAAAGAATTAGCTAGAATACATAATTAAATTGCAGCCAATAATAATTAAAAGAAGGGGAAGAATGGCGTTAATAATAAAATAAAAATAAGAACTTCAAACTTCTCCAAAACAGCCGCTGCACTCTTGCGTGAAGATTCAAGATGATCATGATAGGTTTTAAGTAATATATATATATATACTAGAGGATTTCCTCATAATAAGGAAATAAATCTAGAGTCCTAATCTAACTAGGAAAGTATTAAATAATATCTAATCTAATATTCAAAAGTATATTAACTAAATAAAAATACTTAAAGTCTATTAATCCCGTTAGGAATTAATTAGAAGCTTCCAATTCTTCAAAATCCCGAAATTAATATTTTCTCGCCACCAACAGGGCTCCAGATGCGGTATGGGCACGCCGCCTGAATTTCCAGCCTTTTCTGCCTTTCTCCCTTCAGTTCCAACTTCGAAAACATCTTCTCAACTGGCTCCAAAACCACCAAAAATCCTCTTTCTCCTACAAAAACACATTATCTCACAATTAATCCAAATCAATGTGAATTTACTCAAAATAACACCAAAATTCGCCAATATATCCAAAAAATAATTAGATAAATTATGCCCAATCATTTCCTTTTCTTTTTCTTCTTCTTTTTTTTTCTTATTATTTTTCTTGCTTTCATGTTGTTTCTCTCTTTCCTTATATTTTTCGATTGTCTTCTGCGATTATTTCTTTTGTTTCCGTCATCATTCGCAATTCATTCCTTCTCAAATTTATTATTATTTTTTTTTATCAGGCAAACACAACACAACACACTCACACACACACATACCCGAGGTGACTCGAACCCCCGAATATTCCTTCTTGAATATTGTTAGGTGGAGAATTCTATTTTTCCATTTTAGGGTTTAATAATTCCCCATTAGGGTTTAGTATTTTTCAATTAGGATTTATTATCTCAATCAAATTTATCAATCTCAAAATAAAACTTATTAAAATATCAATAATTAGGTTAAAGAGGATGATGCATGGTAGAGTTGATCATGAGCTGGGAAAGATATATACAGAGAAAAGAGACGGAACACTAGATTTTTTTTTAAAAATGAATAAAGAGAATTTAGATAGTGGAAAATAATCATAAATTACATGAGCAGTAAAAGAAAGAAAAATAGAAGGCAAAATCGAAGAAATAGAATAAGGAAAACAAAAATCACACCTAATTTTGACATCTATCTACATTTTTGGAGTTGCATTAAAATGCTACTACAATTTGTCTCCACTATTTTAATATTATATAATTATTATCCATCATGAGATCTTGCACGTTTTCATGGACCAATTGGGATCTTCTATACTCATTTTGATGTTTCAATTGTGTACTAAATTTTAATTTTTATTAGTTTTATACATTTTTATTCAATAATTTTAATTTATAATGATTTAGTTTAATTTTATAATTATTTTCTAGGATTCACTCATCCAAACTAGGGTTTATAATTATTTTTTAGCATTTAATTTCAATTTTATTAGCTAAAATAGGGTTGATAAACCAAAAATTAAGGTATATTATTTTTAAAAATTCCATTTTTAGTTATAAATGTTTATTACTGTATAATTTATTATAATATTAAAATATATATATTTTTATAAAAAAATATTATAAAACTAATAAATTTTAATGTTTGGTATACAATTGGAACACAATAATTGGTATAGAGGATATCATTCCTTCATGGACGCATATGGGAAATTAGGGCAAAGAAAATATAATTATGTGTTTACAAATTACAACAATAATCTATCTATACTATTCCAAACACTGTATATATTTCATAACATATTAGAACTTTTAAGTCAAAATTAATTTATAAATATTGTAGCAAGTATACATTAAAAATATAAACAAAATATTTTTAACTATAAAATTTTGCATATTTGGAATACTATATTATAAGATTAGTCTAATCCAAAGTATATTATAACCTTAATTAGTTTACCTAATTATAACATATCTCAAATTAAATTTTTTCTCTACTCATCGAATAAACATAAGCGATCTGATCTGTTTTATTTGGCTTTAACACCATGGTTTCAAGTTGTTCGAGACGCCATTGATAGCACCTAAGAAAACCTGCTACTTGACGATAGGCTCAAGGATTTGACTTCGGAGTTGGTATGACTCTTTGATGTTTCTCTCTACATTTTAGTCTTTGATATATATTTTATTCTCCATGTGTGCTTCTTTCTCTTACGGTATTAGTCCATTAATAGGCATTATCAATTGTTGTATATGTTTATTTTATTTTTTTAATTTATTCTACTCGCTAATTGTGTTTTCTCTGGTTTGATTAATTATATTAATTGAACTTCTATTTTGACACTTTGGTTTTGGCAGCAATGCTCGAATTTCAAGAGTTATGATAATTTGATATTAAGATGAGTTTGGTCTTTTAATGATAAATAATTTATATCATTAAGAATAATATATATATATATATATATATATATAGACAAATTTAATGTAGTTAAGCATGCAATATAATGATTAGCTAAATGACTAAGGAAATTCAATTTTCTACTTCATCGTTAATCTAAAATAAATGAATTCAAATTTTAGAATTTCACATATTCTTTTTCCAGGGAGAAAATAACTCTACTTACTATAGAGATTTGAGCACACGTCCATCGGCGATGATACGTTTCATTACTGCAAGAAGATTTGTGACAACTGATGGTCGAGGAAAAGGAAATATTACAACCACAGAATTCCAAATGATGGACATGGTAGATGCAAGAAATGAATCGGTGACTGAATCGGTTGAAGCTCAAATCAAAATTGAAGAAACATGAGGAAAAATTAATTGTAAAGTCTAGGAGGGGAATGAAGAGAAAAACAACTATAGAGTTGCCGGATGTTGCTTCATTTCAAGGCTCAAAGGAAGAAGATGAAAAATCGATTGAAAAGCCAAAACGAGAAAGAAAGAAATAGAAAACTACAGAGTTCCAGTCAGCTGCAATGGCATCTTCGGCCGCATAAGCTGCACGGACGATGCGACTCTCCAAAGGATATGCTTCTTTGCTGTAGAGGAGATTGGGATTATAGACTTCAAGAAATTCTTGGAGGAAAGTAACCTTTTCAATGAGGAGATGAACTTGTTCTTTGTGGAGGGAAATAGGAGGTCGGGGATGAAGCTGAAGGTTATCTATGATATGCTCAAGAGAAACAAGAGCTGCATAAGCTGCCATGGATGTATAATCCAATGTTTTAAAAACCGGACCGGACCGCCCGGTTCAACCGGTCGGATCGGGAACCGGAGCTGGAGCCGTTCCGGTTTACACTATAAAACCGGTGGTCTGAAGAAATCGCGATTAGCCCGCCAGAACCGGGATGAACCGGATCGAACCGCGAACCGGGCGCGGTTATTAAAAATCTCTCGGTTCATATTTTTAGGCAAAAATTAGAAAATTGCACTACTCAAGAATCGAACCTGGGTCGTGCGGAAGCAGACACGATTAGCCCGCCATAACCGGTCAAAACCGGGATGAACCGGGAACCGGGCACGGTTATTAAAAACTGCTCGGTTCATGTTTTTAGGCAAAAATTAGAAAATTGCACTACTCAAGAATCGAACCTGGGTCGTGCGGAAGCAGACAGTGAAGCTTGCCATCTGCGCTAGCCAAGTTGGTTGTACTTTTGGCAACATGTTTTGATTATATACGTTTTAAATACTCTAAAATCATGTAAATTGCAACTTTTTCATTGCATACATTAGTATCATAATTAATATATGTAATTTTTATAATGACAATAATACTATAATTTATTGCGTAGTTTTTATTGAGAATAGATGAATGATATAAATTGAAAAAATTAAATATTTGAAGATGTGATGCTCAAACTCCAATTATTTTATTTATATTAACAAGTTGTCATAGACTTTAATTTATTAATTATGCAATTAATATGTATGTAATATGAATATGTATATTTTTGTTATGGATTTTAATGTGTTTAATTTTTTATGAACATATACTATATAAATTATGAAATTCTTTATATTTATATATATATAATAAATATTATTATTATTTCTATTAATTTATTTATTAACAGTTCAACCATGGTCCGACCCGGTTGAACCGATCGAACCATGACCTGGAAGCGTCACTGGGTCGACTTCCGGTCCGATTTTTAAAACATTGGTATAATCTCTTATTTCTTCGGAGTTGCAGAGAAGTGAAAAATATGAGAGCTGTGTGAATGAAAATGCATGTGGTTGTGATTCATAATTCTTAATAATTCTCAAAACGTGGCCTCATTTATTGGAAACTTTAGCAAATGTCTGTTCTAACAACTAAGCATTCATTTTCAGACCACGATCGGACTGAAGAATAAATATATTTCAGTTTGGTAGATATATTTCTCACTGTCCAATTAAATACATAGGGGTCCTTACTGCTTAGAAACTTGTTGGGATTAAATTATAATATTTGCATTCGAATTTTATTATGAAAGTTGAGAATTAATATAACAACTGTATGACCATCATTAAATGACTTGAGAAATATGGTTGCTACCATCCCACTTGTTCTTTTTATTTGCTTTACACACCCTCAATTAACGTATTATTCAAAAAACAATAACAACATAAAGAATTTAAATGTTACCCGCAATTATTATCACTTGGGATTCTTTGACCAAATCCAATGTCTCAAACGTGTCAAAAACAGTAATTTCTATTAGGTATATTAGTTTTATAAAGAACGAGGACTACATTCAAATTCCAAGTATATAAATACATGAAAATAAATATGATTTAATTTCAATATTTTTTCGTAAGTCAAATATTATTTTTAAACTTTTAAAAAATAACAATTATGATATATTTTAGATTCAACGTGCAAGGCACGTTACACCTGCTAGTATTTATAAAATATATTATAAAGTGATTAGTGATACCCGTCAAATTTCGACGGGATACAAACTAGTTTTGTAGTATTCCATAGCATCAATTCAAGACCGAAATTTAGAAAAGAAATATTGTGTTCCTCCCCAATAAACCATTCAAACACACACAAAGATGTCAGGACTATTAATTCATGTTCCTATCCAAACTTTATTTTACTAGCAGGTGTAACGTGCGTTGCACGTTAACTATTTTAGCTTGAGTAAATATATATTTCTAATAGGACCAACACACGGAAATTTCATGAGAATTCATGGGTTTGCTGCAACGACGACGCCGAATACCTTGAAGCTCGATTCCACAACGTTCGAATCTCGACGTCGTCAGAAATTGTCGGATGAAGAACCTGTAATGATGTTGCATTTCAATCATCGGTATTTTTCAATTAAGAATTTGATATTCTTTCTCAACACGAAATTTGTTGATGGTATTGAAGCTTGAGTTAGTAAAAGAAATGAAAAAACAAAAACAAAAAACATAAAAAATATCAACGGTGTTAGAGGAAAGTTTAGACGGAAGGGTGTAAGTGCCGAACTAAATGTACGTTGAGGTCTAATACGCCATGAACGATACGTTATGATCCTATATGCGTTCGAGGTGTCAACTTTAGGGGCTTATGTGCTACTTTTCAAATTTCTAATTGATTTGAATTGATAGGTATAATGTGCAAAGATTATGTTTTAATTTTAAGACTAATTTTGAAGGATGTGAAAAATTAAATCTACAATAGACTTGTTGTTACTTTGATTCATGTAAAAATAATATGTGAAAATTACTTCATCCATTCTTCAAAAACTTAAAATACATATGCCAACAATAATCAATCGAGAAAGAAATATTAAAGCATAAAACTCTTAAAATGAATCACTCAAGTTATGGAAGAGATGCTCAAAATATTTGATATATTGTTTATTTTCTCAACCTTTATATAAAACATGACAATGCTAATATTGCGTTAGCTTTAGCAACCATTTTTCTTTAATTTAAGTCAACTAACTCTCTTTTAAGTTACATCAATCAAACTTATAATCTGGACAAAATACCTAGGTACGATCTAATTCAAAAAAAAAAAAACTAATATCTAACAACTTTCTTGTAAAATGCAATCAAGATATTTCATAAAATATAATTTATTATCTTTTTTTTTTTTGCTTCGGTGGCAAAGACTTTGATAATTATAGTATATCACCATAATTGTAATGCGTTATTAGATTAGATAATGTGAATTATCTCTACTCTTTAATTAAATTTTCAGCCGTTATAATCATTATACGATACTCGCTAATTAGTATGGGATAATTCAACTATTGTAAAACTACTTGGCATATTATTATAGTAATAACATAGTCCCCCCGTCCATTAAAAGTATTTCATTTTTTTCTTTTCCATATGTCCCCAAAGAGTATTATCTCCCACAAATAATTTTATCTTTACTCTCTATCATTTCAACTTATTTACCATAGTACGACACTACCTAATATTTTCTTAAAATTCGTGCCAAGAAAAAAAAATTATATGTAGAAGGGACAGAGGGAGTATAACGTATTACACCATTGTCCTCAAACTAATTGTATTGTAGGGATAACAGACAAGCAAAAAATATAGGCAAAAACTTGGGTGAGGCCGGCCACATAGTGTGGTCGGGTTAAAGTATCAATCTTTATGCAGAAAAGTGTTAATCAATATGAATAAAAGTGTCAATCTTTAACATAATTATTTTACGAATAAAAGTGCCAATTTTTATAAAGAAAAGTGCTAATCTACACGAATAAAATGTCAATCTTTTAGCCAGCCTCACGGTGAGCCATGGCTAACCCAAGTGTGCCCCAAAAATATATCATTAATCTATAGTTATACATAACATACCCAAAATCAGTTAAACAAAACATACCCAAAATCACAACATAAATGAAATTCATATATTCAAAACTAATTTACAACAACATGGAACTAAATTTATCAACAAATTTGTTATAATTATAATTCTTAAACTCATTTTTCGTTCTCAATCTATTTAAACTAATCGAAGTCTCAGATCACTTAGTGACCAAGACATTCCCTCCCACCCTTCCCCCATAATGACGAATTATTAATATGTGTATGGAAGGAATACACATGTGTTGTATTTTTAACTTTTCAAATGCTACCTAAAATATCAATGATGTCTGATTAAGATTAGATAAGTCAAGACAAAATTAATAGGTGAAAAATAAAATAAAAAATGTATCTTGAGATTATTTATAATCAAGAAAAAATATTTTAATTCACAATAGTTCCTTTCACCTTCACGTTATAAACATCATGGTGAACATGCGATACAAATTTCGGGCTAAAATTAAGTAAAACGAAAAAATTACCAGAGGCATAACATGACAAAAGAAAGTCAACATGCAAGTTAATGGTTCATAATTAAAATGTTCATGGTGCATATTTAGATTAGGGATCTAGGATTCAATATTCTTATTTCTTTTCTTCTTTTTTCGAAAGAATTTTTTTCCTTATTAATTTATTTCAATTGCCCTCATATTCATACGTACGAATAGGATTTAAACATTGCCCCAACCCTTCTCGTCGATCTATATATTGATTGCTAAGTGAAAGTAACTTCCGACCTTTGAATTAATATATTTGAGACAATATTTACCCGTTATATATCACATATTCTTTTTTAGATAGATCTTCATCTCAATATAATGAATAGAAATGCTCCCCTACCCACGGTGGGCACATTTAATGTGCCCACCGGTGATGTGGCAGTGCCACGTCTGCAATTTTTCCTTTTAGGGTTTAGTTTTTTATGTTAGGGTTTAGTTTTTTATAGTAGGGTTTAATTATTTTTGGTAGGGTTTTTATTAATTTCCTTATATATTCCAATGTCACGTCATCCGTGGGCACATTAAGCATGCCCACGGTGGACATTGGAGCATTACTCATATAATGAAATTGGTAAAATATTTAAGAACCCAGAACTACTTATAATTTTCTAAGAGCAGAATTACAGTATGCTGCTAAATTAATTACAAGAATAGGGATATATACGAAGAGGCTCGTAAAACTTCAAAAAGTATATGCATACAAAGAGTTGTCTAATTCAATATTATGGCATACCATAAACGATATAGATGGCATAAAGCAATATTGTCGTCCCTAATTTCTTAGACCTAGAGTTTTTCAATTAGATATAAGGTAAGTTTAATTTGCAACGATTTTAATTTTTTATTGTAATAAATATAAAAATAATATTACATAGTTACCCTTAAATTAGATATATAACAAGGACATAATAGGCAATGCATATTTTGTAAAACAAGACTCTTTTATATATTGGTATAGATATGCATATCTCGTCTTATAATCTATGACACGTCAGCTTGTGACGTGACAAATCAAGCGGAGCCACTGCGGGAGAATTACTTTGCCACTACGAAATAATGAAAACTACAGCATTTATTTGGGGAATATTATTTCCCTTATGCACACATTACATGGACAGCTACATTTTTATATGGCTCCACTATGCTTAAAATTACACAAACCATAACGACATTAATATAGGAATATAGGATGAAGTTGAAATGCAATATCATTGCATTCCCGGAATAGGTATGAAGTTGAAATTCGTGTCTCAATTTTTTATTTTATTTTTTTTTAAGAAAAGGTTGAATTTCAATATATATATTTGCAGATTCAGTTTTTGGTGTTTTAGTTTAATTTTATAATCATTATTTAGGGTTCAACTGGTACTTACAACTATTTTGTAGTATGATTGATTATTCCATGATTAGGATATAGTATTATTTTTTTGTAAGATAAAGAGGGTATATAATTTTCTAAGCGTAAAATTTTTAAGTTATAAATATTAATTAGGATTCAATATTATTATTATTATTATTATTATGACACAATTCCAGATTCTTCATTGTTACAATTTTATATGTCTCGCACTCTCACCATATCCCATATTAGTTACACGAAATTAATAATATTATTATTAGGGGCAACTAGTAAAAATAACCACTAATAAATTTCGTGAATTGCTTGTTTTTTTTTTCACTAATTCACGAAATTGAATTCGTGAATTCAGATATTTTTTTGAGTGAATTCACGAATTTGGGTGAATTCTTAAATTCAGGCATTTTTTTGAGTGAATTCACAAATTTGTGTGAATTCGTGAATTTAGGCATTTTTTGTGAGTAATTCACGAATTGAGTTTGTAAAATTCGCGAATTGCCTTATATTAAATTCGTGAATTAGGCAAGGGCGAAAGTATTATGGTAAGAGTGACTATTTTTTTATCTTTTTTTTATCTAAGTGGCTATTTATTTATCTTTACAATCCCAAAGTGGCTATTTTTGCCCATTTCCCCTTATTATTATTATGATTATAATATTATTATTAAACACTGAAGAGTGAACCGATTGGAATTGAAGGAAAAAAACAAAAAACAAAATTGATAGCGAGACCATAAAAAAAAAAAGATAGTAAAATGCTGTCAGTATTCCTAACCGCACATACATATACCTAGATAGCTTGTGTTCGTTACGAACCAAAGCTGCATCAAGAAAAACCATGAATACCAAAAACCACTTCATTCCTTGGCTTCTTCTCATCAACTCCTTCTTCTCCACTCACGCACAGAGCACCCTAAACACTTCTCAAATACTCAGAGACAACGGCGACACCATCATCTCTCCTTCCGGAATCTTCGAGCTAGGGTTCTTCAGCGCCGACGACAACTCCACCGACCGCTACGTCGGGATATGGTACAAAACCATAACACCAAGAACCGTGCTGTGGACTGCCAACAGAGACAATCCAATCACCGACAAATCCGGTGCGCTCAGAGTCGTTCAGCCCGGGATCCTCCGCCTTCTAAACGCTTCTAACTCAACCACATGGTCTACAAATTCTTCAACAAGCGTGAAGAATCCAGTAGCGACGTTACTAGACTCAGGAAATCTTGTAGTGAGAGATGCAAATGATGCCGATGATCGGAATTTCCTGTGGCAGAGCTTCGATTACCCGACTGACACCTTCTTATCCGGGATGAAGCTAGGCAGGAACTTCAAAACCGGCCTAGAAGTGTACATGACTTCGAGGAAAAAGGCCGGGAACCCGGCCTCCGGGGACTACACGTATCACTGTGACCCTTCCGGGTACCCGCAGAACGTGAGACGAAGGAACGGTGAGGTGACGTACAGAACAGGGCCATGGAATGGGAAGGGATTTAGTGGGATGCCTACTTTGCTCGCGAACCCCATGTTCGCGTTTGACATGGTGATAAATGAAGAAGAAGTGTACTACCATTACAATGTTGTTAATAATACAGTCATCACCATGATCACTATGAGCGAAACTGGCTTCGTTCAGAGGGTGTTTTGGGACGAAAAGGCGAAAGAGTGGGGCGGTTATTTGTCCGTACCAGTGGATAAGTGTGACATCTACAATGGATGTGGCCCTTATGGTAGTTGCAACATTAGAAACTACCCTACTTGTGAATGTTTGGATAAGTTCAAGCAGAGAGATCCTCAGGATTCTTCGAGTGGGTGTGTTCGTAGGAAGGCATTGGAATGTGACAAGGGAGACGGATTTGTAAAGTACTCTGGGATTAAACTGCCAGATACTCGGAGTTCGAGGTACAACAAGAGTAAGAGCCTTGAGGAATGCAAGTTGGAGTGCTTGAAGGATTGCTCTTGTATGGCTTATTCAAGTCTTGATATTAGTAGAGGTGGGAGTGGTGATGGTTGCCTGCTTTGGTTTGGTGACCTTGTTGACATGAGAGAGATTTCTCCTGGCCAGGATATCTTCATCAGAATGGCTAAATCTGAGTTAGGTAAGCTTTCATTAATTTTTAGGTGATGTTATCTTTTCTAGCATTACACACTTTTTTCTCAGTTGAAAAGATTTTATTAATTAACACTGGTTATAGGTAAGCATTATTTATTAAGTAAGATATACGCGTGTACTGGGTGAGTTTTCATTCTTTGAAAAGATTTTATTAATACTTTTGTGAGTTTACTATCTTCAATTAGTCTTTTTCGTTGAAAAATGTTTCAGTGGCGTAGCCAAAAATCATGAACCAGGGGGCTAAAATATATATTTCAATACTAATATTTGAAAATTGTAAAAATAATAAAAATATAGTAAGTGAAAAAAAAAATAAAAAATTGAGGGGTGGCTCAAGCCTTCCCCAGTCCCCCCTGGCTCCGTCCCTGAATGCTTCTATTGTTAATTACCTATATTTATATGTATACATATATTGATTGATTTGCACTTCTCAACTACTCCCTCAATCCCACTTAAATAGTTCACATTGCTTTTGGCACAGAGACCAATGCAAGTAGAGATAAGGAATTTTAAAATAGTATTAGTTGTGAGATAGACTTTTACCATTTTAAGAAAGTGGACTATTATATGGGACAAACTAATAAGGAAAGGTGGACTATTTAAGTGAGACAGAGGGAGTACTAATTTAATTTGTCTTTAGTGATAATGGTTAAAACTAGCCACTAAACTTAACAAAAATTAAAAACTAGCTACTAACTTAAAAATATATAAATACTAGCCATTTTTAATGTATTAAGACAAAAATACCCTTAATAAAAAAACTAATAATAAAAGAAAAACAAAATAGGAAAAAGAAAAGAAAAAAAAAAACTACCCAGTAACCCACCGGTCCCCACCCTATCCCATCTCTCTCTTCTTTCTTCTCCCCTTCTCTTCTCCACCTTCCGTTGCAGCGTGTGCTGCTGCTCTTCTCTCTTCTTCTTCCTTTTTTTTTTTTTTTTTCCTTCTAATTTCTCTGGCCCATCCCTACTTCTCGCCTCCCTCTCTCCTTTTCCCTTCTTTATGCGCTGCTGCTTCCTTCTCTTCTTATTTTCTCTTTGGCTTTTTTTTTTTTTTTTTTTTTTTTTTTTTTTGCATTCTCTTCCCCTCAGCACCGCCAACGTTTTCTTCATCAATTTCCACTGATTCTGAGGCTCCTTCAGTCCCCTCGATCGGAATAGAGGGGCTCGATCGAGCCCCAACCACTCGATCGATTGCCAATCGCGCAATTTCAAAGAATGCTCGATCGTACTATATATAGACTCAATCGAGCCCACAGCTGCTCGATCGAGCTCTACTATGTGAAGTTTCAGTTTATCAATCTTAGTCTCGAATGAGACGATTGATGCTTATTCGAGTTGTTTGGGCTCGATCGAGCATTTGTCAGTCGATCGAGCCCGAGGTGACTCGATCCAGCCTGAAGTTACTCGATTGACGTATCTAATAGGGCTCGAACAAATCTGAATCGAGCCCTATAGATTTTGTTCGAGCCCGACGGGTTTCCAGAAGTTGTGCAGAAACGGCATACTTGGTTCTCCTCTTCTCTGCCGCAATCGACCTTTCCTCAGACATTATGGCTTGCGCACTGGACGGCGAAAGGGCCGTTCTAATGGTGGTCGATGGTGAGATGAGCGGCGTGGTGGTTTTCTCCTTCGATTGGGCACGACGGTGGGTATATCGGGCAAAGCGACCGCCGGAGAAGGTGGCTCGTTTAGTAAACACGACGGCTCGATCGACGGTAACTTAGGCACGAACGCCGGCGGCTCGATTTCCCGATCGACGGCGGCCGGCGGGTGTGGCTTTGATATGAAGATTGTGCAGAAGGAATTTCTGAAACTGAAGTTGCAGTTTCCGTAATATGCGTATTTAGAATATTAAATATTAAAGCAATAAGGGTAATTTCGTCTCAATACATTGAAAGTGGCTAGAATTTATATATTTTTATGTTAGTGGCTATTTTTTAATTTTCACTAAGATATATGACTATTCTGGATTTTGCCTCTTGTCTTTATTGGTACTTTGAATTGGTCTTCACCATAAATCCTTTTCGTCGATCAAGGTCATTTATCATTATTATCCTTGAACGATCATTTTCCATAGTTGAATTTCCCGGCTAATGGAATCTTATAATTAAATCAAAGGGTCAATTAGTTATATTTAAATATTTTGCTGTTCCTGATCCTCGATTTTAATCTAGATATTCATGTCGTAACTTGTATAATTTCCACTAATTAAGTACACATGATTCCAATTTTTCTTTTTCTTTCTTTTCCAAGTGGATTGGATTTCCACGGTATAAAAATTGGTCAACATATTGTGCCCTTTTTTGTTTTTCTCCTGAAAATAAGTAGGAATTTTTTTATTTTTTTGACAAAGAAAATAAGTAGGAATTTATTAAGGGGATTGACACATAGGGAGGATGGGAATAATAAATATAATTCCCCTGCAGGTTCAGGATCAAGGAAAATACTTATAGTGACGTTGCCTCTTGTAATTACATTAACTCTGGTATGCATCAGCTTATTCTTGCTGTGTCGTTCTCGGAAGTGGAAGTGGCTGGATAAACAGCTACCAGAAATGGGTAATTAACACGTACAATTTGTTTTGCATTGTGTACAATTGTATTAATTAATTTAAAGACTAATCAATTATCATATTATTCAAATTGATACTTAATGCAGGCAGTCTTAGATACAAGGACGTGGATATTATTCATCACGAACAAAGTCTGAAGAATTTAGAACTGCCACTATTTGATTTATTCACAATAATCAAAGCTACTGATAATTTCTCACATTACAATAAGCTCGGACAAGGCGGTTTTGGACCTGTTTATAAGGTACTCCATATGTCTCAATGAAGTTGAGGCGTCTCTTTATTTATACATCACATATATTTAAGAAACGCCTCAACTTCGTTGAGACGGTGGTAGTAAAAAATTTGAACAATATGAACTCATTTTCAAGTATAATTTATTCTTCTTTTTTTTTTTTTTGTGTAGGGACGGCTAGGAGAGGAGCAAGAAATCGCAGTGAAATGTTTGTCAAGAACTTCACATCAAGGAGTAGACGAGTTCAAGAATGAGATAATATGCTATTCCAAACTCCAGCACCGGAATCTGGTAAAGGTTCTTGGATGCTGCACTGAAGGAGAACAGCTGATGCTAGTGTATGAATACATGAAAAATAGAAGTCTCGACTTGATTATATTTGGTAAGCCTTCTCCTCTGACTTAATTTGTTTACCCAGATAGATAGATAGACAAATAGATAGATTACGAGACAAAACATATGATATGTTTAATCTGGCAGATCCAACAAAGAGCACATTACTAGAATGGGATATGCGCTTCAACATTATCAATGGCATTGCTCGGGGCGTTATGTATCTTCATCAAGATTCAAGCCTTCGAGTCATCCCCGTGACCTCAAAGCCAGCAATATATTACTAGATTCTGATATGAATCCCAAGATATCGGACTTTGGCCTTGCCAGGACTTTCGGAGGGAATGAAACCGGTGCAGACACAAGCCGTGTAGTGGGAACATAGTACGTATGTTATTATTATACTGTATGTCTGTATATTTATATCTCAGATATTGAATAAAAGTAGGTCAAATGGAGTGGGACTCTGCTTGATGATAAACATTTATACATGCATGCAACTTTATGAAATTGATTAAATTCTACGTTGCAGTGGATACATGTCCCCGGAATATGCTAGGGACGGGTTGTACTCCGTGAAATCGGATGTGTACAGCTTCGGAGTCATCGTGCTCGAGATCGTGAGCGGTGAGAGGAACAGAGGGTTTTCTCACGGGGATCACGACGTCAACCTTCTTGGATATGTATGATTTCATGCATGTATGTTAAATTCTATTATTTATCTTAATTGTACGTAGAATCTAATAGTAATATTACTGCAGGCATGGATGCTTTACAAAGAAGAGAGGTACTTGGAACTAATAGGTGAATACTGCAATGGCAAAAGTTCATGCTACGATGTATCAGAAGTGGTGAGATCAATCCACGTGGCACTTTTATGCGTTCAAGAGCTTCCACAAGATAGGCCGAGTATGTCTGCAGTCGTAGCCATGCTTGGGAACGACGCCGTTTTGCCGGCAGCTAAACCTCCAGGTTTTTTCACCGGAGGAGGAGATGCAGTGCTTAAACCCAAAACCTCATCAACATCAAGCTCTGTAAATGTTGTGACCGATTCTCTGGTGGAAGGTCGATAAATATATGATAATCAGTAACCTTGTAAAATCAAGTTACATCGATATGATAATCAAATTGATTATTTTCTACGGTTCGTCTATCCAATTAGGATTTATAATATTTTTTTTAGCATTTAATTTCACTTTTACTAGTTATGTCAGGCTTGATAAATTCAAAATCATGGTATATAGTAATTTTTAAAATTTAAAATTTTTATTTATAGATGTCTATTATGATTTACTATATTATACTAGTAATTTTTATTTTTATAAAAAAAAAATATAAAATTAATAAAAATTAAATTTTAGTACACTGAATTCCATCCATATAAAATCAAGAAAGTGGAACCATGTATCACTTCATTTTGGTGCGGATGGAAAGAGGACAATTGGAAAACTAGAAAGAAAAGAAAAAAAAAATACATGGAAATTTTGACAACAATTGCCTATCATTATTAGGAGACTAGGAGTCAACTGTTCCAGGTCAACATTAATGCCAAACTGTCTTGATGTGAAGTGCAAGAAGATTCAAAACCAATGAAAATCAATTCTTAATCACAAGCAAGTATTACCATAGTCAAGAAACTAGAGCTGTGTTCACATCATCATGAATTAGCTTCCACTCCAGTATTCCAGTACTGATCCAGTAAACTAGAACCATGAATTCAAGAAACATTAAAAAATACATCTCAATGATTCTTATCATCATATTCATAACTTCCCTGTTTCCCACATATGCATTAGACACCATAAATACCACTCACATACTCAGAGATAATGGAGACACCCTCATTTCATCAAGTGGAAGCTTTGAGTTGGGATTTTTCAGCCCCAAGAACTCAAACAGTAGGTACTTGGGCATATGGTACAAGAAAATAGCAGAATTAACTGTGGTGTGGATTGCCAACAATGAAATCCCACTCACTCAAGGAGAAGGTATGGTGAGAGTCATTGAGCTAGGAGTTTTACTTCTTATGAATAGTACTAATGCTACCATTTGGTCTACTAACTCTTCATCCAGTGTGAAGAATCCAGTAGCTCGACTACTCGACTCGGGGAATCTAGTGGTTAAGGATGCAAATGATGAGAGCTCGGAGAGTTTCCTTTGGCAGAGTTTCGACTATCCAACGGACACTTTTTTACCGGGGATGAAACTAGGTAAAAACTTTGTTACTGGTGTAGAAGTCCACATCACTTCACCAAAAGCCGAAGGCAATCCAGCTTCGGGGGATTACACGTATCGCTGTGATCCTAGTGGTTATCCACAGAATGTGATCAAGATGGGAGATAGAGTGACTTACAGAACTGGCCCTTGGAATGGTAAGGGCTTTAGTGGGAATCCCAACTTGCAGGCAGAACATAATTTTTAGATATGATATGGTCATAAATGAGAGAGAGGTGTACTATCATTATGAACTCATGAATGAGTCTCTGATCACAAGGTTTACTATAAGTGAGAGTGGGGTAGGACATAGGTGGATTTGGGTCGAACGAACTCAAGAATGGAGCAGTTATCTCACTACACCAGTAGATAACTGTGATATCTACTAATGGGTGTGGACCATATGGTAGTTGTAACTATCAAGAATTCTCCCTCTTGTGGATGTTTGGAAAGATTTGAACTGAGTGATGCTCAAGGAAGGGAGAGGGGAGATTGGTCGAAGGGGTGTATCCGAAGCACGCCCTTGAATTGTGAGAAAGGAGATGCATTCTTGAAGTATCCTGGTATAAAACTGCCAGATACTCGGAGTTCGTGGTACAACAAGAGTATGAGCCTCGAAGAATGCAAGGTAATATGCTTGAGAAACTGCTCTTGTATGGCCTATACAAGTCTTGATATAAGCAGAGGTGGGAATGGTAATGGATGTTTGCTTTGGTTCGGTGAGCTTGTCGACATCAGAGAGATATCTCCAGGCCAAGATATTTATATAAGGATGGCTTCTTCTGAGTTAGGTAAGATTTGATTTTAGCCTTGAAATGCACAAAATCAAGGCAAAATAATAGTAAAAATTAACATATTGTTCCCATGTGAATATTCCGCAGGCTCAAATGGGAGGAAGCGCGAAATATTTATTATAACATTTTCTCTGGTGATTGGTGTACTTCTACTGTGTCTGATTCTGTACTGTCGAAAAAGGACGAAGCTGGATCGACAGCTGCAAGAAACAGGTCAGGGAGATATTTGCTTCTCATTTTATTGATCTCTAGTCTTTTGTAGAATAATATGCTCATTAATCACTCCTCGTGTTTCAGAAAGATCGAGACTCAGTTACGTAAATAATCGTGCTGATGAAAGCCGTGAGAGCACGGATCTTGAGCTGCCACTATTTGATTTGGCCACATTAATGGAAGCTACAGATAGTTTTTCATCCAATAATAAGCTCGGAGAGGGTGGATTTGGACCTGTTTATAAGGTAAAAGCCATCCAGAATTCATTTATTTAGTCTTTAAAGTAGTGCTAGTCAAATTTACTAAACATGATTGATAATATTTGATCAATAAATACATTTTTATACTAGGGTCAGCTAGATGAAGGGCAGGAGATTGCTGTCAAACGTCTATCAAGAACTTCACTTCAAGGTGTGGACGAATTCAAGAACGAAGTAATCTGCATTGCAAAACTTCAGCATCGGAATCTAGTGAAGCTCCGAGGATGTTGCATTCAGGGAGAAGAAAGAATTCTGGTTTATGAATACATGACTAATAGAAGTCTGGACTTGATTCTGTTTGGTAAGTATTTCCTTCTCTCAGTCTCAGCTTCCATAGTTTGACAAGATAATACGTTAGGCGTGAACGTGTACTCATATAGCAGATCGTATGAAAAGCACATTACTAGATTGCAAAGGCGCTTCAACATTATCAATGGCATTGCTCGTGGCCTCATGTATCTGCATCAAGACTCCCCCCTCCGAGTCATCCACCGTGACCTTAAAGCTAGCAATATATTACTAGATTCTGATATGAATCCGAAGATATCAGACTTTGGTCTTGCTAGAACTTTTGGAGGAGACGAAACTGGAGCCAACACAAGCCGAGTAGTAGGAACATAGTATGTATCGCTCGAGTCTTAACACGAAACATACTTCCTTCATTCAAAACTTAACTCCACTTCCTTCTATGCAGTGGCTACATGGCCCCAGAATATGCTGTGGAAGGCCTATTCTCAGTGAAATCCGATGTCTTCAGCTTCGGAGTTCTAGTGCTTGAAATTGTGAGTGGTAAGAGAAACAGAGGATTTTATCACGGTGATCACCGCCTCAACCTTCTTGGACATGTAAGTATTAGAAAATAAACATTTTAAATGAAACTTAAAAACTAAAAAAGGTTCTTAGTAACAGATGAGATCTAACAGGCATGGATGCTTTGCAATGAAGAACGGTCACTGGAATTGGTCGATCCTTGTCTGAGAAATTCGTGCGATTTGTCTCAAGTAGTGCGATCAATCCATATCGGACTTTTATGCGTTCAAGAACTCCCACAAGACAGGCCAAATATGCCTTTGGTTGTAATGATGCTCAACAATGAAGGGCTCCTGCCTCAACCTAAACATCCTGGTTTCTTCGCAGGACGAGAAATACTGAAGAACGAAACTTCGACTAGCTCAAACACATTGAGTTCGACAAATCCCATGACCATCACGTTGCCTCAGGCTCGATGAGTAGATGATATATCAGCTCATATTCCATCATATTCAGTTCCCTTTTTCAATCTTCACACACTTCTTCTCTCCTCAGTGATACTAGCATTGTCTCTCCTTGTGTAGGCTTAAGTTGTAGTTAGTATTGTCTACACTTGTGAATTTGCACATACAAAACAAACACAATCTGCACCATAACTTGCACACACAAATATGTATATTTAGTTTTTATTAGTCTATAAATTCACAGAAAAAAATTGCTTCCTACTTCTATCTATCAAAGAACCACCATGACTAAAATTCTGAGATTCTAAACTTTTTACCAATTAATTAGCCTATACAAATCCCTTTTAACTCTAGAGAGTAACGATGGTTATTAATGGAACTCAAATTCCAAATACTACTAATTCACTCGTTCTCGGTCGAAATTTCAATATGAAGAGACAGAGAGATAACCCCTATGAACCTCATCTGGCTTCCAAGTCAGTGATGGTGATTGTTTCATTCTCTGAAATATATGGTAATGTACTACTTCTCACAGGCTTGCAACTTCTTTCCATGAAAAAACCGGGCTCTCTTGGTTCGGGCAAAGTTGCTCCGTCTGTTCCTAACATTGAAACAACTGATGACATGGTTGGCCTATCTTCTGCGAATTTCTGAACACATAATAACGCCACCTGCATGCATCTCTTCACTTGAGACTCGACGAATGTATCATTCAAGCATTCATCCATCAACTCTAGAATGTTGTTCTTTTTCCATTGCAACCATGCCTGCCATAACAATAACCAGATATTTTTATTATTTTTTATATGATTACTATAAAAAAAAATGGCAGCAAAGTATTTGCATACATTGCCTAAGAGGTTAAGATAGCAGTTGGAGTCTCCGTATCCTCTGTTCTTCTCCCCACTAATTATCTCCAGCAAAACTACTCCAAGACTAAAGATGTCAGATTTCTCCGAGAATTTCCCATCAATTGCATATTCTGGAGCCATGTATCCGCTGCATCAAATTATTGATCTTAATGCCACTGTGAAAGATATTGAAGGAATTTGATGATAGAAAAGAGAGCTTACTATGTCCCAACAACTCTTCTAGTTCTATCAAGAGATTGATTTTCTTCAAAAATCCTTGCTAAGCCGAAATCTGAGATTTTTGGATTTAAATTTTCGTCTAGTAAGATATTGCTCGTTTTGAGATCCCTATGAATAATCTTCAATCTGGAGTCGTGATGGAGATATAGCAGGCCCCTCGTGATTCCTATGATAATGTCATAGCGCTTAGGCCATGTTAATACTGTTCTTCGATTTTGATCTGCAAATGATTAAACATCATGTGAATATGATAGCTGGCAGGACTTTCCAAACAAAGCAAATAAAAAAAAAGATGAAGGTATACATAGGTGAGAGTACCAAAAACAAAATAATCGAGGCTTTTATTCTGTATGTATTCGTAGACCAGCATCCTTTCCTCTTCTTCAACGCAACACCCCAAAAGCCTGATGAGGTTTCTATGTTGAAGTTTAGCAATCAGCATTTCATTTCTGAACTCTTCAAAACCCTGCTGTGAATATCTGGACAATCTTTTGACTGCTATTTCGTCTCCTGAAGGCATCTTCCCCTGCTTACTCAAGTTAGTATTCAAGCACGGATATCAAATTGTTGTTTTTGTTCAACATCAGCACTTCAATTTAGCATGAATATCACCTTGAAAACGGGGCCGAAACCTCCAACTCCAATTATGTTTTCCCTACAGAAATTGTTAGTTGCTTGCACAATTGTTGCCATTCTGATCAGTGGTAATTCTAGATCTTCGTCGTTCCTTTTAACTTCTATGAAGCCGTAAAAAAGAAAAAAATCAACGGTTGGAGCATGAACAAGCTATCTTTTGGCAGTCCACTACAGAAGTTTTGATGTTACCTTGGCTCTTTCGTCTCGCCATAAAATGCAGACCTCCATTGATGATGGCTGAGACGAGAACACCGGAAGCAATTGATATCAGTATTAACTTCACAGTCCTTTTCTTCTCCGTCTCCTTCTCCTCCACCTCCTCTGAACCTGTGTTATTATCTACATGCAAAATCACCAGATGAGGGCAGAGTTCATGATTTAATTCATTAAATCAAGACCTCTAAAAAGAGTTACCTAGTTCAGAAAGTGATACGCGGATATAGATGTTCTGTTTATCGTCTGCTTCAGAAAGCCCTCGAGCATCAACGAGTTCACCAAACCACATCAAGCATCCCTTGCCTCCATCAGTGATGAACGGATTAGCATACGCAGTGCAGTTGCAGTTTTTTAAGCACTCATCTTTACATTCACCAAGGCTCATACTCGTATTAAGCCGGAAACTCAACATATCAGGATACTTCACTCCTCTAACCTCTACAAATCCATCTCCACCCTCACAATTCAATGGTGTGATCCTTCCACATCCACTGCTCCAGTCCAGAATGTCCCAATCCTTTCGGAACTTGGGGGAGAATCCCTCCAAACACCGGCATGGAATCGGCCTGTCTGATCTGCACATACTGTTAGGCCCACAGCTACCATATTCATCACATGCATCTCGAGGGAACGTGAAAGCGAGATTCCACTTGTCTCTTCGGGTATTCATATGGTGGCGAACGATAGCACCGGATGAATCTAAAGTGATCTTTGTCAGAAGTGAGCTTTGGTATGGATCTTGAAGGGAGATCAACCTATCTTCCTTGAAAACAAACTCCGGATTGTAAATGGAAGAGGGAATGACGGGGGCGCCCCCAAAATACGCCCCGTTCCACAGCCCTTGCCGGTGCCTTTTCGTCGCCCCTCTCAGAACAACCAAGTCGGCCAAGCCATGGTTATGGATCTTGATAACATAATCACCAGTAGAAGGATCGTCGGGATTTCTCCACGAAGTCAGATACCTCTCGACGCCGCCATCCACGTCATCCACCATCTTCATTCCTGGTATTACGGTGTCAGTTGGGTAATCAAAGCTCTCCCACATATATGTACTACTGCTGTTGTCTTCAAGAACCAGGTTTCCAGAATCCAGGAGCTCTAGAACTGGATTTGTTGCCATTCTTGATGAATTCATCGACCAGATTATGCTTTTTCCACTGGTTATGACAAGATTTCCGGTTCTGGAAACCGCGAAAACCGGTGCTTGTGAGGGGGAGATGGGATTGTTTCTGTTTGCAACCCAGACTACGACTTCTGGTGTGTTCTTGTACCAAATTCCCAGGAATCTGTTTGAAGATTTCCAGGTGAGAAAAAACCCATCTCGAAAACTTGGTTTTGAGAAACCAGAGTCTGCCCGTTATTAACGAGAGTTTGATTTGGAAAAAGCATGTGATCGTCAACTGCTAAACTCAGGAAGGCGACTGGGGTGAAGGTGAAGCAGTGAGCAGAGGATTATGGAGAAAAGGAACTGCGCCATGCTGAAATCTGATTACTTGTACAGTGCAGGTAACACTCATGGCTCTTGTTGATTGTAGAGTGAAAATAATAATAATAGTCAAAGGTTGAAATTGGTGAACCGTTTTTAGGACTTGTGTGTAGAAATTAAACTCCCGCCATTGACAAATAAACACCAAAGTAAAGTTTTTCCTCATTCCACTTTGGTGTCTGTTTCCTTCACCATTTTGATTGCCATTTTGAGCGCAGCTCAGTAACACTTGAGATTCAGTAAAAATAATATATATATATATATATATATATATATATTTATCTTTATTAGTTTATATATTCACAGAATAAATTATTTTCTACTTGTATATATATCAAAAACAGCTATGACTAAAATCCTGAGATTCTAACAGTTTTAACAAACTTTACCAAACAATTAGCCTCTGCAAATCCATCCTAGATCTAGAGAGTAACGATTCTAATTCACTCATTCTCGGTCGAAATTTCGATATGAAGAGACGGAGAGGTAACCCCTATTAACGTCATCTGGCTTCCAAGTCAGTGATAGTGATTGTTTCATTATCTGACATATATGGTGATGTACTACTTCTCACAGGCTTGCAACTTCTTTCCATGAAAAAACCGGGCTCTTTCGGTTCGGGCAAAGTTGCTCCATCTATTCCTAACATGGAAACCACTGAAGACATGGTTGGCCTATCTTCTGCAAATTTCTGAACGCATAATAATCCCACTTGCATGCATCTCTTCACTTGAGATTCCACAAATGTATCATTCAAGCATTCATCCATCAACTCTAGAACGTTGTTCTTTTTCCATTGCAACCATGTCTGCCATAATAATAACCAGGTAATATTTTATACATAATTATTATAAACAAAAATGGCATCAAAGTATCTGTATACATACATGGCCTAAGAGGTTAAGATAGCAATCGGAGTCTCCGTATCCTCTATTCTTCTCCCCACTAATTATCTCCAGCAGAACCACTCCAAGACTAAAGATGTCTGATTTCTCCGAGAATTTCCCATCAATTGCATATTCAGGAGCCATGTATCCACTGCATGATTTATATTGATCTTAATGCAACTGTGAAAAATATTGAAGGAATTTGATGATTGAAAAGAGAACTTACTATGTCCCAACAACTCTTTTAGTTCTAGCTAGAGACTGATCCTCTTCAAAAATCCTTGCTAAGCCGAAATCTGAGATTTTTGGATTCAAATTTTCGTCTAGTAAGATATTGCTCGTTTTGAGATCCCTATGAATAATCTTCAATCTGGAGTCGTGATGGAGATATAGCAGGCCCCTTGCGATTCCAGTGATAATGTCATAACGCTTGGGCCATGTCAACAGTGTTCGTCGATTTTGATCTGCAAATGAGTAACATATCTTTGAGTATTTGCAGGATTTGAAGATATTTGAAGGATAATATGATAGAGTGTGTACCAAAAACAAAATAATTGAGGCTTTTATTCTGTAGGTATTCATAGACCAGCATCCTTTCCTCTTCTTCAATGCAACACCCCAAAAGTCTGACGAGGTTTCTATGTTGAAGTTTAGCAATCACCATAACTTCATTTCTGAATTCTTCAAAACCCTGTTGTGAAGATCTGGACAGTCTTTTGACGGCCATTTCTTCTCCTGAAGGCATCTTCCCCTGCTTATGCAAATTTAGTATACAAGTGAGGATGTTAAAGAGTTGTTTTTTTTTTTTTCTTTTTTCAAATCAGCACACTTCCATTTAGCATGAATATTACCTTGAAAACAGGACCAAAACCTCCAACTCCAATTATGTTTTCCTTACAGAAATTGTCTGTTGCTTGCACAATTGTTGCTATTTTTATCACAGGTAATTCTGGATCTTCGTTATTCCTTCTAACTGCTATGAAGCGAAATTAAAAAAAAATATACTAACATTAAGGAACCAATCAACGGATTGAGCCTGAATAAACTATCTTTTAGCAGTCCACCACAAAAGTTTTGATGTTACCTCGACTCTTTCGTCTTGCCATAAAATGCAGACCGCCATTGATGATGGCTGAGACGAGAACACCAGAAGCAATTGATATCATTATTAACTTCATAGTCCTTCTGTTCTCCTTCTCCTCCTCCCCCAAACCTGTGTTTGGATCTACATGCACAATCACCAGAATGAGGACAGAGTTCATGCTTTAATTCATTCAGTTAAGACCACTACATTTGAAGTAAGTTGCACTAAATTTTGCATGTTACACTCTTGCCTTTTCTAATAAAAAGAGTTACCTATTTCAGAAAGTGAAGCGCGGATATAGATGTTCTGTTTATCATCAACTGCAGAAAGCTCTCGAGCATCAATGAGTTCACCAAACCACATCAAGCAGCCGCTGCCTCCATCAGTGATGAACGGATTAGCATATGCAGAGCAGTTGCAGTTCTTCAAGCACTCATCTCTGCATTCACTGAGGCTCATACTCGTATTAAGCCGGAAACTCAACATATCAGGATACTTCACCCCTCTAATCTGTAGAAATCCATCTCCACCATGGCAATTCAATGGTGTGATTCTTTCACATCCACTGCTCCAGTCTAGAATGTCCCAATCCTTTTGGGACTTTGGGGCAAATCCCTTCAAACAATGGCATTGAATCGGCCTGTCTGATCTGCACATACTGTTAGGACCACAACTAGCATATCCATCGCACACATCTCGTGGAAACGTGAAAGCAACATTCCACTTGTCTTTACGGGCATTCATATGATGGCGCACGATTGTACCCGAGGAATCTAGAGTGATTCTTGTAAGAAGTGAGCTTTGGTAGGGATCTCGAAAGGCTATCAACTTCTCTTGTTTGAAAACCATCTCTGGGTTGAAAATGGAACTAGGAAAGTGTGTACCACCCCCGAAATATACACCGTTCCACTGCCCTTGTCTGTATCTTTTCGTTGCCCCTCTCAGAACAACTAAGTCAGGCAAGCCATGGTTATGGATCTTGATAACAAAATCACCGGGAGAAGGATCATCGGGATTTCTCCACGAAGTCAGATACCTCTCTACACCACCATCCACGTCGTCTACCAGCGCCATTCCTGGTAAGAAGGTGTCTGTTGGATAATCAAAACTCTCCCATACGTAGCCTTCCTCGGTGTTGTCTTCAAGAACCAGGTTTCCAGAATCCAGCAGCTGTAAAACTGGATTTGTTGCCGTTCTTGATGAATTCATCAACCAGATAACGCTTTTCCCACTGCTTATGACAAGATTTCCATTTCTTGAAATCATGAAAACCGGTGCTTGTGAGGCGGAGATGGGATTGTTTCTGTTTGCAACCCAGACTACAACATCCGGTGTGTTCTTGTACCACACTCCCATGAACCTGTCTGAATGCTTTCCACGTGAGAAGAACCCCATCTCGAAAACTTGGTTTCGAGAAACCAGAGCCTTCCCTGGAACAAGTGTTTGATTTGGAAAAAGTCTGCCATTATCAAATGCTCCAAGTGCTGAATTTAGAAAGGCGGAGGAGTGAAGCAGGGAGCATAGGATTATAGAGAAGTACAACTGCGCCATGTTAAAATCTGATTAGGTAGGTCCAGCAATAGTTCTGCTGTTCCCTTGATTGTAGAGAATAACAACAGATAAGCTATTATGGAAACCAAGGTTGGAACAAAAAAAGAAAAGAAAAAAAAGAAGGAAAAAAAGAACAAGGTTGGAACAAAGTCCAAGGTTGAATAGTCATGAATTCTGGAAAAACTGAAATTGAATATAGAAAACTCCCGCAGTTGACAATTAAACACCGATGACCTACCAACTAAATAAAGTCTTTGACAATTCCATTAAATTAACAATAAAAAGTTGAATCAGTCAAATGCTGGTGTGAAAAATATATATCTATACTAGTGAATAAGTTGCAGCATTTTGAGGAACCAAAAAAACATGCACAATCTACACCGTGATTGGCACAGACTACTGTAATTATATAAAACATTTAATTTTTATTTGTACATAAATTCTCAGAAAATCAGATCTTAACCTTCTTTACAGACTTAACCAAACAACTAGCCTATTTCAAATGAGATCCTAACTCTAGAGAATGACAATGGATATCAAATGAGTGGAATTCGAAATTTCAATGCAAAAAGACAGAGATACCCCTACTGACCTCATCTAGCTTCCAAGTCAGTGATGGTGATACTTTCATTATCAGACATAAAACATGGTGATGTACTACTTTCCACAGTGCTGCAACTTCTTTCCATGAAAAATCCTGGCTCTTTTGGTTCTGGCAAAGTAGCTTCATCGCTTCCTAACATTGAAACCACCAATGGCATACTTGGCCTATCTTCTGCGAATTTCTGAACGCATAATAACCCGACGTGCAAACATCTCTTCACTTGAGACTCCGTGTATGTGCTACTCAAACATTTATCCATCAACTCAAGAATGTTGTTTTCTTTCCACAGCAACCATGCCTGCCATAATAATAACCATCTAATTATTTTATTTTTTTTGACATGATTCTTATGAATGAAAATGGCATCAACTGATCAAAGTTTTGCATACATTGCCCAAGAGATTAAGATAGCAATGGGAGTTTCCATATCCTCTGTTCTTCTCCCCACTAATTATCTCCAGCAAAACCACTCCAAGACTAAAGATGTCTGACTTCACTGAGAATTTCCCATCTATTGCATATTCCGGAGCCATGTATCCACTGCATCAAATCTATGATGTAAGGTCAATGTAGTAAGATATTGAGGTGATTTGATGATTGAAAGAAAACTTACTATGTCCCGATAACTCTTTTAGTTCTAGCAAGAGACTGATCCTCTTCAAAAATCCTTGCTAAGCCGAAATCTGAGATTTTTGGATTTAAATTTCCGTCTAGTAAGATATTGCTCGTTTTCAGATCCCTATGAATAATCTTCAATCTAGAATCGTGATGGAGGTAAAGCAGGCCCCTAGCGATTCCAAGGATAATGTCATAACGCTTAGGCCATGTCAGTAGAGTTCTTCGATTTTGATCTGCAGATGATGGAGCATATACAATATGAATATGAAATCAGGCAGGAATCAAGTGTGGAATATTACAAGAAAAGCAAAAAAGATGAAGGTATTCATAGATGCAAGTACCAAAAACAAAATAATCTAGGCTTTTATTCTCTAGGTATTCATAGACAAGCATCCTTTCCTCTTCTTCAATGCAACACCCCAAAAGTCTGACGAGGTTCCTGTGTTGAAGCTTTGCAATCACCATAACTTCATTTCTGAACTCCTCATAACCTTGTTTTGAAGCTCTGCACAATCTCTTGACAGCAATTTCTTCCCCTGATGGCATCTTCCCCTGCTTATGCAAGTTACTGTTCAAGCATGGATATCATTGTTGTTCAACTTAAGCACTCTCATTTAGCATAAGCATTACCTTGTAAACAGGTCCAAAACCTCCAACTCCAATCATGTTTTCCTCAGAGAATTTGTTAGTTGCTTGCACAATTGTTGCCATTCTGATCACAGGTAATTCTAGATCTTCGTTTTTCGTTTTTATTTCTATGAAGCGAATGGAAGAAAAGAATCAACGGTTTGAGCATGAACAAATTATCTTTTACTATTAGAAAGTTTTGTGGTTTACCTCGAGTCTTTCGTCTTGCCATACAAAGTAGACCTCCATTGATGAAGGCTGAGACCAGAACACCAGAAGCAACTGATATCAGTACTAACCTCATAGTCCTTTTCTTCTCCTTCTCCTCCACTTTCTCCAAACCTATTTCAAGATCTACATTCAAAACCACAAGATAAGTACAGATTGGAAGCTTTAATTTTTTTTCTTTATCAGAAAAGAGTTACCTAGTTCGGAAAGTGGTACGCGGATATAGATATTCTGCTTACTATCTGCATCCGAAACATGTCTTGTATCAACGAGTTCACCGAACCACATCAAACACCCACGTCCTCCATCAGTAATAAACGGATTAGCATACGCAGTGCAACTGCAGTTCTTCAAGCACTCATCTCTGCATTCACCAAGGCTCATGGTTCTATTCAGCCAAAAACTCAATGTATCAAGATACTTCACCCCTCTAACCTCCACGAATCCATCTCCACCCTCACAATCCAAAGGTGTGATTCTTTCACATCCACCGCTCCAATCTTGAACCTCCCAATCCTTCTGAAACTTCGGAACAAATCCTCGAAAACACTCGCACTGAATCGGCCTATCCGATCTGCACATACTGTTAGGACCACAGCTACCATATTCATCGCAGGCATCTCGAGGAAACATGTAGGCAAGATTCCACTTGTCTCTTCGAGCATTCATATGATGGCGCAGGATAGTACCTGATGAATCTAAAGTGATTCTTGTAAGAATTGTGCTCGGGTAGGGCTCGTGGAGAGAGATCAACCTCTCTTTCTTGAAAACCAACACCGGTTTGTAAATTTCACTCGGAAAACGCGTGGCGCCGCCGAAGTATACTCCATTCCACAGGCCTTGCCGGTGCATTTTCGTTGCCCCTCTCAGAACAACTAAGTCGGGCAAGCCATGGTTATGGATCTTGATAACATAATCACCATTAGAAGGATCTTCATGATTTCTCCATGAAGTCAGGTACCTCTCGACGCCACCTTCCACGTCATCCACCATCTTCATTCCCGGTAATAAGGTGTCGGTTGGGAAATGGAAACTCTCCCATAAGTACCCCTCCTCCTCCTCCTCCTTGGTGCTGTCTGCAAGAACCAGGTTTCCAGAATCGAGGAGGTGTAGAACTGGATTTGATGACGCCATTGATGAATTCGCTAACCAGATTATGCTTTTTCCGCTGATTATGACGAGACTTCCATTTTCGGAAACCTTGAAAACCGGTGATTGTGAGGCGGAGATGGGGTTGTTTCTGTTTGCAACCCAGACTACAACATTTGGTGTGCTCTTGTACCATATCCCCATGAATCTGTTTAAAGATTTCCCAGATGAGAAGAAACCCATTTCGAAAACTTGGTTTTGAGAAACCAGAGTCTTCCCATTAACAAGTTCTTGATTCGGTAAAAGCCTCCCATCCTCAACTGCTCCAGCTGCTGTATTTGGGAAGGTAAAGGAATGAAGCAGCGGGCAGAGGATTATCGAGAAAAGCAACTCCGCCATGTTCAGATCTGATTACATGTGCAGAGGATATGAACGCTCTTGATTGGAATAACAGCAGAGAAAAGGAAAATGGAAGCGCATATTAGAATGAAGTCAAAGGGTGGGGGATGACTCCGCCGTGTCAAAGTTGATTGAAGCTTTCATTCTGTTAAGTCCTCCCCTCGTAGATTCTGAAGGAAGTGAATTGTTTGTCGGAATTGAATATAGAAAAACTCCCGTCGTAATCAATTAAACACGTACCACTAAATAAAGTTTGAAATTTAGTCGTCGTTCCATTTCCATATGATTTTTGTTTCTATTTTTCCAGGTGAAAGCGACAGCAGAGCACCGGCAGTGAATGACCTCTGCTGTAATGTAATAGCCATGAGACTCTTATCCTATGTTGAAGAACTAGTTTTGCCTAGAACTGTCAAATACTCAGGTGGGCCGGCCCGAGCCCGAGCCTGAACCTATCTGGCATACGACAAAAGTCGGGCCGTATTGGGCCAAGTAGCGAGTCTCTAAATTCAGAGCCCAAGCCCAGCAACGCTTGTAGTATCTTTCTTTTTCTTTTTTCTTTTTTTTTTTTTTTCTTTTTTCCTTCCGTAAGCTGTTTTAATGTATTTATTGAAAGAAAGAAAAACATTCTTTCAAATAAAATTAATTTGAAATGGTAAAATAATTATATATCTTAATTTGAACCAAAGACGTATGAAAAAAGAAAATTGGCTAAACAAAGTAACAACGGAGAAAAAGAAAATGGAAAACCGGATTGCAGAGAACATAGAAAGTTCTTAATTCGTGGAAGTCTGATTAGTCAAATTTCATTATACCTAGGGATATCAATCGGGCCAACCTGAGCGGGTTCGGGTCAGCCCTGTCGGGTTTCGGATTATTCGGTTCGGGTTGAATCGGGTTGAGTTTTTTTCGGGCTATAAATTTTCAACCCTAACCCTAAACTTCGGGGCTCGGGCTAGCCCGTCGGGCCAAGAAGTTGATGATTTTTTTTATAATCATAATTTTATAAAAATAAATAATTCATGTTATACCATCTAAGCCACTTTATTTTGTATTAAGTTAATCCAACTTGCATAATAAAATAAGTAGCTCAATGAGATGTGAAGATATTTTTCTTTTAATGATTATATTAATTATTTTTTTATTATGTGGTGAAATACAAAATAGAGAAAATATTATGATGAAATACAACTTAGCATAGAAAATTGTAATATTTTTCACAAGTATTTGAATCAAGACATAAATTTTAATATTTGAAACAAAGTAATAAAAATCAACACTTAATTAATAAAACTTTCGGGTCATCGGGCCAACCCGCCAAGCTGTCGGGCTAGCCCTATCGGGTTTTGGGCTCTTCGGTTCGGGTCATTCGGGTTGAAATTTTTTCGAGTTAGAAATATTCAACCCTAACCCGCTTTTAGCTCAGGTTACTCGGGTCAACCCGCGGGTTTCGGGCTAAATTGACATCCCTAATTATACCATATGTTATTTTCTTGCATGTTTCCAACAATGACCTTTTTTTTTTTTACGTATAACTATAACTAGTAAAAATTAAAATTTGATACTCAATTAGAACACCAAAATAGGTGTAGATGATCCTAATTAGTATAATACCTAGTGGAAAAATTATAAATAAACGTTAAATAGAAAATAATATACTTGTACTACTCTTTGTCAATAATGGCCATGCACTTCGACTAATCCTTCTATTAATCATTTTATTAGCACTTACAAAATTTGAAAGCTGACATTTTTATTTCGTAATATGATACCATAATAAATGATAAACAGATAAAGAATCTAAACATCATGTTTGGTTCCATTTATTTTTTGAACGTGTAGACCGTGTAGAAGAGGAACAGCGTTTATAGGAAAAAAATAAATCAAGAAAAAATAGAACGTGCACAAAATATTTTCTTTTAATGAAAATAACTTCCTAAACATGTGTAACCGATTTTTAAATGTTAAAAAAAAAAATTAAAAAAAACTGTCAAAATCATTTTGTTTTAATATATATATAGATTTAACTTAAATTTAAATACTGTGGATTGTCAAATATATTATTTCCTTTTCAGAAGAAAAATTAATATTTTAATTATAAATTATCAACAGAGGTGTATAACTATATTCTCTACCCACCGTTGGTACACTTAATATGCTCACAGCTGACGTGACAGTGTCATGTCAATAATATTTCTATCTAGGGTTTAGTTTTTTTAGTAGGGTTTAATTTTTCTTGGTATGGTTTATTTTTATAAGGTATATTAATTATTATTTTCCTTAAATATTTTACCACCACGTCATATATGGGCATATTAAGGTGGGTAGGGGTTCCTCTATAACTATTAGGGCTGCAAACGAGCCGAGCTACTCGTGAGCTATTCGGAGTTCAGCTCAATAAAAGTTCATTCGAGATCATTTAGTGAAGCTCGTCAATTAAATGAGCCGAGTAGGGCTGTCGAAACGGTACCGGTACTTCGGGAAAACCGGTACCATACCGGTACCGAACCGGGTACCGATTTTTCAGTATACGGTACGGTACTCGGTACCATATATTTCACTATTTTCGGTACCGGGAATACCCGTACCGTACCGGGTACCGACCTGGGTACCGAAATATATTTATTAATTAATTAAATATTTTATTTTATTTCTATTTTCTAAAATTGAATTTCATAATACCTAAACTAAGTAAAATTAAATAATATTTTATTTCTATTTTCTAAAATTGAATTTCATAATACCTAAACTAAGTAAAATTAAATAATATTTTATTGAATTTCTATTTTGGATTGTAAATTTAGATTGTGGATTTGTGATTGTGTTTTGTTAGTTTATAATAATTTAGATTATTATTGGTATTGAAAGTTTGAATTTGTATTTTTTTTTAACACCAAAAGAAATTTTAAAAAAAGTAAGATTTTTTTTTTTTAATTTGGTAATTTGTTCGGTAATTCGGGAATACCGGTACCGAACCGTTCGGAACCCGGGTACCCGAATTAATAATTTGGTACGGTACCAGTACTCGGAAATCTGGGTATTTCGGTACCCGGGTACCGAATTTTCGGTACGGGAGTACTGGTACCGTACCGATCGACACCCCTAGAGCCGAGCTTGAGCACGAGAGTATTCGGCTTGTTAGCTTGTGAACGTATTCATGAACTGATTTAGTACTATGAAAATATAAAATTATTAGTAAACTATGACTTGTATTATATATTATGATTAGTACTGATTATCTTATTAACTCTATTTGTTATAGAACATGATTAATATTATCTTATTAATGTGAATAAAATCATCTATTTTCAAAGAAATAATTAATATTTTAAATATAAATTCAAATTTAGAAAGTCTATTTTAGCTCAATTAGGGCTCGAATAAACTCATGAGACTCAAAGTATTCGGTAAACAAAGTTCGATACTAGACTTGATAATAAACGAGCCAAACCTGAGAACGGCGGTGTTCGGCTCCGCTCGATTGCAGATACACACATTTTTTTGTTTCAAGGTAATACACATTTTTGGGGTCAGTTTTGCATTTCAAAATCTTCAAGGAGCAACAATCACAATCATGAAGTTCAATTTGGGGAAAATCAGTGCCCGCCCTAACCATCAACTTCAAATTCAATTTTCGATTGCTCCTTACATCAACAGCCGCAATCGCAATCGCAATCGCAATCGTCGGGCGTCGTCGGAGACGGTCAGGATCAGAGCGAGAAACCATGGATGTCGCCGGCGTTCGTTTACCCTCCAAGGTGCGTTCCACCCTACTTTCTCCCTCGGAATTTTGAGTTTCAGAGTTCAATTTCTTCAACAAACTTTACTCAACTGCATCGATTTGTATCATTTGAATGTGAGACTGACCTTTTTATCATCAAGCTCTCCTGTTACAATGCATTAGAAATTTCAGTCACGATAAGATTGCGGAATGGTGGAGGTGGATCTCCTCATCTGGCCTCCAAGTCAGTAATGGTGATTTCATTCTCTGACTTCAAACTTGGTGATGTACTGCTCTGTTCGTAGCTGCTGCTTCTACTTCTCTCGTTAAAGAATCCAGGCTCTTTTGGTTCGGGTAGAACTGTTCCATCACTTCCTAACATTGAGACCACCGATGGCGTGGTAGGCCTATCTTCTGCAAATTTCTGAACGCATAATAACCCCACCTGCATGCATCTCTTCACTTGGGACTCCGTAAATGTATCGTTCAAGCATTCATCCATCAACTCCAGAATCTTGTTTTCTTTCCATAGTATCCATGCCTGTCGTAACGAAAACCAGCTATGTAAGTGTTTCTTATGTTTAACTAGTTATTGAGTTGATTCTTATAAATGATAGTATGTGTATGCATACATGGCCTAAGAGGTTATGGTAGTGATTGGAGTCTTCAAATCCTCTGTTCTTTTTCCCGCTTATTATCTCAAGCAGAACCACTCCGAGGCTAAAGATGTCTGATTTCACTGAGAATTTCCCATCTATTGCATATTCAGGGGCCATGTATCCACTGCATGATGATATATTGATCTTAAGGTCTCTGTGAAAGATATTGTAGGAATTTGATTATAGTAAGAAAACTTACTATGTCCCGACAACTCTTTTAGTTCTAGCAAGAGACTGGTCCTCTTCAAAAATCCTTGCTAAGCCGAAATCTGAGATTTTTGGATTTAAACTTTTGTCTAGTAATACATTGCTTGTTTTGAGATCCCTATGAATAATCTTTAATCTTGAATCATGATGGAGATATAGCAGGCCCCTTGAAATTCCCATGATAATCTCATAACGCTTAGGCCATGTCAGTAGTTTTTGATTGTGATCTGCATATTAATGAACATTTCTTTGAGATTTGGCAGGATTTGGGAGTACAGGATTTCACCAGCAAAATAAAAAGATGAAGGGCATTTCAGAGAGTACCAAAAACAAAATAATCGAGGCTTTTATTTTGTAGGTATTCATAGATCAACATCCTTTCTTCTTCTTCACTGCAACATCCCAAGAGTCTGACAAGATTTCTGTGTTGTAGTTTAGCAATCACCATAACTTCATTTCTGAACTCTTCTAGACCCTGCCTCGAAGATCTGGACAATCTTTTGACTGCGATTTCTTCTCCCGATAGCATCTTCCCCTGCTTATGCATGTCAGCATTCAAGTAAGGATATTATTTTTTGTTCAACTTCAGCACTCTTATTCAAGATAAATATTACCTTATAAACAGGACCAAAACCTCCTACTCCAATCATGTTTTCCTTGGAGAAATTATTTGTCGCTTGCACTAAAGTTGCCATTTTGATCACAGGTAATTCTAGATCATCTTCATTCTTTTTTTCTGCTACAAAGCAAGAGGGGGGGGGGGGGGGAGAATTAATAGCTCAGTAGAGATGTTGAATTGATACTTCTCTTATTTCGCATGAATAAACACTTTTCTTAGAGCATTTCTCTAGAGATGTTGAATTGATACCTCTCCTCGTTCTCCTTGCCATAAAAAATAGACCTCCATTGATGATTGCTGAGACGAGAATACCAGAAACAACTGACACCAGCATTAACTTCATAGGTTTTTTCTTTTCCTCCTCCTCTAAACCTGCGTTGAATTCTGCAGGCAAAATTCAGCAGTTTGAAGTGACCATAAAATTTGTATGTAAGTAGTACTGATTGAATTACTTACCAATTTCAGAAAGTGGAACGCGGATATAAAGGTTCTGCTTACTATCTGCTGCAGAAAGTCCTTTAATGTCCATCAGTTCATCGAACCACTTTAAGCAGCCACTGCCTCCATTAGTGATGAATGGATTAGCATACGCAGTGCAACTGCAGTTTTTCAAGCACTCGTCTCTGCATTCTTCGAGGCTCATGCTAGTATTCAACCAAAACCTCAACATATCAGGATACTTCACCCCTCTAACCTCTACAAAACCATCTCCACCCTCACAATTCAACGGTGTAATTCTATCGCAACCCCTGCTCCAATCTTGAAGGTCCCAATCTTTCGGAAACTTCGGTGCAAATCCCTTTAAACACTGGCATCTAATCGGCCTATCGGATCTGCACATACTGTTGGGGCCACAGCTAGCATACTCATCGCACGAATCTTGAGGAAACGTGATGGCAAGATTCCACTTGTCTTTTCTGAGATTCAAGGTATGGCGCAGTACTGTACCTGCAGTTATATCTAAACTAGTTCTTACTTGAAGTGAGCTCTGGTAGGGGTCTCTTATGGAAATCAACCTCTCTCCTATGAAAACCAAGTCGGGATTGAACATGGGATTGGGAAAGCGTACACCACCGCAAAAATACATCCCATTCCACTGTCCGACTCTGTATCTTTTTCTTTCCCCTCTCAGAACAAATAGGTCAGCCAAGCCATGGTTTTGGATCTTGAATACAAAGTCACCAGGAGAAGGATCATCAGGATTTCTCCATGAAGTCAGATACCTCTCCACGCCACCATCCACGTCATCCACAATCCTCATTCCCGGTAACAAGGTGTCAGTTGGATGATCAAAACTCTGCCACACATACGTAGTACTGCTGTTGTCTACAAGAACCAGGTTTCCAGAATCCAGCATCTGCAAAACTGGATTTGATGCCACCATTGATGAATTCACTGACCAGATTATGATTTTGCCGCTGCGAATGACAAGATTTCCATATCTGGAAATCATGAAAACTGGTGCCTGTGAGGCGGAGATGGGATTGTTTCTGTTTGCAACCCAGACTACGACATCCGGTGTGCTCTTGTACCATATTCCCAAGAACCTATTTACAGATTTCCCAGGAAAGAAAAAACCCATTTCGAAAACTTGATTTTGGGAGACCAGTGTTTGCCCAATAACAAGCTCTTGATCTGGAAAAAGTATGTCATGCTCAACTGCTCCGGCTGTTAAACTCAGAAAGGCAATGGAGTGAAGCAGCGAGCAGAGGATCGTGGTGAAGAATAACTGCGCCATGTTCAAATCTGCAGCTAACTAACTCAAGATATAGTTCTGCAGAAATAAGAAACTGCTAACAGATTGGAGGTAAAATTCAAAGGTAGAAAGTGTGGGACCATGAACCCACCAGAACTATCAAAGTTAAATTTCCCTTGAAACTTCTGCTCAAGTCTTCCCTTGTTTACCGCTGTTGTTCTCTAATAAAGAAAAGACACTTGTTAACTTTAAACTCGTTTGTTTCTTTTAATTTTCTTCTATTTCCTGGCTGTAGGCGACAACAGTGTAATGTGTTGAAAATCTCTGCTGCTGTAACAACTAATTAGCAATAAACAAGTTCAACGGTCAAATTCTCGTGCCCATCTTCTTGTAA
The DNA here is from genome assembly GCA_001642375.2 of Mentha longifolia. Lineage (NCBI taxonomy): Eukaryota > Viridiplantae > Streptophyta > Magnoliopsida > Lamiales > Lamiaceae > Mentha > Mentha longifolia. Next base: position 41,353,633 of record CM038113.1, on the reverse strand, counting down.
TTAACATAATTTAATTCAATAGTTTTGACCATAATTTTTTTTTTTTTTTGAGCGGTGACCATAATTTAGAGCAATATAAGAATATTTTGTTTAGTCCCAAGTATGCTACTCTATAATACATATACTTCTTACATCTCATATTATTTGGCTTGTTTTATTATTTTATACATCACATATATATTCAACAAACGAGTCAAAATGAAATGAGACAGGAGGAGTATTTTGTTATCCTCAATTTCTCAAAATGTACGAGTAAAATAATCTCTGTTGCCTTATTTGGAAATTCTAATAAAATATTCGCATGTCCAAATGGAAACAACAATAATTAAAACCACAACATATTTTAAAATTATATAATTTGTCATTAGAACTCACCAATATTAATTACACTATATCCATAATTTTCCTCTCATTTGTTATATTTGACTTTAATACTCTAAAAAAGTCAAGTTTTGTTTTCCACTTTTATTTCTAATAATTTATTTTTCTTAACATTCTCGTTGAAACTGATGGTGTATATATTATCATTAATAATTTGGTGGTTTTGTACTTCTTCTGTCCATTCAAGGTCTTACAATTTCTTTTCGACACGAGATTTAAGAAAATTATGTTTAGTGTTGTTAGTGTATTTAGGGATGAGAGGAATCCATGCGCTCAAAGATTCCATTTATGAATATTCTTTTATCATTTTTTTTTTTAAATCTTGCATATGTTGAAATAAAGTTACATTAAGGGGATTGACCTGGGATTAAGAAGTATAGTCAAGATTATATGGCTAGACAGGTAACCAAGATTTTAGCTCTCATACCATGAACAATTCACACAACTCCTGCTGCATAAATACCATAATTAATATTCACGACTATGCTATATATATACAAGAGTAGTCTCTGATCACAAAAGAATCAAGAAAAAGAAACTAAACAAATCACAATAATATGGTCCAATGATTCACATACTGTACATGGTGAAGATATCTTGGTTATTTATCGACCCTCTAGCACAGTATGAGTGATTACGTTTGCAGAACTTCCAGTGCTTGAAGTAGCTGAGATCTTAGTTTCTACCACGTCTCGTTGTATGAAAAAGCCAGGTTGTTTAGGTTGAGACAGAATCATGGCATCATTGCTCAGCATCTGTACTACTGATGACATAGTTGGCCTATCGTCGTGGTGCTCTTGAACGCATAAAAGCCCTACACGAATCGACCTCACCACTTGTGATACATTGATTGAATCTGCAAGGCAAGGATCAACCAATTCTAATGACTTCTCTTCTCTGTTTAGCATCCATGCCTGTCAATTTTAGCTCATATTCAGATGCTTATAACATCAAAATAGAAGAAGAAAATTCCAAGTTTTTTCCATAGCATGTACTACTTACATATCCAAGTAAGTTGAGGTGTTGATCTCTGAAAGAGAATCTTCTACTTCTCTTACCACTGACTATCTCAAGCACTATAACTCCGAAGCTGAACACATCTGACTTCACCGAGAAGAGGCCGTCTCCAGCATATTCTGGGGACATGTAGCCACTATAGGAAGGTTAAATTGCAAAATGAAAAGGGAAAGTGCAAACAATGCATTTCATAATATTAAAAGTTAGATAAGCATACTATGTTCCCACTATTCGGTTCGTGTTAGCTCCTGTTTCATTCCCTCCAAAAGTTCTAGCAAGGCCAAAGTCGGATATCTTTGGATTCATATCTGAATCCAGTAGTATATTGCTTGTTTTGAGGTCTCTGTGGATAACTCGAAGGCGGGAGTCTTGATGAAGATACATGAGACCACGAGCAATACCATTAATGATGCTGAAGCGCCTAGGCCAGTCGAGTAACATGCCTTTTGTAGGATCTGCCACATAAGTTAGGACATTTTGTGAAGACTATTTGAGTTCTTATAGAAGACTATATTCCAATAAAGGCACTAGGAAATGATAACATGTCATATATATATATATACATATATTGAGGAGGTTGTCTGAATAAGAAGGTTTAAATTACCGAATAGTATTAAGTCGAGACTTTTGTTTTTCATGTATTCATAAACAAGCATCATTTCTTTTCCTTGAATGCAGTATACTAGAAGCTTCACAAGATTCCGATGCTGAAGTTTTGCAATGCAGATCACTTCATTCTTGAACTCACCCACTCCTTGGTGCGAAGTTCTTGACAGTCGTTTCACAGCAATTATCTGTCCATCTTCTAGCACTCCCTATTGCAAAGACATATATACTTGTTACATGAAATTGATTTGATTCTTCTCTTTCAATTTAGAGCCTCAGTTATGATCGTTCCCTCATTGTCCAGTTTCACTAGAAGTTTGCATTGAGGAGTAAGTAAATAATGAAGAGTATGCAAATCCATGCTTATTTGCATTGCTTGGAGACTAATATTACCTTATAAACAGGTCCGAAACCTCCCTCTCCAAGCTTATTATCGATTGAAAAATTATCAGTAGCTTTGATTATCAAGGATAAGTCGAACATCGGTAGATCTAGGTTCTCGCCACCTTGATCATGATGATAATCTGAGTAAATGGCATGATGAGATGTTATGAGGATGCACATAAACATGAAGAAATTAAACCAATTGGTATAAAACTACTAATCAACATCATCACTTGTCTTACCTCTTTCTTGCAGCAGATTCCGAGCCATCTTCTTTCTCTTACGAGAATACAACAACAGGCTCACACTTAGCACAAGTATCCCAGCTACCACAGAAAATGTGACAATAACTATTTTCCGTTTCTTTCCTTTCGAATCTGTGCAAGTAAAGTACTTATTAATCAAGAAATCAAATACATAACAGAGGAGTTAGTTGTTTTACTAATTATTTTTACCTAACTCGGAAGAAGCAACTCTGATATAGATTTCTTGACCAGGAGACATATCTCTGATATCGATAAGATCCCCAAACCAAAGTAGACATCCGCTTCCGCCTTCGCTTATATTGAGACGAGCATACGCTGAGCACGAGCAGTTTCTCGAGCACACATCCTTGCATTCTTTAAGAGTCATAGTCTCATTGAACCATGAACTCCGTGTATCCGGCAGTTTAATGCCGGAGTACTTGAGAAAGCCATCCCCCTTCTGGCAATCCAAGGGCGTGGTACGGTTGCACCCACTCGACGTCTCTCCCACGGCCCAGGCCGTGGGATCATTAGGCTTGAACTTACCTAAGCACTCACAAACAGGAGACTTCTTAATGTTGCACCTTCCAAATGGACCGCATGCATTATAACTGTCACAATCATCTATTGGTAAAGTAAGAGCACCGATCCATGCTTGCGTCTCTCCGCTCCACACCCACCTTCTCCCAACGCCATTCTCAGCCAGCGTGAACCTCACGATAAGCGAATCATCTTTGACTCGAATCCGGTAGTACGTCTCGTTCTTGTTCACGACGGCGCTGAGGATGAGGAGGCTGTTCTTCTGCAAGTCCGGGAGGCCGCTGTAGCCGACGCCATTCCACGGCCCCATTCTGTATATAACATTTCCGTTTCTCCTCGTGAGAAGCTGTGGATAACCAGAAGGATCAAAGGAACATACAAAATCCCCTCGTGAAGGATCAGTACTGCTCCTCCATGACGTCAGGCTGAATTCCTGGCCTGTCACTAAGTTCTTACCGAGATTCATTTCCGGTAAGAACGTATCCGTTGGATAGTCGAAGCTCTGCCACCGCCACGCGGAGTTTTCTTCGTCTGCTTCTCTCACTACTAGATTCCCGGAATCCAGTAGCACAGCTACTGGACTCTGCAAGCTGGTTGGGTACTCTGTGAACCATTTGATACTGATACTGCCATTAGTAGCATTGAGAAGGACTAAGTGTCCCGTCTCGTTGAATCTCAACGTACCTGATCTATCTACGAGGGGATCGTCTCTGTTCGCCACCCATACCACGACTCTCGGTGTTATATTCTTGTACCATATCCCCACGTACCGATTAGTACTGGAGTTTCCCGGGCTGAAAAACCCCAGCTCAAACGTACCACGAGACGAGATCAGTGTTCCGTTGTCGTTGTCGCTGATGATCTGAGATGTGTTTATGGTGTCTGTGGCATCGGTGAAGAAAAGGGAGGTGGTGGTGATGAAGATAAGCAAAGGGATGCAGTACTTGTTCCGTGCGGTATCCATGGTTTTGAATCTGGAACTATTGAAAGGAAGAAGAAGATGAGTGTTAGGCAGTTGTTATATTCTTTCAATATTCAAGAGTTGGATCAATGGAAGCTTCAGTGTGTGGACATGCCTGTACTGTTTTTTTTTCTTATGTTTAAGATTCACATCAAGAACTTTTACTTTGAAATTAATGTATCATAGTTTAACAATATATATATATATATATATATATATATATATATATATGCCCCTATTGGAGTTGGTCTATAATGTAGACCAAAACATTACATATAATATATATACTACATCCATCCCATTACATTAGTCACATTCACTATTGCGGCACGTTTTTCCACCGAAACCTAATACGGGTTTTAAAATATATTTTTGACGTATTCATTTTTTCACGGGATACTATGACACTCATAGTATCCCGTGAAAAAATGAATACGTCAAAATTATATTTTAAAACTCGTACTAGGTTTCGGTGGAAATACGTGCAAAAAGGTAAATGTGACTAATGTAATGGGATGGAAGTAGTATATATTATATATAATATATATATATATATATATATAATATATATATATATATATATTATTACGTGAAACCTGCAACCCATCATAAAACGTTGCATTTTATGCATAAAATGATGCATTTTGTGCATAAAATGTTGCATAATAAAATATATTATTTTATATTATTTTTATGCTTATAATGCATCATCATGAGAATTTACAAAATAAAATATATTATTTTATATTATATTATATTATTTTTATGCATATAATGCATCATCATGAGAATGCAACATTTTATGATGGGTTGCATGTTTCACGTAATAATTAGTTTTCACCATAATTAATCCCTATATATATATATATATAATAGTTGCAAACGGGAATAAATTATTTATGTTTCAGTATTTAATTATATCTGGAATCATATATTGATTCCGATGCATTAATTAATCTAAAAAGAGCCAAATGGATAAACTTTAGGATTAGTCAAAGTCTTGTGAGATTTTATGATTATCTTGTTTTAAATTACATGAACTGATGTGTAAATAAAGTGACATTAAGGGGATTAGTATTTGGAAAGTTATTTTCATAGCTGCTGCATTGACCTGGGATTAATTAGGGATTCGGATCCTATTGTACAACGGAGTGACATCCTCTATTGCACCGTTAGATATTTGACATGTGTCCATAATATTTCTAAAATTACTCATTTTTTATTATGAAAAATTCTAATTATTGTGGACATGTGACAATCAGTTAACGGTGCAATATAAAATATCACACCGTTAAACAATAGAAGATCCGAATCCATTAGTTAAGAAGTATAGTCAATTATATCATGCCTAATTAATCAAAGTCTGATAAAATGACATTGGAAAAAAAATCATATATTTCAATATCAGACATGGTGGAAGATAGATACTTTTGTTATGATCACATAATTGGTTTTACTCTACACAAAACCATTATTTAGCTCTTCCTTCCCTTTTATATTCTCATCCAAACATTAAAAAAATTCACTTTAATTTATTTATAGTATTGTTAGAGGACTGCTCTTAGTTCTTTTTTGGGCTTTAGCTTGACAATTGCATTTCTTTACAGGGGATTTTATTCATAGCCACCGTTTTACTCTCCATAGCCCCCTATTTAATAAAAAAAGAAAAAATAATAATCAATTTACCATTTCACCCTTACAACTTCTAATTTTTAATATTTTAACAAAATTTTCATAAAAAATAATACTCATGAGTATAGCCTATGTTAAAATAGGTTAGGAGCAAGGAAGAACTTGAAGATGCTATGAAGACGATCACCGACGCCGCCGACAACGACGGCGCTAGGTTCTCTACATTGTATGGTGAATCATCTTGTCTACCGAGTGAAAGAGTAGAGTGACATCGATGATAGCGATCTTCTACAGTGAGATTTGAGTTCGTTTAATTCGTAGATTTCGAACCAGAGACTAGGATAATTTGCCGATAAACTTGTTGGTGTTGTGGCTTCGATTGAAAAATTTGCTCCTATCTTATCGAATAATTAAATTTATGATGATCATCGCAATAACTATGCCACCTGATTATTCATCCTACTATTTTGGAATCGTCTTGATCTTATAAATCATTTTTTTTTTTGCTAGGTCTTTCGTTCTTGGGTGATGTCCATTTTTCGGCGGCATCGTTCCTTGTGTGCTTGTGATTTCTTATCTTGATTATTTTTCTAGAGATCTATGGTTGCATTTTTGTTAGATTTTCTTCCTGCAATTCTAGATACTGAGAGATAAATTGGGGGTTGTGTAGCCTGTGTATCTGTGCGTGGGAGAGAGAAAGATACGAAGAAAGATAAGGGGGCTATAGTGTTGTGCCGTGCATGTGATTTAGTAAGAGATGGTGGCTAATTGGATATAATGACTTTTATTTTGTTTAAATTGTGACTACGGGGTAAAATAGTAAATTTATTAATATTTTTTATAATTTTTAATTAAATGGCTATAATGAGTAAAATGGTGGCTATATTTAAAATTACCTTCTTACACTGGATTAGAAATAAGGACCAAGTATAGCTCTGTAGTTAAGACGCTTATCTTTCAATTAATCGGAAGTTATGTGAGTGTTGAGTTATAGTACTAAGAAACAAAATACTTGAATAGATATGATTTACTCCCTCCACCCAAAAATAGCATCGTGTTTCTTTTGACAATAATTGTATACTCCCTTCGTCCTACAAATTTGAGCACGGAAATTAAAGAAATGTGTAATCTTTATAGTTATGAATGATACAAGTATAATATTATTCATAAATGAAAAAAGATTATACATTCCCCTAATTCCGGTACCCAAATTTATGAGACCTATTTCTTTTGACAATAATTTTATACTTCAGTCGTCCTACAAATTTGGGCACGAGAATTAAAGGAATGTATAATCTTTTCTAGTTATGAATAATATAAGTATAATATTATTCATAATGTAAAAAAATATGTTTAATCTTTTCTAGTTATGAATAGTATAAGTATAATATTATTCATAAATGGAAAAAGATTATACATTCATTTAATTCAGGTGCCCAAATTTATGGGACGAAATGAACATAAAATTATTTTTGAAAATAAACATGATGCTATTTTTAAGACGAAGGGAGCATGTTACTTTTGTTAGCATATAATGATATACATATACAGTAACATGAACACACTATTGGGTTCAGTTTAGAATTTCCAAAACTTCAAGGAGCAGAATCTTAATTCTAAAGTCCAATTTGGGGGAAACGGAAACGCAATTCAAATACTAGTGCCCTAATTTCGCCCTAATCCTCAACTTCGAATTCAATCTTCGACTTCGCATTCATTATTACCAAAACCTGCAGTGTTCAACGGAAAATTTAAGAATTAGAGAACGAGAAACGATGGATGCGTTCATATCTCTCTCTTCGTTTAACCTCCAAAGGTGCGGCCAACCCCTCGAGAAATTTGATTTCACTGAATTTTTCTCCAAACTTAAGCTACACTGCATCTGTTTTGCGATTAATTGCAATAAATTTGTTTTACTCATTCAGACATGATACAATTGCAGAATGGTGGTGATGGATCTCCTCATCTGGCCTCCAACTCCAAAGTTAGTAATGGTGATTTCGTTCTCTGACGCACTGCTTTGTTCGTAGCTGCAACGTTTTTCCATGAAAAATCCAGGCTCTTTAGGTTCGGGAAGAATTACTCCATCTGTTGCTAGCATGAAAAGCACTGATGACATTGTTGGCCTATCTTCTGCTAATTTCTGGACGCATAATATCCCCACCTGTATGCATCTCTTCACTTGAGACTCCATCATTGTATCATTCACACACTCATCCACCAATTCCATAATCTTCTTTTCATTCCATAGCACCCATGCCTTACATTAGAATTAACCAGGTAAATTTTTTGACTGAAAAAAGTGAAAATCTTATAAATGAAAATGGGATTAAAGTATTTGTATGCATACATGGCCCAAGAGGTTAAGATAGTGTTCGGAGTCTCCATATCCTTTGTTTGTTTTTCCGCTTATTATCTCCAGCAGAACCACTCCGAGGCTAAAGATGTCTGATTTCACTGAGAATTTCCCATCCATTGCATATTCTGGAGCCATGTATCCACTGCATCAAATCATTGATCTTAAGTCTAAATACTACAGAAAATAGTAAAGTAATCTGGTGATGTGAAGAAAACTTACTACGTCCCAATTACTCTTTTTGTTCTAGCAAGAGATTGATCCTCTTCAACAGCTCTTGCTAAGCCGAAATCTGAGATTTTTGGATTTAAATTTCTGTCTAGTAATATGTTGCTTGTTTTGAGATCCCTATGAATAATCTTTAGTCTGGAATCATGATGGAGATATAGCAAGCCCCTAGCAATTCCCATGATGATCTCATAACGCTTAGGCCATGTCAATAGTGTTTTTCGATTTTGATCTGTTAAGAGGTGTACGGCATATGAAAATGATATCTGGCAATGTGGGATTCTGGTAGCAAAGCAAAAAGATAAAGGATTTCATCTGAGTGTACCAAAACAAAATAATCGAGGCTTTTGTTCTCTAGGTATTCATAGATCAGCATTCTTTCATCTTTTTCAATGCAACATCCCAAAAGTCTGACGAGGTTTCTGTGTTGTAGTTTAGCAATTACCATAAGTTCGTTTCTGAACTCTTCAAGACCCTGCATTGAAGATCTGGACAATCTTTTGACTGCGATTTCTTCTCCTGGTGGCATCTTCCCCTGCTTATGCAATTGTAAGTATACAAGTAACAATTGCAAATTATTGTTTTTGTTCAAATTTGGCACTCTCAGTCTCATATTGTTAATTACCTTGTAAACAGGACCGAAACCTCCAATTCCAATCATGTTTTCATTGGAGAAATTATTTGTTGCATTCACAAGTTTTGCCAACTTTATCACAGGTAATTCTAGATCCTCATTATTCCTTTCTACTGCTTTGAAGTGAAAAAAAATAAAATAAAATCAATGCATCAGTATGAGCTTATGCTTTGAGCGTGAATAAAATACCGTAAAGAGGTTCATTTTAACCTTGCCTAGTTCTTGCCATATAATGTATTCCTCCATTGATAATGGCTGAGACGAGAACACCAGTAGCAATTGATACTAGTATAAACTTTGTAGGCCTTTTCTTCTCCTTATTTTCATCTGAATCCATGTTAAAATCTACAGGCATAATCTATGTTATTAGAGTGGGTATGGTTCCAGATTTCAATCTATACAAATAAAGGGGAAATATGATAAGGACAGAGTATGTCATGTGGCAACTGTTCATCTTCCTCTTGCAGAGTGGATGCTTTATTTTTATAACTTAAAAAACTTTTATTAATAGCTATCAGTTTTCACTGAGTCTAATCTGAAGACAATGTAATGTGTACTCTAGTTTACAATTGTTGGTTCGTGCCATGCATTGTTACCATGTCAGTAGTGCAAGCAATATAAGAATATTTTGTTTAGTCCCAAGTGCACTATTCTAATAAGTTCCGTATGGCAGGAAGTTATGAAAGGAATTACCTAGCTCAGAAAGTGGTAAACGGATATAGATGTTCTGCTTACTATCAGCATCAGATACTGCTTTGGCGTCCATCAGTTCATCAAACCACAGAAAGCAGCCACTGCCTCCATTAGCGATGAATGAATTAGCATATGCTGTGCAACTACAGTTTCTTAAGCACAAGGCTCTGCATTCTTCAAGGTTAATGCTTGAATTAAACCAGAAACTCAACAAATCTGGATATTTCACCCCTCTAATCTGTAGAAATCCATCTCCACCATGACAATTCAATGGCGTTATTCTAGCACACCCACCACTCAAATCCTGAAGGTCCCAATCCTTTTGGAATTTTGGGGCATATCCCTTGAAACATTGGCATCTAATCATCCTGTCAGATCTGCACATACTATTAGGACCACAACTAGCATATCCATCGCACGAATCTCGTGGAAACTTGGAGGCAACATTCCACCTGTCTTTTTGGGCATTCATTTGATGGTGCACGACTGCACCAGATGAATCTATAGTGATTCTTTTGAGAATTAACTTCCCATAGGGCTCTCCTATGGATATCAACCTCTCTTTGCTGAAAACCATCTCTGGTTTGAATATGGAATTGGGAAATTTTACTCCGCCCCAAAAATATATCCCATTCCACAGTCCAACTCGGTATTTTTTTGTTGCCCCTCTCAGAACAACAATCTCAGACAAGCCGTGGTTTTGGATCTTGATAACAAAATCACCAGGAGAAGGATCTTGGGGATTTCTCCATGAAGTCAGGTACCTCTGTACACCAGCCTCCGCATCATCCACCATCTTCATTCCTGGTAACAAGGTGTCACTTGGATAATCGAAACTCTGCCATATATGCGTAGTGTTGTTGTCTTCAAGAACCAGGTTCCCAGAATCCAGCAGCTGTAAAACTGGATTTGTTGCCACCTATGTTGAATTCATACACCAGATAATGTTTTTGCCACTGCTTATGACCAGATTTCCATATCTGGAAATCTTGAAAACCGGTGCTTTTGAGGCAGAGATGGGATTGTTTCTGTTTGCAACCCAGACTACGACATCCGGTGTGCTCTTGTACCATATTCCCAAGAACCTGTACATGGATTTCCCAGGAAAGAAAAAACCATTTCAAAAACTTGATTTCGAGAAACCAGAGTTTGCCCAATGACAAGTTCATGATCTGGAAAACGTATGTCATGGTCAACTGCTCCAACTGTTAAAACTCGGAAAGGAAATGGAGTGAAGCAGTGAGCAGATGAAGATGATCGTAGTGAGAAATAACTGGTTGCATGTGCAGCAAACAAACTCACTACAGAGTGAATGAGAAACTGGAAACAACAGATTGGAGTTAAAATTCAAAGGCTAAAAGTGTGGGACCTTGGACCACCTGATTGTTAATAGTTGAATTTTCCTTGATTAAGAATTTACGTAAGAGATGCTTAAATCAAGCATGTGTGGGAAGAATATTTTAATTCTGAAAATTAAAATATTTTAAACAAAAGACACTTGTCAACGCTTATGTTCAATTTGCTGGCTGTAATTAAAGCATCTACAAGGGAGACTAAATTTGCGCTGAACCTTATCTTACAATTTTATTTGCTCTAAAGGCTCACTCTATAATTGCAATATTTTGCTGAATTTAGATTCTTTATTGGCTAACGGTGTGTTATCTTCTATTATACCGTTAGATGATTGATATGTGTCCATAATATGCAACAATAATTAAAATCTTCCATGATTAAAAATGAGTGGTTTGGGAAATATTGTGGACACGTGGTAGTCATCTACCGATGCAATAAAATATGTCACACCATTACGCAATAGATGATCTGAACCCCATTTTGTTGTAACGAATAGTGTTGCGCTAAATATAGTGTGGTTTTTCTTTCTGTAATTTATTTATTACTATGTTTTAATGTATTAAATTTTTTATTTCTTTTACAATTAAATTTGTATATGCTTAAAAAATATATTAATCATACAAATAACAAAAATAAATATTACATTAATTAAGAAATTACGTAAGAGTGCTTTAATCAAACATTCGTAGGAAGAATATTTTAATTTTGAATATTAAAATATTTTATCATTATAATTTAAAAAATATTTAATGTTACATGGAATCTTATCATAATAATTATGTGGCTAGCTGGATATTATTATTAGACATAGTAGAGGACTAGAGGTACAATATTTTGGATTAGTATTTAATTTTGTGCATTGTGTCATCGCTATTGACTTTACAGATTACTTTATTCCTAAATTTTTCCATTCCTCGAAAATAAGTTATTGATAGATAGCCCTAACATTACATATTTTGAATGTTCTATACTACTCCTGTCCCACTTTAGATGCCATAATTACCATTTTAGGATGTCTCACTTGAGTTTATATCTCATTAAGTTTATATTAATAGTAATTTACATAATTAAGCTTTAAGTTTTATAAATTAAAGCTTTATGTTTTTAGGTCAATAATTATAAGTAGGTTTAAATATTTCATAATCATGATTTATAGTATTTATTTTTAAATTTTGACCAACCATTTTAATTTGGGTCAAGTAATTTATAATTATGTTTATGATAATAAGCCAAATTGTTAAATGATAAAATGATAATTAAATTAATATAAAAAAATGATCAAATAGTTAATCCTACTTATAAAGTAAACACACCAACTAATAATTATGGGCCATAGACAAAATTAATAATATGAAAAGAACTAAAATTCAATAATGAAAAATAACAAATTGAAAACCAAGTTAGAAAAAGAAAAAATAAAATAAAATAAAATCTAAAACGCCATCGTTTTTACACCACAGCAGCCCGGCGATCCTAAAGTCCAATCCAATATGAAGAAAACTCAATTCAGCAATCAGAGCCCTAATTTTCGCTCTAATCCTCGATTTCGAATTCAGTTATCAATTCCACAATCCCAACACTCAGCGATCGTTAAAACTAGAACGAGAAACGATGAATGCCGCAGTTTCTCGGTCATCGCCGTCTGCTGTTAACCTCCGAGGTGCGGCCAACCCCTCAATTCATTTCCCCGCGAAATTTGAATCTCGGATTTTTTTTTTCACTGATTTCTTTTCCTGCACTGCTTCTGGTTATTATGAATATGAATATGAATATGAATATGAATATGAATATGAATATGAATATGAATGTGAATGAATGATGTGAAACTGATTAATAATATGAATTTCGGATTTTTTTCACTGCTTCTGGTTTATGAATATGAATATGAATATGAAACTGCAATTTATATGTTTATTCTCCCTTTTACATAACTCGCACTCGGCAGAATGTTAAGGATCTCCTCCTCATCTGGCCTCCAAGTCAGTGATGGTGACTTCATTTTCTGACCTAGAACTTGGTGCTGCACCGCTTTGTTGGTAGTGGATAAAGAACCCAGGCTCTTTTGGTTCGGGTAGAACTACTGCTCCATCATTTCGTAACATGGAAACCACTGATGACATTATTGGCCTATCTTCTGCAAATTTCTGAACGCATAATAACCCCACCTGCATGCATATCTTCACTTCAGACACCACTAATGTATCCTTCAAGCTTTCATCCATCAACTCCAGAATCTTCTCTTCTTGCCATAGCATCCATGCCTGTCGTAACTCGTAACGAATAACCAACAACGTAAGTGTTTCTTATATTTAAACTACAGTTAGTTATTGAGTTGGTTCTTATAAATGAATATGGGCATCAAAAGTATTTGTATGCATACATGTCCCAAGAGGTTTACATAGCAATCGGAGTCTCCATATCCTCTGTTCTTTTTCCCGCTAATTATCTCCAGCATAACCACTCCGAGGCTAAAGATGTCTGATTTCACTGAGAATTTCCCGTTCATTGCATATTCTGGAGCAATGTATCCACTGCTTCACATTATAGATCTTTTAAGGTCATTGTAATAAGATATTGAACTAATTTGATGATAGCAAGAAAACTTACTATGTCCCAACAACTCTTTTAGTTGTAGCAAGAGGCTGATCCTCTTCAAAAATCTTGCTAAGCCGAAATCTGAGATTTTTGGATTTAAATTTTCATCTAGTAATATATTGCTCGTTTTCAGATCCCTATGAATAATCTTCAATCTGGAATCATGATGGAGATATAGCAGGCCCCTTGAAATTCCCATGATAATCTCATAACGCTCGGCCCATGTCAACAACATCCGCCTATTTTGATCTGCGGGTGAGTGAACATCTCTATGAGATTTACAAGTATCGGATTTTCCTAGCTAAAAAAAGATAAAGGATATATTGTATCGGAGAGAGTGTACCAAAAACAAAATAATCGAGGCTTTTGTTCTCTAAGTATTCATAGATCAGCATTCTTTCTTCTTTCTCAATGCAACATCCCAGGAGTCTGACAAGGTTTCTGTGTTGAAGTTTAGCAATCAGCATAATTTCATTTCTGAACTCTTCAAGACCCTGCCTTGAAGATCTGGACAATCGTTTGACTGCGATTTCTTCTCCCGATAGCATCTTCCCTTGCTTATGCACACATGCAAGTATATAAGTAAGGCTGTTGTTTTTGCTCAACTTCAGCTCTCATATTCTTGATTACCTTGTAAACAGGACCGAAACCTCCAATTCCAATCATGTTTTCCTCGGAGAAATTATTTGTTGCTAGCACAATTGTTGCCAACTTTATCACAGGTAATTCTATATCCTCATTATTCCTTTTTACTGCTTTTAAGTGGGAAAAAAATAATAAATAATAAATATAATTTAAAAAAATGCATCAGTATGAGCTTGAGCTTATGCTTTTAGCATGAATTAAATGCCGTAAAGAAGTTCATTTGTTATCTTGCCTGTTTCTTGCCATAAAATGTATTCCTCCATTGATAATGGCTGAGACGAGAACACCAGAAACAATTGATATCAGTATTACCTTTGTAGGCCTTTTCTTCTCCTTACCCTCGTCTGGATCCAGGTTTAAATCTACAAGCACAATCTATGTTATTACTTATGAGAGTGGATATGGTTCCAGGTTTCAATCTATACGAGTAAAGGGGACATATGGTAAGGTTATTATAGTATTTCATGCGGCTATTGTTCATCTTCCTCTGACAGAGTGGATTCTTTATTTTTATAAGTTAAGACCTTTATTATGTGGCCATCAGTTTTCCCTGATTCGAATTGGGAAGGATCGTCGGGATTTCTCCAGGAGTCTGACAAGGTTTCTGTGTTGAAGTTTAGCAATCAGCATGACTTCATTTCTGAACTCTTCTAGACCCTGCGTTGAAGATCTGGACAATCTTTTGACTGCAATTTCTTCTCCGGAAGGCATTTTCCCCTGCTTATGCACACATGTAAGTATATAAGTAGGGCTGTTGACTTAATATTTTTGTTCAACTTCAGTACTCATATTGTTGATTACCTTGTAAACAGGACCGAAACCTCCAACTCCAAGCATGTTTTCCTTAGAGAAATTATTTTTGCTAGCACAATTGTTACCAACTCTATCACAGGTAATTCTATATCCTCATTATTCCTTTTTACTGCTTTGAAGCGGAAAAATAAAAATAAAAATAATAAATACTATAATTTTAAAAAAAGGCATTAGTATGAGCTTGATTTAGCATGAATAAAATACCGTAAAGAAGTTCAACTGTTACCTTGCATGTTTCTTGCCATAAAATGTATTCCTCCATTGATAATGGCTAACACGAGAACACCAGAGGCAATTGACATCAGTATTAACTTTGTAGGCCTTTTCTTCTCCTTATCCTCATCTGAATCCATGTTAAAATCTACAGGTATAATCTATGTTACTAGGGTGGATATGATTACAGGTTTCAATCTATACGAGTAAAGGGGACATATGGTAAGGTTATAGTATTTCATGCGGCATTGTTCATCTTCCCCGTACAGAGTGGATGTTTATTTTTATAAGTTAAGACCTTTATTATGTGGCCATCAGTTTTCCCTGATTCTAATCTGGAGACAATACAACTAAATGTAATTTATTCAACTCCCTCTTGTTCTAATTACCAATATGGTGTGTGAACTTTAGTTTACAGTCGTAGGTTTCGTCCACATTACCATGTCAGTAGTTAGAACAAGATAAGAATCTTTGTTTAGTCCCAAGTATGCTACTCTAATAAGTTTTGTTATGAAAGGAGTTACCTAGCTCGGAAAGTGGTACGCGGATATAGATGTTCTGCTTACTATCTGCATCGGATAGTGCTTTGGTGTCCATCAGTTCGGCAAACCACAGCAAGCAGCCACTGCCTCCATTAGTGATGAATGGGTTAGCATATGCTGTGCAACTGCAGTTTCTTAAGCACTTATCTCTGCATTCTTCAAGATTAATGCTCGAATTAACCCAGAAACTCAACAAATCTGGATATCTCACCCCTCTAATCTGTAGAAATCCATCTCCACCGTAGCAATTCAATGGTGTGATTCTTTCACATCCACCACTCCAATCTTGAAGCCCCCAATCCTTTTGAAACTTTGGGGCAAATCCCTTCAAACACTGGCATTGAATCGGCATGTCTGATCTGCACATGTTGTTAGGTCCACAACTAGCATATTCATCGCACGAATCTTGTGAAAACGTGGTGACATAATTCCACTTGTCCTTTTGGGCATTCATATGATGGCGCACGACTGCACCAGATGAATCTATAGTAATTCTTTTGTGAATTAACTTCCCATAGGGCTCTCCTATGGATATCAACCAATTCTGGTTTGAACATGGAATTGGGAAATTTTACTCCGCCCCAAAAATATATCCCATTCCACTGTCCAACCCGGTATTTTTTTGTTGCCCCTCTCAGAATAACAATCTCAGACAAGCCATGGTTTTGGATCTTGATAACAAAATTGCCAGGAGAAGGATCGTCGGGATTTCTCCATGAAGTCAGGTACCTCTCTACGCCAGCCTCCACATCATCCACCATCTTCATTCCTGGTAACAAGGTATCACTTGGATGATCGAAACTCTGCCATATATGCGTAGTGTTGTTGTCTACAAAAAACCAGGTTTCCAGAATCCATCAACTGCAAAACTGGATTTGATGCCACCATTGATGAATTAACTGACCAGATAATGCTTTTGCCACTGCTTATGACGAGACTTCCATTTCTGGAAACCATGAAAACCGGTGCTTGTGAGGCGGAGATGGGATCGTTTCTGTTTGCAACCCAGACTACAACATCCGGTGTGCTCTTGTACCATATTCCCAAGAACCTATTCACAGATTTCCCAGGTGAGAAGAAGCCCATTTCGAAAACTTGATTTCGAGAAACCAGAGTTTGCCCAATGACAAGTTTTTGATCTGGAAATAGTATGTCATGGTCAACTGCTCCAACTGTTAAACTCGGAATGGCAATGGAGTGAAGCAGTGAGCAGATGAAGGTGATCGTAGTGAGAAATAACTGCGCCATGTTCAAATCTGGTTTACATGTGCAGCTAACAAACTCACTCTTGATTTAGTTTTGCAGAATTATGAAACTGGAAACAACAGATTGGAGTTAAAATACGAAGGATGTAATTATGAAACAACCTTGAAACTTCTGCTCATGTCTTCCCTTGTTTAACGGTGTTGTACTTAAGTAAAAAAATACTGTACTCGTTTGTTTCTTTTAATAATCTTCTTATTATGAATAACTTATTTTTCTTAACATTCTCATTGAGCTCTACAATACAATTTCATTGAAACAGTGGGTGTATATATATTATCATTAATAAGTTGGCTGTTTTCTATTATTAATATTCCAAACATTTTAGTATTCAATAGCTAAAGTTTACATTTTGATTCATATTCTTATCGTTATCAAAGAAGTACTATTATTTTTATAAATAATGAGTATAATGCAATACAATTGATCTAAAGTAATTTTTTCTTATAAAATTAAAAAAGAATAATGCAACCATTGATGTGTTTTTCTAATATCGATTTTTTTTAGTGCAAAAGGTTTAATGATCCTTTAGAAAGACTATTTTATTGAAGTTACACTATTATGTCCACTTTTTGAAGTAATTGACCATTATGCCATTTAATGTGTCATGTTGATAGTGACGTTTCTTACACAATTCTTACACATTGTACATTTGTTTGGAGTATTGTGCAATAATTTGAAAAATTAATGATTGAAAAATTAAGGTCTGCGGCAGGAAATTAACTGTTCGATGACCGAAAAATATAATCAACTAGCTGGAACATTAAAACTGTATAAATCATAAATTAAATATCAATTACGGTGTAAATACATAAATAAGAGTTAAAATTTCATTCGCGATTACGAAAGGAAAGAGACAATTCAAGATGTAAAATAGTAAATTACGATTGAAATATATACCTTCAAACTGAAAAAAAAATAAAAAAATTAATTACTTAAAAAAAAATCACCATCATCTTTTACTTGCGTAAAAAAAACGAATTATTTTAGGAACTTTCCTATAAAGGTAATTATTTTTGCAACTCCCTTTTTTATAAATGGGTATTTTTGTATATGCCCTTTACAATATTGTAGTAAGAGATTATATTGATATTGTATATCCTGATAAAAACATAATGAGAGAAATTCATGTTTTAATAATCTTCATTTATATCTTTCTAACCTACAATGTCTATGCAATTTAGAAAATTAGTACCAAATTTTATTTTACACAATATCTATGCAAATAAGCTCTTACGAAATTACTAAAAAAAAATGAAACTAATTTTTTTTTGAAAGAAAATGTAATGTGAAAATCAAAAAACTCATTTGTAATTTTGTTTACAAATGCGCATAAACAATCACAATCCAGAATCCCAATTTGTATTGTATTGCACAATCCAGAATAACAAACTTTACTCAACTGCATCGATTTGTATCATTTGAATGTGAGACTGACCTTTTTATCATCAAGCTCTCCTGTTACAATGCATTAGAAATTTCAGTCACGATAAGATTGCGGAATGGTGGAGGTGGATCTCCTCATCTGGCCTCCAAGTCAGTAATGGTGATTTCATTCTCTGACTTCAAACTTGGTGATGTACTGCTCTGTTCGTAGCTGCTGCTTCTACTTCTCTCGTTAAAGAATCCAGGCTCTTTTGGTTCGGGGAGAACTGTTCCATCACTTCCTAACATTGAGACCACCGATGGCGTGGTAGGCCTATCTTCTGCAAATTTCTGAACGCATAATAACCCCACCTGCATGCATCTCTTCACTTGGGACTCCGTAAATGTATCGTTCAAGCATTCATCCATCAACTCCAGAATCTTGTTTTCTTGCCATAGTATCCATGCCTGTCGTAACGAAAACCAGCTATGTAAGTGTTTCTTATGTCTAACTAGTTATTGAGTTGATTCTTATAAATGATAGTATGTGTATGCATACATGGCCTAAGAGGTTATGGTAGTGATTGGAGTCTTCAAATCCTCTGTTCTTTTTCCCGCTTATTATCTCAAGCAGAACCACTCCGAGGCTAAAGATGTCAGATTTCACTGAGAATTTCCCATCCATTGCATATTCTGGAGCCATGTATCCACTGCATGAAATGATTGATCTTAAGTCTACTACAGTATATAATAAAGTAATCTGATGATGTGAAGAAAACTTACTACGTCCCAATTACTCTTTTAGTTCTAGCTAGAGATTGATCCTCTTCAAAAGTTCTTGCTAGGCCGAAATCTGAGATTTTTGGGTTTAAATTTCTGTCTAGTAATATGTTACTTGTTTTGAGATCCCTATGAATAATCTTTAATCTGGAATCATGATGGAGATATAGCAAGCCCCTAGCAATTCCCATGATAATCTCATAACGCTTAGGCCATGTCAACAGTGTTCTTCGATTTTGATCTGTAAAGAGGTGTACGGCATATGAAAATGATATCTGGCAATGTGGGATTCTGGTAGCAAAGCAAAAAGATGAATGAATTTATCAGAGTGTACCAAAAACAAAATAATCGAGGCTTTTGTTCTCTAGGTATTCGTAGATCAGCATCCATTCCTCTTCTTCAATGCAACATCCCAAAAGTCTGACAAGGTTTCTGTGTTGTAGTTTAGCAATCACCGTAACTTCGTTTCTGAACTCTTCAATACCCTGTCTTGAAGATCTGGACAATCTTTTGACTGCGATTTCTTCTTCTGATGGCAACTTCCCCTGCTTATGCAATTGTAAGTATACAAGTAACAATTGCAAATTACTATTATTTTAGTGCAACTTTGGCACTCTCAATCTCATATTGTTAATTACCTTGTAAACAGGACCGAAACCTCCAATTCCGATCATGTTTTCCTTGGAGAAATTGTTTGTTGCTTTCACAATTTTTGCCAACTTTATCACAGGTAATTCTAGATCCTCATTATTCCTTTTTACTGCTTTGAAGCAAAAGAAAGAAAGAAAAAAAAAAGAAACAATGCATCAGTATGAGCTTGAGCTTATGCTTGAGTGTGAATAAAATACCGTAAAGCGTTACCTTGCCTCTTTCTTGCCATATAATGTATTCCTCCATTGATAATGGCTGAGACGAGAACACCAGAAGCAATTGATATCATCAATATTAACTTTGTAGGCCTTTTCTTCTCCTTATCTTCATCTGAATCCATCTTAAAAAAATCTACAGGCATACTCTATGTTATTAGGGTGGATATACAAGGGAACATATGATAAGGACATAGTATGTCATGTGGCAACTGTTCATCTTCCTCTTGCAGAGTAGATGCTTTACTTTTGGCTATCAGTTTTCACTGAGTCTAATCTACACCATACAGCTAAATGTAATTTATTCAACTCCGTCTTGATCTAATTAACAATGTAATGTGTACTCTAGTTTATAATTCTTGGTTCATGCACATGCACTGTTACCGTGTCAGTAGTTCAAGCAATATAAGAATCTTTTGTTTCGTACCAAGTATGCTACTCTAATAAGTTTCTTATGGCTGGCAGTTATGAAAGGAGTTACCTAGCTCGGAAAGTGGTAAACGGATATAGATGGTCTGCTTACTATCTGCATCAGATAGTGCTTTGGTGTCCATCAGTTCATCAAACCACAGCAAGCAGCCACTGCCTCCATTAGCGATGGATGGATTAGCATATGCTGTGCAACTGCAGTTTTTTAAGCACTCGTCTCTGCATTCTTCAAGGTTAATGCTCGAATTAACCCGGAAACTCAACAAATCTGGATATTTCACCCCTCTAATCTGTAGAAATCCATCTCCACCATGACAGTTCAATGGTGTAATTCTAGCACACCCACCACTCAAATCCTGAAGGTCCCAATCCTTTTGGAATTTTGGGGCAAATCCCTTGAAACACTGGCATCTAGTCATCCGGTCAGAGCTGCACATACTGTTAGGACCACAACTAGCATATTCATCGCACGAATCTCGTGGAAACTTGGAGGCAACATTCCACTTGTCTTTTCCGGCATTCATGTGATGGTGCACGACTGCACCGGATGAATCTATAGTAATTCTTTTGAGAATTGACTGCCCATAGGGCTCTCCTATGGATATCAACCTGTCTTCTCTGAAAACCAACTCTGGTTTGAACATGGAATTGGGAAATTTTACTCCGCCCCAAAAATATATCCCATTCCACTGTCCAACTCGGTATCTTTTTGTTGCCCCTCTCAGAATAACAACCTCAGGCAAGCCGTGATTTTGGATCTTGATAACAAAATCACCAGGAGATGGATCGTCGGGATTTCTCCATGAAGTCAGGTACCTCTCTACGCCAGCCTCCACGTCATCCACCAACTTCAGTCCTGGTAACATGGTATCAGTTGGGTAATGAAAACTCTGCCATATATGCCTAGTGTTGTCTACAAAAACCAGGTTTCCAGAATCCATCAGCTGCAAAACTGGATTTGATGCCACCATTGATGAATTCACCGACCAGATTATGCCTTTTCCACTGGTTATGACGAGACTTCCATTTCTGGAAACCATGAAAACCGGTGCTTGTGAGGCGGAGATGGGATCGTTTCTGTTTGCCACCCAGACTACGACTTCCGGTGTGCTCTTGTACCATATTCCCATGAATCTATTTGAAGATTTCCCAGGTGAGAAGAAACCCATTTCGAAAACTTGATTTCGAGAAACCAGAGTTTGCCCAATGACAAGTTCTTGATCTGGAAAAAGTATATCATGGTCAACTGCTCCAACTGTTAAACTCGAAAACGCAACGGAGTGAAGCAGTGAGCAGAGGATCGTGGTGAAGAAAACCTGCGCCATGTCCAAATCTGGTTACATGTGCAGCTAACTCTCTCTCTCTCTCTCTCCAGATTTAGTTCTACGGAAATAAGAAACTGGAAACAACAGATTGGAGGTAAAATTCAAAGTTTGAAACTTGAAAGTGTGGGACCCTTAACCACCTGATCGTTAATAGTTTAATTCAAGTCTTCCCCTGTTTAGCGCTGTACTTTATAATAAAGAAAATACTGGCTGCTATAACTAATTAAGCAATAAACAAGT
Source organism: Mentha longifolia (assembly GCA_001642375.2). NCBI lineage: Eukaryota > Viridiplantae > Streptophyta > Magnoliopsida > Lamiales > Lamiaceae > Mentha > Mentha longifolia. Next base: position 41,331,527 of record CM038113.1, on the reverse strand, counting down.
TCAATCGGTCAGATTCTCCTCTCGTAATTAACATAATTTTGATTAATAATTTTGACTTCGTCAGTTCTTTCTTTTTCCATAAGATTTGTTATGGTCTTTGAATGAACGTTTTGAAATTTCTCAAAATGTTATAGTTATACTATATGAATATGATAATTATTAAGTTGATTTGTTACGTATTATTTATATTTTAAAAGTTATGAAGTTTAAGGTAATATATATATATATATATAGAGTAATGCTCCAATGCCCACCGTGGGCACGCTTAATGTGCTCACGGATGACGTGGCAGTGATATATCTATCTATACCCTATTATAAAAGTGTCTTGTTTTACAAAATTTGGATTACCTATTATATCCTTATTATATATTTAATACTAAGGGCAATATTGTAATATAACATTATAAATAATTATTAGTATCTTAAGTACTTAAATAGGAGTAAAACTCTATCCGTATTATGATAGAATATTATTTAATCCTAAGATGTGAGAAAAAAAATTACTTGAGGCACTAGGACGGGTATTGACGATCAACATTCTTGAGGTTAATTATAATAAAATATAACAATTTATTATCAAATCCATGCACGTAATATATAGAGTAAATTTTATATACCTATTTACAAAGAGTCTTTTTGTTTTAACAAGTTTTAGTTTATCTAATTTGTCTTTATTATATATGTTCACACTTAAAAATTGTATACTTTAATACTCCATCAAATAATAACCAATTCAATTATTATTTTTAAAATATAATTATATTAATAGTGTAGTCATGCATATTATAATTCTCATAACAAAAAAAATTAAATTCTTGATAATAAATAAACTGCCATTTGTACGTTTGGACGTAATAGTTTACTCTCTCCGTTTTTTTTTTTCAAGTGTCATATATAGTTTTTATTTTTGTTTCCTTTTAAATATCTCATTTCAGAATTTGATAATAAAATAGCTAATTTTTTCTCATTTTACGCTTATAATTAATGTTATATATAAGTTGGTGCTCATAAAAAGAGAATAATAAATGAGGTTACAAAATAAATTTACACACTTCTTTGGTATGTGTACAACCTTGGGACCATGAATTTTTATTAATCTAGAGAGATATTAATATATCAATAAATTAATATTTTATTAATTAAAAGATAGACTTTTTAAATTCAATAAATTTAGTACATATGTATTGAAAATAAATGAATTCATATATGTTTCAGTGATTATATTCATGCATCAACTAATTCTTTATAACTAATTAAATATATTCATGTACAATATCAACTCATTGTATATAATTAACTACAATTTTCATGGACGCATGTTACAATTCATTAGAATTACTTAAATATATATACTTACATTAATTTGTTGCACTTAAATAACTATTATAGCCAATTAAATATATTCATGTATGATGAACGAAACATGTACTATATAAATCTCATATGGAAATAAAATAATTCGTAACACCCAGCCATGTCTTCTCATCTAGAAGGCATCGCAAAATCATTCATGAATAATCACATGTAAAGCATTATATGAGTATAAGAGAGATCATCTCACATGCACTCAAAAAGATTTACAAGAGTGGGTTGATGAAATCCAATGAGATTAAATTTTTAAGAAAATCAAGTAACAATAGATTCATATTTTAGCAAATTACCATAATATTTGTAATTGTAATATTTATGAATTATTAATTAGAGTTTTAATGTAAACTAATATTTATAAAGGGATTTTTCAAAAAAAATATTATCTTATTGATGATTTTTTACAAATGTCCAAGTCGGGACTATAATTTGATGAGGAAGACACTTGTTAAATAATGAAGGAAATAGCTATTTTAACGTTTGGACATAATGGGTTAGGTATTTCAGTGTTTTTGGACTTATTGCCATAAAAATTAAAGGACCTGACAATGTAATTTTTAAATAAATATGGCCTCTACAAATATGTATATATAGCTTATAAAAATATAGTTGAACACAAAATAAAATGATTGTTAAATTAAAGCCATCAAAACTTTTTTCTCTTGCCACTATTAATTTTTTTTTTTTGATATTAATTTGATAATAAATATCCATCTTATCATATTCTCAGTAAAAAGATATATTGGAATTTAAATTCTATTTTCCGTTATATTTCTTATTTGAATTTCAAATACAATTTTTCTTTTCCTTGGCTATGTCTTCAATTTAAGGGCAATGATGTAGTATGCTATAACTATAAGGTCTTTAAAAATCATTAGTGTTACATTTTAATAGTATTATATTTCCAACAAAATTCGCATCCACACTAATTTATATTCATCTATGAGTAAAAATAAAATAAAATTTAATCTTTTGAATAATTATCTATATTGTGTCTCGAAATTTTGATTATATAAGTTCTTTTTCCTTCGAAAATGTTTGCTAACTAAGACCATAAAAATACAAATATATTAACATTATTCCAATATTCTAAGCTAAACAACCTTGATAAATATGATGAAGACATAAGATAAAAAGAAATTGGAAAATAAAAAGTGAATCTTAAATTTCAATTTCATATTAGTAAAATGGTACTTCATCAGTCCTGTAAGAGTGTGACATTTTAACCATTTTGGTTTGTTCACTAAGAGTGTGAGAAGTATATTTATAGTTAAAAAATTATGGCATACAATAAATAGTATCTTCGAGGAATGAGTGAGTTATTTATAATTTATCATATTCTTATTTATTCAATAGATCATTCTATATTTTAAAATATTTAAAATATTTATATTTTAATATATATAATCATTTTTATTTCATACTCATACATATCTCTATATATAGTCATATATCACTAGGAAGACATAACTAAGATGATATAATTTATGATATAGAATATGGCCGCAGAATAATTAAAGTTCAGTAAAATCATAGAATTATTAGTTATCTGAAAATATATATAATAGATATTTTCAAATTCTCATATTAAATTTATTAGAAATTAGATTTTGTGTCTTTTTCCATGCGATAAATTTGAAACTAAGAATTACATCCGATTCAATTATAATACTTAATAAAGTTAGATGACATGTTAGATTTTGAACCCTAATTCTATTTTGCATTAGAGCTCAAGTAGTAGAGACGATGGATAATATATTTTGTCTATTAAGGCTCATTTTTTGTCTACTTTTCACATTTACTTGCCGAAATTGTTGAGGTTAATATAATAATATTTTTAAAAAAAATTGTACACATTATATTACTACAATTTAAAATAAATTACTCATATACAATATAGACTATACGTTCAACGCACGTAATCACTAATAAAGTACATCAATATATAAAAATAACAGTAAATTATGCATTCGAAAGTAAATTTTTCGAAATAAAATATTTTTCATCATTACTATATATAGTCCTTTGGGAGTTTCTTTCTTCACTCTTTTTTTAAGCAATTAAACTTCTAAATATCAACAACATCATCATTTTTTCATCATATATGTGTATCCATGAACCATTATGGAAATATTGAGTTTAATGATAAATTTAATATTTTCTTCTCATATTAAAAAGTGAATCAACGTGCAACGCACGTTATCCCTGCTAGTATTAAGAAGGTTATTTAAAAACATACTAAAATTAATTAAACTCTACTATAAAAAATTAAACCCTACTTAAAAAAAAACTAAACTCTAATGGGAAAGATTGCCGACGTGGCATTGACACATCACCGGTGGGCACATTAAGTGTGCCCACGGTGGGCATTAGAGCGTTTCTGTATATATATATATAGGAGAGAGATCAAATAGAAATGATTTCCTATATGTTAACTAAAAATGAATTTAGGACGTTCATTTAAATAGATCTACGGTTTGGATTAATGATGTTTCTTATCCCCTAATTAGTAGCCTATTATAAAGGAAGTGTTACGAGTGTAGATATGGTAATGAACCTACCTAATTAGTCGCCTATAATATTGGGAGCAATAATTCCTTGCACAATCTTCACCTTACAATTTTGGAAATCAATGGTGTAGATTTATTTTTAGTTAACACAAGTAGAACAATTTTCAATATAACCATTCCTTTCATGTCATTATTAAGAAGTGTTATTGTAATAAAATAAAACAAGTCAAATACGATAAAGTCAAATAAATAAAAGTCTGAGAATTAAACTGTGTATATCATTGTTCTCAAAAAAAAAAACTGCGTATATCTCATATTCGTGATAAGCTTGTACATTATTTTTTGATTTGATATTAATCATGGGACACCTATGATTAACTTTAATCATATCTCATTTCATAGCTTATCCCAGATTTTATCAATCTTTAAATTAATTATTCCTTTCAAAGTAAACGCCCCTAACATTATTAATGATTATATAATATCTTGCAAAATGGCAGTCTAGAATCGATAAAAATGAAATGTGATGTGATTATCTTTCTTGTTACATTACATAGCATAGTAATTCGGCCCAGGACCATAGCTCAATGCCGGGCCTGTACCCAAGTCTACTAGCAAAATGGGGTCAGTTTTTACAATGTTTAAAAAGTCCCGCCTAAGTTCACCTAGGCACTAGGTGGCACTCTGTCGTCCGACTAATATTAAATTCACTTAGGCACTATGTATCATCTTAACTTTTGGCCGGATTAATGCTTAATTAGTTTCAAGATATGAACTAATTGATACTTATGGTAACTAGATTGTTCTATACGTGATTTGAATGATTAGATAAGTTTAAAGCTAAATTAAATTACCTTTATTTCAATACATATGACATTATGTTGAGAGTTAGAAAATTTTACTGTAGGCTATAAAGTATATGAAATTAGAGTATTAATTATCATATTTCATGTTTTTATCATCAATTTTGTAATAAAATTATTAATAATATATGTTGATATAGTTTATAAATGATAAAATAATACAAAAATTGTAAAAGTAAGCATTAAGGTTTTAATCCGTTTAAGCTCCTCCCAGGCATCAGCCCCGGTCCCACTGGCGCCTGGATATTCTTAGTGTTTGTTTGGTAGTAAGTGTGTGATATCATGGTGTAATAGTAAACCATGATATCACACTTGGGTGTGTTTGGTAAAGAAGATGAACCAAGATGAACCAAGATGAGAGATATCATCTTGGTTCATCTCACTGTTTGGTAACCAACTAAAATAAACTGGAGGGCCCGAGATGAATACAAGGCCCGTTGATATTTCACTGTTCCGCCTTGTTTAGTCATCTCACGTTTTTGGTCGGATGAGGTGAACTCATTAAAACAGTAACACAATACTTTCTCTCTCTTACCATTTTACCCTTATATATTTATACGATTTCAAATAATAATAATAATAATAATAATAATGTAATAAAATAATAATAATAATAATAAATAAATAAATAATAACAATAATAGTAATAATAATAATAATAAATCAATAATAATAATAATAATATAATAAAATAATAATAATAATAGTAATAGTAATAGTAATAGTAATAGTAATAATTATAATAATAGTAATAATAAATAATATCAATAATAGTAGTAATAATAATAATAATAATAATAATAATAATAGTAATAGTAATAGTAACAATTATAATAATAGTAATAATAATAATAAATAATAATAATAATTTAATAATAATAATAGTAATAATTATAATTATACTAATAACAAGAATAATAATAATAATAATAATAATAAATATAATAATAATAATAATAAATAATAACAATAATAGTAATAATTATAATAATAACAAGAATAATAAAAATAATAACTCAACAATATAATATAATAATAATAATAATAATAATAATAATAATAATAATAATAATAATAAATAATAACAATAATAGTAATAATTATAATAATAACAAGAATAATAAAAATAATAACTCAACAATATAATATAATAATAATAATAATAATAATAAATAATAACAATAATAGTAATAATTATAATAATAACAAGAATAATAAAAATAATAACTCAACAATATAATAATAATAATAATAATAATAATAATACAGAGTAATAAATAATAAATAATAAAGGGTACTATTTAATCTCAACGAAAAAAGTGAAATCGGTAGGGGTATTTAATAAGGGTAAAATAGTCAATTTAAATTTTAATCTAGAGTTTTGCAATTTATACCAAACACAATATGATATCATCCGGGTCTGAATTTTTTGCTACCAAATGGTGAGATGAATGATTCATCTTGACACTATTCATATGAGTCATCTTGAGATGAATCATCATTCTTCATCTTGAGATGATTACCAAACGCAGCCTTACTATTCAAGCCCATATTCATATCACATTGGGGGAGGTATGATAGAATTTAATGTATTATTGACGGGCCGAACAGATATAGCGGGCTGACCCAAAATTATATCACATAAACTTAACATGAGATTAAACTGTGATACCATGGTCAAACCCATGATATCACAACTACCAAACAAGCACTTAGAACATAATGCAATTCTAAAGTCCAATTTGGGGAAAACCCAATTCAGCAATCAGAGCCCTAATTTTCGCCCTAATCCTCGATTTCGAATTCAATCATCAATTCCACAATCCCAACATTCAGCGATCGTTAAAATTAGAGCGAGAAACGATGAATGCCGCAGTTTCTCGGTCATCGCCGTCTGCTGTTAACCTCCGAGGTGCGGCCAAACCCCTCAATTCGTTTCCCCGCGAAATTTGAATCTCGGATTATTTTATTTTTTTTCACTGATTTGATTTCTTTTCCTACACTGCTTCTGGTTTACGATCGATAATAATATCATATGAATATGAATGCGAGAATGCAATTTATATGTTTATTATTATTCCTTTTACATCAATCGCAGAATGTAAAGGATCTCCTCATCTCGCCTCCAAGTCGGTGATGGTGATTTCATTCTCCGACTTATAACTCGGCGACGCATTGCTTTGTTCGTAGCTGCTGCAACTTCTTTCCATAAAAAACCCAGGCTCTTTTGGTTCGGGGAGGACTGCTCCTTCAGTTGCTAACATGGAAACCACCGATGGCATGGTAAGCCTATCTTCTGCGAATTTCTGGACGCATAATAACCCCACCTGCATGCATCTCTTCACTTGAGACTCCACGAATGTATCCTTCAAGCATTCATCCATCAACTCCAGAATCTTCTCTTCCTGCCATAGCATCCATGTCTATCGCAACGAAAACCAGCTACGTGAGTATTTCTTATATTTAACTACAGTTAGTTATTGAGTTGAATCTTATAAATGAATGTGTATGCATACATGGCCCAAGAGGTTTAGATAGCAATCGGAGTCTCCGTATCCTCTGTTCTTTTTCCCGCTTATTATCTCTAGCAGAACCACTCCGAGGCTAAAGATGTCTGATTTCTCCGAGAATTTCCCATCTATTGCATATTCCGGAGCCATGTATCCACTGCATGATATATTGATCTTAAGGTCACTGTGAATAATATTGAAGGAATTTGATGATAGAAAAGAGAACTTACTATGTCCCAACAACTCTTCTAGTTCTAGCTAGAGACTGATCCTCTTCAAAAATCCTTGCTAAGCCGAAATCTGAGATTTTTGGAGTCAAATTTTTGTCTAGTAATATATTGCTTGTTTTGAGATCTCTATGAATAATCTTTAATCTTGAATCATGATGGAGGTATAGCAGGCCCTTTGAAATTCCCATGATAATCTCATAACGCTCGGCCCATGTCAACAGCATCCGTCGATTTTGATCTGCGAATGACTGAGATTTAGAAAAATGGGATTTTCCAAGCTAAATAAAAAGATAAAGAATATATTATATCGGAGAGAGTGTACCAAAAACAAAATAATCGAGGCTTTTGTTCTCTAAGTATTCATAGATCAGCATTCTTTCTTCTTTATCAATGCAGCATCCCAAGAGTCTGACGAGGTTTCTGTGTTGAAGTTTTGCAATAACCATAACTTCATTTCTGAACTCTTCAAGGCCCTGCCTTGAAGATCTGGACAATCTTTTCACTGCGATTTCTTCTCCTGATGGCATCTTCCCCTGCTTATGCACACATGTAAGTATATAAGTAAGGATGTTACATTGATGTTCTTGTTCAACTTCAGCTCTCACATAGTAGATTACCTTGTAAACAGGACCGAAACCTCCAACTCCAATCATGTTTTCCTCAGAGAAGTTATCTGTTGCTAGCACAATTGTTGCTAACTTTATCACAGGTAATTCTATATTCTCATTATTCCTTTTTACTGCTTTGAAGCGAAAAAAAAAATTAAAGTACATTAAAAAAAATGCATCAGTATGAGCTTGAGCTTATGCTTTTAGCATGAATAAAATACCGTAAAGAAGTTCAACTGTTACCTTGCCTGTTTCTTGCCATAAAATGTATTCCTCCATTGATAATGGCTGACACGAGAACACCAGCAGCAATTGATATCAATATTAACTTTGTAGGCCTTTTCTTCTCCTTATCCTCGTCTGAATCCATGTTCAAAAAATCTACAGGCATAATCTATGTCACTAGGGTGGATATGATTCCAGGTTTCAATGTATGGGACATATGGTAAGGACAGAATATGTCATGCGGCTATTGTTCATCTTCCTCTTGCAGAGTGGATTCTTTATTTTTATAAGTTAAGACCTTTATTATGTGGCCATCAGTTTTCCCTGATTCTAATCTGTAGAGAATACAACAAAATGCAATTTATTCAACTCCCTCTTGATCGAATTACCAATATATAGTGTGAACTTTAGTTTACAGTTGTAGGTTTCACACATGAAGAATGCTACTCTAATCAGTTTTGTTATGAAAGGAGTTACCTAGCTCGGAAAGTGGTACGCGGATATAGATGTTCTGCTTACTATCTGCATCAGATAGTGCTTTGGTGTCCATCAGTTCAGCGAACCACAGCAAGCAGCCACTGCCTCCATTAGTGACGAATGGGTTAGCATATGCTGTGCAACTGCAGTTTTTTAAGCACTCATCTCTGCATTCTTCAAGAGTAATGCTTGAATTAACCCTGAAACTCAACAAATCTGGATACCTCACCCTTCTAATCTGTAGAAATCCATCTCCACCGTAGCAATTCAATGGTGTGATTCTTTCACATCCACCGCTCCAATCTTGAACCTCCCAATCCTTTTGGAACTTTGGGGCAAATCCCTTCAAACACTGGCATTGAATTGGCCTGTCTGATGTGCACATGCTGTTAGGTCCACAAGTAGCATATTCATCGCACGAATCTCGTGGAAAAGTGGTGACAACATTCCACTTGCCCTTTTGGGCATTCATATGATGGTGCACGACAGCACCAGATGAATCTATAGTAAGTCTTTCGAGAATTAACTTCTTGTAGGGCACTCCTATGGATATCAACCTGTCTTCTCTGAAAACCAACTCTGGATTGAACATGGAATTGGGAAATTTTACTCCGCCCCAAAAATATTTCCCATTCCACTGTCCAACTCGGTATCTTTTTGTTGCCCCTCGCAGAATAACAATCTCAGACAAGCCGTGGTTTTGGATCTTGATAACAAAATCACCAGGAGAAGGATCATCTGCATTTCTCCATGAAGTCGGGTACCTCTCTACGCCAGCATCCACGTCATCCACCATCTCCATTCCTGGTAACATGATATCAGTTGGGTAATGAAAACTCTGCCATATATATGTAGAGTTGTTGTCTACAAGAACCAGGTTTCCAGAATCCATCAGCTGCAAAACTGGATTTGATGCCACGGTTGATGAATTCACCGACCAGTTTATGCTTTTGCCACTGCTTATGACAAGATTTCCTTTTCTGGAAATCTTGAAAACTGGTTCTTGTGAGGCGGAGATGGGATCGTTTCTGTTTCCCACCCAGAATACAACGTCTGGTGTGCTCTTGTACCATATTCCCATGAATTTGTTTGAAGATTTCCCAGGTGAGAAGAAACCCATTTCGAAAACTTGATTTCGAGAAACCAGAGTTTGCCCAAAGACAAGTTCTTGATCTGGAAAAAGTATGTTATGGTCAACTGCTCCGACAGTTAAACTCGGAAAGACAATGGAGTGAAGCAGTGAGCAGATGATCGTAGTGAGAAATAACTGCGCCATGTTCAAATCTGGTTTACATGTGCAGCCAACAAACTCACTCCAGATTTAGTGTTGCGGAAATAAGAAACTGGAAACAACACGTTGGAGTTAAAATTCAAAGGATGTAAACAGTTGCTGTTGAAACTTCCTTGAACCTTCTCTTCCCTTGTTTAACGGTGCTGTACTTAAATAAAATAAAGCTCGTTTGTTTAATTTAATTATCCCCTACAATTTTTGTCTTTTATGTGTACATGTAACTATCTAATTAGCAATAAACAAGTTCAATTGGTCAAATTTCTCCCGTCCTAGCAACAGCTATGCGCATCTTCTCATAATAATTTAAATTGGGCAATTCCGGAACGATCACATCTAGTATAAGATTTTTTTCAAGTCGATGTGAGAGTAAAATAATTTAAATTGGGTATAAGATTTTTTTCAAGTCGATGTAAGAGTAACGAGTGACTCTAACATTAATTAACATACTTTCATTCAATAGTTTTGACCATTACATTTGTGATATATATTTTTTTCATAATACGTATATTTTATTTATCTCATTTTATTTGGCTCATTTTATTATTTTATAACAAACGGACCAAATAAAATGGGACAGGATGAGTATTTTGTTATGCTCAAATACTCAAAATGTTCGAGTAAAATAATCTTGGTTGCCTTACTTGGACATTCTAGTAAAATAGTGCATATCTAACATGGAAACAACAATAACGAACGCCGCAACATACTCTAAAATTAAATAACTTGTCATTATAGTCCACCGATATTAATTACACTCTATCAACAATTTCCCTATTATATATTTTCTATGTCTCATGCTATTATTCTCCAAGGGTCAGAGAGGAACTCCAGTTATGCTTCTTAGGAATATAGATCACTCAAACGGTTTATATAATGGAACCAGATTGGTTATTACAAGACTCAGTAGTCATGTATTGGAAGGAAAAATTCTCGACGGTCATAAAGCAGGATACAAAGTGTTGATTCCAAAGTTGTCGCTGGCTCCATCAAATTCGAGATTGCCGTTCAAGTTTCAACGGCGACAATTTCCAGTCATTGTTTCTTATGCTATGACTATTAACAAAAGTCAAGATCAATCATTATCCCGTATTGGTTTGTTCTTGAAAAAACCAGCTTTTACTCATGGCCAGTTATATGTAGATGTATCATGAGTCTCAAGTCGGAATTGACTAAAAAAATTAGTTTGTAAAGATGATGATGTCGACATTTCATCTAGTATCAATGTAGTTATGTAGTGTACAAATAAGTGTTCTGAAACTTATAATAATTTTTATTACATGTCTTTATATTATTGTGGCCCTATTATTGAATATTTTTACAACTTGCCGTTATAATAATTATTTAGTGAAATGCAAATTATATTTAAAAAAGGGTTCATGGACAAATTATATTTAATATAGAAGTGCATTAGTTATATCCATTCGTTTACGCCATAATCATATAATAATATTGATGTATAAAAGAACATGTAAGACGGAAATCCCTAAAGAATTAACAGGTTTTAAATATTTTATTACTATTCAACCTTAAAGTGGCAAAGATGTACTTATATGTATACTTTGATATATTATTGGATAACAGTTACTCCATAATTATAGTATTGCACCGCGTAATGCGTGGGTGTAAAACTAGTCTAAAAAAAACGAGGGACTAATAGCATGGAACGGAATGAATATTATATTTGACTTTAAAACTCTAAAACAGTCAGATTTTCTTTCCACTTTTATTACTAATAATAATTTATTTTTCTTAACACTCTTGTTGAGTTCTACGAGACAGTTCAAAGCGTTATATTTTCTTTTCGACACGAAATTTAAAAAAATATATATTTAATATTATAAGTGTACTTATAGGGATCAAAGGAACCCATGTGCTTAAAGATTTCTTATGTAAATATTCTTTTATCATTTTTTTTATAATTTTGCATATGTTGAAATAATTCTAACTCTTTTTTTATTACCTTAATTAAATTTGTTGAAATAATTCTAACTATTTTTTATTAACTTAATTAAATTTTATGAACCGAAATTAACAAAAAAATAAATAAATAAAGAAGGCGGATTAAAATAAAGTGTAACATATAGATACAGAAACAAGATGAATGATATGTTACTCCTCCATTCGTGGTCACTTCCGTGAGCACCTTCGTCGTTTTATCACTTTAGCATTACTTTGTATGATTTTTTTAATTGTTTTATATTTTAGTATCTTAGAAATTAATATAGATATCATAAAATCTAAAAAATCAAAGATCGGTTTATTATTTTTTTATTTTTAACTTAAAAAAATGAGTAATAAAACAAATTGAGATTTGATTTTTATTTATTTTTTAGATTTTATGATTTCTATATTAATTTTTAAGGTATTAGAATATAAAACAATAGAATAATCGAACAAAATAATATCAAAGGATAAAATGACGGAGGTGCCCACAAATGGGGGAGTAAAATATTATTTCTTACACAAACAGTTACAAAAAATTGGAACTCTTATCTATTACAATATTTAAAAGAAGAATTGTTGCAAAAATTAACAATATTGCCACTTTCCCTTCAAAACATACATCCAAAAATCTTATAGACAAATACTTACTGCACAAGTGTTTAAAGATGAATGAGATCTAACTAATGGTTAATACACATTGATTAATTAAAATGATATACATTTGTTTGTTAGTTTATAAATTAATTTATCGAATAGATTGTGCTATCGACGTAAATATAAATCAAGCATTATTGTATTTTTCTTCAATAAATGTATATTATATCCAAATGTCAATTTGTAAACAAATTAGATATTTGTGATTGTTATCTATTCAATTTGTTATTGTTGAATATTATAATCTAACAATAATATTAATTCAATTGGAATACTCAGTCTCAATTTCAGTATATTAGTGTGTCATATAATTTTTTTTTTTAAGTTTTAATTTTTAAGCTTTAGTTTCAGTTTATATACCAAGATTTAGTTTAGATTTGCAATTATTTGGGTTCACCAATCCAATTATAATTTTTAATTATTTTTTAATATTTATTTTTATTTATTAAAATAAAGTTAATAAATTTAAAATTAAGGTATATAGTAATTTTAAAAATCCTCATTTTTAGTTATAAATGATAATTATAAATCAATATAGTAGCATTTTTATGATAAACATTCTAAAACTAATAAAAATTATTTTGGATACCAAAGTTGGGCATGAAGATACCATCCAATATTAATTTAAATGATTTTTTTTAACAAGCAAACACACACATGCACCCGAGATGACTCGAACCCCCGACCTTTTGGTTGGAGGGAAAACGTTCTTACCAACTGAGCTGCGCTTCGTTATCAAAAATGAATTTAATTTATAAATATTTTTGAATGATTCAATGACGATTAAATGAGTAACAGCTATATCCACACATTTATTTAATATCGATAATTTTATTTTTAATCAAAAATTCTCTATGTGAAAAAAATTACTATCATTAGTTAAATTTGATCATCTTTATATTTGCTTATTCTTTTTCTTATACTAATAATTAACGTAGATCATATCTCGTGCATCGCACGGGCAAGGCAACAATACTAGTTAACCTAATAACCAAATATGTACTTTACTTGCTTGATCATGTAATACAAGAATCCACCTAATTACAATAAAATAAAATAAAAAAAATGCAATTACACATGACAATTAAGGGTAAACCCAATTCAGTGCCCTAATTTTGGATTCAATATTCAATTGCTCCTTAATCTATCGGTAAATCAGTAGTAATTTTTACCGACATCATCAATCGACAGTCTCAATTCTCAGTCTACGTCGGAATTAGAGCGAGAAACAATGGATCTCGAGCGCCGACGTGGCCGCAGTTTCCGGCTAGTACCGGCCGTCGCCGTCTGCCGTTCTCCAACCTCGTTTAACCTCCAAGGTTTCTCCGGCGAAATTTGAGTTTCGGATCTCACTGAATGTTGAGGTGAGGTTGTACTCATCTGGCCTCCAAATCAGTAATGGTGATTTCATTCTCCGACTTGAAACTCGGCGATGTACTGCTTTGTTCGAAGCTGCTGCTTCTACTTCTCTCGTTGAAGAATCCTGGCTCTTTTGGTTCCGGTAGAAAAGCTCCGTCGCTACCTAACATCGAAACCACCGACGACATAGTTGGCCTATCTTCTGCAAATTTCTGGACGCATAATAACCCTACCTGCATGCATCTCTTCACCTCAGACTCCATGAATGTCTCCTTCAAGCACTCATCCATCAAATCCAGAATCTTCTCCTCTTGCCATAGCAACCATGCCTGCCACGATAGTAAGTAACCAAGTAAGTTCACCGTTTTTCGTATTTGAAAATTCAAAAATGGCATCAAAACTCAAAAGTATTTGTATACATGGCCTAAGAGGTTATGGTAGTGATTGGAATCTTCATATCCTCTGTTCTTTTTCCCGCTTATTATCTCCAGCAAAACCACTCCGAGGCTAAAGATGTCTGATTTCACTGAGAATTTCCCATCTATTGCGTATTCAGGAGCCATGTATCCGCTGCACGAAATCGGTTGATCTTAATTCTTAAGGCTGCTATAGATGATAATGAAGTAATCTGATGATGTGAGAAAACTTACTACGTTCCAATTACTCTTTTTGTTCTAGCTAGAGATTGATCCTCTTCGAAAATCCTTGCTAAGCCGAAATCTGAGATTTTCGGGGTCAAATTTGCGTCTAGCAAAATGTTGCTCAGTTTGAGGTCCCTATGAATGATCTTTAATCTGGAATCGTGATGGAGATATAGCAATCCCCTTGCGATTCCTATGATAATCTCGTATCGCATAGGCCATGTCAACAGCGTTCTTCGATTTTGATCTGCAGAGGAGTGAACACAATGTGAATGTTAGAGGGGGAAAAATTGTGATGATGAAAGTGAAAAGATCATGGATACATCAGAGGGTACCGAAAACAAAACAATCGAGGCTTTTGTTCTCTAAGTATTCGTAGATCAGCATCCGTTCCTCGTCTTCTATGCAACATCCCAAAAGTCTGACGAGGTTCCTGTGTTGAAGTTTTGCGATCACCATGACTTCATTCCTGAACTCTTCAAGACCCTGCCTTGAAGATCTGGATAATCTTTTCACTGCGATTTCTTCTCCAGATGGCATCTTACCCTGCTTATGCATGCATGTAAATATACAAGTAAGGATGTTGAATTAATGTGTTTGTTAAGCTTGAGCACTCTCATATAAAAGATTACCTTGTAAACAGGACCGAAACCTCCAACTCCAATCATGTTTTCATCGGAGAAATTATTTGTTGCTTGCACGATTGTTGCCATTTTCATCACAGGTAATTCTAGATCCTCATTATTCCTACTCACAGCTTTGAAGCAACAGAAAAAAAGAGAATCAATGCCTTAATATTATGTTTCAACTTTTCAAGCATGAAAAACTGTCTTCTTTAGTGCAGTCAGCAGCATCAGTTCAATTATTACCTTGCCCCTTTCGTCTCGCCATAAAATGCAGACCTCCATTGATGATGGCTGAGACGAGAACACCAGAAGCAATTGATATCAGTATTAACTTCATAGGCCTTTTCTTCTCCTTCTCCTCCTCCTTTAAACCTGCGCTGAAATCTGCACAGGCCATTAATTCAAGCAATGTTTATTGATAGATGTTTTCACACAAACAATCATGATTCACAATTTCAGAATCTTCGTTATGCTACTCTAATAACTCTTTGTATGTTATTGGCAGTTATGAAATGCGTTACCTTGGTCGGAAAAAGGTGTGCGGATATAGAGGTTAAGCTCGCTATCTGCATCGGAGAGTTCTTTGATATCAATGAGTTCGCTGAACCACATCAAGCAGCCGCTGCCTCCATTAGTGATTAATGGATTAGCATACGCCGTGCAACTGCAGTTTCTGGAGCACTCAGCTTTGCACTCACTAAGGCTCATCGTTGTATTAATCGAGAAACTCAGCATATCTGGATACTTCACCCCTCGAATCTGTAGAAATCCATCTCCACCATGGCAATCCAATGGTGCAATTCTGGCACATCCACCGCTCCAATCTTGAAGGTCCCAATCCTTTTTGAACTTTGGTGCAAATCCATTCAAGCACTGGCATCTAATAGGCTTTTCCGTTCTGCAGATACCGTTAGGACCACAACTGGCGTATTCATCGCACGTATCTCGTGGAAAGGTGGAGGCAACGTTCCATTTGTCTTTCTTGGCATTCATATGATGGCGCTCGATTCTACCAGTTGAATCTACAGTAATCCTTGCAAGAAGTGAGCTTTGAAAGTACGGCTCTGCTATTGATATCAACCTCTCTCCTCTGAAAACCAACTCTGGTTTGTAAATGGAATTGGGAAACTTCACTCCCCCCCAAAAATACATCCCATTCCACTGCCCGTGTCGGTATCTCGTCGTTGTCCCTCGCAGAACAACAATCTCAGACAAGCCATGGTTTTGGATCTTGATGACAAAATCACCGGGAGAAGGATCGTCGGGATTTCTCCACGAAGTCAGATACCTCTCGACGCCGGCATCCACGTCATCTACCATCTTCATCCCCGGTACCAAGGTGTCAGTTGGATGATCAAAACTCTCCCATACATATGCAGTAATGTTATTGTTGTTGTCTACAAGGACTAAGTTTCCACAATCCAGCAGCTGCACAACTGGATTTGCTGCCTCCATTGATGAATTCACCGACCAGATTATGGTTTTTCCACCGGTTATAACAAGACTTCCATTCCCGGAAATCATGAAAACCGGTGCTTGTGAGGGAGAGATGGGATTGTCTCTGTTTGCAACCCAGACTACAACATGTGGTGTGCTCTTGTACCATATCCCCAAGAATCTGTTTGAAGATTTCCCAGGCGAGAAGAAACCCATTTCGAAATCTTGGTTTTGAGAAACCAGTGTGTGCCCAGTAACTAGTTTTTGATGTGATAAAAGCATGTGGCGGTCAACTGCTCCAACTGTAAAGGCGAAGGAGTGAAGCACTGAGCAGAGGCAGAGAATCGTAGTGAAGAAGAAGAAGAAGAAGTGCGCCATGTTTGGATCTGATTACATGTGCTCACTCCGAAAAAAAGGAAGGGGTAACTCAAATTCAAAAGGTGGGAAATATTCTTTGAAGCTTCTTCCGTTTAATTCCTCCCGTCGTGTAAATCGGGGAAATGAAACCTCGGAGAAAAGTCGCGTATCCAGATTAAATATCTAATAAAGTAGGAATTTTGCTCCTAATTTCTTTTCGTGTCTACTTTCTTCAACCCTATTTTTCTCCGGATGAAAGCGACAGCACCATAACGACTGCTGTGACGGCAGACGACCTCTGTTGATGAAAAATTAAATCAGTCAAATTTCGTAGCGAGAGAGAATTAGAGAATGGATATTTCGTAGCAATGAAAAATTAAATCAGCCGAAGATTTGTGAATCAGCCACTCGAAAGATTTTAATATCGTTGCGAGTTCGATAAACTTACAAATTACTCCGAATTGACTTTGACTCCTTGTTTGCTTTAGCACTAGCGTGGAGTGAAAGGAGGGGCGCAACTTACAGATTTGGATGTCCGCCATTTTTTACTGCCACGATGTGACGTGCAAACTTCCACATGTCTTGATTTTGAGAGAAGACTGGCACTCTCAGGAGTCAGGAAGTATTTAATATGGTAACTCTCGAATTAAAATTATTATAAATTATAATCTCAATTGCTAAAAGGACATTATTTAAAATACTTATTTTGACTTTATTAAATAAAATTATACCCACCAATTTAATAAATATAAATTATACTTACTTTTTGATTTTTTGAATAAAATTATCCTTCTTACTTTGATTTTATAGCTGGAACATAAAATATAAAATTATTCCAATAGTTCCAACTAAAATACTAAATAGTTTCAAGAATAAGTTAGAACTATTGGAATAATAAAAACTAAATTATTCCGATTGTTACAACTTTAAATGTTAAATTGTTCCCGATAGTTCTAACTTTACACACTAAAATCGAGTCACACGCAAAAAGGAAAAAGCCTCTGGTGACACCGAGTAAAAAAAACCAATCCAAAGTGCAGCAAAGGGCCTTAAACACGCAGGCCACTCTACAACAAACTACAACTAGAGATAAAATGTAGAAAAGTCAGCAAATGAAGAAAATAAAACATGGTCAAACGAGAAGAAAAATCTATTCATGACAATCCAAGACAAACGAAAACCAGGTAGTCAAATAATAATAATAATAATAATAATAAAATAAATGTAGAAGAAGAAAGAAGAGGAGAGGCACATCAGCGATCTCTATTGTATGTCAATTAATGAAACTCATTCAATTTTCCTCCAATTTCATCGCACCATAGGTTTTAATGTGGTTTCTTAATGATTAGTAATTATTAATAGTACATACTATTTATTGGGAGAAGTAATTACATAAATATGTACATTTTTAATCTTTACGTGGCTTAATTTATCAATTCAATAGAATGAGAGTAAATGGGGTTGTTATATTTTATTTTATTTTTAAAATTTAAGTTTTAGGGGGCCTTAATAAGCTATATATATATGTACTTTTTTTTAGTTGATACACAATCTAAAAATTGATTTAATAGTTAATAAAATAATTTCAAATTGTTTAATACTATAACATAGATTCTTCTCCAATTATTTTTGGTGATGCGTTGATGCATTTGTTATTGGCTATTGCTACACCTCCTGGTCTTCTAAATCTAACTGAGAAGCTATATGTTGCTCAGTTAAAAATCACAATACATATCATAGTATGTAATAAGCATTCACATTTCAATAATCTCTATATGATCAATCAAAAAAATATGAGATACATCATTGATGATATGTAGCAAGAAGACATTGATAATGTTGGTGCACCCATTGAGCCACTTCTCATCTTCACCTAGGGCTGCAATCGAGCCGAGCCGAGCCGAACACCGTCGTGCTCAGGTTTGACTCGTTTATTATCGAGTCGAGTATTGAACTTTATTTACCGAATACTTCGAGTCACACGAGCTTATTCGAGCCCTAATCGAGCTAAAATAGACTTTCTAAATTTGGATTTATATTTAAAATATTAACTATTTCTTTGAAAATAGATTATTTTATTCACATTAATAAGATAATTTTGATAATCTTCTATAACAAATAGAGTTAATAGGATAATTAGTACTAATCATAATATATAATACAAGTCATAATTTACTAATAATTGTATATTTTCATACTAAATCAGTTAACGAACACGTTCACGAGCTAACGAGCTGAATACTCTCGTGCTCAAGCTTGACTCGTTTAGTTGACGAGCTTCACTAAACGATCTCGAACGAACTTTTATCGAGCCGAACTCCGAATAGCTCACGAGTAGCTCGGCTCGTTTGCAGCCCTATGACTTCACCTAAAAATGTTAGGCCCTTGTCTAATAGTTGATGCATCATGATTACTTCATATTTTGTGATCCTTACTACGGTTTTGTGCTTCTATGCCACAATCACTTCTCTTTCGAAATTGAACATTATTGACTACTAATGAGGGAAAACAAAAACATTTGAAATGTGTGAGTATTGAAATTGAATAAATTCTGAATTACATAGGTAGAAAAAATAGTGTAATATGGAAATATATTAATTTGTTGCATAAATCATGTTTCCGTACCTGTCTACTATTAAATACTGGATTGAAAACTATTAATACGTAATTATGATATATTATTTTTATATATAACTTTTTAGAAATGATATATTGATAAACATTAAAAATAAATATTTATTAAAAATGGCAGCTATTTAACTGATATATATATATTTTTTTGAAAACATTTAACTGATATTTAAACAAATTCATCTATACTAATACAAAACACAAATAAAAAAAAAAAGAAAAATGAAAGTTAGTCACTATTTAGTGCAGTCCTTAATCACCACTATTATTACGATTAAACAAATTCATTTTCTACTAATACAAAAATACAAAAAAAATTAAAAAAATAAAAAATCATTAGCCCAATTCTTCTCATTTTTTTATCTCATCAGACGATATATATTTTTTCCTTGAGTTTTTATATACAGGTTGGGGGTCTGCCTAACCCCTCACCCTCGCACGTGTTTTGATTAAAATAAAAAAATAAAAAATTATTCTCATTTCTTCCTCCTCTCATTTTATATATATTTTTTATTTTTTCATTATCATTCATTTTTTTCTTTCTTTCAATCTACTACCTTTTAATTATTCACTCTAATACATACATAAGATTGATGCCTTCTAATATATTTTAATTTCATTGCAAAATATCTCAAATATTAGGGCCTTATATCTTATTCGTTTTTTTCCTTTCATTCTACATTAAAAATTTAACCAAAAAACATACTCTAAGAATGGAGTATTTCTTGAGTAGTCTATAGTGGTCGCGTCGACCCCCATTTTATGTTGGACCGACCTTGCTTACAAGTATGTGAGCGGCATATAAAATATAAATATTGTATAAATTATGAAAAGTTTGCTTAGCTACTTGAATCTTCATCATGTAAATTGCTTAAATTAATATGCTTTTTCTTAAATTTTCTTCAACTGGATTATATTGACCTTGATTCAATATATTTACGCATGCAAGTTTTTGTTCCTATGGACTTGTATAAGTATATCTTCTTCTTTTTTTATTTATTTTTTATTTATCGTAATACATGTAAGAGAAATTAGATTCTATAAGCAAAACGATACACAATTGCTTTACATCATATGAAAAATATAACCATTCTAAATTCTTACCATAGAATCCAAACATTAAAACATGCCAATTCTAAATTTTAAGAGATAGTTGTAGAATTCATTTCCAATCCTGTAGATCTTCAATAACTTCTGCAGATTGAATAAAAAAGAACAACATTAGGTTCTATATTTTATTTATATGCACTCATGTAGTTGAACACAATAAACAAAACATAATGCAAATATAGAAAGTTGAAGTCTTATAAAAAAAAATACACGGAATTGATATATAGGCATTAAATAGAAAAAAAAAATCAGAACAAAAGTAATGGAATTATCTACAAACATTATAACATTCTCACCATAATGCCCTGCCCTCTTCCCAGCAAACTACGAACATAAAACAATAACTATTAATCAAGCATTCATCTTTAAATGACTCAGTTACTTTATGGAGTACTATGAAAAAAAGAATATGTAATGCTAAAAAAAATAATTTAAAAAAAATGTCAGAAACAACATCTATTCTAAGAAGAAAAATATGTAATGCTAAAATAATAAGAAGATGAATACTTATACAATTAAGTTATGAATATTTGAAGAAAATACGAATACAAAATGATGCTACAGAACTACCAATTTATATAGGAATCTCCATAATTAATGGAATTCAAGCTTGAATAGAAAGTCAAAGGTGATAGATACAAATATTGGATGCATCCAATTATGACACTAAATGAATTTCCATATTTAATTCAAACGTTTCACTAATTATTTGCATAATTAGTGGTTTCACAATATGTGTATTAAATATTGTACTTAATGTAATAATAAAAAAATAATGTATTAATTTTAGAATTTATCAATTTTCCAAAAACGGAAAGTATGAATAGGCTAAAAAATAGGAGTTACTTTAAGTGGCAACCCGTAGTCGTTATTTTTATATAGGAGATTTCATTTTATCAATATATGCAATTGAGTTCAATCTCTGTCTCCATCAAAGTATAAAAAAAAATAAAAATAAAAAAAAACAAAATGTAATTTGAATGATGATTTACATTGAAATATTGAATATACAGCTGAAGACATGCTTGGCTTATCTTCCTTCATGTTTGTGATCAAATTCAAAGTTCCTCTGTCAAAAACTGACAAACTATTGTTTGTTCAACGAGCTTGTAGCAACGAAATGGTCATTGCATTACCGGAACTCGCAGCATCAGAGCTATTCGAAGTTTCACCTCTTATTACGTCTCTTCCTGTGAAGAAACCGGGATGTTTGGCTTCAGGTAGAACCCCGTCATTGTTCAGCATCAGTACCACCGAAGACATATCCGGCCTCTCGTTTACGTGTTCTTGAACGCACAGAAGACCTACGTGGATTGATCTCACCACTTGCGGTAAATAGCTCGAATACTCTAGACAAGAATCGACTAACTCCGATGACCTTTCTTCTTTGTAAAGCATCCATGCCTGTTACATTAGCTCATAGTTATATTCAGAAGCTAATTTTTTTTTTATCTTGATTCAGTGAGATTACTTGTGTTGTGATATAGCGCTTACGTGTCCGAGAAGGTTGTGGCTGTGGCCTCCCTGAGAAAATCCTCTGTTTTTCTTGCCACTGATTATTTCAAGCACGAGAACACCGAAGCTAAAGACATCCGATTTTACTGAGAACATGCCCTCTACAGCGTACTCCGGGGACATGTAGCCGCTGCAGGTAAATATCAACCACGATTTCAGTTAGAAAATGGAGAAACTGGATTTGATTATAGTAATTAGGATCATTCGTGTACGTACTAAGTTCCTACTACTCGTCTTGTGTTGGCTCCGGTTTCGTTCCCTCCGAGTGTTTTTGCAAGGCCGAAATCTGATATTTTCGGGATCATATCTGGATCTAGTAATATATTGCTGGCTTTCAGGTCTCTGTGGATAACTCTGAGACGAGAATCTTGATGCAGATACATAAGGCCTCGAGCGATGCCATTGATAATGTCGAAGCGCCTCGGCCAGTCTAGTACCATTCTCTTCACTTGATCTGCCAAATAAATGAGGTAATATGCTTTAATACTAGTAAACTTGCAGTATTTGAGCTGGATACTATAGGTGGAAAAGAGCTTACCGAATAGTATTAAATCGAGACTTTTGTTGGTCATGTATTCGTAAACCAGAATCCTTTCTTCTCCTTGAATGCAACATCCTAGGAGCTTCACTAGATTTCGATGCTGAAGTTTTGCAATACAGATTACTTCGTTCTTGAACTCGTATGCTCCTTGAAGCGAACTTCTTGACAGCCGTTTCACTGCGATTTCCTGCCCCTCTAGCAGCCCCTAATACAAAAAATGCAGTTATCTAAATTTATGTTTCTGATCTTCTTTTAGGAAATAAAATATTTTCACTGAATTTAGCATGTATGGACATCATTTTTTTTCCCACATTATCTTCTTTTTTGCTTCGTTCATATCATATCACAGAACAGAAATACACTTTTACATGGCATTTACCTTATAAACCGGTCCGAAACCGCCCTCTCCAAGCTTATTGCTAAGTGAAAAATCATTGGTAGCTTTGATTATCGTGGATAACTCAAACATCGGTAGCTCTATATCCTCATGGCTTTCTTCTGAGATATAAATGTCCACATAGTTCTGCCTCCGCCTCTCTGGAAATCGAGGATTAAAGAGGTTATCGAAAGCGTTAAGAAAACCATCACATAACTCATTCAACTGTCTTACCAGATACTTGCTCCTTCAGCTTCGGCTTCTTTCTTTTCTTGTAATACAGCAACAGGCTTGTGCCTAGCAGAAGAATCCCCATCACCACCGACAGCGTCACTATAAGTACTTCTCGTTTCTTACTTCTTCCCGTGCCTGTCCTGTTATCTACGGAAACAATACATTATTGTCATGCCATCAACACCGAGCCGAATCCTCTATTGCTGCATTGCATCATCTTCTATGACATGTACAGATAATTGCCATGTGTCAGAGAAAATTCAGGAAAATGGCAATCATCGGTAGATGTAAAATAAGAGCTGCAACGCGATAATGCAATAGAGGATCCGCCTTGCATCAACTGAGGATTCGGATTGAAAAAAAACTTACCTAATTCAGATTTAGCTATTCTAATGTAGATATCTTGCCCAGGATTTATCTCTCTCATATCAACAAGGTCACCAAACCAGAGCAGGCATCCACTGTCGCCTCTGCTTATATCCAGACTAGCAAAGGCCGTGCAAGAGCAGTTACTCGAGCACTCGAGCTTACATTCTTCGAGACTCATACTCGAATTATACCAAGAACGCTCAGTGTCCGGCAGTTTAACTCCCGAGTACTTCAAGAATCCATCTCCAATTTGGCAGTAAAACGGGGTTCTTCGGATGCATCCTTTCGAGAAATCGCCTCCAGCCCAACCTCGAGGATCATTAGGCTCGAATTTATCGAGGCAAGAACAATCAGGTGATGTTTTAGTATTACAAATCCATACGCACCACACACTCTATATATATCACAATTATCTGTGGGAATCGTAAGATAAAGTATCCAATTCTCCGTTGGATACGACCAAAGCCACCTCTGCCCTACGCCACTCTCACTTAGCACGAACCTCATGTACACAGATTCATTAAGAAGCTGGTAGTGATAGTAAACCTCATCCTCATCAATCACCACTCCAAAAGAGAAGATGGTGTTCTTCACCAAATTCTGGCTCCCGCTGAACCGGACCCCGTTCCACGGCCCGGTCTTGAACCGGACCGAGTCGCCTTCTTTGATCACGGTCTGCGGATAACCGCTGGGATCGCAGTGGTAGGTAAAACTTCCCGTCGCCGGATCGTCGTTGTTCTTCACCGACGTGACGTAGACTTCCAAGCCGGTTCTGAAGTTCTTGCCGAGCTTCATCCCGGGCAAGAAGGTGTCGGACGGAAAGTCGAAGCTCTGCCATACGTAGTTCTCCGGGTTCTCGTCGTCCGCGTCTCGCACCACGAGATTACCCGAGTCGAGCAACTGCGCGATCGGATTCGCCACCCTCGTCGATGAGTTAGTAGACCATATAGTCGCGTTGGTAGCGTTGAGAAGAAGCAGACGGCCCGAGTCGACGAGTCGGATCCTGCCCGAGTTACCCGCGAGCGGCTCGTCTTTGTTGGCGATCCACACCACGGTTTTTTCTTTAATCTTGTTGTACCATATTCCGATGTACCGGTTTCTGGAGTTTCCCGGGCTGAATAAGCCCAAGGCAAAGGCTCCGGTGGAGGACACGATGGTGTCGTTAGCGATATCGCTTAATGTTTGGGAAGTATTAATGGTGTCTGATGTTTGAGAGGAGAAAATGGACGCTGAGAAGAGAAAGAGAGAAAGGTAGAATCTACTGCTGCTTATCATGATCATTTTCTCTTTTTCTGGTTAAGAAGGAGAAGCTTAGGAGGGAAAAGGTAGAGTTGTATAGTTAGTAATTAATGTGAATTAATAGCTAGTTTTGCACTTCTTGTAAGTTAATCCAAGTCCAAAGATAGAGGTGAAGTAAGGCCGAGTTTTTGGGGTTAATACTCTGCCATCATGGGTTTTTGACTTGGAAAATAAGAAGTGGTTTGACTTTGTAACGGATCTACAGATGTGTGGTCAACGAAATATACCTTAAAATTGGTCCGAAGAAGCAGAGTGAGATCATCAAATTTCATTTTCATTTGGGAATTAATATGGTAGAGACTGTGCGGCCCAATAGTAGCGTCGTACGCTTGTAACTTAAATAGTCATGGGTTTAAATCTCGTGAATGTCTCTATATGGCACATGACACATGTTCTCTCAAGTACTCATTTCGTCCCATAAATAAGGCCTGACGATAATATGATATTCTATCGTCCTATAGATTTGAGCACGAGAATTAAGAAGAATGTTGTTTGCAGACTACTGCACATGGACGGGGGTTTACTCGCACCAAAAGCAGCAATTGAGGGTTCTCACAATATAAAATAAATGAATTTATATATTCCCCTCGAATATATTATTAGTCATTAACTATGAATCATGAGTAGCGTAATTTGCTTCAAAGTCGTTGGTCAAGCGAGAGGCGGCTAATGATTTTTTTAGGTTAAATAATGCTCAACCTAAAATGGAAAATGACAAATATTGATTTATTCTATAATTAATCACAGCAATAAAAAAAAAAGTCAGATAATACGATTGCATAAAAAGAAATCAAGTGGCTGATAAGCATGCCATTTGAATAACGTTTAATGTAATGTAGAGTGGAGGTCATTTTCCTCTGTCTCATTCTAACTTTTTTTCTATATCTATATCGGTAGTCATTTACCCCAGAAAGTTGGCATATTTGTTGCTATATCTGTTCAAAATTATTGAAGGACTTGATCTCAAAATTTAGTGATGATTCATCAATTACTACCACTAAAGTCAACTAATTCTAGCTATTACTTTTCCCTCTATTTCTCCTTTTCTTTTAAAAAAGAACCAACCGCTACACAATATAATTTGGGCCCACCCAAGATGTCCAATACAATGAGCCCAAACTCTCAAATAGATAGTCCATTACAATATGATATTGGGCTTTTGATATAAACAGAGCATATATATGGAAAGAAGGGCCGAAAGTATATAGTAGTATTTGGGCTATCAAGATTTAGGATATGGAAAGATTGTCAGATAAATGCTCCCTACGATATACCGTGTACGTATTTAATGTGTTATGGCTGACGTGATAATAATATATTTAAAAAAAATATATTATTAATAAATTCTCTCCGTCCCATTGAAATAGGGCTATTTCAACGGGACGGAGGGAGAATCTTATAAAAATTAATTCTGTCAAAAAAAATTAAACCTTACTCTTTCTATTTCAATTGTTCCGCCAGGGAAAAAAAAAGATAGAGAATGAAAAAGAAAATTGCAAAATAGTAGGTTGATTAAAACTCTTTGACCTCTGATTGAGTCGAATTAATAATCAAAAGTCCATCACATTTTCCAAATCAAGAGCGTCATTTTTATTTAATAATTCTATTATGTTTGATTTTGGGTTATCGCTGAAGTTCAAACTTCTTGACCATATCAATTCGCATTAACAGATTACAGATTAGTAAAACTAAAACCATTCGTAGGAACGCATGCATGCGATGAAGATGGAAAAGTCACCTATGAAAATGCTATACACATATAACTAATGAAAGTTGCAAGTGATAAGAAACTCCCCAAAATTTAGAAACAAAAATTAGCATAAATAATTTAAATTAAGATCTTAAATTCACTATCAGACGTTGCTAGATTGACAAAGACGGAAATGCTCCCTTAACGTGCCAACGGCTGATATGACAGTGTTACATCGATAATTTTTCCATTTAGAGTCTTATTTTTTTTTGTAGAGTTGGATTTATTTTAGTAAAATTTATTTTTTACTCCATCCGTCCCATTGATATAGGGATAGTTGACTGCACTTTTGTCTCACAAAAATGCAGTCAACTATCCCTATATCAATAAGACAGAGAGAGTAAATTTTTAATAATATTTTTTATTAAATATATTATCGTCATGTCATTCGTGAGCATATTAAGTCTTAAGAATATTCACGCTTCTATGGAAAAATCCAATATTTTCTCTAAAGAAAATGAAAAATCAATTAAAATTCTAAATAAAACAAAACTGATCACTCCTCGGGGGGCCGCCGGCGCCGGCGCCGGCCCCTGTCCACGTAGTCAAAATCGAGACAACCAATCAGCAGCCGTATCATGCTTCCCCCAAAGTCGGGGAAGGTTCAGTTGAAATGACATTTTTACCCCCGCCGCCCCTACACTCATAGACAAGAATAATGGAAGCACATACGCAATTTCTTCTTTTTCTTTTTTTACAATGCAATAAAACCCACCATTTTTTTTTGACCATGTCTTCGCTCGTTTTTGCGTCGGCACAAACAAACTGTCAATGAGCTGTCATGGTCTTTCCCATGGCCCCCTCTCCTTCTCGGAAACCCTTCCTCACCTCCCTCTCTTTCCCCATATATTAACTCTTCCCCCCCTTCCTCTCTCTGCACAACCGCAAAACAGCAATCGATTTTCCTTTCTTGAAAGATATTCAATATTCAATGGCGTCTAAGGATCAATCCAACTTCCAAGATTTCTTGCCGCTGATGGCGGAGAAGCTCGGCGGCGACGGCCTGATTGGGGAGCTGTGCAATGGGTTCCAGTTATTGAAGGACTCCGAGAAAGGGGTCATCACTTTTGAAAGCTTGAAGAAGAATTCCGCCTTGTTGGGCCTTCAAGATTTGTCGGATGATGACCTTTTCAGCATGCTGAAAGAGGGCGATTTCGACGGAGATGGCGCCTTGAATCAGATGGAATTCTGCGTTCTGATGTTCAGATTGAGCCCCGAGTTGATGGAGCAGTCCCAGCTTTTGTTGGAAGATGCTCTTGAACAGGAGGGTTTCCAAGATTTTAGCTTCTGCTTGTAACCATTCTTTCTAATTTTATTTTTTCTCAAAGAATAATTATAATTATTTTGGGGTCCAATTCTTGATAGTATTTACGAATTCTTGAGTTGTTGTAGAGAAACTGACAAAAGAAATAAAATTTCCTTCCACGTTTGAGATACTTCACATTTCTTCATGTCTTTATGTTTTTTGGGATTAAACCACCACTCTTAATGTGAACCGTAAACAGAATTGATTTAAGGTGACTGTTTCTTTTGTTTCAATTAGCATTCATATTGTTGAGCTGCAAATAATTCTGTCTTGGTTCAATACAGTTGATCTAAACCATAATTAGTTTGTTTTTTTCACTTGTGCGAAGTTTATCATACTGTTTTTCTGCTCTTTCTGTGACCATTTTCGCTTTGCTTGCATATGAGCTTCCTCTATCCCTTGTATGTTAGCTTTATGAGAATATGAGTCTCAATTTTCATGATAGGGCAATGAGAAATTTCTCATGATTGATGAAGTCGTTGATCGATATGAAAGAACCTATGTTGTAGTTTGCTGATTCTGGATTATAAGATTAGTATTCCAAGAAATGTAGACATCCAGCATTCTTACTCAGGTCTTAGCTTGGAAATTTAGTTCTTTTGACACTTTGTTATTGATTGGAGATAAATGAAGGAAGTTGCCATGAGTTTTGACTGTAAAGACCATAGGAAGAAAGTATGAATATTTAACTGAAAGTAATTGTATTGCTTCATTACCAGAAAAAGGTCGCTTTCTTCTTATTATTCTTCTCCACTCAAGACAGGACTTTTCAACCCCATATGAAAAATGATCATATGATTGTCAATATTATATTATGATGTAAGAATTTATATACTTGACATCTGTTTCAGGCACTGTTTCTGTGTTTCGTATTTCTCTCGTACCCCTCAGCTTCTAAGCAGATTTTGCATAAGGTTTTTTTGAGGATTTCCATGAATAGTCCTCTGTCTTTGTGTTTATCTATATGTGTAGCTTGTTCGTTGTGGAAACTATCTGCTACCACTGATCGTATCACTGCATCGCAATCCCTGAGAGATGGCGAGACGCTGGTTTCAAATGGAGGAAGTTTTGAGCTGGGGTTTTTCAGTCCGGGTCGGCCCCAGGATCGGTATTTGGGTATTTGGTACAAAAATATTCCGGTTAGAACTGTTGTTTGGGTTGCGAATCGAGAAAACCCCGTTAAAGATTTGTCTGGCTTGTTGATGATCAATACCACAGGAAATCTAGTACTTTCTAACGGATCTAACAGTGTGTTTTGGTCAACGAGTTTAACGAGGACAGCTCAGGATCCATTGCTGCAACTTCTAGATTCTGGAAATCTTGTCGCTAGAGATACGAGAGATAATAATATAGATAGTTACGTGTGGCAGAGTTTTGATTACCCGTCTGATACATTGCTTCCAGGTATGAAGTGGGGATGGGACTTGAGAACTCGTCTCGACAGGCATTTAACTTCGTGGAAGAGTTCCGATGATCCGTCTCCTGGAGAATTAAACTCTGGTATAGAACTCGAGGCATATCCTCAGGCAGTGATGTACAGAGGCACCAGAAAGTTTTTCAGAGGGGGTCCGTGGAATGGTCTGAGATTTAGTGGCGCTCCTGAATTGAAGAAGAATCCAGTTTTTGAGTTCCGTTTTGTAAATAACGGCGAGGAGGTTTACTATGTGTACCAACTCCTGAATAAGTCGGTGATCACAAGGTTTGTTTTGAATGAGACCACCATGACTCGACAGCGCTATGTGTGGGTTGCAACAGATATGTCTTGGAAGCTTTATTCTGCCGTACCTCGTGATTATTGCGACACTTACGGTTTATGTGGTACTAATGGAATGTGTGTGCTCAGCAACTCGCCAGTTTGCCAATGTTTAAGAGGTTTCAAGCCGAAGTTAGAAGTGAGCTGGAATTCTATGGACTGGTCACAAGGATGCATCCGGGAGGAGCCTTTAGACTGTACAAGAAAACACGATTTCATCAAAATTACAAGCGTGAAACTTCCAGATACTAAATATACTTGGGTAAACTTAAGCATGAATCTAAGGAAATGCAAGGAAACATGCTTCAAAAATTGTTCTTGTATGGCTTACACGAACTCGGATATTAGTGGACGAGGCAATGGATGTGTCCTTTGGTTCGGAG
Organism: Mentha longifolia; assembly: GCA_001642375.2. Lineage (NCBI taxonomy): Eukaryota > Viridiplantae > Streptophyta > Magnoliopsida > Lamiales > Lamiaceae > Mentha > Mentha longifolia. The sequence continues at coordinate 41,301,158 of CM038113.1, read as the reverse complement.
ATCTAATTGATATTAGACAGTTTTCTGACAGTGGGCAGGATCTCTATATACGGGTGCCATCTTCGAAGCAAGGTGCGTCTTTCATGTCAGTACTTGGCCTATCTACGCCATTGAAAATTAAACTCTAAATTCCAAAGTATGATCCATGAATATTTATTTTTGTATCACTGCTGATCAAGATCAATTTTTTGACAGCAAACAGGACTTGGGTGATAGTAGCTGTGATTGTAGCTGCCATTGCTTCGATATGTGTATTGCTTCTTCTCATCTGCTATATTTTCAGAGGAAGGATGAAGAAAAAAGGTAAATACACTGATATGGTTCTGTCTTCTAGGGATTTAATTTGCCAAGACCCCTTAAAACTTTTCTTAGAGAGCACTGCAATGTATGAATTTCATCTGTTTCCAACTTTTTAAGTATATCAGAACCTTCTGTCGTCCGTGCATACGTGTGTTAATAGCACAACATGCGCGTGCTGAAGCAAATAGGTTTCTGTGCAAGCAAATGATGCTTCAAATACCAGAGAGATTAGATTGTTTGTATGCCTTGAATAACTTCCTCGAAGAACTGACTACTTGTAAGCAGGTGAAAACGAAGAACAAAATGGTCTCGGTGGAGTTGTCGATAGAGAAGATCTAGGCCTGCCCTTACTTGACATGGCCACAGTAGCCTATGCCACTGGAAATTTCTCAGAGGACAATCAGCTTGGCGTAGGTGGTTTTGGACCTGTTTACAAGGTGACGATCTTAAGATGGTTTTGGTTTTGGTTTCGGTTTTCTTCATAATATATAACATGCTGAAACTTAAATTACATGGAGAGGGATACCATTCCTCCATATATTTGGAATCTGGGTCGATATGTGCTTTTTATAATTAATAATGACAGAAAATTTGGGTTTCAGGGTGTACTAATGGATGGGCAAAACGTTGCTGTGAAAAGGCTTTCGAAGAGTTCAGGACAAGGGGTAAATGAGTTCAAAAATGAAGTGAAACTTATTGCTAAACTTCAGCACAGAAATCTCGTGAGGCTTCTTGCTTGCTGCATTGAAGAGGATGAGAAAATATTAATTTACGAATACATGCCTAACGGAAGTTTAGACTCCTTTATCTTTGGTTTGTAACTTCTGTCATTCCCTTCTTGTTCACCCTACAAAGATTATTAAGGGTGGTGGCGTAATTTGATTCTAAAATATCAGATGAATCGAGACGGCCACTATTGGATTGGTCCCAGCGTTTCAACATCATATGTGCCGTTGCTCGGGGTCTTGTTTACCTTCACCAGGATTCAAGATTGAGAATCATCCACAGAGATCTTAAGGCTAGTAATGTATTACTGGACGATGATCTGAACCCAAAGATTTCCGACTTTGGGATGGCCAGAATCTTTGGAGGAGATCGAAGTGAAGCCAAAACAAGAATAATAGTCGGTACATAGTAAGTGACAAGACTTCTCTACCACAATGTATTCCTCATATTCTACGGTTTGGTTTCATCATTTCATATTGTGAATCTTTCCCTTTGATTTTCCTGCAGTGGCTATATGGCACCAGAATATGCTTTATATGGTTTGTTCTCGGTGAAATCTGATGTTTATAGCTTCGGCATTCTACTGTTGGAGGTCATAAGCGGGAAGAAGAACACGGGATTCGAAAGTCCACAGATCCACCAGAATCTAATAGGATATGTAAGCTAGAGAGCAAATCACTCATCTATCTTCTTTCGTTATCTTTTGTTTCTTAAAGGCATTAAATTTCTCTGCCCAGGTATGGCAACTGTGGAGAGAAGGCGTGCCACTGGAAATGATCGATTCCATGTTGGATGACGGGTTCGTTCAACATGAGGCGATGCGGTGCATCCATGTTGGCCTCCTGTGCATCCAGCAGAATCCAGAAGACAGGCCGAGCATGTCAACGGCAGTACTGATGCTGAACGGAGAGAGAATGCTACCCCAGCCGAAGGAGCCCGGTTTTCTGATAGATGTGATCAAAACTGAAGCGCATTCGTCACACTCAGCCAGGGACATTACCGTTACTATGATGGATGGTCGTTAAGCTAGACTTTTCTGGCCAAAGCCCTGCAACAGAAGGTGCAGTATTGGTACTGATCTACTTTCTTGTTTTTTTTTCTCTCCTCTTCTTTTTTTTTTCTTCTTTTTAATCTTTTCTTTTCTTTACAGTTAACATGATAGGAGTGTGTTGAGTAGTAACACCACACTAACACTAAAACATGTGTCAACAACTTTATTGATGTGGAAGGAAAGAAAACTCTTAAGAGAAATGAAGAAATGGTGTAGTGGAAGGAACAAGATTCTGGTGTAACTAACTTGTGTCTGCTTTTTTACAGACAAGCTTGTGAGTTTAGTTGAGAGAAGAGAATATGTATGTATATATGTATAATTTGAAGTGAAGAGATGATGAAAGTAGCAAGACTTGGTCAAATTTTGGCTTTCTTAGCAAGGGAAACAGACTTTCTTTCTTCATGCAAAAGCTCATCTTTTTTCTTTTCTTTTTTTCTTTTTTTTTTTCTTTTTCTTTTTCTTATCTTCACTCCTTTTGTGGGCCTCTTTGCTACCAACAGATCATCAACACTCAAAGTTGGACTCATTATGGGACTGGTCTTTAGCGTTTAAGATATGTAACAATTATGATGCTCTGTATTTTTTAAATTTAACACAACTTTCTGAATTTAGTAATTGAAACCTTCGACTTTCAAAAATACTCTTTTTAGTTATTTGTTTTAACTTGTCCAAAAAAAAAAAACACTTAGGATGATTTATTTGGTGAAATGAATCTCACTATATATATTGTTTCAATTTTTATTTATTTTTAATTTTATTTGGTAACGGCATGTATATAGATGTATGTTATTGCAATACTAGCATCACATTTACATAAAGTCCATGAAAATCTAGTACTCTTTCCGTTTCATTTTATTTGACACGTTTTTATAATCTTATACTCACATATATTAAATAAACGTGTTAAGTTGAACGGGCCGGAAGAAAGGAGGGAGAAGCATTTAACAAAAGATATAACATGAACATAAAATAATTATCAATAATATTTCTTGATACAATAGTGTCAACTTATCAGCAGTGTTGTAAAAACCAAACCGGACCGGACGGTTGAACCGAGAACCAGACGTGGTACCAGTTTCCAGTTTTTCCCTGTTTTGCCCGGTTCAGCCCAATTTGAATCCGATTGAACCGGAAAAACCAGAAACCGGATGCCTCGCCGGTTTACCTCTGGTCCGGTTTTTAAAACGTTGCTTATCAGTCAATAAATATCAAATAATTATCAAGAAGAAATGGTAAAATTAAATAAATGATGCTCCTTTCACTGTCAACTTATTATTGTATAAAAGATAGTAGTATTAAACTATTTACATACCTTTCTTCAACTACAATACAGATACAAAGTTGCTTAAAAATCAAATACATGATCAGTATTTATTTCCTTATATTACATAGCTTAAATATTCGACTTTTGTAAATTTAGTAATAATAGTTTAAAAAAATGATGATGAGCGTGACAACCCCATCATTATTCAAGTGCACATTACCACCTATAAAAGAAATAAATAAATTAAAAAAGAAAACATTAATTCACTTGCGTGTAATCTCAAACTTGACTTATTAATCTTAATTAATTGCATTTAGAAATGGAAAAATTAGTAATACCGCCCAGCCCACAGTATGAGCTTATTATTTACAATTTTTGATATGGGCACACTTGGGTGAGTCGAGATGTATTATGTGGTAATTTAAAAGATTGATACTTTTATTTGTATGAATTAACATTTTTCTGCATACAGATTGACACTTTTAAGAATTGACACTTTATTCGTTAAATAATTATATTAAAGATTGATACTTTTATTCATATAGATTAGTATATTTTTGTATAAAAATTAGCACTTTGACTCCGCCACACTATGTAGCCGGCCTCACCTAAGTTTTGGCCTTTTGATAATACATTATCAATATATAATTAAATAATTACTTAAATTGGTACTATTACTAATACTCCGCGAGAGTTATGATTGAGGCTTGAAAAATAACTAATCGGAGAGTCTTCTGTCTTCGCACTATAAATTGGGTGACTCGTTTGAAAGCTCTCATTCTCATTTTCTCCAACGCATTCTTATCCATTTTTTTCGGAACAGGAAAAGCTCGAGACTTTTGCTTATCAATGGCCACCAAAGTTTACATAGTGTAAGTTGAGATTCGTGATTCTATATATATTTTTTTTTCTTCCGGTTTTTATTTCCTACTTTCTGTAAAACAGCTATTGCACAGTTTTTTAATAACTTGAATCGCCTTTTCCGCGTTGATTTTGATATAATAAGCTGTTCAAGTAAAGGATTTTGGTGATTTTGTATTCTGTAAGCCTAATTTTTGGCAGTGATCAGTGTGTATTAGCTGCGATTTGTTTTCTGCTGTAAACATTTTCCAGAAATCCGAAAGGAATCCATGAGAACAGATTACCTAAGGCTAATTAGATAGATTGATGAGCTGTCAGTTTACGTTGCCTTGCAATACAGTATAGATTTCGTATTGTGAGTCCATGTGTGCGTGTGTTTTAGGTGGAGGGTTTTTCGATGCTGATTTGCTTGATCTTGTCAATGATAATTTGCTTAGGAATTATATCTGTACTTAAGCAGCTGAATAAACCAATTTATGTGCAACTGTTTGGATTAATTACCCTTCATTGATAGTTTAATGTTTGTGAGTTACTTATGCCTTCAATTTGCTTGCACAATTTGTTGCTTGCCCCTTCTGATTCTCATACTTAGGGAGGGTCAGAATTTTGTTGCCTGAAACTAACCATGACCCCTGAATTCTTAAAAGTTCATCCCCATCTCGAATTAAATTCTAAGAAATACTGATGTGATTGATTTGGGCTAGAATCTCCTTTGTTTAAATCTGAATAATTTTGCCTTAGTTCAGTATCCAGCGTACAGAAGTGTTTTCTTTGTTATTTAAGATGATAGATTGGTACCTTTTCTCAGTTTTAGTTGATCTTTCCTTGAAGTTTTAATATTGGCGGCCATTTTAAATAGTGATTTTCAATGTTCATTCCCATTCAATGTATTAGCATTTATTGATAGAGAAGATTTTGATAGAGAAGAATCGAACTTTTACCACACTTGTGGTGTGCAAATCAACATGATGTTTCCAGGGCTGGAGAAGAAGTAATGGTATCCCTTTCCGACCCAAGCATTACCTCCGATTTGCGATAAAAACACGTCCTTTGCTTCGATTTATTGGGTTATTATATTTCATGGATTCAAGCTCTTAAAAGCTATGTATACTGGCTACATTTGATGCTTAAAAGTATTAACAAAAATAGTTGTGATTCGAGTGACCATCTATTGTTATTCAGAATCAGAAGAGTTTTTTCTGTTTGTAATTGTATGATGCGGTGGCCTTGATGATGTTGCTTTTACCCATTACAGTTACTATTCTATGTATGGACATGTCGAGAAACTAGCTGAAGAGATAAAGAAGGGAGCTGCATCTGTTGAAGGGGTAGAAGCCCAGCTATGGCAGGTAAAAGCTCTCTTCCCTTATTACCAGCAATTTATGTGTCATATCAGATTTTGAAGCTGAAATTTGACTCATGTCTGCATTTTTAATTTTATTGTTGGACTTTTGTTGACTTTCTCTTTGGCCATATTGGTTCATTATAACTTACTAGTTCTTAAAGGAAACAAAATGGGTATGAACTCTAGTGAATACCAAGGGGTATTTTAACCTTGAATAAAGTGAGTGAATCCAAATTCTGTATAGTCCGAATGGTTTACAAGTCTGGAATTCAATTTAGTAGACTGAAGTTGGGATGACTTGGATATTACAGATTTTTTTCTCTTTTTTGGCTTGAGACATTACAAAATTCGCAGCACATTGCTTGCTTAAAAATGATTTGTAATTGCTACTTATATTGAAAGAATTTAGCATTTTCTTTTAACTGTTCAACAGGTCCCTGAAACACTAAATGATGATGTTCTCACCAAAATGAGTGCGCCTCCCAAGAGTGATGTACCCTTTATCACACCAAATCAACTCTCAGATGCTGATGGCTTCATATTTGGGTTCCCTACAAGGTTTGGCATGATGGCTGCACAATTCAAAGCATTTTTTGATGCTACTGGAGGCCTTTGGAGGACTCAACAACTCGCTGGCAAGCCTGCCGGGATCTTCTACAGCACCGGATCTCAAGGCGGTGGCCAGGAAACTACAGCGTAAGTCCACCCACAGCCACATTTTACCTCAACTTCTATCCTTCTAGAAATGTCAATAGACCGAAAAAAAGAGGTATAAGGTCGATGATCTCTAGACTGAAAAAAAAAAATAGCGTGAATGACAAACTAAATAGCCCGACGACTGATTGGGATGGCTAGAAAGTGTCAGGTTGACTCAAATTGACTGAAAATTCATAGCAAAAAACAAGTTGAGACTGATTTGTGGGAGATTATACCCAGATCCAAACATTGACAAAATTAGAAATATGTTGCTGGATATAGGTCTCGAGATAAGTTATAGTCGCGTATTGCTAGAGACTATTTAGTTTAATTTAATTTGATTGCAGATTGACTGCTATCACCCAGCTCGTTCACCACGGGATGATCTTTGTTCCAATCGGATACACGTTTGGAGCTGGCATGTTTGAAATGGAAAAGGTGAAAGGCGGGAGTCCCTACGGAGCTGGGACCTATGCTGGTGACGGTTCTAGAAACCCAACCGAGCTCGAAATGCAGCAGGCTTTTCACCAAGGGAAATACATTGCCACCATTGCCAAGAAACTCAAGGGTACAGGAGCTGCTGCCTGATTTCTTAACAGAGAGACACACATATACTGTTCCAAACTCCGATTTTTTTTCGTATTTTATCGTATTTACCTCTTTATTCTGTGTCACATTGTTCTGCTCAATACAATATAGCCATCATCCCAGTGTCAAAAGTTTACCTACGTTAAAAACTGAACTTGCATACGGTAATTACTACGCGTTGCAGTTATTGTTATTCGAGTTTATGTTGTTCCGGTTATGTACTACCTCTGTCTCGTTATATTAGTCTCGTTTTATTATTTTATACCTCACATATATTCAAGAAACGTGACTAATATAACGGAAGGAGAGAGTATACGATTGTGGGATGGAATTTCGTAGATTCAGTCAGTCTAAAAACTTTATACATTAAGCTCATTTTAACAACTTGATTCCATATTCAAGAATGGTGGATAATAAGTGTTCTCTGTAATATTTTGAGCTAAACTCGTTATCAAATTTTTCATCTTTTAATGTGCACTATTTTATGTGAATTTTAATTTGGATATGAGTAATATTAACAATGCTTTTTTATTTGCAACTCAACAATATATGTTTGTAATGTCGAATTTGCACATATTCTCTGATGTAACGCTTCCAAACAAAAGTTTATTTGCTTTGTTAGCTGGAGTTTCTCAAACCTACTACTAATAATACCAAAGTATCTGTGATTATTATCGAATTAATTCCCAGCAATCATTGACAAGTTCATGTTTATGTGTACTTACTAAGAAAGAAAGAATTATTATCTTTTCCTTTTGAGTTGTCAGGATATAATGTTGCTTCATATATTATACTAATAATTTTTACTAATTCTTACTTATTGGTGCTAATCAAGCTCTAATTAAACTTTTAATAATCTACAAAGTCTTGTATAATATATATCCCCATTATCATGACATTAAAAAAAACTTGTCTAGTTGAGATATACATTTAGATTGGTAATGGAATATATAGCTATTACATAATAAGTTGTCAATCAACAATAAAATACTATCTCTATCTCATTACATTAGTCACATTTACTTTTTGCACGTATTTTCACCGATTAAGCCCAATTAGTATGTTAGTGAGTGAGCCCAATTAAGTCTTGCCATTAAGATGGCAAGTAGTTGTATGCATAATTAATGTGCTCACGGATGACGTAGCAATGATATACATAAAAAAATTAATTCAAATAAATACCTTAAAAAATAAATTCTTCCAAAAAAACTAAATTGTACTAAAAAGAACTCAACTCTATATGTAAGAGATTATCGACGTTGACATGCCACATCAGTAGGGGCATTTGGTTACACCAACATTAATGTACCCTTCACCCAACAACGTGTCTGTTTGTGTGTGGTCTAAAGAGAGAGAGAAGATATGTACTTACATGAACATGACATAAAGAACAAGAATTTATGCTTATTTAGGATAAACTTTTGAAGAGAATGAAACATGACAAATGAGGCCAGAATCTGCAGCATGAAAACTGGGCATAGCCCTCATTGAAGATTATTGCCAGTTTATAGAACATATCTACCTTAGACCAATTCTTGCAATTATAACACTTAATTCTTTAATTAGATTATGAAAAGAGTATGTACAAGGAGATTATTAGAATTTTATTAGATGAGAAAGAGAATATATGGCGTCAGAAAATGATGTAGTATGAGGGGGTAATCATGATTAATAATAGTATTATTCAATATTGAGAAGATCTGTGGTTTCTTTTTGTGTTGGTTTATGCTTCTAAGCAAAGCTATTATGTTCTATATCTTTAAACAAATGTTATTCCAAGTACTTGATGAGGGCTAGCTATGTGCAGGTATCATTCCATCTACTCCTAGTTTATATTTCTACACTAGCTAATTGATAATATTTTTTTTCTCTGTTAATGAGCAAATAAACTACTATTGCAAGGGAGAATTAATACTATATATTATAGAATAATTAATATTAATTAGTAGTAAAAGTTGATTATCTGACAGTTTAGAAGTTCTTAGAATATAGCTAGTAGCCTAGTACACATATAGCTCAGACACACACACATTATATTTATGAATGTATATGTGAAATGGAAAAAAAAAAATCTGCATTAATTCTTCTGGTTGCAAAAATAGATCAAGTGGTAACATGAATTGTATCACAAGTCAGTGATGATATGATGATGTTGCATTAAATATTAGGTTGTACTAAATATGTTTTACTTGACTTGCACACTAATTTGTCACAATCAAAATGGTGGGAGGTACTATTATAGTACAACTAAAAACTATTATCCCACAATTAATATATTATCACACAATTAATGACATCTTCTCTGGCCTTAATACAGCATAAATTATTAAAATCAGTGTTGTTTATATCATTTAAATCCAAAAATAATTTCATGATTGTATCAGAGATTAATACTCACAAACTATCAACTATCTACTTTCTACATGATTGCTCTCCTACCACTGTCAATGATTGTACTAATTAGAGTTTTTTTTTAGTGAAGTTCAGTTTTTTGTAATATTTATTTTTATAATTAGGTATAATAATAATAATTTTTCTTAAATATACCACTGTTACATCATCTGTGAGCACGTTAAGTATATCAACAGTAGGTAGGGGGGCATTCCTCCAACTTTCTATCATGGTTTTGATGATTTAAGTGGTGGAAATATTTTGGGGATTTAATTAGTGATTAACTCTTCATGAAAATTGACATTCATTTATATATTTGGAATGAGCAAATAATTAAGAATTTACTAATAGGAAAATAAATTAGACTAAAATTTTCCACCTTCCAATAGAAGGAGGTGAAGGTGACCATTGGATGAAAAGCACAAAGGGGTAGTAGCTCTCTTTCTTATTGAAGAAATTGAAGAAAGAATTACAAAAAACATAAAATAAAACCCTAAAAAGGAGGGTGGCCATTGCACATATGGCCCACATCCCCTTCTGACTCCCCACTCACATATTATTCCAAACATATAAACAATTCAAAAGTATGAGATTTCCCAATCAAATCATCTCCCAACTCCCCTCTGGAATTCAATTATTCCCTTTCATTTCTCTTTAGAAATTTATATACTAAAGCTAACACACACACACTCTCTCTCTCTCTCTCCCAATACACCACCAAAAGCTCCTTTACACATTTATCCCTTCCCTTTCTACTCAATTCTTGCTAACAAAAACAAAAATTTGATACTAATCTACTCTTTTAAAATTAAATTAAATTGAGAGACATTATATTATATATCTACTCGTCTCTAACCAATTCCCTTTTAATCATAATCCTTCAATTATTACAGAGCTATAATTAATATATATATTCTGCGTACAATTTGTTCCCTAGCTAGCAAACTATAATCTTTGCCAAAGCTGCATCACTTTGCACCAAGGCATGGCCAAAAAGTACAGTTAAATCCCAACCTTTCTCTCTCTTCATCCACCATTTTTCCTACCTTAATCTTGACCTCCTACTTCGATATTAATGGAGTGTTTGATATAATTAATTAGAGAATTTGATCTCTGCTTAATTATCTGAACGTTCCACCAAATGTAGGAGTCCAAAAATCTACCGCCGTTTCATGCGTCACCGGAAAAGTGCTCGAAACCGGCACTAGGCATAGCCCTCGAGCTCGAAGATCTTGTCGAGAACCGTCCGGATCCTTCGATCTATCGACATTCTATAAAAAAGAAAATTTATCATAATTAATCAATAAATCATATATATATTGGACGATTAATTGTTAAATTGTTTGAAATTTTATGTACCTGCTGATTCTGCATGGGAGCTCCATTTTTCATGTAGGGTGCACTTAAGGCCTGATATTTCATGTATAAGAAAAGATTAATATATTTTGAAAGTGGAGATCGATTAAGTTAATAAATTTGTGACGAGTGATTGATGAATCGAAGAAGACTTACACTGACTTGTTCGTGGAGGAATTTTATGTACTCGATCGCTTCCGAGAGAACGGAAGCTGTATCGGTCTGTAAGAAATGAGAAATGATAATTAAGGGGAAAAAAAAGGGGGAAGAAGAAGAAGAAGAAGAAGATTAGTGGAATCAAGATTAATTAAGGAGAGGAGTTAATTACCTTTCCAAAAGGTGAAACCAATTGTTGAAGTGCCGTTATTCTGTCTCCCATCTTCTCTTTCCTCACCTAATCCAGAAAACAAAGCTTAATCATTGTTTCATTTTAACAAAAGCTCTAACTCAGAGTATCAACTTTTTCAAAAGCTTTCTTTTTTTCTTTTTTTTTTCTTTTTTGTGTGTACCTTAAAAGCTGGCAAAGGCGAAGGCGTTTCGCTCCGCGCCCGTTTATTCGACGTTGTTTCCGAGCTGCTCTTCTTCGCCGGTGCCGTCAAATCCCGGCCTTCTGCCTTGTTCTGATTAACAGAGTTGAAAAAAAATATTTTCATGCGAAAAAAAAAAAAAGGAAAACCCTAAATTAATTACTGAAACCCTAAAAATACCTTTGGTTTAGCGTCGAAGGATGGGGCCGTAGGAATCTGGTTTTGCATCGCCGGAAAGAATCCCGATCGGGAGTCGGCGGCCATGGCGGGTGGCGGCGCCGACGCATTCCAGAAAGGGGTGTTGTTAGTGAAATGCAAGTGGTTGCTGCTTCCCTGCTGCGGCTGCTTCGGCGGAGAAGTTCTCAGGAACGGCGGGTATTTATTCATGGAGTGTATCATCTCGGCGCCGTATCCGCCGCCGCCACCTGCGGCGGCGGCGGAAGGATATGGGAAATTTGTTAGCGGTCGGTTTTGGTAGTTAGTGTGCTGCTGATTTTCCGACAGTAGGAGGCCGTAGGCGGCGGCGGAGTCAACCTGAAAAGCTGTGGTCAAACTCTGCGACGTTATCGTGCTGTCGTTGGAGCTCGCCTGAGAGCTGAACTGCGGCTGGTCTAGCGAAAATCCGCGGTCCGAAGAGGCGCCGGAGAATAGCTTCTGCCGCCACTGCTCTTGGGAGGACGCGGCGGCGCCGCCGGATTCCGGCTGGTAATTGCCGCTGTTATTCGAGGCTAAATCCTCTTGCAGCAACGACCGGAAACTGCCGTCACCTTTTTCATTTCTACTTTTCCAAAATCCAACCGAACAAATTATAAAAATTAATTAAAATCATCCAATTAATGATTTTAATTATTCGTAATAATCGAAAAATAGAAACAAATACTTACAGTAGAGCTTGGTTCCAATCCATGCTCGGCGAGGAAAGCCCTAATCCCATCATTTGCAACTCGCCGCCGCCACCGCCGCCGCCAGCAGATAGTTGGTCATCCTGCAGCACCATGGAGGCGGCGGTGGAAGCGGCGGCGGAATCCATATTAGACCTCGATTTCATGTCCACCATCTCCGTCGACCACCCGAAGCTCGCGATGGCATTCAACGTCGTCGATATCGACGACGACGCCGGCGAAGTCCCGCTCTCGAATCTGTTCCTTGATGACGTGTCCCACCAGCTCCCGCTTCCCACCTGGAATTCGTCGGCCATGGCTGCTGCCGGAATTCTGATCTCTCTTTCCCTATTTTTGTATTAATTTTTTTTTCTCAAGGAGAGAGAGAGAGAAATATGGAGACGCTTATGCTTCAAGACTCTCCTTTTTCTCTCTTCTTTTTTACTACTTTTTGGGGTGATTTTTATTCAAAAACCGAAATGAAAACGGGATGCCTTCACTGCACCATGCTATTTATATTACTATCAAAATCAAGAAAATTGAAATAAATAAGCAGAATTTGTGGTTGACTTTTTATCCCACTGATTTGACAAGGGAATAGATAGGTCATCTTCAAAGCAAATTCCCCTCTCACCCAATCAGATATATATTAATTAATTAATTAAATAGTATTTGTAATTTTATGTACCGTGAGCATTGCTTAATATGACCGATTTCTATTCTGCATCCCAACTTTTTTTTAATTTCACTATTTTAAATTCATCAGTTAATACTCCTCTCATCCTGTTCAGAACGTGAACTTTCTTTTCAGCACAGTTATTATGGAGATTACGTAGAGCGTGCATCTCATTTTTATTTATTTTTTGCATGATAATTGAAGAGATTAAGGTTTACAGTGTGGAAAACTAAGGTCCTTATTTTTTGAAAATTTAATTCTTTTCAATAATAGGAAATCGAACACTTTGAACGGGAGCACTTAAACAATAAAGTGAACGCTTTAAAAGGAACATAGGGAATATTTTTGATAATTAAAATAAAATTATTATGATATAATGAATTTGGATCAATATATCTTCAACTCATCAAAACACAATCTTTAATTCTAATTGTATAAATTTTGGATAGCTAAAAAAATTAGGTGAATTCTAATTGTAAAACAGAGTAATGATATTTGGTGACATAAGATAAGATCAGTCATAATTTTTTTATTAAATAGGAAAAAGGAGAAAGGAGTAAAAAGTCAAAGTTATTAGTGATTTCTAATATTTTTCATGATTAAAATGAAATTATTATGATATAATGAATTTCGATCAATATCTTTAACTCATCAAAACTCAATCTTTAATTCTAATTGTAGGAAGAAAAAAATGGATAGCTAAAAAATTTATGTGAATTCTAATTTTAAACAGAGTAATGATATTGATATTGTGTGCGTGAGTTGTGTTTGCCTGATAAAAAAAACATGAGTTATTGTATTTTTTTTTATTAAATAGGAAAAGGGAGAAAAGAGTACAAAGTCAAAGTTATTAAACCGACTAGTAATTTCTACTAATTATATATATAAACTGTGGAGTCAACGTGGCATTGACGTTATAGGACAAAAAATAACACGTCACTACCACGGTAAAGAATAATATCCTAACTAAACTGACTAACATCAGTGTTTTTAACCCAACCCGGACCGGCCGGTTCGACCGGTTTAACCGCGAACCGGTCGACTATCTGATCCGGTTCAATAGTAGGCGGATTATTATTGTGACCTGGAGTGACCCGGTCGGAACCGGTCAAACCCGGTTAGAACCGATGACCCGGTTCAATTAAAAAAAAAACTCATGTATCTTTTGAGATTTGAACTTGTAACCTCTTATTTAAAGGCTAATGTGATAACCAACTGAACTACCTACCAACATGTGATGAGAAACAATTATAAATATATTTAACCATATATTACTACTGAAATCAATATTAAAATAAATTTTATCATGTTATTAACAATCAATGTTTTTTTAATTATAATTTGAGTTTAGTTGGTATTTCTTATATAAAATTGACATACATAAAAAGATGATTATGATAATAAAAGAACATATAAAAAATAATTAGTTGGAATTTTGTAAATGTAGTATTAATTTAAAACTGATCTTAGTATATATTTTGATGTGAAAATATTTCATTTTATTCATGTATAGTCGAACCAATACTATTAATTTATATATTGTTTTTCATTTGATACAAGTATAAAATTTAAAACATGTTGATAATTCAAATTTTTTAAATTGAATACTACTCCTATAATATAATAATATATTTACAAGTTACCCTGGTTTTTTAAGAACGGGTCAACCAGTCGGACCGGTGACCCGGTAACCCAATTGAACGATCGGTTCAATGTCCGGTCTGGTTTTCAAAACATTGACTAACATCACAGTTTTCTTTTTAAAAGTTTTTTCAGCCACTGTAGAAATAAATCGCTTTTAATAGTTGTAAAGTATTTTTATTCACTTTACTCTATTTCGACTATCAGATTTAAATAAAAGAAAATACTCGAAATGTTCATACAAAGTTAGTTGGATACGAAAATATTGATTTTCTGTTTTTCTTTATTTTTCTTCTCTTTATATTGTTAGCTTACTTATTTCTTTATCCATTATTTTTTGTGCTTCGTGCTGAAGGATTAAGAAAATAATTTCTTTGCATAATTATTATTACTTTCAATGGCCCTCGTATTAACATGCATAATTTGAATTAAGCTTATGCATGGATCATTTTAATTAGGGTAAATTTTATTGTATTTTCTGACTTTTCAAAAACAAAAACTCTTTACTAATTTGATTGATTTAGAGCCGTCCAATTCTGAAGATATTTTTATTTTTATTTTTATTTTATCGGGAAAAATAGATATTATTAAAGAGAAGACCAACGAGGTACCAGAGGTACCGACTCATTACAAGAACCGACTAACACTCCACGATTCAATCAGTTTTTTTGTTGTCCAGTCCACGAACCGTGTATTTAGTTCGACAACTCCTTTTTGCCACTCACCAACACCATAGTCGACAAAATACTTGACAATCAGTTCCACTCCCTCAGTTTCATTTCATTTGGCATATTTCATTATTTATGTCTTATAAATATTCAATAAAATGGGACGGAGATAGTAATTAATACATACGCATCAAATTTACTTGAATTATCATCTCCTATACATACAATATATGTAGGCACAAAAGTATAAAAATGTGATTGTTTGGAGAAAAAGTAAATAGAAGTATGTGTGTATATAAACAAACAATTCTTGTCATTTAGTAATCCTTAGTATTGAGGAAGAAAGGGAATTTCCACTTTATCATGTTTCAAAGTGGTGGAGTCAATATCAGTGACTAATACCACCAGATTCAATTTCACAAAAGCCATCATATTCATCATCATCATCATCTCTCTCTCTCTCTCTCTCTCTCTCTCTAAAACAGAGTATGTAGATAGCTAGGTAGTGAGGAGGAGGCCCCTGATGAAGAATGAATTGAATTGAACAAGTGTGTGTGGAGACATGGCAGAAAAGTGATATTGAGATGAAGAAGAGAGTTTCAATTTTGCATTAATGATGAATCATATATTATACAACTTGTGTGCCCCAATTGCTACACTTTATACACGAGAGAGAGAGAGAGAGAGAGAGAGGACCACGCTTCCATTATCATATAATTCATACGTATATTGATGCTCTGGTTAGGTGAATAATGAATATACTTACCTTACCCCCTTAGCTTCTAATTATTGCATAATTAATTATCTAACCTAATTTTCTTTCCTTTCCTTTCCTTTCTTTTTTTTTTTTTTTTTTTATATCGGAAATCATTGTTAATCGCTAATGCTAAAAATAATTACAGCTTTTGAGGGTCAATAATTTGAAAAAATAATTATGTATTCTCATTTCTAGTCTTTAATCCCCAAATTATTAGTAGTTGTTTCTATTTTAGTTTTAGATAGTTAGCTCATCTTTTTTTTTTCCTTTTCTTTTTTTTTGTAATTGAGGTGACGGTGTATCCATTTTCTGCAAAAACTAATTAAATGAAAATAATAGAAGTTTCTTTTTTGAGTGTAGGCAATAAAATAGAACACGTGAGAATATGATCTGCACATTATTAATTGTTTCATCTCGTATTTCATTTACATAATTATACAATCATACCCACATTATGTAACGCGATAAGGCATGAAATAAATGTAAAAGTATGTTTGGTTGTTGAATGCTTACTGTATAATCTCATTAGATATGTATAATAAATTTATAAAGTTGTGGTTTATATATAATTCAGTTATACATTTTACTTTATTTCCATCGGAAATAGCATATTTATGGTTATATATCATCATATATAAAGATCTAATTATGTACAAATATGATCTCCGAAATCATGCATACATTACAAAGAATCTATAATGAGGTCGGTATAGTGAACCCAACTTATAGATTTGATCATCCCCTATCATTGGAATTCTCATAATAATTACCAATCATCTAACGTATAATTTATGAAGACGCATCCTCCTTTTCTTCATAATGCATAATAATAACAATAACTTATGACGATGGGACGCTACATCTCCGACTAATAAGATGGACGTTCAAGTCGTATCGAATGTTTATATAGAAATTGCAACTAGTCTCCGAACTGGCAACGAATTTCATCACCGTTCTACTTCCATCACCATTTTTAGCTACGGACCGAAGATCTATCGCTAATTTCAGCTACGGAAGTGTTGTCCGTAACCATTCTTTTATGGGGTAGTTTTCCGCAGCTGATCTGCTTCGAAAAAAACTAATTGTCGCCGTTCTCCGATTTTCTTACAATGAGATAAGTATATATGACACGGGTTCCACATCAAAACATGTTCAGTAATTACTATTCTATCTCATTTATAGTGACACAATTAACAGCCTTTTTTATCTCATAAAAAGACAGTCAGTCGTGCTAATTAAAGGGAATTGACATAAACAGATGCATACATATACACTTAATTTGTGATTTAAATAAAGACAAGAGTGATGGCGTATGAAATATTAGGTTTTTGAGGTAAAAGATAAAGGTAAAACTGAAAAATGCACCCATAATAATAAACAATATAATAATCTGAATTTAAGAAATTTATTGGAAAAAAATGCGACGGTTGCCGTCATTCCTATTTTGACCTCCGCCTTCTTATGTTTTTCAACAGAGAGGAAACAAGTCAACGAGTGGGCCCCGCGGCTGCTACTGCGCGTGCGGGTCGAGTGCGCACTACCATGACCTGAGAGTCAGAGCTCGAAAGCGACGTCGTCGTGGCCTGTTTACTTACTAAGATATTTCTCTCTCCACTTATAATTATTTTATTTTTCTTTCAATCGCCTATGTTCACACCTCCCCACCTTAATTATCTTCTTTCTCTAATTATTTTGAGTGATTAAACATTACTAATTGTGAACTAAATTAGCTGCAAATTTTCTTTTTTTGGCCTTAGCCGAACATGATCTGCCTCCTCCACTTCTCTCTCACGTTGTGTGTTTAATGTGTGACGTAAGAGATTTCTTCCTTTTTTTTCATTAAATAAGAAAGATTATTCTTCTCACTTTATGGTTTTAATTAGTATAAGGGTACTATTGGTACGTGGGTTTATCTTGTGGGTTTATTAGAAATGGAGAAATAATGTGTTATTTGAAGGCAAAATACATAAATTTAGTTTGATAGATTTATCTTGTGACGGATTTAGTCCAAACTTCAAATGTGTAACAATTTTAGCCTTGTAAATCTAATGTGTGACAATTTTAGCCATTTAATGGATTTGAAATGGCGGAACAAAAAAAAAATCGAAGGCTTGGAGTGGGATTTCAGGCGGATGGAGAATGAAATTAAATGCCGGTTTTGGAGTTGGTGTGTAGTTAAAAGCGAAGTCAATCCTTGTACTAGATTCACTGACTGGGCTACGGTTAAATTGTATGTCACTTGGGATGTAACTTAATTGTACGGGTTGGTACCCTTGTACCGATACGTTTTTGTTATAAAATTTTCTTTTCTGATTAAAAAAAAAAGGATTTGAAATGTAAAATTCAATCGGCAATGAAGGCCCTCAAAAAAAAAATCTTAGAAGCTTTATATTTCTTCAAAAGTATAAAAAAATAATAATTATTGAGAACGACAATTGGTGCCAACTAGATTTTTCAGTGTCTAAATTTATAAGGCTAAAATTATCACATACTCTAAATTCGGGCTAAAACTGTCATTAGATACACTTATAGAGCTAAATTTGTAAATTTTACCTTACTTGAACAAGAAAGTTGGAACATGAAAAAGATTATCAAAGAGATTAAAGACTCCGGAGCTGATATATATCGTTTAATGGCTCTCTTATCAATAAACCTTTTAAAAGAGTGGATTTTAAATCTCTAGGTAATGGCATTTAATTTCTCCCCCTAATTTTACTCCTAACATATTCATTTTCTCTTGGCTTATTAAAAAAATAAAAAATAATGGAAATTAGAAAGAAAAAAATAATAATAAAATAGGGGTATTGACCTTGTTGATTAAAAAGGACACGTGGTAGCCCGATGGTCAAATTATTTTTTTAATAGTAACCCTCCAAAGTGGACGACATTCAATTTCAACCCCTTAAATATGTCAAACACTAATTAATAATATGTCAATTTGAACATGGGTGCCTAATAATTACTACTACTAGTTAACAAGAATACATAGGACAAATAAATTAAATAAATAATGCGAGTACAATCATATTAGAAACGGAATTAGATTGTTATCATCATCAAAAGCAAATTATACCAAATTTGTGATAATAAAATCAATATATAGCATCAACTAGCTACCTTGGAATCACAACTTTCAGAAACAAAATACTCCAAGGTAGCTATATTTTAGAGAGGTTAATAAAAAAATAAAAATCGAAGTTTATCCAATACAATGACGTTTCAACTCCATTTTTGTCATATAGTAGTACATTATAATATAACAAAATATGGATTATCTTTTAGGATCAAATAAAATATAAAAATATCGGTACAAAAAATATCATATTCCACAACTTCCTCGAAAGAGAAAATGACAATGTAGGAAAAATGAAAAAAGAAGTTGACCTTTTCCCAAAGTCAAGATTGAAAATCATGAGAGATAAAAATACTTGTGTTATGTGGTTGAAATTAATAAATATTGATCAATGACTCAACGATGTGACACATTTATTCTAATCTCTAGATCATGTCTAGTTTCTTACTTGTAGGAAATTAATTTCATTCAAGATTGACCGTAAATATTACTCTTCCGTCCCACTTATCGTGATATATTTGACTGATCTCGGTTAAGTATATCAAGATGACATAGGAAGCATATAATAACTCTATGTTCATTTGAAATTATAACCCTTAGTCTTAAGTGGATATGAATAATTATTCTCTTCACTTACGCTCATAGTTCAAGTGTGTTAGAAGAAACTGAATGCATATTCATGAACAATTACAGAGAAGAAAGAGACGATAAAAGGAGATCTGCATTGATTGAATACAAACTGGATATTTTATCTAGTCCTAGCTTGACCACGTGCTCATCACATGTGAACTAATGACAACTCATCCACGGTTAATTAACTAACTACAACTGAAGAACAATAACAATAATATATATACTTCTCACTCAAATAAAGTGTTAAATTATGAAGCGCAATTTATTTAATCAATCAATTTATTTAATCAAATTTGTGAAGAACTATTTAAGAAACTATTTGAATGCTGCAATAGTGTCCCTACCCCCATGTTGTAATTTAATAGTAAAAAACAAAAAAGGATTTCTTGACATAATTTCCATTGAAAGAGATAGAAAATATTAGTACAAAGGGATCATCACTTGTAAGAAGATTTTTGTATACCTGCTGTCTGCTTTTGTCCCCTTCTACACCTCTACCTTATGTCATGCTCACGTCATCGTTTGGTTTTCTTTTAGTTTTTGTTTTATGTATTTAACATTTTGCCCCCTCATATAGTGAATATTTACACTCTGCTCCCAAGAGTTCGAAAAATAATTTTATTAGAGAGTAATTATAATGTCATATTTGAAATATACTATAAAAGTAATGATTTTATTTTTATTTTATGAATAATTATCTCTTTGTCCACAACCATTATTGATGATCACTACTACTACAATTCAGTCTAATACTATATTGACAAAAACTTGTATCAGCCGGAAGCACCGCGCGGCCGGGCCCAAAGTGTCAATCTTTATACAGAAAAGTGTCAATCTATATGAATAAAAGTGTCAATCTTTAACATAATTATTTTACAAATAAAATAACAATTTTTAAAAGTATCAATCTTTATATAGAAAAGTGACAATCTATATGAATAAAAGTGCTATTGTTTTAGCCCGGCCGCACGGTGCCTCCGACTGACCCAAGTGTGTCCCTACTATATTTTATTTTATTTTTGCTAAAAAACTTTATGAATAAGTATGTAGATGTGATCGAAATCATTTGATCTTTTTTCATAATTTTGGAAATAATGATAAAGTAATTAATACATTCCCACCGAACTTGACATTTTGGGGAATGATGCTAATAATGTTATGCTCTTCATTTAGTGGATTTGTATAATAAAGAAAAGAAAAACAACAATAATAATTAAGCTCGATCAGATTTATTCATATTTTTCATATCATAAGTTATCATCTCGATTCGCATCCAAGCAAGCAATCAGCATCAAGATCTAAAGTGTTTAAGAGAATCATTAGGCAAAAAAACCTAGTACACCATCAATTCAGCTACATTTTTTTTTAAACCATGATGATTTCCTAATTAGTGACATCAATATCTAACTCTGTTTTTTTTTTCTTTTCAATTAATTATTATTCGTTAAATATCAAGCATGCGCATAAATATTGATTGAAGTTTCAAGATTTCCTTTTCCAACTACCAAATGCAATGCATTTTATTTTATTTCATTTTATTTGAGCAGTATATATATTTATTTCCCTAACTAAAGCAAAACCCAAGTAACACAGTTTTATGCAAGTGCGTATCGGTTTCTTTTTTCTTTTTTCTCTTTTTTTTTTGCAAGAGCTTAGGCAGTTGGAGTTCTATCGAATTATTCGGGAATGTACTAGAAACTTCTTAATCATCATATCTCTTCACATTAATATATATTTCATGCTTTCCACATTGGAGTACCACTAGTACTATATAGTATATACATATCTATATAAATGGTAGTCTTTTATATGTAGAACGGTACATAATTCTTTAAAATAATCACGAGCAATTGACATGCACATATGTAATTAAGGAGAGTATATAAGATTTGAGCCGTAATAAGTTTGAAAAGGAATGTAATATAATCCATTTTTGTTACAGTATTCAAATATATAAACACATTGGCTTGTTAATGATCAAATATCAATTGTAGTATATATTTGGACTATTTGTAAAAGAAAATGTGTGTCTAACAGAACATATTATGTTGCATATTTATTTCATGACATACGAATATGTATCAAGTTTTATATACTTGCAACATAACTTAAGTTTTTTTTTTTTTTTAATATAAAAAAATGAGAAGAAAAAACTTCCATCATTTTCACTTATTTAGTATGGTGGATAATTTTCATCTGGCAAGAGGAAAATTATTTTCCAAATCATGATAATATTTTCCAATCGACTTGGAATTATAATATTTATCACTCTTTTTCATCTTAAAAAACAAAAGATAAAATAAGGACCACATTGTAACATAAAATATTTCATTTTTTTTTAATCTTTTCATTTCCTCAATTTGATTTTGTAGACGTTCAATGGAATCTAGCTTGCAATAATGAATAATGTCAGTTTTTTTTCCCCCCCTATTCATTATGAGCTGAAAAAGTAAAATTCTAATTTCATACACTTTACGGGCAGATTAATTATTTTCAACATTGTTTTATGAGAAAATTTTGGACTCGACTCGAACCAAATTGTTTAATTTTTTTCTCTAGTAACACATGCAGTTTCTTGGTTTAGACATTTGAGTACTATCTCAACTATATAAGCAAACCAAGAAACTTGCAATTAAAAAAACATATACAAATATACAAATCTAAATTCAAGAAGCCTCCTACAAGGACATGTT
This sequence comes from Mentha longifolia, assembly GCA_001642375.2. Lineage (NCBI taxonomy): Eukaryota > Viridiplantae > Streptophyta > Magnoliopsida > Lamiales > Lamiaceae > Mentha > Mentha longifolia. The sequence continues at coordinate 41,279,031 of CM038113.1, read as the reverse complement.
TCCATACACAACCCCACTGAAAATGTATTCAAATTTTAGTGCATTATTTCAAGGTTTAAGACTGCTCGAAGCATGACGTCATTATTGAATCACCAACACATTTTTTTTTCAGAAAATAGTAAATATAAAATGGATGAGAGAGACTTGAAGAGAACAGACAAAGAGTTGGAAGTCTGAACAGTTCCTTTTTAAAGTGGATTTAGAAAAAGACTGTAGACAAAAAGTAGTTGGGTGGGCCCAATGGGCCTACATATATATCCATCTTTCTGCGCTCTCATCATTGTTACTATTTTATTTCAATATTCACTTCACAGCTACCTTTTATTTATGGGCCCTTTCAGAATTGGGCCGGCGCTAAAACATTATAAAAAAATATTGACTTAATATGACACTATATATTTCTTGGTTCTTTATTTTCAAATGAAATATTCTTCAAGTGATAAAAAACAAAAATTACTCAAACTATAAATTTGACAACGAAACATAGTTCAGTTGGTAAGACGCCTCCTATTCAACCGAAAGGCCGGGGCTTAAATCATTTCGAAGAGGAATAAGGAACCATTATTGATCCTACTTTCTAAAAAAAAGAAAAGGAAAAAAAAAATCACAATTATTGTGAAACATACAAAATAATATTTTTTTAGCAGATAGCAAAGCTGCATGCATTGGTTAATTTTTAATGTACATTTTATTTTATATGATTTTTTATTTTTAAACATTTAAATATACATTTTCTTATGCTTAGAAGATGTAATGCGTAATTTGTTAATTGGATATCAGTAGGCTTCTTGAAAAGGAAGGTCCGCCCAGCTTAAACTCAATATGGGCCGGAAAATTTGGCCCATTATGAGAAAATGGGTTCTTTACCCTTACGCTGATGACCCGACCCGCTACAGCTCAGCCCATCCTCTCTAATGCGAAGTCAAGTATCGAGCTTTAGTTACTTGCTTCTATTAAATACTCCATTCATCCACAAAATGTATGTCTAAATTTTTTTTTTGGAACGTCAACCATATATGTGTTATCCAAAAAATAAGAAAGTTTTTTCCTTGTCTTTTTTATTAAAAACTCATTCTTTACTAAAGTAAGTCCCACTAATTACTCCACCACTCCAGTCTGAAGTGAGACTCTTACTCCACTACCAATTACTTTACTCTATTTTATTCCAATATCAATTATTTTACCAGAATTTTCTTAAGCTCCGTATCATGTGAAATTATATCACATTTCATGGACGGAGGGAAGTATATGAAATTGCATTACATATTTTCATTCAATTACAGAAGTAATAACTCAAATTAATTAGGAGGAAAAAAAATTAAATTCCTAAAACTATCGAGTCTACTGCTCTCGATTTTTGTTCAGGAGCTCGAGCTCGAACTCGACTAATTTTGTCTCGATTCATACATATTTATATTACACGAGGTCGAAAAAATCACGAGCTAGCTTGTATAAGGCGGTTAAGACCAATGCAGCTCATGATTCACAAGCCTAGCCCATAAGGCCGGCGTGGAAGGAGTTCAATGTGGATGCAACACATGAATATTTTGCACTTATGTATGTAAATACCAAGAGTAATTTATCATATAACGCAAGAGTAATTTATCATATAACGTAATGGAGAATGTTTAATAGGAGCATAAATCGATCGAAATAATATAAATTAAGGAAAGGGCATGATGATATTGGGCCTATAGTACATCTGTGGTTTAAAGAAATGGGCCTATTCATTGAATTGAATTTTTTTTATTTGAATGACTGTGATTGAAGAAAAAGAAAAGGCTGCAGTATTAATACTTTTAAAGGCTGTATTATTATTATTATTATTATTATTATTAGGCAAACACAACAAACTCACACACACCCGGGGTGACTCGAACCCCCGACCTCTTGAATCGGAGGGGAAACGTCTTACCAATTGAGCTGTGCTTCGTTGTCTTAAAGGCTGTATTATTACTGTTTAAAAAAAAATCTATAAATAGTTTCCAAAAAAAAATCTATAAATATATGTCAATCCAATAACATTTATCTTGGCTGAGCATATTTGGGCACGTTTTGGCAATGTTGAACAATTGAATTGAATTACTATCAATTTCGGCGTGACGGAGGGAGTATATGTTTATTTATGTTGTATATTGAATTTCTATCAATTTCTTAGATTTTAGTTGTCTTTTGTATTGTACGTACGATTTTCTATAAATAAAAAAATATTTTTATTTTTATTTGCTATTTTTATTTTTACGTTAGTTGAAAATAATTATCAAATTAATTTATATTAAGTTCAAAATAATATATGAGAGTTTTAGATAAAATTTGAATGAATATCAAATGAGTTGGAAGTTACGGGACAAAAAGTGTTGTCAGCAAAACTTGAGTTTGAAAGTTATTATTGGGTTCGAAAAAAAAATGACCAGATTTTAATATACGACTGGAGATGTTCTCATTCAATATTTTCTATGCTAGTTCTACTATCAATAAATATTCAAGACTTAGGCTCCATTTCTTTTAACGTAAAAGGACGTAAAAGAAGGTATAAAAGAGAATAAAAGTTTATATTTATCAATTTATAATTTGTTTACTTTGAGGTATAATGTAAATCTCCACCTCCCACCTCACCAACTACAGCCAGGGGCGGACGTACGTGGGGGCGAGCCTTGGCTGAAGCCTCCACGTTCGTTGTATTAATCTCTACATTTTAAACTTTTAGTGTATATTTCGTCAAAATTTTATGTTCATATTATACCAATTTTTTTATAATATAGATTAGCCTTCAATTAATCATGTATCCACCATTACTATAAGAGCAATAAATAAAAGCAACATGCAAGCAACAAACTATTGAGAAACAAACAAATAAAGTCTGGAACATTGCCCAATTTTCCAATATTGATACATGCATGGAGAAGTTGGGAGAATATGTTGCCCAATATTTTCTACTTTTACTCTGCAAAAGATTGAAACCACACAAGGTGTTGTGCCTTTAGTTACAATTACGCCTTCAAGCATGGGCTTTGAATTCACTTGCAACATGTGACGATAATTCAAATTGATACGAGAGTAACTTTGTGAGACCAAGCATGGCCGTCCACTCTCCCACCACCACCCTCACCCCTTGTCCTCCCTAGCACCACTGAGAACGCAACGTTCTGCGTTCTCATTGCGTTTTTCGGTGGTGCCAGGGAGGACTATGGTGGCGATCAGTTGCATGAGGTTGGGGGTGGGAGGGTGGATGGCCAATTGGCCATGACTATCACGTTTTTTTAAGAAAAGAAATTAATTCTGTAATAGCCGTAAAATCCGTATTGGAAAATATTTATTATTCGAATGAGGAATTAAAAGTTTTTGAGTATTGAGATCGATTCCGGACGAAATGAGCTTATGAATATTTTTTTAATCTGTTGGACACTTCTTCAAATGAATCTCAAGAATTTTGAGAATGAAGGAATTATTGCACAAGACAAGACCATACCCGGAATGATTTTCGGAGAATGTTATTCCTGTAAATATTTTACTGAAATAAGATAAGATAGTTTTTACCTAGTCTAAACTAGATACTAATTTGATTAGTATATATATATATATATATATATATAATATTATTCATAATTCTAGAGATTAGAATTACCCACCCCAGCCTTACACTCTACCCACCAATTTAGTAAATGGAGAGTAACACTTTAGCCATCCACTCATCCTATCATCATGTTCATTTCCTCCATGATCGACACCCATTTTTCTCTCTAAAACTCCATTGAAGCTCCAAGCTTCAAGCTCCATCTTTCCTTCATCAATCACCTATAAACCTTGAATTTCTTCATCAAATCAACCAAGGAACAAAGCTATGGTGATGGGTTCTTGATCAAAGAAAGGGAAGTAGTTCAAGCAAGAGTCGATATTTTTTGGGAAAGATTCAAGCTTCGATTCTTTCATTTCCAATCGGTACAATATCTTCGTCTTAACATATCTAGCACAAATATGAGTTTAGATTTTGAGTTTAAACCTCTAAAAATGATGAATCAATTTCGTTCACACCATAGTCAACTCTATGGATGCTCTTGAAATTGTTGATTTCTTGTTCTATACTTCAAAAGAAAGCCATCCATGTTTTATTTGATGAACTTTGATGTGAATATTGTCAAAACCCCCCGACTCTACAGTCACGTATGTGTGTTTTGGATGAGTGTTCATCACGTTTCCTTGCTCAAATGATGGTTTAAGATGAGCTAGAGCCGAACCCGTAAGTATTTTTTTCACGAAATTGAATGAAGCATTTTATCGAACAATTGGTGTGCGTGTTCTGTTCAGCTTTGTTCAGCGATTTCGAACCCTTTTCCCGACCTTATCTCTTTTCAAGTCCTAAATGAAAGTTGTAGCTCATGTTCCCAGCTGTTTTTAGCTAAAATTTCACCTTGATCCGAGCTCGTGTGTGGTCGCAATCATATTTTGAAGCCAATATACCCAATCTGTACAATTTCCAGATTTTAGCCGCTGACTTCTAAGCTTGATATCTCCGAAAAGGTTGATCTTATGAGCCTGATTCTTTTTCCATGAGAAAATAGGCTGTCTCAGGTTTCTATACATAGGTCACACGCCCAAATCCATGATCATATGAGCCCGTAGTGACCTTTCAAAGTTTATATGTCACTCTGCCGAAACTGAAATACCCCAACTCCCATGTCATTTTTAAACCTCTATATGAGGCGTTTTCGTTGCTTTTCTGAGTGTAACCGTGAGACATGAAATTATTCTACACACTCTGAATTACAGTTTGATAACTTGAACAGTCTCTCATTATAAGTATTGAATGACCTATGGCCTTTCAAAGTCAGTACTGTAAACCTGTCCTGTTTCTGTTTTCAGAACTCATGACCTTGTTTGATGAATGTCCATATCCCAGCTCGTGTAAGATTGATTCATGGATTCTAATATACTCATTTCCCGAATCAGGAATTGATTGTATTAGAAAGATTAGCTTCCTGTGTTTCCATTCATGTGTCATGTGCCTTCATTGATAATCAAATACTCAAGTTATAGCCAAACCATTCAAGTGTGGCAAATCTGCCAAGCCTTGTATCAAATGTTCAACTCCTATCCATCTTTGAATCTTGAATATTCTTTGTCTAGCTTTAACCACTGACTCTTCAAGTTCATTGAGGACCTTCATTAATCCTTATTTCACTCTCACAGGTTCTTAGCCAATGAGATTAAGTAACTAAGTATGAGATAAGATGGGATAATGTTAAGTATATAAGAGATTAAGTTACTAAGGAAGATAGAGTATAAGTATATGCTTACTTATAAACTAGTATTAACCTATTATGCTTGTAAATAGGTTAATAGCTGTGGAGGTAAGGAGATAAGAGGATCCGAAGTTGACCGATTGCTTGCTTGATTGCTACCTTACGGTGGGCTTTACTTCCAAACATATTTTGAGTTATGTTATGCTCTAATATTTACAAAATGAAAACTGTTTATCCATAAAATGTTCTTGTGTGCTCTACACGTTTAATGCTCTGAAGTTAATCGATCGAGGTTCTTAGTTTAGTCTCAAACACTAACTTTGAACTGTGTATACACCCTGATAGTATTGCGATTGGTTGATCTCTCTCGTGTACTATCGATGAATGGGACACTCTGGGTTTCGACCCGAAGTCCAAAATGAATGATGAATGGGACACTCTGGGTTTCAACCCGAAGTCCAAAATGAATGTTAATGGACCCGACGGTGGCTAGAGGTCCGGGGTCACAGTAAGAGTAATTGTAGAGTGTGACAAATGCGCGCAAAGGAAAATGATGATGTTTTGACATACTTGGATGTATTTCTTTTACAAAACCTTCCAGGTTATGTCTTATGATAATGGATAAACTGTATTTTGTTTTTGATAAACTGTATATCAAATGTCAAGCCCACTGAGTACATTAGTACTTAGCCCAAATATTTTCCAAATGTTTTTAGGTTAAGCGGACAGTGCTGACAGGGCAGAGCTGAGGCGAGGGTTCTCCTTTTGTTAATACGCTTCTGCTAGTTGTTCATCTTTTGTATTCAACTCTCGACTTTGTTCCTTGAAGTTGTTATGTCTTTTGATAAGAGCTTAGACTCTTTAACTTCTTTTATGTATTGAGTCTATCCTTTATCTATGGTTGAGCCATTTGAACTTAAACGATCTTTATGCTATGAATGACGTATCTCTTTATTATCTCTTGTCATTTTCGATTTTAGGTTCCTTCCTTTTATAAGGGAAATGTTGTCAAATTCTTTAGGCACATTATCTAGTTTATTTATATAAGATAAGCTTCCCCCTTTCTTCCCTGCCTCTTTCTTCCAACTTCAGTCGCGTCCTGATTCACGATTTCTTCCTCCTTCGAGAATTGGGGTGTGACAAATTCGATTGTGTTTGTCTTTGTGTTATTTATCTAATTAATTTAATTTTACGTATTTGATTTAAATCAACAAGAATCTAACAATCTATAATATGTTTAAATCATATTATTTAAGATACAATTTAATTAATTGTTCAATATACTAATGTGGTATGGATGAGAGTGGCAGCGGAGGACGAACATTTCCTAACTACTGAAAAAAATAATTAAAATGTATGAGACATTTAGATTTAACTTTTTGATACTTTTTGAAAATTTAGTATTGAAATTTATTTTAGTACATATTTCATATTTTTAGCTTTGCATTTTATTCACAAAATATTATTTTAATTCATAGAAATCATATGATATTTTTTTCGTGTGACTATATCTCAAGAGTCGTTTTGGCTAGATTTCAAGGGATACCCAATAAAAGTGGTTGAGAAATTTATGGGAAGAGCTTGTTGAAGTCTTATATATGGACCGGGCTACATGTGATGTACGTCAACTACTTTCAATAGATGTAGTACATATATCCATATTAAGTGTAGCATATTTTCTACCATCAATAACTGAACAATAAATGTAGCACATATATCCATATTAAGCGTAGCATATATTTCTACCCTACTTTATTATGCCACCTTTTCAATAGATGCAGCACATCATCACAAACTTGTATGCTTTCACAACAACTTCCTCTCATTCTGCTTATAAAATGGCCTGCTCTCTTCTACTCTTTCATCTTCCCTTCTCCTCTCTAACTCCTTCATCTTTCATCTTCTATAGGATATCTATAGATATTCACGCTCTGCATTCTGTTTCCGTTGTGCATAATCCAAAAAATCCACCCGCCATTATATCAAGCAGCTAGTCCGAGTGTTGACGCTGCAATAGCCAACAAACCACTCTGAACTCGTTGGCTATTGCAAAGTCGACATTCAACTCGTTGCTTGATATGATGGCGGTGGAATTTATGGACTAGTGCGAGTCACAACAGAAAGCCGGGCATAAATACCATAGGTATCTTATATGTAAAATGCAGAGCGTAAAAACTCTCATGAGCACCGATCCTTAGCTTGAATTGTCAAAACTTTTCCTCTTAAAGATCAATGTGTTAATGCATTTTGTATCCACTTATGAAGTCTGTTGTTTATGAAAAATCCATATATGGAGTTTCTCCTCACAGCCGCCGCACTCCTTCTCTCAGCCATTGTTGGAGCCGCCAACAATAGCTCCGGGCCTCCGGCTTATAAGCCATTGTTGTTTAGGGATTATAATATAAATAAATATATCTTACATCTCTCTACAAGTTCGAGCTTTTATATACTATGGAATTCTATCATTGTTGCCCCGATTTCTCTCTCGAGTCTAGTCTTGTGTTTGTGTTATTTATCTAATTTTCCGATTGCTTTCCACCCTGCACGTTCGTTGCCAGGAGTTAGGTCAAATGGCTTAGTGAGGATGAATTTAATTTTCTCATTTTGCTTTCTCCATATTTATAACTTAGTTATGAAAATATTGGTAGTTTGGACATGTAATTGTTATTTCGTAAATTACCCAATAAAGCATACGGTTTCTACAATGCATTAGTCAAATCACACAAATTATCTTTTTTAGCAGCTACATGCATTAGTTGTTTTTAAATTTCCATATATTCTTCTTGTATTTGGATAAAATGGTAATTTGTTGAAAATATATAGGCTTCTTTTATAGACAGACAAGTCCGCCCATTTAAGCCGCAGCTAGTGGGCCGGCCCATTAGTAAAAATGGGTTTTTTTTTACCCGGCCCGCATATGTTTGCCCTCCTCTCTAGGGTGAATGAAGTCACCCTAACTATCCCACTTCAATAACAATGGAGTATATATTATGCCAACTTTACCTCAACCTCGAATACTTGCTTCTACTAAATTTATAAATTGCATTAATTACATATTTTCATTTGATTAAAAAATAAATCAAAGGATAAAAATGGAATGTGGATATGTCATATGTAGCACTATATATACTTATTCGAGTTGAGCCTTGTTCGAGCTCGGGTTCAACTAATTTCGTCTCGATTTTATACATATTTTTATCTGTCGAGATCGAATAATTCTCGAGCTAGCTTGTATAAGGCGGTTAAGACCCATGGACCACATGATGCACAAGACTAGCCCATAAAGGCTGGCGCAGAAGGACTTCATTGTGGGAAACAACACGAGAATATTTTGTATCAAAGAGTAAATTATCATATAAACTATAAAGTAATGGAGAAATATTTAATAGGAGAATAAATTGATCGAAATAAAATAAGGAGAGGGAGTGATGATATTGGCCTATAGTACAGCTGTGGTGTTTGAAGAAATGGACGAGGCCCACATCACCCTTTTATAGTTGTTTAATCATGAGAAAAAGTGGGCAAAAAAAAAATAAATTAATTAACTAGTGAACTCAAAGCTTTCGAAATTTATGAAATAATGTCTACATTCTTCTAATCTCATGGCATTGGCAGCTGATATTTGGATAAATCGAAAGGTTTTTTTTTTTGTTTTTTTTGGCATGGAGTTGAAATTCATCCACCTCATTTCCACCATACTTTATCATTTAATTTACTTTTATATTTGCAATATCCAAAAAATAAAAACAAAACAAAAGAAACACTAGCATTCATCTTTTTCTGGATCAACATTACACATACTATGCTTCTTCTTCCACATGCTACTAGGAATCAATCATTGTTTTTCATTTACTTAATACACGAGGAATGCTCTTCTACACATTGTGGGCATACAGTTGATATGCTGATGATATATGAGAAAAATCATAATTAATACAATATATTTTATAAAACTAAATCTTAGAAAGAAAAAAAAACTAAACGCTAAATGAAAAAATTATTGACATGACACTGACACATAAGCCGTGGGCAAGAGGAGCATCTTGATACAACACTACTATAAAAGAAGATTTTTAAGAAATTAGACATATAAATTAATACTACTAAAGTATGAAAAGAAAATCTAGCTCGTGTTTGTTTTTCTTGAAATTTTCATATTAGTGTGAGTGCGCATATAATTAAAAAAAAAATAATCCCACGAACACAAACATTAATAATTAGAAGCTCCCTCTAGAGCAACCTAGAATTTTCCAATTAAGCAAATTGTCCACCAATTTCACACAACTATTACTAATGGATAATATGATAATATCTAATTCCATCAGCCAACATAAAGTGAGAAATAAACTAGTCACTTAGACCAATTTATGTCTTATGAGTGTATGTTACACAAATTAATTTATTTACAATTAATAAATATTTTTCAACTTGTGCATGAATGTGTTCCCCACATTTCTTGGTCCATTTTCCATCCCACAAAATGCTACAAAATCCACAACTATTTAGGCAAAGAATTTTCGAAAAAAGTTGAGAACCAACAAATTAAATAATTAAAAAAAGAAAAGAAACGAGCATAGCAAAATGTAACATATTATGCAACTTTAAAATTAAAAGTAGGTGTGTATATGCACATGAGTTCAATCATAATTGTAAAAGAGATGGACATTTTATATAAATACAGGGGGGTCTTTTAGTGATGAAACGACCCCACCGGCTTCTTGAAACGACGACACGAAACGATGGGCCAAAAGGTTTTATCTGCATTAGACCAATCGCCATTTGTCTCCCAACACTTTTCGTCTATAAATCACCATGAAAACAACAAGAAACTATTAGGGAATCCAATTAGCATTAACATGGGATTAATTAAGATATTAATTAATCTTGGCCACAAATTTTAGTTTGATGATACTTTAATTTAATTTAAAAGGAATGCTACAATGTCCATCGTGGACATACTTAATCTGTCAATGGATGAATGAGTACTGCCAAAAAAAATTAAACCAATCTAAACAAATTCAACCCTAAATAAAAAAATTGTCAACGTGGTACTGCCACATCAGTTGTGTGCCCATTAATTATGTCAACAACGGATAGGGTTGTGTTTCTGTTTAATTTAATATGAATGGGGTTATCCTCTACATATCTCCTACATGCTAGGCCATGATGAAAAATTATTGATTTGGGCCTCAACACACATAATGTTTATCACTATTTCTTGAAATCTTTTAGCATGTAAAAGTGAGGGACAAACTCATTTTTTTGGAGGGGATTGCCATGTGAATATGGCCACACTATATGTTTATATCGGTTGGTCCTCATTTATTTGTTTCCCCCTCCATCAACTTATAATTTATTTTTTTTGTATATATAAAATGCATTGAATTTTGGAAAGGTGGTGATGGATTTTTCTTTCCTATTTGGGAAGCTCTTTTTCTTTGTTTTTGTGTAGGCCACTATGCATTGGTTCACTGCTTAAATTTGCGATATTGAGACATGATATCATGGTTTTTTTTGCTGTTGTTTAGACCAACTGACAAACATGATTACTAATGTAAGACTTGAAAATTTGAAATTGTAATAATCTCAATCACCAACTTGCTTCATATAATTAGTATTAGTTGGTCAAAATCTTAATTCCTCCTAAATGCGTGCATGATTCTTCCATATTCCTCTAAATTTAAAATTTAAATTATCATTACGAGAAATGTAAATCCTCTATTGCAGTTCCGTGTAACTTTTCATATTGTATCAATAGATGATTTCGCATGTATACAATATTTCTAAAATCAGTCATTTTTGTTATGGAAGTTATTATAGACTCGTGATATTCATACATTAATGCAATAAGAGATATCACATGAAATTGCAATTGAAGATCTGAATATAATTATGAGTACATACTATATTTAAGAATTACACATGTAGAAAAGAGATCAATTAACTTGATCATTTCATTTTGTTATACATATAAAAGGGAAACGAAAAGGTCTGAAATTATTTTGTTACTTAATTATATCCCTTTGAGTAGCACAATTTAAAATATATTTTAACATTTCTATCACAAGATTATCTTGTATATCCACAACTTGAACCCATTAATTGTTCCATGGCAAAATAGTAAATAAAATAATTGAAGAAGAAAATAAAATTAAAATTAAGTTGGAGAAGTGACAAGACTAAAAGAGTTATAGGGGGCCATTGATGATTTTAGTGACTTTGTCTAGTGATATTTCAACTTATCATCATCACATCAAATAATATGCATAGCAATTTTCGTGGAAAAATGCAAAACTAGTGTAAGAGTAAGACATCATTATTTCTTTTTCGTGCTACTAAATTACAAATCAATCAACTCAATGAGCAAAGTCGTTTGGCACAATATTATGATATTATGATGTCAATTCTTGATTTATTAATATATGTACATTAATATTTAACCCTAAATTAAACTAACCTCTTCTTTATAAACTAACTAATCATATTGATTTTAAAATTTGGAGCATTTGGAAAAATCAATCCTTATAGTTGTGACTATTTGAGGCTTGTCAATGTCTCTTTCATTGTCACAACATAAATACCGGTTTTAACTGAAGAATACAAATGTGTACTATAACATCATCACTCTATTGCTCCTATGAAAAATATATACGTAGTATATGTTTTTTTAGATTCAATGTCAGTTTGAAATGCCATGAAAGCACTTTTCTCATTTTTTGTTTTAATATCATCGGAAACCGCAACTGTTCTTTTTGGTACGTGGGTAAATCCACGTCCCTATACTGTCGCCTACAAATCACACAGATAAGGTAAATCGTATTTGAGATGACATGTATGGTAGACTCACGTTGATAGAAGCATGAATGAAATTTGAACTCGTAACCATTTAAGGCGAAACTCTGAGGAAAAAAAAATAATACACTTAATTTTTTTAAAAGCCCACATCACTAAATCAGACAACGAGAAAATTTACATTAAACTCGAAATTTATAATACCTCGCCCCCCATTCAGATTTTTTTCTGCGTCCACCCATGAGCCACAGACGAGCCCGTCTAACATTAGGCCAAAGCTGAGCCCGAACCCGACTTATTGTTGATGATCTATTCGGATCAGCCCGTCGATCTAGTGATCAACACAGAGTTGTAGCATGGAGAGGGGCAAAGGTTTGAGTTGCCCTCGAATAATTCAAGAGAGTGTAAATAAATTAAATGAAATGAAATTAAAATGAAATTAGAGAGCACTTAACCGACAAGTGTGCACCAACAGTAAGAGGATAAAGAAGGAGCAGTGCAGAGGTCAGTCACCATTCACCACCAAAAGATTAAAGTTGCCTCCCTAAACCCCATGGCTCCTTCTCCTCACCTCACCTATTTATTTTTATGTGATATCACTATCAAAAAACATAAAAAAATACTAACTGAAATGAAATAAAGATGAAATTATAGATAATAATCAATGAAAAAAATCAAATTAATTCTAAAGGCACATGGGGCTATTCAACAAAAAAATAAAAGCCCAAGTTTTCGGACCATAAAGTCTTTGTTTTTTTTGTTTTTTTTTTCGAAAAAGATGGAAATGACCGTGAGCCAATGCACAATTCCCTTGTTGCTTTTTTGCGTATGAATTCTTTCCATACTCTATTATTGGAGACCTTTTTCAAGAACCATTTATATTATCATCACATATCTGAAAAAAACAATGAAAAAAAAGAAAAACACATTTCTTTTTCCAAAGTACACAAACGAAACTTTTGGCTTTTTTGTGCTAATTTTGCGTACTATGGCTTTATCCATTTCTTTCACCTAGTGGAAAACACTACATCGTCGATTTCATATATATATATATATATACAGTATATATGCTCTCTCTCTCTCTCTCTCGATCATCGTCGTCATCATCAAAGTTCAATTTTTGAGAGGACTGGTTTGATGTACAAAGCAGTGTACTGAAATCATGCTGCCATTTTCGATCAAAACCGCTTTTTATTTTTATTTTATTTTTATTTCATCGACATGCATTTTCGTACCTGACGTGTTGCCTACTGATTATTGTAGAAAGTAAATTACTTTATAAAAAAAAGAGGATTATTTTCCTTTTTCTTTCATCAGGTCACTGATCCTAGTCTTTTAATTTTCAGCTACTTTGTTTATAATTTTTGTTACAATTTTTGTAAAAGTAACTGCAGCATGGTAACATAGATTTATTCTTTGCAATCAATAATTGAAACTTGTCTCACTCTCATGTATCCAAGAACCATGCACGATAAAAATTTTGAGACAAAAGTAACACAAATATTATTCATGGTAATAAACGATTCAGATAATTTATTGTATTTCGGTGTTACATCTTCTATTGTATCGTTGAATGATCGTCATGTGTTAAAAAAAAAAATCCAAAATTATTGATGATTTCGATAATATTTTAAATACGTGACAATCATGTGACGACACAATAAAAAATGCAATACCGAAAAAACAATAGAAGATACGAATATAAAAGCGAGGAAATTAACCGAATTTGTAAAGCAAGACTTAAGTGATACAGTATCTACTTAAAATTGTCTGTTGCTATAGGAAAATAGGAACAGATGATAGTGTCAAGCATGAATATGACATTATATATAATTAGATGTTTCACAAAATTAAACTATATCTTTCATATTAATTTTTATTCTTATAATGAAAGTAATCATTCAAGAAAAAATTCTGAAATGTCACAAAATCATTGGCATATCATAATTACAACTAGTTTCTAGATATAGGAACAATAATGACTTAGGTGTTTTGATGAATCTTTCACAACTTGGCCTCTCACATCATGGTTGGACCTCAATTTTCTAATTGTTAAAGTGTTAATTAATTAAAATTAAAAAGAAATCATGAGTCCATACGGAATTTAGTTATTTTATGTTTTAAAAAAAAGTCAAAAACTTTAATTAGGACAGGTTTAATAATTTCAAAACTTTTTTCCTAAGTAGGTGTAAGGCATGCAGTGTAGGCTCTTTAAATTATATAATTAATATATTTTCCCATGATTAATTTAGACCTAGACGTAGATGCATTATGTGTATTCTATCTTAAATTATAGAATGTCGCTATGTCCACTGCTAACACTGCAATAAAAGCACAAAATAAAGTATTAATCTTTTACTATTAGGGCCCGATCGATAGCTTTCATGAAAAAAAAAACTATATCAGCCAAGATAATTTTATTCGTCGAAGTAAATTTACGGTCTTCGAGATAACTTATTTGGGATACCAAACACACATAAAATACTAAATCGCTTTATTCACCTGGATTTTTCTCGGCTTTTCTTGAATACTTTAAAATGCTAGTAGATAACTTTATTCACCTGGATTTTTTTAGGCTTTTCTTAAATATTATAAAATGATAGATAACTTTTTTATTTAGGCTTTTCTCGACTTTTCTTGGATACTCTAAAACGAAGTATTTGTGCCTACATCGCTTGAAATAATATAATTAATCAATATAATGCAATCCATCAAGTGAGTGTGTGTGTGATAATACAAAGCAAAAGATTGCATGTGATGAAAGAGAAGATAATTATAATTGCATTGATTTTGGACCTTAATAGCCTCAATTAAGCACGTAGTTTAATTAATTAATGATGGTTATGACCAGAATGTTCACATTTTAGGCAGGATCCTGCCTTTCCGATGCCTTATTATTTTTAACTAATGTGTTTCTTTAATTATTTTAAAAATATTAGGGTTAATCACTGGCAATATCTAGCTTTGTTATACCAGAATGGAAGCACAAATGAGGGACCACATTATTTGGTCTCTTCACTTAATTAATCTTTAATTGTTGTTGTAGTGGCAGATTAATTAATTAATTAATTAATTAATTAATTAACTTTATCCCATTTTTTTCCTGTGGGCTGGACCTTGCTTAAGGTTGTCCAAATTTAATTTACAATTATCACAAAATCTACCCTTTTCCCTTCCTCACGGGACAAAATCTTGTGTGAACGTGTGCTACCCAAGAATTTGTTCTTTCTGTGGGTTTTTATTATTCATTTTTATCTTTATTTTTGTGGCAACATTATGAGATCCGTGACAACTTGAAGGATTTTTATCTTTTACTATTTTTTTCAAAAACTAGAAAGTTTGATTGTATAATCTTACCACTTGCCACTTTTACTTTTGATGAAGCACTAACTACTACTAATGTTTGGGTATAGTAGGAAAATCTTATGTAATCTTACTTTTCCAAAAATGGACTATAAACGGATCTCAATTTTTTTTTCTTTTTTCTGATGTTTTTGGGGTTTTAATAAGAGATAATACACCTTTTTGTCAATTTTTACATTGTAAAATCAATTTTTAGTTTGGAATATAACTTCATTAAATTTTACCCATTTTTTGGTTTGGAGGACAAAAATGTCCCTCCCCTCCCCTTAGGGTTGGTAGCAGCCCAGCCCATCACAACCCGACCCACCCGGCCCGACGCGCCCGGTAAACAGTACTACATAAACGTACTGCGTAATCAGTTACAATTTGATATTATCCATTTATCACTTACCACTTACCGGTAAACATTACTAATATAACATAAATGTACTGCGTAATGCAGTTACAAATAGACATTATTCGTATACCACTTACCGGGTAAACAATACTAAATGATATAAAACGTACTGTGTACTTGCACATTTCGAGAATTTTTTTTTAAAAAAAATAAAAATAAAAAATAGAAAAAATTTCGGGTCGGGCTGGGCTGGGTTGGGAGAGAGGGAAGGGAAGAGAGTGGGCAAGGGTATTATTATCCACCCTATCAAAATATGGGTAAAATTTGTATATTTTATATTCCAAAGCAAAATTTTATATTATAATGTATTTTTGGGTATTTTATTTTTTACCTCTTTTAATAATGAGTTTGAGATTTTGCAAAAATAAATTATACTTCAAAAATTCGCTTTAAACCCACCATTAAAAAATGTTAAAATCGATGCGAAAAAAAAATTGAGTTCAAATTTTATCGTGGACCGAGTACATTTCTAATCCTTGGTTGAAGGAACCCTTACTTTTTGATTGAAGGAAAATCATCTTACTAACTGAGGCTGCGATTCGTTGTCTGAAAAATATGTTGGGTGTATGAGTTGTCCAACTTACTTGAATGTTAGCCAAAATTAACGAAACGTACCATATATAATGAGAATAATGAAGCGTATTGTTCTAAATTTCAAAATAACAAATACTCCAATAATTATAAAAGTAATACACTATCAGTTTTAACTTAATGGTCATGTTTTATAGTTTTATACGTCACACATATTTAAGAAATATGATTATTGAGTTGAGACGGAAAGAGTACTAAATATCGTAAATGGAGGATGAGTTGAAAGAGAAAGGGGTACGATTTTGGGAGGGAAATGAAGGACTAGATGATACAAAAATGAAAAAAGTACTGGTAAAAGATATGTTCTTGAGATGCATGATAATTCAATACTCTATGTTATACACTCACATATTTAAATATAAACAAAATATATGCAAATAAAATAATGTGCTTTATGGAGTGAAGGATTAATTCGATTAAGTGAGGGCCAAAAAATACCAAGAAAAAAGAGTAAAAATGTAAAATAATGAAGAAGGAGATGGGAGATTGGGCGAGGAGAGGACGGTGCTCGAGGACGGAGGAGTATGCATAAAGCTAACCCATTAATTCCCATCATTTTTTGACCACATTAATTTCAGCAATACCCCAATCATATTAATTATTTATTCACTTAATATTATTTAACTTAATTTAATTTAATTAATTCTACCTTCATCTTAATTAATTAATGGATTAGTGTTTCCATCCCTCTTCTCAAAGCACTATCGGCCCCGCCTTGCACATTATTAATCGCATCATCAAATCATATCCTCTCCAAATTTATAGGCACAACCACTTTATTCAAAAAAATATGGCAATTCTATTATGTGTTATATTTCAAAGCCTTTAATAGGATTGATAAAGAAATTGATAAAGTAGGCATAAAAAATGTCATACACTCATGTGGGTATAATTAACATGTTAACAACTGATGTGACAATGCTATAGAGTGAAAGCACGATACACATTCATGGACCTCCAGAGAAATTATCTATATATGATCAAGAGTATATAATTTTTGTACAGACATGTCATCTTGTTATTCAAATAATCTTTTTATCGTTGAAAGTTGAAACGCTAGAAGTCATTTTTTATTATTATTTTAAATAACTTTAAAATCACGGTTTTTGTCGAGAGCTGGATGTTATAAGGCAACTTAAATTGTAACACTCATCCTTGCAAAGAAAGTTAGAAGACAACTTGAATTGTACTACTCCCTCCGTTCACGATCTTTAGACCTTGTTGAATTTTTTAGTTGAATTTGTGGCTTTGTAATGATGGATATTAAAATGAATTTTTTGAGTTTAGTTTTTTTTATAAGGTACTACGAGTGTCGTAGTACCATATATAAAAAAAATCATTTGTCCAAAGGTCTATTTTAAAATCCATCATTACAAAGTCCCAAAATCAAATAAAAAGTCGACGAGGTCTAAACATCGTGGACGGAGAGAGTATTAGATTATCCATGACCAACATACACAAATCGATCCTTACAAACTTTTGGAATGTAAAATTCCCCCTTCCTCGATATCCTATTTAAAGGGCAAGGAAAAAAAGTCGTAATTTAGTAGTGGAAAAGAAGAAGAAGAATATCTGAGAGTGGAGAAATTCAAGGGTCAAAGATTTGAGGAGTGTAGTTGTCTTCCACATAAGAAGCACCAATTATATTCCCAGAATTCCTCTTTTTTTTTTGCACCAAGCACTAAGCTTCCCACTTGCCTCCATTTCTGCACCTTCCCTTCTTTCATTATCTATCGCCACATATTATATTGTACTCTAATCAATTAATTATGTTCATCATCTTCAAATAAAACTTGAGTATAATATTAAATAGTACACGAAAGTTAATTAATTATGACACTTGTGTACTTCAACTTTCCAAATTGAGTATACAATTGTACAAGTAGTGAATTATGTTCAAAGATTTTAAATGTTAATTATAATAATTATAAAAAAAAATAAAATAGGACTCACATGTCTTTAGTTATTCGGTAGGATATTTTGGATTATTATAAATCAAATGGCTTAAGTAAGAGTAGCATTAAAACAAATCATGTTCTTTATTTTTAATATTTATATATATACTATCTTCCTTTTTTTATTTATTTTTATTTTTTTAGCACAACCCATCTTTTTAATGGGCTGACTTAAAGGTTAATTTCTACTTTCAATTCCACCTCACCATATACTCTCTTTGTCCCACTTTAATTGTCTTTATTTTCTTGTTGAAATTGTCCACTTATCTAAAATGACAAAACTTTTATCTCACAACTAATACCATTTAAAAATATATATATATCTCTTCCAGTGTTAATTTCCGTGTCGACAAATAGGGTGGGACGGTGTTACGGACTCAATGTCCCACATCGGTTGTGAGAACAACTAGTGTGGGGTATATACATAAATGGGCTCTCTCTCCTGATAGGCTAGTCTTTTGGGTTGAGTTCTCCTGTTTAGTGTGTATCATTGGTGCTTTCATTGAGAGCCCAGACGGCTTGGAGTGGTGGCTAGGCAAAGAACTCGCCGTGACCAATGAGTACGTTTGGGGCCGACTCGGAGTGGTGACCTACGGAGTGGTGACCGGGCAAAGAATCCGCCGTGACCAACGTGACCGTGACCAACGAGAACTCGGAGTGGTGGCTCACGGAGTGGTGACCTGGCAACAAACCAGCCGTGACCAACGTGGCCGTGACCAACGAGGACGTTGACCCTCAAAGGAGGGTCGAATGTTACGGACTCAATGTCCCACATCAGTTGTGAGAACAACTAGTGTGGGGTATATACATTAAATGGGTTCTCTCTCCTGATAGGCTAGTCTTTTGGGCTGAGTTCTCATGTTTGGTGTGTATACAATGATGTAGGACATTGAGTCCATAACATACTGAGGGAGTATAAACTTTGAATAAATTCCATCACCTAATTTAGACAAGTTTTGCATAGTGAACATTTTTTATTCGGTTCTTACTACTTCGTTTATATGGTCTTACAAGTTTTATCAAAATCTGTAAGAAAACAGAAATGGAAAAAAAATAATTATATGTATTTAATTAAAAATTAAACAAGACCAAAATTGTGGATGACGTGGCATCGACGTAAAGAATGTGGGCCTGTAGCAGCAACAAGTCTTAAATTCCGGGATAATTTCAGGGAAAAAAAGAAATTTTATTTATTTATTTGTTTCGTTATTTATTTATTTATTTTATTTGAGCAATAGTGCAACTTTCGGTGATGATGTCTGACCTCGAGATCTTATGTTTTAAGTTGACTTTGGAATTGTATTTTGTTTCTGTAATTCCCACTTTGATGAGATGCCACGCAATAGGAATGCTATTATCTAGGAAAAGGAAAATAATTACTTAATTACCTAATTACTATTAAATAATTGACCTGCACCAATAATTGCCGCAAGCTTGTGGATAACATCAACCTTTTGGGGATTTACAACTAAGTACCAACTACTGCACAATCTCAAATCTTACTTTTTTTCTTACTCCCTCCCCTCCGTCCCCTTCTACTTGAGCCCCGTAGAGTGGACACGTATATTAAGATAGTAATAATACTTTGTCAATTATAATTATTAAATTATTTTATTAAATTTTGAAAAATAGAAAATTGGAATAAATTCATATTTCCAAACTTAAAAGCACTGTAATGAAATAAAAATTCTTAATTATGCCATTAAAAGTCCCTTAATTACACTACTAATTGGGCCTAATTATTTCTATTTTAGGAAATGACTCAAGTAGAGTGGGACGACCCAAAATGAAAATTGGCTCAAGTAGAAGGGGACGGAGGGAGTACCATTTTTCAAAATTTATTCTTCTTTTTAAGCTCCTACTTGTTTTTTTAATGGGGAAAACAAAAAATATAACATTAATTATAGGAGTAATGGGGACAAAATAGTTATTAATTTTATCGTCAAATTCCGAAACAAGACACTAAAAAAAAAGAACAAAAGCCAAATAGGACAATTAAAAAAAAACGACGGGAGTATATTGAAAATAGTTCATACAGAAATAAGTCAGTGTGCGAATATGCGAAAAATGCTTAAACCTTTATAAAATTATGCTTAAATATGCACATAATGATATTTATTTTAGCATCATGCTTATATATATATATATAATTTGATGCTTATTAAACTACGTTCATACTTATTGTATATTGCAACCAAGCTTATATCAATATCAATTATAGATCTTAGTAAGATTAGTCATTCAGATTTATTCTTATTTCTCATATCATAACTTATTTATATATGAACCAAACTATATTTTAATTAGAAACAGTATCGAATAAATTTTTAAGATATAACAATCTATGCGTACGACACCGATAATTTTCACTGCGTACTAGGCTTACTTATTTAAGAAAAAAATATAACATATTTTGAAATTAGATATCTGCACAATCGTATACAATATGCTTTCAGTTGGGTTTCCACCCTAAAATTAGTAAAAGATGTGAACTGACTACCTTTCACTACTTCTCATCTACATTAATTTACTCTACTAATAATATTTATTTATTCTTTTCCAAAAATATATTTATTTATCATATTGGAGGGTATCGTAATTTTCTTTTTCTTAATATATAATATGGTTGGTGTATATTTGAGAGTAAAATTTTAACTAAAAAATAATGGATACCTCAAATTGACAATAAATCTAAAAAGAAAAACATTAAAAAGGATAAATTAGATACGCACGTCATCGAAATTTAGCTATTATTCTCCAACAAAAAAGAAAAAAAAAAGAAAAGAAAGAAGAGAGCAAAAGAGAAAGAAAAAAAATAAAGAGCATTCATCCATTATTAGGACTTTGTTCCTAAATATTCGAACAGAATAATTTCAGTTGTACAATCGCTATCTAATTCTTTTGTCAAAATTGTTTTAAGAATCTTTATATATATAAATATAAACGATGAATGTGAAAGTGGCTAAAGAAGAGAGATTTTGTGTTAGTTGAAAATTGAAGAGTACAAGAATGTTCTCCTTCTTATTATGGCAATAAATCAGTATTAATCAGTTGCTTTGCACATGTGTGATTTGGTTTCGACACATTAATATCATTACTAAATTCCACATTAATACGCACGCACTGCTTTGTGTGACGTGTCCTAGTATGAGTGGTCCATGTCATCAACATATGTATTTATTCGATATCATCATATCACAATTTCAACATATTGAAAACAACTACTCCTTCCGTCTCAACATACCAGTCTGATCAATGGACCACAAGTATTTTCCATATTAAAGATTCTATGTTTAATTTCCACTAATCGGATATTGTAATAGTCTGATCAATGCTATATTAGTCTGATCGGACTATTACAATCACTGAGGTAGTATATAGCACTAATCAGATTATTATTATATTTTATCTTCAAAATGGAAATAATAAAATAAGACTAATATAACGAGACATAAATAGTATATAACACTAATCAGATTGTTACGATCTTCGATCGGTGGAAATTGAACATAAGATCTTTCATCAAGAAAATGCTTGTGGTGGAGCTTTACCACGCTTGGGCTAAGTCTCATCGGCACAAATTAAACTAATTAATTAGCTACTAAGCTTTAAATTAATTTTTAATTTGTACACTCCATTATCTAATGACTAATGTGAACTTGTAGCTAATATCATTGGCTGGGTTGGTAGAATGTCACGTTAACATTCTTATGGCTAATGTTTTTACTCTAAAAAAAAGAAGTTTTTATCCACAATTTTGGTTGCTTCTACATAATCTTTTCTACCATTCTTGGCAAGTATATATTTTTTTTATTCTTCCCATTCTTAATTTCTATATTTATTTAAAGAAGACTTGTAATAAATGAAGTTCGTCATTGTACTGAAAATTCAAAGGGAATTGTTGTCGTGTTACCGAAGATTTCAAGCCAAGAATCCAAATTAATGAGTGTCAAGTAAAGTTTTATTAATTATTATTGTAGACATTGTTTTCGGATTAATTTATTAAATAATGATATTTCACATATATAAACAATTAAATTCTGTCTCGTCACGGCAGGCCAATAGAAGAGCAAAATTAATTTTGACTATAAAAAAATGAAATAAGAAAAATAAAGAAACGGAAAATTTGCCTAAACCCCTCCTGAATTATGTGAAAAAATTTGTGTCACATAAAAAAGAAATAGATAGTGTGAGAATACAATATAGTGATATTATATAGTTATTTTTCCACTTATATGTAGTTATTTGTAGATAATACTTTTGAATCAAAATAAGCATTCAACACGATTAAGCTCAATTAGGGTTAATAGATCAATTCCCCACGCTTCTCCTTATTACGCCAAATAAATAAAGTAGATAATTAATGTTGATTGAGACCTAATATTAAGGTCTCAATAAATAATTAAGTTGATGATGTGTTCGCCCCAATACTAACCCTAATTAAAATAAAAGATAGAGTGTAGTTATAACCACAAGTCAACAATTTTAACGTTATAATATTAGCTTTGATGTGATAATAAGTAAAATAACAAAGAGTTATGTTCATATTTTCAAAGTTAGGCTTTGGAAGAAATTCTTGGGCAATTTTTTTTAATGTTGACAAAACTTTGTTATGGGCTTTGATTTAGTATAATTAAGCAATCGGTAGTTTTCTGGTTGAGCACGTTTCTTGCTTGATTTATATATGTATTGTTTTTTCTCTAATTTCAAAATCACATCTTTCTTTTTTATGAGAAAGTTGAACTTTTGGATTGATCTTTGTCTTAATGTTATTGGAATACGGATGGATTTGACATTGTATCGAAGTAGTTATCTGCGTAATAGAGTACATATTTTAGAGAAATGATTTGTTAGCCACTGTGATTATACTTAATATGCACACAGTTGATGTGACATTGATATAATTTAAGAGAAAAATTATTATAAATATATTTCCTGAAGTAAAGTACAAAAATAAATTAATTTTTACCAAAAAAAAAACTAAATTTAAATAAAAAAAATTATAAACGTGACATTGACACATCAGCAGTAAACATGTAAAATATGTTCATAGTGGGTATGAAAGCGTTTCTTATATTGAGGGAAACTATACAACCTGTACAAGTAAGTCTATATATAGAGTTATAATTTTATGTTCAATTTTCGATATAAAGACGTACGTAGCACTGTATTTAGCTCTTAAACAACTATTGAGGGAAAAATATATATATATATATATTGTGAAGAGAAAATATTTTAATATTTAAATTTAATTATAATTAAGAATAATCTCTTAAGAATATTTAAACATTGATTATAACTTTTAATGTATTATTTTTTGAATTATGTATATTAAAAAAGAATGTCCTTCTGTGGCTGCCTGGCTGGTCATATTATAGTTGAATATGGTTATTATTATTGAAGAATTAATCAGGCTAATTTTTGACCGAGAAATGCGCTAGACTTCTAAATTATCAATTTTCTCTTTAGTATTATATGAAAAGCCGAAAAAATAAACAATAATACTGCAATTAATTTGTGGGCCCATATATGGTGCACCTGACGCCCCCCACCCCCCCACATATATTGGACGTAAGAAAAAACACTAAATTAAATAAACAGATTGTTTACACTAATGTTAGTGCTAAAACATGTTAATATTTAGGATTAATTCGATCTGATCCTTAAATCTCAGAGATTCCGATTCGAAAAAAAAATTGGGGATTAATTTTGGAGAGAATAATTCTTTTTGTCGCACGTTGTAACTTATTGCAAGAGAGAGAGAGGGAATTAGTATAAACTGGTGGAACTGAAATACATTAGTGCCACATGCATGTTTGTCAGCGGCAGTTAGCGTACGGTTGACTAAGAATTTGGCCTCATGCTATTTAGCAATGTTTTAAAAATCGGACCGGAGGTCAAACCGGTGAGGTTTTCGGTTCCCGTTCAACTGGTCGAACCGGGGTTAAACCGAAGTTAAACCGGCCAAAATCAGGAAAAACCGTGAAAACTTAGGAACCGATACCATGTCCGGTTCCTGGTTCAACTGGCCTGTTCGATCTGGTTTTTAAAACACTGCTATTTAGTATGTTTACTATCATAATTTTTTGTGAATTTAACTAAAACCGAACCCTCAGTTTCTTGTTCCTTCTTTAATTAGTTTTTAATTCAGCACTGTTAAGTTTCATGCAATTAGATGAGACGAGAAAATTTCGTAATTGAAAAAAAAGAAGAAAAAATACTGCATGAAGAAACAGAAAGAGGTGGGAAAAGCTCCTACTCGTACACGTGTCAGCAAAGGTGACGTGGCGACCAGCTGTAGAAACCGTACGAAACCCCACGAGAAATGTAAGCTGTGAAAAGCCGTTGAAACTGAAATTGATAGTAGGAGTACGAAAATAAATAAATAAATAAATAAAATAAAGAAAAAAGAGGGGGCGTAAGTATAGTAATTGTGTTACCGGGAAACGAAGCCGGGGGAGAGGGTGCTGGCGAGGGAAGAAACAGGGGCAGTGGAAGCAGGCATGTTTAACTGTGCGGGATTACCGGATATTGCCGGTCAACTCTCATTATTAACCGCCTTCCCATGTACATACTAATACGACAACCATTCTACCAATCTTATTCAAATACAAATTCTGAAACATTAGATACAAATGAAATAGTGAAGCACACATTGTGTGTGGGTACACTTAGGCAAGTACACGGATGTAGCTTCGTTCAAATAAAAGAGGGCAGATAGTGTGTGAGTTGACATAGTAACAGTGATCTCAGTTGCAGAAAAAAGTTTCATCTTTGAGTCCTTTGTGACGCGATTTTCAAATTTAAGTATAATTGGTTCAAAAAAAACGGGCAAATAAAATTAAGTCAGTCTTCCGTGACGCAATCTTCAAATATTCCTTTGTGCAGGGATTTGTATCTTAGAATTCATTTCAAACAGTCACGGACTTCAACTTTCAGTCTAATTGTTTCAAACACGAGTTCAAAAACAGATAAACTGAGCCAAAAATATAATGTCCCTTCATTTCAAACACTATGTATGCATAAGTAGGGATTTGTATAATACAATTCAGTTCAAACAATCATACTAACATAAATGAAAAGAAGTGGAAGATAGAATTAAATATAATGGGGGAGAGGCAAATAATATGAAGGGGGTGTGTGTGTGAAGACTGAAGAAATTGCCACAAAGTCCCATCCATGTTCACAATCAAGCCATCCATCCATTTTGCTTCTTCTTTTCTTTGCACTTTTGAATGCTACGATTACTTAAACTGTGGGCCCTCCCCCTTCCCCTCCCGCTATATAATACTCCCTCTTCCCCTCTCTCTCTCGCCCCAACCCCAATCCCCCCTTCCACACAATTCACACACTCCCTCTCCTTCCTCCCTCTCTCTCTCTCAGTCTCTCTCTCTCTCCCTTATCTCTCTCTCCTCCCAAAACACACACAGCGAACAAAAAAAAAAAAAAAAAAAATGCCTGAGGCACCGAACGAGGCCAGCTGCTTCAGCGTGGCTGAGAACAACAGGAAGAAGATCGAGTTCATCGAGGAAGTGACCTCCAACCCCGACGGAATCCAACAGCAGGTCCTCGCCGAGATCCTGTCGAGAAATGCTGACGTGGAGTACCTGAAGAGGCACGGCCTCAACGGAAACACCGATCGTGAAACCTTCAAGAAAACCATTCCCGTCATCTCCTACGAGGACATCCTCCCCGACATCAACCGCATCGCCAACGGCGACAAGTCCCCCATTCTCTGCTCCGCCCCCATCTCCGAGTTCTTGACCAGGTCCCCCCCCCCTCCCTCTCTCTCTCCTCTCTCTATAAAAAAAAAAAACTTTCTACTTTCTGCCATTAACAACTGATCTTCAACATGTGACTGTATCATTCCTGCCTCGCTACTTTAAGCATTTCAAGATATGATCCCACACCCGGCCCCACTGCACAATACCCTTTTCTCTTTTTTGTGAAGTCTGATTTTCTTTTCTTCTTTTTTTTTGGGTGCAGTTCCGGTACGTCGGCCGGAGAGAGAAAAATGATGCCGACGATCGAGGAGGAGCTCGGCCGGAGGTCGCTGCTGTACAGCCTGCTCATGCCGGTGATGAGCGAGTTCGTGCCGGATTTGGACAAGGGGAAAGGGATGTACTTTCTGTTTATAAAGTGCGAGAGCAAAACTCCGGGCGGCCTCCCGGCGCGACCGGTGCTGACGAGCTATTACAAGAGCTCGCACTTCAAGGAGCGGCCGTTCGACCCGTACACGAACTACACGAGCCCGAACGAGACGATTCTCTGCCCGGACTCGTACCAGAGCATGTACACCCAGATGCTCTGCGGCCTCTGCCAGCACGAGGAGGTGCTCCGGGTCGGGGCGGTCTTCGCGTCCGGATTCATCCGGGCCATCCGCTTCCTCGAGAAGCACTGGGCCCCACTCTGCCACGACATCCGGACGGGGACCCTCAACCCGCTCATCACCGACCCCTCGGTCAGGGAGTCGGTGATGCGGGTCTTGAGACCCGACCCCGTGCTGGCAGAGTTCGTGGAGTACGAGTGCCGGAAGGACCGGTGGGAGGGGATCATCACCCGCCTCTGGCCTAACACCAAGTACATCGACGTGATCGTGACGGGCACCATGTCGCAGTACATCCCGACGCTCGACTATTACAGCGACGGCCTCCCGCTCGTCTGCACCATGTACGCCTCCTCCGAGTGTTACTTCGGCGTGAACCTTAACCCCATGTGTAAGCCGAGCGAGGTCGCTTACACGCTCATCCCCACCATGGCCTACTTCGAGTTCTTACCGGTCTCCCTCAACGAGAAAGAGCAGCAAGAATTGGTGGACTTGGAGCATGTCAAGCTCGGCCATGAATACGAGCTCGTCGTCACCACTTATGCTGGTACAGTACTCCCTCCGTCCCACTCTATTTTATCCATTTTATTACTATTATAATAGACTTAAATTAATAAAATTTGGCTCAAGTAGAGTGAGACGAAGAGAAGAGAGGATATACTAATTCTCATCTTGCTCGTCGTCTTTTTGAATTCTTCTCCGTCGCCTCTTATGCAGGGCTGTACCGGTACAGAGTCGGGGACGTGCTCCGGGTGGCCGGGTTCAAGAACAAGGCGCCGCAGTTCAACTTCATCTGCCGGAAGAACGTGGTTCTAAGCATCGACTCCGACAAGACGGACGAGGTGGAGCTGCAGAACGCGGTGAAGAACGCCGTCGGGAACCTCGTCCCCTTCGGCGCCTCCCTCACCGAGTACACGAGCTACGCCGACACCACGACCATCCCCGGACACTACGTCCTCTACTGGGAGCTAACAAACAACAAATCCATCACAATTCCGCCTTCGGTCTTCGAAGACTGCTGCCTCACCGTCGAGGAGTCCCTCAACTCCGTCTACCGCCAGAACCGGGCCTACGACGCCATCGGCCCTCTCGAGATCAAGATCGTCGAGCCGGGGACGTTCGACAAGCTCATGGACTACGCCATCAGCCTCGGCGCCTCCATCAATCAGTACAAAACGCCGCGCTGCGTCAAGTTCGCGCCGATCATCGAGCTGCTCAACTCGAGGGTGGAGTCCACCTTCTTCAGCCCCAAGTGCCCCAAGTTCGCCGCCTCCGCCGCCGCGGCTGCAGCTGCAGCACACAACCAATGGGGGACTGACAATTGATGGATGATGAGCTCAACTTCCACAATCAAGAACTGTTTTTTTTTTGTCATCATTTTTAGGTGTACAACTCGATATTATTATTACTATTTTTATGATTATGATTATGCTATTTAGGTTAACCAATCATTTTGAATTATGCTTCAAATCCTGCTACTTTTAACTTGCTGTTTGTTAGTAATGGTAGAATCCTTGATCGTCGGTAGCTCTGTAAAAAAATGAAAAACAGTTCCTATTTTAAGGAAGGCTTTCTTTCTTTAAAATGCCTTCTGTTCTGCCTATTTCTTTGCTTTCTTCATTTCTGGGGATTATTTATTTATTTATTTATTTTTATTTTTTTCAGGAAGAGTCTCTAATCTGTTTGTTGAACTCAATGGAGTAAGAGAGGGCGGAGAGAATCCTACTTGGAATTAAAAAAAAAGAAAGGAGAAAAAAACGATTTTTGGGGAAAGTAAGACTACTTTATGTCTTCTTTAATTAGATTTAGAGTAAAGCAATGCTTTATTTACTGCTTCCCAAAAAAAAAAAATGAAATAGAATGAAGTTTATGCTAACTGTCTATAAAATTAGATGTTGCTTAGTAATCTTTTAGTAATTGTAGCTTTTACAAGCATCAGATACCACTTTCTCTCAATTTCCACAAACACAAATCCTGGGTCCCATGAGAATTTGACTGAATAAATGTGTTCATTAAAAAATTTACAAAATTAATTTGTATTTGCCTTAATATATCAATTGTCGCTTAAGATTCAAAGAAGTTGATTTGAAGGAAGCATTCAAAGTGAGATTGTGGTAAAAAAGAACTTGATTTAAACCAAAACCATAGTGTATGGTTATAATTTGGAGAATAAAAGCTCAAGAGGCAAAGTTGACGCACCACAAGTCTTTTTTTAGTGCGTTCAAATCTCACCTAATGTGGATTGATGCTCCAATTTATACGAGTTTGTTGGAATTGTTATCGCCTGGTTGATAGTGTAGTATTCTTTGTAATTTATTCAAAAAGTTCGATTGATAGTCTCAATTGTATGGATTTATTAAAATTGTTATAGATTGGATTGATGAACCCTATACAATTAGTGTAAAATTAAATTGAATAGTAGAAAAATAGATTTCAAAATACAATATAATGGGAATCGATATGCCATTAGTGTACACGTTTACATGGGCGCATTAATAGTTGGTGGTTCATATGAATTTTGTTGCTTTCTGCATTTCTTAGTCCTTTTTCAGTGCTTCTCATTATTCAATCATGCATGCATAAGGCATAAGCTTTTATGGAGAACAGTATAATTTATATCTATATACACAGCCACGCATAATACGCGTTATTCCAAAAATATATATATATATGTGCATCTAAAACTTGCACCTATTATTTATAATCAGAAATCAATAATAAAATAATAAACACAAAAAACTTTCATTCATGAAATTAAACTCTTTATTTCTTATCCATGTAAAGTACTATGACTATTAATCTATTTTATCCAAAATTCATAGTTACTATAATTTAAGTAAATTGGAAATTTTACTATTCAGTTGTCTAAGGATTTGGAAGATAAGTTGACTAATTATCCCACATCAAAATCTCATAAAAGTAAGTACAAAAATAAGTGATATTTAATTTTGTCCCTTGCTGTATTTTCAAATACTAAGTAATAAGTGTTACATTTACTTTGAAAAAAAGAAGAGCAGACAGTGACTAAAAGGAGAAAACAATATCACAGACTTAAAACTGAGGACACATGTCTGCTATTTTTTACTATTTTTTATTTTTTATTAAAAAAAAAAAGAAAAAAGAAAAAAGAAACTGAATAGAGATAAAGATAAAGAATGGATGATGCATATTCAGAAATTGTTCCCTGTTTGGGTCCGGGGAAAGTTGCAACAGAAAACAAAAACTTTTTCTTTTTCCAGAAAGAAGAAAAAAAGATATTGATTTGACGAATCTGCACATCCTCCATTAAAGTACCTCTTGTGGTTAGGAAAGAGATCGGATCTTTCATTTCCTTTTTTTCTTTTTTCTTTTTTCTTTTTTTTCATTTTACGTTTTGCATGTTGGCCATTTCTATGATTTGAACTTTTTTTTTTCTCTCTTTTTTTTTTTCTTTCAACAAAAAATGATCGACATTTAATTTGTTTGTTTTTTTAATGTTTACATTTGATGATCGACTCTTAATGCATCATAAAATCTCAACACCCTTTTTTGGAGGGTTCCAAACCGGAGGGTTAATCAAGAGGGTGTTCGGCTGAACTTATAAGTATATAGGTTGTTTAAAAAGTTATAAGCTGTTAAAAGATATATTTAAAAAAATAAGTTCGAACAGCCCATAAAATCACATAATAAGTTCTAGCAACTTTATGATTCTTAAAAATTAAGCTTATTTATCTCAATTTATTAATTTTTATTTTACAAGTTCTTTAAAATAAGCTCAATCATTTGTCTAAACTATAACAATCAAACACCATATAAATGGTAATTTTATGCCTTTGTGTACTCAAATATTCAATTTTTTTCCCCTAAGCCCTATCAATAAACACTCCCAACCTTATTTTTTTTTAATTGTGTATTTGAAGAAAGTCCACTTGGATAATGAGAATTAAAAAATTTCAATCATAAATCATTTGGTGACTATCATTCTATTTGACATGTTTATATATTTTATATTATGTGTATCACATGTATTGGTTTTATGAGATGAGAATGACAGTATTTTAGAAACGATTGCTTATATTAATATTATCAACTACTTCTTCTGTCCCGTTCTACTAGTCTCACTTTTTGAATATATATCTAAGTGTACAATAATATAAACGACACTAGTAAAACCGGACGGACGCAGTATATACAAGTAAAATACGATTTCAAGGAAGGAGAAAAATAAGAAGGGAAGAGGATCGTGTGGCTGAGGGAGACAATCCAAATATTTCTTGATTCCTTTGTCGGTGGAGCCCACTTGCCATGCAACTGAGTAGTATTATGAAAAAGAACGTAAAATCCGGAATAATGGAAAAACGAAAAAAGAAAAGCATATATCAACGAGAAGGGAGAAGTGGTGGACGACAACTGCGATCATGACACGTGTCCGTTGACCAAAATGTTATCGACGTAGCAAGCCTTTGTTTTATTACTGAACTTGCTCCTTATACGGTGAGAGATAAAGCCAAATCCAATCCACCAATGGGAGAAAAGCCAATCCCACTATGCATGTTATTAAGCTTCCCACAGTAAATATAAAAAATAAAATAAAAATTCATACAAATTACTTTTTCAATTTTTCTTTAATTGCATTTGAAATTACTTCCTTCAAATCAATTTATTGGGTAACTATAAAATTTTCAAAATTACATTCATAGGAATATTTGGTTAGGTTTATCAATTGAACAAATGAAAAAAGAAGATATTTGGATCACCTGTTCTTGTTTTTGTGTTCAGATCATGTATCGGATCTTAATTCCACTTTTTTTTTTTTTTTGTATTTTCCTTTAATAATTTTAATTTATAATGAGTTATTTTGATTTTACAGTTATTTTATAGGATTCACTCGTTCAATTAGATTTATAATTATTTTTAGCATTTAATTTTATTTTTATTAGTTATATCTGGATTTATAAATTCAAAACTAGGGAATGAAATTATTAAAAATTCCAACTTTTACTCATAAATATTTATTATGGTTTATTGTATTATAGTAATAATTTTTATTTTTATAAAAAACAAAACAATGTAAAACTTATGAAAATAAACACCGAACACGATTGATGCACGGAATTTACGAAGGATGTGATCGTGAGAAGAAAAGAGAGTGGAAAAAAAGAAGAAAATAAATTCAAACTTAAATGGTAGTGGGGGAATTTAGTGAGAAATCTGACAAAACTGTTGTGATCAAGCTCATCTGCAATAAAAGAGAAAACGAGCGGTGCGAATGCGATTGATCAAAGTTAAAGTCCTCGATTGGGAGAGTGAGCTTTGCTTTTGGGAGACAATCAACCCAACAGCGACGTTGACGGCGATGCCGACTTTAACTAACGGCCATTAACCCCTAATTACCACTAATTATATAATTGCCATCTAACTCTAAAGTCTAAACCTTTTTTTACATTGACGTAAAACTTAGAGCATGCGCAACGTCGCCTAAAATCCAGTAGACGGCCGCTGCGCATGCTAGGCGCCTAGCAATTCCACTGTAGCAGTCCACCGATGGGCAGAGAGGTTAGGCGTGAAGGAGCCTATATGATGCCCCTATATGCAGCTGATGTGGCGTGTTGCGATTTGCTCTTTTTTTTTTAATGCTAATTATTCATTACAAAATTAATAAATAAATAAATAAGGAAAAAGAACTTGTGCATATGAAAAACTTACTCGTATGCTCCATTGCAACAATGTGTAGGCACCTAGCACATTTCACAATTTGAGCCGTGCTTACCCATTTGGTGGGCATGACTGCGGATGCTTTTATCGGATTATTATCAATAATAACTCGATTTATAAAGTCATTGCTAACAAACTCATATCATCATGCAACAATTTCATCCACATCAGTATGTAACAACTAACAAGTAACCTAATAGAGAATATATCAGTATTCCATCACTCCATAAAGAGTAACGTGTTTTTGCTATTTTCATTTTTTCTACAAAGAGTGCACTTTTTCTATTTTAGTATATGATCCGACACACGCTTTTATAACTTAATATTTTTTAGTGGTTCTAATCCTTAATTAAAAAATATATCAATTATATCTATTATTTTATTAAAACTCGTGCCACCAAAAATTACACTACATTCTTGTGGGACGGGAGACTATCTTTTTATTTATTTATTTATTTATTATATTTGTATATTATAAGCCATGCCCCACTCCTTCCTAATAGATTGAGGGTGAAGTCAATATTGAATGCGGCATACTCCATGGATATACACCAAAGAAATCATTTATGTGTCTTTATATATATATATATATATATATATACATATGTATATATATATATATAGGAAATCCCTATATAGGAAACATATCACATGAAAACTACAAATATACATTTTTATGCATAAAATGATGCATTTTTGTGCATAAAATATTGCATAATAAAATATATTATTTTATATTATTTTATGTATATAATGCATCATTATGATAATGCAACATTTTATACATAAAAATACAACATTTTGTGCATAAAATGCAACAATTTATGCATGGTTTGCAGTTTTCACGAAAAAAAAGTTTTCACCATATATATATATATACTCCCATTCGAAATATTCATTTTTTTCGACACAGTAATTAATGAGAATGTGTATATTTTACACTATAATTAAAGGGTAATGTGTACGGTATGGAAAATGGTAGGGTATATAATTTTTAAAGATTTAATTGAAAAAAAAGGAAATAGAATACTTTGAATAGAACGACTCATAGGAAAATTGACGCTCTGAATGGGATGAGAGATACAAATGATAATAATACTTTTAACGCTCATATTTTTATGTGTTGTGATATACTACAATCAGCACTCCACCAAAATTAAACTTAAAATCATAATAAATATTCTAAAAAAAAAATACATTTCTTAATGCCTAAACTTGAAAAATAATGTTATAAGTAAAAAAGTCTTGAAGATATGAAGGAAGAGAATTAATAAGGCGATGAAGCCTTATCGTGCTTTGTTGTAATTATTGAGTCAAGTCCAGTCGGTAACAACCAAATTAATCATATACTCCGTATTATCTGAATTGGCCCGATATAAGTCTAAATCAAATAAAGTCACAATCCAAACCTTATTATATTATTATAATACGGTGTTCTTAGAATTTTTTTGATACGTCATGTCTAGATAAAGCAAAAGAATTTTATCAAATGAAAATATGAAAAATATTCGAGAAAATAAAAGTACTAGCTATTGTACAAAACCGTTTAAACTTCAGAATTTCTGGTGTAAACTTCAAATCTTCCAAAATCATTGCCGCACACTGACAATACATCATGGTATAACATAATATTACAAATTTGTTTTACCAACTTTTGGTGTTTTGCTTTGTGTATTATTTGTTCAATTCAAACCATACTAGAATAAAATCATGCGATTGTTATTTCATTTGGGGTGTGTTCAAATATAAATAAAGCCACACTAGAATTAGGCTCTATGTCTATGAGAAGGGATGCACTGCTACTAATGTGTCGACGGCTAATGTCACCGTGTTTTTATTTATGAAAAATTATATTTATATATATATAAAAATATAAAATAAACTTTACCAAGAAAATTGAAAGAAACTAAAAAAATTAAATCTTAAATGAAAAAAATATTTTACGTAACATTATCACATTAGCCGTAGACACACTAAATAATAATGTGTCCACAATGGGTACTAGAGGAGCGTTTATGTCTTAATGAGACAATATTTCTTTAATATAGCACAATCAGACTTGAAGTAATTTTAAAATACGGCCGTTCTTGCAAACCCGAGTCTTTGCTCAACGACCCAAAACTTGAATACCAAGACCTTGTAAAGAAGGAAAATGAAAGGGAGCTAGAATGATGAACGAATTATTATCTTCGATTCGTGTGTGTTGCCTCGACATGTGACTGTCTTAATTTATTTATAGCATGTTGATGACCTTTCGTTAAAGATTGCCTCGATCTGGACCGTTCGATCAAAATCTAATCAACAACTCATGCATCCTCGACCGTTTGATTGAACTAGCGCGTTGATTAGATATGATCTTAATCCTTTGAACCTTAACCGTTGGAAAGAACACATCTGTTCGATCTCATACATTATAGGTAGTAATCTATCTCTAAGTGTATTTATTTATTTATTTATTTATTTAAAAATGCTTAAAAGTGGTATGTATCCATATATTCTAGTCAATTAGCACCACTGCTTTTGGTAAGCTTCAGAAGAAATAGTTTCTTGAAGTGGACATACATTTATATCTATTATTGAGAAGACAAATCACTGTAATTTGAAAAGTGGTCGCAAAATATATACTCTAGTTATCTTTAATAACAAGAAATAACATTTTATATTTATAGGTAAGGGAAGAAACATATCCACCAAAATCCCGGGTATATTTGCCAAAAAATCACGTGGTATTGTCACATTTTGCTGTAGCTGAGACCCATGATTTGGGTGGATGTGGAACTAATCTTTATGGTGCTCTTTACATGATATTATTATTTAAAGAATTTATTAAACTAATCTCTAATTTATTTTATTATAAAAAATATGAACTGTTTCCCTCTACTGTCAATTGGTCAACCATCAAAATATTGGTTGAGTAGTTGTGTCATGTGTAGTGCTTTGCTTTAATTTTCTATTATGCTTTATTTTATCATTTCCCTTTGTCTTATTGTCCAAGAAATTAGGATATTCAATTCACTAGTCACACTATGTGTGTTTGTATGTACACAAACATATTTGTGCACTATATTTTAGTATTTTTTATTTTTATTTTTTTTATATCGTGAGAATTTGTACTCGCTACTTTATGCGGTTACTGGGTAAACTCTTATATTTGTGTAGTAGCCTACAAACCACACAAAGTAGGTAAACCACACTTGAGATTACATGTGTGACAAATTCAGACCTATATAAACATTAGTGAAATTTGAATCTGTGACCATTTAGGCCATAGACGGACCATTTTAACACTGGGCCACCCCTAGGGGCTGGTTTTTATTCACTCTTGTTAAATTATGATTAAAAAATTTATCCATGCAAAACTTATAGTTGATTGTACACAAAAGCTCAATCCTAGCGATTTTTTTTGGCCAGACGGAAACCTAATGGGTTTAGGATTATGGATTGTTTTCTATATAAATAGTGGTTCGATTTGTAATGTATATCTGAAAATACTAATGAAAATTGTTGGCTTGTCAAAGTCATTTCGAGACGAACTGAGTAAACGTTTTTTTTTCTTATTTTTATATCTATTGCGTTAATGTTCGTAACATCAATTGCATAAATTTTCCCTATAATAATAACTATACTATCTTCAAATTGACGTATGATACAAACTAAAAATAAATAAAATCTCCAGCCCTTTTTTTAATGCTAATAAAATAAAAACAATATCTTTTGCATACATTGAATTAAAATAAAACAAAATAAAATTAGAGTCAAACATTCTTGTCCGAAGCATAAGTGCATAAGTAAGGGTACTGTTTGGCAATCAACTTTGCGTAATCATAATTTAAAAAGAAATTAAAAGGTGTCCCAAACAAGGGACAGCGAGTCACCTCACACGTGTGTGGGCGTGACAAGACAGTGGACACCAGCACGTGTGGCCCCCCCCCGCGAAAGGATTTTGAGATGTGGCTTTGACCACGACTATTGTTTGGGCCCCCAAACTTGAGGGCTATCCAGCTGTTTTTCGCTTGTCGGGCTTCCCTTTGGCCCATTGGGCCCTTCCATGGGCCCATCTTTTGTCGCCTACACAATTAAGTCCCTATTTACAGGTAATTTATTCCTGGATATTTCTGCTAAAACAAATTCCAATTTTCTTCTTGTTTCCCCCTCACGTTTCAACTTTTTCGATTTATTATTATTATTTTTGGGGTGGTGGAGACTATAGAGATGTGTGGAGGAGGATGTTTTTGTTAGATGATCAAAAATAATTAGTCCATTATCTTCTATAATTTTATCAATCTTTATAGAA
This sequence comes from Mentha longifolia, assembly GCA_001642375.2. Taxonomy (NCBI): domain Eukaryota; kingdom Viridiplantae; phylum Streptophyta; class Magnoliopsida; order Lamiales; family Lamiaceae; genus Mentha; species Mentha longifolia. The sequence continues at coordinate 41,242,379 of CM038113.1, read as the reverse complement.
TGATAAGATTAGTAGTGTACAATATATCGGTTAGCGTTCTGCAGCCAAATGGCCGATGAACATATCCGTCTAGAACGCTACCGTCGGCGATCTGCAATAGATGCAGAATGCCGATGGAATTTTAGGTATCCGTTGCGAAATATCCATCGGCGATGCTTGAAATTTTGTAGTGATAAAATAGGTTTGCTTGATTGTTAAATTCATTTTTTAATTGATATATTTTTAAGATTTAGGATTTTTTCCATCCAATCTTTAATTTTCTAATAATAGGATAAGGTTGAATATGTACTCATGAATTAATTCTAACTGGTAAAATGTATGTGGACCAAAACTTTATTAAGTTAGATAAATTAAATAAATAAAGGTGACAAAATTGAAATACATATTTAGTTGCTCTTTTTTTTTCCAAACTTTGTCTTTGTCGTGTACGAACGGACAATTATAAGAAAAGATAAATAAATAAATAAAAATATTAAACCAAGGCTAAGAAATATGGTAATTTACACTAATTTACTCACATCACTACAAGGAAGAACTCTCAAGTGTACTTGCTGCAGTAAGAAGTGTACGTTCGTGAGACAGAAGAAGCTGTATATAAGGTCGGATCTAGTCCTCTACAATAATACTATGATATTATCCCACTGCATCTATGGTAGTGTAGATATACACTATTTATACTCCCTTCGTCCATTATATAACCATTATATAAGGTGTTAAGAATCTTTCATCAAGTAGTTTGATGTGTTGAAAAACTGATGTTAAGATAAAATTAGATCTTACTTGATATAGTAATTTATTCCTAAATATTTCTGCTAAAACAAATTCCAATTTTCTTCTTGTTTCCCCCTTACGTTTCAACTTTTTTTCAATTATTTTTTATTATTATTGTTTTTTCTTTTCTTTTTGGGGTGGTGGAGTGGAGACTAGAGAGATGTGTGGAGATGTTTTTGTTAGATGATCCAAATAATTATTCCAATTTCTATAATTCTATCAATCTTTATAGAATGATAAGATTAGTAGTCTACAACATATCCGTTAACGATCTGCAGTCAAATCACCGCTGGACATATTCGTCTAGAACGCTATCCGTTGGCGATCTGCAGTTGATGCAGAACACCGACGGGATTTTAGGTATTTGATGCGAAATTTTGGTCGGCGATGCTTGAAATTTTGTAGTGATAAAATAGGTTTACTTAGAGTAATGCTCCAATGCCCACCGTGGGCATGCTTAATGTGCCCACGGATGACGTGACATTGGAATATATAAGGTAGTTAATAAAAACCCTACCAAAAATAATTAAACCCTTGCTATAAAAAAATTAAACCCTAACATAAAAAACTAAAGCATAAAAGGAAAAATTGCAAACGTGGCACTGCCACATTACCGGTGGGCACATTAAGTGTGCCCACCGTAGGTAAGGGAGCATTTCTAGGTTTACTTAATGCTTAATTTTTTATATTTTTTTTGCTCCATCAGAAAAGGAAACAGCATAAAATTCAAAACGAAATAGAGTTTATGAGGGCAGCCTCCTCAGCATCAACAACTAACAGAGGTAAAAAATCCCTAAGCGGATCAGTCCACAACTGGTAGTCAATTATATCGTGACTAAGTTTGGATAGATAATAAGCAAAAACGAGTTTTAATTTTCTAATAATAGGATATATTTTTAAGATTTAGGATTTTTCCATCCAATCTTTAATTTTCTAATAATAGGATAAGGTTGAATATGTATGTACTCGTGAATCAATTCTAACTAACTGGTAAAATGTGTGTGGACCAAAACTTAATTAAGTTCGAAAATTTATATTAAATTTTTTTTTTAAAAAAAAGTGACAAAATTTGAAATACATATGCAGTTCTCTCTCTCTCTCTTTTTTTTGCCAAACTTTGTCTTTGTCGTGTACGAACATACAATTAGAATGAAAAAGCAAAAATAAATAAAATAAAAAAGATTAAACCAAGGCTAAGAAAGATGGTAATTTAGATTAATTTACTACCATAGCTACAAGGAAGAACTCTAAAGTGTACTTGCTGCAGTAAGAAGTGTACGTTCATGAGACAGAAGAAGCTATATAAGGTCGGATCTAGTCCTCTACAATAATAAGTACTACGTACTATGATATCATCTCACTACATAATTTTATCTCAAAAAAAATCTCACTACATAGTTGCTCCATTGAACACCGTGTACACATTTAATATGTGTGTCGCTGATGTAACAGTGAATCGTTAGGAGTTTTTCCATTGAGGGTTTAGTTTTTTAGCACTTTCTCTGTCTCAGAGATATTGACGTCTTTTATTTTTTTATACCTCACATATCAATATGAAATGACTCAATATCTCTGAGCCGAAAAAGTAAGATTTATTATTTTTTATTAAGATTTTTTTCACATTCTCAATTTATACTATTGTCACGTTATGTGTGTGCATATTAACCATGTCTACGGTTATTACACTAAGATCGATATATATGGCACATGTGTAGCTCGTGTCAGTATAAGGGGGAGGGCGGAAATTCAAAATACCCAATTTGAAGATGCAGATTAACAAATTACCCAATTTGAAATTGCATCTTCAAAAAATACCCATTTTATTTAAATAATGAGATGGGTCCCGCTTTTTTATACAAATTTCTGCAAAGCTTGACTCCTTTATCGGTATTCCATTTTTTTGTCGTATTATGTCCCTTTATTTACTACCTGAAACATTCTTCAAATAAAAATAAATTAAAAAATCCGGCCAAGTATAGAGACTTGAAATAGTTAATTATGCTCAATTTAATTAATTATGTGATATAAGGCTTAATTATTCTTAATTTAATTAATTATGTGATATAAGGCTTAATTTTGCTTAATTTATTGTAATTTTAATTAATTAAGTTCCATTCTTAATGTAATTACGCTTAAATTCACGCATTTTGTTATAATAATTCAAGTTTTGAAAATCATTAAAACTATAATTAAAACATTGATTAGTGAAATATATGTATTATTAGTTATTTATATTTAACTATTTTTTTAATTATGCTTAAAATAGTAACAAAAAAAAACGTAAATAATGCTACAAACATTTAAAATCGGCAGAATTATTTAACGGTTTTGTTTCTTCTTTCACGGTTTTCTTTCTTCTCTCACAGGCCGGGGGTCTCTCTCAATCTCTCTCACTCTGAAACCGTGAACCTAGCCCCCAATTTTTGTTTTTCAACCGTGAGATATCTCACGGGTATCTCTCAATCTCTCTCACGATTCAACAAACCAAACCGTGAACCCTAACCCCCAATTTTTTTTTTCAACCGTGAGATTTTAATTTGCCGGCGCCGGAGAGAAAAGAAGACATGGCCGATTTCGACCATAATTCGGGTAACGAATCCGAAGGCGTTGAAGTTCCTTCGCAGCCATGTCGCCGAGTTCCGACGAGGGAAGAACGGGAAAACCTTCCCGAGCCGCCGCCGGTAATTTTTTTTTTTAAAAAAAATAATTTTTTTTTACAGTTTATATTGATTTTTCATTGATTTTACAGTGAATTTTAAGCATGTTTAGAGTTGGAATTAGAATTTTAAGCATGTTTATGGTTATGGAATAGAATTAGAATTATAATGTGTATAATGTTATGTTTTAATCCCTTAATTTGTATGCTATATATGTAGATTTATGTGCTTGAATTGGGAGTTCGAAATTTGTATAAATCTGTAGAAATTGTTGCGAATATTAAATTTGTTGAAGAAATTAGAGTGTTTTCACGGTTAGAATTACATCAAACCGTGAACTCTCAAACCGTGAAAAGCACTAAATTGTGCAGATTAAATAATTTTTGAAAATTTGATAAATTAACTAATTTGCACTTTTCTTTCTTTTGCAGCCTAGGTATGAATGGTACATGTCTCGTATGCAAGGATTCCCGGGTGAAATAAATGCTTATCAACAGACCGAGCAATTCCGTCAATCATACATCAGTTATGCGTATTGGCGGGAATGTACTGTTGCATCGATTTGTTGACGAATCTCCATTTGCACGGTTGTGCTCGATGAAGAAGGTAGGGAATGTGAAGCGTGCCTTGCACGAGCTGTTATCCCGGGAGCTATGGAGGGGCGAGGAGCATGAATTTGAAAGACTATTTCACGTCGGTGGGCAGGATATTCGCTTTGGGCCTCAAGAATTCTGCCTCGTCACCGGATTATGCTTCGGTTCTACGACCTTTAATCCTCACGGCAAGAACCACATCATCCCAACTACGAGCCTCTTCCATACTTTTTACAAGGGGCGTAAGGTGCGAGTGAAAGAGCTGTATGTGGATTTCAATAATGAGGAGCAAGTTATGGGGACGGAGGATCAATATTTGAGTGCCGCCAACCTCCTCGTCTACTACTACTTGCTATTGTGTAGGGACTACGATAGACCCGTTGATGATTGGGCATGGACATTGGCAGAGGATCCACAGCGATGGGCGACGTTTCCGTGGGGATCATGGTCATACCAGATATTGTGTCACCAGCTTGGAGTGGCAAAGAAGGACCCGAGAGAAATTGGAGGCAAAGGAAATAGTGCTACCTATCACCTGTATGGGCCCGTCTGGGCGTTATATCTTTGGGCCTTCGAGGTCATTCCAAGTTTAGGACTGATGTGTGCTACACAGCTGAATGTGCACGAGTTACCCCGACTAAGGAGATGGGAAATGGGGGCCTCGTATGCAGATTTCGTTGATTTTTTCAACGATCCGAGGGTATGTCATTATTCTCTTTTTACTCAATCAATTATTTTAATTTTAATATTCTTTAATTTTAATATTTTAGTTATTTTAATGGTTTAATTATAATATTCGTTAATTATGTGCCTTATCAAGGTTTTTAATAATGAATTGTTTTGCCTCTGTCTTTTGCAGCTCGAAGTTATCCCCACGCTCGAACCTGATGAAGCAGAAAAGGAGTCGTATTATTATCTGACCCTCCTCGAGGAGCGAGACCCCTTGATGCTTCGATTTAACAAGAATACGCGTCATTCGTGGAAGAAACCGCCTGAAGCGCAGAGGCAGTCGAAAGAAGCAAGATCTATGGCAAGAGTGATCGACAAATTGAGGTGTCCAGATGTTGGGAATGCCACCCAGCCCCGTGGTCGCCAGCCTCGTGCCACTACGGCAAATTCTGAGGGTCGAGGGTCTGTCCCAAACCCCAGGGCTCGTGCGAGTACGTCGAAGAGGCCGAGGGTCGATAGTTCACTCCCTGACAGGTCCCAGGGCCTCGTCTGCTGCGTACATGGGGATCCGTGCACTCGAGGATGTGATAACGATGCGTGGGCCGACAAGGTGCTAGAACGCATGGCCCAAGATACGTCGGAGACAGGAGTGATGACTCGTATCGCCAAGTTCATGTTTATATGAATTAAAATTCATATGAAAATCAAATTTAGGGGCTTAATTTTGGCCAAATTAGACAACTAACGGTTAGGGTTCACGGTTAGGGTTGACGGTTTGAATATAATTTCACGGTTTATTTATTAAAAAACCGTGAATTTTTTATATATGCCAAAATTTATAAATAATAAAAGGACTACATATTCACGGTTAGATTATCATTTAAACCGTGAATTTCACGGTCTAAATGCTAGTCTAACCTTGAGACATCTATTTAAACTATATTAATACTATTTTTTAATAAAACTATTTTTTAATTCAAAAATGTCTTTCACGGTTAGATTAGCATTTAAACCGTGAGTTTCACGGTTTAAATGCTAGTCTAACCGTGAGAAATACTATTTTTTAATAAAGGAATTTCACGTTTAGACTATCATTTCAACCGTGAATTTCACGGTTTAAATGCTATTGCAACCGTTAAATTATTATTATTATTATTCTATTAAATAGGCTAATCTTAATTAATTATTTGTAAACATATTAATCCGAGAAATTACAATAATTCATTCATTCCATCCACAAGTGACACATGGTTGCAGCGTGGCCTGTTTGATCACAATGTGGACATCTCCGAGAACCACGGGTTGCCCGTCGGCGTGCTTCCCCTCTCCCTCTACGTCTTCTTTCTTTGGGCCTCCCCGGTAGACGTACTCTTAGGGAGGGTAACAATTCTGTACTCTGTAGGTCCTTTGGCCAAGTAGATTTGTGTGGTACCCGTGAAATTGGGAGTTCGTATGACCTGGCGTAAGTAGCCTGGTGGTAGTAACGTGAAACGTAATACGATACTTCCTCCTTTTGATGCCTGCGATAATACAATACAATATAGTTATGTTCATCAGCGTACATAAGCTATGATTACTGTAAGCAATGATAAGTTGAAGGGGTACTTACATGATTGCCGCGATCGCATGTGCACAAGGCAGATAGTCCCTCTGCCAACGCAGACATTCACACTCCTGCTGTTGCAGATTCACAGTAAGCGTCTTTTGTGATGTACGAACATTGAATTCTACTTGGGATGTCTGCGTGACCTTGTATCTACGCGAGTGCTCTATCAGATCCACAGTTGTTCGCCTAGCCCCCAACGATATTGGATGATTGTCTCGCTGAGACTCTAAACGCCTTTCATCAAACCATTGTTCGATGACAAGGCGCACGGCATTGAGACAAGCGCAGATTGGTAGACGTCTAGCCCATAGGAGGGTATTATTGAAAGACTCTGCAGCGTTCGATGTCATATTGCTGAAACGTCGAGGTAGGCACACTGATCGAGCCCACTTGGCAGGGCCGATCACGGATTTGATTCATTCTCTCATTCCATTATGTAACATCATACGTGTATGCAGCTCGTTGAAACAACGCGACGACATGCTTACCATAGTGTGCCAAGTTCTTGCTCAAGTGAAAGTAACACAAACCGTGGACGGCATCGGGAAATACAAGACTGACGGCATGTATGATGGATATATGCTGATCCGAGACAATCAACGTACCCTGTAATGCTCCAAAGGTTCTTCTGAGTCCTCGCATGAAGAAGGTCCAGCACTCATGGTTTTCGATAGGCCCTATTCCATAAGCCAACGGATATAATTGCTCGTTAGCGTCCTTTGCCACGGCTATGAACAGTATCCCATTGTTCTTCCCCTTTAGATGTGTGTCATCCACTATAATAACTGGCCTCATGCACGATGAATACGAAACTCGAGTAGCGCCGAGAGCAACAAAAACTTGTTTGAACCGGCCATCGTCTCCGATTTCGGTCTCTGTGATCGTACCCGGATTTGTCCTCTTCAACATCGCGAGGTAACCCAGGAGCATCTTGAATGAATCTTCGTATTGGCCATAAATCATCTGAATCGCGCGGTTTCGTCCTCTCAAGGTGACATCGTACTTGATGTCGACACCAAAAACTTCCTTCAGCTCGTTCATTATGACATTTGGCTTGATTATTTCTTGATCACGAAGAATTCGCTTCGCAAAGTACGCCCCAACGACCGTAGAACGGAGCTTCCTTTTCTTCAGACCTATTATTTTCTGATTGCACGTGTGATCGCACAAAACTTGGTCACTAAAAAATGGCCGCCTCCGCTGGCCTGGGCATGTAGGTAGAAGGGGCATCGCTTCGATGATTTGCATTTCAAATATAGTCATCCACTATTTGACCTCTCTACCTTTGATTCTGCATTCTTCTCCAAATTCCACAGACCGGCTGCAATCGTCAGTTCGTCCTTCATATCGTACATGGCATTAACAGCAAGCCCTTCAACAATCAGATTAACATCACCTGCATATACTGCTGAGCTTTCAGGTTGGATAGGGACCATGGGGACTATCCAATTACTCATATGCCTTGTATCTATATCCTCCCTAGCCTCATCATCGTGCGGACTTTGATACATTAATCGCAATAGTTTTTCCATCCCGTCCCTCGTCAAGTATCCACTGCTGTGTACCCGACAAACAAAGACCTGTTCAGCCGCCTATCAGAATTGTCTCCAGGTATGTCGCTCTCTGTGCTCTCAGCATCAGCTTCAACGTCGTAATCTGGGTCGTCTTCGTCGTCTATGACTTCATACGTATCACCTCGAGTCCGCGCCTCAGTACGCCCATTATGCTCATCCTCCTCATCCTCTAGGGTAAAATTGAGGTCCGGGATCAAATTTTCCCAGCCAGTAGAGACATGAGGAAATGAACTGGTACCAAAGTTAAGATCTCCGTGATAGACGTAACCAGTCCAATTTGTAAAAGGACCGCCCATGCCAATCTGTTCGAGGTTTGTGTGTCAATCACTGCCCTGGTAGCCGAAGTTGAATGATCCACCATACTGGTACGTCTGCTCGAACGTAGGAAAATATGGAGAGGACGGGCCGGCTCGTTCACCGGAAAAGTGAGAAGACGATGCCGTGTTGTTCGAACATATATATACTTTCGGAGACGATTCGGTACTGCACAAGCGCACGAGTTCTTCATCTGTCCCCAACGGTGATTTAACAAGACGTCCGGATCGTGTCTTATTCAAGTAGGAGATATCAAAATCATTGCCCAAGAACGCATATTCTCTATTTGGGATCTCAAGTTGTACACACTGATAGCATTTATTGATAAGACGATATCCATCTCCCTACCGCCCTCGTACACACAATCGGCCCAATTTCCTCCGTAATTTAAGTTTACGATAGCGAACGGACATCTGCATGAATTTAATTCAGAAAAAATATATATATATATTATACGCATAAGTTATGCATAAAGCTAAGCATAAAAATATTACACGCATAAGTTATGCTAATCTAACCGTGAAACAACTTTCTGAATTAACAAATTATTTTATTAAAAAATAGTATTAAACTAAGACGACTCATGGTTAGACTAGCCTTTAAACCGTGAAATTCACGGTTTAACTTCTAATCTAACCGTGAAACACCTGTCTGAATTAACAAATTATTTTATTAAAAAATTGTATGAAAAGCACTTTTCACGGTTAGAATTAAGTAAAACCGTGAGATCTCACGGTTACACTCAAGTCTAACCGTGAAAATCACTTTTCACGGTTAGACTTTAAGTGTAACCGTGAGATCTCACACGGTTTCACTTAATTCTAACCGTGAAAACACTCTAATATTCGCACAACAATTTCTACACAGATTTATACAGATTCTGAACCCATTCCTATATTAATACTATTTTTAAATAAAATGATTTGTTAATTTAGAAAGGTGTTACACGGTTAGACTAGCATTTAAACTGTGAAATTTACGGTTTAAATGCTAATCTAACCGTGAGACATCTTTTTAAACTATATTAATAAATTTATTTAAACAGTAAATTTTCATATTTATCTAAATATCTTACGGCTAAAATCATACTATTACACCTAAGAATCAATATAACATTGAGCATGTAAATCCCAAAAATAAAATTGAAAAAATAGAATAATTAACTTGATAATATACCTTAAAAGCTATAATTTCGTGAGCTTTTTCAATTTCGTTTGCTTTTTCTTCCTCCTCAGTTTGCGACCATTAAGTTGTCTTTGATTGTCTTCTAGCGCTAAAAAAAATACTCCAAATTGTAAGCTTTTAAGAAATGACGAAAATAATTTTTAAGGTGTTGTGAGCGAAGAAATGCTCTACACTCTACACACTTTATAGGATAAAATGGGTATGAATTATGAATTATTTGCTGTGAAAAATAAATTTGATAAAGTAGTCAAATTTGTCCGAATACAATTATTATTTTCACTATTTAGTCCGTGAAAATGAATTTTCAAAGAATGCATTCAATAATTTAACTGTTTCACCTATCATATTAAATTTGAGTGAATTTTGAATAATCCCTTGGTGTCGGTGATATAATTTCACCACAAAAGTTTTGGGGCAGAAATTGGTATAAATATAAATAAATCACAATAGATAAAAAATATAAAAAGTGGGGCCAAAACTCTGCACCTCTGCCCGCCGATGTGCATTGATTTCAACAATATAACATTAATATATTGAAATGAGTATTTTCTACACATACATTTTCAAAATGAGTATTTTATATATACCCACTTAAAATTTGGGTAGAAAGACTTATTCCCAGTAGCACTTTCTCTGTCACAGAGATATTGAAGTCTTTCATTTTTTTATACCTCACATATCAATATGAAAAGGACCCAATATCTCTGAGCCGGAAGAAGTAAGATTTATTATTTTTTATTAAGATTTTTATCACATTCTCAATTTATACTATTGTCACGTTATGTGTGAGCATATTAACCATGTCTACGGTTATTACACTAAGATCGATATATATGGCACATGTGTAGCTCGTGTCAGTATAAGGGGGAAGAGGACAGTAGTTTAATAATTATAAGAAGGAATTGATTAGATATGCAGAAAGATGGGAGCAAGAGCAATCAGCAGAGTATGAGAAAGGGAAGATGGTCTCTCCTTCGATGGGTCCCACTCTCTGCAAAATGATAAAATTATTATTCTGAATTTTGATTTATTATCAATTGCAAATTGCAATGCCCCTTTGTGTGGTCCTCTCCTTCGCCATTTATTTCATGTCACGTTGAATTCATATTTCTTCAATCCCATGTAAAATTTTCAACTATATATACATAATTCTTTTTTATAAAAAAAATTTAAAAAAAGAAAGAAAAAGAAAACGTTTCTTATTATAGATTTGAACTTGTAATTGAGGTTTGAATCGCCCAAATGTGTCTATTTTGATTAGTTTGATTGATTTGATAGTATAGTGAACTATAACTTGAATTCTAATTAATTAAATAATTATAGTGTGAATATATACAAATATGAGATGGGGAGGGAGGGGAACTGCAGTGTGTTAAATGCATCACAGTTGATTAAACGTGCGAAGTTACTATCAATCTTGAAAAGGGGATTAAATTAAATTGATGAGATGTAACGATCAAATGTAAGTTGTCAAACATGTGCAATTTCACGTAGCCTTCATTATAAACCTGACCAACAACGATGCATCACACTTCTGCTCCCTCCGTCCACCGATTCATTCCCTATAGATCGGGACATGTTTTAAGACAGTGCTAGATTGTTTCTGCGTGAAATCGGGGTTCCATGTTAATGTGAGTGAGATTTGTGTGGAGTATAACTTCAACGTAGAGTATGCAATGAATTGGTGGACGGATCAAAGTATTCAATGAACTGGTGGACGGAGAAAGCATTAATTATTAATGGTGTCGACTAAACACAAATATGACGTTAATTAATATATGCTCCTTCTATCCAAGTAAACTCGTCTCACCTTTTGAATATATATAAGGTATAAAATAATAAAAGTGATACATGCTTAATGGGACAAAGAGAGTGCATATCAGTCTAATTTACTCAAAGTTGATTGAATTAATAAATACTTCTATGTAGGAGCACTAGCTAGTGATAATATAATGTCCACGTTGCTCATGCATAGACCATAAACATCACGTGCACGACCACGTGCACGTGTGGGCAGTAAATATTCTTGTATTTTGGCTGCATGCATGCAAGTAAAACCATGCTTGCTTCATCGTCTAATTTAACTTTTGAAACAAAGAGAGAGATAAATTAATATATGCATATCTCATCCGCATAGAGAAATGATATGTTACTTACCTAATAGTAGGCACCTTCGTGGACACCTTCATCATTTCTTCAATTTGACATTATTTGGTTTGATTTTTTCAATTTTTTTATATTCTAATATCATAGAAATTAATATAGAAATCATTAAATCTGCAAAATAAATAAAAATCAAAGCTTGATTCGTTCTTTTTTCCTTCTAACGTCGAAAAATGAGTAATATGACAAATCGAGCTTTGATTTGATTTATTTTGTAGATTTAATGATTTCTATATTAATTTCTATGATATTAGAATATAAAACAATCGAACAAAATAATGTCAAATCGAAGAAACGACGAAGGTGCCCACAAAGGTGTCCACCATCACGTGAGTATATCATTTCTCTATAAGCATATAACTAATTAACTTCTTATGTTTGCTCTCTCTTTTTTAACTTTTAACATATATATGCATAGTCATTACTCTTTTTTTTTTCTTTTTTTTTTTTCTGTTGAAATAAGTCCATCAGCTTAAAATAATGATTGAAGTTTACATTATTATCAAATGACAACTAAAATGAAACTTGGATGGAAACAGAAACCAAAGCTCTAAAAAAGGATGGGCCTAATCTCAAATTTTCATATATGGGCTTTTGGCCCATTATCATATTCTTTTGGGCCAGTTTACCCTCAAACTTTATCAACAAATGCCGTAAATGTTATATCTTTCCTTTTCCTTCTTATTTATATGTTTTTGGGCCCTTTTTTTTTTCTGTTTATATATTGAGAGTTGAACTTTTAGAAATACGTTATCAAGATTCAAGAGCAAAGACCCCGAATAAGCATTGCAACCAAAATGTAACAAGAAATTGAAATAAAGCCTTATTAACTTAAAAAAAAACAAAACAAACAAACAAATAAACATGAAATCTTATAAATTATAAGGAGACTAGTAATTGCATAATACTCCTTCCGTCCTGTTGATATAGGTCATTTTATTATTAAAGTAGACTCAACTTTAATAAAAATGACTCTATATCTACAGGACGGGGAGAGTAGCAATTTCCCCATCAAATTCATTTAAAATCTTGTTTTGTGGCACCCATGTGCCTGACCTGTTGTTGCTATTTCTTCAATTCCCCAAATTAAAATACTTTCACTTTCACCAATTTATAAAAGAAAAAATATTTTCAAAAAGAAAAGCTAATTCATAATTGAATAAATACAAAAAAGTTGCGCAGCATCAAAAGTTCAAAGCCATACAAAATAAAAAGTTAAAATAATTGCAGAGCTAAGCTGTATTCAAACATCCATGATTTAAGGGGGAAAAGTTGCATCATCTATAGACTATAGTTGTCATATAAGTAATGCATATTCATAAAACCATATAGCATATATAAAAGAAATTAACTAAAATTGTACTAAAATTAAAAGTTGTTTGTCTCACATTTCTGTCTCGTCCACTCAATTTATGCACTTTTATATAAGTTGAACTGTAAAAGTCAAATAACTTTTATAATTTATTAAAGTAAGAAACCTTGTGAGTGAAATCCAATCATATCAAACTAAATTCTAGCTAGAATTACAAAATCAAAGATGAATTTGTATTCTAGTATTTTGATTGATTCAGATAATAATTACTCCATCCGTCCCAACAAACTTGAAGCGTTTCTTGACTATATATATATATATATATAGGTGAGAGATCACATGAAAACTAATTAAAGTGTGAAACCTAGAAACCAATAGGAACCTTTGATTTGTGTCATCATGTGGTTAGAATTGAGTAGGATTTTCTATTTTTAATTAGTTTTTAATTACCTTTAAATTATTTTTACAACCACAATAGGGGTATTTATGTCTTTTAATGCTGAACTTCATTCTCTCAATGCTAAGTACCCGTTCTTCTCCACCATTTTCTTCATCTCCCCCAATTTCTCAAGCCTCCATCGTCATCCAACTCCATTAGAGCAGATCAGAAATCAAAAAAGACATGTAGCTCTGAGAGAGAGACTCCATCTCCGTCGTCGTCGTCGCGAGTTGTAGGTATCGTCATGAACATGAGCCCTCCTCTCACGATCTACGCCTCTCTCGCATTCAGAAAATCTCCCAAATCGACCGCGAAGTGGTTGGAGTAAGCCCTGACCACGTTCTCCGATGCGCCGGAGTCGTGAATCCTCCCCAATTGTTAGCCCTAATTTTGGCTGCTTGGAGAGTCAGTGAAGAGCGTGCGAGCAAATTGCAATGGTGATGGAATCGGAGGGGATGAGGTCGAGGAACTGCCACTTGTCTCTTAGCAGCTGAGTTTCTCCATTGACCACCATCAATCAGCCGCCAACGGCATTCAACTTCCCTCCAATTTATTTGGTAATTCATGCTCTTTTAATTAAAAAAAAAATTGTTTGAAATTTGTTTTTAAAAAAAATTGTTTGAAATTGCAGAAATTTGATGTCTGAGAACTTTTGTGTCGTTTCTAGTTGCTGTTTTTTTGAATGAGAATTGTGTTTATATGCATAGAAGTGATTGAGTATGTAATTCACCATCTGCTTCTTAAATCGTAAAACATGACAAGTTTGGAGCGTTTTACAAATTAAAGATATGGAAGTATGTAGCCTTTTCTAAAATTTCATGAATGTTCTGTTTCGAATCCATGTTTAGGGTTTAGGAAATGCATATTTGTTTTTAAGATGCAAGCATGAAAACTTTATTTGTAGTGCATGTACAGTAGATTTCGATGCATTTTCTAGTGATTTTAGTGCATTTTTGTATAGTTTTAATGCATAAATGTTTTGAGAATGTGTATTTATAAGTAATATGAGTTATAATGACAAGATATTTTAATTGCTACAGGATTTTATAGATTGACTGATAAATATAAGAATAATGGAGATAAAGATACTCATACGAGTTCGAAGCACAAGGGATTTGAGAGCTTTTATGGTTCTTCCATTTCAAAAAATATTCATGTGTTGCCTCGTGATGCAGCAAGTGCATGCAAGCAAATGGCGAACCATGATGCCAGAAATTGTTCCGATGGTGTTTGAGTTTAGTTTTTATTCGTAAATTCTCAATCATTGTATTGAGGATTTTTTTAGACTTTTTTTCCTTATTATTGCATTAGCTTAGCTTTTTCAAATATTATTAATATAGTTGAAACAATGGTATGTTACTTGAATTTTGTTATACTCTTACGCTACCAATAAACTATTAATGTTCGGTTAATTGCTTACATCACTACACTACGATAGTTAATATATATATCAATATTGGTTCTCCATTTCCACCGCGAGTTCATTTGCATTTTTTAGCAATTTCATTGCATACTTGTCATTATTTGTTGCATTTTTAAGTAATTTTTTTGCATACTTGTTATTAATTATTGCATTGTGAACAATTGAGTCACCTCCATCATTTTATTTCACATCTTGTAACGAAATTAGCTGTTTTGGATCAGGGTTTTAGGGTTTAGAGTTATAGGGTTTAGGGTTATAAGGGTTAAGGTTTAGTGTTCCAGGGGTTAGAGTTTAGCTTATTAGGGTTTAGGGTTTTAGGGTTTAGTGTTCTACGGGTTAGGGTTTAGTGTAAAAGGAAATCAATAATGGTTCCACATTTTCACGTTCATTTGCATTTTTAAGCAATTTCATTGCATACTTATCATTATTTATTGTATTTTTGAGCAATTTCATTACATACTTATCATTATTTGTTGCATTGTCAACAATTAGGTCACTTCTTTCATTTTTTTTCACATCATCTTCTACCGAAGTCAGCTGCATGCTTTGGATCAGGGTTTCGTGTTCTAGGGGTTAGGATTTAGTTTTCTAAGGTTAGGGTTTTGGGTTTTAGGGTTGGGGTTCTAGGGGTTTGGGTTTAGTGTTATAAGGGTTAGGTGTAGTGTAAAAGGAGATCAATAATGGTTCCACATTTCCACCACGAAGTCATTTGCATTTTTGAGACATTTCATTGCATACTTGTCATTATTTGTTGCATTTTTTAGCAATTTCATTGCATACTTGTTATTATTTGTTGCATTTTTAAAAATTTCATTGCATACTTTAAAAGTAAAATAAATTTTAAATTAACAAACGACCATGATTGATTAATCGTAAACCACAAATGTACAATTACAGATCTTCTTATCCTATTTTGCATCTCCACAAGACTCGACTCAAATAAAATCATCATCACTTAATTTTTCTGCTGCATATTTGTAAGCGTTGCATATCATTTATGGTGAGCCTTTCATGGATTCATTTTGACATAGCTGCACAACAAAAATGAATAATTTTCAATAACATACATAGGTATTGTATTCATATGCATAAAAAAACAAAAATGATTCAAAAATATGATATATGCTAATGTATCGCACTCATTTTCTATATGAGTTCCCCACATCTCCTTTTCTAATCACTATGCTTTACACTAAAATTTATGAAACATAACTCAACTAATATTCCTACAATGTGCATATAAAAGTAAGATACAATGTAATAATATTCTTATTTATATGCATCAAAAAAATACTACAATGCAACGAATTTAACTAATATGCAACATATCTATACTTAAATGCAACAAAAAATATAAAACAAAAATAAATTAATAAACACATCAAAGATACTACATATTACTACATAATCTCCATTAGCATCCACCAACCGCAATATGGTAGCAAATATATTGCACATATAAGCATTGAATACAAATTTACATGCATTACAAATATAAGTCAACTTCACATAAACTAGTTACTACAGCAACCAAATTACCTTGTCCCTTGAAAATCACATGGTCACTTTTTCAGAATGAATGAGAAACATAACTGAATTTCTTCAACATTTGTATATAAATCTTCACGATTTTACGTTTTCTGGTGCTGCAGATCACGAACTTCAAGTACGGCGGCGTGGCAATCAGCCTTAGCTGCACGCACATGCTCTACGATCCCATCTCCGCCACCATGCTGGTCAGAGCATGGGTGGAGATGACATTGCGGTGCAAAATCGCCGCTCCTCCGCTCTTGCTCCCCCTCCCATCACCACAGCAGCCAAACACCGACAACAAACCTGATCACAGCAACCTCAATTCCATCATAAGCCACTAAAAATTAGCTATTCAATCCCCTCCCCCAATTCCACCATCAAACGCCAAGCAATCCACCATCACCTTCCATTTCAATTGTGAAGCCGTGAAAAGCTGCATCGCCATGGCCGAAGTAGCTGGCATCTCCCACTTCGAAGCCCTAGCCACGCTTTTCTAGACGCGAATCAACAAAATCAAGGGGGCGGAGGTCGGTTTAGTCGAGATTTCTCTATTCCTGGACTGCGTACCGGAAGCTGCGGCCATGATCGGAGAAACGGCTTCGCGAATGGACTGCTTCTCTAATTTCAGGAATTGAGTTTATATTGCATATGGAATCCCGCTAGAGGAGGAGGATGAGTATGAGCTGACTATTCTACCCTTATTGGTTTCTAGGTTTCACTTTAATTTGGGTTTCACTATAGTGCATCCCTATATATATATATGTAGTAGATCATATGAAAATTAATTATTACGTGAAACCTGCAACCCATCATAAAATGTTGCATTTTATGCATAAAATCATGCATTTTGTGCATAAAATATTGCATAATAAAATATATTATTTTATATTATTTTTATGCATATAATGCATCATCATGAGAATGCAACATTTTATGATGGGTTGCAGGTTTCACGTAATAATTAGTTTTCACCATAACTCATCCCTATATATATATATATATATATATATATATATATAATTTTTACCGTAATGCATCCCTATATATATAAAGTATATAATAATGAGATGACTCCGGTCCGTTGGGACAAATGGAGTACTAATATGTTACAAAAAATTGCTACAAACTGATGTATATGTAATTACGTATGATGATCATATCACTATTATATTTTGAACTGGTGATGATATAATTTGTTTGAAAATTGTGCTTTTTATTTCGGAATAAAAATACTCGAAATTACTTGGGCTTTTGATTTATTTATTATCGTGATTATGTTTATGGGCGTGTCCCACAAATGTTACAGATTTGTATATAAATACGATCCAGATTTTTCAAATTAAAGTTCATGCGGTGTGTATAAATTAGTAGTACTCGGTAGTATGAAACATTATATAATGTTGATTCTCAACACTTTCTATCAACCGGGCGCAAATTGTGATGAAAACACGGATTTCCAAAGCTATTTTGGCTACTAGTTTGATCATGTAAGTGAATACTTATGCGAGCAAGTTTCAGTATATAAATTGCATTTACTCTTTCTGTCCGCAATCAGTGTGCACACTCGTTTCGGTACATATTATGATAAAAGGTCCGTAAATGTCGTTGTAAGTAGAGATGAGTGTTTTGATATATATATAAGATAGAAAGACGTACTCCACTAGTTCTGTTTATCTTGCTATAATTTTCTTTTTTTGTGTTGTCTCGTCCATTTTGGCATATTTTTATTTTTAGCAAAATATTAGCCTAATAATTAAGCCTAATCATGCCCTAATTAAAAAAAATCCTATGATGCCCAACATCCACCAATTAAAAAATAAATAATTAATTTTTTAATCACCGATTTACGTATATAATAATGTGTCCAGATAAATGTAGAAATGTTCCCCTACCCACGGTGGGCACACTTAACGTGCACAACGGTGATGTGACAGTGTCACGTCTGCAATTTTTTCTTTTAGGGTTTAATTTTTATGTTAGGGTTTAATTTTTTATAGTATGATTTAATTATTTTTAATAGAGTTTTTATTAATTACCTTATATATTCCAATATCACGTCATCCGTGGGCATATTAAACTTGTCCACGGTGGACATTGGAGCATTACTCAATCAGAAGTGAAGTGATAAAATCATCATTTGCAAAAAAGAAGATAAAAAAAAAAAAAAGAATTTATAGAAATATACTCGTATAAAAGTAGTGAGAGTGGAGATTAAGGTCCACGTGTGTTAAGTTGGTGACATCTTCTATTTTAGGCAGGTCCCCCGCTATTATTGGCCATTATAGCATGTTCCCCTACTCCCTGCACCAACTGATTATTAACCTCCACCGTCATTTCATTACTTTTCTAAATTACCGTTAGTAACTCTGATACGGTAAACAAAACTCTTAATGTCTATTTTTGGTCGTTTTGGAAATGCACATTCAATAAATGCCCATTGTGAAATTACACATTCACAAAATGCCTGTTTTTTTAAAATATAATAAAATTGGGCCCCACTTCACACATCAATTTCCGCATTTCACGTATTTTTGGGATATGATTTTGTCGTTTTCCAAAAGCGAATATCGCTGATAAATATCGCTGCCCTCATGCAGCCAATAGCGCTGAAATAACAGCTCATATCGAGCGCTATTGATACAGCATCAGGCGTTTAAAAATGAATATTTTCATTAAAAACATCGAGCGCTTTTAACCATACATCGAGCGCTTTTACCTAAACGTCGAGCGCTTTTAACCAAAATACGAGCGCTTTTCAGTTGTTTGTTGTTTTGTAGCAATTATTGCTACAAAATAAACAATTCTGCGAAATTCACGGATCTACAAAATTATTCGCACAGTTACTTCACGGATTAAATAGTAGCATTTACACAGTAAATCAAATAATTCAATTGAAAAGCTATGTATTCAGGACTCAGTCGAAATCTTGAGCTCATTCTTGTGAGCTAAAGAAATTTCAGAAAAAATAGGGAGGAAGAGGAAGAAGTGAGGAGAATAAAAAGAAGCAAGAAACGCGCGCAAGAGATATAATTATACAAGGTATTCATACTATTTTCTAAAATGTAGCGTGCTAAATTATGTTAAATTATATGATTTTCTATAAATCTAACGTGCTTAATATTAAATGATGTTAAATTATTTAGTGTTCCCATTTTTATGTTATTTCATATTATACTAGTAAAAATATACATATTAAAAAAATAAAATTACTAGTAAAAATATACTATAAAATAGAGAATTCTTACATTTTATTTGGAATTTTTAATGAGCTAAAAATGGGGCTAAAAATTGGAATAATGCTAAAATAAGAATAACACATTAGAAAACTAAAATTAAAAATAATCACAAACTAGGTTTATTAAAAATTATTGAGCGATATATGTGAATTATGGAGCGCTATTTGTATTTTATCGAGAGCTATAGGTTGATTATCGAGTGCTATTTGTTTGTTTATTGAGCACTTTTGTTAATTTATCGAGTGCTATTAATTATTATTGCATTATTTATGAATTTGTTAATTTTTTTTTTTGACATTTTCCCGCATGTTTTCACATTAAATTAAATAAAAATATTACTTTTGAATAATATCGTTGAGAAGTTTTTGACATATGAATTTTTGTCCATTATAGTTTTCTAACTTAAATTCACTTTTCTTATGCAGATGACGTTTATTTTTATAAACGTGACTTACGGAGGAAATTGGTCCAATAGTAATTATCAGGGTGGCAGAGAGATTGATATCCCTTTATCAAGAGAATCAATGAGTTTATACAACTTGAGATGCAACATAACGGAGATGTGTAATCTCTTTGGCACTGATTATGAGATATTCTACTTCAAGCAATCTCAATTCGGACGGCTTACTAAATCACCATTGGAAACAAATGAACAACTTCTTCATTTGTGCGGTAGAGAATCGGCCCCAAAACTATACGTGGTTTCGAATACCGGGACATCGTCTTCTTACTTAGCCGGTGAACAAGCTGGTGCCTCATCATCATATTTCCCTACGTACGAGCAATCGTACCAGTATGGTGGGTCATTCCAATTTGATTACCATGGAGGTGATTGGCATGCGCAACTCGATGAGATTGGGAGGAGGGTTGTTGCATCTTCAAATTGGGAAGATGACGTCTTTGTCGGCGATACTAACTTCGCCTCGAGTTCAAATCCTCGTTTTTCGACTGCCAGAGAGAGTGAAATCCCGGACCTCAATTTCCCAACCTCGGATGAGCACCATGGGCATACTGAACCGCAAACTGAAGTCGATCTCGATGATGACGTAGATGATGATGACGACCCAGAGTATGACGTTGAGGCGGATGCTGATGCGGAGATTTCAGTCGACGAAGATGGAGACACTCCTGATAGGCGGATGAACAAGTCTTTATTTGCCGAGTACACAGCATGGATACTTGAGGAAGGAGGGATGGAGAAGCTCTTACGATTGATGTATCCAAGCCAGCACGGGGATGATGAAGATATTGATACAAGGCCTATGAGTAGTTGGATCGTTCCCGTGGTCCCTATCCATCCTAACGACTCAGCAGTCTATGTAGGTGATGGTAATTTGATCCTTGAAGGGTTGGAGGTTGATGCCATTTACGATACAAAGGATGACCTCCAAGATAATAAATAAATAATTTCTTGGAGATACCTGATGATCCTGATAGCTATGAAAACAAAAGATAATAAATAAATAATTACCCTTGAGCTCCACTCTCTGTCCATGTCTAGAATTTGCAAAAAATCTTCAAGATGCAGCGGGTCTTGGCCTCCATCGAATAATAGAATTGTACCGGGAACAGACTTCATAAATTGATACCATCTCCGTATAACTTCGATGTCAGCGATACATGGCATTCTTCTATGGCGATCCTGCTGTGTCTGACCCTCGGCGTTTTGAATCGCTAGAAACCACAGCGCTGCTAGCTGAGTCCCCACTTGAAGATTCAACATTTGAATTTGACTCAGTTTCGAGTGGGCCTGTCACGACTGGAATAACATTCGCAGGATCACCAAAGTACGAGACACCGGACGAATGCTGGACGTAGTAAACGATGTTATATTCAGCAGAAACTAGTTACAAAATGAAATATTAGTCCAAAATTAAAAGCTACTATTCAAAAATAGTTAACATCAAATTCATACATCTGTCTCAAAATCTGACATCGAATAACGCTCACGGTTGCTCACAAACGGGGCAAATCCCGGAATACTCACAAACGGGGCAAAACCCGGAAGACTGACCGACATTGAGGGTCTTGGCTCGTCCGGTATGTTACTAGTCGAAGCCCGATGCGATGTATCGATTGCAGTGAAATCCGTTGGCACACCGGAAGCAACACCAGAAACCTAATAATAACAATAAGGTTCAAACGTTATAATGCAGTTCAATAATTAGGGGGGTTTAACAATGAAATAAACTACTAATTTGTACCTGCCCGAATAAGGACCCGAATGCCTGTGAAACTAGACCGCCATCGTCATCATCACCATACCTAGTAGTGGACGGGCCAGCTTCGGAAGCTGTGTAAATAGGGAGGGAAGTGTCTCTACGTCCGCCTACATTCTGAACGTAGGTAGAAGTCTCAGGCTCACAAATCGGAACCTGAGTGTCTTCTTGTGATCCTCGCACACCAGAATCTCATCCGGAATAGATGATGACAGGGGATCCACGACGAATAGGCTCGTGCACCGCTGTTGAACGCCGACTACAACCACAGCTGAACGTCTCTTTTAGCTCATTGTACTTCTCGTCAATGTAATCCTTCAAATCCTATTTTGTTTGGAGGATTAGACGCTCCAAACGACGGAATTTGCTCTCGCTGATTCCTCCAGAGCTACTAGAAGACCCATCACTCTGTTGTGCCCTGCCACGGCTTCCAGTAGCGCGTCGACGCCGTGATGTTTCAGGAGGGGGGGGAGGGGGAGGGGGGGCTGAGGAGAGGGTTGTCTGCGACGGCGTAGGCGGACCTCTATCGGTACTGTCTCCCTCCTTCGAAGAGCGTTGTAAGGTTCTTTGAATCGAACATCGAGAGCTCGTGTAGGGTCTCCGAGCGACCGGAAGTACCAAGAACCGGACTCATCAACTGTAGGTTCAATGTTCGGTAGATCACCAACCTGAATTACACAGCATTTCACTATCAATTAGCAACATTCATATGAATAAAATAAACATAATACTATAATATCATAAAATTATGTAAAAAATTAGAATGTTACCCCTTCGTGAAAAAGTCTCCATAAAGCAGGGTCATCAATTGTAAGCTTCGTTTTCAATTTCCAATTGATGGACCGCGGTAACCGTCCATCATTATTTTTCACGCCTGCGACGTCGCCAAGTCCGGGAACCACTTCTAATCCCCAAACATATAATGCCCATGCAGGCCCGTAAAAATGATACTCAGCACTGTCTTGCGCATTCTCGAGATAATATTTCAATGTCTGGTACGAATATGCACCCCATGGAAACTGCGCAAATAGCTCAGTATTCTCTACCAATTCCCACAACCAAGGGTACGGCTCTTTCTGTGCATCGTGCCCAAGGATGAAAATATCAGCCACTAACAGTT
Organism: Mentha longifolia; assembly: GCA_001642375.2. NCBI lineage: Eukaryota > Viridiplantae > Streptophyta > Magnoliopsida > Lamiales > Lamiaceae > Mentha > Mentha longifolia. The sequence continues at coordinate 41,219,564 of CM038113.1, read as the reverse complement.
GAGCTACGCGCAAGTGGATAGTACCGTCGGGGTCAGCAATCGAGCTTCGCAATTTCTTGAACTGGCCAATCAAGTCTTTCCCAGTGCCCGGTCTCCCACCGAATACTGACCTTGCAAGTTGTGAATTCATCGGATCACGAGTAACAGTGGGATCATAGTTCGCTGCTCCAAAAGTCAATCCTGTCACTAAAGCGTGATCCGTCATCGTGTACTCAATAAACCTCCCTTTTATATGGAACCAAATGCCTTCTTCAGTATCTAGGAATCTCGTCAGGATTCCATGTAGCACTTGGTTATTCATACGGCCCGGTCTCCAAGTTATAAAGTGCCCAAAAGGCCCGTTACAGAAACGACCAACCAAGCTGTCACCCCCTTTAGCCATCAAGGTGGTATGAATATCCTTGAGGAGTCCTATTCTACAAGAAGTATTCACGACTACATGCGTGTTCATATTATCTTGTCTCTTGAAGGACAATACCTGATTTCACATAAACATTAAAACTTGAATTAATAATTATATTAAAACAAATATTATTACAAATATATCTAACAAATACAATTAAATAATTTTAAAACAAACATCATGAATTTAATAATAATTTATTTTAATCATATAAATAAATCAAATCTAACTAATGATATCACTAGAGCGTTATTCATTTAACTAATATATATAAAACAAGATAATTTAATTTATTTTAAACCATACAAATCAAATACTACACAAGTTTTCCGAGGGTTATTCATATATGTATGGAGCGTTATTCAACCTTATGGAGCGTTATTCAATCGTCTATTTTCATTACACAAATCACTAATTAAAATAAAAGCAGATTTAACTAATGGAGCGTTATTCATGTAGTATATAAAACAAGCTAATTCAATAATTACTATGGGTTATTCAACTAATTGGAGTGTTTTCTATTTTCATTTGTTGCTTAGATTATTAAAATAATATCTAACTAATACACTAAATAATATGACTATTAGCGCGTTATTAATTAAACCAATATATAAAATAAATTAATTAATTTTAATCGAGCGCTATTCGGAATTCATCGAGAGCTATTTAGCAATTAACGAGCGCTATTCCAAATTCATCGAGCGCTATTTTCTAAATAAATATACACACCACTAATAATAAATTTCATTACCAAATTAATATATAAAATAAATAAATTAAAACATACCGAGCGCTATCCATCTTGTTTTTGAGTTATAATCGAGCGTTATAACATGTATTAAATAAATTATATTGAGCGCCATACACAATAACAACGAGCGCTATACGTAATAACATCGAGCGATATACAACTCATCTACTTAATTTATGTCTACTTAATTTACAGATCTAATGCCGAAGACTTTACATTACAGATCTAATTACGAAGGCCTAACCTGAGGAATTCGTGCCATATCTCGCGGTGGCGGCGAAGGAAGGGGAGAGGGAAGCAACGATGCCGGCGTCGGAGACGGAGAGAATTTGGCGGAGGCGGAGAGACGGCGGGGAGTTCTGGCGACAGCGGCTGCAACTAGGTGTGGGTGGTGTTGTCCGCAGTGTGTGGGCGATTTTACAGAAGAGGAGAAGAAGATGGGTGTGGGCGGCGAGAAGATGAGAATGAAATTTTAGGGCGTTATTCGTGTGTTGAGCCAGCGATATTGGCTTTAATTTTTGTTTTTTTTTCTTTTTTATCTGATTGGCTAACAGCAAAATGACAATTTACTGTTATCGAGCACGAATCTGCATAAGAAGTGGGCCCAATTTATTCGTTTATATATGAAATCGGCAAAAGAATGCGTGAAAGTGGGGCCTATTTTATTGTATTTAAAAAAAAACGGGCATTTTTGGAACATGTATTTTGAAAATGGGTATTTTATGAATACTCATTTTCAAAATGGGCATTTATAGATTTCGCCCAAAAAATTCCAGTTGCATTTGGATTCTCTGAGCTCCGCCTTGTGACTGGTGCATTCCCTGCGGTCAAATTCAAATAAATAATCTGATTGGGTAACGAATATCTCAAATGACGTTTATGCCCTCAGAAGCGGGGATTTTATCACGGGCCTTTTCTAGTTTTGTTCTTTTCCCTTTAGACGGTTTGTTCTGATTTGACTTTCCCATTCCACTTCAGGCGCTCTATTTCTCTGTGAAATTACCGGAGAGCCCTTCTTTCTTTTAGCCATTATTTCAGATTTTATTGGAGAAGAATCTATATAACTAAAAAAAAAAAATCCCGAAAATAGTGGGTCTACGGGGGACAGGACAACCGATACTCAACCAACGTGAAATCAACGTTTAAATGTAGTGTGGAGGTAAAAAAAATAAATACTAGCATTCATTATATTTTATTGATCAAATTGGGATAAGAGAAATTACATAAATTTGTTAGGTTTACATAAATATACAATTTACCATCTCCGATTGAAAGACCGTAATTTTGAGAGAAAACTCTTTCTATTTAATTATTGCAGAATATGTTCTATTGCATATGATAGCCAATAGCAGAGCTAGAAAAAAAAATCGGTGTACGATGAATTCTATGAAAATTTGCATTGCATATTCCAAAAAGACATTTTTCTTAGTATTCAGGCTGATGGTGGAGACTTTTCTACTATGATGCGCACAAAATACTAATAATTTAATAAATTTTTGTGAATAAGAGTAATTAATCTTATTCTAAAAATAATAATAATATATTGATTAAAATTTACAGCAAAAAAATCATTTAAAAGATAGGGTTGGTAAAGCCGGAAAAATGTTGGAATTCGGGTGAAAAAGTTGATGATATATAAGGAGTAATGTTTCTACTTTTTTTTTTATACATAATTTGTAGCGTAGAAAGAACAAGTGCCCCCTACTTCTGTGTCCCTTCTTTATTGCCATAAATATAAAATATTTCATCCAAAAAATTGAACACAAATAATAATGCAGCCCATACCCAATTACCAATTGTAATGTCATTACACGCTGACGCTTTATACTGCAAAATTATTGCAATGTACGTAGCTTCAAAAACAAAATGGAACATTTTTGTTTATTCACTAGTATTTTAAGGAAAACAAAAAAAACAGAGATTTACCCATGAATTTTACATAGCAAAATTTTAAATTGATAATTATTTTAATAAATAAAATATAAGGGAATTCAATTATTTATAGTTAATGGCCTAATCTTTAAACGTTTTTCAGTTTATAAACTGAATTTTGATTTATTTTTTTAAAAACCTTGAACTTTGCAATTTTTTCGATTTATGGCCTACCGGAGACACCCCATATATATTCTAATGCTGGAAAAATAATTAATCTGGTCGATATCTTCAAAAAGGTATGTTGAGTCCATGTTTGACATGCATATCATCACTCGTACTATAATTTGGAATGCGATAAAGACATTTTACGGCATTGGAATATGAGATATAGGCTATAAATAATAAAAAAAATGCAAATGTCAAAATTATTTTTAGTTCATAAATCTAAAAATGTTAAAAACTCAGGTCATAAAATATAAATATATATATATAAAAAAAAATTAGAAAGTAGCATCCCATCACACAATAAATAACGTTCCAATACCCTCTGTGGGTATAATTAATATATCAACGGATGATGTGACAATACAATAAATAAAGAAACTAATTTAAATATATACCATAAATATTACTTCATACATTACCAAAAAAAAAAAAACAATTAAAAAAAATTCAATCCTAAATTAAAAAAAATATATATCTATATTGCTACATGAGCGGTGGGCTATGGTTTCTATCGTATACTACTTACATCTCATATATTTAGTCCACTTTGCTTTATGCATGTATTTCTACCTAAACTTAGTATGGCCTATGGGTTTTAAAATACTCCATCCGGTCTTTTGAAGTTGCAACACTTCTTTTCGGCACGGGATTTAATGCGGGAGTGTTTAGTATTTTAAGTATTATTTATGTATATTTTAAAACTAGAGCATCATATATGCATAAAAATATATTCATGTCTGATCTTAAATGAAAGATCGTATCAAGACCTTTAATTTGATATAAAAATCATAAAAAGTGAAGAATAAACGAGCAAGTTATGATGGTTTAAATTTTTAGAATTTAAATTATATTGGAATACGTGCTGAGAGTTGGGTGGATGATGATATTTAATTAAAGATAGTTAATTGTAATAAGTATGTGTTTTAATGAATAATTATTGTCAAATAAGGATATGTTGCAACTTGAAAAGACCGGCCCAAAAAAGAAAGTTTTGCAACTTGAAAAGACCGGAGGGAGTATAATTTTGTAGTATCGTTTTTTTTACTAAATACTATGACACTCATAGTATCCCGTAAAAAAAAATGATAGTATAAAATTATATTTTAAAACTCGTACTAGGTTTCGATAGAAATACATGTTGAATAGTAAAGTAGACTAAATATATGAAACTGGGAATAAGTCTTTCTACCCAAATTTTAAGTGGGTATATATAAAATACCCATTTTGAAAATGTATGTGTAGAAAATACCCACTTCAATATATTAATGTTATATTGTTGAAATCAATGCACATCGGCGGGCAGAGGTGCAGAGTTTTGGCCCCACTTTTTATATTTTTTATCTATTGTGATTTATTTATATTTTTACCAATTTCTGCCCCAAAATGTTTGTGGTGAAATTATATTATCGACACCAAGGGATTATTCAAAATTCACTCAAATTTAATATGATAGGTGAAACAGTTAAATTATTGAATGCATTCTCTGAAAATTCATTTTCACGGACTAAATAGTGAAAATAATAATTGTATTCGGACAAATTTGACTACTTTATCAAATTTATTTTTCACAGCAAATAATTCATAATTCATACTCGTTTTATCTTATAAAGTGGGTAGAGTGCAAAACATTTCTTCGGTCACAACACCTTAAAAATTATTTTCATCATTTCTTAAAAGCCAACTTACTGGTCGCAAACTGAGGAGGAAGAAAAAGCAAACGAAATTGAAAAAGCTCACAAAATTATAGCTTTTAAGGTACATTATCAAGTTAATTATTCTATTTTTTCAATTTTATTTTTGGGATTTACATGCTCAATGTTATATTGATTCTTAGGTGTAATAGTATGATTTTAGCCGTAAGATATTTAGATAAATATGAAAATTTACTGTTTAAATAAATTTATTAATATAGTTTAAAAAGATGTCTCACGGTTAGATTAGCATTTAAACCGTAAATTTCACAGTTTAAATGCTAGTCTAACCGTGTAACACCTTTCTAAATTAACAAATCATTTTATTTAAAAATAGTATTAATATAGGAATGGGGTTCAGAATCTGTATAAATATGTGTAGAAATTGTTGTGCGAATATTAGAGTGTTTTCTCGGTTAGAATTAAGTGAAACCGTGTGAGATCTCACGGTTACACTCAAGTCTAACCCTGAAAATCACTTTTCAATGTTAGATTTAAGTGTAACCGTGATATCTCACGGTTTCACTTAATTCTAACTGTGAAAAGTGCTTTTCATACAATTTTTAATAAAATAATTTGTTAATTCAGACAGGTGTTTCACGGTTAGATTAGAAGTTAAACCGTGAATTTTACGGTTTAAAGGCTAGTCTAACCGTGAGTCGTCTTAGTTTAATACTATTTTTTAATAAAATAATTTGTTAATTCAGAAAGTTGTTTCACGGTTAGATTAGCATAACTTATGCGTGTAATATTTTTATGCTTAGCTTTATGCATAACTTATGCGTATAATATTTTTATTATTATTTTTTTCTGAATTAAATTCATGCAGATGTCGTTCGCTATTGTAAACTTAAATTACGGAGGAAATTGGGCCGATTGTGTGTACGAGGACGGTAGGGAAATGAATATCGTCTTATCAACAAATGCTATCAGTGTGTACAACTTGAGATCCCAAATAGAGAATATGTGCAGTTTCTTGGGCAATGATTTTGATATCTCCTATTTGAATAAGACACGATCCGGACGTCTTGTTAAATCACCGTTGGGGACAGATGAAGAACTCGTGCGCTTGTGCAGTACCGAATCGTCTCCGAAAGTATATATATGTTCGAACAACACGGCATCGTCTTCTCACTTTTCCGGTGAACGAGCCGGCCCGTCCTCTCCATATTTTCCTACGTTCGAGCAGTCGTACCAGTATGGTGGATCATTCAACTTCGGCTACCAGGGCAGTGATTGGCACACAAACCTCGAACAGATTGGCATGGGCAGTCCTTTTACAAATTGGACTGGTGACGTCTATCACGGAGATCTTAACTTCGGTACCAGTTCATTTCCTCATGTCTCTACTGGCCAGGAAAATTTGATCCCGGACCTCAATTTTACCCTAGAGGATGAGGAGGATGAGCATAATGGGCGTACTGAGGCGCGGACTCGAGGTGATACGTATGAAGTCATAGACGATGAAGACGACCCAGATTACGACATTGAAGCTGATACTGAGAGCACAGAGAGCGACAGACCTGGAGACAATTCTGATAGGCGGCTGAACAAGTCTTTGTTTGCCGAGTACACAGCGTGGATACTTGACGAGGGCGGGATGGAAAAACTATTGCGATTAATGTATCGAAGTCCGCACGATGATGAGGCTGGGGAGGATATAGATACAAGGCATATGAGTAATTGGATAGTCCCCATGGTCCCTATCCAACCTGAAAGCTCAGCAGTATATGCAGGTGAGGTTAATCTGATTGTTGAAGGGCTTGCTGTTAATGCCATGTACGATACAAAGGACGAACTGACGATTGCAGCCGGTCTGTGGAATTTGGAGAAGAATGCAGAATCAAAGGTAGAGAGGTCAGATAGTGGAAGACTATATTTGAAATGCAAATCATCAAAGCGATGCCCCTTCTACCTACATGCCCAGGCCAGCGGAGGCGGCCATTTTTTAGTGACCAAGTTTTGTGGCGATCACACGTGCAATCAGAAAATAATAGGTCTGAAGCAAAGGAAGCTCTGTTCTATGGTCGTTGGGGCGTACTTTGCAAAGCGAATTCTTCGTGATCAAGAAATAATCAAGCCAAATGTCATAATGAACGAGTTGAAGGAAGTTTTTGGTGTCGACATCAAGTACGATGTCGCCTTGAGAGGACGAAACCGCGCGATTCAGATGATTTATGGCCAATACGAAGATTCATTCAAGATGCTCCCGGGTTACCTCACGATGTTGAAGAGGACAAATCTGGGTACGATCACAGAGACCGAAACCGGAGACGATGGCCAGTTCAAACAAGTTTTTGTTGCTCTCGGCGCTACTCGAGTTTCGTATTCATCGTGCATGAGGCCAGTTATTATAGTGGATGACACACATCTAAAGGGGAAGAACAATGGGATACTGTTCGTAGCCGTGGCAAAGGACACTAACGAGCAATTGTATCCGTTGGCTTATGGAATAGGGCCTATCGAAAACCATGAGTGCTGGACCTTCTTCATGCGAGGACTCAGAAGAACCTTTGGAGCATTGCAGGGTACGTTGATTGTCTCGGATCAGCATATATCCATCATACATGCCGTCAGTCTTGTATTTCCCGATGCCGTCCACGGTTTGTGTTACTTTCACTTGAGCAAGAACTTGGCACACTATGGTAAGCATGTCATCGCGTTGTTTCAACGAGCTACATACACGTATGATGTTACAGAATGGAATGAGAGAATGAATCAAATCCGTGATCGGCCCTGCCAAGTGGGCTCGATCAATGTGCCTACCTCGACGTTTCAGCAATATGACATCGAACGCTGCAGAGTCTTTCAATAATACCCTCCTATGGGCTAGACGTCTACCAATCTGCGCTTGTCTCGATGCCGTGCGCCTTGTCATCGAATAATGGTTTGATGAAAGGCGTTTAGAGTCTCAGCGAGACAATCATCCAATATCATTGGGGGCTAGGCGAACAACTGTGGATCTGATAGAGCACTCGCGTAGATACAAGGTCACGCAGACATCCCAAGTAGAATTCAATGTTCGTACATCCCAAAAGACGCTTACTGTGAATCTGCAACAGCAAGAGTGTGAATGTCTGCATTGGCAGAGGGACTGTCTGCCTTGTGCACATGCGATCGCGGCAATCATGTAAGTACCCCTTCAACTTATCATTGCTTACATTAATCATAGCTTATGTACGCTGATGAACATAACTATATTGTATTGTATTATCGCAGGCATCAAAAGGAGGAAGTATCGCATTACGTTTCACGTTACTACCACCAGGCTACTTACGCCAGGTCATACGAACTCCCAATTTCACGGGTACCACACAAATCTACTTGGCCAAAGGACCTACAGAGTACAGAATTGTTACCCTCCCTAAGAGTACGTCTACCGGGGAGGCCCAAAGAAAGAAGACGTAGAGGGAGAGGGGAAGCACGCCGACGGGCAACCCGTGGTTCTCGGAGATGTCCACATTGTGATCAAACAGGCCACGTTGCAACCATATGTCACTTGTGGATGGAATGAATGAATTATTGTAATTTCTCGGATTAATATGTTTACAAATAATTAATTAAGATTAGCCTATTTAATATAATAATAATAATAATAATTTAACGGTTGGAATAACATTTAAACCGTGAAATTCACGGTTGAAATGATAGTCTAAACGTGAAATTCCTTTATTAAAAAATAGTATTTCTCACGGTTAGACTAGCATTTAAACCGTGAAACTCACGGTTTAAATGCTAGTCTAACCGTGAAAGATATTTTCGAATTAAAAAATAGTATTAATATAGTTTAAATAGATATCTCAAGGTTAGACTAGCATTTAGACCGTGAAATTACAAATTATAATAATAATTAAGCATAATAATAGTAAAAAATTACAAATTATAAACTGTTGAAGAGGACAAAATTTCACGGTTAGAGTAGCACTTAAACCGTGAAATTCACGGTTTAGATGATAAAACCGTGAAAGATCTTTTCGAATTAAAAATTAGTTTTTATTAAAAAATAGTATTATTATAGTTTAAATAATTGATCAATGAACCGTGAAATCACGGTTCAAAAACAATTTGAACCGTGAGTCACGGTTTTTTTAAGAATCAAACCGTGATATCACGGTTTTAAGAGCTAATAAACCGTGTAAAATACTATTATAATTCAGAAATTAAAAACATATATATTTACACGGTTTATATAACAATGAAACCGTAGTTTAATGAATACCGTGGACCCTAACTGTGAAACCTGGTCAAAATTAGAAAAATCCGGTCAAAACCACTCTATTTACACGGTTTGTTGTGATTTTTACCGTGTAAGCACGTTCCAACTCGTGAACCCTAACCGTGAGACACTCTCATTTGGTCAAAATTAAGGCTAAATTTTGTTTTAATCAGATATCTACTGCTTCAAGTCACGTATTTTGTTAAATATTTATACATATAATGACAATTAAACACCTATTACACCTCGAATTGGTAAATATTTTCATAATGGAGTATAGTGAATGTATTTGTGATCACATAGTCCATCTTGTGTACTATACTTGTAAGTGATGTATTCTAATGACATCGTGACTTCGTATTTAAATATTTAAATGCAAACAAGCTAATTAATTAATTATAGTAATATTTAAATAAATGGCATTCTTATATTTAAATCGAATATATAAATATTCTAACATATATAACGCGATCGAAAGATAATGTTTACAGCTCAGCATAACGTCGTGAAAGGGAAAATATCCGTTTCGCGACCTCTAAGCGAAACGCGGCGAGGTACCTCACACCAACCCGATCAATGCGCGGCTTCTTCTGGGCGAAAATACGATCGATGTACATACAAGCGAACGGTCCGCATGAATACTCGTCCTTCTGTATGTATTGTTGCTCTAGGGGGATCCAAACAACCTTCAGAAAATCAGTTTGCTTCGTCATCCCTGGATGTTGTTCCCAATACCCAACCTTTTGCAACACTCTGGGCCACAGTTTCTGGATCGGGTAGAGCTGGACCTTCCGATGCATTCTGTCGTCTGCATTAGGGAGCGTATGTAGAAGTGAGTCGTATACCTCCATCGTCCACTCGTCAGTCAGTACTCGACAAATAACCCAATGATCGGAGGATACGTGACAAATAAACACAAACTGCAAATTAAAACACCACATGACAAAATAAGAAACAAAAATCAATATATTTTGAAATTAATCCAACTACTGACGTTAATCACACAATTCCTTAAAAATTAATTTGAATATCACTAAATAAAATAGATAAAAATTCGTGTGTTAAATTTTTGTTTTCCAAAAAAACTTATGCATTTAGTTTTATATAAGTAGTATAATGCATTTAAGCACTAATAATAATACGTAATAAAAACACAAAGTTTAAATCAAGAAACTTACACAAGTTGCGTTCATCCAAACATCGTACGAGCCAACGCCGTGAAACCAATTCCCCAGATCATGTGACAGCTTGTAGTCACGATACTTTAGATTCGACTTCGCCAGTGCTGTTTGATCTCCACCGTGAAAATCCATCAGGGCCCTCCTCAACTCGTACTGTCAATAAATATCTTAATTTAGAGATTACACAAATATATATATATATATATATACATTTAAAAAATGTGTAAAAAAAACTCACATATACGCCCATTCCAAGCAGAACGGTGCATCTCGACGCTAGAGACGGACACAAAGAAAGTCCATCTTGGAGTCGACTCCACCAATAAACAGTGTACAGGTCCATCATCTAAAATCCACACACAGTATTAATACAACATAATAATCGACAGAGTAGCATAAATAATAAAAATATAACATAAGGTCCGGTCTAACCTCGGCTGAGAACTGAATATGGGGGTGTTCGATCTCATTGAACAAGGACTGGTTCATCTGATGGGGCGGGTCCAGCATGTTCATGACGTAAGCATTCGGTCCGCTTCGTCTGAATTCTTGATACTACTGCTTTATCGTCGGGGCTGAATACGGTGTCGTAATTGTCGGAACAAAGGGGCTCTGTAAAGCAGCCGATGACCTCATAGTCCGTCCCCCAACACGAACCCGACGCACAGGCGTCTGTCCTTCAACGTCAGAATCGGCATCACTGTACTCACCCCCCTCAAGTCCCTGGGGATCGGGAATCACCGGATGATGGGGAAGCACAGGCTGCAGTACAGGATGTACCCAATCGTCCAGGGGCATCCTATCCAGATCCCTATAATAAGACGAGTGCCCCGACTCCTCATCCTCGACCTCAGCCTCTTGAACTGGAGGTGTCCTTGATCTCTCTCGTGCTACCGGCTCTGGAAAGGGCTCCCTAAACCCGAACACGTGCTCGAAACCCGGAGCGGCCTCGGGGGTAGGTGCTCTGTAGTCAATGTGGGCACGGAAGTCATCGTCTCGACCTGCAGAAGCTCTATGGGCCCGGTCAACGGAATGTCTCGAGCTGGCATGTGAGGGTGCCCAACGATGGCCCGAGGAACTCCCCGACTTCCCGAAGATCCCCTTCAGGTGCCCCGCCATGAACTTGGCGATACGAGCCATCACTCCGGTCTCCGAAGTATCCCGTGCCATGCGTTCCATGATCTTGTCGGCCCACGCGTCGTTGTCATTTACCCGCAGGCACGGATCCCCGTGTACGCAGCAGATAATGCCCGGGGACCGGTGAGGGAGTGAACTGTCGACCCTCGGCCTCTTTGACGTACTAGCACGAGCCCTGTGGACTGGGAGAGGCCCTCCACCATCAGAATTTGCCCTTGTAGCACGAGGCTGCCGAACTCGGGGGGCTACATTCCTAACATCTCGACATCTCGATTTCTCGATCACTCTTGCCATACCTCTGGCTTCCCTCGATTGCCTCTGGGCTGGAGGCGCTTTCTTCCAAGAATGGCGCGTATTCATCTGAAATTGAATCACCAATGGGTCTCGCTCCTTGAAGAGGCTCCGATAATAAAACGACTCCATTTCTTCAGAATCAGGTTCGAGCGTGGGGTGGACTTGGAGGTGCAATAGACAGAAGCAAAATAATTCATTATTAAAAGACAGAAGACAGTTTGATTTAATTAAAATCGTGAGAGCTCACGGTTTGGTTAAGTTCAAACCGTGAAAAGTAAGCTCTCACGGGTCGAAATTCAATTAAACCGTGAGCTCTCACGGTTTCATGCTACTTTAACCGTGAAAAGTGATTCTCGCATCTCAGAAACTAAATCAAACCGTGCACATTTCAGAAACTAAATCAAACCGTGGCCTTCACTGATTATTTTCTACTCGAACCGTGAAATCACTTAAATAAGTTAAAAATTTAATAAAATAATAATTGATTCCAAACAAGTATGCGGGAATAGAATAAAATCAAATAAAACAAAACAACTTCAATTAATTCTTGCTAATATTACGAATAATGAACATAATTAAAATTAAAAATATTATTATTGATTGAGTAAAAATAGAATAATGACGTACCCTAGGATCGTTGAAAAAATCAACGAAATCCTCATACGAGCCCTCCATTTCCCATCTCCTTAGTTGGGGTAAGTCGTTGTCATTCAGCCGTCTAGCACACTGCTCCCCTAAACTTGGAATGGCCTCGAAAGCCCAAAGATACAACGTCCAGACGGGCCCATACAAGTGGTAGGTAACACTCTTCCCTTTGCCTCCAATTTCTATCGGGTCCTTCTTTGCCACTCCAAGCTGGTGGCACAATATCTGGTACGACCATGATCCCCACGGAAAAGTCCCCCATCGATGTGGATCCTCGGCCAACGTCCACACCCAATCATCAATGGATCTATCGTAGTCTCGACACAACAGCAAGTAGTAGTAGCAGAGGATGTTGGCGGCACTCAAGTATTGATCCTCCGACCCTATAACTCGAGACTCATCAGTGAAATCCGCCCACAGCTGTTTCACTTTGACCTTAACTCCATTGGCGCCGTAAAAAGTGTGGTAGAGGCTCGTACTTGGGATGACGTGGTTGTTGCCGTGAGGATTAAAGGTCGTCGAACCGAAGCATAATCCGGTGACAAGGCAGAATTCTTGAGGACCAAACCGAATATCCTGCCCACCCACATGAAACAACCTTTCGAATTCATGTTCCTGGCCCCTCCATAGCTCCCGGGATAACAGCTCGTGCAAGGCACGCTTCGCATTCCCTACCTTCTTCATCGTGCACACCCGTGCAAATGGAGATTCGTCAACAAATCGCTTCAACAGATCACTTCCGCCAATACGCCTTAACCCATGTACGATTGACGGAATTGCTCGGTCTCGTTGATAAGCATTTATTTCACCCGGGAATCCTTGCATACGAGGCCTGTACCATTGATACCTAGGCTGCAAAAGAAAGAAAAGTGCAAATTAGTTAATTTATCAAAATTTCACAAATTAGTTGCACAAATTTAGTGCTTTTTACGGTTATAAGTTAATCAAACCGTGAGATCTCACGGTTTCAATTAACTTCTAACCGTGAAATACACTTTTCACGGTTAGAAATTAATTGAAACCGTGAGATCTCACGGTTTGATTAACTTCTAACCGTGAAATAAACTCTAATTTCTCAGTTTCATCTACAGATTTTATATTCGCAACAATTTCCACACATATTTATATAGATTTCGAACCCAATTCAAGCATATATTTAGCATACAAATCGAAGGACTTAAACATAACATTATGCACATTATAATTCTAATTCTATTCCAAAACCATAAAACTCTAAACATACTTCAAATTCACAATAAAATCACCATAAATTAAATAATTCACTGTAAATTAATTATTTTTTTTAAAAAAAACTCACCGGCGGCGGCGGCTCAGGAAGGTTTTCCCATTCTTCCCTTGTCGGAACTCGGCGACGTGGCTGCGAAGGAACTTCAACGCCTTCGGATTCGTTACCCGAATTATGGTCGGAATCGGCCATGTCTTCTTTTCCCTCCGGTGCCGGCAAATTAAAATCTCACGGTTCAAAAAAAAATTGGGGGCTAGGGTTCACGGTTTGTTTTGTTGAATCGTCACAATGAGAGTGATTGAGAGATACCCGTGAGATATCTCAGGGTTGAAAAACAAAAATTGGGGGCTAGGTTCACGGTTTGAGAGTGAGTGAGATTGAGAGAGACGAGCCCGTGAGAGAAGAAAGAAAACCGTGAGAGAAGAATTCTGCCGATTTTAAATTTTTGTAGCATTATTTACGTTTTTTTTTTTTTTTTTTGCTATTGCCCTTTTAAGCATAATTAAAAAAAAAGTTAAATATAAATAACAAATAATAGATATATTTCACTAATCAACATTTTAATTATAGTTTTAGTGATTTTCAAAACTTAAATTATTATAACAAAATGCGTGAATTTAAGCGTAATTACATTAAGAATGGAACTTAATTAATTAAAATTACAATAAATTAAGCAAAATTAAGCATAATTAATTAAATTAAGAATAATTAAGCCTTATATCACATAATTACTTAAAATTAGCATAATTAACTATTTGAAGTCTCTATACTTGGCCGGATTTTTTTTATTTATTTTTATTTGAAGAATGTTTGAGGTAGTAAATAATGGGACATAATACGACAAAAAAAATAGAATACCGATAAAGGAGTCAAGGTTTTGTAGAAATTTATGTAAAAAAGCGGGACCCATCTCATTATTTAAATAAAATAGGTATTTTTTGAAGATACAATTTCAAAATGGGTAATTTCTTAATTTGCATCTTCAAATTGGGTATTTTGAATTTCCGCCCTATATGAAATGAAGTCGATGAAAATACGTGTCAAATAATAAAATGTACTAAATATATGGGATGAAGGTAGTAATAGCCTGTGTAGGTATATTCCGACAAAGACACGATTCAGAATCGGACATGGAAGGGCAAATTAGTAAAAGAGCATAGCAAACTTCAGCCTTTTAAACAAGTTCTTCATACTTTCCACACCCCCTTCTAAAACCTTTCATCTCTCTCTCATCTATGGCTCTCTTCCGAAATCACCCCTTCCCCATTCTCTCTCTACTCCTCCTCCTCTTTCTCTCTCTACCCCTCAGCCGCTCCTCCTCCATCCACGACCTCCTCAAATCCATGGGCCTCCCGCCGGGCCTCTTCCCCAAGGACGTGAAGTCGTACAACTTCTCGGGCTCGGGCCTCCTCCAGGTCTACCTCGACGGCCCGTGTTTGACCAAGTTTGACACCATGGCTCTCTACGACAGTGAGCTGCGCGCTAATCTCACCCACGGCAGCCTCACCGGCGTCCAAGGACTGTCACAGGAGGAGCTCTTTCTGTGGCTACCGGTGAAGGATATTATCGTAAATGACCCCGCCTCCGGCCTCATACTCATCGATATCGGAGTTGCACATAAGCAGCTCTCTCTCTCTCTCTTCGAAGATCCGCCCAATTGCAGCACTAAAGGTATTTCGCCTTTTTTAAAAAAAAATATATATATATATTATTGGATTAATTGATGAATTGATTTTTGTGATTTTTTTTATATTTTTTATATTTTTTATATTTTTTATATTTGTGAGGTCATGATTTGGTAGTGGAAATTGGATAAAGGTTTCGTTCTTAGTGTTGCTTTAGACAAATATAGTTCAAGTGTTTCATGGGAATTGCCGGCTTTTGAGAAAAAGATGAATTCAAAATTATTTTATAAATTTAATAAATTAGTGTTTTTGGTGATTAGGTGATTTCAATTTTTGAACCGAATTTGCTTTGTTTTTTTTTTTTTAATTTTGATTCTCTGTCCTTTCTCACTTTCTCACCCTCTTTTTCTGTGTGATTAAAACAAATGTTTTAAAAATCGAACCGGAAGGTGAAGTGACAAAATTTTTGATTTCTGATTTTTTTTATTGAACCGCAGTCGAACCGGCCAGTTCGGTCAGATTCTTAAAACACTGATTAAAACACAATTATATTTGAATTCTATGCATAGATAGGTGTCTCTTGTTTGTTGGCTATTTAATTTTTTTTGTGTAGTTTAATTTAATTAGGAAAAAAACAACAACTAGATTTTTGTTGAATTGAGAATTGAGATGGATGATTAATTAGTCACTAATTATTTGGATTTGTGGCAAAAATGCAGGTGGTTTGAAGGAGGAGAGGGGCAGAAAAGAGAATGGATTCATAGCTCAAGTATAAAGCTAAACAAGAAAATGCCACTTTTGTTTTAATTTTCTCTAACTAGTCTTAATTAATGAGTAATTAATTAGTGGTATTTCACTAAGTATAGCTTAGGTAGTAGTGTAAATTAAGCTTTGGGAATCAGACATCCTATAATTAATGAGAGAACAAATTATCTTCTTGCTTTTGTCCTTTCCTTCAATAATTCTTCTTTGTCTTAATTTTTTTTTTCCCTGATTAGATTAGCTAACTCCAAAGCAAAGCATCCTTATTTTCCTTCCCACACATGACAAAGTTTAATTTTATATTAATTTTAATCATCTACATTATCATACGCCATTGTCATTGTAGAAATCGCACTCCATTTGTTTTTAAAAGATTAATTAATTATTTAGATGAATACAAGGTGACCTAATCAAGATTGGCTTATACATGAGTCGTTTTATATCCAAGTCGACTCTTAATTCAATTTGTGTATCGTATATATATAGAGAGATGAATATAAAAATCATTAAAGCTATAAATTATATGAAAATTTGTATTAGTATTACTATTTTTTTAAATTAGAAAGAAAAAGAACAAATTGAAATTCTTTTTTTATTTCTTTTATAAATTTAATTTCTGTATATATCCTAAAAATGTTTGGGAACGTGCTTCTCCAGTTCTGCCTCTCTAGTAGTATCTAATTCTAGTCAATATTATAGAGAAGTTGCAGAATATAATTAATTTGTTGAACAATACAGAACATGGCACATGTTGTCACACATTTTATTGGACTATTCACTATTGTATATCCTCTCATTAATTTGTCCACCTCCTACTAGCTATATGTTGCTCAACCCTCATTTTGTCTTTTTTACGAATATAAATAAATAAATAAAATCCCACAACGACGACGTTTTGGTGCACAACAGTATTATACTCCGTACTAATTTTCCATGTCATTTTTTACATTTTAATATAAAATTCTAAACTACTTTACAACCGGCCAGTAATTATTTCGTCACCGAAAATTATCAGTTTAGGGCTATCATTTTCCGGCACGAAAATGGCAATCATTGATATTTTGCATCGAACGTAAAATTTGAGGATATGATGCTTAATCTAAACAAAAAAGTGATTCAAGCTCTGATTTTTAGATAGAAAGGCATTTAATTAAGCATTCATTATCGTATTAAGGCTACGACTAGAGCTTTTTTAGAATCGAAGTGATGACGAGAGCTTAGGGCTTAGCTTAATAATAAGCTTAACCTCCAAATTACTCATTGACCTTTAGAGTTAATTTGTGGTATAATTTTGTGAAAAAGTCTAATACTTATCTCAATTATGGTACTATCTTGTTAATCTAAACACGTCACATTAGTTTGTATTATTTTTATTAAACAATAAAAGTAAAAATCAGTCATATTCTATTGGAAAATGGGTTTAATCTATGATACTTGTAGATCTCGTCGTGGCCATATATTTTAATTAATGATATTATTTTATAGGCGCAGATACGGGTACGGGTACATTTGTTAAATGATTAATCTTTTGAAATTTTAATTAGTAGATTATGGTTAATTAGTAGATTAAAATTAAAAATTATTATAGTTAATGAATTAGTGATAAATTGTTAATTATCTTATAAATAATAAACTTATAGAAATTGGTACAACAAAACCTACAGCAATTTTTGTGGACGAAACGTACTAGAATACATATATACTAGTATTATACCCGGATGCTGCACCGGATGCACTTTGTAAAATTTTCATTAAAATTGTATTCATTCAATGATAATTTTAATAAATTAAAGTAAGATAATTAATCATGAACATCAAAGAAAATTTTATAGAGCTCACAATTTTAATAAACTAAATATAATTACTTCATCTCCTTCAGTATGCTCATCTGCAAACCAAAACAACACAAATATAAATAAATACATTTAAATTGCCTCAACCTTATATATACATTTCTATATATGACAAATGTGCCTAACATTAGAATTGCGATTCACCTCAAAATCATGTATTTTATTTTATGATGAACATATATTGAAATATAATTAAGAAATATATGAAAAAATCCATACCTCTTCATCTTAAAATACACCTTCGAAGTTATTAAGCCTGTCTTTAACATTATTTTTCATATGCATACCATAACAATGTAAATCTATATATTTAAATTAATTTCTTTATTAATAATATTGTCATGTTATCCGTCTACATATTTAATATGCAGTAGCAGAGATTACGTGCGTTGCACGTAGATACGTTTTTTTATTAATTTTGAAAAATATGTTAAAAATAAGTTTTCTTATATTTCAATATTTATATCATACTTATTATTTATTAGTGTGAGTTTTATGATATATCACGTAGGAAACAATAAATTCTTGAGGAGATGAATAATATTTTTGGAAATTGAGAAGATAAATAGGAGTGGATAAGTAGAATTGTAGTTGAAGTAGGAGAAGTTTATATAAATTTAATTCAATAATAAAATTATGTTCATAATTACTTTGTTATCCTTAAAATAGATTTATAATAGAGGGTATATTAAGCAAAGTAAAAATTGTAAAAATTAATTCTTTTTTATAATAGTAATAGATATGGTGGACATTGTAACATTACTCTAGTTAATTATATAGTTGAATAATAGCAGTATAAATTAACTAGGGTGGGCTTTTTCGGTATTTCGATTATATTCGTTGCTACGGTAAAAACAGAAGACAAAGACTTGTATGAGGTCGGCCGTATAACGTGGTCAGGCCTTGAAAGCTAATAAATTACTTGGCCTAATCTATTACTTGTATTATTTTTAATCGTAAACGTGTTAAATTGTTGGTTTTAGCACCGTACAGCTGACCACACATGACTTTGACTGCGGAGATATATGGATTTCACACAAGTCAGATCTTTTCTTGGAAAAAAAAACTGTGTTTTTCCTTTCTTTTTTCAAATGGGATTCAAGAGTTTCATTTTCTTATCCTTTTCGAATTCTCGAATATATCCAAAAACAGGATATTAAATGACAAAATTTAACTAATTTAAAAACAGGATAGAATTAGATTAATATTTCCTTCAATTTAAATCCGTTTTTATCGAAAAATAGAATCATATCCAAAAATGAATGTAAATCTTCGACTCTTCGCCTCCTAATTTCGAATTTAATTATCGCCTATTTATTTCCAAATCATTTTCTCACACCGCCATACATTTACCCCTTTGTTAAGCAATCGTGATCGCAATTTAGGGTTCCGATTTCCCCCCCAATTCACCATTTTCTAACTATGGGAGGCGGAGCGATGAGAGCTGCGGCGAAGATGGCAGGGATCGGCGCCGCCGGCGGCGGCATCTTCGGAATCACGAAGGAGCACTATTCTGCCGCCCGGATGGCCGCTTCTGCACGTGCGGCGGCGGCGACGTCGGAGGAGATGAAGCTCGCGGCTAAGAATTCGGAGGCTGGATCGCAAAGGCCGTGTTTGGAAGCGGATGAATGGGTGTTTCCTGATGCGGAAGAGGAGGCGAGTGAGGGGCTGCCGAGGGTTGTCTTCGGCGGTGTGCCCACGCTTCAGGAAGCCAAAGAGGCCACTGCTGAACTCTCCGCCGCACTTGAAAAGTAATCTCTTTTATTGCTTTTTTGATGCGTTTAAATTTTAGTTTTCCTGCGATTAATGGTTGGACCAAATGGAGCAGCAACATGCATGTTTTTGCTGCATGCTTCGCGTATGAAATGACACTATATGTTGCTTTGGATAAAAGAAATTTATTTTCCTTTGGTTTAGTATTTCCATCTTCCATGATTAGTTTATATTCATTTTTGTAGTCACGGAGATTTTGATGCTGCCTTAATTTGGTAAGGCTTTGCTTTTGATTTCGGTAGAAATAAAAGGAAGCTTCTTGATTTGGTTAAGCAGAAAGTGTTGAATAATTTGATCTCTATACTTTTTTGTTGATCATAAAGTTTCTAGCTGGGATGTTGGAAACATTATAATACTTCTTCCACCACCTAATCTAGAATTTAATGTAGCGGCTCCCTCTAAAAGGTGTGAGTGCAAATAAAAATTATTCAGACAAAGCATTCTCTCAAGGTATCATGGTGGGAGGGGAATTAGTTGTTTAGCTGTATTCCATTGCCAACTGGAATTTTTCGTTGAGGATTCTTGATTTGTGCTTTTGATGCATTATGTTATTGATGCAGTGCCTACCTGTTGGCCCCAAATTCAGCTGGAAATGATGGTTCTGATCAAAATTCTGAGACCAAAGCATGCATCACCTCTCAGCTTACTGCTGCTTCTTCTGTTCCAGCACCTGCCATTATGGCCTTCAAATTCTTACATGAAAGCTCAATGGCCAAGGTTTGTTGTGTTTTCATCAGGTCTTGATTTGATTGAGTAGACAAGACATGCATGTTCCATTTGCCACCAAGACGACTCGATTCCTTCCTTTCGTGTTTTTTTCCCTTCCCATTTGGAGGAAGCTTGATTTCCGTACTTTTCTGACCTGAAGATTTAGTTGTTGTTTCCCTGCTTTGACTGACCATGAAGGAATACATGAAGTTTTTAGTAAACTCATTTTCATCCGTCTTTCTTTTCTGGTGGAAGAAAGAAGGATACTGGGAGACTGATGGTTATTAGTTGTGAGCCCGTTCTACTTTGTATTGTTTTCTGTCCATCAAGTGCAACTTCTATGCGATTAAGCGCATTCGAAAATTCTGTTTTCCAGTTGATAATCAAACTTTCCGTGCTAATTGATTGCTACTGTGTTTCGATGCATTTGGTAGAATGTGGTTGCTTCTATTGCTTGTGATCAAAATGTTTGGAAGGCGGTACTACAAAATGATGATCTCCAGCAGTTTCTGCAGTCACACACGCCTAGTAAGAACTCTTACTTCTTCATGCAATTTCATTCTCCAACAATTGCAGCCATAATTCTTTAATCTTCTTCGAAGGCGACGCTGGTTCAGACACGGACTCGTGGAAGGAGCCATTTGCCTACTCTGGACAGAATTCTCCGATGGGATCTGGTGCAGGCTCTGATACAAAATCCTCATCCGGATCATCTAAGTATGCAGAATACGAGGTTATGGATGGATTCGTAGACATATTTAAGAAGATGAAGAGTAGCGTGGTTGATATGGTGAGCAACTTATCCGGTTACATGCAGAATCTATTTGGAGTTAAGGATGTAAGTGGATTGCTTGTGAATTCGGATGGAAGTGCAAGAGTAAGTGCAGATGCTATGATGCAAGCTTCGTTTATGGGATTGGCCGTCATGGCCATACTCGTCATCTTGCTGAAGCGAGCAACACCTGTAAATTAGACCAGGATACTCTTTCCCCTATCTCGGCCTTTAGTTTTGAGTGAAGAATTGCTCTATGAGCTCGATCGAGCTTTTCTTTTCCAGATGACGACGAATTTAGATATCCGGCTTTGTGGTAGTCTCGATATGTAGTGCACTTGCTACGTCTATTAGATTTGGGACTATTTTCTTTAGCTTTGCACACTTTGTCTATATGCGAATAAAATGTTTATTGGAGAATTGCTTATTTCATGATTGATTCACTTTTAACTTCCATTTATCAACATTTGAAGCAAAAAAAATGAAAAATAGATGATCGATTGCTTCTCTTATTTATAAAGGTGTACATGTTTTGGTACATGTTTTGTTCCAAGAAAATCATTGCCCGTTATGGTTTTAGATGAAGCTGCATAAAACAAAATTTGAAGAGCAAATTAGGACCAAAAACTGCAGCAAGAACAACATTCACTCGGTTCTGAACCAAGAGTTGAACGTCGTTCGCCATGGGAGCTTCCGTCGTGCCTCCCTCGTCTCGTCTGTAACTACGGATGGTCGTTGATGTACATAATATCCTCTTTTGTCAGATTCATCTTACCCTTGTTCCGTTTACTAATCACGGGGGCCTCATCTGCTTTCGCCGCTCTCTGCATTTTACCAAAAATATACGATTCATTCATCAGATTCTTCTGAGCAACTTCAACACAGAAGAACAAAAAGCCCAAATGAATACTTAAGTTTCTACCTTTCTCAATACAAAAGCTGAATATAAGTAAGCCACCTCCCACTCGTCCGGTGATAATGTACCTGGGGAATTATTTTTTACTGATCGATAAGCAAAAGAATGAAATACCAATATTGTTATATTTGAAGGAAGCTATAAGCTAAAACTTACTATGGTCGTCTTTACCGTCGCCTAGAGCTCCAAGTCGTCTCATGAGATCGATAAATTCAGGCTTCTTCAAGTACTCATCCACGAATACATGATTATTTTTAACAAACACCAACTCCAAACCATACTGCATATAACCAATGGTATTATGGCATCCTTCTAATTAAGCTCATCATAAAAATACGAAACCAAAATCTTGATCAAAATATTCATACCTCTTCTGCCAGTGCCTTAAAAATATGAAAAGGAACAATCCACTCAGGACAATCAACAGCATCCTGCAAAAAAATTAATAAGGAATGAATCAAATATGTGAATATCTGATTAAGAGATTCTAGCGAGTAAAGGCAGTGAGGATTAAGGAGTGCTTTTTCCCATTATTATGAGAAAAAGAAATGAAAACTCTATCAAAAAGAGCAAAGATGCATACCTCTAGATGGAACTTGTACTTGATGCCAAAAGGACTTGAAGACTTGAATTTCTGTAACAAGCCAAAATGGAAGAAAAAGGATATCGCAACCAGAATCCAGCCAAGAAATGTTATCTCCGAACACAATTTTCTGAGAGTGTAGAAATTACCTTGTCATCAAATTCTTCATCGAAGCGTATCCAGTATACACTATTACCAAACTCTAGCCCCTCAGCTGCATCAATAAGGGAAAGAATTATATGCATCAGGGACTTGACCTAAAACTATAAAGTGCTTGACCCTTAAAGGGACAAATTTTATGGCCAGAGGGAAATTAAAGATTTTGACAAAATATATTATGTTAAAATGTCAAAATTGTCAATCATCAGGATGGTATCAAATGTTTTAATGTTTCTTTCTGTGCCTTTTTCTGCTCTAGTCGTCATTCAAACTATTAAAAAAAAGGGGAAAATATGGCTACAAATTATCAGAAAAACATTTAAATAATAAAAAGAACCTTCTCTGAGTTTCTTTACGATGACATTAGCATCCGGCATTGTTCCGATGAAGATGCCTCCTGGCCGAAGTAAAGCTGATACATTGGCCAAGGCCCGCCTCGCACGCGCCTCTGTGGACCACGAGTAATGCATCGCAAACTGAAAAGTTCCAGTTTTAAGAGATTAATTCACAATTCACAAAACACTTCAGAGTTAGTTAATTGTATTATTCAATCAATAGTTGCAGACTCTGTATAGGCTTAGGCTGATATTTCAGAGTTAGTTATTGTAATATTCAATCAATATATATAACAGATGTTTGCGCGTGTTTTCTTAATTGCAGATAAACAAGACTGCTTTCAGTCAGATAAAGAGCATATTATTCTCAATCAAGAGAGTGCAATAGTTAAGGAATAGACTTCTCTTGCAACATCCTCTTAACTGGTAAAAGTTCACACATTTTTAAGTACAAGAGTTTTTGACTCATTCTCTGACTGAAAGGAGAAAAATTGGGTGGGAAACTCTCTGAAACTAGATTTGTATAAAAAAATAACAAATATGCCTAGTTAAGAGAAATCAAAATATACAAGTCACCTGGCAACTACATATGTCAAATGGAGCATCTTCCGCCAAAACCTTATCTAGTTGAACCTGCAAATCGCAATTGAATTACAGCCCTCGGTATACAGCGTATGAGAACTTTTTGATGTATAGCTATATGCATAAAGAATGCAGTGATTCTAAGAGATGGAGTAACTAGATAAGAAAGATATGCTTTTAACATTAGTAACTTCATAAACTAATTATCGTAGGAAGTTACCTCAAAGCAGTCACCGCATATGAGTCTGGCAGGAAAGGAGAATTTTTTGCGACGCTGGTGATGATCTGCATCACCATTATATCGCGTGCGGCAATCTTCTATCTGGTATTGAAGCAAGCATCGTTTATGTCAATTCTGAGGTGAAACTCCATCTTGACATTAATATTCTGGAGAGATGCAATACATAGCAAAAAAAGACTGCCCCAACATGCAACAATTGAAGGGCTTTTTATGCATTGATTGTGTAAGACTATTCAAAAAAACATGAAACTAGTAGACTATATCATAAATTTTAAAAATATATATTAAGATGAAAAATCAGCAAAAATGACACCATGTCATATTATGAACACTTGGAAAATCATAATTAGTATATTTGTTTCTCCAGATACCTATTAGAAATAGATTTTTCACTTACTCAGTTTGCTAAGTCTGTTATGCTGAAAATTGCCATGTATAAATAGATATGCTTCACACAACTGAGGACGAAGAATTGCATCTCCTGATGAATTGATAGAAAAGTGATGTATCTAATGGAGATAACCCCTTCATGAAAAGGCTTGAAACTTACTCATAAATAGTGCACTTAATATGGCCTTTAGTGAGTGACCATAACAAGACCGGGTTTAATAATACCCGCATATCTATATACGCTTACCTGGGAAAAAAATATGTTTTTCGGTGTGAGTTTAAATATGCTGACGTTAGTTCATTATTAGCATAGTGCAATAAATTGCATTTATTAGCAAAACGACACTTTATGTTTCTAATTCGAACAGCAATGCAATTATCAAGCAAGTTAATATTCCGAAGTCTGAGGTCTACTAAATTTAATAAAACAACTCCTCGTGCAAAGATGCCTGCAGATTTCTCGTGCAAAAAAAAGAGCACTCTTAGCATGAGGAAAATAGACAAAGAGTCATGCTCAGTTATTTAGATCCTTTAAGACTAATCGGTTAGTTGTAAACAAGTTACTTAACTTAGGGATAGCAAGTCTGCAAGAAAGAAAAAGAGCAGAAGACGATAAAGATTAACTACACCACCTTAGCACCAACGAAGACAAACATAGTTCGGCATTGCAAGAACATTGAGAATTTAAAGGATCAATACTTACTGATCCATCAGCTATATCAATACCAACATAATAGCCAATTCTTGCTTTGTCCCATTTGATGAGGTCACCACCCTGGTAGAAACAAAGAGGACGAAAACTCCACATAAGCTCACACAATACAAACCAGTTGCAAATCATATAGCTAACACCCTCACACACTACCTTTCCACAAGCCAAATCAAGAACTGCATCTCCCTTTTTCGCGTAGAGCTGAATCAATACACTCTTGATCTGTTGAACACAAAACGCAATAACACACAGCTATATAAAATGATTGAGCTATATATATATATATATACACAAATGTGCTTATACAAATTTAAGTGAAGTACCCAGTTATTGAGTTTCTTCAAGTGAATAATAGGGCTTGCTTCTCGTTCTTCAAGAGTCTGATTCGTTCTTGCACTGTAATGATCAGCCACTTTCCTTGCAAATATCTTAGTATTCTCATCCTCTAAAAATTGCCCATCTCCTAACAACATCAAAAAACATTTAATTCGCTTAGAAATCAAATATGCTGATTCAACCCAAGAAGAGAATTACAATGAAAAAAAAAAATACGCCTTTTTCCATTGATTTTCAAACTTCAAACTTCAATCCCCAACAAAAAGTCGCAAACTTTTGCACAATCTAGTAAAATCCCAATCAACTATCCGCTAAAATCCCAATCCGAAATCCGAAATCAAGATTAATTAAGAAACCTCCGAATTTTTCGCATAAAAAAAATTATCTTCCTGAAATACCTTCAGGATTGTACTTGAATTTGGACTGAGGGGGTCCGTAGGAACTCGATGATGAAGAATCTTGATAACCTCGCTTCATAATCGTATAGATAATGTGTAGTTATGCACAAATTGAGCTGATATGAATTGAATTAGGGTTTTAATCTAATAATGTATGAAAGAGGCAACCAAGAAGCAGACAGAGAAGAAGAAGGTTTAAGGTTACAAATATTTTAGTTTCGCGTTATTCTGTATAAGAATGAATGAATGAATGGATGGAGAGAGAAAGGAACAGAAAATTTTCCAGAATCGTTAGCTTCTTTCTTTCTATTTTTTCTTTTTTTACATATTCTCTCGCCTCTTTCCTTTTATTTAAGTTTTTTTTTTTGGGGGGCCCTTTTTCCTTTGTAACACTTTTTTTTTCTTTTTTTTTTTTGAGAAGTGTAACACTCTTTTTGGTCTTACTAGTATTTTTTAACTTTTCGTATATGCATAAAATATGAAATGTTTTAATTTTTTTTGTTTTTCTTATTGGGAAAAATTGAAAAAAAATATAATTGGAAACTAGTAAAAGATTGTATAAATTACCACATTATTTTTTTAATTATAAAAATATATTATGGTATAAAAAGTTAGGATATCATCTTAATGAAAAAAATTAAGAAAGCAAACGAGAGATATAAGGTGGGCAGGTCGATTTTGACTTTTATGCTTCTCATTATAATTATAATTTATTTGACCTAATTTTACTTCAAATTAATCACAACCTTTAGTAAATATCATTGTCAAAATCACTGCACAAAACTTCAAATGCATATTTTTTACAACCTCGACGCTTTGTGCGCAATAAAAACGTGATCCCCCTCGATTTTAAATTGATCATTTTTGTTTTCAAAGTATAAGCAAATTCTATTCATCTTTCTTTTCGAATTTGTCTCGTAAATTTATTCCATATATAAAATGAAAACTATATAGTAACATACACTTCAAGATTTATTTTACTTTAGTCTTTCTTTTTGATTCAAGATTTGTTGTGCGCGCTCATCAAAATTTCTTTTACTTTGCTCATTTTTTCTTAAACTTTAAATTTGACAAAAATAGCCGATTAAATATAGTGGTAATATACCCATATACCCTAGTGCACATAACAAAACCAATTTTTACTTAAAACTTAACAAAACACAATATCTACCCAATTTTGGAGTGACTAGCCAATATTACCCTTTTGTCACTACCTCTTCTCTCACTTCTTCTCTTTCTTTTTCATTTGAACGTGACTTCCTTCTCTCTCTTCTCTCACTTTATCTCATATCTGAAAAGACATCTCCTCAGTCTTTCTCTCTATCTTTGCATGACAAATATTTTTAAAAGGAGCCGGGTAACCTGGGTTATGGGGCGATTCCGCAGCTCGCTTCTTCGATCTATTCTTCGAACGTCTCCGACCTTCTCCATCTAGGTATGGAGGATGAGCCCCAAACGAGCAGCGTTTGTTTCCGCCGGGCCCACCGCTGACTCCTCCTCCTCCAGCCTCATCGACGGCAAACATGTTCTAGATCCGTCGCCATCCCAAATCTGATGCCTCCGAACGCCGCTCCAAATCTGATAATTCCCTTCTCTCCATCCCACAGCCGTGCTCTTCTTTTTCTAGATCTTGTTCTTCTTTCTTTTCTTTTTCTTTTTTTCAATTTTCTTCTCTTTTCAATTTGTGGGGGTGTTTATGCTTGTGTTTTCAAATTATCAGAAGATTAAAGTAAGTTGTTTTCCAACCTTTTGATTTACGTGTTTCAAATTTTTTTTTACTTTTTTCAATAATTCTATTTTTCTTTTCTTTTACATTTTTTCAATTTGTTTTCATTCTTCTTTGATTTTGTTTTCACTCATTTTCGAGCATTCATGCTTCTTTTCCCTCTTTTGTTTATTTTGGAAGCATTATGTGTTTTCTCAAATTATAGGTGAGAGAAATTGAAATATTTTTTTGGCTGCAAATTTGAGATTTTTGCTTTTTTTTTTTCTTTAGGAGGGGCATTGTGTTTGTAATTATGCCTGAGAGAGATTTGTGAGGTAGGTACTAGATAATGCATGTTGTAATAGACTCATGTATTGGTAAGAAATATAAATTATTAGTAAATAATAGGTAAGAAATACATATTATTAACAAATTAGAAACAATGTAATATTAGAAAATGTGGGTGGAATCATGATTTGTTAGTAAGAAATACGAAATTTTTATGTATGATTTTTTGTGTATGATTACGTAAGAAATGATCAAATTCTTGAGATCTATATGCAAGAATTGATACATTTTTATCTAGATTAATATCGAAGAAACAGTGAGCATAATTTTTGTGTATTATTATGTAAGAAATGATTCAATTCATGTGATCGATATGTAAGAATTTATATAATTCTATCAGATTAACATCGAAGAAACGGTGAACATATTTTTTGTGTATGATTATGTAAGAAATAATCCAATTCTTGCGATCTATATGTAAGAATTGATATATTTCTATCTAGATTAATATCGAAGAAACGGTAAGCATATTCTATTGCTTTCTCAAGTTGGGGTACGAGTCGGGCCCTTGGGAGGAAGACGTTTGTTCTATCTTTCTCGAAATTAGCCTCTCTAAAGAGTAAGAATTGAATAGAAATTTACATACAATAGAAATGCACATATATTTTCAAGAATGTAAGAATCAACATTGAGTAAGAAAATATTTTCATAGAATATAAATTCACGAAGATGTAAGATTCAGTAAGAATTAAAAACTTATGAGTAAGAATTCATGAAGATCTATGCTTCAGATAAGAATTCAAATCATAATAGTAAGAATTGAATTGAAATTCAGAAAACATACTATTCAAATTCAGAAAACAATGGAGTAAGAAATCATTTATACAGAGTACGAATTCATCAAGATATCTGCTCCAGGTAAGAATTCAGAACTTTAAGTGTAAGAATTGAATAGAAATTCACATATAATATAAATTCATGAAGATGTAAGATCCAAGTAAGAATTAAAAACTTATGAGTAAGATTTCATGAAGATCTATGCTTCAGATAAGAATTCAAATCATAATAGTAAGAATTGAATTGAAATTCATAAAATATACTATTCAAATTCAGAAAACAATAGAGTAAGAAATCATTTACATAGAGTAAGAATTCATCATGATGTCTACTTCAGATAAGAATTCAAAACTGAAGTGTAAGAATTGAATAGAAATTCAAATATAATAGAAATTCAAATATATTTTAAAGAATGTAAGAATTTAAATAGAGTAAGAAATCAATTACATAAAATATGAATTCTTACCTATCTGAATAAATTCTTATATATATAAATGAATTCTTACCACGAAATTGGATCATTTCTTACATAATCATACACAAAAAATATACGAACTATTTATTCGATGTTAATCTAGATAGAAATGTATCAATTCTTACGTATCGAATGCAAGAATTTGATCATTTATTACATAATCATATAAAAAAAATATCTTTGTTATTTTTACCGTTGTCTCTTGAATTCATACCTTTATAATTGGATTCTTACTTTTTTATCCATGAATTATTACCGGTCAAACAAAAAAAATTCATGTCTCATGAGTTCTTATCTATATAGATGAATTCTTACCACGTTTTTTGCATCTTCTTACCACGAAATTGTCATTTCGTGTTTATAATTATTTAGAGTTTGAAGAATTCCAGAAACAAGAACACTAGTGCAGTTGTACAAATAATCCTTTAAAAATATATATATTCCTTCAAATCCCAAAAATCCTTCGAATTTGCGTCTCTCTCTCCCTCTCCCCTAGCATCAGATTCCATAAAAATACAATAAAAAAATGCTTAAATCCGAAAACCTAAAAAATGACTCTTACCATAAGAATTTGACCATTTCTTACCTCTACCCTGTAAGAAATCGTCAATTTCTTACCTCTACCGCCGTACAACTCGTGATTTCCGGCCTGCTTCATCTTCTCCGGCGTGTTTCTTCCTCGTTTCTCCACCAAAATGAACGAATCACCCCTTCATGTCTTCATCTTTTCGAGGAGAACAAAGCCCATTGGTCAATTGCATCCCAAACATTCGGATTTGGCCGGAAAACCGCCAAAAACAGCAACAAAACCCTAATTTTCCAAAACCTCCCAAAACAACTCCGGCGAGCTCCGACGGAGAGGGAGGCGACATCGACCTCGGGCGTCTGAGGGGGGAGGCGTAGGTGGATGTGAATTTTTGGAGCAGAGAGAGAGAGAGAGAGAGAGTTTCAATCACTTTTGTCTTTTTTTAAAATTCAGGGGTATTTTGGGTAGTTCCTCCCAAATTTAGGTATAATTTGTGTGTTTTTAAGTTTGAGGTAAAATTTGATTTTTTTATCTCTACAAAGGTAGAATATTTTTGCCCCTTAAACATAACTCTACATTTCTAATTTTATTTATTTTATTACAATCCTTGTCGGCCATCCATAACTAAATTTACCGTAACGAAGATATTATAATTTATATCGATAATGTTACATGAATATATGATTGACACTAATATTTTCATGAAAAATACTTACAAAAATTCAAATGTATATGGACACAACTTTAAATTTGGCATTCCCCTCAGTCTCTCTGGATCTCCGTAATAAAAATGTTGATGTATCAAGATTTGTTTATCGAAAATGCATGAACTCCTCTTTGACTCTTTTTTGTAAGGAAATTGAAAATGGATAGGAAGTAAGTAAGTGGGTAATCACTAGAGCAATGGATGTCGATATTGGGGCAAACCCTTCTGTCAAAGGTGGTGGCGATGATGAAAGAGTTGACAACCAAGTTGTGAAAGTGGTTGACATTATTGACACATTTAGGATGTAGGAGCAACCTCCTTTTGATAAGAAGCAATTCATTGCTTTTGATAAGATTTTTCTTGTCTATGGAAAATTTTACAACTAGTTAATTATTGATTTCGAGTTATTATGGATTGATCATAATCTGAAGGTGGTAGGTATGACATCTTTTCAGTTCACTTTGTGTTTCTTGTATTATTAGACGAATCAAAGCTTGAAACATCTCTTAATTTCAGTTTTTCTGTGTTTCTTGCATTAATAAATGATTTATGTTTACATGGTTAGCCAACAATGCTTCTCCGATTACTTCGACTCAGCGCCCAACTGATCTTCTTTGTCCTGCACAACTATGAAAACAATTACAAACAAACTTGGTGTTTGCCTACTACAAAGAAGGTGCAACTGATCCACCATTTTTGTACTTTGCCCATGGTTTGAAGAGTAGAAATCAATGTACAAAATATAGTATTATATCACCAAATTATAATATTTAAGTTTTGATTTTATGTCTATATTCAGCTCATTGCAAAATGAGGTCAAATTCTAGTTATTTATATTTCAAGACTGTTCGAATAAGTGGTCAAGATCATTCAAACACGCATTTAATTTTATACTAACGATCAATGTACTATAAATTTCTAAAAACTACTTACTTATGTGAATTAAGTTGAAATAATTTGCTTATGTGAACAAAGAAGTTGAAATTTTTAATTTTTTAAATGTAGAATGGTTAATGACTTAAACTAATTGTATCCGTTAAAATGTGCTAATTTATAATTTATGAAAAAATATTACAAATTTTACTAAGTAAGCAGTTTCGTAATCAAACATGTAACATTCTGTCACCTTGGTTATTGAATTTTGAAAATATAAATTCAAATAATTTTAGATCATAAAACTCATACATTCAAAATCATAATTCAAACTTTTAATCCATAAAATATTTATCTTGAACAACTTAAGAATAATAACTAATCAAACTAAAACATAAATCAAGCGAAAAGGATCGACTTGTTCAAAACGTTCACTACCTTTATATGGATTGTATGATATTTAAATGACATATATATATATATAAGAATGCGTTATGGTGAAAACTAATTATTACGTGAAAATTGCAACCCATCATAAAATGTTGCATTTTATGCACAAAAGTGTTATATTTTTATACATAAAATATTGCATTATCATAATGATGCATTATATGCATAAAAATAATATAAAATAATATATTTTATTATGCAATATTTTACAAAAATGCATCATTTTATGCATAAAATGCATAGGTTGCAGTTTTCACGTAATAATTAGTTTTCATATAATATGTTACCTACAATGACGGAGGGACACTGGGCCCAGCGGGTCACTGGGCCCGGTCCGTTTTAAAAAAATTTTGATATATATATATATATCATTTTTTAAGCAATATATATTAATTTATAAATAATACTAGTAGTTATTAAAACTAAGATATTATATTTTGTTGTTATTATTGTGGTATTCATGGTAATTGAAGAATTATAAATAGAAAAATAATGTTCAATTTCAAAGACTTTCTAATATTTTCTCAGCAATTTACAATTTAATTGAGAAACTATTCTCCATTTCATATTTGTGTTCCAATCTATATGCATAACGATGAAAATATTGTTAGTTTGGACATTTAATTTCTATTTCGTATCGATCGATACACGCAACACAATTGTGAAAAGTTGAATAGTTTGACAAATAAATTGTAAATTACCCTTATTAGAATTTTGGAATATTCCATTTTAAATATTTTATTTTATGTTGGTCTTGTTTTAATTTATATATTTTTATTATTTTATTATTTTTTAATATTTACTTATAATTATTTAAATTGGGCCCCTCGTCAATATTTCTGGCTCCGTCACTGGTTACCTATATATATATAGTGTGTTACATTTTTTTTTATAAAACCAAAACTAACAAACATCGTGGTGGACAAATATCCCATGGTTATCAATATATATACTAACAACATGTAAAATATATTAAACTTAATCATTGATATATAACATAATTTTTCTAATAAAATATCGTACTATATTCGTATAATGATGATATAATAGGCAAAACATACTCTTTCCGTCCCACGTATTGGTGTGGAGAGAAGTGTGACATGTTTTAAGAACAAGCAGGTATAAAGTGAGAAATTAAGTAGAAATTGAGAAAATAATATTCCCTCCGTCCCCTATATATATGTGGTTATTACCCGTTTGCAACATCCCCGATATATATGTGAATATCTTAAATAGAAAGATTATTTTATCCAAATTATTTATTCACCGTCACTTTATTCTTATTTTTCTCACTTTCTTCCTACTTTTCCACTTTACACTATTTTTTACTCATCTCCTCACATATATTATGGGGGATGGAGGGAGTATAAAAGTTGAAGGGAAAAAAATTCAATTTGTTGAGAGATTTTTTTCATTTTGAGTATGCACACTAATACGAAAGACATTTCAAATAGTAAATAATAATTATACGGATATGTGGAACGGAACGAGTATTTTGTAAGACAAAGCGCTTTTAAGCAAGTATAGATTATTCATCTCCTTAGTGAAGAAAAAGAAAAATTGGGCTGTGGGCGGCCCAATAGGCGCAGCCCAACAAAGTTAGGTTAAGCGTTGAGGGTAAAACCCTATTTCCACCTCAAACCTATTTATTCTCCGCCGCTCTTCTTCCTCCCATTCTCGCACACCCACACCTCCACACCTCCGCACACTTCACCGCTCTGCGAAAATGGGTCGTGTTATCCGAGCACAGCGTAAGGGAGCTGGGTCGGTGTTCAAGTCCCACACCCACCACCGCAAGGGTCCGGCGCGCTTCCGCTCCCTCGATTTCGGCGAGCGCAACGGCTACCTCAAGGGAGTCGTCACCGAGATCATCCACGACCCCGGACGCGGTGCGCCGCTCGCCCGCGTCACCTTCCGCCACCCCTTCCGCTTCCAGCACCAGAAGGAGCTCTTCGTCGCCGCCGAGGGCATGTACACCGGCCAGTTCGTTTACTGCGGTAAGAAGGCCAACCTCGTCGTCGGCAACGTCTTGCCCCTCAGATCTGTTCCTGAAGGAGCCGTCGTTTGCAACGTCGAGCACCATGTCGGTGACCGTGGAGTTTTCGCTAGGGCTTCTGGTGATTACGCTATTGTCATCTCGCACAACCCCGACAACGGAACCTCTAGGTATAATTCACGGCTCTTTTATCTTCAATTTTTTAATTGGTTTATTGTGATGTTTGAATAAAGTTAATCTGAAATTGGAATTTATTGTGATTCTGCATTTAGTTTATATTTGGAAAATGTGTTTTGCCTGATGATTTTTTAGCTGAATACATACTTAATTTAATGGCTTCTGTGAGTTATTTGCTTGGTCAATTCACTCGTTGTTCATAATCTACTCGATTGTTAAGCTATATGGGATGCTGGGTAGATATATGTTACCTGATTATTAAACATAGATAGGTATTTCCATCGAATGTGTATAAGTTTACATACAGTATTGGTTTACCGCATTGTAAAGTTCAATCCTTTGATAATTATTTAATGGAAGCAAATGCACAATGTTTTTGCGAAATGTCTTATGCAATCATTCAATGATAATGCTTTTCAGGTTTTATTGTATTCTGGTTTGCATAATATAGCTTGTTGTATGACCCTATTAGCCAGAACATGTTATCATCAACGACATATCTTGTTCCCATGGTTATATGATTGATCATTGACATTTTTCTTGTATCCTCACGGATATATATGATTTTGATCCGATATGTTGATGTATGTTTGGTCACAGAATCAAGCTTCCATCTGGATCAAAGAAGATTGTCCCCAGTGGATGCCGTGCCATGATTGGGCAAGTAGCCGGAGGGGGTCGTACTGAGAAGCCCATGTTGAAGGCAGGTAACGCCTACCACAAGTTCAGGGTGAAGAGAAACTCATGGCCCAAGGTTCGTGGTGTGGCTATGAATCCCGTTGAGCATCCCCATGGTGGTGGTAACCATCAGCACATTGGTCATGCCAGTACTGTGCGTCGTGATGCACCACCTGGGCAGAAGGTCGGTCTCATTGCTGCTAGGAGGACTGGTCGGCTTCGTGGTCAAGCTGCTGCTACAGCTGCTAAGGAGAAGGCATAGGCTAGTATTTATTTTATATATTGATCATGAAATCTTTGGACATGAGCATTTTGGGATGCCTTACGTTTGATAAATTTACATGTTTTTGTTGGATTTTGAGGATACTTTTATGTGGTTTTTGTTCTAGTTTTTGTGAGACTATGAAAGTCGTAATGTTCTCTTTTTGCTTAATTGATGCTGCATTTTTGGATGCTCGACTTGGTTTGATTGAATTTCTGCCATTGCAATGGTGATATAGTATTTGTGGAGATGTGGTATTAATCATCCTTAAAACAAGATGAGTGATTAATTTAGTTAATGCTAAAGAGAAAGGCATAAAAACATCTGATAAAGAGTTCAATTCAAGAAAAATTAAATTGCAGTGCTAATCATAAAACCATAAAAAAAGCTCGAGCAATGTGCGTTAAAGTTTTAAACAAGAAAGAAGCTTGAGCTCTAAACAAAATAAATAAGTTGAAGGCTGAAGCCCTCTCTTTCCTTCCCTCCCCCTGAATAGTGATATCAAAACCTGTTCAAATATTGTGATAGACTCCTTCCGTCCCATATATATAACGCCATGTTTCTTTCGTCTTGTTTCTTTAGACACGAGAATTAAGAAGAAAATGTAAATTATAAAAAGATTGGTAGGATTTATACCTTTTAATGAGTTAAAGTTTTTTACAAATGAAAACAAAACGCTATCTATGAGACATCCGAGAAATGATTCCCTATCCACCGTGGACACGCTTAATGTGCCCAGGGCTAACGTGACAATGCCACGTCAATGATTTTTCTTTTTGGGGTTAAGTTTTTTTTGGTAGGGTTTAGTGTATTTTGTTAGGGTTTAGTTTTTTTTGGTATACTAATTAATTTTTTCCTTAAATATAATGTCACCACCTCATTCGTGGGCATATTAAGCATGTCCACTGTGGGTAGGGGAGCATTACTCTGAGACATCCCAATAAGAAAAACAATATGTTATCTATAGATTATGGACGGAGGGGTACTATATAACATACGTAATATTCCTTCTGTTCCTTAATAATATCCTTTAAAAAATATTAAGAATCGACCGATTCCGGAAGAGTATCGTTTTCTTTTTTGAACATTATACATCACCATAATCACTTAGTATATACCAACATTTTATTAAAAAATGTGTAAAAAAATGAGAAATACTTTTAACATAGTTAGTAAGTATGAGATCTGTTTTTAAGCGCGGCCATAGCTTATGATATATGATGTCTAATTAATTTTTTTTTAATAATATACAACATTAATCTTTCTAAAATGAGTGATTACGAAAATTAACAAATAAATAAATAAATACAATGGATGAAAAAATAATAACGCCATAATATTGGAGCATAGAAGCCCAATATTTCGATAAGCCCATAAAATTAAGGCTACATGGCAAACTATATTTATTTGGAAATACGCAACTCTACTGTTTCTCTATCTCTCCCCCACTCTAAAACCCCAATCGAGAAAAGAGCTTAAACCCAGAAATGGCGATGGCGATGAGGGCTGCGGCGAGGACGGCTTTTTCCGCTAATTCTCGTTTGGGACTGAGAGGAGGAACAAATTCTACCCGCTCTCCTTATTCCAGCTTTCCCTTTAATCTACCACAGAATAACGTCGCCAAGCCTCCTCCCGCTGAACCCTCCACCAATCTCTTCGTCTCCGGTATCTCTCTCTCTCTCACTACTTCAATTCAATGATGAGTTCAGTACAGCAGTTTTTAGTGTTGATTCCGCCCTTTATCCCGATGTTGGTTTTCATGTTACAAATATCGCCATAGCCATTGGGGGTTTTTGGTATATAGGAAAAAGGATTAACTTTAGCTGTTTCCTTATTTTGAAATTCGTTTCTACTAATTGAAGCATTTACTTAGCTGATCGTCTTTAGATGATTTGTAGTGTAAAATCTTCCATCGAGTAAAGAACGATTAAATCTTGTTATTTAGCTCGATAGCTTCGGTAGTTTTGTTCGTCTTTTTTTTTTGTTTTGTTGCTATATTCATCATTTTAGATGAATGATTGGAAACTCAGAGGTTCAATTCTCAATTGGGTTATGTTTTTTGAATCGTCTTCATCTCTTCATCAGAGCTTAATTACTTGAATACAACTTCCATCCTTACCGCTCTCAATTGTGTTCTTTATATTCGAATTTTGTTTATGCTTTGCAGGACTTAACAAACGCACGACAAGCGAAGGCCTTCGCGATGCCTTTGCTAAATTCGGCGAAGTGGTCCATGGTATGTCGCTTCTCCTGTTCAATGATTGGAGATTTGTAATTGGAAGCTGGAAAATTTTAAAGAAATTTGCTTATCTTGTACCTATTCGTGCAGCTAAAGTGGTTACTGATCATGTATCTGGATTCTCCAAGGGTTTCGGGTTTGTGAAATATTCAACCATAGAAGAAGCTGAATCGGGGATTAAAGGCATGGATGGCCAGGTGAAGAAATTACTTTTTAGATGACTTTCTTGTTTGAATCATAAACTTGTTGATTGCCAACTGGATAACTTGCATTGAAAATCAAAATTGTATTCCTCAAGCTTATGTACTTCTAGAACTATTCAATTATCTGACTACCGTTTAGGCATAAGACGAATTGTTAGAAGTATTGTTTGGAGAATAATATACTTACTGACTCATAAATCCATGAATCCAATAAATAGCCTTTAACTACGGGAGTGCTTTCATGAGATCCATATTTCTTAATGAGTAATGATCTATCAAATAATGTCGAGATATATTCATGTAGCCTTTTCTCTGACGTAAAACGAATGAATAAAATGAAGTGGTGAAATGTAAAATGTGCTTGGATTTTCTCCCATGATTTAGGCAATATTCTCATTACTTTGTGATATTCCATCAATTTGTAGACTTGATGAGAAGGTAAAATGTGCAATGTCATGCTGTTTTTGGAAATGAAACAACCGACGTAATTGATCTTTGATATGTTGGTTCTATATTTGTTGTAAGCCTTGTTTTCGGAATTAAAATGGCAATTTATGCAAAATTAAAGAAGCGCAATTTGTCTGCTTCACCCAGTTTTGGTGCATATTTTGCAGTCAAAGTGTTTCCTCCTCCTATGGTTTTGCATTAAACGTCACACTAAAAGTATTATTCTTTAAAAATCATATTTTCTGAATTAATTTATGGTTTCATATAATGTTAACTAGTGTTTGGCTGAACCATAAAAACTGTTTTAGCTTGGTGGGTGTTTGACGAATCATTCTTTTCATTATATATTTAGCAATACTCAGATAAAAAACCTATCTGTTCTGCTGCATCTGGATACTATACGAGTCACATTCTTTAGCTTCATCGGATTTCTCTTTTTATTTCAACGTCCGTCTTTAATTCCTTGTGTGATTTGGCAAATTATTATAAGTTGGGTTATATCATCTTATATCTGAGTGTGATCGAAACCATTCTTCTTATAATGAAACATTCATTCGCTCTCTACTTGAAATCTGTCGTTGCAGTTTTTGGATGGTTGGGTTATATTCGCAGAGTATGCAAGACCTCGAGCTCCTTTGGGCTCTTCGAACAATGCGCCTCCGTCTCCTCGGCGTCAATGGTGAAGAAGATGAAGTGGCAGTCTGAGTGAGCTTGAGACATTTATCAACCAAACATCGATGATATAGAAACGAGTAAAATTCATCCAGTTGTTGAGCTGAGACGCCTTCTTAGCTTCTTCTTCTTCTTTTTTGTTTTATATTATGGGTTAGGGAAATCTTGTAGCTCCATTTATTTTGGGGGTAATCATTATGCGGTTCCTCCATGGTTACAAACTTGGAACTTTGGTGTTTGGAAGAAGAATATGATATTGTGTACTGTTAATTTATTTATTGCATATCCACGTGGCATATCCAATAGCTCCTCTACCTCTCTCTCTCTCAATTTTCTTTTTC
The DNA here is from genome assembly GCA_001642375.2 of Mentha longifolia. Taxonomy (NCBI): domain Eukaryota; kingdom Viridiplantae; phylum Streptophyta; class Magnoliopsida; order Lamiales; family Lamiaceae; genus Mentha; species Mentha longifolia. Next base: position 41,180,880 of record CM038113.1, on the reverse strand, counting down.
CTGTATTTTGTTAAAACTTAAAACACAAAAGCAATCGTGGGCCTGAGTGGGCCCATCTTGCATGAGTTTTGGGCCGCCAGATGGTGGGTTTTCACTTTTCCTGGACCGTTCGGAAAATTGTCCACGTCGACAATTTTACAATTTTTATTTTTTTTAAAATTGACATGAAATTTAAAGACCGTATAAAACTGATATTCGAGATTGGTACTTAACTTCGACCGACAATTCCACATAAGGAAGAATTACACGTGGTTGGAATATTTCAATTTTTGCATATATTTTATTGCTTTCTTTTTCTTTTAAACAAGGCATATTATCTCATAAAAATGGCATTTCAGAAAACAAAAAAAGAAAAAAAAAAACACGTAATAGAAAGAGAAGTGATGCAATCATCAACAGTCGCCATCAATCTTCATCTCTTCTCGAGTGAGTCACCCAACATAAATCTCTAACACAACACCTGGCAATACCAATAGCAATAGTTACACACACTCTTGACAGCTGCCTTATCGTACAAGTAACTAACGCCTTCTTCGCTTCTAATTAAATATAGATGCTTGGAATCTTTGAGCACGATTTTTAATTTTTATAACGAGTAATGTTAAAGTGGTATCTGAGTCTCGTGTGAGATAGAAAATGAATAATGGATATGAGGTTTACGTTGAAAAATGGAAGAAATATGTAGATTACGGACGGATGAAGTATAATATTTGGACAATAATTATCTTCCAATTCCCATGCATGGTGCTTATGATATGCACGCAGATTCAAATTTTGTGCAAATCGCATTTATCTATTATACTTAAGTCCTAAACCGTATCAAAGAATATGAATTCGATTTTTAAACCTTAAGAGAGATTTTTTGCGTTTGTTTTGTGTTATGAATTATGATAGATTATAATTTGTGTTATAAAGAGTCAACACGTTCCAAATCCAAGGAGTGGTGGTAGTTGTATTTTCCGAGGGAATTATTGTTAGTTGGGTTAGTTAATTCTATGTTGTAGAATGTAGATATGTATTTAAAATTAAATATTAAATATAATCGATAGATATGTGAAAAATAAAGCTTGTATTACTAATAGGTTTGGTAGAAAGAAAGTTGAATTTCACCTGCTTCCATTGATATTGGGACCAATGCGGTTGCGCCATCTCATCAATCAATTACTGCTACTTAATACTGTTGATTAATTTATGCTTCAATGCTAAGCAATAATAACAATATAAATAATATTCTACTCAAAAAAATAATTTCTCCTGCTAAATTATACACTTGATATATAGGGGCAGTATAATCTCCAACAATAAAATCTTTCCGTTACAATTTGACATTATAAAGTGGATCCAATTTCATTTTAGTCAAATTTAAGATAAGGCATTAAATAAATCAATTAAATACATTAAACAATATATGCATGTATCTATATCTTATCTTGTTCCCGCGCTCGGAGTTCATGATACAGTGAACGGAGGTCGCCTTCAAAGAATGTGGCGTTTAATTAGGTGGGGATATTTAATCCACCTTTATCCTCCTTATCATCCATTTTATTTAATTATTTTTATATAGGATCAATCCATTTTATTTCAAAATCTCACTTGGTGAGTTCTAAAATAGTACTTACTACAAAATAATGTGTTCACAAGTGATGTGACGATACCACGTCTATAGATGGATAAATGAACTGATAAAAACACTATATGTGACGTCGATTTCGATCAACCCAAAACCTCCCTTAGCTAGAACTCTTTCCTTATGAAGCTAATTTTAAACATTAAGGTAGTGTTTAGTTAGGTCAGAAACTACTCTACCGCTCACAATGGGAACATTTACCACCGTTGATCTGTCAGTTTCATGTCGCTAATTTTTCCAACTTATATAGTTTAGTTTTTTTCAATTAGAGTTTATTTTTTAAGTATGATTTAATTATTTTTTTATATAAAATTTATATTAAATACAATTAAGTAGTATTTGTGTAGTCCATGAATTTGCATTGGAGGCCACACTTAACCTAATGAGATTATCACCAATTATTTCGGATATAGATATGATTACTATTATATATTTGTAGTTATCCTTGGTTGTCGCCAATATATTCCATGTATATCAATTAAATTAAATTATTTACTAGAAGTATTTATTTATTTTGATGAGAGGAAAATATGGAATTAATGGCGCATTAAGGGAGGGATAAGGACAAAACGACGCCACCTATCTATTTATGCAACACTCTTTACAAATTAACACAGCAACACATCTCTCTCTCTCTCAATGTGTGTGTTCGTGGATGGAGGCAATGAGGAATGCGCTGGCCGTGTAGCCTCAACTTCAATGGCGCAGTAAAAATCATACATCTTCCTCTTTTTCTGCTATAAAAAGTAAATCTAACCGTTGCAATTTTCTGAGCGTGAAATCATGAAGTTTTTGCTGGAATTCGTGGGATGCTGCGGATCGTCTTCGTCGGAGGCGCGGCGGAAGCCGGACGATGCGAGATTGCTGGTGGTAGAGGAGAGCCGGCGGCGGAAGCATGATAGGGCGAGGGGCGGCGGCCACGAATGGCGGCCGTCGCTGGCATCTATATCGGAAGATGCGTTGTCGGCGAAGAAAATCAATAATGTCAGGCAGCCGGCGGAAGGGTGGCAGGGCAGCCTGAGGACGAAGATGGCCTCCGTGTCGGCGTCGCAAGGAGATCGCCGCCGTTCCTCCGCTCACGGCCTTCACCGGTAATTTGACCTAATTTCAACCATTAATAACCAATTTCGGAGTTCAATTTTTCCCCAATTATGTTTTTCCTTTTGGAAATATACTAGTTCATCTTTTTTTTTTTTTTTTCTCGGGAATATATCCATTAATATATATATATATATATATACTCATATTCATAAATTTAAATGGCTAATATCAATAAGAACGGAATATAATTGATGTGTTTTGCAGGAGGTCCCAATTCGCAAACGTAATTCCCGCATTCTCTCCGGCGCCATTCATGTTTTGAATCAACAACACAACTGTTTCTTCTCACTTCTATAGTTCTATAGCTAGGTAGGGATAGGGGTAGGATGGTCAATTTGTGTATTTCACACACAGTAGTATTTAGTTTTGTGTAAATATTAATGGCCTCTTCGGTTTTTATGTCCTTTTAAAATGTATAATATAAAAACTACCTCATTAATGAGTTATTTGTAAAACTACCATCTCCCATTACCATTAAGATAAGGTAAGAGAATAAGGTATTGAGCCCATTTATTTGTTTTTTTATTCCAACTCAGCCGACAAGATTTTGATTCACAAACACAATAAATACAATAAAAGAAAGAGTAATGATCCCTACCCACCGTGGACATGCTTAATAGTCCACGGATGACGTGGCGGCATTATATTTAAGGAAAAAATTAATTAGTATACCTTATAAAAATAAATCCTACAAAAAAAAACTAAACCCTAACAAAAAAAACTAAACCCCAAAAGGAAAAATTATTGACGTGGCATTGTCACGTCAGCCGTGGACACATTAAGCTTGCCCACGGTAGGTAGGGGATCATTTCTCATAAAAGAAAAACAACAAATACACATACACCTCAAAACAATAAATACTGTAAACAACAATTGTGCGGTCAAATTTTATTTTTTAAATTTTTATTAGTGGGGCCCACTCGTAAATTTGTGCTCAATATGTGTGTGTCGTGAAGCTATGAGATGAGAATCTTATTGATTCTTCATGCTTAATATATTGAGTAGATGAAACCCTAAACTAATACCCAAATACACACTCATCTTCTCTAGCCCCTCTCCACCTTCCCTAAAAAAAAAAAGTGTCGCAGCCAGCATACTCTCCTTTCTCGACTCCAATCCCTTCTCTCCCAACGGAGCAACGGCGGCCTCCCTCCTCTTTTCCTCAAGCACCGGAGTTATGTCGCCAAAATACATTATCGACCACGAGCACAAAGACCACTTTGTCTTGTCGGAAAATGAATCGGGGATCTCCGTCGAAGTAATACCACGATGAATATTGGTAATTATTCAAGACAAAACTCTAGAATTTATTTTTTGTTATCTTTTGGTTATGACTTTAAATTGTATTATTTGTTATGATTTAATTCGAATTTAGTACGAATTTTTAATGTTTGTAATGTTAAAATTTATATTTAGGTTTAGACAAAAAAATAAAAAAATTTGGGCATAGGCGTCCGGTCAATCCGACGCCGGAAAAGTGCCGTCTGGACGCATATTCCGATTGCCGGAAAAATCACTTTTCCGGTGACCGGATGGGCCAGACGGCTATACCCGAATTTTTTTTTTTTTTTTCTTAGTATGGATAATTATTCATATGTAATTTATGTGTTTTGTAATTTCGTTTATAGAATTTTGTTTAAATTAAATGGTTATTATTTAGTTTAAATTAATTCTCTTAATAGATTTAATTCGAAATAATTAGAAATATGTAATTTTTGTAATGTTAAAATTATATTTAGGTTTAGAAAAAAAAAAAAAAATTGGCAATGGCGTCCGGTCAATTAGACGCCGGACGGCTATGCCCGAATTTTCCCCTTTTTTTTTTCTTAGTATGTATAATTATCCATATGTAATTTATGTGTTTTATAATTTCGTTTATAGAATTTTATTTAAATTTAATAATTATTATTTAGTTTAAATTAGTTCTTTTAATAGATTTAATTCGATATATTTATAAATATGCAATATTTGTAATGTTAAAATTTACATTTAGGTTTATATAAAAAAAAATTGGGCATAGGCGTCCGGTCATTCTGGCGCCGGAAAAGGGCCGTCCGGCCGCATATTCCGATCGCCAGAAAAATCACTTTTCCGGCGTCCGGATGGGTCGGACGGCTATGCCCGAATTTTTCTATTTTTTTTCTTAGTATGGATAATTATTCATATGTAATTTATGTGTTTTGTAATTCGTTTATAGAATTATTTTTGAAATTAATTGATTATTATTTAGTTTAAATTAATTATCTTAATTGATTTAATTCAAAATATTTATAAATATGCAATGTTTGTAATGTTAAATTAATTCTCTTAATTGATTATTTATCTTGTTTTACAGGAATCCGAGGGGCCATGATACCGTCGAAGCCATTTGATTAATAGGAGAATAGATGTCGGCAACTATTATAGGCTTCAACTCTTGGATGATTTCAAGGTGGCACTGACTGAAAGCTATACCGATTATGGTATAGTCGATCAATTTCAGAGTGGACCTTTCGGATATTTTCTGAATTGGGAGCCGAGGCAGAACAGTAAAATTTTGCTAAACTTTAGTTATATCTCGAGTTGTTGTTACAGAGCAAGGGATTTGGTTCTACATTAGGGGCAATACGTTGAGTACATTGTTCATCACCATGCTCTGATTACAGGGTTGAGCTTTGGGCCTACAGAGTTTGATCCCAGGATTCAGAGGGAGCCCAGGCAATCGCCTTTTTTCCAAGTCGTCTGTGGCAGCCATAATCAGACGGCTGCATGGTTGAACTCCTATTTGAAGAAACTCAATTTGGTCAATGATTAAGGGGGGGGAAGTTCGTGTAAAGCTGTCGAACTTGCTGATGGCAAATTGTTTTATCCTCGGTCATGAGGCCCAGAGTCCTGCCCAGGTTGTGGGAGTTGATCGATGATACAGATGAGTTTAATGATTTTCCTTGGGGTGCGTACTCGTATAAAATGCTGCAGTACTATCTGAGGACGTTTAAGACATCGTCTAAGAAATATCACATTTATGGGCCATCGTGGGCATTAATGATCTGGGCTTACGAGGTGCTGACAAGTTTTGATGATCGATTTGCGGCAAGGGAATCCACAAATGAGGTCCCGAGGTGTCTTAGATGGCAATTTATTAATAATTTTAGGGGCGTGTCCGATGAAGAGTTGTACGCAGAATTTGATGATGCTACTGGAGGTATTTCTGATATCCAGCTAGAAGAAAAAGAGCTCGAAGAAAGTTACTTTCAATCGGTACATCAACCGGGGGCCTTACTGGTGAAGTTTTAAGTGCTGACTGCTTCGTACATTGTCGTTGAACGTCCCCATGTACGTCGAGTTGTTCCCGAGCCCCAGCATAACGTTGGAGATGCCTACCAAGTACCTGAACATTGACGGAGTACCCGGTCAACGAGATTTGTCGGGAATCTAGCCGAGGAAGGTACATCTTCATCACATCACCGACGTGACACTAGTGGGCAGGAAGAATTGATTAATATTGTACAGGAGGCCACTCGTCATGAAAACGAGCTCACGACGAAGAAGTTCAGGGAAGAGATCAAAGCGTCTGAGAAAAATGTATTCACCAAAGTGACGAAGTGGATCGGAAATCAATTCAGTAAGGGCATTGACATTGTTAGTTGTGGGACTTGCATTGACATTGTTAGTTGTGGGACTTCCACTATGTACACTCCAGTTCACTCGCCCCGACGTTCAAGCCCGCCCCTCAACGTTTTCTCAGCACGGAAGTCAGATTTCACAGTCAGTGCTTGCTCGACGAGTCCTGAAGTGAATTTGCCTCTCGAGCCAGTACGTGATCGAATAGACACCTCCTTCCCTCTCTACACAAGTGTTGTCACTAACCCCTCCTTCCCTCCGAGCAATGTACACTGTTCATCACTCACTTCCATCTTCGTGGAGGTATAATATAACAGAGTGTTGTCTTTCATTGACATTTAGTTTCATTAAATTTCGTGTATGCTTATTCGAATATTCATTTTTTATACAGGACCCTCAATGCTTTCCAGTCAGTACTAGCGGGCCCCTATCGACCTACATTCCTCTATTCGGTCAAGGTTATGTACCGATTTGTGGAGATACACATGAACCAGGCCCGGAACTCTATGCCCGAGTTCTTGTCCAGCACGCCTGTTTTCTCGACGCCAATCCTGACATCCTCGACCGCCACTCACCCGAACATTACGATTCGTGAACAGCCGAGACGTGCTTCGTCAATCGAGATTGGGCAGGTATTTTTCAATATCGATCTCAATATCAATATAATATGAGTACCACTCTAGTAAAAATTATAGTTATTTTAAATTTCCTCACTATTCATATAGTTTACTAGATCGATTACTAGTGGATCCGAGAGGCAGAAAGTCTCTCGTAAAAAGTCCAAAAAGGTGATCTCTGCCGGAGGCAGTAGAAGTACATATTTACCGCCCCAAGTCGCGCCTTCGCCCCCAGCAGACGAGGTCCAAAGTTGGAAGAAATTTATTGCTGGCGAGAGTGGTGTGGCAACTATCAGCATTTTAGATGGAACGAGAGATCTGAACAGACGCGATTTTGCCGAGATAATAGCCAAGGATCGGCCGTGGGATATCATCGTATGCAAATTTCACCTAAATTGATTTTTTAATATCATTTTAATTTTATAGTCACAATTTTGGTTCTAACATCTATGTGTTCACTACGCAGACTTTTGACCTTGCATTAATGACCTTGCGTCAGAGGCTAATAAGTGGCGTCGATGTTTATCCTAAATGGTGGGACGAAAGAGCAATCATATGCCCAACTTTTGTCATCGTAATATTGTTAATTTTATATTGAATTTGACATATTTCAATGTTGTGTGCGTTTACTAATTATTTATTTGTGATATGTATACGTTGTTCATGATTTCAGATGGATCTTAAGGTGGACTATGTATCCTTGCATTCTGAAGCATTAGATCTCTTTTCAGCCCCTGAAGAACGGGCTTGGGCCCCACTTTTCTGAGCTTGTTTTACGCTACATAGGAAAGAATTGGGTACCCAACCCACAGCTGACGAGATTAATCCAGTGTGACTATGAGGGAATAACTTCTCCTAATTGGTGGAACGCGAAAATGGTAAGACTTGTTGATTATTGCTACATATGTAGATTATCAACTTATATTAATTATTATTATTTTGATAATATGTAGATTATCATTCCATGGGTTCTTGAATTGGCAACCGATTTATTATTTGTCTTGTGGACTTGGAACGAAAAGATTTGCTTGTGATTGATCCATTATATTAGGGTCTCAACGATGAGGGGCGGACAATAGTTGAGTATGAATTGATGCCGTTGAGCATCCTTTTGCCACGTTGGCTTCATGGTGGGGATATTGGTTCTGTAATAGTCATGGTTGGCGTAAACCGGCACTGCCATTTAGGTTGGAATTTGCTTCCGAGAGCGCAATCATTTCAAGTGCACGTCCCCATAGTGACGGTCCCATCGCAATCATGAATATTGAGCACTGCATTAGTAGATGCCCCGAAATAGGGGATGTGGATAATCAACTAGACTTGTACAAAAAGATTATTGCGTGCATGATTTATAGTCACCGTAAGTTGTAACTTGAATAATAGAAATTAATTACCCATTTACCTTGTTTATTTATTTAGAAATTCAAATAATTAATTAGCTCAATTTTGTCTACCTTCCTCTCTTGATTAAAAATTAACGTAAAGTAGATAGTAGAAATGTAGAAATTGAAGGATAAATTCAACCAAAAAAATAAGATTTAAACATATTAATTTAAACATAGTAGTAATCCAGACTTTCATATTAATTTAAACATAAGAAAAATCAATAGTGAATTAATCAAGGATCAATAATCAATAACTTAAATAAAATTCATAATCAATAATCAATTAATCAATAACTTAAATAAAACCATTGCATAATTCAACTAATTTATTGTCACTTGTCAAACGTGAAATCGCAATACGTCCACGGATGCTCTTCCTCATATAAAAAATATCGAAATTGGAGCCCTCTAAGTTGCAATAATGAGATATGATGTATCTCAAGTTGTAAATTGTATTCCCATCAGATACTGATAATGGGATATTGATCTCATCGCCGCCTTGATATCTAGAATCATCACAGGTACCCCCGTATTTAACATTGACGTAGACCAAATCCATCTATAGTAAAATAATTAAAACTTAATTAATAAATTATGAACTACAAATAAATATAAAATCAATAAATTAAATAGATAAATATATACTAATTTCGTTAACAGACCAAATTCTTGTTCAAACATCACAAATATATTTAAACTAAATAATTTTGAATTAAATCAATTAAGAGAATTAATTTAAACTAAATAATAATCAATTAATTAAAAAAAATACTATAAACGAATTACCAAACCACATAAATTACATATGAATAATTATCCATACTAAGAAGAAAAAAAAAATCGGGCGTAGCTGTCCGGCTCATCTGGATGCCGGAAAAGTGATTTTTCCGATGATCGGAATATGCGGCCGGACGGCCCTTTTCCGGCTACAGAATGACAGGACGCCTATGCCCAATTTTTTTTTTTTCTTAACCTAAATATAAATTTTAACATTACAACATTACATATTTCTAAATATTTCGAGTTAAATCAATTTAGAGAATTAATTTAAACTAAGTAATAATCAATTAATTTCAAAAATAATTCTATAAACAAATCGAAAAAATACATAAATTACATACGAATAATTATCCATACTAAGAAAAAAAATATTAAAAAATCAGGCATAGCCGTCCGGCCCATCCGGACGCCGGAAAAGTGAATTTTCCGGCGATCGGAATATGCGGCCGGACGGTCATTTTCCGGCGCCAGAATGACCGGACGCCTATGCCCAAAATTTTATTTTTTTTTCTAATCCTAAATGTAAATTTTAACATTTCAAAAATTGCATACTTCTAAATATATCGAATTAAATCTATTAATAGAATTAATTTAAACTAAATAATAATCAAGTAATTTAAATAAAACTCTATAAACTAATTACCAAAACACATAAATTACATATGAATAATTATCCATACTAAGAAAAAAAAAGAGAAAAATTCGGGCATAGCCGTCCGGAAAAGTGATTTTTCCGACTATCGGAATATGCGGCCAGACGGCTATTTTCCGGCTACGTAATGACCGGACGCCTATGCCCAAAATTTTCATTTTTTTTGTAACCTAAATATAAATTTTAACATTACAAACATTGCATATTACTAAATATATCGAATTAAATCTATTGAGATAATTAATTTAACTAAATAATAATCAATTAATTTTCAAAATAAATCTATATACTGTTTCCTAAACATATAAATTCATTTTCATAGATACGACATGTTATGAAAATTAACGATTACCTATATTGTTGGATAATTCGGAAACACAATGAAGCAATGTGGGTAGATATCCTCCTCTGTGATAAACCCTTATAATCGCTCGTCTTCCTCTTCCTTAGCTCAAATGTGTTTACTTCTTCTCAGAAAAATTATTTTGGTGAGTTGGTTTTATTGAGGAGGGTGGGTTGTGTGGTTGGCATATGATGCCAAAATTATTAATAATTTTATCACTGTTACGTCTGTGATATAACAAACGAAAATTAAATTGAATTTTTTGCAGGACCAATATGTCCAAATTTTCATTCAGGGTGCATGCAGAAAATTTATTACTAATACTATTCATAAAATTTAAAAAAAATAAAAGGAAAAAAACGAGTGAGGCGTCACTCATCACTCAAAAATACTAATTGATTGAGAGTGGGCCACATTAGTAATTTTTAAATATAAAAGGTGTGACCCACAATACATTAAAATAATTCAAATAGTAGTTTTTACATTATCTTATTTAAAAGGGTAATTTTTACATTTTTGTTTTGAAAATGATAGTTAAGCATATATTGAGAATATTAGTTGGTGCAGTTTCTTGATATGGGCTATTAGTATAATACAAGTACTACAATTGCTACTTCATTTGTTCATCATCAATACTTTTTTTTTTTTCTGGGTCTTCCTTTTGGATTTAGCTATCACGATCCAACTATTTATAAAGAGGTTTGAGCTATTGGATCGTGATACTTTACAAAGCCAATTACCCTGTACGGCATCTAATTATTTGTTTTTTTACTTCCTCCAATCCGTTTTATTTAACCTACATGTTAATTACATGCGACATATAAAAGAATGAGAAAGATGTAGTAGTATCATTAATTAGGGATGCTTTTATTTATTTAAAAACCATATTTTATACTCTCTCTATCATCTTTTTTTTATATTATTATAAGATGACATGTATCTTTTATTTTATATTCACATATATTCTAGAAACATATACAAAATTCCAATTAACGATTATAAGCGAAGCCTAGTAGAATTTAAACAATTTTAATCTAGATAATTTCTCTTTTCTAGAAAATATAATTTAAGTAATAACTATTGTGACACATAAATAGGTTGAATTTGAATAATGGAACAATTGGACTATTAGCTTTTTTCAACAACAAAAAAAAGAAAGAAAGAATTGGTGGCAATGTCAAATTGTCAAATATAAATAACGATAAGACACAAATGTTATCCGTTATGTGTACTTTCAAAGTCATCATTATTTTTTTTCTCAAAAAAAAAATTATCATTATTTTTTTACGAGAAGTATAGTAAGTCTCATATGCTTTCATGAATGTTTCAAAGTAATATTCGTTGATTATTTTATTATTTTTTACGATTTCACGTAAGTTAACTAACGAGCTGTCATAAATTTTCTAGCAAGAACACTTTATGTATTGTTGAACCTTCTTTTGGAAATGATATTCAACCTTCTATGTTTTTGGTAAATTATATTCAAATTTTATTTCGATTTTTCTTTCTATACTATGTGTTAGAAAATTTATTTTCTATTAATCTATTTTGTGGGCAACATATTATTATTGCAATTATATTGGCTATTTATTATTGATGGACTTAATTAAGTGATCTAATTTAGTATTAGTCCATGGGCTATGTAATTGATATGGGCTTATGAGTGGATACCTAATACTAGTCCAATTAGGTGTTTATGGGTAACCTAATTCACTAGTATATAAAGAGTCTCTGGTTATGGTCCCCAATATACTAAATCGAACAAAGTTTATCTTCTCCCCATCTGGAAGAAAACATAAGGCCCATACGGTGATTTAGTTGAGGAAGACCATAATACCAAATTTGTTCGTGTTTGTGGTTTGTGTTCGTGATTCGAGATTGTTATTGAAGGTATTCCGCATCCAGTAATTCAATCTCAATGGATCCAGGTATTCCTATGATCTTTGATAATCGAGTATCGATGTTTATGGAATTTGAATTATGCTTTGTGTGATCTATAAATTCTAACACTATGATGATCGGAGGGACATTTATTGAAAACGATTGATTTTTGTTTGAATTTTCGTTATAAGAACATAGCGAATTCAAAACTTTAAGATAACAACGATAATAAATTAAAACAAAAGAAAAGGATAAAATACTCCTCAAATTATTACATTCTCCCCAGCCTTATCCATTCATGCAAAGAAAAGAAACGTAGAGAGTGTTTATTGTTGCTGCTAATTACCATTCAAAGCAAACCAAAACCAGAAAGAAAATCAAATCAAAATCAAATCTATTTCGTCTCCACCTTCTCGTTCGGCTCCGACGAGCCGCCGAAGAAGAGGTCGGAAACAGAGGGGAGCTTCATCTCACCTTTATACGACAGCGGAATCGTGAAATTCCCGATCACCGGCAGATCGATGATGAGCGCGATCTCCAGCAGGTAGTCGATGTCCCAATCGCCGCCGATGTCGCGGACCAGGCTGACGGCGGCGCTGTGTGGCACCTTCACCGTGACCTCCAGCGTGGTGGTGTCGCTGGCCTTGAGAGATCCGGGATCGGGGATCTTCCCCGACGCGATGACCCGCTCCGAACACTTGATGGCGTAGCCGATGTCGCAGATCGGGATCGGGACGCCGTACGGGTTGGTGACGGCGACCTTGGCGAGGAGAGTGATCCCGTCGAGGCCGAAGCCTTTCAGATCTACGTCGGGGATCGTCGCCTCCGGCACCGGTGTGTCGGCTAGTTTCTCGGTCACGTATTTCTTCGCCTTCTCAAAAATCTCCATTTTTCGATGATTTTTTTTTTTCAAAGGGGGATTGATCTTATCTAAGGTTGCAATGGCGGTGATTGTATGTATATGTATATATATACACACACATTTGTGCGTGTATTGCGTGTGCGGGGAAGCAAGGGGCGGTGGGAAATTGGGAAAACCCGCGTTTTCAGATCGGTGCTTAATTATGTATGTCAATGCGAGTAATTGATGATTTTACTACACTATTATATTAATTGTCGGTCCCTCAAAAAATATTTATCCAAATATTTTCATAAAAGGTCCACAGATTATTATAATAGAGTCTATTTTAATATATTTAATTTATTATAATCGAAACCGAGTGGAATATTGTAAATCCAAAATAAATAAATGAAATGGTGAAATTCCATCAAGACTAAAGTGCGAATTAAAATATTAGGTTGAGACTTGGTCCTACTAAAACATTTGAATCCAAAACTTACTTAGAGTTGTACTCCCTCCGTCCCCCTTCAATTGTCCAGTTTGACTTATTGACTTTTTGGCACGCATTTCCACCGAGTCGGGAAACGAGTTATAAAATATAATTTTGAAGTATTGTTTCTTTTACGGGATACTATGAGTGTCATAGTATCCCGTAAAAGAAACAATACTTCAAAATTATATTTTATAACTCGTTTCCCGACTCGGTGGAAATGCGTGCCAAAAAGTCAATAAGTCAAACTGGACAATTGAAGGGGGACAGAGGGAGTACATACGAGTCTTCGTCAAAGCATATTCTTTTGTGCGAGCATCCTCCCAAATTAGTTGTATTATTTTTTAATTAAATATTTCTTCACTAAATATTTTAACATCTGACAAACTGAATTTTAAAGAACAATAAATTAAAAGCATCTTTACAATGAATAGTATCAACATGTTTGCGATCAAAGCAATGGTTTAAGTGATTATCTAAAACTAGAAGTTAAAATTATATTTTCATTTTAGCTAAATAAACTAATAAATAAACAGTGACAGATTTACTATTTTATTATATACAGTAATTTGCTAGGAGTTTTGATAGAATCATATAACTTGAGAACAAGCTAAAGACGGAGAGATTTAAGAATTTTTTTTTCATCATTGAATTGTTCTTCATTCCCCAAACAAAATCAAACCAGATCGAAAGGATTAATACTTGATCTCAACATTTTCGTTCGCCTCAGACGATTTCCCAAAGAAAAACTCAGAGACGGAGGGGAGTTTCATCTCACCCTTATACGACAGCGGAATCGTGAAATTCCCGACCACCGGAAGGTCGATGATGAGCCCTAACTCCAGCAAATAATCGATGTCCCAATCGCCGGCGATGTCGCGGACCAAGCTGACGGCGGCGCTGTGCGGCACCTTCACCGTCACCTCCAGCGCCGTGTCGCCGCTGGCCTTGAGAGATCCGGGGTCGGGGATGGCGCCGGACGCGATTACCCTGTCGACGCTCTTGACGGAGTAGGCGATCTCGCCGATCGGGATCGGGACGGCGTAGGGGTTGGCGACGGCGACCTTGGCGAGAAGTGTGATTCCGTCGAGGCCGAATCCCTTCAGATCGACGTCCGTGATCGTCGCCTCCGGCACCGGCACGTTGGACACCTTGTCGGCGACGTAGTTCTTCACCTTCTCCAAAAACTCCATTTCTCGGCGGTTGATTTTTGAATTTGGGGATGGATTTAGGGTTGCAACGGCTGCGATTTATATACTCGCTTGCGAGGGAGAGAGTTCTAAAGGGGAACGTTATTAATGTATATTTAATTATTATAACATCTTTGGTATTCAAAATTTAATTAGGCTAGTCCTATTAATGAAAGGTTTAATTAGGCTAATAATTATATTATTAAATGGCAAGTTGAACGTATTCAATTTACTAGTAGGCTCGTATTCAATTTACTACCAAGCACATGATCTTGAGAAGTCAAAAGAGGAATGCTAGCTCAAAAGAATGAATTAGTAATATACTACTCTCTCAGTCCTGTTTTTATTGACGCGTTTTTTTTAATATATAAGTGTAACATAATAGAAATAGAAAAACAGGACTAAAAGAGTAATATTTAATATAATGAGTCATACTCTCATGCATATTGTGTGCATGCTTAATGTATCCAAAACTGACGCGGCAGTATATTTAAGTAAAATTATTATTAATGTACTTTATAAAACTAAATCCGACTAAAAGAAACTAAATCCTAAATTGAAAAATGTTACGTTAGTCATGAGTACATTAAGTATTTCTTCGTTCGGTTGGAGAGCATTCATATTAATATAATTGCATATATATGGATTAAAATGTTTGTAGAATCCGCTAATTGTCAAACTTTTGGGAAAAGGACATAAATGTGAACAATCTTCTTGCCAATTAAATTGCTAAGGACAATTTTTAATTTGCGTTTTGTATTACTACTAGTTGATATTTATGTGTTTCATTTTTTTTCCAATTTTGAGAAAAACATCATCAATTAGAACAAGTGAACGAATAAATCCACGTCAACCTCTCGTGTTTCTTATTAAAACTTTCTGATCCGAAAAAAGTCCAGTTTCTAATATTCGATGTAATAAAGTTGAATTTATTATTACAGTACTTTTCAAACATTAAACACCAACTTGAGAAACACTTAAAGATTTGGATTTTAAATTAATATTTTTCCCTCATGACTTTGTCCGCGGAAAGAGCAAATTGAATTTGCTGAGGAATACTTTTCCCTTAACACTTCAGAACATTAAAGTGTAATTATCTCAATATTATAAAATACCCTCTCCATAATAATTATGCATAATTTCTCTTTTTTCATTCGTCCATAATATTTATGCACAACCGATTTTTTATAGTCAAAAGTCAACTAATATAAACTTTAATATTCAATTCATTATGGAGTAATATTTACTACAAAAAGTAAGACCCTTATACTATTTTAATATTCACTCAGTACAAATATTAAAACTCAAGTCGAAAGATTTTGTGCATAAACATTGTGGACAAGGGGAGTACAATATAATTCTTTCATAAACAGAATCGATTCATGTACTCCAAAAATAAAGAAAAAGCAATGGAAAAAGTAGAACAAAGAGCTTTTGCTGCCAACTAATCCACATGTTTTAATTAATTACATCGTGGAGGCCACAACGTAATGTATTTTATATATTTTGTGGTGTAGTAGTGAAGATTGTTTTCATTATTAGAATTTAGTTTTATTTGCAAATTGCAATAGTTGTTGAAATTGAAATTAAAAGAACTCTTCTAAAGACTAGCTCTTGAGTCTTGAGTAGTTGAGTTTACATAAAAATTAAAATAAAATTAAAAAAAAAGTACTCCTTATGAATTATGATAACATTTCTATCTATACAAAAGTATATATAATGGCATCTTATTAGCATCCACACTCAAATCTAAACTAAAACAAAAATCAAATAACAAACACAATTCCACCCTAGAAAAGAATTAAAGTGACAAAATTTGATCTATGTAAAAACTGCAATTTTTACCTAATGCCAAGCGGAAGCTGAGATCAAATTCCTATTCTTCCAACCTAAAAGCATAGCTCCATCCTTCTCCACCAACCTATAATTCTCCGAGTAGCATTTCAGCAATCCTCCGATCACCGAATTCACGTACGAACTCAGTTTACATTGCTCGAAACCGGCCATCAAGAACCTCGACCTCCACTTGCCGAAAAGCTCGTGCCTTTCGACTCTCTCCTTCCCTTCGCACGCTACCACGTTCACTATATCTCGGGCTAGGCAGTGCTTCTCCACGTTGATCCGATCCCTGCTCTCCCTCGGTGTGGCCACGTCTAAGGACTCAAACATGGCCGAGTAATAGTCCAAGGTCTCGACGAATCTCGGGAGGAAAGCCGCCGTGTTCGTGTTCGACTCTTGCTCTACTAGAGTCACCACCTTCGGAGAGAGAGACTTCACCATCCGAAGAAGCCCGTCCCTAGGGTTCGACACGTCGACGCTCTCGTCCGGCGTGTGATGGAGTTGGAGTGGGAAATTCACCGCCAGAGCTTCACCGTCTCTAACATCAAGCATCTCCCTTGTTATGTCCATGGCGGGGACTGACTCGATAGGGCGAAACTCAACAGATATGTTGAATTTCTTCGAGATCTGTACGAATCTTTTCCCTAACGATGATAAACTCGCCCCTCGAGCGAATCTTGAGACGGGATCGTCTACCCCGGTTATGCGAACTCTCGGAGCGCCTTTAGGTCTCTCAGCGAGTGCTTGTAGCAGAGTGATCCATTGAGTACCTTGTGCGATTTGGAAGTCGATGATATGGATGCGATCTTCGTTCTTGCACGCTTCGGCTATGGCGCCGTTGGCAGCCATGTAACTGAACTTCAAATAAGGGCAAACTTCGTACAGAGTATGCATGTAGGATAACAGATCTTTGCTCTCGGGCTCGTTGCACTTCAAAGCTCGATAAATGTTAGTCCCGGAAGCTTCTTTTCGTGCAATTAGCCCTTCAAGCAAGTAAGCCCCA
The DNA here is from genome assembly GCA_001642375.2 of Mentha longifolia. Taxonomy (NCBI): domain Eukaryota; kingdom Viridiplantae; phylum Streptophyta; class Magnoliopsida; order Lamiales; family Lamiaceae; genus Mentha; species Mentha longifolia. The sequence continues at coordinate 41,163,531 of CM038113.1, read as the reverse complement.
AGGCGCTGAATCGGCTCTCCGGTTATAGACACGGAAGCACGAGCTCGCTCCTCAAGTTTCTCGAATTCGACCATCTTGCCCTCGGAGAGAGTTTCCGCACACGCGATCAACAGCAGCTTGAGATCGCTGGGAGGACTAGGCGACGCGAAATCCGGCATCATTGCTGAGCTAGTAGGATGAGGAAACCGAGCTTCTCGATTCCCGGTTCTTGAACTCTGGGCTAGTGTTTGAGAAGGCAGAGTTTCACGGAAAGAGGGCTGTGATGTGATCACTTCCTCATCATCATCCACTGCCATTAGAGTACTCTCGAGCTCCTGCAACGCGCGCCTTATGTGGTGATCGCCGTCCTCGACGTTTTCGAGAAGAAGGGGGCTGTCTTGGACGGAGGAGGGGTGGAAGTAGGAGGTGTAATCGAGCGAGGAATTGGAGGAGAAAGTGGCTTCGGAGAGATTATCTGTTTGGTGAGAGGAAATATGGTGATCATAATAATTGCTGAAGAAATTGAAATCAGTAGGGTTTCTCGAATCGAATGCGAATGAAGTAATGGAAGAAGAATCGCAGTAAGGAGAGTAGAAACACTGAAAATCCATATCTATCTCAACTCAATAATCAACCTGCAGAGTAGAAACACAAACATCTATCAATAAAATTCCCAATTTCATAGAATGAATTCACAGTTCCACCATTATAAAAAGGTTTGATTGCATATAATTGAACAACAACAAAAAAAACTACGCAATTCACAGAGGCGAACTATCGCAGTTATCACTAAACGGCGTCGTTCCCCCTCTCTGAAATCATTGCATAATTAGAAACTCAACCACAAACCCTACAAAATTAACTTTAGCCCCAAATTAAACCCTAGACCTTGCTCCTGAATTTCTTCTTCAAAAATTTAAAATATATATATTTCTAGAGGGGCAATGAAACAGAGAAGCAGATTTAAAATTTCGGAAAAATTTGAGAAGAGGGAAAAATCAATAAAAATGGGGAAGAGATGGAAATGAAGGTACCTGCTGCTGTATGAATTCTTGGTGTTGAAATCACGGAGAGTAGAGTATGTATGTATAGTGATTAGTGAGTGCGAAGACTGTGAATTAATGGTGTTGAAGTTGAAGAAGCTTCTCTCTCTATATATATATATATGGATATAGATATAGTGGTACGTGTGTAGGAGGAAATAAGCGAGAGTGGTAGTGGCGTTGACTGGTTCACACGTACGTTTGACTATACGTAGAATGTTCCATTTCAGTCAGCTTTCGCTATATTGCACATGCTCGCACTCCCACGCTTCAATTTTTTTTATAATTTCGTATTTATTTGTTCAAATTAAGGCTATGATAAAATAATTTATTGTCATGGGACGGGATTAATAATTAAGAATAATAAAGTACTTTGTTAAAGTTATCGAGCCTTTAAACTCTTAGTTATGTATGCATTTAATTTAACCACAAAAGAAAGATTCCAAGTAAATAAGCTAATGGAGTGTGAGTGTATAATTATTCGAGTTGGTGAACCTGGACAATGATAACTAAATTAATTAATGATTGAAAAAAACGTTGGATCTGTTTTTTTCAGTGAAACGTCACCCTCCATCTAAAAGCGTGATTCGAACTCCGGATTGCGTTTTGTATTTTATTTCAATTAATTTTCAATTTTAATTAGAGTACCGTACGAACATAAGACGTGGAAATCATTACTTGGCTCTATTATTGACGGTTCAAATTAAGTTACGTGGAGTACTATAATAAATCTAGATATTTTCGAAAAGGAAGCTGGACCCATTAATTTTGAACTTTTCTATATTTCGCGAACATTTTCACAGCGCTCATAAATGTTTTTTCTCAAAATAAATAAAACAATGCAAATAAAATAGCGTTAGGCTTGTCAAAAATGAAACTAACCATTTAATTTAATTTTGAGTTGGGCCGGGCCTAGCCCTAAAGAGAAGCCCACAATATTTTCTTACCTTTCCCTTTTTGCTAATAGAGAGACACTTACTCATGCCCATTGGGCCACTACTATCCTCTAACGAGTTATTGTACCTAAATAATTTCACCAAAAAAACTACACTCTAATTATCATATACTCCATGTGTTTTTAAATATTTTGTACTAAATATTAATTGACCATAGTTACAATAGACATCAATTTATATTTTATATTACCGCCCCTTAGAGGGTGGCCCACTGGTAGAAGGGATTGTCTGTGACCTAAAGTATGGTTTAACTCATCCGTATTATTTGCAAGTTAATGCACAAGAGTGGTGGTTTAATTGCGCACCAAAAATAGTGACTGCGAATTTCCCATGATTTTATAAATAAATAAATAAGTTTGTCTTTTGGTATAATCATCACATCAGAATGAAGTCATTCTACATGCGAACAAAACCAAGCATAAGAAATGATTTGGTTTTATTATTTGATTTTGTAGGATGTGAGAACGTAGTTAGGAATTAAATATAAGGCTGCATCACAATTTAAGCACCCTATAAAATATGTTCACGTTTATTTTTGAAATATTCGAGAGGTGGAGTTTAGGCCAAGCTGGAAAAAGGGGGGGGGAAAAGGCAATAATAATTTATAGCACGTTGTTATATGTTGTGATCAATCATGAATGGGACATAAAACACGTGCATCCATGTGAAATTTCTTCATTGTTTTCACATACCAAATTAATCTTTTGGACCAAGTCAAATAAATGCTCTAATACTAAATGTCACTTACCACCATATATGCATATACTACGTATTATATATACATTTCAAAGTCAATTGTAGTAGGATTTGGACTATATTCAATTTAGTGATCTTAATTACAAGTTGTAAGATACTAATATATTTATAGATTTATATTACGAGCTATATTTAAAGACAATATGCAATAATTATTCTTGTAATAAAATGTTTTTAATTTAAATAATAGACGAGCTTGTCCAAAACAAATGCTACTTTCGCACGATATTTGGTATCGCAATTCAAAGCGTAAACACCTTAACAAGTCCCGAGTAATATTTGACATAAATTTTGATAGCATTATATTATTATTATCAAAGTGACGTGGCGTAAAATAGGATAAAGTTTGGCTAAAAAAAAGGAACGCTTTTCAGTAATAAACGGATATACTACCTTCAACCCATATAAGTAGTCTTATTTATTTTTTGACTTTTTCGGCACGTATTTCTATCGAAACTTAGTACGGGTTTTAAAATATAATTTTGAAGTATCGTTTTTTTTACGGGATACTATGACACTCATAGTATCCCGTATAAAAAATGATACTTCAAAATTATATTTTAAAACCCGTACTAAGTTTCGGTGGAAATACGTATCGAAAAAGTTAAAAAAATAAATGAGACTATTTTGGTGGGTTGTAGGTAGTATGTTGAAGTGGTAGGGCTACACATTTTTTAATTGAAATGAGTAAGCAAGCATCAAAATTAGAATGAACTCCAAATGCCGCCTTTTTTTCTTCTTCCAATTAATAGTATATTTAACTTTTATTAATTAATAATCATAAAAGTTGGATTGCAAGTTTATGTTGTAGCGAAAGTAAGCGACAAAATGTAATTTTTTTTCTCTCTCTAAACTTTTTATAAAATTCCAAATCTACCCTCTATACACTGCTAATTGCACAAATTACAAGTCAGTGTCCCAATTTTTTAATTTTATTTTATCTTCTTCTGTTTTTTTCCTTTTCTTGTAGCTCGAATTATGCATATTACTCTTGTAAGTAGCTCCAATGATCATATTATTATTGTATAAGCAAATATTATTATTGTGAGAAGATCTTTAACAACGTCGTGGGGCCAGTTCTTTCTTCTTCTTCTTCTTTTTTTTTTTTTTTTTTTTTGACGTGGCAATCGATGTGGTTTTTTACGTAATGAGTCAGTTCTCATTTGTCAAAACGTATCTCGTATGGTGAATTCGGAAGGAAAAAAAATACATGTTACGGTGTAATCCTCGACAAATTAGGGTGTATATTATGGGAAAAAAGTATAAGTACAAATTTATTTGTTCAGATCTAAATGTTTATTTAACATAATGTCCGTTTTAAAAAATTTTTATGCGAAATAAAATTGTGTACGAGGATGCAACGTTCCTCCACGTCGTAAACAATCTTATTTATGTTTATTTTCCATATGATATGATTAGATCTTCGGAATCACATGAAAAATATAAAATATAAAAGAAGTCTAGTTTCATTGCATTTTAATTATTATAGTTTATCAGATCTAAAGCAAAGTGATCATCTCATTTTTTTTATTCAGAAATAATTTAACGTGCGGAATGTTTGTGTAAGTGTCACTCTAACCGATGTCTCAATAACCGGATAGGCCGGTTGAATCGAGAAACGGTTATCCTTTGTAAGCCGGTCTGACGATAGTTGAATCAGAAAAACCAGGAATTGAAGATTAGATTAATTCGACTTTGTAAATACAAAGCAAGCAAAAAACAGACCCGTAGATTATAGTTCAAATCTTAACTTGCTTATCCAAACTCCCTCCGTCCCAGGCAGATGATACGTTTATTTTCTGACATCCGGAATTAAGAAAGTGTAGATAAAGTGTTTTTGTAATTGTGGAAGCCAATGTGCACCTTTTTAGCACATGGAGTGTAATAAGGGCTTAATTAATTGACCCTAATTATATACTAATTCAGCCCTAAATCTCTTAATACTTACCCAATGTAGAAACTATATCATTTGTCATGAGACGTCCCAAAAGAAAAACGTGTCATCTGACACGTGACGAAGGGGTGTTTAATTTTAAATAACATGTTTTTGTCCGACATAAGGTAATATCAATAAAATAAAATAAAATGAATAATGCACGCAATCAAGTTGAGTAAGCATGGGATTGAGTGAATTTTTATGTTACAATTTTCAATTTTTTTTTTGACAAAACAATACAATTAAGTAGTGACAATAGCACACATTGCTTTCAATTGATGCCATAGGTTCTATCAATTTATTTTTGTTTCTTCCTCTACAATAAAAATGTTTTTAATTTATCTCTATTTTTGTTTATGGTTTCGTGCAAACAATAAACTATAGTCAACTCATGTGATACAAAATTTGAAGGAAAGCAACGCATAATAATCTCATAAATATGGGTCATGAAGTGGTTATATGTGTAATCAATTATGGGCACAATATATTTTTATCAAAGTCTTTTTTTAATGGGAGTTTTCTTATCTAATGCTGTTGAGAAAAAAAAAAGGTACAATTAGGTTAGCAGTTGATTACTTCTATTACCAATGTTACTATAGCTTTGCAACTAATTTAACAATAATATCTACTCTTCTCATTCAACGTTTATTTTTTTTTACATCTATACGTATTACATACATAATTAATTAATTAATTATTTATATATGTTTATATATACACAGACGACTAAAGTTATTTTATTATTTAGCAAAATATCTAGGCCACGTAGTCTATATTGTAAGGGCAGAGTTAGGAAAGAAAAATTCAACGATTTAATTGCCAACTTTTAACAATGATGTCAAAATATTCCATCTATCTCCGTTTATAATGGACTCGTCTTTTTTATTGGGACGTTCTATTGATAATGATTTTTTCTTTTCAATAAAAAAATAATTAGAGCTTTTTTTTAACTTATTAGTCTAATGTATCAAACTCACCATCTACTCACCTTTTTACACATATTTCAATAGAATTTAAATTATAAATTTTAAATTATCATAATTTGCTCATTTGTTCACCAACTTTTATGATTTGTATACCAAATTAAATACTTCATACAATTTTGTTTTTAAGATCAAACATCCATATGTTTTTATAGATCTATAATGGTCTAATTTTAAAACAATAAAATATTTAAATAAATTATTAAACATTACACTTTATCTCTAATTAGGCCTGTCATAAACGAGACAGAGGGAGCATTAAATGAGTCATTATGATATTCTTTTCCAATGAATAATAAGTCAAATATTTCGAGAGTGAAAGCTCTCAAATTTATTATATTTTCGCAAGCATAATGACGAATTTTCTCTATAGTGTGTATAAAGTAGTAATAATTTTATTAAGTCATCCCACATGTTAACCGTTACATGAAAATTGTTACACTTTTAATTCTTTTAATTTTTTATCTTATGAAAATTATAGCTATAATAATTCATTATAGTCTATTGTTCATTTCTCCCTTTTCTCCCTTTCTTTTTCCTTTTCCCTATAAAGCATTAATTAGGAAAATTACTCTCTACTTTCGTGCTTGTGAGCTGCCACTCACTATCAAATTAATTAAGTTGAAACAAATTAGCTTATAAGTATTTGAAAATATATACATCCAAAAATCTTAAAAATAGTTTTCTAGTCAAATGTTTGGTTCTTAAAAGTAAATTTATGGTCAAGTTTTATTTTATACTTTATTTTATTTTATTTATTTTCAGTATGATAAAAATCATAAAATTATACCGACATGCTTCCTATATTGAGTACAAAAGTAAACTAATTTCGGAACATTTATGAATGATTCATTTACTATTTCAGACATGGCCATAAATGCTGAAGAAATTTAAATTTGTATTGGAAGTTTAATTAAAGCACAACGTTGGATTTGGTAAATTTAAAGCAAAAATGGACATTCATTCAATGACAAAATCAAGACGGGTAATAATGGATAGTAGTATTCAAAAAGCGGAAAAATATAAATCAATATACTACTACTTCGTAAGTTGATATGCATTGCTATATGAATAGAATTCAATGCAATTCTTCCATTATGCAAACCTAAAGTAAAACTCAAGACAATTTGTTCCATCCTTAATGACACATTTTTAAAGATATGTCACCGTGGTCGCCAGCGACCAGCGTGGCGTGAGTCGCGACGACTGATGTTACTATATCAATCCCAACATCAAAATTACTAATATGCCATTATAAACGAGACAGAAGACAGTAAAAGAGATAAAACAATATAACAATAGGGATAATTTTGATTTTGCACACGAACTTTAAAATCTACAAATAAATGCATAATTTTTCGATTGTTTTTTATTTTGCACACGAAAGTTAATTTTTTTCTCAAATTCGTCATATTTCGTGCTGATATGGAAGTCAGATTTGTCGAACGATTAGTACAGTATATTCTAATTTCCTCACATACATAAATGATATAATTTCTAACATATCCAATTTTCGACTTTCATATTAGCACGAAATATGACGAAATTAGGAAAAATCGATTTCGTGTGCAAAACTAAAATTTAAAGCTCGTGTGCAAAACTAAAATTTGACGAAAGCTTATACTTCCTCTGTTTCAAGATTGATGACACGTTTCTTTTTCTTTCTTTCGGCACGGATTTCCACGCTTCTCAATGATGAGTTTTAAAATAATTTTTTAAAGTATTTTTTTATTTACGGGATACTACGACACACGTAGTATCTCATAAAAGAAAAGATATTTCAAAAATTTATTTTAAAATCCATCATCGAGAAGCGTGGAAATGTGTGTCAAAAAGAAAGGAAAAGAAACGTGTCAACAATCTTGAAACAGATGAAGTATAACATAGTAGTAATAAATTGTTCCTACTTTTCCTATTAAGGTTTGATAAAATGGCTCCAAATAATTGATAATTTGTTCATAGCATAAATTTTTTTTGAAAATAGGATATACTATAAAATAAAATGAAAAAGCAACATAGGTGAGGGCATTTTGGGAAATAAGAAGCACGCGCATTTGCATTTTCCAGTATGATTTCCCGGCTGCCGATTTGAATTATGTAAAGGGCAAAAACAACTCATCTCTCTCTCTCCTCTCGTCGTTACCAGTTGCCATTGTTTTTTCTTCTTCGCACCTAAAAATATATCAGATGTTTCCTTTTTTCACCTCCAACAAATCCAAAATGCCAGCCCAGTCCAATCAAGGTATATACGCTTCACCTCCACTCTCGCACCTGATTCCTTCCTCTTCCCCACGTTCTTCCTCCATTTCTCTCTCTACTCCTCCTTGAGTTGAGTCTCCAACACACAATCTACTTCATCGTTTTTTTCTTAGAGAGAGAGAGAGAGAGAAAACGCGTGTGTAAGTGTTTGAAGAAGAAAAGGAGGAGAAGAAACATCTATTAGTCAACATTCTTCTGCAAAGTACTACTTTTTTCTATTTTTCGACATATTATGTGTGCTGTATTTTTTTTCCGACGGTTTCCTTGTGGAGAATATATTTCATATCTGCGTTTTTTTTTGTTCTTCATTTTTTGCTGTTTTGAGTAAATTTTGGTGTGTTTTTCGATTATTTTATCTGGAACGCCGCGTTGAGTTCTCTCGATGTGTTTTTTTTTTTTGGTTGACAAAATCGCGTTGAGGAAATTTGAATATTACTGTTTGGAAACTAATGAGAATTTTGTTTGACAATAACGCATGAAATCTCCCGGTCCAAGTGTTCCGCTGTTGTTAGTTGATTTTCTTCTCATCATTGTTTCTAGTTCTACATTCTCTATATTTTCAACGCTTTAGGCCTCCAAATTCATTAGCTGCATATCTTTTATTGATTGTTTCCTGATAAAATTGTGTAACCGTCGTGCATCTATAGCTCAATTTCACAGCCATGAAAATGGAATAAACGGTTCTGTATTTATGGTCTCGAGGTTTCTATCTGAGGATTATAGGATTTGCAAGTTTTTCATGATTCATTGCTTCCCTCTTGCAGTTACACGGACGGATTATGTAGGTAGATAGAGTGTGGATTTGTGAAGTAAGAGATGGAAGGGGAATCATCAGGCCTGATTATCGGATTGTCGATTGGAGTGGTGATAGGGGTGGTGTTGGCTATAACAGCATTTTTCTGCTTCAAGTATCAAAGGAAGAGTTCGCAAATCGGGAACAGCAGTTCTAGGAGGAATGCAACGATCCCTATACGTACAAATGGAGTCGATTCTTGTACAATATTGTCAGATTCATCTATGGGCACTGAATCGCCCAAGTCCACATTGCATAATGGTTTCCCGTTGTGGCTTAGAGGGCTCAAGAAGGTGAACGTGGTTTCTGCTTCAGGCATACTGGAGTATTCCTACAAGTAAGTTTTCTTTTCTAGGGCTGTACTCACTCTGTAGCCAATTGCTATATGATCTTATACAACTCTTGATGATATCCCTCTTCTCAACTCTTTGCATTCGAGATGAGGATTCGTGTATGAGATCAGACATAGAGTATATGTCGTAGTAGATTTGTATGTTTGGATGATACTTCATATTCTTTTCAGATTGGTACATGTTAATACGTGGCTTGAGTAAGAACATATCATTGTTTTAGCTTATTTCTTTGTGATGATATTAATTTTGTTGATACATGAGCAGGGACCTGCAGAGAGCAACATATAATTTTACAACTTTAATTGGTAAAGGGGCATATGGTCCTGTTTACAAAGCTCAGATGTCTACTGAAGAGACTGTTGCTGTTAAAGTGCTGGCAACTGATTCGAAGCAGGGGGAGAAGGAGTTTCAAACAGAGGTACTTCCATCTACTAACTAACATATTTGGCTTTCAAAATGTGTATGCTATTCTTTCAAATCAACATAGTAGTCTTATAATTAGATTGACATGCATTCTGGCCTTTGTTGAGTTCTAAAACTTCTCTTACAATTGCTTCCTCTTGCTTCATGACCACATTCACCTATCTTTGGAGGCAGTTGCTATGCAAATGTAGCAGTATAGAAGGTTGTGTAGTTAACCTTTCATGTCATGCTTACGTTGAAGTAATTTATCAATGGCATCTAACTCTAGCTTCAGGGCCTCACTGACAATGAAAATGGGTAGCATGAAAGCATGAATAATATAGTAGTCAAATTCCTTATTCACGATGGGAGGTAAAAGTAATTAGACTAAGGCATAGGGTAAGATAGAATACTATGCGAGACTACTAAAAGGAAATAAATAATTGATAGCTGGGGAATGAGAGAAAAGGCTGTGTAATTGGAAAACTATCTGCATTTTGTAGAAAAGAATAGTGTTTTCTCATGTACTTCTCCAAACAGATAGTTGTAAGACTCTGTTAGATGCACGATTGGATGATTTTGTGACCACATTACAAATATTAATTCTTTCTCTGCTTCTGTCCTCAGGTTATGCTATTAGGAAGGTTACACCACAGGAACCTTGTGAATTTGGTTGGATACTGTGCAGAGAAAAACCAACATATGCTTATTTACGTATACATGAGCAGAGGAAGTTTGGCTTCTCATTTGTACAGTAAGTGTCCTTTATCTTGCTGTCAACTTGAAATCTAAACTGCACATAATGTTCTGTTCACTATCCACCTGGGTGCATCTCTTGATGTTAGATGACATTTTTCAATAAGAACCTAATTTACTCAAGAAATTTAAGAATAAAATTTTAATGCCAAAGCTTTTAATTTGTTCTCTAAATTTTAAACCACAAAGTCACGTGGCATGAATTTAATCCTGCTATTTATTGTAGCTTTAATCTGCTTATGATCCAAATCAAGCTGTTATTTAGTTTACATATTTTTATAGGCATATTTTGGCATTTTAAATCTTCTTCCATCTCTCTCTTATCTTGTACTCAAGTATCTGCTATTTTGGCATATTTTGGGAATCTAGTTACTTATTCAAAGTTTTTCATTTTTGCTTCTGTTACTGCTTTAATTCATTACCTTTTTATTTGCATGTTTTCTTCTAGATGAGATACTTGAGCCTTTGAGTTGGGAGCTGAGGGTTCAAATAGCCCTTGATGTGGCTAGGGGCTTGGAGTATCTTCATGATGGAGTAAGTTGGATAACTTATTCTTATGCAAGCACAAACAATAGTCTTCCTTGGTCATGCAGCTATCTGCAGCCATGGTTGTCTTACATTCCCTGTTAGCCATAGACTTATCTTCGTCTTCTTTTGCAACTACTTACAGGCAGTTCCATCCGTGATACATCGCGACATCAAATCCTCCAATATTTTGTTGGATCATTCTATGAGAGCCAGGGTAACTCTTTGTTAGTATTCAATAATTCTTATGAAAAGATGTTTGAAACTCTTAAACCTTTTCAAAGCGATTTGTAAGATGTTCGTCTCTGCATGGACTATATTATTTAGGTGTCGGACTTTGGGCTTTCGAGAGAGGAGATGGTTAACAAACAAGTGTCTAATATTCAAGGGACGTTCGGGTATCTCGATCCTGAATACATATCAACGCGGTCATTTACGAAAAAAAGTGATGTTTACAGCTATGGAGTGTTGCTTTTTGAACTTGTTGCGGCAAGAAATCCCCTCCAAGGTCTTATGGAGTACGTTGAGCTGGTAAGTTGTTTCCATAATCTTAATTGGCATCACAATTCTAATGATTATACCAACTCAACACCTTGGACCATTTTTGTTTCTCTTTCTTATTGCGAGTTTTTCACTGGGGAATCACTTGTACATGTTTATATCCTTTTTCGTCAAAGATTCATATGCCTGAATTAAATCTTAAAAATGGGTTTGTTCTGTTCAATGCTTATGATTCATCTTGCACAAAATGTTGGCACACGCTGGTACTCCTGTATAATAATGATGTTTTCGAACATGAGACCAGCTTCAAATTTGCAATAGAAAAACCTTATCCTATCAAAGCTATGTTGGGTCATTTCTAACTACGCAACTTCAAGAAAACAATGATCACCAGCAGCACTTGGTCTATTGTTAACATTATTGAGTCTTTCCATTGCTGTCTTTGGACTTAGGCTGCAGCATTAAGTAGTCGAAATATTGCCTTTGGTGTAAAATGGCACATTACTCTTTTATGCTCTCAATAGTACGGCCCTTTAGTTTAAATCATCAACGTCTTCACTAATCTCTTCTCGAATATTCTGCATCTAGAGATTCCTGTTTGATCGATTGATTCTCTGCTCACCTTTATATTTTTACTATTATAGGCGGCCATGAACACCGATGGAAAAGACGGGTGGGAAGAACTTGCTGATCCTCGCCTCGATGGGAAAGTTGATCTTGAAGAACTGAATGAAGTGGCTGCCCTCGCACACAAATGTGTCAATCCTTCAGCTAAAAAGAGACCAAGCATGAGGGACATTGTTCAGGAGCTGTCCAAGATTCATAAATCGAGGCGTAATCAGAAAGGTTCCTCGACTCCAGGAGCAGATTCCGTCATCGTCAACATGGACCAATTAGAACGTCGAACCCCGATTCCTCAACATCGAAGAGGAGAATCAGTCGACAGTAGCGTGGCCGATTCATTTGATGTTTAAATGGCTTTCATCTATTCTTTTGTATGTGTTCTTTCTCCCTGTTTAGGCCCGTTAGGACTTAACATCATCTCTGCTCTTTCCTCTTTCTGTGTATAAAGTAGTTACTCTTCCCATTTTTTGTTTTTCTTTTCTTCTTTAATCTCTCCAGTTTTGTATATGAACACTGGAATTTTGATCGAATGATAGTAACCCATGTTGTACATATATATATTTTGCTGTTGTTTTCTATTTTATTTGTAAAATTCTGGATTAGAAAAAGATGCCTTACTGTGTTTTATTATTATTTGCGGTTCTTTTTATTTTCTCGATAAGGGAGGTACGTAGCTAAATTATAAGCAAAATATATAAATTTAGCCCCAGAAAATTTATTTTGTGACAGTTGTAGCTTAAATTTCAAATATGTGACTATTTTAGCTTTATAAATTAAAAGTGTGATGATTTTAGTCATTTAATAAATTTTCGGCACTTGAAAAATCTAGTAGTTGATACCTATTGTCATTCTCAAAGTCTATTTTACTTTCGATGACAATATAAAACTTATAAAATCTTTTTTTTTTTCTTTTTTACTTAGAGAGCACTCATTGTTAGCTAAATTTTCCATTCGAAATCCATTAAATATCTAAAATTGTCACACATTATAGTTATAAAGTTAAAAATTTCATATTACAGTATCGATTTATTAGACAAGTTTATGTTTTCCGACAAACGATTTTGATATACTCCCTCTGTCCGGCTCGAAGTGGCCAAGTTTCTACTTTGGGACGTCCCAGTCGAAGTGGCCTGTTTCCTTATTAGGCCGGACAAAACTCATGTGAAGATATTCTTTTAGTACTACTTTTTAATAGTAAATTATAAATTTACTAACTTTTGAATTGTTTATATATATTTTTTAATCTGGACGCTTCAAGCGGGACGGAGGAATTATTTATTTTGGAAATCGTAATGCACGACTTTAGAAGACTAGAAACCGGATAGAAAAGGCGAGTCTTCGAACATTACGTTATCTTCTTTCCCTCTCTATCTTCACTCTCCGTACTCTGCGAGAACCAGTCCTTCAACCATGGCCGCCGCTCTGCAGAGCTCCTTCACGTCGCTAAATCTGGGCACCAGCTCCTTCCTTGGACAGCGCGTCTCTCCCTCCCTCCACCTGCCTCTTGTACGTATTCTTTTCAAATTTTCCGCGGCATTATCAATTGCTTCCACCAAATCTTCGGAAAAATAACTCTGCAATTCATAATTCAGCATGTCAGATAGTAGGTTTAACTGTATACGATGTTATAAATGTTCGGTATGAGCTCTATGTTTTAGAATTCTGGTTGACATTTATGAAGCGATAAGGAATTAAGGTGTTATCCCCATTGCGAAATGGCTTGTTTACGCTTATGATTACAGTTGTTACGGTGGCTAACACTAGTATTTTGGAGCAATTGGAATGTAACCGGTAATCGGAAAATGTTGAGGAGCTGAATTTAGGGATTACTCTTCAGTGTATTTTTTTTTTTTTTTTCCAGACATTTGTGTACTTGTAACGGAAGCATATATAATTCTGAGATAATCATACACTTTATGCATCTGCAGATATATAGCATGCTTTGTGAAGTTCTGGAGTTGTTTTTGATGCAATTGCTTGAGATTTCCCCATTACCTTAGTAGTATTTTAGAAGCTGTAAACCTGGATGAAGCTTTGATTTGTTGTAATAACTCATGTTTCTGCGTGCAGGTTAAGTTATCGGAGCAGCCACCAAGCTCGATCACAGCAAAGGTTGGTTCGAGCTTCGATAATGTTTTCATATTATTTGCCCCTAAATTCCTGATAGAATGAATTTTCATTATGTTTCCTGTTTTATATAATCGAACAAACATCTCTATGTTTTCTCTTGAGCTGTTGCGAGTTATGTGTATCATAGTCTCCCATTAGATAATTGCGCGCATATTTAGTATAACCTGAAGAAAGTATTGCTGTGATAAGTAGTCCAAGATTACACAAGAGAAAGTCTTTTCACTTTAAGAAGCATTTTGTTCGTTTCACTGTGGTGTCTTGAGTACTTTTTAGAATTACTTGGTTGTTTGCTATTGCTCGACTACTTTCTGCTTCAACATATTACAATTCTATTCTGATTATATGAAATCAGAATGTATATACAATGTTACAGTAGAAGTTCCTTTCTAACTGTATGAAATCTCACCAACAGCTTAAACGATGGGAGAGGAAAGAGTGCAAACCAAACAGTCTACCCGTGTTGCACAAAATGCACGTTAAACTTGGAGATACTGTAAAAGTCATTTCCGGAAAGGACAAAGGTAAAGTGGGCGAAGTTAGCAGGATTATCACGCATAACAGCAGTATCGTAATTAAAGATATCAACTTGAAGACAAAGCATGTTAAGAGCAAGGGTGAGGATGAACCAGGGCAGATAATCAAGGTCATTTTCTCTTCTCAATTTTGAGTGTCGGCCTACGATTGAATGTTATGTCGATAGATTCAAGTAAGTTTGAGTCTAGCATTCTGCTTATTGACAAATGAATGTTACATCTGTTTTCAGATCGAAGCGCCTATTCACAGCTCGAATGTTATGCTATATTCAAAAGATCAGAATGTGGTGAGCAGGGTTGGGCATAAGACGTTGGATAATGGTAAACGTGTTCGTTACCTAATAAAGACCGGTGAAGTCATCGATAGTGCAGAGAACTGGAAGAGAGTTGCTAAAGAAAAGGAGAAAACAACAGAATTAGCTGCTGCCTCTTAGGAGACCAGGTTCTAACTATCTTAGCATTGTAAGAATCCAGGATCTGCCTTTTGTACTCCTTCAATTCTTTTGATTTTACTCTCAAATGACGCAAATATGCTCCTTCCTTCCTAATATATGATCAAATTGGTAAAATTCTGATGTGCATGGTAATGTTAAACTCTCATGCTACTAAAGATCCTTATTCTGTAATTAATGATGGATTTCACACTCTATTTTCTTGAAAACCATGCATGGAAGATGTTGATTAACTAAATAAGTTGCAGAAAGTTTAACATAATAAGAAGCAATCTTTTACGATCATTCAACTAATCTACTAGGGAAAAACCTGCATTGGCAAATACTGCGGCCAAGTCACGGTTTAGTAGATGGAGCTGAGTTGTCGGCAAGTGTTGTTCTATTCTCTTTGTATTTTTCTTTTCCTTAGGTGGGATGTTGAAAGACTAGATGTTTTTTAGGTTTTAGGTAGAATGAACCTAGGTTCTTGCTTAAATGATCAATTCTATTACTGATATGTGTATTACTCAAGGCTTTTGCACCTTAGCCTAAAAACAATTACTACCTTCATCCCATTACATTAGTCACATTTACCTTTTTGCACGTATTTCCACCGAAACCTAGTACGGGTTTTAAAATATAATTTTGACGTATTCATTTTTTCACGGGATACTATGAGTGTCATAGTATCCCGTGAAAAAATGAATACGTCAAAAATATATTTTAAAACTCGTACTAGGTTTCGGTGGAAAAACGTGCCGCAATAGTGAATGTGACTAATGTAATGAGATGGAGGTAGTAATTCATAATTGTAAAACTGTATAATTCTTGGAAGTATAGTTAGTATTGCAGAAGATCCCAAAAATTGAGTTTGTAGACTGTGTATAGTCAAGGGCTGCTCTTATAAATGCACAACTCCAGTTTACTCGAATAAGTTTACTTAGTGGAGTTATAGGTGACTTTGATTTTCACTCCTTAAGTACTACTATAATAGATGTTAAATACTATCTCTGTTCCATTATATTAGTCTCATTTTATTATTTTACACATCGTATGTATTCAAGAAATGAGACTAATATAATCGTATGTATTCAAGAAATAAGACTAATATAACGTGACTGAAGGAATACAAAATTGTTGTAAGTTATTACTGATTCATTTAGTTTACCAAAAGATAAAGCACCCATTTACAGATTAACCATCAATTGTCATAATGAAATTCTTATTGTTTTTGTTTTGTTTTTGTTTCTTTTTCCTGCATTTTCCAAAGACTTTTGCAGAATGCATCAGATGAGAAAGGCCATTAGAAGAAGTTTTTTCTGTCAATTTTTGTTGGTGAATTTCTCAATGAACAAAAAACTTCTTGTTAGAGAGAGAGAGAGAGAGGAGAGAGAAGGTCCATATGAAAAGTCCATATCACCATTAATGGCTGCTAAGCTATATAAGAATATGCAGCTAATTTAAAATTTTCTGAACCTAAATATAGATAGCTATGAGTACTCAAGCATTCATAAGTCGGCAGCTACCACTGTATTGAAAAGAGCCATGTTTATTTAATTTTTGCTGCAGAGAAGATCTGATTTTCACCAAGAAATCTACTCTTGTTTCTTCTTCAGTCTGAATTCTGAATAACCAATGAACTTTGCCAGACTCCACTTATACTTATCACTGTCAAAAATTAATTACGGCTAATTTACAGCTAATTTTTGTTTCTTCTTCTTTCTTTTTTTTTTTTTTCCCCCCCTATTCAAATGAGTTCATTTTTTGAATGCGATTGCTTGTGATAGTTGTCTTAACCAAAAAGAAAAGAAAAAGAAAAAGAAAAATCAATTCTTTTACTCATTGACTATAGTAGAGTTATAGTTCGATAATAACTTATTAATGGAAATGTTTAGATTACATGAAAAGATGTCAAATTCTGGTGGCTAAGATTGCATGTTTTTCAAAGAAAGCTCCAAATGAAAAAAAATACTATAACATGAAAGATAGGCGGCGTGTTTTCAAAGAACGCTACAAATGAAAAACATGAAAGATAGGAGGCATAGAGTATAGGGCATCAAATTAAAAAGGGAGTTTGCACAAACACAAGAATTCAAATACAAAAAAGTTGGGACAAAAATAACACTGCCACTACCAAATGACCTGTTATTGTCTTCACCCTTGTTCTATATTTGAACTTTCACTCCACAATTCCTAATTGTCACCTGGGCCCACATTTTTTATTTACCCCTTATTTATTTTGTGTGGATAGCTACTTTTTGGATTTTATTTACTCCTATCCAATTTCCTATTATATTATAACTCTTTCCATCCGCCAGCTATATACTTATAATCTTCCGATACGCATTTTGATGTGCTGAAAAGTAGATATGAAGATAAAATTTATGTCTCGCTTGATAATGTGATATTATTTTACTTGATTTAGGGTGTAATACACTATATCAAATGAAATTTAACCTTTATATTAAGCTTAATATTAACTTTTCGACACATTAAAAGATATGTCGAAAGATTCTAGTAGTCTATACTATGCCCTTTCAAACTAATCTACTCAAGATTCTCTTATGCTTCTTATATTCACTAACATAATTGAAGAATCTGATAAATCACAAGTACGATATTTGGAATCATATATATTAGGGGATAAAATGCTTCTAATTTCAAAATTTGTACAACTTTCTATTTCAGTCTCATAACTTACATGCATCGTTGTACACATAATTGCTTCACATTTTCATGCAACTATGCAAGTAGGCAGATATTTCATAATCAATGTCACATGCAATATTCTCATGCAAGTAGGTCTCTCAAAGTTAGGACGAAGATAATGTCTTCTCATTAAAATAAAATAAAATCGAAGACTCCAAAATACAAATAGTTAAATTTCCACAAACTTTTGTGCTTAGACAACCCCAAATTACATAAAACCAAAATCAAATTTCCTCTCAACTCTTACATACAACCACAAAGCAAGGGAGCAAAGCTTTAGGGCTGAGCAAGTAAAGCTCCTCCACATTAGAGTACAACCCGACTTTCCCGGCCAACGAATCGAACCCCGTCTGCCCGATAATCTCGTGCACGTTCTCGAGGGGCCGGTGCACCCTTCCGGCTATCACCCTACACACGATCAACGCCTTCCTAACCGTAGGATCGTCCACATTCGTCTCGATCGACTCCAACGCCCTCCCACTAGTCGAGGCCGTGAAAACTCCGACCCCGCCTTTGGCCTCGTCCCTCTTGGTCGAGAACCCGTTCCGGATGATACGACACACATTGCATTTGTCGGACGCGCATAGGCTAGAGGAGCCGACGCCAAGCGAGCAGGCGAGGTAGGTGCCGAAGAACCGCAAGAGCTCGTTCCCGTCGGCCAGGCAACGAGGGTGCTTCTTCGGGAGCTTGCTCGCTTTGATCTTGACCGCCTCTCGATAGTCCTCGAACCGGGCTAAGGTTTTCTGCATATTGTGAACCTTCATCACCCGCTCGATCCGGACCGCCCGGGCCTCGGGCTTGCTACAGCTCGACCGGCAGATGATCTCGACTATCTTCCTCGACGAATCACCTTCGACGAGCTCCGTCACTGCAGACACGTGGCGAATAAAATTAATACTACTATATACTACTAGTAGTAGTATATACTAAATCCACCACATTAACATTAACAATAACAAATTCAACAAATTTAAATACTACTACTATTTCCAACTATATCTAATTCTTGAATTAAATACTCAATTTAGAAATATTACCAGCATGAGTGGAGAGATGGTGGGATTCAAGAGCTTCCCATTTCACGAACTGCTCTCCACATTTATGGCAATTTGCACCACCACCATTAATCCCATTTCTCTCTCTCTCTAAAGGAGCCCTCTTTTGAGAGAGGGAAACATTCGAGTTCGAGTTCGAGCTCGAATTCTTCCTAGTGAGAAGAGTTGCAGAGTTCTTCAATGGAGGATTGAGGCAATGCATGGAGGAGCGGTCTCCGGGGCTCGGTGTCCCGGGCCTCAAAGTCCCGACAAACCCCCCTCCTCCACCGCCGCCGCCGTCGTCATGGAAACCGCCAAAACCGGTGATCTTGAGCTCGCATTTGGAGTCGCTCAAGATGACTTCGTGCGTAATCGGGTTGAGGAACTCGCTGCTGCCGATGGAGCGTGGGCTGCACGCGGAGGGGGGCCTCTCGAGGTGCCGCTTGCTTCCATGGATGACGTCCTTCAAATTCGCGATCGACCTCGAACAACCGGACCGGCCGGTTTTCTTCGTGAGAATCGAGCCCAGTTGCTTCTCTTTCTCTCTCCTCGGATCGTGAACATCGGACGGCTCGGATTTGCAGTGGAGCGGATTCTTGAACGAGAACCACTCCTTCTTCTTCGTCTTCTCCCGCATTTTCTCTGTGTGTGTGTGTGTGTTCAGAGCTTAATTGTTAATTCTCCCACATTTTGAAGAAGAAAAGATGATTAATTTACTCAATATAGAAAGGGGGAGGAGTGAATTCCTCTGAATTCAACAAAAAAAAAAAAAAGTGGTTGAGGTGAAGACAAAGAAGAAGAAATTCCAACATTAATGGCTGCAATCTGCCTTTTCGTTTTCAAGAAAGCGGCCCCTCGTAGTTATACGAAACGGAACTCTCAACGCTAATGATTTTTTTTTCTTCCATTGATGGCTGAAGAAATTAGAAAGGAAGAAACCCAGAAATTTTGAGGGGAAAGATATATAGTACGAAGTACTAGAAAACAAGAAGAAAGAGAGAGGGAGAGAGAAGATTAAGGGCGACTGACACAGCTTGTGTTTTTATTTGTCACTTCCTCTTTGATTTTTTATTTATTTATAATTATTTGAATTTGTTCATTCACGGGCATCAGTTTCCTACCAACCATGGGGCATTTATGTGTATCATATGTCTTCAAATACTACCTCAATCTCATTATATTAGAGCTAATTTGACTTGCACATAAACCAATGAATGAGAGAATATGTGGTTATAATTAATTTTAAGAAGAAAGAGTTAATTGTAGTCAAATATTTTTTGCTATTTTAAAAAAGAACTCTAATATAATGGGACGGACCAAAACGGAAATAAACTCTAATATAACGGGATGGATGTAGTACTATTCTAATTCAAGTATAGTAGGTATTTACCTCTCCTCCCACGTGTCAAGTATCTCGGTTCACGATAAACGAGCACATTTTACATTTTCGTATGTTCAAAAAAAAAAAAAACAAACACTTTCCACTTTAAGATCTAGACTTTTTACATGAGAAGAATTCCACTTTATAATGTAAGGCAATGAAGCACACTATAAATCACTAACCGATGAGCTAAAATATCTAACAAAAGTCGTTTCAATACAGATATTTTAAAATTTTTAAGAATACTCAAATTATAGTAATCGAAAAAAAAATGACGGAGGTTTGAACCTCGCCACTATAAGTGGGAATATCTACTTATTATAAAAATATTACAATTAGTGCTCGAAAAGTGGTGCTCAGTTATCGTGAACGAAGGTGGTACTCAATATTTCCTTTATTTTTTATAAGTGTTTCCCGTTGTCAAATTATACATACTAAAGAAATGTGTAAATTTATATTTTAACATAATTTATAACCTTAATTATAATTATAAGAATAAAACACTAAAGAAAAACAGAAGGAATATCTATTTATTTTTCTTTTTTGAAAGAAGAGACTAGCACCTCTTTTTCATGCTGCTTGGTTTTCAGTAATGGCATAAAAGTTAGGATTAATATATATAGAGTATTATGAAAACATGTATCGAGGATTAATATAAATACAATTGTATGATGGGCTAAAGTAATATCCGATAGTATTAATTTTTATTTTAATCATCATCATTAAATGCACTCCATATGCTTATTGCAACGATATTTCTTAGTTCGTTTGAATTGGTTGTTGAGAAAACGACTCTTTTCCCCACTGCAATTAATTTTGGCAAATGCCACTCATTTTTTATTAGCATGCACATTATTGTTGATTATTTTAAGCTTTCATAAATTTTAGCAGATTAATGATTTGAATTGGGCTTCACATTAGAATTATTGCAAGCCCAAAACGCTTTGAATTATTAATACGAATAAAAGGAATGGGCTTAACTAGGTGGAATACTTGGGCTAGTTATTTACTAACTGGGTTATTGATGTCCATCATATTAATATTAATTATAGTGAAATTTAGTAGTCTTTTTTTTTTTTGGAAAAAAAATAAATATATATTATCGATTTTACCTAGTGGAACGTTGAAAGATCCCACCTCTCTTCAATGTAAATTTCTTTAGGGTGAGGCTGATTCGAAAAAGATTGCTTGAATTTTTTGGGTTGTTATTTGTAAGTTGAAACGCAAGGTAGTGCTTTAGATTTAAAATTATAAATTGTTCAATAGTCTATAGGCAAATATGGTTGTGGATTTTTTCTCAATAGGGATTGCCTTTGGGTACGAGCTGAGTGATCAAGTCGTTGTGTGAGGAGCTGAGGTGGAATGAATACGAGATCTTATGCTTACATCGGATAACGGAATAGTCAAGATGGTGGATGGTGGAAGGATGTGGTTAGCTTGTGAGTGGATGTGGTCGTAAAGAATAAAACAGTTTGGTCGTGAAATTGATGCTTTAAACACTGTATCCTCCTTGATCAACAAATTTGGGATGGGAATAAGTATGAAGGGTGGTTGGAAACGAAGTGGAAGCAATAGAGGACGACTACCATATGTAGCAAGCGTATTACATTGCAGTGAGACCGACACACGAAGAGTTTAGACTTATTTGAAAGAGTTATCCGCAGGGGCGGACCCAGAAAAAAATGTCGAGGGGAGCCGGGACAAGGCCGAGGGAGCTGTAGTGTAATTTTTTAAAAATTTTATCAAAATTATAGTTATAAAATAAAAAATAAAAAAATAGAGGGTGCCCATGCACCCTAGTGTCCCTTCTTGGGTCCGTCAGTGGTTATCCGTCGCACAAAGCAACAATGACTCGGAATTGGTGTACGTGGAAAAGCGGACGTTAGGGTCTTCTTATAATCTGAATCCGATAGGTATTTCATGTTCATGTACCCGACTCTCGTTTTGTAATTACTACCGGCATTTTTTTTATTTAAAAATAACTATAAAAGATTAATATATCACTTATATTCTGCATAAAATGAATCCTAATTTAATTATTAAAAAAGATATGGATTTTCAATATTATGACTTGTCTTCCGTCATTTGACGCTAAGACACTCACGTCAGCAAAACAAAATCGCGGCATATTTGAAAAAATTCGGGGGCAGAATGGTCAAATCAACGTTGGACCCCTGACAACCTGGCCTCCCATCCTACCGTCAGATTCTCATCTTATCAACGGCTGAAATTTACGATCCGCGTACTTGAATCCCATTGGCTGAAACTCAGATTTCACCAATATATATATACTGAGATTGCTACCCTTTTCGCAACTCCTTGTGTTCATAACTGACTTCCTCATCATCTCCGAATATATAAAAATAAAATTATCATTCCCAAATTCTTCCGAATTTCTTGAGGTCGGAATGGCAGGACGTGGGAAGACGCTTGGATCTGGAGCAGCCAAGAAGGCCCAATCACGAAGCAGCAAGGCGGGGCTTCAGTTTCCGGTGGGTAGAATTGCCCGATTTCTTAAGGCCGGCAAGTACGCCGAGCGTGTCGGCGCCGGAGCTCCGGTGTATCTTGCTGCGGTTCTTGAGTATTTGGCTGCTGAGGTATGAATTGGCTTTTCTCCCTCTCTGATTACAAATCTGTAATTTGATTTATTTATTTTTTTCATTTTTTTATCATCAAATCTAGGGTTTCGATTTGTAGGATGATTATTGCCCTTTTCACGGGGCTATGGTTGCATTTCTATCATATGTTCTTCTTTTTACCGATTTTGAATTTGATTATTCTCTTTCGCTTTGATCTGCAAAAATATTTTTTTCTTCCCGTGAATTGTTCTTCATAAGATCGGTTCTTCAAATGGATCTTCAATTGGCATTTTTCAATTGAGATTGATATTCAATTTTGGATCTATAACTTATAATTCAAGATTTGTCGAATGCTAATACACAAAAATTCGTTACGCAGGTTTTGGAATTGGCCGGAAACGCGGCGAGAGACAACAAAAAGACTAGAATCGTGCCTCGACACATCCAATTGGCCGTGAGGAACGACGAGGAACTGAGCAAACTACTGGGCGATGTTACCATCGCAAACGGTGGAGTGATGCCCAACATCCACAACCTGTTGCTGCCGAAGAAGACCGGATCTTCAAAGCCCACCGCCGATGACGATTAGAGTGTTTGTTGGCACCTGATTTTGGAGTTAAATTTTTAGGGTAACATTGTTAGGGTTTGTGGCGTTAAATTTCTTTGCTTCGATTTAAATGTTTGTAGTTGGGATTATGTTAGGATTGTTGGTAGAGTTCTGTGCATAACAATGGATGAATGAGGCTTTAGTGTTCGAAATTTGCTTTCTGATATTCAAGTAATCAAACCTTATGCTTTAGAGGAATTTCTCTATTTTTAGTTAAAAATTAGTCTTGTTGAATTTCTTTTACATCGAAAGTTCAAAAATTTCTCAATTAAGTTTTGAATTTTGAACTTCCGATGCATTTGATTTGTTCATGTTTGTTATGTTCCTAGATTTTCGCGCGAATGATTTTCTTTAAATTTCTTTAGGTTTTAGGCTTTTATTTGGAGCAAAAAATTTAATGGTTACTGCCAGAAAAGAAATTTAAATACTATCATTTTGAATTGGTAAATTTCCCATTATTTTGAATTTAACAAGAAATTCTGATGAAGTGTTTTAGCATAATTGAGATCTTAAAATTGGTATAATCTACATTGAAATTGAATTTTGATTCATGAGCAAATTAAAAGAAATTAAAAAAAAAATTGAATCACAAATATAGTTTGTTTAAATTAAGAAAGGAGGTGATCTAGGAACAATTTACATCTATTCCTAACATAGTAAAGCAAGAATTACAAACAACAGAAAGAACAGCAGCTACAATATACAAACAGAAGTTGGGAAAACAAGGCATTAAAATTTCCTACACTTGCCAAAATCATCTAAATCAAAGGAAGAGAGAGAAACTACCACTTTCCATGGACCTCAAGTTTTTGCTTGAGAGGCCAAGAAAGAAAAATGGTGTATCAATTCTATAATGTAAACTAAAATGAGGCTTACTTACATTCCCTTTCATCTTGTTTAACTGCAGTCGCTCCTCGTCTTGTCCTCGTCTTCATCTTTGTCTGCGCTTGAATCTTCTGAACTATCCGGATCCGTATCAGCTACAGCTGGAGTAGACTTCTCAGAATCCGGAGGTGTGTCGACTGGTTTCTCTTCTTTCGTATTCGAAGTGTTAGGCTTATCTTCTTCTTCTGAACTCGAATCTGAACCGTCCGTTTCATCTGAATCATCACTATCTGATCGCCTAACCACTGTGGCTGAGTTCAGCTGTGGTTGAGGAGTTGTAGTATGAGGTGGATCCTCTTTTGCAGTTGGTTTATCCTCGTCTGAACCCGAATCTGAGCTGCCCGATTCATCTGAATCACCCGAGCTTTCTGAACTATCTGGACGCTTATTTGTTATGGCTGAGTTCTGTTGTGGTGAAGGAGTTATATTACGAGGTGCAATCTTTTTCACAATCGGCTCGTCCTCTTCTGAACTCGAATCATCGGACTCATCCGAATTATCAGAACTTTCTGAACTACCCGAAAGAGTACCGAGCTTTTTCGCTATGGCTACAGGCACCTGCAATGGAGGTGCAGGCTTCGAATCACTAGCATTATCGTCTTTCGCAGTCGATGCATTAGCCTTATCATCCTCTTTAAGCCTTCTCCTCTTTTGGCTTAGCTGGTGTAGTCTTCACTTCAAGGCAAACTTTATCTAATATCACAAGAAAATCGCGAACGATTGTGAATAATCTCAACCCTTCATCCTTCCTGAGTTCCCATGGAAGTAATCTGCCGTGCTCTTGATCAGCGCTGCTATACGCTTCTCCTCCTCCAGCAACCTCTTCACGTTACCCTCGGAATTCTCCACAAAACCCTCAACGTTTCTTGAAACCCTTTGTCTTCTTCCTCGATGCTCTTCATCTCCGTATTTAAAAAGTCACGCGCTTTTACAAGTGCATGTCCGAGTCTCCCAACTGTTCCGGTTATGTTATCGAGATCTAAAGCTGCAGCTCTTTTGACATTCTCGAGATCATTTCCCAGTCGGGAGACTGCCTGAAGCCCGAGGCTCCTTAAATTTTCGTCTGTATCAAGGACAGAATCGTTGCTTAGATCTTCTGACTTGAAGCTAGACATGCTGCGCATTTCTCTAGCTGCTCGAACAGCTCTTATTCCTTCGCCCCGGATTATTTCTTGAACGACAAAGTGGAGGAGTGTTGTCTTTCCATCGATTCCCTTCACATCCGATAATTTTAGAAGAGTGTCGAGCTTGAATGCCTGTGCACCACCTCGGAATGTTCCAGAATTCATACGATTTCCAGTTTTGAGAACTGCTTCAAGAAGCTTGAGAAACAATCGGCTTTTTCGTAATTCTGTGCAAGCAGCCTACAACATGTAGGGAGCAAATCATATAATTTTGGATGTTCAATCATGCAAACCTTCAAATACTCAATATTATCTGCTATCAATATCTAACGTAGGTTGACATAACTATTTCAAGATGATATAAGAACTCATGATCATACATGGTTGAGATCGGAGAAACCAGTATCTTACCTCCAAGACTACAAAAGCATCTCTTAGCGCAGCTGACTCCTCCTCAAGGATGCTCATGAAGTATATAGATTCGAGCCTCTTGAATGCAAATGGAATATCGACCATGATCTTCAGAAAGCGCTCTGCAGGACCTAGCTGAGTCAGCTCGCCAGTGAAGAGTCTGAGTTTCAATTCTTCGTCAGCAGTAGGCGCCATCTTTAACAATGTCTGAATAAGTTCTGCCGGAAGCTCATTGCCTGAATAATTTGAAGACCAATGATGAGAAATAATAATAATCAAAAGCAAATATACTTCACGTAAAAGTTCTTTTGGGCACTGCAAAGTACAATCACAAGACCTCAAGATAAGGTGAAGTTATGACCAAAAACCTCTTATCGGTGTGTGATTCTTTGATGTTTCATCGGAGGCAGTAGAATAACAAGCACAGAAATATAATTTGACAAAGAAAAAAACAATGAAACCAACATCACCAATATCTTTACAATTTATAATAAGAACATGATAACACTAACATGCGTGTATTTTTCTAGTGTCTAAGAGATCCTTACTTTCCTTAGAGACAAATCATCAGCATGAGTATGAAGCTTAAGACTTGAATCAACGTTCATTTCCCAATATATATGTATTACATAATGTATATACATAAAATATATATACATATAACACTTTCTCTCCACCCTTGTCATGAATCAATGTAGATTTTTTCCCGTATTGAAACAACTTTCTCTCCACCCTTGTTATGGCAAGTCCAATAACACTTGTTCTCATAGATTGCTTTTCTAATAGGTTGGTCTAAGCCATTTAGATAGATCTTTTATTCGTATGTGTTTCTCTACACATAAGAAAGGCTCCCATTCTACATCAAACCTACCAATGAACTATCCGTTTTGCAAATTAACAGAGACAAGGTAGGTTAAAATTACCTTCTTCAAGAGCATCGCGGACTTCTTGTGTAGTCACATTTAAAGCTTTGAGCAGAATCGACAGATTCTGAGCCTTCTTAGCATCGATAATTTGTATGTACTTAGGAGACTCTTGGCCAGAATCCTTCTTTGTCGAAAGCTTGTTTTTTCCAGTAGGGGTATATCCAAATAGAGTTTCGATCATCTCCTCATTAAACCTGTTCAAAAGAGTCATATCACATTTCAACAAGTTCACATAAAACAAAGGAAATACTCAAAATACAATTCTAAAAGGTGAAAACTGGACTTACTGGAAAGATCCGGCTTTGATCTGATTCCAGACCATCGAATCATCAGCACTGGCATTCACCTTGTCCCAGAAGAAAGGCTTCAGCTTAGTCTTATTAGCACCGAGATCAAGATCTCCCATAGAAGCACTCGGTGCATGATGTGCTCCTGGACCCCTAGGTGGCCTCACGACTGGCGGTCCCCGAGGAGGACCAGGCGGTGGGGGCCCCAGTGGCCGAGGTCCAACTACCCTGGGCCCTGGTGGCGGAGGTGGTCCAGGCGGACGGTGGACCAGCAGGAGGTCCACCAGGAGGAGTTGGGGTTGCTGCTGGAGCATTTGGGGGGGCAGGTGGTGGTGGACCCCTGGGAGTTGGGACTCCCGTTGGCATTGGAGCTAGTGGTGTTGGTGATCTATCAGTTGGTGGGGGTGGAGGTGTCGGAGCTGAGGGCTGAGGCAGAGGGGGAGCTGGAGAGACTGGAGGAGGACTAGGAGGAACTACCCTTCCAGGAGGTGGCTTTAGAGGCGGAAACACTGGAGATGGCGCTTGAATAGAAGTCTCTAGAGAGTTCGAAGCATCGTCTGCCTTTGTTCCAAGAGATTTTTCTTCCTGTGAAATGCTCAAAGAACGCGAATCATTCATAGAATGTGAGGCATTGAGAGAACCCGAATGGTTCAAAGAACCAGATTCCAAATATAAGTTCCCACTACTTCTGCTATGCAATGAATGGCTCAAACGCGAGTCCATGTATAAGCTTCCACTACTCTTAGTATGGCCTAAGCCGTTGTTAAGAGATTGACTACCAAGTTTTTCTTCATTCGCCGTTGCTCCTAAATTAAGTGACTTCTGCGAGGCTAAAAGCATCAAGAAAGCAAGCAAGAGTGGGAGGAATTAGTATGAGTTACAAGTTATAACAATATACAAGGTGAAGAACAAATGATTTACCAATAGAATTATCGCTCACGCTCACGCTCAAGCTGAGCAGAGGCTTTTCATCATTTCGACCTGAAGCAAAGCTACTAGCGCAGCAGAAATAGAACAGCAGAATAGAAACAATAAAGGTAACGGAGGCAGTTACACCAACAGCTAGAATAATTGTTGGGAGTGGATCAGATGCTTCTCCGGCTTTCTCAGCTAATTGACGCCTTCTAGGAGAAGCTTGGAAAGATTCAAAGTACCTCGAATACCACGTGTCCGAATCCTTCTGCTCTCCGGTAAAAGGGAACACGAAATTTTTCCCCCGTAAACAATCTACAAGCATTTTCTTAACCTGAGGGCACAAGACATTGAGAACCTCTTGCGTTTTTACTCTAGATGTTCGATCATAAAGTTCCTCTCGACTAATTGACCTCTCCTTCATAAAACATAATTCAACATCTTGTAAGATTTTCTTGGCATGTGACAACTCGTTCCTACATTCACTCCTTAGTGATTGAGCCTGCAGCAAGAAAATTCTTCAGAGTAGGATCATTTGCATTATAGTGATAACTGAAGCTCAAGATATCAACTATGGTTACTAATTTACACATATAGCTGGTTGAAATAGGAAGTGATTCATGCTGAAGTATTTACAAAAAAACATGAGGATCTCTGCGTGAGATACTGCAGAAAGTAAGAGTGGGTCTTGCAATTCAACCTTTAAGTGGAAAGTGACCAAAAATGCAAGAGTTTGATATAGCTTGAAATCAGTGGTTTGATATTTAAACAGGGAATGAACATCTCGATCCATTGATAGTAAACGAATAATTCCCATGAAAATCAAGAATAGATTATGGCATAAGCAAACTTAAAAACTTCCCACACTATGATTATGGTGACTATTTATGGGAAGGAAAAAAAAAAAACACAAAATCAGGATCATCAAGGGATTATGCAAACTGCTAGGTGATTGAAATATTCAACTCCAGAAGAAGCTGCAAAGATTTCATAAAACTGAAAGAGGCTATCTTGAGCTCAAGTTATCATCCCCGAACTAGAAAGATGAAACCAAAACACCAGCACATATCATCCATGGCCATGGGGGCTTTCTTGATGCATAAATAGTGAGCAAGACACAAGTTACAAAGCAATAAATAAGCAAGTTTCATAATGAACAACCACAATCATTTTCAGCTCAGCATAATAAATTTTCAACAATTAATTATGTGGAGGCATCAAAATCTCTTTCTCTCTCTAAAGGGAAAGTGAAACAAGAGTTGGAGGTCTGTACCATCTCATGATTGATCTCCCCTGCTTCAATCAAAAAGGCCAGTAACGTTTCTCGTTCTTCCCACTCGCTCTCCGCACCATTCACCGCTGTAATCGAGAGCATAAACACAAACGCCATATATATAAAACCTTCTCTTATAATAATCTTTTGAAACCTCATCTTCCCAATTCTGCAAAATGCTTCTCATCGCATTTACAACAATTTCATTCACCAAGCAAACGCTACATTCCTCAACAACAGCCGTCGAATAATCCCGCCAAAAACGTCGGAATTACGCGCGGAAAACGGTCGAAACAGCAGCAATCTCGATTCGACTGCGCCTCCCCGAGAAAAACATGGGGATTTTGTTTATGAAAACCCCAGAAAACCTGCAAAAACCGAAATCAACCAACAATAATTCCGAGAAAAAACGTCGGAATTATGCTCGGAAACACGAGGAAGAAACTGTTGAATCCCGTCTGGGTGAATCGGAGAAGGAAGGGATTTTCCACAGCGGGACCCCACCAGATGGGATTGAAACATGAACATTTACAAATTGATCGAAGAAAAACAAAAAAAAAAGGGAAAATTCCCCTCTGCTCTGCCTCTGTGTGGAACGGTATGATTATTGTTTGCGAGATTCTGGTTCAATACTTTTCATTTGCTGTTTTTGGATTCCGCAGCGACCTTATTTTACCTCTTTTTTCTTTTCTTTTTTTAATAAATAATTTGTAGCGCGAATATGCGATCTTCCCATATATACAGAAGAAGAGATGGTTTGAATTTTGAGTTCAAAAATTTAAGGGACATGTATTATTTTATTAATAGAAAGCAACTTTTCCTTTATTTTTAATCGAATTTATATATA
The DNA here is from genome assembly GCA_001642375.2 of Mentha longifolia. Taxonomy (NCBI): domain Eukaryota; kingdom Viridiplantae; phylum Streptophyta; class Magnoliopsida; order Lamiales; family Lamiaceae; genus Mentha; species Mentha longifolia. The sequence goes on along the minus strand of CM038113.1, from coordinate 41,133,596 downwards.
TATATACGTATAGTTTATGGTAGAAGTATCTTTTTTATGAATTTCTATTATGCATGCACGTATACTAGGTGGCAAAATTTGCGTGATCCAGTCTAACCCCAACGGGCCAGCTGGTTTTGGGCCAGGTTTGGCCACAGGTATTTAGCGCAGTAAGATTTGAGCTTGGCCCAGCCCATCAAAATTTATACTCCAGGCCGGGCTTGCCCCGGTAATTTTCCGCCCGACAAGTTTTCTAGCTAAGCAATCCCATTTTTTACCCAATTTTCTACTGCTATATAAGATAAAAATATAGTAAAATATTATCTCGATGAGGTATTACTCAGTCAAGATAATTCTATTTGGGGAAAGGTCGGAGTCGAAGAATTTATCAAAAAGAAATAATGATTTTATCATGAGTCAAATTTATTTCACTAGCTTTCAAGATAACTTATTTGGTATACCAAATAGACAGAAAATGTCAAATAACATTATTTAATCTAAACTTTTCTCAATTTTTCGTAACTACCAAACGAGGCCTTAAGCTAAAATAATACTCCATCCGTCCACGATTTCTTGACACTAATACTATATTGGGACGTCCACCATTTCTTGACCCTTTCTATTTTGGGACGTATGCCCTACATACATTTTATCACGTTCACTTTAACACTTTAATACTAATAAAAATGATAGATAAGTTCATAATTATTTTACTTTAACACTTTAACACTTTAATTTATTAATATACCATCAAAACACATTAAACTCCGTGCCCCAAAATTTTAGGTCAAGAAATCATGGACTGAGGGAGTATATACTATATCCTGACTACTTGAGCAAAAAATTGACATCAGACTGCAGAACCAAATGTTTCGAGTTCCAGCCCTCTGTAGCGCGTATTAATTATTTTTATTCAATAAGTTTTGAGGGATTCAGATACTCTATTGTCTAATGATGTGACATCTTTTATAGCACCGTTAGATAATTGACACGTGTTAATTGTCTAACGGTGCAATAAAAGATGTCAAGCTGTTAAACATCTCCGTCCGTTTTTGATATGACGTGTTTGGCGCCAACACCCAACCAATCAGTATTTGGCTTTTAATATAGAGTACTCCTGGAATAATTCTTTCCGCTCTACGTGCCTGCCAGCGAGGATAAAATGCGATTCCTTACATACTATAAAGTAGTTTATGTTCAAAATCGCAGTGCTCTTCTTCTTCAACTTTGACGAACTACTCTAATTTCTTCTCCTTCTCCACCGTTGGCTCATAATCTGGGGATGGACTTCCACAAAAAGAAAAAGAAAAAGACAAAATATATTCCTTCTTCTATCTCCATCCACTTTCGCAGATTCCCACTGAATATATTCTCCGCTTTATATACCCTCACCAAATACGATCCTCACCTCAGCTCAGCTCGCATTTCGAAAATCCCCAATCTCCACGAAACCCTAGATGAGTAGCAAGCAACTGGAGATCCAATTCGAAGATCCAAATCCGCAGAAATGGTGTCACCCTCTGAAGGAAGACGTTTTAACAGAGAAAGCCGGCTCCATCTTCAGCCCTTCGCTGTTCGGTAAGTTCTTCGATCCTTCCGACGCCTTCCCACTCTGGGAGTTCAAATCCGAGGAGCTGCTGCCGGTTTCCACCTCCTCCGCCCACCGCGGCGTCGATTGGTTCCAAACGGATGCTGATTTCCTTCTCAAAACAGATCTCCACGGTCAGTTTTTTCCAGTTCTCGATTTGAAATTTGAAAATGTAATTTCTCGGTAATTTATCGATTTGTTCTCTCAACGGCGTCGTTTCGTCGATTAGGTCATAGCGGTGTTGAAGTTTCGGTGGAGAATGGGAAGATTCTGGAGATAAGCGGGCAACGGAAGGAGAATAAGAAGAGGGATTGGAAGAGCGGCCATTGGTGGGAGCATGGGTTTGTTAGGAGGGTTGAATTGCCTGAGATTGCAGATTGGAGAAAAACAGAAGCTTGTATTAAGAACGATGCGTTTTTGGAGATCAGAATCCCCAAAATTCCTTGTGATTCTGATACACCACAACAAAATTAAATTATCTCATCTGCAAACTGCACTGCACCATATTTCCTTCTTCTTCTTCTCTATAGTCATCAAATATATCCATATGTGAATATGAGACCAATTTATTGGTATTTCTTTTTTTCTTTTGTGCATTGAGCTGCTGTTTTTCTTGTTTATGTCTTTATATAATTAGAGATATAGGCCATAGAGTATTCCAGAACAGATTAGTTTCCCAAAAAAATTCAAGTTCTTGCAGCTTTAGTTGATTGTTCAGGGATAATTGTTCCAAAATACACAATCTTTATCAAATTCTCGTTTTGCATACAAGCTTCTGATTTTGCACATGAAATTGATTTTTTTTTAATTTTATCAGATTTCGTGATGAAAATCGGATTTATCGAACGATTGGTGAGATTCTAATTTCCTCACATATATGAATGACGTAATTCCCAACATATTCAACTTTCGACTTCTATATCAACACTAAATTGGCGAAAAATCAACTTTGTGTTCGAAAACAAAAACAATTCAAACATTATGTATTTATAAGGCAAATTTTAAAGCTCGTGTGTAAAACGAGAATTTGACGGAAGGTTGTGTATATTGGGACAATTTTTATGTTCATTTAAATGATTTTGAGTGGGTTTTTCTTTTATTTTTTGGGCTTAAGAATAATTATGCCCATGAGGCATGAGAATTATGACAAAGACTTGTATCAGTCCGGCCGTATAGTGTGGTCAAGCCTTAAAAATAAAATAAATCACTTGGCCCAATTAATCTACTTTGCCCACAATCCAAAATAAAAAGGCCTTATAAAAATATTCAATGAACCACACTATGAGTCCGGACTGAAATGTCTCCCTAAATTATTAATTACCTCACGTACTATGAATCATTTGTGGATCCATTGAATAAGGACATGGTGAATTAGTTCCATACTCCATATCTACGAAATAAAGATTGAAATTGATATTTTAATAAAAGCAGCTTTTATCTGAAAATGAAATCAAACGGGTTACGTGCAAATAAATACTCCCTCTCTCCATGAATTCTTGACCCAAAATTTTGAGCACGGAGTTTAATGTGTTTTGATAATACGTTAATAAATTAAAGTGTTAAAAGTGTTAAAGTGGAATAATTGTGGGTCCATCTAATATTTTTAATAGTATTAAAGTGTTAAAGTGATAAAGTGTATGTGGGGCCTACGTCCCAAAACAGAAAGGGTCAAAACATGGTAGACGGACCAATATAGTAACTGGGTCAAGAAATCATGGACGGAGCGAGTACTACACTAGCTATGCTCGAATCTTTGACCAGTTGCGAATAAAATTTTGATGAATGAAGAATGTTAAAAAGTACAGTACAATATCATAATCAAATAAATAATTAAATTGTTTCACAGTCTACATGCAGGGGATGTAGCTCAGATGGTAGAGCGCTCGCTTAGCATGCGAGAGGTACGGGGATCGATACCCCGCATCTCCATTATTTTTATTAAACATTTTTTAGGAAATTATAGTTCATTTTCGGATTTAAGTTTACCTTTAGTCATATTTTTATTCGATAAATTTTAATTAGAATTGATATGTTTGTAAATGATATTTTTTTTTGATCAGTTGTAAATGATAATTAGTAGTAGTTATGAATTAATATTCATAATTTTGATGTATATATTTCATCGGAAATTGATTGCTTCATAATCATAATTTAGAGCTCTTATGTTTCTAATCAATAAATAAGTATCAACTAAAATTGATTGTTTCATTATTAGACTAAAGAAAGCTGACAGATGAGAATTATAAAATCTGGAAATATCACAACAAAAAGTGTCAGGTATTTAAATTTATGTATTAAATTTCATTTATTCTTACTCTTATGCAAGGATGGGAATTGTTCACATGTAAATAAATCTTGGCATAAGAAAATGAGAATAATGCTTAAAGGTAATAAAATTATGCTTAAATATGTATAGCATTATGCTTAATACATAATTGTGCTTTTTAATATACAAATTTATGTTTAAATATAATTATGCTTATTGTACTTTGTAATCATGCTTAAATCAATATCAACCATAGATCTAACTAAGATCAATGGTCCAGATATATTCCTATTTCTCACCCCATAACTTATTTACACATGATCTATCATCTATACAACGATTAATGACATGGGCGTATCTTAGCCCAAAATACTGCTATGAAAATCAACACAAATAGTATTTAATTCCATTCTTTTACCACATTTTTTCAGAAATTATATTTCATTTTCGTATTTAATTTTACATTTTTTTTTACCTTTAGTCATATTTTTATTTGAAATTTTTTAATTAGAATTGCTATTTTGTAAATGGTACTAACAGTCATCAATTTTGTAAATGATAAAACACACACGCACACACACAAATTGTATATCCAACTCGTCACGAAGTGACTACGTATGAGAATTTTCACTAGTATTCTCTATAAATATTACAAAGAGAAATCATTATTTAAATAACAAACAAGTCTTAATCCTAAATTCATTAGCATTTCATCTGGGCCCAAAAACATGGGCTGAAAAATTCGGCTTGCCGGGATAGTGCTTTCGTGTACCATCCATTTAGGGCTCCATACACCAAACAAATACAAATTTTGGAAATAAATACAATCAAATCAAATTTGCATACCAATTACATACCATCCAATAACCCATACAACAATTAATTAGAGAAAAAAAAATGATGCAATCAACATTGCAGGCCTCCCATACAACAATCGAGGGATATTGTGTATAATTTGAGGGAGTTAATTAATTAAACAAAATGAAATTATCTATTAAAATTAACTAAGTGTCCGGCTTAATTCGGACCATTAAACTTCACAACAAACAAATGCTACAGCCATTTGTACCATTCTAATCCCTGGCCTAATATTTTATTTCTTTACTTTAATTCCTTAACTTAGAAGTGATCCAAAATTGTTTTTTGACTTAACTGCCGCCATATTATCACAATTAATTATAATTAAGCCAATAAATAAAACCACGTAATGCTTGTACCAGTAAAAAGCATATGCCACAATATTTTATTTTTATTCTATTTTAAATTAGTTATGATGCAGTTGATGAAACTTGATTTGAGTTATATCGCTATTTAGAATTTAATCGTTAATTTATTATCACTTCATTAACCCGACTTGCTAGTTGATCTAAACATACATTATTCAATAAAGCCCGTTGTATTATGAATTTCAAGAAGTGGAAAATTAATCAAGTTTAACACTTTAACAACATATGTGGTTCCTTCCGTTAACCTAAATAACTGGGAAATATAATTGATTTTTTTTTGTTTTTTGCCTCGTCACGAAAGATTCGAACCTGTGACCTTTTGCTGCGAAGATCACAAACATTAGCTTTACTATCACTAAGCCAACTCAAACACATGTTAAAAACCAATTTATGTTACTCAATCGCACACCTAACTATTTTTTTTAATAATGTTAATTATTGCAATCAACATGTTATAAAACAAATTCACTTGTTGATCATAAATTATAAATCGAACATAATTAAATAGTATCGAGAAAATTTGTAATATGATAAAACTCGCAAAAGAATTCAGATTCTTCAAAATAAAATGTTAGAATTCGAAAGTACGTAAAAAGCTCCCATCAGTTAAAATATAATTCTATATTCCATAAACTTACTATAAAAAACACCTCTCCCCAAAAGTAAATAGTGGCGATTTAGCTATAGAAGGGCAAGAAGTAAGCATCAAATAAGAAAAAAAAGTGAAGTGGAAAGTTACATAACAATAATGTTTTAATTCCCATGAAAGTAATGCATAAACTGAGATGCATAATTGCGTTTGTAAAGAGGAAGCATCAAAGCTTTATTTAATGGCATAAAACACAACAACAACAAACGAAATAGACGGACCAACAACTCACTAATATCTCTATTTTTCACCTTAATTAATGAATTCATTATTCTATGTGTGTAGAATAAGTTTTTCCTATTGCCAAAAAAAAAAAGAAAAAAAAAGAAAAAAAAGAAAAAAAGAAAAGAAAGGTAAAAAAGTGGAAATTCTTGCCACCCTATTCAAGCAAGGGGAGAAAGGCTTTCTCAATACAAGTGGGAATCAAATGATTTACACTAGTAATATATCCACAAATTGACAAAGTAACCAGAGTGAGTTCTTCATTAACATGCATTAAATAGATTTAACGAATAAACAAAACCCACAAAATAATAAACATTAATATTTCTTTTAGAGTAGATAAAAACATTTATTGTCGGTAATATAGTTCCAAATATTTTGCACCAGAAACATTGATCATGACCACTCACTTTCTATATATGAAACTAGTCAAAATCCACCAAAATAAATAAATAAATAAATCAATTGTCTATTTCAATTACTAAAAAAAATTGAACAACATAGATAATAGCTAACTCAAGATTAAATCACTGACGAAGACTAATCCATTAAAAAAATTATCGACATAATTCGAACATAAAATTCTCAAGAAATGCATTAATACACTAAAGATTCCGGCACCAGCACTCGCTCCCACGTAAGCCCACCCCTGCACATAGAAAATAACTAAAATAATTAAAAAAAATCATCGCTCCAATTTTAAATTACACAATCTTCTTCTTTTTTTTCGTCCAGATTTTTATAAAATGACCATATCATTCATTTCATTTACCAGATTTAAAGAAAATGAAAAATAAAATAGATAATACTTGTAGATTTAAAAAAAGTGAAATGTTTTAGCTCAAAAAATAAATGCGAGAAGATGAGCTAGGGTCATTTTCGTCAAGTCACATTTACAACGGATCTCTCTGAAAATACCGCTATTATTCAATTACAAAAGAATTCAAATTTTGGCTGAAACTCTCTCTCTCTCCATCTTCTCTCTCTCTCTCTCTCTAGCCGGATCTTCTTCAAGCTCAAGCCATTTCCAGTGTCCACAGTCAATCTTCATCCCTCACCAAAATCACCACTCCATCACTATAATTCAGCATAATTCGAGTTCAGTTTCTTCCTTTCCCCAATCCAATTTTTACTTTTTTCAAAATTTTATAATGCTAGGGTTCAGAAAAGGAATCAAGAATTTTCACTCGCATCGTCTCCTTTTTGTGTTTTGATTTTAATTATTTTTCTTTTTCTGATCCCTGCAATTCAAAGCAATAATAAATTTTTTTTTGCCTTAGCTTCCATTGCAATAAACCCACGGTCCCACCTACGAATTTTGAAACCGTCCGCCTCTCACTGTCTTCTTCTCACTCTCTCTCTCCTCTCTCTTCTTCACCTCTACATACATACGCTCTTCCTTCATTCAAATGGCTTCGAAGAACCAGAACAAGGCTCCTCCTAGTCCGTCGCATGTGAGTTCCTCTCTCACTAATGTAAATCTCTTTTCGAATTTTGCAATTCTCGAATTTGCTGGGGTATTTTTCTGCTTTGCTTTTGGTTGCTTAATGTCTCGGATTTTCTACATCTCTGCACATTTTTGTTGTAGATTAAATTCCGTAGTTCTGTGTTCTGAGGTAATTGCAAGTTTTTCCTCCGGAAATTTTGAGGGATTTCTTTTGTTCTCTTCTTGTGGACAAGTTTTTGGTTTTTTTCCCCCATTTTCCTTCTTTTCTCTTGTTATAGAGTAATGATATTTTTGCTTAATGTTTATATTGGGTGCTGCTGGTTTATATAGAGCAAGTGTAGTGCCGATGAGGTTTCCGTAGATAAGAGGAGAAGGATTGCAAGTGCAAAAATGCCACCTAACACTGGAACACGAGCACAAGCTCGTCAAGCATTTTCAGTTGTAAATGGGGGACAAGATCTACCCCCCCTTAGTGGACCGCCAAGCAATTCTGGTTCCGATTGCGGTGCGATTGAGTTCAGCAAAGATGACGTCGAGACATTACTCAACGAGAAGTTGAAAAAAACTTTGAACTACAGGGTAAGTTGTAGTCGAGATTTCAGTTCTGAAGTACATGTTTTAGGTTAAGTGATTTGGCAGTGAGTTCTACCATAGAAAAGTTTTGTGCTTGGATTTTGATGGGATTCTTTTGTGATGCAACATTTGATGTATCGGCAGGAAAAGAATGATAAAATGATTGATTTAATTAGAAGGCTCAAGCAATGCATCAAATGGTTTCTACAGCTTGAAGCAAACTATGTCGCAGAGCAGGAAAAAATTAAAAAACTGCTGGAAGTGGCAGAAAAGAAGTGCAACGATATGGGTATGCTGCTTCTCTGTCTCATTGACCATGTTCTGTTTTTTCTAGAGAACTTATAAAGGAAATCACAAAATCTGACTTTTATTGTTGCCCTTTACAGACTTGATGATGCAGGCCAAGGAAGATGAATTAAACTCTATTATTATGGAATTGAGGAACAATTTGGAGGCGTTGCAAGCGAAGTTTATTAAGGAGGAAGTAGATAGATTGGTATGATGCCCGATATGCATTAAAAGTTGTATCATTCTTGTTCCTTAGGTTCGCCTTTAGCTAAATTGTTAAACCAATTTACTAGGAAGCGGTGGATTCTTTGGCTAGAGAAAGAGACCTGCGATTAGCTGCAGAGAAATTACAAGCTTCTCTTTCTGAAGATCTCAGACGAAGTCAACTAGATAATGCTACTGCCAACCAAAAGGTAAGTAATGAATGCTTGTAAATTTGAAGTATGATTTCATACAAATTTCATGGGGTGCATCACTGAGAGTAGTCTTCTTGGGTATTGCCTTCTGCAGGTTCAGTCACTTAATGATACATACAAGCGGTTACAAGAGTTCAACACAAGTTTGCATCAGTGGAACACTAGACTTCAATCAGATCTTGAAACGACAAACCAAACACTCAAGCGTGTTCAGGAAGAGAAGGCAGCCGTTGTCGAAAACCTAAGCACTCTGAGGGGCCATTATACATCTGTGCAAGAGCAGCTTTCTGTGTCACGAGTAAGATTTTTTGGGCACTCTTTTTTTCTTCCTGCATGACATGTTAAGCAGTTGTTCATGTTCCGATGTTGGTGTAAGTTAACATCGTATTGTATCCTTGCTGCATAAACTATTATGTGGTAGTTACATGAGCTTGAAACAGCTTAAGATGTGTCTTACGAGAATAGCTCTTTTCAGTCATCTGTATGTTTTGTCTTCCACAGCTTATCAAGTGAAGCCTGAACTTGAGAAATCCATTCGTTTAAAATATCAGCCAAGCTTGGTTTGTTAGAAGGTTTTTTTATGCTAAGAGTTGCTTTTCACCATAAATTTATTGTGCTAAGGTTTTATAAGTTTTTGAGTTAAGTTTAGCACGCTGTATGCTAGTTCCATTGTCAAATTTAGAGACTTGCCTTAAGTCTCACGTGAGAATAGCATACAGACGGATAGCCATATTGATGGAACTGTTACTTTAGATTAGTAATAGTAAGAGCATTTCTGAGTTATGACCCATCCAGCTTCACATATATGATGTCACCTGCGTCGAATTTTTGGTTATCCCTTGCTCGATTGGTTAAAATTATGGAACAATTATTTCTTGAAGAATTTGCTGGTTGTGAATTGTTATTTGTCAAGACTTATTCTAAGTTTGCCTACATGCATACCATTTCATACTTGATCTTCAAAAGGCATCCCAAGATGAGCTAGTCAAGCAGAAAGAAGCACTAGGCAGTGAAGTTACATGCTTAAGAGGTGAACTGCAACAAGTGAGAGAGGACCGTGATAGGCAGTTGTTGCAAGTTCAAGAGTTACAAGCTGAAGTTGCAAAATATAAGGAATTTACTGGAAAATACTCAGCAGACATGGAAACTCTAAACACAAAAGCAGTGGAGTTGGAGGTTTGTTTTCCAATTGAATGTTTCTTAGTGGAGGCTTGGAGTTTTTTATTTAGTGGATTTTTCTTTCTTTTTATTTGCAGACAAAATGCTCAGCTCAGAGTGAGCAAGTAAGACGGTTGCAGGAACAGCTTGCTTTTGCACAACAGGAATTGCAGGTTGTTTATTTGGCCTAGCTTTATTATCTACCAATACCTTTTCAATATGATCATAGTGCCTATTTTCTTACAAGTACCTGTACTTTGATTTCTTTACAGCTTTCTGATCGATCAGCCATGGAAACGAGATCTGAATTTGAGGACAACAAGGCATTGATTGTGGAGTTGAAAAGGCGTCTAGCTGATGCTGACGTTAAGATTATTGAGGGGGAAAAAGTTCGCAAGAAATTGCATAACACTATTCTGGTACCTAGTTTTACAGTCAATACTAACCACCGATTTCATACTGCAGTCTTCTGTTATTGAAAATTAAGATTCTTTTTAATATATTTTTCTTAATTTTCTTTTTGCAGGAGCTGAAAGGGAATATTCGCGTATTTTGTAGAGTGAGACCCCTGCTTTCTGATGATGGGGTTGGAAATGATGTAAAAGTTGTTTCATTTCCAACATCAATGGAATCGCAAGGTCGAGGTATTGATTTGAGCCAAAATGGTAAGTTCTTTTTACTCTATAGCTTGGTAATAATGTATCTTCTTAGTTTAATAGTTCTCATGTTAATAATCTCCTCTCCATTAACTACTCTCTGTTTTTCTACTAGGGCAAAAGCACTCTTTCACTTTTGACAAAGTGTTTGTACCTGATAACTCGCAAGAAGATGTTTTTGTGGAGATATCACAGCTTGTTCAAAGTGCGCTTGATGGCTATAAGGTGGTTATATTTTGAGCTGAACTCACAATCATTTGTTTTTAAATTTAGAGATACATAGGACTGGGAATAGCTGGCTAGAAAACTTTCCCAACACCTTAATAAGTGTGAACAGTGCCATATCTGATTGAACTTATATGGTTGCTATACACTGATAGTTTTTATTATGAGCAATCAGTAGAAACTATCCTTATAATATGAATTATGAAACTTCACTTGCCTATATGATGGAAGTCGCACATTGGTGGTCATTCACAAACTATATTAACTTGATTCCCTTTCATGTCAGGTCTGCATATTTGCCTATGGGCAAACAGGCTCTGGTAAGACGTATACAATGATGGGTAAGCCAGGACTACTAGATCAGAAAGGTTTAATACCACGATCACTAGAGCAGGTCTTTCAGACAAAACAAATGCTTGAAGCCCAAGGATGGAAGTATGAGATGCAGGTGTGGGACCGAATTGTGGTTTTTCATTTATGCCAATTTTGCAACAAAATAGTATAAATTTTTGCTCAAATTATTTACTGACATGCATGTTCAGGTCTCAATGCTCGAAATATACAATGAAGCAATTCGTGACTTGTTAGCAACAAACAAGTCAACCTTTGATGCTGGAAAGCAATATGCTATCAAGCACGATGCAAATGGCAACACCTATGTCTCAGACCTTACGATCATCGATGTTCGCAGCAGCAGGGAAGTTGCTTACCTCCTAGAAAGGGCAGCTCAGAGCAGGTACTAGAACTGAATGTTCAGTGTCACCCTATTTTTTTTTGTTTTGGCTGACTAAATAACCCCTTACTTTAGAGTTATATGATTGCTTTTGACTGCAAAGTGTTCAACCGAGATATTATTGATCTTTCATGCTTTCTGATCTCATCTCCTTAGGTCTGTTGGCAAGACCCAAATGAATGAACAATCATCACGGAGCCATTTTGTTTTTACCCTGAGAATAATTGGTGTTAATGAGGTATTACTAGTGGCACCAAGTCTGCTGTTTATTCCTCGTTTGCAACTCAATTTAATGGTTTGCAGCTTACTAATAAGTATCATTTTCATGGCATCAGAGCACGGATCAACAAGTCCAAGGTGTGCTGAATCTAATCGACCTTGCTGGTAGTGAGCGCCTTTCCAAGAGTGGGTCGACTGGGGATCGGCTTAAAGAAACTCAGGTATCAGAAACAGAATTGCATCCATGTGTTCCTGCAAATTTCTTGCAATATCGACTAATTACCTTATTTTCAACTGTCAATCAGGCCATCAACAAAAGTTTATCATCTCTAAGCGATGTCATATTTGCCTTGGCAAAGAAAGAGGAGCATGTGCCTTTTAGGAACTCTAAGCTCACCTATCTTCTCCAGGTAGTTTTTTAGTTTTACTGCCTGAGAACAATATATTTCGAAAAACACATGCGTCTTATTGCAGATTTAAGGAGAATATTATCTAGCTATATAAGTCGCTTGGATTTTAACCTGAGATGCAGATTTTTCGCTCAGTGCAGTTCTCTGACCAGGAACAGCTAATCTTATCATTTTTTAACTATCTCATTAAGCTCTCCTATTTTCTCCTTAACGTCGCAAACTTATGTCATGATACTCTCAGTACCTTCAGCTATGCTAGTAATCCACTATCTCCAATTTTCAACGCTTTAATAAGTATCTAGGATCTTACCTCCCTGACTAGGAAACAGCTAATCGAAGCATTTTCAGTTCTTTTTTTAAGGCTTCTTATTCTTCCCTTATAGTTTCAAGTGACGCCACGAGACTCTCTATACTTTTCCATGCTAACACACACTTGCTTTCATTTTTTGTTCAAATACAGCCTTGCTTAGGCGGAGATTCCAAGACTTTGATGTTTGTCAATGTTTCACCAGATCCTGCATCCCTTGGTGAATCTCTTTGTTCACTGCGGTTTGCAGCTAGAGTAAATGCATGCGAGATTGGGATCCCGAGACGCCAAACTAATCTAAGATCTTCGGATTCTAGGTTGAGCATCGGTTGATTCTTGACGGGATCACACTGTTTTAGATTTAGGAAAGTGTGTTTGATTTTTAACTGGAATCTAACTGCATTTGCATGAAATTTTGTACAGTTTGAATAGATTGGCTATGTATCAGATATAGAGATATGCTCGGGGCTTCAGCTTAAGCCCTTTTCCCATTGATTCGTAGTATTAATTAAGATTTTGTGTGTGGGCAAGTATTATGCTTATTGATGTTTTGGATTATTCCAAATTTATGTCATTTCTCCAACACTTTATTTTATGTAAATAACACTGTTTCTTAAGATTGTGATAAGATGTATTTTGCTAAATTCTTCCATTAGCCAAAGGTTTTATTTCAGCATCAAGAAAGGAATAAATTACCCCTCAATAATGCAGATTTGTATTTATCTCTAAGAATAATCAATCTACTTACCTTATTCTTGGTCTTCTTCAAATCATCTTGTCTTCTGATTTTGAGTTTTATCTTACTTTTTACCATTGAAAAGTTTGAGTCATTTATCAGAATTTTACTGTCTTAATTATATAATTCTAGGCTTAAAAGTTTTGTACAATGTAGAAAATACTCCCTCTGTCCACAAAAAATGTGCTTAAAATGTTTCGGCGAATAAAAATATGTGCCGAAAATACTTTGTCCACCAAAAACGTGCTCAAAAACTTTTTACACATAAAAATATGTACCGAAAGGTTCTAAACACTTTTTTTTATGGATGAAGGAAGCCTTTGCTATGTTGTACAAAATTTTAAGCCTAAAAATCCACCAAAAGACGTGTTTATGAGCATATAAAATTATATGTAGAAAGATTATGAACACGCTTTTTGTGGACGGATTGAAGTATATCGCACTCACAATTATAACATCATATGTTATGGTGCACTTCATGGCTTCATTAGCCAAGTAGAATATATTGTTTCTGCCTATGGATGTTGATAATAATTTTATTTATTAGTATTTATTAGGAGGTGGCATCCAAGATAGAATGCAACTTATTTTACTGATCAACAAAAGAATATCATATAAAGAAAGAGGCAACTAGAGTTAGATAAATAATTTAATTATTCTCATTTTAATTGGTTATGATTCCACCGTAAATCTAGTTATCTGAATATGCCTGTTTGTATATAAGTAGTAAAATATACTTGATAATGATTGAGCAATAAAAAATGAATTTCAACACTTGAATAAATAAATAAATAAAAAGTGGCACAAAATTTTGGCAAAGCTGAGGCAAACATGACTCGAAAACAGCAAAGGGATTCCACAAAATTAAGGCATTGCATAGTCAAATTATATAGTGATTCAAAAAAAATAAACACATCATTTTTGAAAACGACGATGATAATTTTATTCGAGTGAAATAGTAATAGATTGTGTTGTCGACTTTTCATGCATATGAATATATATAAATAAATAAAAAGGTTGAAAAATATGAAAGATGGCATCATCCACATTCTTTTAAAAAAGGCATTTTTAAAGGTAGAAAATGAGAAGTTGGAACTTTTGCAATTAGCCTTTGATAGTGGGAGATTACAAAGAAAATTATTGAATATTCTACTAAGCATTTTCAAGTGGATGCTTTCGTCCAACTATTTGTTTACTTTCTCTTTCTCTTTCGTATTTTTTATTTTATTTTATTTTTTAACAATTAATATTCTTGTTGCGATATTGCTAGTGTAGAATTTGGCACAATTTTCGTTGAAAATCACACACTCGTCACTCACAAATTTAATAATAAATCTACTTCGATTCTTGAAAAATTCACATCTAAAAATGTCTGTCAATCGGGTCAATCTACTCGATTTGTCCATGATCAGTGAAACTTATCGGAAGCCCGATATATCAATTTTTTCCCCCTAAAAAGGTGAAAAACAAACATTAGAAGAAACCAAATGTTTCATCGTTACTTACTTATAACACATAACAATTGTATTGGACAATATTAACAAGTAACAAAAATAAATAAAAAAATACAAGATATTGAGAAATTGAAGAAAGGCATCATGCTTTAACAAGAATCTCAACGTTTGATAACAAATGATTGAAGAAGGGAATAATATGATTTCATCGAATTATATTGCTTACGAATGCTAAGAATATGCATGGCCCTACTTCTCGCTCACTGATTATACTTAATTATTATTTTTTTATTATTAAACTAAAATGTATTTTAATTAGCAAAATCTCAAAAAATCAAGAAACTATACTTATGAATAGAATACGTCTTAGATAAGGCAGAATAAAAGACGAATTTTAATATTTTAATATCATAGATACGTCACATATATATATTTTTAAATATTCAAAATCACTAGAGCGATAAAATTCCACGTTGTTTTTAAAGGATTGCAAATGAAAAACGTAACTAAGATATTTATAAATAGATCTACACTCAAAAATACAGTACAATATTTTTTTATTTTTTTTTTTTTTTTTTAAGAGGATCAATATGGTTCTTCATTTCCCCCTTAACGTGACTCAAACCCCCAACCTATTGGTTGGAGGGGAAGTGTCTTACAGTACAAATTACTAGTGTCATATTTATCATGGGATAATTGTCCCCTAATACATAATCTTTTGGCAAATTCTGGTTTTGCACACGAGTTTTAAAATCTGTTTATAAATACATAACCTTTAAATTGTGTCTGATTTGGCACATGATGTCGATTTCCCCTTAATTTTGTCAAATTTCATGTTGATATGGAAATTAGATTTGTCGAACAATTAGTGAAATTCTAATTTCCTCACATATATAAATGTCATGCTTTCCTACAGATCAAACTTCCAACTTCATATTAGCACCAAATTTGATGAAATTGGTAAAAATCGACCTCGTGTGCAATATCAAACACAATGTCATGCTTTCCAATATATCTAACTTCCAATTTCATATTAGCACCAAATTTGAAGAAATTGGTAAAAAAATCGATCTCGTGTGCAATATCAAACACAATTGAAATGTGTTGTATTTATACATAGCTTTTAAAGCTCGTGTACAAAACTATAATTTGATGAAAAATTGTGTAAGAAATTTTTCCTATTTATCATTTACTCGAAATTTGAGTATTGAAAAGAGAGAATTAGTTTGTATTTTTTCGAAAATGAAAACCATCTCACCATCAATGTGTGAATATATAATGCTTTTTACAAAATATTTATTTCAACATCGAGATTTAATATAGTCCTTCGAGAAGTGAAGAGTTGTTGTGAGAGCAATTTATTTTGTGAAAATTCGATGCGGGACATGAAAATTGGACCACTGAGTGTGCGTTTTTTTTTTTCAAAGATTTTTGTACCATTCATTTTCAATCTTATATGTTGGTCTAATAATTATTATCGACCAATGGGAACTTGACACGTCAGCCTATCATAATTCGTTTTGAGCACAAAGCTGGAAATAAAATCTCAACATTGGGTGGAAACCTTTCGTACCATATATATTATTCTGTTTTTTAGCTTTTTGGAGATATTGATTAATTATTTATTCTCTGCTCTTTCTTACTTTAATAAAGTTTACAATTTTGAGGTGTGGGTTGGTTTCTTGAGGTTGGTGCGTTCGTGGAAGTTTGGATGCTTCACTCAATTTTTAAACTAAAATCTTTGGAACAACTTTTTGCATGTCAATTGATGATATGACTTGTGACTTACTAATATAAGTTAAGTTTTCATCTTTGTCAAAAACAACTAAAACATTGGTAATAATCAATTTAATCACGAATTGTCAATCCGTTATCAAATTTGTCTCGAACTTCATTTTATGATGACGGAATGTCAGCGTGGCATGTCGAAAGTCACCTTAGATTTTGCAAAAAAAAAATTTACTCCCTCCGTCCCCCATATTAGTGTGCATATTTCTCATTTGGGACGTCCCCTATATTAGTATGCATTCCAAATATGGAAAGATTCCCTAAGCAAAAAGACATATTTACCATCACTTTATTCTTATTTTTCTCACTTTCTACATATTTTTCTCACTTTCTCCCCACTTTATCTTACTTTTCCCACTTTACACCAATTTTATTTTAAACTGCGTACCGTTTCTCTCAACACGCTAATATGGGGAGACAGAGGGAGTATTAAATTGATATGAAATGAAACAACTTGTCTATTCAGATATATATATATATATATATATATATATATAACTAAAAAAAGCGTAATAATTAAATTTAATATGACTTGAAAAGGGTTTCTATCATACCATAATTCTAATAATTAACGAGTAGCTCAATTCGTTTATGGTCTTAGATTAACAGTAGCCATGAATAGTTTTTTCTTAGCCTTAATCATGTGCTATGAATGGAATTGGTGTTTTTATCTTTTGAAGAAATGAAATTATTCTTTTAAATAGTACTTCCGTCTTGTGTAACTTGACACGTTTCAGTTATCTTCGGTGTACATTGAGTAACCTGCAAACCACATAGAGAAGGTAAAACACACTTGAAATGACATATGTGACATGTTCAAACCCATATAGACATTAGTGAGATTCGAACTCGTGACCATTTATGCTACAGACAAACCACTTTAATACTGACCCATCTCCTAAGGGACACTTGGACATATTTCTTGAATATATACAAGTATAAAATAATAAAACGAGACGAAGTTAGTAGTAAAGTATTGGACATGAGTAAGGCGTGATGCGAAGGCCCAAGTCCTAAAATTGGGCTTAATTGACTTTAAAAGGAGTAGGAGAGGTGGGCCCACTCAGTTGATGCATTACCGATAATAGTGCGTCACATACATTACATAGTCGCGTGTTTCTGTGGGGAATCTTTTTCTTTTTCTTTTCCCCTTTTTTTCTTCTCATTTTTTATTATCATTATTTCACGCTTACGCCCAAATCCATTTGCATCAAAAGGGAGAAAAAAAAAAAAACCCACAATTCTAATCCGAATAATTCACCACAAATTATAAGAAAAAAAATAAAAAAATATGCATCTCTACCCATTTCTCCACACGTGAAATTCCTTCCTTCCTTCTTCG
Source organism: Mentha longifolia (assembly GCA_001642375.2). Classification (NCBI taxonomy): domain Eukaryota; kingdom Viridiplantae; phylum Streptophyta; class Magnoliopsida; order Lamiales; family Lamiaceae; genus Mentha; species Mentha longifolia. The sequence continues at coordinate 41,115,914 of CM038113.1, read as the reverse complement.
TTTTCCCCTAAATCGGAGCCCTCCTTTCACCCCTTTGAATTTGACCTTCGCCGTCGCCGGGAAGGCTGTGCCCGATTTTCCGGCATCCGATCGGAGATGGTTTCGCCTGAGAGTACGAATTGGCTGTACGATTATGGATTCGAGGATATCACTGTTCCAGGTGCCAATTTCTCGGCTTCTAATCCAGGGTATTCATGGCCCGTTCAAGCCCTGAATGGCTCCTCGAACACCAGGTGCTGTTTTCAACATGCAGTTTCTCTTGCAATTCGAATTTTCCGATGACTTATGCTTTTTGTGTTTAGTTGATTTTATGGGATTTGAGTGTTCCATTGTTGTTTCTCAGATCGAAATTTTGTGGTTCTTATTGGTGGTTTCCCCCCTCTTTTTTTCTGTGTTTTGTGTGTGTGTGTGGATTCTGTAATTTGTTGGGATAAGGTTTATGTCTAATGCTGTTTCTTTCGTTGCTTCTCTTCTTTTATTTCATTTTTTCGTCAGTCAATAAGCTGTTGCTAGTATGTTAAATCTTAGAGAAAGATCATTTAACCTTCTCCACTATAAATCATCTTTTCTACAGCAGTTATTAGCTGCCTGAACTTTGACGTTGGGGCACTTCCCTCATAAATATCTACTTGAATTGTAACCGGGTATCTTAACGGCCAAAATATGGCCAATGTTTACTGTCGCAGAGTTTGTAAGTCTAGGCCTAATGGTAGAAGAAGCTTTCCCTACTCTGTTAAATGGAAAACGCTCGAGCAAAGCTCTCTTTTACTTTAGCCGGTATTTCTGCCCGTTCCTTCATGAAGGATAAGTGACTGTAAAACATGTCACGGCTGGAGTTCAAGGGGAAAAACAGATAGAATTTATTATGTTGGAAATTTAGGTCAATAGCTTTGTTTTGGTCAGCTTCCAGCCTTCAGAATATTGCCATACAATTTCATAGTTTCATATTCTAAGAGTCATCTACTTGATCTATTCATCTTCTTGCCAAACTGTAATCAATGAGGCAGTCAAATGGAACAATTGATTTTTGATTTGGAAATAGTCATGGAGGCTTATCTTTATGGGTGTTAAGTTGTTCTCATCCAGTTACCATCTGAGGTAACTCTATCTACTGTGCCTAGACTATATAGTTGTATTTTTCATATCAGGATTTCCACACATTATTTTGATTGGGTGAATTTGTTCATCATCTACTCTATGGTTTTGTTTTGTTATTGATAAATAGTTAGGTTACATGTTTTATTTAGCATTCTTTACTAAGGATTTGTGTTTTCAACTGAAGAAAGTTTAAGATACTATATTAGCCTACTTGAACTTGAACTTTTCCTTGTATGTCGGAGTGGAGTCTTTCAAGTTTCAACCATGAGTGGAGTTGGGACTTTTCATATACTTTATGTATTGCTGTTAAGTTTCATTGTGGAAGATGCAGTCAAGCCATTTTGTTCAAGTCCAAATATGTTGTCAAAAACTGTTTTATATTAATTACTTGAGGTTGATAGTGTTAATTCCTTGAGGATTCTGTTTGTATGATGTAATTGTAGAAATCTTAGCTTACTTCTGTGTGTGTTGCCCTGATAGAAGACCTTGTGCTCTAATATGCATACGGAAAATTGAGGTCTTCTCTTGTTTTTGTCGACCGAATGCCTAAAATGAAGCTGAATTAATGGATACAATGCACGATAGTCAGATGAGTTTGAAAGGCATTTTGACAGAAGATGATCGAGTAGGCCTGTTTCTGTAATGTTTTGCAATTTTATTTTTTTTGGGTGGATGCGTCTTATCTCCTTATACATTTATTATTGGCTCAAGAAAGTGTCTTATGCATCTATTTTGTTACTAAATCAGTGTGGCGTTTTTATGTATTGATAGTGTTGAAATTGATGGATCTTTTGGAGAATCTGACGCTCAAAAGGAAACTGGTTCCAAAAAACGGTATATATCTTTTCCCCTCTGCTATGTCATTAATCAACTGAACCATAAAACTATTCATCTTATCATCTTTTATACTATTGACAGAGCTAGAACTGAGTCATGTGCTCCATCAAGCTCCAAAGCATGCAGGGAGAAACAGAGAAGGGACAGGCTAAATGACAAGTAATTCTGATCTACTACACTCAGTTTTGTCATTCTCTTTGGCTTATTTCTTCCTTCCTCCTGTAACTGTGGTGTCCAATTCTCTAGGTTCCTGGAATTAGGTGCTCTTCTGGAGCCCGGAAGGCCTCCCAAAACTGATAAAGCTGCCATCTTAGTTGATGCAGTCCGAATGGTAACTCAACTTCGAACCGAAGCTCAGAAGCTCAAAGACTCAAATTCAAATCTGCAGGACAAGATTAAGGAGCTCAAAGTAAGATTCTTCTTCTTACAATCTTTTTTTTGTTAGTATACGACTGTCAAAAGAAGTAACTCTCCTGTCCCCAAATAAGTGTTATGTGCTGTCAAAACCTCGTATATCAAGAAAATGGGCAAATTTACTATATTTTTCCCTAATCATTACATAGAAAAGCGACTAAAGAATCTGCATTGAGGACACGGGTAAAATGGCAAGTTTCACATCATGTATCCATAGAATTCCAAAAATTAGAAACTTATTCAAGGGCAACTTTCATTTCAAGATAGGACATATATTCGGGGGACATGATTTTTTTTTTTTTTTTTCAATAGAACCGCACACAAGTCACCATGATTATTCACTGAAATGGGTCGTAATTATGTTTGTAGGGTGAGAAGAACGAGCTTCGAGATGAAAAGCAAAGGTTAAAGGGGGAGAAGGAGAAGCTGGAGCAGCAGCTTAAGACAATGAGTGCTCCCCAACCTGGGTTTTTACCGCCTACTCCTTTCGCTGCCCAAACCCAAGCTGCTGGCAACAAATTGGTGCCTATCATCAGCTATCCCGGTGTTGCCATGTGGCAGTTCATGCCTCCAGCAGCCGTCGATACGTCTCAGGATCATGTACTGCGTCCACCGGTTGCCTAAGAGGGCAACGGGCGTGCTTATTTTGTCGTTTAATTGTTGAAACAACTCAGTCTGTGCTTGACTATTACTTTTTTGCTCAACTGTCTAACTTGGGATTGTGTTGGAGTAGCTAAAGACCGTTTGTGATTTGTCAAACTTTCTTATCGTAGTGAAGTTTATTGCTGCTTCGGATGCTGCTGTATGTAAATCTGTATAGATCATCATGTCTACATTTTGAACTTGAGTTTTGCTTTAGCTGCAATATTCACTTTAACATCTAAAGATCTTGTGTCGGATTGTATTAAATCTGATACAATGTAAAATATGTTATAAATTGTGTCGGATTTAACACAATTTTTCAAATGTTTGCATTTTGGGATTGTTTAATTGTAGAAGATCGAGAGGTTCTCACTCCAAATTACGTGAAGAGTTTGTGTACAAGTTGAATAAATTTGAGGTTGTTTGATTGTTTAGTATTTCAAATATTTAATCATTTATGTATTGTTAATTTGAGGCCAATATTTTGCGTTGCCTCTTGCTTTCCTTTCTTTTAGGGTTGTCTAAACGGTTTTCAGTTACAATTGATCTGAATAGGAAACCAAATTTTCGATTCTCGTTTTGGTTTCGGTTTTGAAATTTAGTCTATTTTGGGTTAACCAGAACCGAATGGTTCTAATCGGAAAAACCGTTTTAAGTTTTAATCTCTCAATTCTCAAATTTTCAATTTCAATTTTCCGAAGTGTGAAACCTCAAATTTTCAATTTTCAATTTAAATTCTCAAAATAACTGAGATGTTCTGTCCTTTTTGGTTAACGGGAACTGAACCGATTTAAAATGGTTCAGTTCCGATTAAATCTAAATTAATTTCTATCGGTACGATTCTTGGTTTTTGGAGATTGTCGGTTCGGTTAATTGAACCGATCAGTTCGGTTAACTAAAACCGAACCGTTTAGATAACCGTGTAAATCCTTATCCTGTGCTTGATCATCACCACTTGCACTTCTTCTTCTTCAACTGCCAAAATGGCTTTCAAACTCCAAATCCATGTCCAAACCTTCAAGTATTCAAGTCCCACGTACAACTTCCGACGACCAACTTTTCTCTCTTCATCATTTTCTATCTCCAATTATCAACAGCACCAGCTAATCTCTTACACTCATGAAAAACCTCGGCCGGAATCAAGAATCTCTCCGAAATGCTCCCTCTCATCTCCCAAACCACCGGCAACTAAAGAAGAAGCCATTCTCCAAGCCAAAACCTCTCTCTCATCCACCTTAGAGAAGCCCCTCAACAACCCCAAACTCGCCGGGAAAATGAAGAAAATCAAGCAGCCCAGATTCCGAGTCGAGATCCCGGTCGTCGACGACTCGCCGGCGTCTCTCTCCCAGCTGGCTCTCCAAGTGTTCGGAGAAATGCCAATGAGAAGAAAAGGCCCACAAACCAAGATTCTTCTTTTATGGCCTAGCCAGAAACTGATGCAGGCCGCCACAGAGGCCTTCGCTTCTCGCTCTAGATCTTCCGACATTCTCGTCCAGAACCTCGACACGTCGTCGGTTCTCGACGAGGATGTCAAGACTCTGAACTCCCACGACGTGGCAGTGTTTTTCGCGGCGGAGGCATCCCAACTGGCGGTTATGAAGACAGTTGCTGACAGTTTGAGTCCTAGGCCAGTGGTGATCTTCAATCCTACGTGGAGTTTTGAGGAAGAGGCTGGTTTTGGAGAGATGAGTGGCTTTCTTAGTTCTTTCGAGGTGGTTTATTCGTTCATGGGGTTGGAAGTGAGAGGGATCTTCAGCAAGAGGAAAGGTGTGATCTTTAAGTGTGTGAGGAATGGGGTTTTGAGTGGTGAGAGATGGAATGTTCTGGTTGAGGAAGGAGAGGATTTGAGGGTCGTTTCGAGCTTTCAATCGCGGCCGTCGATCACGGAAGTCGAGATCGTGCTGTACAATCTCATGGCTATCAATTCACCAGTTACCAAATCAGCCAAGTTCTTGAAAGACTTGGTTTCAAATGTTACTGGGAAGAAGTAGTTGGTATTTTGAGTTTATGAGATTTGTTTAAATTCTTGAAATTTAGTTATCTGAATCTTGTTTGTTTAGTGTTTTTGAATATACAAGTGGTATGAACTATGAAGCATGACTATTGAGATTGTTTTTTTGTTGTGTAATCTGAGATATATAAATTAGGAATAAATTATAAAAAAAATAAAATGAAAACTTTGTATAAGTTGAGATACATTCAAGAACTCAGAAGGAAGGGAGAGTTCTGGGAATTCGAAGCCAACAATGGCTGCCATCGTCTCTCGATTCTCACAAAGAACTACTCTCCGTGTGAACACCCTCTCCGATTCACATGTTTAAAACGAATCATAGAAAAGATTTCGAACTTTCTAAGATGCTCTTATGTGACAACTCTTTATGAATCTATCAGAGAAATCGAGATACTTCGTCCACAGAGGCCGTAGCTGTGGGAATGCTATGTCTAGCCATGGCTTTGCTCTGCCATTGAAGTGGATAACTCCAGCTGCTTCAGCTTCATCAATGGTGGTATTGTCTTGGTATCCTAATCCCAGCATATGCCAGAAAGGATTGATGACGTGGACATGGCCTCGAAACGCTATTAGCCCCGGAGGTAACGTTCCTAGCTGCCATAAACTTAGGTCTGACTTCAAATTCTGCATCATTGAAGAATATCAGTATGTGTTGATTAGTTTCTCATTTTGTAGAAATTTTTGGAGTAACAATTTGTAGCATTACCTCTTCAATCCAGTAGTAGTATGTTTGGCTTATGTTCGAATTCCTCCACGCCTCTAGATCGAATACGTTCATGCCATAAGCCCAAGCACATTCATTAGGATCAAAATTCTTTGCAATGAGAGGATGAGAGAAGTTGAGATAGCTTTTGAATCTCTTTGACATCACAAACTTGTCTTCTCCCCTGCATGTTTCGACTGCTCCATTCACTTTCCCTTTCATGTCGATGTCCCATAAAGGCGAAAGATCCGTTTGCACCACCACGTCATCATCCAAGAACACCACTTTGTTAAGGCTAGGAAACATCTGCAGTAAAACGTCATTTTTTTTTATTGAAGTTTCTTTCAAGAATGTGGCTAATATCACAAGAACGATACTTACCTCGGGTAAATTTATACGAATGTGGTTCATGAGCGAGTTATACTTGGGGCTGAGTGCCTGCAGTTTTGCTGCAATGACTTTCGGTTTCTCAGTATTGTTAGCTACAATGGCCGACGATCCTCCCCTAAACTGCGAGCGCACCTTTTGATCCTTCTCCATGGCTTCCAGAACCGGGACCTTCCCCTTTGCGAACCAGTCGAAATGGTGCAGTGCTTTAACTTCCACGATTGCAGGATTCAGAGGGTGAAGCGAGAACCAAGCCTGCATCGGAGCATAAGTCTTCCTATCTGTGATGAGATGGAGCACGACTTTCTCCGGGCACAACGAGTTCCGGACGAGTGACGAAGCAACGACAGAGGCTGCGAGGACGTTGTCTGAGGCGAGTACAAAGTGGAAGTAGGAGTTGTCCACGAGGGCCGGGACGAGCTCCGGTGACGGGAGCTGCAGCCTAGCGTTTGCGTTGGTGGAGTGTTCGTTCGCGAGGCGTAGAGTGAGGCAGTGGAGCTGTTTCGGGATGCTGCTTGAGGCTACGTGGCGGTACAGGTACTCTTGTATTTTTGCTGTTCTTGTTCTTTCTTCAAGAAATGTTACCTTCATGAGAGAGAGATTAGATGATTTTGTCAAAAATGAAATCTTGAAGGCTATTATTTTACCTCCGTCCCGTTCTAGATGTTACACTTTATTATTTTATACCTCATATCTATTCAAAAACTGTAACGTCTCGAACGGGACGGAGTATTATTATGGAATTATACCATGGATTTGAGCTTGATGGCAAAGGTCTTAGCATCTGGGAGTTCATTCTTCATTTCTGCAACAAAATCTTCCAAAGTTTGTGGGCCAGATTCATTTATCTCATTTGGATTTATGGCTTCTTCCAACACTTCATATATCACTTCAGGCACCTGCTCAAGAATCTTATTTAGTTAAAAAAAGATTTATTAATCACAAAAAAGAAAAAGAAAAATAGAGCTCAAGAAATTACATTTGGTTCAAATCTTCTCCCCAGAATTCTTGGTCCCAACTTTTTCCCCAAACAACCTGCATTTTTTGATTGATTTCTCAAATGTTACATGCCGAATAGCTGCATTGATTCAAAAGGCAAAGACGATGAGTTGATCGTTGTACCTATGGAGGAGCATTTACTCTGTCCATCAATGGCGTCAACAGCAGTGAGGACGAACACGAACCGGAGAAGAAAGGTGAGGAACAGGAGGGAGTAGAAAACCATGCGATACGAGAGCCTTTTCGACCCAATCTTCACCTTGAAGAACTCCCGGAAGCCTTTAGCCGGCAACACCGTAATGTGCCTCAAGCTTGGAGATATGTGAAGCTGCATCTCCGAAAACGAAAGAGGACGAAAAAACAGAGCCCCGGAGGTAGAGGAACAAACCACCACAATCAAGAAAACAACTGTAATAATGCTAAATGTGAGGTGGAAAAAATAAAGCTGAAAAAGGAAAGGTTTAGAGGTGTGTTCGGAGTTGCTATCTCCCACCTAAACTTGCTTAGACTAGAGGCTATTTGAATGTGGAGAGTCCTTATTTGTTGTGTAGAAATGCAGAGTCTTGAGAGAGAAGAAGGGGAAGAAGAAGAAAGGTTGTTTGAAGGAAAATGACTGCAGACTGAGAATTTGGCATGTTTTTTTTTTATTCAACAATATTTCCTTTTGTGTTCTTTTTAAAAAATTAAAAAAAAATAGATTGAAGAAATTACGAAGAGGGTTTGGTGCAGCTTCACTTTGCCTACACATCAAGTATATTTGAGAAATTAGTATTGTTTTGTGGGATCTGATATAACAGAGTTTCTAAATGGAAAACGACGTCGTCATGTTTTTACCTTTTCCTATTTTAAAGTCATATAAATACATGTTTAAATTAAAACATTATTTTTCACTGAATAATGAACTTAGCACACATATTACACAATTTTGAAGGATTTTAGATACAAAAATTCTCATCTCACACACTATCAAAATATATGAAATGTGTAGTGATAAAATAATAGATAGAAATTTATATATATGTATATCGTATTACAGTTTAATACGGATACAATAAGCAAATAAAATTTTGTAAAAGAAGAATTGTTTATAGTAGATTATAAACATGTTAAACAAGGAGTTCTCGAAGCCAACGAACTTAAAGTCATGAAAGCGTAAAGTCAGTTTATTGCTAATCGCTTCTTTTCATATACTGCAACTAACTTATTCAAAACCAACTAACTTAAGTTATTTAAGGATTAAACTATTGACATTAAAAGCTGATACTTTCATCTGTCCCATTCAACTTGACACGTTTCTTGAACATATGAAAGTATAAAATACGATCGAAAAACATTAAAACCAAGAATGTGGCTGCATTAAGAGAACGACATTTAGTCTGAGCTATGTGATTTACACCATAGTCTATTTTTTCCCATAAAACAAAGTTTCTTTTTTTTTGACTATATATAATATAAATGGTATATATATAATTTCACCTCAACTCAACCTACTCTTTATCTAGACGTGAAACACGTCAATATTTTCATGATGACAACCCAACCTCAAGTCCTCAACTCATCGCTTTCTCCATTTCCTTTCATGTGGTGAGAGAAAATGACAAACTTCTCACTTCAAAATAAGATATCCACACAAAATAAAACATACATTGAAAATTAATACTTTCTAACACGAAACATATGACTATCGTAAAAGTAACACTTTCTAACACAATAGACGTAGTAATTAATTCAATTAACTGGGCATTCTAAAACAACCGCCCACACGAATATTAACTTCCCATACCGAGGAATACGAGGCCAGGAATGAAGAAACAAAGATAGCAATACATTCATTGCAAACATAGGGTATATATACATATTGAAGCAAGCAGGCAGCTATTATTGGGGAATATAATCCAGTAAATTTCTTTACATGGTCACAAAATAGAATCGAAGTAAACCAAACGGTGCACGCCTCCACCACAATCCAAACCATCTAGTATTCGCTTCTTCCTCTCTCTCTATATATATATATTCAGCCCATACAGAATAAAAGAATATCACCACACCTGAGGCCAAACACAGCAATAAAGATTAATCAATCAGGCACAGATCACACGATTAGGTTAAGAACTTAGCTATATATCATATCCTATATCTTGTTCATCTACGAAATATATTTCAAGTTCATAATAATCTACGTAAATAAATGAGGGGTTGCAAAGGGAGTACCTTAGTCAAACACGTCATCATCTGCGAATTGGTTCTTCATATTGGATTCAGAGCCTTCTCTATTATGTACAGATCTAAGTTGGCTCTCCTCCCTCTCAGTGTTTGTTCTAGTATGTACAGTCTCCTCTTCCTCAGTGTTAATTGTTGGGGTATCGTTATTATTTACATAGCCCCTACTAGTTTCAGTTAATGTCTGGAGACCATTTTCCAATTCATCCCCTTCTTCAAAGCCACCGTTGGCCATGGCATCAAGAGAACCCGAATCGCGCCTGCTTGGAATCTTTCCATCTTCAGATGAAACAGACCCCTGAGGCTGAAAGTGACCATTATTTTCTGTACTAGTCGTAGAATTCCTGAAAAATAAGAAAGGAATCCCTGAAATAGCATTTACAGAAAAGAAAAGGAAAAAAAAAAAAAAAAAGAGAAAAGAAAAGAAACTCAGGTAGAAATGAAAAACAAAACATAGAAAAAAGTGTATCTAGGCTAGGATTCTGATTCCCAGAAATCTAAAGTGACAAGATAAGCACATCAGGCTCCACGGGGTTGATTAAACCCAATCAAGCAAGCCACATAAACCATTTTCGCAAAAACAATAAGAATGTCGAAATATAATAAAATCAAATTGGATAAGAGATTCTTAGGTTGTGTATGTACCTCCCACGTTGAAATTTGGGATTTTGAAGGTAATCAAAAACTGGAACCAAGTCTTTTGACCTTGCTTCAAGCATACGAACAGGGAATCTTTCGATTTCAATCTCTCCACCATAATCATCTTCATTCAGGTCATCATTCCTCATTGACTGAAAATATATCTGCCACACATACGAAATATGTTATTAGCACAATCCTCACCTAAGTCTTAACATATATGATTAGTAGCTCAACTTAACATTTATAGCCCACCTCAGATCTGGTCCACAACAGGTTCTGGTTTTGATGCATTTGAAGCTCTGCTTCAGATATATACATATGATGTTTTTCCTCAGAAATAATATTTTCATTCTTCGATATACCAAAACCACCAGAAACTGCACCATTTTCAAGCTTCATAATTTCCGGATAAACTTTACTGCTATCAGAACTTCCATTTTCACCATAAAGGTCAATATTATCTCCCCGTTCTTTCCGGTTTTGTTTTTGACAAATATTCCACTTCTGCATCGGCTCAACTATTAATCTTGAATCATAATCAAGACCAGATTCAGCAGTAAGACTTGATCCAGGGAAAGCCATCGTGCCATCCACAGCAGGTGAAAGATGCAAAACATACTGTATCACACAGCCAGATGGAGAGAAAACAAGTAGGTAATTTTTTTTCTTCAGGGAATTCTGATCTCCTTGCATACCATCACCTTTGCAGTTGTGGAAAATAGATGCAACTGCTCCAGTTAGTGAACTAGACCTCCCAGTAGCAGCGGCAGCAGCACCACTTACTGTATTTCTCCAACCATTACTTCCATTTCTAATTCGGCTAACAGCGGAGAGATTAATTGGCGGACCAGATGCACAGATGCTTTGTTGAGTCAGCACTTGCAATCCTGAATTCGGTGATCCATGAACTGCAGGCTTTGACATCAAGCTGGATCTACCATTTCTTGCACTAGAGTAAGAATCGGTAGACTGAAAATTAACCAATCCTCCCGAGGGAGATATGGCAAAAAGGTGACTCGTTCCTCTTAAGGAACTGACCATAATCCATTGGCTGTCACTGCTAAAACTTATATCCTGTATAACCTGCAAAGCATTACCAAGATATTGAAAGTTTATCCCTCAAAGAAGTATGAAACATTGAAGAGTGATTCTTCTTCTTACCGCATTGGTTAGACCACGTTGCAGCCTGTAAAGATGGACGTGAGAAGCAGCTCCAGACGAGCTTGGCATTATCCGAAAGACATTGATGTTATGACCCTGAACTGAAGCAGTCACTAGAAGGACACCACTAGGATCAAAGCACAGTGATAAAATGGGGCATTTATGTGCCTTGAACTGGGCAATCACGTTTTTGCTGACAATATCTCTGACCACAACCTGGAGATTGAAACCAAACTGAACTGTAAAAAAGTGAGAAACCACACATAACTGTAGAAAATTACACCTAAACCAAAACCCAATACCTTTATGTAGAAATATGCAGTAGTTATCAATAAAATACATTAATCTGTGACCAGTGCACATAAAAAATTCTGTGAATCAAACATCAATTGAAGATTTTACTGAAAAGATGAACACATTAGATATAAACTTGTGAAGAATACAGCATACCATCCCAACATTATCAGCATCAGGTGAATGTCCATTAGCAACGCCGTTTACCTTCACACGACCACTCCCCAACTGATAATTGTTGCTTTCAGGGCACAACTCAGAGTAGTACCTTGATAATCTCTTATAGCCCATGTCCCCTAATGTCACAATACCAGCAGCGAGTTGTTTGCTCGACTCTCGTGCAAGATGTCCAACAAGACTTCCATTTGATGAGTGAGAAGGTAAACTGGCTGTAGGAGTAACATGTTGAGGACTCACTCGACGAGCACTTGAAATTGCAACTGGACTCCCACTGTAAGCCATCCACCGGGGTCCCACAGCAAGGGGCCCAACGCCTACACTTCCAGATCCATAAGATCCAGTTGGCACTGGATTTGTAAGGATTGTATATTCCCTCTCAAGTGAAGAAGCATTAAGACAATGTATCTGCAACAAAATCGTATTAGGATCAAAATAAGAACAAGGAGAATAGGAGTTGCAACTTTTGGCAGACAAGAACACACCTGATTTGATTGCAACACAGCAACAACTCGAGAACTGCATCGCACTAAATGAACCACTGACCGAAATCTTAAGAGATGTACATACGACTGAGATTTGAAGGAATAAAACCACACAACTGTTGGCATAAAAGTACCATTAGTTGAACCATTGCATTGTTGGATGGACCCACTATTAGGGGCAGATCCCTCCTGAGCATTATTAATATCTCCAGAAAATGATCCGTCAGCACAGATAACCAGCAATGGCCGACTGTCTGAAAATTTATCCTCAGATTGGTTCGATGCCACAGGTTTCGGTAACACTTGCATAAATGAAACAGGCCCATCATGCCTGGAGACTATGTTACGTACATTGTCCGCAGCTTCAACATCCCAGATCTGAAATCCATAACTGAAGCCCAGCAAGAGAACTCGACGTATGGTACCTTTTTCAAGCTCTAGTTTGTCAAACCCAGCCCAAGAAACCTTAAATTGGGAATATGCAAAACATAATTAAGTTAGCTTTACCAAGAGCAGTTGGAAATAATTTAAAACCAAAAACCACAACTTTAACACAACAAAGTAGGATGAATTTGAAAAGGAAGAAATATTAGCCTAGCTATCCAAGAGATTATGACATACTAAATAATTACAACCAGGGTGTGCAGGATTTGCAGACTTCCCATTAGAATTTAGAACAATAAGTTACCATCATAGTTTAATGTTATAATAAGAAACCAGTACAAACGAATAAAAATGCAAGATTACACTAAACAAGCAAATAACTCTATATAGAGGAAAACTTATATAGTAAGAGACGGTGGCCTTGGATAAGACCTGCCCTTCCCCCCGTCCCCGGCCGGAATAGGAATGAACCTAGATCTAGTAAACTAAAAGGCATTAAATATGATTCCTTAAATTATGTTGCAAACAGTAAACCCTTGACAAAGAACTAATGTCCAAAAAAATGCGGAAATTTTACATTTACAGACAAAAATTACTTTGGCGAGCGAACGTCATAAATTCAATTCAGATGACGACAAAAGTTCCCCCATTAGCCGCAAAAGCAGGTTTCAGACGAGCACATCGACAAAAATGGAATTAATTTAACCAATCGCAGACTGCCTAAACTTCCCAATACACCTACATCTTGACCCAACTGAAAGGAAAAAGCGTTGACTCAAATCAATATGACTGAAGCCAGCAACAGTTTGGAAACTACAAACCATAACTTGTAGACAAACTTGATGTCATGACTAAAAATGACTAGGATTTTTACAAGTGTAACGGAATAGAGGCCAGAGTAGTTACTTTTGGTTTTTCTTGTTCTCATTATTTTATTTTTTTTGCCCGGGAGGGAGGCGTACAATAATAAGAAAATAATTAACATTACCATTCCTATCTCCCCAAAGATGCAAATTTATTTCTTTAACAGCTTTAAGTTAATGAGGTTTTCCTTGCACATACTGACATAACTACTCTACAAAGGAATGATCAGACATGCATATTAACAAACTAGACAAAACACCCAAGCATGCTCAAACCAATGCCAGGGCACATGGCAATAGCATCTACAGGTCATCATCATATATATAGTACTCAATTGTAGGAATACTCAAAAACTCTTAATTACTTTTGATCGAAGCACATGCATGCTTTAACAAAACCACTAGATCGAAGCATACATGATTCTTGTCTCTTGATACATAAACTATCAACATATACAGAAATGAAGCAAACTAAATCGCAATTGCCAAAAATACAACTCGTCTAAGTTCAAACCAAACAAACTTCAATACAATCCTAAAGTGGCAGGCAGAAACCAAAATCACAAAACACGCATTCAAATGAAAATGCAACATTATTGCCAACGCGTAAAAGCTTGATCACATCAAAACTCTACACAATCCAAGAGTTGCGCGCAGAAAACAAAATCACAAAACATGCATTCAACTAAAAAGGCAACATTTTGCCCAAAGTAATAACTTGATCAATGGAAAAACTACAAAAAACAGTTTTAAAAAATCTCGAAAAGCCACACCTGATCATGGTTGGCGTCTCCATCCCTCTCCACAATCGCCGAAGCTGCAGTAGCAGCAGACCTCACGGTAGAGGCAACGGAGGAGGCACCAGAGGAAACAATCTTCAGGTAACTCGAAAAGGCCCTAAACGAATTCGGAAGTATACCGTTATTAACCCTACCCCTCGGCACCACTGATCCACCGTCACCACTTTTCTGGCTATCATTCCTCATCCCCAAATGGAAGAACCAGCGTTCAACGAAAAAGCAATCCCCAAAACCACACACCGCACGCAGCTGCTCAGTCCCCTCACCACTCTAATGATCATAACCTCCGGCAAATTTGCCCCTCTTATATCGATGGAAATGAACACCCCCAGGTATGATCAGAGCCCTCCAATTACAGGTGTCTCCATCTTCATCTTACAACTCAAAATCCTTCCAAAATCATGCACATCGCAACAAAAAAATACGGTTCGACTACACTTGCTCTCCACTTCTTCGCATTAATTCACACCACCAGAAAACAAAGAACAAGTTGCTAAAAATAATCCCGAACCGGTGGTATGTATATCGATTCCCGATCGTATAAATTTCAAGAGCAGCACACAACAACAAAATCCCTCAAAAAACTCATTTGTTGCATGTGTTCTAATTTTTTCTTTTTTTTTTTTTCCTTTTTTTTTTCCTTTTAGGGCTGTATCTATCTTGCCTCTATCTATGAACAAAAAAGCACAAACCCGATAAGGCAAATACTATCAGAGATAAAAATGAAAGAATTTTTATGAACAATTTATCATACAAAGAAGAATATATACAAATTTGAATCAAGAATTTTGAAGGGTTTTTTTTATACGAATTAAATCCCTAGGGTTTCGTTTGTTTTTGAGAATTGACTGTCAAAAAAAGGAACGATGAGAAGAAAACAGAAGTTTCGTAGTTGTAGAGAGAGAAACGAAGGAGAGTTTTAAGGCATCGGATAATGAATAGAGTTGAAGAAATAAAAAGATGACTCTCTGTCTCACGTCTCTCTCTCTCTTAAAAAGATTTTCAAATTTCTTTTATTTTTCAACAAAAATTGAAGAGTTGAGCAGAAGACAACTCCGCCGCACGTCTTCTCCTCTTCCTCCCACCACTGTCAAAAATCCCAGTTTTCACCGCTGTCGATAAAAAAAACTGTAATATACGCACCGCTCCACGCGAGTGGATTACACGCGTGGCTCCGATGAGGGCACGTGGCGGTTCGGGACACGTGGAGGGATTAGGTGGGGAGTGGGTTTGGATGGCGCGTGGGTGTGGTTGCAGAGGTGGCGATCGGATCAGATCAGACGGTTGGGAGTGGGGGGGAATAGGGTAAGATAGGTGGAGCGGTGGAGTAGGGGATAGAAATTGCGGTGACGTCATCGCACGAGAAAATTAAAATTTCAAACATGGGGCAGTGGAATCCGATGAGAATTGTACGCAGCATTTTTTCCTTCCGCGTCGACCGCGATATCTCGCGATATGCGGTCGGTTTCTCGGCGCCTTAAATTTAGTAATATTGCGTGCAGAAAATATCTTATTTAATTCGGAATTATTATAACGCGTGATGTGCACACATTGAGAATATCGTTTTGTCAAATATTTGGAGTGAAATTTACTTTGATGACCGGATTAATACATTATTTCTTAATTTATATGGTACATTGGGGAATTTACGTGAAAAAAATTGTTTTTAGTGTGTGAATTTGTGTAGTACGGATTTTATTGGGGGTGGAGAAATAAGATCACTTTTGAGAATGCAAGTTGGAATAAAAATAAGATAGTAAGTGAAATTAAAGGTAAACTTTTAAATTGGTGCTCAATGCGAGATTAAATTGTTTGTAATTTAGAGTCGTTTGGCCATCTAAGGTCTTTCTTTACTTGTCATTGATGTTGTATTCAGTTACTCTGCGTACCCAAATTCCTGTTAATAATATAGTATGTTTTTCAGATAAAAAAATATAGTATTCCCTCTCGTCCCCCTTAAATAGCTACGTTTACTATTTTAGTCAGTCTCATTTATTAGCTACATTTTTTTTTGCAAATAATATGTGGCTATAATTAACTCTCTCCTTAGAATTGATTGTAGCAACATCAATATATTATATGTTCCGTTGCGCATTCGGACCACCACGTTAATTCACATGCCTACGTGACATCACCTACGGCCTCTATTCTTATTTATCTAAATTTTATATTTTTATACATATTAATTATTATTAATAATATTAAATTATTATTATTATCTACTTATATCAAACCGGCCAATCCGTCCGGCTCATCGAATCGGTGACAATTTTGAAGAACCGGCCGGTTCAATATTTGCACTTCAAATTTAAAAATATAATTATGTGGATTGGAGGATTCGAACTCATGATCTCTCGCATGATAGCAATGTCAGTTTCTTTGGGGAGGGGATGCATAGAAGAAGAAGGTGGCTTGGTTGAAATGGGATTCGCTTTATAACTCAAGAGATGAAGGAGGGCTTGGTATAAAAAATTTACAAGCCTTTAACAATGCGCTTTTGAGCAAGTGGGTGTGGCGTTTCCTTAGTGAAAATGAGAGTTTGTGGTCCAAGGTGGTGAAATCTAGACATGGGGATATTAAGTGGAGTAGGGAGGAAGAGAATGGTAGGGGAAGAAGAGGCTGAGTAGGGGGTTGGTGGAAAAGTGTATTGAGTATAGTGGAGGAGAGGAGGGAGTCTGGTTTCAGGACAAGTTGTCGATGAGGCTAGGGGATGGTGGCGCAGCCAACTTTTGGGACGGGGCTTGGACGGGCGATAAGTCGTTGCGATAGCTTTTCCCGAGGCTATTCTACCTTAGTAGGAATCGAGATGGAAAGGTGAACGAAATGGGAAGTTGGGCGGATGGTGTATGGAGATGGAAGGTGGAGTGGATAAGGGAGGTTCGAGATAGGGAGAAGGGATGGGTTGAAGAATTGTACGGGCTGCTGCATAATTTTAAATTACAGGAAGGGGAGAAGGATTCTTAGAATTGGGGTGGCACGGTGGATGGATGGCTTACAGTGAAATGGGCATATACGGAGATTTGGAGAAGGAGCCATAACAGCTCACAAGGTGATCATCCTAAGGTTGGCTTTAGAAGAATTTGGAAGATAATGGCCCCTTTCAAGGCAAAAGTGATGGCATGGAGATTATTGTGGAATCGTCTCCCAACTAGAGACAACTTGTGTAAACGTAAAGTGATCGTTGGTGGGGAAACGGGCTGATGCTGCTGCTCTAAGGAACTTGAAACAGCTGGACATCTCTTCTTTGAGTGCTCGGAGATGCATATTATCTGGAGCAAAGTGATCGAGTGAGTGGGGGTGTGTTGGGTGGCACCGGTGTCGACGGCGGAACATTTGTTGAGCTTTCGAGCCTTCTTGGAGATGGGAAAAATGAAAAAAGAATGGGAGGTATGTGGACGTGCATGGTGTGAGTGGTTTGGAAATGGAGAAACTCTATTATTTTCTCGCAAGCCGAGGATCATTGAGGAAATTCAGTGTCGTTTTTGGAGTTGGTGCGCGGTGGGTGGAGAAGTGAATCTTTCAGTCAGTTTTCTCGACTGGGCTTCGACTTAGCTTGCTAGTCGATGGATTAATCTGTAACTGTTTCATTTGGCATTGTTGGTGCCTCTGCTACGTTTTTCTTTCTTAAATAAAAGTCTTATTTTATGAGCAAAAAAAATTATTGTTATTTAATGTAATTTGTTTTAGTTATATTGCTAATCAAACTCTTCCCTTTTATATTTTCCCTTCATCACTGTTGGCTATTGGTTATTGCAGGCATTTGATATTTTTCTTGCATATACGATAGTTGTTTGAGTTTACAAAAATATTAATTAACAATTTATATCCTCTATCCATTCTCTACTTCCTTCATAGTTATCCTATTTATATGTTAATCGTTAATATTAATACTAACCATGTAATTATATTTTTATTATAGATAAAATGTATTTAGAGATAAGGTGTATTTTTTATCAGGCAAACACAACACATTTACACACATACGCACCCGAGGTGACTCGAACCCCCGATCTCATTCACACACATACGCACCCGAGGTGACTCGAACCCGATCTCTTGGTTAGAGGGGAAGCGTCTTACAAGTGTTAACATTTTAATGCAATAGATTCATAAAAATATATTGATAGTTGATATTAAATAATAAATATTCAGGTTGTTTTCGAGCTTGAGTTAAAATAATTTGGCTCTAGCATAACTTCAATTTTAAGTTGGCCTATTGGCCAATCTTTTTTCTTTTTTTTTTTTTGAAATTATTTTAATATGTATTAATAACTACATTTGTCAAATTTTAATCGATTTTGAGGTGGTCCGCTAACCAATAAGTTTTTGAAAATTTCATTTCGAGTCGATCAAACTAAATTATTTTTAAGTTAAAATATTTTGACTCTAACCCTACTTTTATTTTTAAGTGGCCCGTTGGCTAAGAAATTTTTGAAATATTTTTAGTATATATCGATTTCTATGCATGATAGTCAGATTTTTATAACAAAATATATATTTTTTTAACTAAAGATACTTGACGATATATTAACACAAAATCAACATCGTTTCAAAACTTTCGGTTAATCAGACTAACCCTTCATGCTATTATAGAGATTTTGAGTTATAAGTTTTGAAATTCATTTAAGATGGTAGTATTATGATAATTAGTTAAATTTTATAATTATAGCTAAAAGAATTTCAAAAATTTATTGGTCAAGGGCCACCTCAAAATTAATTTTGTGTTTAAAAATTAAAAATATAAATTGCTATAAAAAATGACAATCATACATACTAAAACAATTTTAAAACTTATTGGCCAACGAGTCACCTCAAAATCGAAATAGCGTTAGGGCCAGAATATTTTGAACTTAAAAATAGTTTAACACGATCAACCCGAACTGAAAATAGCCCAAGCATAATTAGGATGACCTGAATATGGTTGAAATGATGCTCATTTTATGATTGATATATTGTAAATTGACTTTGGGGTGGCCCGTTGACTAATAAGTTTTTGATTTTTTTTTTTTAATTGATGTTGGTGGACTTGAAGGCACTTGGCTCTTCCGAGCCCGAACATGGGGATGCGAGACATGCTAAGGACAAGGGGAAATGTTGGAAGAAGAAGGCTTTCAATGACCTAGCATTGGTGGTGCGGCGAGTCAAGCTTCAAGGGCGGGAACAAACTTCGCGGGTGCTTTATATGTGATGGAGACTCGATACTTATAATTGTCAATTTTTGTAACAAAATGTATATTTTTAAGCGCCCGTTGGCCAATACTTTTTTTGCCTAAATCGGCAGATACATCAAATGCGTGTGGCCACGAGCGACTCATATTCAATTTTGAGGTTGCATGTTGGCCAATATATTTTTAAAATTCTTCTAGTATGTATCGATAGCTGTAATTGTCAAATTTTTGGAACAAAATGTATATTTTAAATTTAAACCACCTGAGGATATATTAGACACAAAATCAATTTTGAGGTGACTCGTTAACCAATAAATTTTTGAAATTCTTTTAATATGTATGGATAGCTATAATTGTGAATTTTTATAACAAAAATGTATATTTTCAATTTAAGACACTTCACAATAAATTATAAATAAAATGAGAATCATTTCAACAAATTATCATAATACTAATCCCTTAATAAGTAACAATAAAATAATGAGTAATGTTCCAATGATCACCGTGGGCATGTTTAATGTGCCCACGAATGACGTGGTATTGGAATATATAAGGAAGTTAATAAAAATCCTACTAAAAATAATTAACCTACTAAAAAAACTAAACCCTAACATAAAAAAACTAAACCTTAAAAGGAAAAATTGCAGACGTGGCACTGCCACATCACCGGTGGGCACATTAAATGTGTCCACCGTGGATAGGGGAACATTTCTAATAAAATAACAAATGTAGCAAATTAATATTCTTTAATTCCTTAATATTTGTGTCAATCTCAAATGTAGCAAATTAAGGGAGACAGGGGAGTATATATTTTTAACATTGTTTGTGTGACTTTTAAGACAATGGTATCAATAATCAATAGCAAAAATAATCGTGATGCAAAATTTAATTATATATTTCAAGAATCTTCACGATTCCATAATATGCTCGCGTCTTGTTATGTTACTTGCTAATGAAATTACGGTGATATGTATCCCATTTATTCTCAGGAAAAAAATAATTATCGAATGCCAAATAATGGAGGAAAATATGGTCACTACTACCAGAGTAAAATCGTTTTCTATTTAAATGGTTTTAAATGGCAGCAAATCACAATGGGCCCATATAACTCGGCAACTCTGTTTATGGGACCAACACACAATGAAATAACATAATCCATTTTTTATTTTTCTTTGAGTTAGTTGCATAATAAGTAGCAGTAGCGAGTACATAAATACGGAGTATAACTAAAATATACCCACTCTTTTTAATTTGCTAGTCAAATACCCATTTTTTTATCATTCTTCCAAAAATACCCAAATTTTGTCATTTTATGCACATGCACACTCTCTCTTCTCTCATTTCTTTCTCCTTTTTCTTTCTTGCTCATGCGTTTCTTTTATTTCTTTTTTCATTTTTTTCTTTTGTCTTTTTTGTGTTTATTTTTCTTCTTTTTTTGTTTTTCTTTTTTCTTTATATTTTGTGTTTTTTTCTTTATCCGTTTTTTTCAGTTTTTTTTCTTTTTCATTGTTTTTCTTTTTTCTTTCTATTTTGTCTTTTTTTTCCTTTTTGCTTTTTCAGTTTTTTTTCAGGTATTTTTACATTTTCGTTTTTTTTTCAGTTTTTTTCTTTATTTTTGTTTTTTTAATTTTTTTTTTCCATTTTTCTTTCCTTTTTGTTCATTTTTTTTGGTTTTGTTTTCAGTCTTTTTAGTTTCTTTCTCCTTTCCTTTTTCGTTTTTTTTTTCATTTTTTCCATTTTTATTTTTCTTTATTTTTGTTTTTTCAGCTATTTTTTTTTCATTTTTCTTTTCCTTTTGTTTATTTTTTTGTTTTGTTTTCGGTCTTTTTTTTTTCTTTTTCTTTTTTCTTCCCTTTTTATTTTCCCCCATTTTTTTCTAGTCTTTTTCTATTTTTTTCAGTACAAGTATATGGTGATTAGTACGAATATCAGTCAATTCGTACCGATTACCTATAATATAGTACGATTTACATAATTAAGCATGAAACTATCGATACGAATATCGATTAATTCGTACCGATTATCTATGATTATTGGTACGAATATCGGTCAATTCGTACCGAGTATCTAACATAAAAAAATCAAAAACTACCACCCCTTGGCGAAAATCGTACCAAAATCAAAAAATCAAAAACTACCGATTATCTAACATAAAAAATCAAAAAACATTGGTCAATTTGTACCCGATTATCGGTACGAATATCGATTAATTCGTACCCGATTGCTGATAATTATCAGTACGAATATCGGTGAATTTGTAACGATTACCTATAATGTAGTACGAATTTAGGAACAACAATAAATTTTTATATTTCTATCGTTACAAATATTGTTCAATTCATACTGATTACCTATGATTATCGGCATGAACATTATTCAATTTGTACCGATTATCTAACATATATTGAAATATATCTCCCAAAATCAAAAATAACAAACTTCAAAAAATCTCAACCCACACAATCAGAAATAAGTTAGTTTAAATACTGCCATAAGTAATATTGAAATTTATATCAGGAAACAATAAAAAAAAACAATTCGTAACACCACAACAATATAAGTACGAAATAATATAAATCGTTCTATGCAGTCTAGACGGGTACGATATTACACATTTCGAAACTGATTGTGTAAGATGGATAGATGGAGAAGCCTAGCTATACAATTAGTAATTCTTAATTTTATCGATTCAAAGTTAGAAACTAAAGAGCTATGGCGGTAGGAACAACTCACAACACAGAAGATTCGTGACGGCCAGCCTAGTTCAGGCCCGGACTCCGTCGCCCCTCCGTGGTGGCAGTTCTTCAACTTCAAATTAATCTACCTCCTCATCGACAACGTCGACTCCTCCATCTTCGGCGCCATCTACGAGCTCGATCCGCCACTGCCCAACCACAACGCCGCCGCCAAGACCCCGCAGCGCTACGTCATCGCCTTCCGCGACACCATCAACACAAACATAAATCCCCAATTTCGAGTCTTCCATTCTTCAATTGAGAATTGAGAAATCAGCCGATACCAAAGCTATGGAGCCAAAGCTTTACAACATACCAACATCGACCTGTACTTCGCCGCCAACCGCCGTGGCGCCTGCCCCTTCTCCGCCGGCGACACCAACCTGGCCGTACTCGATGCGCGGTCTCCAAACCGGTTCGACAACAAGTACTATGCGAAGCTGTTGACTCGGCACGGGCTCCTTCACTCGGACCAAGCGCTCTTCAACAATGGATCGCAGGATTCGCTGGTGAAGATGGGGAATATAAGCCAACATTATTAGGGATACCTTCAGGGTGATGTTGCAGATGAAAGGGGAAAAGGATGAAACGGGGAGAGAGAGGAGAAATATAGATAATTATGGGGTATTTTAGTTCTATTTCAAAAGTTTGGGTATTTGAATTGTAAATTATAATTGGCGGATAACTTTTGATTTTCTTATTTTGAAGTGGGTAGAATACCTATTTCCTCAAAAAGAAAGGGATATAGATAACAAAAGCCACATAGTATATACACTAAAATTAATTTTACCTAAAAAATGATGGGCCAATTCTTTTTTTCGTTTTCTTTTTTGCTATAAAATAAAATCAAATTTATAGATGAAGAAAAAGACTTTTCTTTTTTATTTAAGAGTTTAAGTCTCTCAAGGTGATCCAATAAAAAACCAGTTGAAATTTAAAAGTAGTATTATGTAGATTAAAAATAAAATTTGAAACCCATTTTTGGTTTGAACTTTAGGCGAACCAGTTGAAATTTAAAAGTAGTATTATGTAGATTAAAAATAAAATTTGAAACCCATTTTTGGTCTGAACTTTAGGCAAACGCACCCTGACCTAGGCCAAGGACCGGGCGTGTCGAGGTCGTTAACTTGTAGCTTTAATAGTAACTTTCCAAGTTTTCATATGGTTAATGTAGGAGTAATTCACCAAAAACTCATTTATATTATCGTAATTCACAAAAACATGCATAAATTACAAACGTTTATTTGCTATAATGATTTTACAAATCATGGTAAGAATGTCTCACAAGAATTTTGCCATATAATTTATACTGCTATGCCATATTCCATCTCCCATCAAAGCAAGTCTTATACCAATTTATTACATTGTTGACTCATCTGTTCATTAGAATATTTCATATGGGCAGAGGGAAAATAGCATACTATTATTATATAAAAATACATAAAGAATATTTTTAGCTGGGAATATCATAGTATAGAAGGCTGGTTGCCAACAACTTTTGACTCAAAAATCTGAATCCATGTAATGTAATTATTCCCTAACTATGAATCTGCTTTTGCTTAAATCAGCCTATCTATTATATACATTATTATATATACTAAAGTAATATACTTTTAAAATTTGGGAGCTAATAATAACTTTAAAAGTTACTTGCATTAATTAATTTTGTTTACAATCTTTAAGAATAAATCACAATTCAAAAAATTTACGCAAAAATTTTGATGTTAAAATTATGACATATACTTGAACATTTGAATTTATATGTATATTTTAATTTTTTTATATATATAATTATTAAAATAATAGTACTTTTTTGTATAGAATATTTATAAATTATTTCTAGTTGCATCAAAGAAAAATCAACCGTATTAATTAATGACAAAAACTTGTGTCAGCCGGAGGCACCGTGCGGCCGGGCCCAAAGTGTCAATCTTTATATAGAAAAGTGTCAATCTATATAAATAAAAATGACAATCTTTAACATAATTATTTTAGAAATAAAATGATAATTTTTAAAAGTGTCAGTCTTTATACAGAAAAGTGTCAATCTATATGAATAAAAGTGTCATTATTTTAGCCTGGCCGCACGGTTCCTCCGGCTGACCCAAGTGTGTCCCTTAATTAATTGGGGAAGAGGTCGTGTTGTCATCACGGGACACTAATCAAAGTATTTATTTATAGAATATATACGTAATATTTTTAAAGTTCCCCAAAAACAATTTCATTATCACAATTGGTTATAATATACTACGTAATATAATGCAGCTCAAAGCTAAGTAAAATGTATCCTTAAATATTTCAAAACATGGGCGCCGCATATTAAAAATAAATAAATAAAAGAAAGATGTAAATGTTATTTCTCCTACTTACTTTTTTTTTTTTGAGAAAAATTTCTCCTACTTACTACTACAATTTAAATCATAACTGCACTAAGGAAATGTGAAGTAATTTAAATCATAATTACACTAAACTAATTAAATGTGAAGTTAAAATTGGAGGAGAAGCAAATGAGAGGGATACGCAGCCGCAATGTGGCTGGCAAACCTAATACGTCACTTTAAATTTAATCCAAAATTAAAATCACTTTTTTATCTAAAAATGATCCAATCATAATACAAGCTCCAATCAAATTTAGATCGATTGTATATTTTGAGTGCGTGTGAACTTTAATGATTAAAGATAATTTGTGACAATTCAAACAAAAGAGATACAGGGAAAAAAAGAAAACTAACTTTTATCTTCAATTAAATAAATTGGAAGTTCGAATGATTTAAATCGGTACACATTATTAAAAAGTGTATACATAATATGCAATATGTAATCATGTCGGCTATCTATTAAGGTTAGAGTCGGGCGAGAAAAACAATATTCCCTCCGTACCGTTATATATAAAATATATCAAATATACGGAGTATGTAATATAGTACTACATCCGTCTTATATAATTATGTACGTATTCCGTCTTAGTCTGTCTTACGAATTATGTACGTTTCCTAAAATAGAAATAACTTTATATCACTTCAATCTATCACTTCACATTTTATTTGGATAAAGTGAAGCTTTGATCCAATTAGGGCCCAAATTATATCACTTCACCTCTTCATTTGACATTTTTTATATCACTTCACACCTTCACTTCATACTTTTTAGACATTGCATTGATTATCGTTTTTACAGTATACGTACATAATTATGTGAGACGGAGGTAGTCTAAAATAATAATATGAGATTAATATAATAAAACGTAAGTAATATATAATTGTATATGACATATACAATTACAATTATGATATTTACAATTCCTATGGAAAATATTCTCACAGTAAATCAAAAGTCAGAGGTGAAAATTGAACTTAAAAAAAATAATAAAAAAATCAAACTGTTTCAATTGAGGTGTCTTCGCCTTTTCGGTTCGGTGGAGTTAAATTTGTGTGATTTTTTTTAAATTTATTTTTTCTATGAGTTAATTTGTTATAAATATATAAACTATAAATAAATTTTGATTTTCCTTTTTCATAATAAATAAAAGTTTGGTAGAAATACACAATCGTTTGATTGTTCCGAAATTTTCACAAATTAAGGGTCGATAAACTTTAGATCCGCCTTCGTCCTCCTTCGACGCATCAGGTGGCCAGCCAATTTCGATGTCATAGTTAGTCTTGACTTCCTCGCCGTTGGCATGACCGTCCGCGATGGTCGCTACAGGAATAACACCACCGTTTTAATGAAATTATCACTGATCTAGAAAAAAGAAAAGAAAAAAAAAAACAGGAATGAAAGGCAGAATTTCGATCCACAAATTTGGCGTTGTTGGAGAAAACTCAATCAACCAATTGGATATTGATTCATAAAAAATAAACCACGTCAGTAATATCTCATGCCGTATCATTTTAAATTTAGACGGAAACGTAATTTAGGGAATTTCGGAACAATTGAAAGTTTGTCATTTTTTTTTGAAATTATCAAACAAATTTAGCCCAAAATGAAGCCCATTCAGTCACCTTCCCTCACACGCACTACACACACAGTGGACTAACACAGGCCTTCTCCCGGCGTCAGTGCAACGCGAGCTCCGTTGAAGAAAATTATAACCGGCGATTTTTGCCCTCCGTCTCCCTGTAAGTTTGCTCGCTCTTTCTCTGAAGAAATTGGCAGATTTTGGCGGTAATTCATGTGTATTTCGAAAATCCCAAATTCCAAAATAGGAGTAGCCGTAATCTGCAACTCAATACCCAGCGCTCGTCTCAACCTCTTCTGGCGATTCCCCGCCTTATTCTGTTGTGATTTCGCGTTTTTGTAATTTCCAGTTCATTGCTTGCTCAACTAATGTGCTTCCTCGAAGAATTACGTGTTTATACATTTTTGTCTGCCTTAACTAATTCGGCGTTTAATTCACGACACCTTCCTTGATGAATTGTCGATAAAGAAATTCTATGTGATGAGCTGAAGCTGAAGTAAAAAAATACGTGATTAGAAAATCTTCTTTCATTTCTGCTGCTTTACGATTCATCTGAGATTATATCATTTGCATCTGATCTTTTGTTTAAGTGTAGGCTGTCGTTAGAAATAATTAGCTATCAGTTGTTGCTGCTTAGTTTTAGTGGATTTGAAGCTTTGTGATCAGTTGCCTCAGTGAGTTTGGGTGGTGTATTTGAACTCTTGGAAATTTAAGTTTGGGATTAGTTGCTTAATTGAGTAATTGCTCGCTCGATAATATTCGACTTTACCGTTTTTCTGAGTGATGTATTGTTGGGGCGACAAGTATACACATAGATACTGAAAGTGCGAAAGCGTTAGGAATGGAGATAGAATAGCATTGCCCAAAAATATAGGAGAGGACTGGTTATATGAGAATTTCATTCTATTTGTTGAATGGGACTTGTAATATTTCATTTGAAATATTCTTTTAAATCCTGCTTGGAGTATATTTAAACAAGTAAACTTGGTCGCATCATTAAACTTGGTGAATGGATCAACATATGTTTGGGATTGGTAATTGGCTTTTGTTCATTGTACAATTGATTCAGGGTTTAGCTAGAACTTATGTGCATCAGACATGCATTAAAGTACTGAGATTGGAGTTAAGAGAGAGATACATGAAAGAGAGGTGGTTATATCTGATTGTAATATTCATGAAAAGCACCAGAAGATTTATTTGAACGATAAGAAGAAGAAATCTTGTCTCTCAACGAAGCTGATACATCGAAATTTGCTACTTGTTGACCTCTGATGCCTACAAACTTATTTTGAGACAATTACACGAGCAATTATTAGATTTAAGTCTTTGAGACAATGTAATGTATTTTGATGGTGGTGTGATATATTGATGTTTGTATTTTATTGCTACAATTTAGTTTGTGTTGCATTTTGTTCTTGAAATTCAAACTGTGCTTGTAAGTTGTTATTGCTAAATGAGCTTTCTTCTGGAGTCTGAACTCAAACTCGAGCTCAGGGTCAGTGTGTTTAAGATATATGAGCTTTTCCTGAGCACGAACCCAAGCTCCAATGTGTCACAATCAAACGTGCTCCAGCTCGGGTAACATATCAATGAGTTTTTCTATAGCTGAGATGAAACTTAACTTGAGCTTTACTATTATGAATTGAGTCCAGTGCAAGCCTGAGGAAAATAACTAGAGTGGAGCTCAAGCCAGTATGTGAGCTTGGCTCAGTTCTCTTAGTTTACACCCCTAACCTAAACTCTTCTAGATTATGCATGAACTCCTATAGCTTTATGATTTTGCCTCATCTCCATGCATCAAGATTAAATTATAGGATTCCAAGTTCACTTTGGTTGAGATAACTATGTATCCTACCATTTTTGTATTACGTCGTATTATTCTCTTGGAATACGTCATGATGACACCGTATACTAATAAATAAGTATGGCCAAATCCTAAGATTGAAGAGTACAGATTAGTTTTGGCAACAGGACAAGCAGCATTTTGGTGGCATGAAATTTGGATAAAAAATGTGTAGGTTTAGTTAGGAAATAGAGGAATTCCATGATTGATAAGTGCTCATGATATGATACATATACATTGATTATTTGGTTAAGCCTTGACTATTACAAAACTTTTTCCATTACTAATGAAAGTTTATTTTCTCAGAAAAGTATGGGATTCTTTGACCGAGGAGTTATTAACGATAAATGGTCCTCTAGGGTCCTTTGGCTCACTGCATTTGGAAGTGCAGTAGGTATGCAGCTTGCTATGCATAATTTATGGATTCTTATATTGTTTTATGTCGAGTATGATTCATATTTGGCTCGTGAAAGTTGTCTTAGATTTGTATGCCTGTACATCATGTTTTATCTTTCTGAAATTGCAAGTTATCTATTAAATACATTTCTTAAAAACAACAATATTTTTTAGATAAACGCGCCTTACGCGTAAGATGCATTTTAGTTGCATGTCCAAGGATCTTCACCTTTAATAAGGTCTTTCAATAGTCAAGACTCCTCTAGGATGCCTCGTTACAATTATTCTTTATGTAACATTCTGAAAAAGAATGTCATATGAGGTGCATAGGGTGAGCAAACCTGGACGAAAAACTAAAATTTCTGAATTTCTCCAGCTGGACATGACCAAAGTATATTTACAAGTGGAACTGAAAGATTTTGGTTTCGAACTTTAGTCCCGGTTTTGGGATTTCTACAAGTTCCTAAAATTTAAAATTTGTATACATGTAGAAGACTCCCATTGTCCATTTGTCTACTTGTTCAGGCCTTTACATGGTGATGGTCGAAAGACAGCTGCAAAATAGAGAGAGAATGATGGCGGAAGCATTGAGGGCTGCTGAATCAGGTACACAGGATGGGAAATAAATCTGAACCTTGTTTTGTCCGAACTTTGAGTAGGAAAATTCTCATATTATTCGAATAATCCTTCTCCCTCCCTCGTGGCTTCTTTTCGAATTTTGGAACGTTCTAATTCAGCCATGGTTTTATATGTATCGAGCTAATAAGTTTCGATTACTCTCGCCAGTATTTGGCTTTTGAGACACTGCAGGTCCTGCTGATTAATGTTTTGGGCAACTTTATTTATTTATTTATTTTTATTATTATTTTTTAAAAATTTTAAATCGATTTTGCATTTTAAAATTTAAGAAATAGGATTGATGGAATGGCTGAATTTAAATTCTTCTGATCATAACGTGGAAGAAGGGATTTAATTACTAGCTGATGTACAAAACTTGGACTGTAATAACAAGAGTTTTATGTAGAAGTTAATGATATTTTTTTGGGGGGGAAATATAGGTGGCAGTGAGCTATCAATGAGTGCATGGGCACAAAGTATTCATTATTAGTGGACTGCTTCTTTAAATAATACCGGTTATAGCTTTCTAAATAATTTATTCCTTGTTATCAGAATAATAATAAAATCACAATAGAATGTCTGTTATTAAAGAATCCTATGTTTAGTAGTTTTTGATGATGAAATGATGAAGTGACGTGTATTGCGACTTATTCGTCGACTTAGATAATCCGAAATCATGTTTTGGCCTTCATAATACTTATATTCGTCTCGACTGTTTATGTTTCGGATGGTAAAAAATACTATTGAGAATGTGGCAAAAAAGTATAAGCTATGTTTTAATACTACTTCCATAATTTACTACTTATGCATAAAAAAAATATTCACTCATCAATAGATTTAATTACATTATACTCTATGCCCAATAATGATTGTCATTTGCGGAGGCTTTGCTGTAAATATTCATACAAATAAATGCCTTTCTAAAACATACTGTACTATTTTATAACAAGGGAATGTGTAATTAATGTTTACAACTATGCTCATGCTCATGTATATAAGTATATTACCATTTTCGAATCATACCAAATTATAACATGTTTCCACCAACTACATATAATAAAAAAAATCAACTAATAATAAATCTTTAGTTATTTACATTTTACGAAAATATTATTTTAATTCCTTCTATATAATATGCGAATTATGACATACTACTACTACTATTATTTTGTAATTTCTTTACCTTAAAGTTTCCAAAATCAGATAAATAAAAGTATTACTTATAAAAATAAACTGACAAAAGGACACTTCTCCCGCCAACTATTACCTGTTACTGACATCCACAGCAATTCGAGATCCATTACCGGCCACAATCCTCTACATCGCGGTTCTCTGCTCCCATCATAAAGTCAATAATTTTACCAATCAAATTCACGCCTCGCCGAAAGCTCCCTACACCGGGTCCATAGAATCTCCCGCACGTGCCAGCCACTTTCTGTAAACCCTGCTCGCACGTGCCAGCACTTTATTCCCACTCTTCCTCTTCATGCTTATCATCCGACTCTCTCTTTCTCCCTCCAAATCGGATCCCGCCTCCGATCTGGTGATCTCCGGCGAAACCGCCGCCGCCTCCGCCTCCGCAATCGACTCTGGTGATCCACTTCAGCGGACGGGGCGCCGCCGGCTTGCCTAGGAAGGTTCCGAGTAGAAATGGAGTCCATCCTGGCTCGTGCATTGGAGTACACGCTGAAGTATTGGTTGAAATCATTCAGTAGAGATCAGTTCAAATTGCAGGGGCGCACGGCACAACTTTCTAATTTAGGTAGGTTTCTGCTTCCGATCTTGTTTAAGCTGCATTTTTTTTTAGTACAAGTGTGTGTGGAGCTGAATTTAGAGGATTTTGATTTAAGTTTTTCCGTTGGTTTACTTTTTTGTGGTTGGTAGATATAAATGGCGACGCATTACACGCGAGTATGGGATTGCCGCCGGCGCTGAACGTCACCACCGCCAAAGTCGGGAAACTGGAGATTGTGGTAATTGCCACTCCTCTAATTCGAAAAATCTGTAGATTAAGTAGAATTTCGAGTTTTTTATTGATGCTGTGCTGCTGGTATAAGTAAGAGTGCGTTTCTTTCGTGTTTGAAGCTTCCTTCGGTGAGCTACGTGCAAGTAGAGCCGATAGTGGTGCAAATCGATAGGCTTGACCTGGTGTTGGAGGAAAATGATGATATAGATGCATCTAGTAACCCAAGCAGGTATGCTGACAGGGGCAAGAAGCTCTGCTTGATTATCATTTCTTGTAGAGGCGGTTGGCCTTCGAGCTTGAATTCTCATTTTGTACCATCTGTCCTCATGTAGTGCTTCGACCTCAACAAGTGCAGGAAAGGGTAATGGGTACGGATTTGCCGACAAGGTTAATATTTGATTGCACGATTTTGCACTGCCGTAGTCATAGTAACCGTTTCTGTCAATATTTATTAGAAGTCATATGTGATACTTATAGTTAGTCTGAATTTATCAGATTGCAGATGGAATGACAGTACAAGTTCGTACTGTAAATCTTTTACTTGAAACTCATGGTGGAGCTCGACACAGAGGAGGAGCAACCTGGTAACTTTTGCAAGAGTTATTGTTCTTGAAATTTACGAGCTATGGAGAAATATATGTGTTCAGAGTCCGACAACGTCAAGCAATCTATGATGATATTTCCAGAGAAATATGAGGGATATGATACTCTTTTCTAATAATTCTCTTCCTTATCTTTCTATTAACCATTTCCAATCCAACAGGGCGTCTCCAATGGCTTCCATCACTATACGCAACCTTCTACTCTGTACAACAAATGAGAATTGGGAGGTTATGCTCTATATTTTATAGACTGTTTTTGTTTTTTTATTTCACGTGGATTTGTAGCAGAGCAAACCTCTTATAAAATTGTCTCTTCTTAGCAGGTTGTAAATCTTAAGGAAGCAAGGGACTTTTCTACTGACAAGAAATTCATATATGTTTTCAAAGTAAAGGAGCTTACTCATTTGTAAATTTTCATTCTATTTTATCTGTATATGCATGCTATAAACTATTGTAAAAATAAACCAGAAAGAGTGTTTTGTGTGTGTTTTTCTCATTTCTCACTTACAATAGTTGTTCATATTATATACATGTTTCAGGATATAGTGCATATCTAAGAAATATATTTTCATCCGCAGAAACTCCAGTGGGAACACTTGTCTATTGACCTTCTGCCTCATCCAGATATGTTTTCGGATCCGAGTTTCTTAAACTCTCAAGAAGGGTCTAATAAGAAAGATGAAGATGGTGCAAAGCGAGTTTTCTTTGGTGGGGAACGATTCATTGAGGGGATCTCGGGAGAGGCTTATGTATGCACTTTGACTTTTTTCGTTGATTTTAGCATCACCTTCCATTGGGGGTGCAAATTCTGGTTTCTCTAATTCACTAGGAAACAGCTTTCTTTCTTGCCTATGAAGTATTATCTGTGTAATTTAGTCTCAGTTGTACATGGAATATTTACTATATTGGAATTGGATGATGATTTTCAGATTACAATTCAAAGGACGGAGCTAAATTCTCCATTAGGGCTTGAAGTTCAATTGCATATTACAGAAGCTGTTTGCCCTGCTTTAAGCGAACCAGGTTTGTTTAGAAGTTTATTGATCTTCTGTGGCTAAAGCTGCACAGGAATTTGTTTATTAAATTTCCTCAAACATAAACTTACTCTCTTACCTTCATTAACCTTTCTCCCAAAATTGCTTTTAGATCTACTTGACTATAATATAAACTTTACCCCAATCCTAGAATCCTGTGTAGATTAACTTAATTCCATGGTGCTCTCAGGATTACGAGCTCTTCTCCGTTTCTTTACTGGATTGTATGTTTGTCTAAATCGAGGAGATGTGAACCCAAGTTCTCAGCCGGTATCATTTATTTCTCTGCTCCTTGTTTAGCAACTTTTGTAATGACCTTATAGTATTGAAGAATATTTATTTAAGCTCTCTGAAAGGTGTGAACATATTGCCTCTCTTGTCAGCGGTCTGCAGAAGCTGCTGGTCGTTCTCTAGTATCTATACTTGTGGATCACATATTTCTCTGCATCAAGGATGCTGGTTAGTTGGTTTGCATATGTGTTCCTTTGTTTTCTTTACTTTATTTATCTCCAATTGATTCAACATCCGTATTTTTAATTATGGAAAAATTTACTGCTCTATGTGATTATTCACCAACACGAGTGCCACAGATAATGCTTTCGTTTATGTTGGTTGACGTCTAAGTCTAACTACTTTTCTTTACATGCAGAATTCCAGCTAGAACTTCTGATGCAATCACTATTGTTCTCTCGGGTTCGTCTCTTATTTAATGAAAATTCTAGCATAACACACGCACTTAAGTTGTACACTACCAAATGTTTGCATTTCTCAAGTTTGTATTGCAACTTGTGCAATGTACTGAGATCTAATTTCGTCAATCAGGCAAGTGTATCAGATGGAGAGAGTGCCAATTACCTGACACGGGTTTTGATTGGTGGACTATTTTTGAGGTGAGTTAATCTATGCTGTACAACAGGGCCACACTACAGTGACATCCGATGTTTACCTGTTTTACTGAATC
Organism: Mentha longifolia; assembly: GCA_001642375.2. Classification (NCBI taxonomy): domain Eukaryota; kingdom Viridiplantae; phylum Streptophyta; class Magnoliopsida; order Lamiales; family Lamiaceae; genus Mentha; species Mentha longifolia. The sequence continues at coordinate 41,082,516 of CM038113.1, read as the reverse complement.
ATTCTTCAGTAGTCATCTGCTTTCTATTTGCTTGTACATATTTCTTTTGTATTATAAAAAGGTTTTAGGAATGTCATTATGGATCTCGAGACATCTAGGTATAGGCTTTGTGTGGTGTTTCATTAAAGTCGGCTGTCAATTGTTTTGCTTGGTGTCCCATTTTAGAGTGGTTTTTCATTGTTTAACTTATATCCTCATCCATGGGAAATAATGTTCAGGGATACATTCTCACGTCCTCCGTGCACCTTAGTGCAACCGTCAATGCAGGATGCTTCAGTTGATACCTCGCATGTCCCAGATTTTGGTATTCTACCTACTTTATCGCAGCATGCTTAAACTTTTTTATCGGAAGAGCTCTTTTTCATATAGAAAATTGTTTACTGTATCCAGCTAAGAACTTCTGTCCTCCAATATATCCTCTTGGCGACCAGCAGTGGCAATCAAATTGCAGTGATCCTCTGATACGTCTCTACTGTCTTCAGTTAGTGCCCTCCCCTAGCCCACCAACTTTTGCTTCCAGAACTGTTATTGATTGTCGGCCACTAATGGTTAGTATTCATATAGCCCTATTTCTCTTTGAGAGGAAGAATTGATTTTCTTTATTGTTATTGGCTTATTGCTGCTGATGCCTACCTGTTTCTCTTTGCACCTCAGGTTCATCTTCAAGAAGAATCCTGTCTGAGAATATCATCCTTTTTGGCCGATGGAATTGTTGTTAATCCTGGTTCTGTGCTGCCAGATTTCTCCATTAACTCCCTAGAGTTCAATCTCAAAGGTCTACTCGTTACCGTACCTCTAGAAATAGGAAACACAAAACAATTGTCTGGAAGTCCCGGCATGCCAGTTCAGAATTCTTTTTCTGGGGCAAGGCTTCATATTGAAGAATTGTATTTCTCCCAGTCACCTTCTTTAAAACTAAGCATGCTGAAACTTGAGAAGGATCCTGCATGCTTCTGTCTTTGGAAAAACCAACCAATTGATGCCAGTCAGAAGAAATTGTCCGTTGGAGCATCTTTGATTACTTTGTCTTTGGAAACATGCAAGAGCTTAATTGGGAAGAACACTTCGAGGGTGGATTCAGGTCTATGGAAATGTGTTGAGATGAAAGACTTGTGCCTTGAAGTAGCAATGGTGACTGCGGATGGAAGCCCCTTAACTGATATCCCACCTGCAGGAGGGGTCGTCAGAGTAGGAGTTGCTTGTGAACAATATAATTCAAGCACTTCGGTGGAACAGTTGTTCTTTGTTCTGGATCTCTACACTTATTTTGGTAATGTTAGTGAAAGGATAGCCGTGGCAGGAAAAAACAAAGCTCTAAAGGAGACGAGAAATGAGTCTTTACAGGGAAACATAATGGATAAAGCTCCTGGTGATACTGCTGTAACTCTTTCTCTGAAGAATCTGCAGCTAAGATTTTTAGAATCATCTTCTGATACTCAAGGTACACCTCTTGTTCTTTTCATCGGGGATGGTCTATCTGTCAAGGTTAGCCATAGAACTCTGGGTGGTGCAATGGCAATTTCATCCAATTTACGGTGGGAAAGGGTGGAGGTGGACTGCACAGACACAAATGATTTCAAACATGAGAAAGGCTCTGACTTGATGCTTCCCAACGACAATAATCTGAATGGAAAGAACAACCATCAATTACATGCTGTCTTTTGGGTTCAAAACACTAAAATAAACCAATCAAATAGTACCATACCATTTCTGGATGTATCCATGGTACATGTGATTCCATATAGTGCACAAGACATCGAATGCCACAGCTTAAACGTGTCTGCTTGCATTGCTGGTATTCGCCTTGGTGGAGGAATGAGTTATGCTGAATCTTTGCTTCATAGGTTTGGAATTCTTGGTCCCGATGGTGGGCCAGGGGAAGGTCTTACTAGAGGACTTGAGCAATTATCCTGCGGACCTTTATCAAAGCTTTTTGAAGCATCTCCTCTCACTGTGGATGACCTTAGAGAGAGTATGAACCATTACTATTTTTGCTTGCTTCTCTGATCTCATGTATAACATAATTGATGATATTTTATGTTCTTGGTTTTCCCCCTCTCTTTCCCCTAGATGGAAAGGAAAGCAGCCTCTTGCATTTGGGCACACCGGATGATGTGGATATATCGATTGAATTAAAAGATTGGCTATTTGCTCTTGAAAGTGCACAGGAGATGGCCGATAGATTATACTTGCACGGTGCTGAAGTCTCTGAAAGAGAAGAGAGGAGTTGGCACATGACATTTCGGAATATACACATCAAAGCAAAAGGCACCCCAGTGCATGCATCAGTTGGTAAAACAGAAACGAGCAGAAAACAGAAATATCCTATCGAGTTGATAACTGTAAGAACTGACTTTTCTCTTACATATCAGCCATTTAATAGGAACATACTTGATAGAAACGTCAGCCACTGCTTTCACTATTCTTTAATGTAGCTTTCCCAGTCTCCTTATACTGAAACATTTGCAGGTTGGAATGGAAGGTCTGGAGATCTTAAAGCCATTGGCTGCACAGCGGATGCTGACGAACGGCATTTCTGGAAACAAGATAACTCAGAATGGCTTTCCCGGAAGCGAACACAGGCGTGGTGGGGTCAATATGGCAGTTGACGTAGTGGCGTCTGAAGGAGATAACGATGATCAAATGGCTGAATGGATGGTGGAAAATCTGAAATTCTCTGTAACCGAGCCAGTAAGAAAGCTCCAATTTGGAGTTTTATATCACATTTGTTGTCTTTGTTTTAATTGGAGTGATCAAAACTCTATACTGTTTCGTAGATTGAGGCTGTTGTGAAGAAGGACGAGCTGCAACAGCTGGCTCTCCTATGCAAGTCTGAGGTCGATTCTTTGGGTAGAATAGCTGCTGGAGTCCTGCGAATTCTCAAATTAGAAGGATCTCTCGGCTCAGCAGCCATCATCCAACTTAGTAACTTAGGTAAAATATCAGTTCCAGATGTTAAATGATGATCTGTAATTTCCAGATCTCAGCAACGCATACTCAAGTGACTGAATACAACATGTACGTGGTTTCTTAATCGTTCTTTGCTGTAACTCGCAGGAAGTGGAAGCCTCGACAAGATTTTCACCTCTGATAAGCTGAACGCGGGGTTCAGTCCGTCTTCTGACCGAGCTGGTGGAAGCATGGAGTCAACCGTGTCTTCTCTCGAGGAGGCCATTTTGGATTCCAAGACAAAATGTGATGCTCTCGCCTCCGAGCTGGCTTCCTCAGATTCGCCGGCCAACTGCCTTGAGAACGTGAGACAGCTGAGCGAGAAACTCGAAAGCATGCAAAAGTTACTAAACCAATTGAGAATCCAACATTGAAAATGTTGTGTTGTAATATATTATGATTTTGGGGTGTGAGAGGTCCCGATTCGGTAGAGTTTAGCATCTCATATAGTTTTGTGATTCTTTATTGTAGATAGAAAAAGCGTACAAATATATATATAGTCGTCCCAACCATTTTGTCCAGTGTAAATTATCTCAAATATTCTTGGCCATAACCAAATTTTGTATTGGAAGAAGTTTGTCTTCTTTTTTTTTGGAGCAACTGTTAAATTCATTGATATAATGCATGGATGTTCATGCATGTTTCATATGTTGGTGTATGGAGCCTGAATGAGCCCAAACAGAGTCCTAATTGTTTTGCTATTTAGATAACTATTTTTTCTTTATAATCATCATCCTAAAATATTAGTGAAAATTTATGGCTTATTAGTGTCTTGTAGTCACTTCATGACGAACTAGTTAAACAATTCGTGTATTTTTCTTACTTTTTTCATATCTATTGTAGTATTAATTTTACTGACATCATAGATGTAAGTTATCTACTTTTTCTGTCTACCGTCTATAGACCCAAAATTATGGGAATATAATTTAATATTTTATGATGAGTGAATGTTAAAGTAAAGTTTAGATCCCATTTATAATGTAAAATGAAACTTTTTTGTGTGGAGTGAACTACCTAAAAGAAATAGGAAAAGAAAGAAGTCCAAGTCGAGACAAAATTCGAAATTCGGACCTAAAAAAGAATTTATCGAAAGCCAGAATTTAACAGCCAAAGCTCATCTTATCCTAAAAATTTGCATGGCTTCCACTTTCCAATTCCTCCACCACAATCCACACCCTCTGCATCTTCTTCTCCCCTCCCAAAACCAAACACAACCAAATCAATCACTACACACCATTCCACGCCTAGTCCACTTCAAGCACAAATGCACCTCAAACTCTGACACCGACTTCCCGAGCCCGCCCTCCGAAACAACCATCAGCCCGGACAAGTTCCCCATCGAGAAGCGTCGAAAATCGGAGATTATTCGAGACCGGGAAGCTCAAAGAGGGCTCGTGAAACCGAGCCGCCCAATTTTGAGATAGGATGGAAGAGGACCAAGCCTATTCCGTTGGAGAAGCCGACTGGCTACGTGGTTATGGACTTCTTGGAGAAGCTGGTGGAGCTCATGGATAGGGAGTTCGGCTCCGCAGCTTTGCTCGTTAAAGTCGGAGAGATCGTGGCTGCAAGAGCCGTGGAAGAGGCTGAGGTGCTGAGAGATGAAGGCAAAGTGGATGACAGGATGGTGACGGAATTGAGCAGAGTTTTGAAGCTCATGGAAATGGACTTGGCTATGCTTAAAGCTGCTGTAAAGGAAGATACTGTGAATGAGAGGCTTCAACAGGCTAAGGCACGTTGCAGGCAGGCTATTCTTGTAGCTAATTCTTTTTGAAGAGAATACACAGATTTTATAGTTTATTATGGGTTCTGAAAGATTGAAAGCATCAAACTTTTGAATGAGGAAGAAATAAGAGAAGGATTTATTTTGTAATGCTGTATCAAAGATTTACCTGATTCCATGAATCAAATGATACTGAAATCACTCAGGTTTCATGAAGGTAACTTCTTATCTTATCTCTCCAGCAAATGGTCCAAAATTTTATTGAAACCAGAGAGATACTAAGCAGGACAAAATTATATGAACACATCAGATCATAGACACATTATATGAGCTATTTCAAACTCCTCCGTCCTGTTGATAAAGGGCTAGTTGACTGTTTATCAATGGGACGGAGGGAGTATTAGCTTAGAACAAACCATTTAGCTTAAATAAGCTCTTACATACAATAGGGATGCAGTGCAACATAATAAGGTTAGCTATTTAAAATCAGAATAGCAGCATAAGCCCTTTAATCAGCTAGGGGACACACCATTGAGCAGTCATAATAATGAGAATGAATTGGGTGAAGGTAGTATAGCAGATAAACACAGATAAGAGGTAGTATGATAATATCATCATACATCGTCGTGGTGTAGATGTCAGTATAACATTAGGCCAACCATAATCAACATCACCCACATGGCCACACGTACCAAAACTGATAAGTCAAGAACAGCGAATGCAGCAAGCACGATTTAATATCAATTCATATATTCAGAAGGGGACCAAACACCAACAAAGAAATGCAGAATACACAAAATACCAAGCCCACAATAAGTCTCACATTATGATAAGCGCAATCCAATCATTCAATCTTAGGCCAATAGCCTCTAGCAGTGGCTACACATGGCACAAAATGTGAAACCAGGGATCGAATGGTACAGGTAATTTTGAGTTCTTAAAGATGCAGACGGCTTATTATAATTTAGAAAGTACCATCGAACATTACTGAAATACTTTCGAGCAGACACAGGTAACCACATGCTTATATTTCCACTCCCAATCACTCACATGCCAAACTGTGAAACATAATCTGACCATCCCTCTTAAATGTGCAGAAGTTCTTTCATTCGAGTAATTAAATTCTGCTCTAAAACAGCATTCCCACAACAATAGAATCAAACATTAGAAATAAGAATACCTGATACCAAGATATTCCGATCTTGGCTTCGGAATAAGCAAAAAATAAAAAATAAAAATAATTAAAAAATATCTTTTTGGACATGAAAGGAATTCTGCAAAAGTCTCTTATAGGGGAATGCACCATTCTGCAGTCAGTATAGTAATAAAATTGAATCCGTTGAAGCCATAGTATATCAACACAAATAAGGGACCTAATAAGAAGCTATAATCTAGTTTAGCAATATGCACAACCTCCTGATTCAATCTTAGATTACACAATATAAGAAGCCAATAAATAAATAAAGGTACTTGTAAAGTGCCAAAGAAGCAGACAAATCATAATAATTGGAAAAAGCAGAAACGAACCAACTTTCGTGCCAAGAACACCAAGCGAACCTGTGCAACAGATTCTCGCAATCAAATTCTTAAAAATTCCAAAATCGCATTCCGTAAAATTAGAATCAGCCATTAACAATGAAAAACACCTAAAACCAACATAAGATTCTGATGTAGCTTCTATTTCCTATAGATCAGCATACACAACGAACGATTCAAGTAAGGTAATGAAGATTGGGCATGAACACATACCAAAAACAGTCATCAAATACGTTATGCTAGTTTACATCCGCCATCACACATCAAAAGTAAATTAAAACCAAATCAAAATAGGAATGAATCCCTATGTTAAACAGGTATTGATTTCCTTACAAAAAAACTGCCGTAATCTCGAAGCGGCTTCCTCTTCAACCCTCATACGCTTACCACCAAAAGGGGAGGGGAGGAAATCGTGTGGAAGAGAGAGAAATAGCGCGAAATATGACTTAAATTTGAGAAAGTCGCGCTATTTATACTTTTCTTTTCCCCCTCAAAAAAAAAAAAAAAAAACAGAACGAGTTAAATGGGCTGGGCTGGGCTTTTTATACTGTAGGCCCGGTCTAGGACAACCTTGGAAGTGGATCGAGTGTAATTACATATATAGCCCTGTTCGGATTTAGGAAGTGGTTTAAATTTATACTCAAATATTATCAATGTAAAATTTAGAATTTAGTAAATTATGGTGCCCAAATAAAAAAGGGAGCTGAACTCTCTACTCATTAAGCTATTCAGTTTTTTCTCATACAAGAATTATTTAAGGTTCAAAAGACTAAATCACCCACTTCCATGGCAATTCCTATGAAGATGAGACATTTGTTAAATATATATAAAAAATGTATAAATAAAACACCTTATCTTCATTGGGAGAGGAAGCATATGACTTTGATGACAAAGAACACTTCTGCAATTTTTTTTTTCTCTTTCATTTTTATTATTGAACTTCTGAAGATATGTAATCTTGCTAGTTGCTACTGTAGATTCAGTGGTTAAATGGTGAAGGAGAGGGGAGACAATGGGAATGGAGAAAGGGCCTCTGCAATAAATAAAAAAAGAAGAAAGAAAAAAGGAAGAACACCAATCCTACATGTTTACAGATTACAGTGACAAAAGACCTCGATGTGGTTTTGGTCATTCAGTTTTGGTTTCTAAACTATCTAATAGACCTAGTGTTGCCCTCAACGCCTTCTTTCTCTTCGTCTCTTTCGTTTTAACAGCTTCGGCTTTTCCATAAGCTTGTTGGCAAGCTCTGATCACACAGCAGACATGGGCATCCTCTTTCGGAATCTTATTCAGTAGTTTCGCTGCAGACTTTTTATCATCTGAAGCTAAAAGAGCCTGATACATTCTGCACAAAATCGAACAATCGAGTATGATTTCACAGAGGAACAGTTAGAAGTAACTGAGAAAATGAATTGTAAAAGCAGATGATTGCATAAAGAAACCGAACAGTTTTACCTAACAAAACTTAGAACGTTGTATGGCAGGCCAGCTCTCTCGTATTCTTTCCAAATAAAGAAGGAACTTTTTGCATCTTTCGCATGAGTGCAAGCGCTAAGGAGAAAATCCAGACATTTCCGTGAAGGGCGGACACCAACTTCTTCCTTGATAGCTTCGAGCAAATCAAGACCAAACTGCACGTCTGTTGGCTCTTGCTCCGCGTATAAACAAAACACCTACTCAAGTTGCGACGATTTTAAAGCCTATTCAGAAAGGTTCAGCTACCAGAAATGGGGCAACAGAAATTTGTCACCTTAGATATTCTGAATTAACCAAAACTCTGGTTTTGTTGAATCCATGCTAATTGTTTATGTCTACTGTAACTATTAGCCATGTAACATGTAGGCAAAGTTCCCCAGTGGTTACAACTTCTATAAACTGATGCATTAACTATGTTATCAAATATGCCCTACGCAAAATTTCTTCGTCCCTTCTTCCGATATTGTGTTAATAGAACATCTCCTAATCGATTTGTCCTATACAAGAAGTTCAAGCAATAGTATTTGCAGCACCAAGCAAGGTATTTAGTTCTACTGTCAGTTCCCTGATGAAACATACCTCATCAAAAAGGACCTCAAGTGCAACTTCAACATCCATGAACTTATCCTTCAATTGCTTCAGTAAACCAACAGTAGATCTAAAACAAACAGTACTATGATTTAGAAAGTCCAGAAGAAAAGATAAACATAAAGAAACAAGCAATTGAACAAGAAGGACCTCAAATTCTCAAGTCGAAGGCAATGTGATATAACCCTGAAGCAGGCATCAACCCAATGAGGCGAATCGTTTAATGCCTCGAGTAACTCCAACGATTTGTTCAATTGTCCTTCAGACTGATAATGTTCCTGTAAGAGTTGAAAAGAATCTAATTGTGAGTCTTCATCATAATATGTCTGTTGGTTTATCCTAAAAGACAGAACTAGCTTACAATAAGAGATTTAAGAGCTTTGGGATCTAGATCACACGCGGCTCCCTTCATTTCTTCATAAATCTCAAGGGCATCAGATAACTTCCCATTGGAAGCAAGAGCTCCAACAAGCGCACCCTTGACTCCTTTCAAGTACTTTACTGGTAATTGTTTGTCTGAGATTATCTGTACGCAAGTTAATAATTAAAATCCAGCAGCAAATGTTTACACACGTACTGGAAGCACAGAGCTGAGAGACTGGCCAATTCTCAATCAATGATGTATTTCAGCGACAAACAGCAAAGTCTGTATGAAGAATTCATCTGGAAAGCTGACATGATAATTAAGTAGATAATGCATACCTCTTTAGCATATTCATGGTTTCCAAAGGATGCATATGCATTTACACGGGCCATGAAAACCTGCTTTGTTGGTGCGATCCCCAATGTCCTCATCTCCTCAACGTACTACAATTGGATCAGCAATGGGAAAATCAGGACAGGACTTTTCAGAGTTGTAAATCAAGCTAATGACAGCAAAATATATAGGTCTGCTTATAGATACATTTCTAAACAAAGGACCACCTAAACCAAAGGACCAGAGCCTTTACAGATGTGACCATGCTAATAACAGCAGAAGATATATTTCTACATAGTATACTGATTTTCCAACAAACGACCACTCAAACAAGAGGTTGCTCTATCTTGATAAATTTTTTTGATGGAGCACTCTTAAAATCAAGCGAAACCTTTCATTGGCTATGCTTGTGAATGCTAGCAAAACATATAAGGCCTAGAATGTCAGAGCTATCATTCTAAATATTTTCTCCTTCCCCCAATCAAAACTAGAAATTAAATGCATACAACCTTAGCAATATCTTTCTCACGCTGGCAGTTGGCTATGAGGTAGCTGTAAGTTATAGCATCAGGCTTCACGTCATCGTCTTTCATTTGTTGGAGAACATTTTTGGCACTTTGAACATTTTTCTGCAAGTCCAGCAACAGACATAAAATAGAATTAGAAGGAGAGCCTACCAATAACAGCTAGCTGTATATAAATCAGTCACCAAATAGGCTCTCCAATATTTTCTGTGGAACTAAAGTCATGTGAGAAACTAAACTAGCATGCGATTCTTCAAGTCAGCTTCTAGAGGACTATGAAAACACTAGTACCAATCAATCAAGAACACCAACCAAAAAGGGTATGCAGAAAGTTTAAAACGAATTTATTTAAAGGATCTTATTTTAAACCTTCATCTAGCACTAACCCATGATCTTAAAATAATAAGAAGCAGCAAATATGATATATGATTTAAAATCTTTTTTTTGACCTTGGGAGCTAACCTACAAGAAATCTGGTCATAAATAATCTACACTCGGAAGAATGTAGCACTGTATGCTGGTTTCATATATATTCTTACAGGTTAAGAAGCAAATAAGTCAAAAAGGTTATGTTGATGCATCAACGGAACTAACAAACTGAGAAGGAAATGTAATCCGCAGTGCACTGAAACAAACCAGAGTTTAATGGAAACATGATTCAGCATATACATCAATAGAGGTGAGCTTTTGTGCATACAGACAAGAGTTCCCCTAGGACCGCGTACCAGAAGGAAACAAAGGTAAATATCTCTCCAGCAAATGGTCACGTTGGGCCCATATTTTATTGATAGCTCGCAGGTATTAGAATGAGAACCAAAGAGCAAGAAATAAATTGAAACCATTTGACCAATGAGATAGCAAACACGATGCATGATAAAATGAATACGTCAATCAGAGAGTTTGCATGTTGACGAAACCAAAGCCTTGCAAGAACAAGAAAAGTTTTTCAGTGCAATCAGAACTTAACCCACCTCACGGAAATATCCAGCTAGTATTATATTGTACATGCCAGTTGTTGCTTTTGAGTCCGTTGACTTCTTTTTCCAATCATTGATCAGTTCATATGCTCCCTCAAACTGCATTCAAGTGAAGAATTAAAATCTATAATATCTTTAACAAAAGAGTTAGTTTTGATACATTAAACCAAGAGAGTTACATCTTTCATCTTCACGCACAGAAGTATTATCCTCCTGAATGTCTCATTGTTTGGTTCCACATTGTGGTGAGATATCCTTCGATATATCTGATGGACCTGGGAATTGTAAGAAACCATATCAATATCGTCCCAAAAAACGTAGAAATCCAAGCTAACATAATACGCAAATTCAATGTACGAAAAAAACAACACAAGAGAAAGGGACAACTCCATGATCAAATAACCAAATATAATCCCTGAATAAATCCTCAATTGGGGAAATGCTCATCTTTACTCTAGATTGCTGGTTATCGAACCTAGCAGAACTAATTTTTGTAGTTCTCTTCACAAAAAATAATAAATATTGAGCATCTATAGGACCAGAATCAGAGTTTTAACTTGTGAAGATTCTGAAATACTCAACACATGAAATTTGATGCCTTTGGTGAACTCTTCCATACTAATGGAAATTATGAAGCATTATCATTGATTTGACACCAGAATTATAGATGCAGGAGAAAAATTACATACCAGATTAAACTCACATCTGCGATCACAAGCATATAATATTGAATGAAATGCCTCCAGTGGTATGGAAATCCCAGACTCAAATGCCCCATCCACTACATTGAGTGCCTCATGCACCTAAAGAATATTTTGAAGAATATCATACGAGTTGAAAAATTGAGCAATATCAACATTAGAACAAAATCAAGCACAAGAGAGGTGAAGTTTGTTTGGAGTTGCTTTCCATGATAGAAAGTCATATTAATTGAAATAAATTTCTGATTTATACACACCTTGAAAAACTCGCAACTATAACTAATGAGCTTTTTATATTGTGCTGAAGTAGGCAGCACCTCAAACTTAGTATGCAAAACTTCGAACTTTTTTATGATACCTTCAACCTTTAACAACAACAAAAAAAGGCAAATTAGTAAATATAGAAACAAAGAGGAAAATTTAGTTATGACATGTAGAGAGTATATATACAAATTAAAGAACAAACAGCAGCTTCTGGACCAAACTCGCAACCCTTCTCTCCGCTCAAACAACAGGGGCACAAGCTACCATAAGGATGACCAGGATAGGTGCACCAAATTGGTGCTTACAAAGAGGAAAATAAATTCTCTACCGTGAACCAAGAAAGTTCTCTATCAATATTTCGTTTCATGTAAACAGGTAATCCTGACACCCTATTCAAAATAAAACAGGCAGCATGCTAGACATGCAATCACTGCATGTGGTCTAGGTTTGTATGGAGCACTTTCAAATGACAGAGAGAATAGTCTAAAGATGATACCAGAGAAAACTGGCGGGACCTGCAAATTTGTGGATGTGAAAGAATTTGACACAGTTATACTTCAGATAGAAGTTCCCTAAGCTGTCTCAAGAAACAACAGACTTAAGGGCTTTACCAGTAGCATTCATGAGAAGTTCCTCACCGCTAAATTAGGTATGCTAATTGCATATTCGAGGATGAGATTTGAGATGTTTTCAGCTTCAATGTCTGCAATTGACAAAAAATTACACATTTACTAATCAAGAAATATATCCAGGGATCAAAACCATACTAAGCAGGCTCAAACCCTAAATATCCCAGCAAAATACCAGAAGCACAGCGAAAATAGAAAAAGTTCAATGAGCAATAAAAGTGATACCACACTACCTTTGGTACAGCAAAAGACATGTATTTTACACAATATGTTTAGAAGTATACCCGAATATGATTGTTATATCTTGGTTGATACTTCAAAAATATTCCCCATACTAGAAATGAAGAGTGAATTCCAAATAAGGATGAAATTTCAGTATATCAAATGCTGCGTAATTGAAAACAAATTGATAAAAAGAAAATCCTAATTGCAGCCTCAATCCATGGTATACTAACCACTTCCTTTCAGCACCAGTAGAAATCTTTCTGCAAAAGGTTCCAGCGAAAACTTCCCCAAACCCCTGAAGATGCGCTCTAAAACTGCAACTGATGTAACTTTAGATATATCAAAAGTTTCCAGTAGCATGCGAAGCTCTTCTTTCCGGTCGCTATCAAACAACACCAGTAACAAACCCTCTGCAAGATAATTGCAGCATTGAGGTTAGATACCTATATATGGGTAACAAGATGTTCGCCAAATCTCAAATCAACACAGATATATGCAATATCGGCTACCAATTAACAAAATTTATTCAAAGTAGGCAACATTAATGTGTACAACTTGACAAGTTATCATAATATATCGAGTGTATTTTAACGTGTCAATGATAGGGCAGCTTACAGAAACTAGTCATAAACACTGACACAGGAAGGGCCGATCAAGGGGAGTAGTTTTTGTAACAGTGGCTAAAAGAGTTTTTTCATATTCAAGTAGCTAAAAAATTCCTTATCTCAAATGTCTACTTTAATTCAACCTCCCAAATAGAGAGTTAAATGGACTGGGCCAATGCCACTAGAATATAGGTTTAGACAAACAATGTACCCCTTCACCTTTCAATTTTATGGATATTCCCTTTTTTCACGGCAAGAGAAGATTATGTATTATCCATCCATGGTGAAGGAAAAGGATTGTCCGAAACAGGTAAATGGTGAATTTCTTCAACTTCATGCTAAATTTCCCCCAAATAATTTTGATAAGAGAAAGCAGACAAAAAAGGAAAGTGTGAGAGCAAAAAATTGAGCACTCTGTAATGTCAAGACTGAAGAAGCTTACCTCGGAGATAAAATCTCTCATCATCTTCCATTGCAACAGAAAGGCAAAGTTCTTGAATTTTATTTTCATCACCGCCTCTTAACAGTAGCAGCATTTCATAATAAGTTAAGCACGGAAGTGAATCAGGATTGTCTTCTCTGATTAGTTCATGGAAGAAAAAGAACTCGTCGGACATACCAAAATCGATTAGATACATCAGGAAATGGCCATATGTTTTTTCTTCTATTTCAAAGCCTGATTCCTTAGCCAATTTTAGAATTTGATAAGCTATATAAACCTGCTGTAATGATTCATCTTCATCTGAGGTTTCCCTTGCCTTATCTATGCATATCTTGATTAATGCACCTAATTCTTTCAAGCCATTTTCTCGTCCTAGCTTCCCAAACAAGTGAACAGCAACGTCTGATCCCATTTTTGTGGCAATCATATTGATCAGGCTATTATAGCGATAAGAAAGTGAGTGCGTAAATACCCACTTCTGCTTCTTATCTTGTGAAATTTCTTTCCTACGCGCAGAAATCATATGGCCTGTCATTCTATCCAACCATGGGGAGACCACAGTTTTGTCTTCCGGATTCTCAATTTCATCATCCCAATTCAAGTCCATCTCATCTGCAGCTAACATAAATTTTAGCCTTCTGACTACACCATAAGTTGGTAAGGTCGTAAGGAAAAACTCTAAAGTTGATCACGCAGTACAGTAACATGTAGTCGGACAACGGTCTCCAAATCAAACTTAAACGTTAAAGCATTTAGTAGCAAAAAATTATGTAGTGTCTCCCAAGAAAATCATCAAGAAGTTTAAAAAGCATACCAATTAGGCACAACCTCCACATATAAATTATCATATCCAAAGCTAATATCAACATAATATCAACATAATTCACTTATATTGGCTTTTGTATCTCAATAAAACCCAAAACAAACATCCGTACCGTACAATATGCTGGATGCGTCTGAAGCCAGCTGCTCCGCAGAATCATCTATGGCAAAGAAACAAAAACACCAACGATAACAGGCTAGCAAAAATATTTGAATACCAATTACCAATACCAGGTAACCGAATAAAATGCCTAGACACAATACATAAAATTCTCAATATACCTTCATCGATTGTGCAGTCAGAGGTCAAGCTGCCACAGACAATAGAATCGAGAGAGGAATCAACCGGACTCGGAGCTTTCGAAGGCGGCGGCGCTTTGAAGTCCTTGAGAAGGAGTCTGGCTTTTTCACGTTTGGCTCTTTCGGCGGCGGCGGCGGCGGCGGCGGAGATGGAGGAGGATTTGACGGACGAGATATACTTTTTCAATTCAGCGTCCTCGGGCGACAAGGAGGAGGAGGAAGTCTTCTTCTTCGCGGCAACGACGGAAGACGACAAATGCCCCGGGACTGCACGCTTCTTCTTGGCGGCGGAGGTTTTGGCGCGCCTAAACGTGAGCCTCGCGGCGGAGCGAAATAGAGAGGCTAGGTTTTGGGCCGTCGATGAAGTCCTCTGTAAAGTGCCATGCATTGTCAATGAAATGATCAGAGAAAGCTCGCGCAGTGCAGGCAGCAGAAGAGCATGGCTATGGCTGCAGAGAAAGACGGAGAGGAGAGGGAAAGGGGTTTTTTTTTCTATAATTTCCCTCTCATTTCTTGCGTTGGAAACCCGAAAAAATCTTTTTTCCCATAAATGGAGTCGGGTAATCGGGTCGTGAAACGGGCGGGTCGAGTGACCCGGTTATATATCGCTTAAGAAGTGGGACCACCACCGCTCATGGGAAAAACGTGGTTCATCAACTCATATAGGAATGTTTTGATTTTTCTTTTTTCTCAAGCCAACTCCACACACACACACACACACACACACAAAAAGGCTAACTTATAGGCATGTTAATTGCGCAGTAAGCGTGAGAAGTTTGACGAGTTACTCAATTAAAAAAAATATTTCATTTACGTAGAAATTAAAAAGAAAGTTAGTAATGAATAATGCTTAGTTTAGTTAGCTAGCAATTAATCAAGCATGAAGTATAAACAAAATAACCTGTCAATTAAAGGACATAATTATATAAGATTTAAATACGCAAGTAAAAGTAATCAGTAGATTTAGCAGTACAATTGCATGAATCCTACATTATATAGGAAGAGCTTACTTTCCATAATAAACTCGTACAACAAATACTATATTTTTACTTTAATTAGGAAGACAATAACTAGCTCATACCATTAATTTATTTCATTATTAAAATGAATAAAGTTATCTACTTAGTTATTCCATTGAGTTCAATGTAGTAAAAGTGTAAAACCTGCTAAATCTAGTGGCTTTGCAAGTTTTATTTTTATTTTTAAATTTTTTGGTAATAATATTTATATATATATATATATATATATTGATTTATTATATGCCATTATATTACCTGATATTTAAATAGTGATTCAAACACCCTAATAAACCCCCTAAATTCAAAAACTTGTTAACTTTGGGGGCTATAGGGTATTATAGTAAAAGGTTTATAAGCTCGAGATCCATGCAATTTGGTTAAAACAAAGCCCAATAAACAAGAAGAAAAAAAAATGTGCACAATTTTATGAAGTAAATATTTAAAATTTAATATCTTACATATTTCACAATGCTTGTGCTTGAACAAGTTAAGAGACTCTCCATCTCGACGAAGATAAGACGCTCAATTATTTTATATGGAAAGAAAATTATTTATTGTCAAAATTATCTCATTTATTTTAGAAAAAAAAAATTATATTCTTCAAAAAAAAAAATATAAATAATCTCTAGTTTAGGAAGCAATCAAGAAGGAACGATAACAAAAAAAATACCCAAATGAAGAAAATTAAATTCCCAAATGAAGAAAATATATAGCTAGTTGTATCAAATTATACACATTTCTAATTAAAGTAGCCCAACACGTTGCAAAAGATAAAGCACAAATATCAGTTTCAATTAGAAAAAAGAAACGAGTGATTTTGCATTAATTAATTGAACTTACTAATTAATTCTGGTTACATTAATTAGAAAATTTCAAAGCCTTTTCTTTTCACTATATAATCCCCGTTCGAATTTCCACGACACATCACCCACAAAAATTAATTACTTCATAATTAATTAATTCTATCAATTTATAAGAAAACACAAATGGCTGCCAAGGTTCTAATTGTTTTTCTCTCCGCCGTTGTTCTCGCTACCGCCGCAAGGGAGCTTGACGACTCGAAGCATTGGAGAGGGCACGGCGGTGGACGTGGTTTTGGAGGCGGCGGCGGTGGTGGTTTTGGTTTCGGCGGAGGAGGAGGAGCTGGCGGTGGTTCCGACGAAGGAAACGGCAAAGGTAGCGGTGGCGGTTTTGGTTTTGGTTTTGGAGGAGGAAGTGGTGGAGGAAATGGCAGAGGTGGTGGTGGTTATGGTTTCGGAGGAGGAGGTGGCAGAGGTTCGGATGGAAGAGGCGGTGGTGGTTATGGTTTTGGCCGAGGAGGTGGCGGCGGCGGTGACGAAAATGAAGGGGGGAACTCTGGCGGTGGCGATAGAGGTGGATTGGGTGGAATTATTGGTGGTGGAATCATTGGGGGAGGTGGATTGGGCGGAATTGTGGGTGGTGCGATTGGTGGCCACGGTGGAATAGGTGGCGCCGTTGGTTCAATCGGCGGTCAAGTTGGATTGGGTGGCGCAATTGGTGGTGGAATTGGAAACTAATTTTTTCCTAATTAAAAGACTAAGCTCAGTCATAATTAGAGTTGTAAACGATCAAATATTTTTGATTCGATTAACCCGATTCGTATTCGATCTTTTACGATTCGAATTCGAAAACAAATAATTTTTATGATTCGATTGTTATTCAAATGCAAATAAAAATTTATGGTTTTTTTTTTTTTTTGAGGATAGTAAGATATTAATTCTTAAGCCCAATTAAAAATTTATTTCTTAAATATTAAATTCAAATCGAATATTGAACACGAATTATTTTCTCGAAAATATCATTTGGAATATCATTAAAAAAAAGAAACGAAACGAATTGAATACTTTCGAATCAAATTCGAATTCGAATGTTTGAATACCTTAACGAATTCAAATCGAATAGAGTGTTATCCGCTTCGATTCGATTCGTTTACAACCCTAATCATAATGTACTCAATGAAGAAGAATTATTTACAACTCATAAGTATAGCGGTTTTGCAAAATTGACTTGTAATATTGTTGCAAAATGTCATTATAGCATAAAAATATATACTCAATGGTTCGAACTATTTAACTATCACATTAGAACACTCACAAAATGACAATGATTATAATCTCTCATTCTATCTCGACTACGAGGACTATGCATGGTACTTGCACTTACACATTCCTTCTTAAATATTGTTGACAACTTATATTTTTCAATATTTTTTATCGGCGATTATATATATCAGTCCAAACGATTTATCGCCTAACATTTATGTCGTCGACAATTAATAAAACTTTTAGTTATTAAATTGGAATTAATTTTTATATTATTATCATTCGAATTCACCAGCAAAAAATAATCATTTTCTTCAAAGTTGTTGGCAACAAACATTGTCGTAATTAAACACATGCATCGACTCTTCATTTTTCGGACAAATATAGCCTACTATTTCACATCGATGAAGTCGGTAACAAATAATTAGATCAGTATGTGAATATAAGAGGTATGCAGATGCTACTACAAGAAAATCTGCTTAATAAGGCACTTAAAAGTGTCATCAAGAACATGTTATTGAGGCATTTTGAATATTAGGGCATTTAATAGAAGTGCCTCATTATGAAGTGTAACAATAGATCAAATGCCATGAAACATGTTCTCCCCACTATACATATAAGTGTCCACACATATTGTATATAAATAAAGTGTCATGATATGTGTTTTAAAAGTATACTAATTTTTATTAGCTGACAAATAAAAAATTGCCCAAAAATATTTATAATTTTATATTTTCTATTTTAAATTTTTAGAATTATATTTTCTTCCTTTAATTTTTATAATTACATTTCTATTTTTTTTTCAAACACCACATTATATATTATTTTATAAAACTATTTGGCCATATTTTCCTATACTATATCGCAACAAAAATTCTTAAATTAAATATAAAAGAAAATGTGCATAAAAACTTGGGCGTGTAAAATAAACAAACTCATCAAATAATATATCATATTAACAAGTACTCAATATAAAAATTCGTACAAGAAATTCATCGAATCCCTTCCAATACAAAAGTTACAATTTACAAATAATAATTAACATTTAGCACTAGCTCCAGCCCCATCCTATAGTATGCAAAAAGAATCCAACCATAGTAATTTCCATCCTCAACTAAGAACTGGGAATTGCCCTGCGCATTAAATGAACCGATCACATAGGAATGACAATAAAGGAAACTATTCATAGTATACTTACAATTCGTTTATCTTCATTTGTTTCACAATTTCTGGATTTGATTTCTCCAGCTGCAATTAACAGATAAGGTTTGAAATATATTATGACAATTTAGTATACAAAGGAAAAACCAACAAGCAACAATTCCACAAAAGAAATGTGAATATTGAAATCTTGCTACCTCAAAAAATTTCTAATTTCAGTACAAACAAAATGACGATTGAAGAACAGTTTCGGCAATTCTAAGCATCAACCGTGTAAACATTATTCGAGTCATAATTCTATAAGAAACCGCCTAGATTAAAATAGTACTCCTATGCAATAAAAAAAAATGGCATGAAAGAAGACGATTGATTCTACAATTCTGAATGAGTAACGAAAAAATCACAGTCTAAATAATATGAGGCAAGATTCACCTTCGATGGCAGGCCGCTTGCGCTTAGTGAGTTAAGTTTGGGAAGTTGCTAGAGTTGGGGAGCACATATAGATAGATGAGAGAGGAATAATGAGATCGTGGGGAGAAACACATAATGATTTTTTTTCATTTTTTTTCCCTAATTTGGATGGAATATTGGCGCGTGGTGCTGAAACTCTAAGTAAATAATTCATGAAATATTTTATGGTGTATTAAATATATTTTATTTTTTTAATTGGTGTGCTAGTGCTGATCTTTTTCTTTTTCGGTGAAACAAAATTTTTGAAAAACCAATTTTTTATTTTATTTTCTGTACATTAATAAATACAGGCTTATTATTGTGTCCAGTTAATTTTTTTATATAATGTATTAATATTTTATTTGGACTCGGAAGTTTGAGTCTATATGCTTTATTCACACTTTTCTGTTTTTTTTTTTATTCATTTTAACATTTTATATTTGCAGAATTAACAAGTGTCAAGAAAAGTAAACTATCATGGCATTTTTCAGATAGAATGCCATAAAAACGAGCACGTAAATGCCATTATAGACTAATGCATCAATTGACAACCTGTTAAGGCATTTTTTTAGAAGTGTCCTAAATTTAATGTAGTGAAAGGTCATATTTCTAGTAGTGTAACTTTTTATTTTCAATATTTTGGAACTATAGATTATAAAGGTCATTACTATTTGAGATTCTCAATCCCACTTTATATAAAATCTAGAAGAAAGATCCTCACGTTAACACAGCCTAAATGAGTGTGAATTTGGACAATTAATTATTTCTAAGTAAATAGAAAAATAGAAGAAAAACAAAAAGAGGAAATGCATTCGGCAGGCGCTGAGAATAATAATTCAAAAAGAATAAAATAAATCTGAAAAAAAAAAAAAAAAAACATGAAGCAAAAAAAATTGCAAAAAGACAGAATTAAACAGTAATAAACGATGTTACATTTTTTTGGACATTCGAAAATCATAATTCCAAAGAAAGATTCCTTTAGGCTGCTAATCGTCATCTTTCATTTTGGTATTTTTCTATTAAAAAACTTCCTAACTTCAATTTCAGTTCTTAATCAACGTATTTAAAATAAACATTAACTACTTGCAGATCTCGAGTGATTTTTTTTTTTTGTATACAAAAAAAATATATATAAAAATAAAATAAAAATAGCATATTATGATTGTAAAATAAATACTACTTCGATGACCGTCGTCATGATTTTGTAACAGACATTTGGCGTTAAGCGAATTGGACCCAATTATTTGGACTACTTCGAAAGAAACTGTTCTTATTTTTCATTTTTCTTTAATTTGTAATTAATTACAAGTAGCATCTTTTGACTCCCTACAATGGCACTTTTTTATTTATTTTTATTTTTGTATTTTAGTATTACTATTATTTTGCTTGAGTGAAGAATATATCAACACATACAAGAAATTATTTTGGATTTATTTATACTATTCCCTCCGCCTCTAATATTCGTGTAAATATTTCACGAAAAACTTGGATATTTTGTCATTTTCGGCCATCCACAAAAATGTGAGTATTTTCATTTTTAACCGCAAATCCTATATCTATAAATCATTTACGCTCAAAAGTTAATCAAAATTCATGATAATATTCATTTTACTATACTATTATCTATTTTATGTCAAATTGAACATCACTTCATTATGTATCATTACAAACATAAAATATGTGTCAGAAGATTCTGATCACATTTTTTCATGAATGGAGAGAGTATTTCCTAATATGTAAATTGTTTTCTTTATACTCTCTTATTTTTAAATCTTGAAATAATACCCACCACATTATCTATTCTCCCAACAATTTTATTCCTACAAAAAAATTCTTAAAAACAAAAAAAAAACAAAAAACAAAACAAAAAACTGAAAATACCATTTAACTAAGTTGCACAATTTGATAGAGCTTCGACATTTTCAAGATGTTTTTTTCTTCTAAAAAAATAAAATAGGCTCTGTTTCATCTAGGTGAGGAACATAGTTTACTTAGAACTCATCGTTTTTGATTCTTTCTTTTTCCCTATTCATTACTACAACTTTCACATCAATAATATTGTGATCAAACAAAGTTAGTCTGTAGCCAGTTAAATAAAAATAACAAGAACTAAGCATTGTTAATTTACTACTCTATGCAAACTAATGCCGCAGGCATATTCTATTTCCACTACCTCACAACTCTCACAAAATCAACTCAAACTCAACACATAATCTCATATATAATTCATATATATATTTATACTCTTTTGCTCTCATCATATAATTGCATCTCTCTCTCTCTCTCTTGAAGTGATAGAGAGAGAGAGACAAACAGAAGACAGTTGGCCGGCAAATAAACACAAAAGCAATAGATTCATTCCTAATAAGCCAATAGATGAGTTAGGCCTGCACAAGTACTACTACTACCTCATAACTTGTAGTATATAAAACATACTTCAATCTCCCACACAAAAGCACAAGTATTCGAGCCGAGTTATGCAATAGCAGAATGGGGGAAAGCAAGGGCATTTTCCGGTATGCCGACAGTTTCGACAAGCTCCTCATGTTCTTGGGGACATTAGGCAGCATCGGAGATGGACTGCAAATCCCTCTCATGATGTTCATTCTCAGCGACGTCATAAATCAATACGGACTCATTACCAAAGACGTTTCGATCTCCATGACTACCGTAGACAAGGTAAGATTTCTTGAATATGAATGTAAAATAATAGGAACGTGTCAAGTAAAATGTGACAGATAATTGAAGCCTTTTGTTTTGGTGACAGTATGCAATGAGGCTATTCTATGTTGCCATCGGAGTCGGGCTCTCTGCATTCGTAGGTTCGTTGCACGTATTTATACTAGAACTTTGTAAGAATCAAGAAAAAGGAAATGGAGTCCAACGTTTTCAATTTATTGTATTTGATGCATTTTGCAGAAGGATTATGTTGGGCAAGAACTGCAGAGAGACAGAGTTCTAGGATGAGACTAGAGTACCTTAAATCTGTCCTTAAACAAGAAGTAGCCTTCTTCGACTCCGATGCAGCTGACACTTCGACCACCTTTCAGATCGTCAACACCATCTCCTCCGACTCCAACACAATCCAGACCACCATCGGAGAGAAGGTACTAAAACCACAACAAGAAAAAGAAAGAAAAAAAAAAAAAACACAAATATATTACTTAATGTAACATTGATCATTGAGTGCAGATACCCGACTGCCTCGCCTACATGTCATCCTTCTTCTTCTGCTTCACCTTCGCCTTCGTGCTTTCGTGGAAGCTCACACTAGCCGCCATACCATTCACAATAATGTTCATCGTCCCTGCACTCGGATTCGGGAAGATGATGATGGATGTAGCGATGCAGACGATTGGTTCGTATGCAGTGGCAGGAGGAATAGCCGAGCAGGCGATTTCCTCCATTAGGACGGTCTACTCCTACGTTTCGGAGAACCAAACTCTCGAAAAGTTCAGCAACTCACTCCAGACAACAATGGAGCTGGGAGTGAAGCAAGGGCTTGCAAGAGGGCTGATGATGGGGAGCATGGGAGTTATATACATAAGCTGGGGATTTCAAGCTTGGATCGGCTCGATTCTCGTCACCAAGCAAAACGAAAAGGGCGGAGATGTGTTCGTAGCTGGATTCAATGTACTCATGGGAGGACTGTAAGTCTTCCATACAGACTCAGCAAACTGAATATCTGAATCCACTTCCCTGTGTGGATTCAGATATTCAATTTGTTACGTCTGTCTATCTAATGTTAATTTGCAGAAACATTAGATAGACAGATTAAACAAGAAGCATATAACAGATTAAATATATGTTTTACGTATTTGCAGGAATATTTTGACGGCTCTTCCGAACCTAACAGCAATAACAGAAGCGAAATCTGCAGCCACACGAATAACAGAGATGATCGACCGCGAGCCAGCTATAGACACGGACGACAAGAAGGGAAAGGCTCTATCATATGTGAGAGGCGAGATTCAGTTCAAAGGCGTATACTTCAACTACCCTTCAAGACCGGATACACCGGTCTTGCAGGGACTAGACCTAACAATTCCGGCAGGAAAAACCGCAGGCCTCGTCGGAGGCAGTGGCTCGGGGAAATCTACCATCATCTCGCTGCTTCAAAGATTCTACGATCCTATCGAAGGCGAGATTTTACTGGATGGATATAAGATCAATAGGCTTCATCTCAAATGGCTGAGATCACAAATGGGACTGGTTAATCAAGAACCAGTCCTGTTTGCAACATCAATCAAGGAGAATATTCTGTTTGGGGAGGAAGGTGCATCAATGGAGGATGTGCAGAAAGCTGCTGTAGCTGCAAATGCTCATGATTTCATTATTAAGCTACCAAATGCATATGAAACTCAGGTAATTAAGATTGCTGAATCTGCACATTTTATTAATTATTAGAGCATACACAAGACTAATTAAGTTATGGGAATTACAAATGTGTAGGTTGGCCAGTTTGGGATTCAGTTATCAGGAGGTCAGAAGCAACGGATAGCAATAGCGAGAGCGCTGATAAGGGATCCGAAGATACTCCTTCTCGACGAGGCTACGAGTGCACTCGACACAGAATCGGAGA
Organism: Mentha longifolia; assembly: GCA_001642375.2. Classification (NCBI taxonomy): domain Eukaryota; kingdom Viridiplantae; phylum Streptophyta; class Magnoliopsida; order Lamiales; family Lamiaceae; genus Mentha; species Mentha longifolia. The sequence continues at coordinate 41,058,786 of CM038113.1, read as the reverse complement.
GAATAGTGCAAAGAGCCATAGAGCAGGCGTCGAAGGGAAGGACCGCCATTGTCGTAGCTCACCGCCTCTCCACCATCAGAGCAGCAGACACGATCATCGTTCTGAGATCCGGACAGGTCCTCGAGTCCGGCTCACACGATGATCTGATGCAGATCGACGGTGGAGAATATGCAAGCATGGTGCAACTCCAGCTCTCATCCTCTGCAGCCAACAACTCCACCAATCCTATGAGTGGGAGGTTTCATCATAGGATGAGCACGACGATCCCTCCTAGCCCGAAGAGCGTGGTCTCGAGCCCAAGAACTCCGTCCATGAACCATCTGAGGAGCGTGGTCTCGAGCCCACGAACTCCGTCCATGAACCCTATGAGCCCATTCTCCATGAACCCCATTAGCCCTTTCTCCATGAGTGCACCTTACTCGATCCAATACGAGGGCGGATACGACAGCGACGAAGACGAAAGCAACAAGCCGACTTACGCAGCTCCATCGCAGCTCCGTCTGCTGAAGCTAAACGAGCCCGAATGGGGACGGGCGCTGCTCGGATGCTTAGGCGCGATCGGCTCCGGCGCCGTACAGCCCATCAACGCATACTGCGTGGGAGGGCTAATAGCAGTCTACTTCAGAACAGAGAAATCCACCATCACACCTCACGCAAGGACATACTCCTTCATATTCATAGCCCTTGGCTTCTTCAACTTCTTCACCAATGTCCTCCAACACTACAACTTTGCAGTAATGGGGGAGAGGCTAACAAAGAGGATCAGAGAAATGCTGCTTAAGAAGCTCATGACTTTCGAAATCGGATGGTTCGACCAAGATGAAAACACGAGCGCGGCCGTCTCCTCGAGGCTATCGACCGAGGCAAACATGGTCCGTTCGCTCGTGGGAGACCGGATGTCGCTACTATCCCAAGCGGTCTTCGGAGCTACATTCGCCTACGGCCTAGGCCTCTACTTGACATGGAAGCTCGCTCTAGTGATGATGGCGGCGCAGCCATTGCTGATAGGAAGCTTCTACATGAGAAGTGTACTAACAAAGAGCATGTCTTCAAAAGTACAGATAGCACAGAAGGAAGGAAGCCAGCTAGCAAGTGAGGCAGTGCTAAACCACAGAACAATAACCGCCTTCTCCTCCCAGAAAAGGATTGTAAACCTGTTCAAAAGCACACTCGAAGGCCCGAGGAAGGAAAGCATTCGACAGTCGTGGTTCGCAGGAGTCGGCCTATTCAGCTCGCAGTTCCTCGCAGCTGCCTCGACAGCATTAGCCTACTGGTACGGAGGGAAGCTGCTGTCGAGCCACGACATAACCCCGGAGAAGCTCTTCCAAGCATTCCTTGCTCTGCTCTTCACTGCCTACACAATTGCAGAAGCTGGGAGCATGACTAACGACATATCCAGAGGAAGCAGCGCCGTTGGATCCGTCTTCGCCATCCTCGACCGGAAGAGTGAGATCGAGCCGGAGAATTCTTACAACAAGGACAACATAAGAAAGGGCATCAGAGGAAGAGTGGAGCTGAAAAAAGTCGTCTTCGCCTACCCTTCGAGGCCAGAGCAGCTAATACTAAAAGGGCTAAGCCTCAAGATAAGTGCTGGAACTACAGTTGCATTAGTAGGGCAGAGTGGATCGGGGAAATCAACGATCGTTTCTCTAGTCGAAAGATTTTATGATCCGATCAACGGATCAGTGTGGATAGACGAAAAGGACATAAAGGATTACAACATAAGAGCACTGAGAACACACATTGCCTTAGTCAGTCAAGAGCCTACACTGTTCTCGGGAACAATCAAAGAAAACATAGCCTATGGCGAAAAAAACGCTAGAGATTCGGATATACGAAAAGCTGCAATGATGGCAAATGCTCATGAGTTCATAAGGTATGTATTTCCAACACCTCATTTCTTACTCTTCCTGATAAAAGGCTCAACTTTTTCAACACTGGAATTAAGGAATACTATAAGAAAAACTGTGTCGAGTGAAGACAGTTTTTGTGACTAGAGCTTCTGGTCACAAAAACTTATATTACTAGACACAATATTTCTTGTAGTGGAAGTCTTGATTAGTAGTCGTAATAATTATTACGTGTGCTGATTAATGAATTATAATTATAATTTTATTTCTAATTCAATCACAAATTTCAAAATTAATTTTTTTCCGAATAAATTATTTCATTTTCGGAAATAGCCCATGATGAATGGGACGGCCCGAAATAGAATTTAGACGAAGGGAGTACTAACATCGAGAATTATGTCTATGGCAGCGCGATGAAAGATGGATACGAGACATACTGTGGGGAGAGAGGAGCTCAGCTATCGGGAGGGCAGAAGCAGAGGATAGCAATAGCTCGAGCCATCTTGAAGGATCCCGCGATCCTGCTCCTGGACGAAGCAACGAGCGCGCTTGACAGCGTGTCGGAGAGCATGGTCCAGGAGGCACTAGACAAGATGATGGTGGGGAGAACTTGCATAGTCGTGGCTCATCGTCTCTCCACCATCATCAAGTCGAACTCCATTGCTGTGATCAAGGAGGGGAGGTTAGTGGAGCAAGGGTCTCACTCCGATCTAATGGCGATGGGAAGTGGGAGTGCCTACTTCTCGTTGGTGAAACCGCAAGTAGTTAACTCGCCTCGTAGATCAAGTTAGGATCAATCTTTGTTAGCTTCCATGGTTGCTTGCTTCCAAATATATATTACTATATGTTATCAAGTATGTAGATTTTTGTGAGGCCTTGAGATGGAATGCAGTGTAAATTATGGCTCTTATGAGAGTGTAGAAAAGGGGAACGAGGGGTGTGATGCAATTATGGCTGTACTTGATTTCCACCATTTACATCCTTGAATTGGAAGTTTGATATACAACTACTTCATTTTCTTTTGTAGTTTATTATTTATATTATGTTATTCTTAGCAATTTCTTGTCATCTACTTGAACAAAATTAAATACTAAGATTCCCTATACTTTAGATGCAAGAAAATTGTATTGATTTATTACTACACCTTTTTTTTTTTTTTTTTTTCTCCCTCTCAATAGTTATAGATATTGTCTGCTCAAAGTCATATTCGAGTTATTACCAAAACCTAAGTTTCCTCTCTTTTTTTTTTCTTTTCAAATAAGTGTTCTAATTTGAATTTTCTCTAGTGAGGAATGCTCCGTACTACAGATGGATGACGTATCGACACTAAAACTAATATAAATATACACTTTAAAAACTAAACCTTACAAACAAAATTAAACCCTATTAAAAAAAATCAACTCTAAATGAAAAAAATATTCGATGTGACATTGACACATCAACGGCGGACACATTAATTGTGCAAACAGTGAGTAGGGAAGCGTTTATGTTTCTCTTGTTCCTAAATACGTGTTCCATTTCAAAATTCTAGAATAAAATAATTATATTCTCATAATTTTACCCATATATTTAATATCAATAAACTAACCATAAATAGGAGTAGTAAATAAAATTATGAATATATATTTAACTACTTTCGTGACATGTATAATTTGACGGCTAAGGACACTTTATAAGAAATGGCCAGAGTAAATCAATAAACGCTTTCTTACCAGCCCTCTAAATAGAATCCCATAATTTAAAAACAAAATAATAATAATAATAATAATAATAATAATAATAATAATAATAATAATAATAATAATAATATATTTACAACAAAAAAATAACGAATAAAGTGAAAAGCGTGACAAGTCCTATTCTCACCCAGTGGCTACCACAATCCGGCACGCCAGACTTCAACTTGATCGGTTTCCTCTTCACTTTCCTACCGGAGCCGTTCACCGCCACGTCTCTGGCGACGACCAAGCTGTGGCTTTTCGTGTACCACCACATAATCTTGGACTTCACCCTCGTGGCCGCCCTCACCCTGAAAATCACCGTCCCGTTGGAGACCGCCGCGAGCGCCGCCGCCCACGGGAGGCCGGGGGCCTCCGCCGCCTGACTCCGGTGAGCCGTCTTGGCGTGGCCCTGGTGGAAGCCCGGGAGCGTGAGGTTGGCGACGAGGGAGGAATTGTAGAGGAAGGAGAGGCTTATGTTAGCGTAGCGTACGCCCTTGTCCTTCATCTGGTTGCGGAGGGCGAGGGTGAAGTAGATGGTGTGGTTGTTCCGGGCGGCGGTGGAATTGTTGGCGCCGTTGAGGGCAGGGAGGTAAAACTCCTGGATGAGGAGGGTGGGTTTGTAGGTGCGGAGGCTGAGCCAGAGGAAGAGGGCGGCAAGGCCGGAGGTCACCACGAATCGGCAGCAGCACCGGATGCAGTCGCAGTCGCCGTCGCCCGCCATGGCGGCGGCGGTGGTCCGGTGGAGATGGAGGGAGAGATGATTGAGAAAGGAAAGGATTGATGTAGAGATGTTTGTTTTTTTACTTCAAAAAGTCTAGCAAATATAGTACGGAGCAATATATATGGGTTCACACTCGATGTTCTTCAAATCTTAAATGGTTTGCACTAAAGTTTAGAAGAAATATAGTGCATCCCTCACTAAATTGTGTAGTGCAGTAAATGATAGTTGCTCCAATATTAAGATACCAACTAAAAGAAAAGTTATACTCTCTCCGAATCTCCAGACCAAGAATGTTTGTTTGATACGAGTTTTAAGAGATATTAGGCTCTCACACTTAATTGAGCTAATTTTAATCAATCCGAACCTACCATAATATTCAAATAGTTATATTAGAATGAGACGATAAGAGTATTAAATACACCTAAATAATGTTTTGTTTAATTGTGGTGCGCAAATAGGACGTAGGAAGTGGCAAGAGACCAGACCCATTTTGTCCAATAGCTGGGAAGCTTTGAGCATCGTTCTATTGAAATTGCAATCACATGAGAAACCTACGATTCCTATAAGTTTAACGCTATCTCTATCATGACTAGACAAGCATGTCATGTACAGACAACACACAATTTCATTTCACAAAAGCTATATCTATATCTACACACATTATTGGGAAATATACATATAATCATTTATGTAAGATCCATATATGAAGAAGAAACAAGTGGGGCAAACATCATGATCTTGATCTAGGCCCCTACTCAGATATTACATCTACTAGTGCATCTATAGAGAGAACAGAACCACATACACTCACAAGAACGACAAATATCTAGTCATTTGGAGGAAACAAATCAAACAATAGTAATTTGATAATTCATTTCCTTCTTCTTTTATGAACTTGGGCAAATGTGTAATGTTACCACCAAGGAGTAGCAGCTAGACCAGAAGGAGATGCAAAATATCCAAATTAACAGTGAAGATACAAGGATAATAGACTATATCTACTCATGAGCAATAGAAGCAAATTACTCGTCATCTTTGTATGGGTACTCCTCAGGAACTTGCTTCAGAAGTTTGACTTGCAACTCAAAAATATCATCTCCTCTAAGCATGTCACGCAGCCATGTGACCTCGGTTTTCATTGACACCTAAGAAAATAGAAAAGTTAACTGTAACTGTGCGGTAGTAATTGAAAATTATATGACTTAATAGTTTGTCTAAACAGAACCTATAATCAAGAATGAGCATAGTGATGTTTCAAGAGGAAAGTAATCGTATACTCCCTCCGTCTCTAATTTAGTAAACCAAAAATTTGGGCACATGATTTTATGTAGTTTGATCATTAAAGTGTTAAAGTGGAATAATTGTGGGCCCATCTAATATTTTTAATTGTATTAAAGTGTTAAAGTGTTAAAAAGTGAAGTGATAAAGTGTTAGTTAAAGTGATTATTTTAAAGTTTAGATTCTGCACAAATATGTTCATGGAAATCAGAGCTATGATTATTATAGACCTAGAAAGCTCACCATCTCAAGAGCGCCTCTTACGACTCCACTTAGAATATTGCAGTAGTGAAGACCTTGGCAGGTATCAGGCAGCTCAACGAAGTCTACCAAAGGATTGTCTTCCAAAATAAGACTACAGGTCGTCCCTTCTGCATCCCAGTTAGTAACAGATGCAGTGACTCCTAGGAACATTTTGAATCCAACCTGTAGATGAAAACATTGACATTAGAAACAATCGCTCAAGCATTTAAATGACTAAGACTCTGCGCATAGAGCACTATATTGTCAGCATTGAGTTCACAGGGAGAGCTTCAAAGAAAATTAGAAGTACATGAGTTATATTTCTGATAGAGCTAAGAGTAGGCTTTTAGTGCTCGTAATTATAGTAAAAGCATAATGGAGGTTATACATGAGAGTACTGCTTGTTCAGCCGCAATTACATCCAAGAATTTCACAACAAAAGTGATGCCACCAAAATGTGTCCGTCAGTAAATCTAACGATAACGAATACACCTGAGTAAGTCCCAAAGTGTAGATAACGTTCAGTACCGTCACTGCCTGGGATTTCTAGAGAAGACTGGTCAGAAATCAGATGATTAGTTTGTGAAGTCGTATTTTGGGGGTTTAGCAGTGCAATTCAGATGAGATCAAATGATACCCTTGGTAGAAAAAAGGTGTCATTGGCCTTTATTGAAGGGATGTTGCCCATCCAATCTCAGTCAGAGTGTATGAAGCCAAAGGCAGTGTAACAGTTAGCTGCCGAGACAGAAAAAAATGGCAAGTAAAAAGTACTAAGTACTGATTCATCTCTCTAGAGAAACCATCCCATCCCTACCATTCATATTTCACAAGTCCCATTCATATTTCACAAATCCATGAATTCAAAGCATCAACCTAAAACTTTAGGAAGACATTTAGAAGACAAGAGAGTAAATTCTGATTGGCAATCAGATTTTGCATTTCTATATTATCATCTTGATTGAGTTCCTAAGACAGCTCCTCTTATTCTACAATAATCCAAGCTGCAGCTCCACAAGTCTGCTCGGGACCAGTCGATTCCTAAGCAATTCATTTCATCTTTGCAGATGCTACTCGTTTGCCATGAGTATATTTCCCAGTTTCAGTACATGTGTATCACTAGCAGCTTAAAATTCCACACACCCATATTGATATTGGTTATAGCGAAGATTGTTAGAGAAAATAACTGAGCTATGGGTTTTACTTGACCTAGGCACTTTTTCCATGCTAAAACATTATATGATCTTTGTGCTTATGGCGCTCGCTATTATTACACTTTCAATTGTGCATCAAAACATTCTGGTGATTTGAGACAGTATTTCCTACTAGGATCAGAGCCTCAAACAAGTGGACATTGCAAGTGCTCAATCTCAATCCTTTTACTCTAGCAGAGAAATTACGTCTACAATCAACAACTTAGTTTTCGTTTCCCACAATAAAATTTCAGTAATACGTATTAACAAAATGGATTTGAGGCAAATTGTAGATGAAATCTTAACTTCCATAAAGCACAAATTCCTTCAATTCAGTAGCAAAAGAAGTGCACGTCGAAGAGGGTACGAGATAATACCTTGGCAATGACTTCAGCCGTCTCCCTAAAATCAACACACCTCGACACATTTGATTTGGCAAGAAATTCATCAACCAAACGAACCCCGATATTATAACCCCTGACACGGAACAACTCAAGTACTGAGAAACTCAGCATAAGTTCAGAAATATATTACTATATCAAGCGAAATAAACTAAAGTAAAATCATCAATTCATCTAAAGAGTTCTTCCGATAGAACTATAACAGTTAAATAAAAAAATAATAATAGAAAAAAAGGGCGAAATCGAATTACATTTGATCGAGCTGCTTGTTAACCTCCTCGACCTCCTCCAGATCGGTGAGCAGCTGGCGCACGATCGCACCGTATGTCAGAGTAAAAAGCTCCGCGTTCTGCCAAAATCGAATCCCGCAATCAACCGCGATGTATAACACAAAAACAGAAAAAATAACCAAATTGAATGAGCTGAAATATTCAGGAAATCAAGGAAAATGAAATTAGCGTTGATTTTCTGGAGTGATTTCACTTACAACGCGATCTACACTGGCGAAAATAGCATCACCAGACTTGGGAGCGGCGGGAGCCATGAGAGAGAGAGAGAGAGAGAGAGAGATGAGTTTCCAAAGCTTCAGATCTTCGAAGAGATTGGGAACTTATTATCCGTCTGCGTCTTAGCACCAGTGTTGTAAAAGTGCCCGACTAGTCCCCGCCTACGCGCTAGTCGGCACCCCACCGCCCGACTAATACTAAATCCGTCCAGTCGCTTAGCGACAATCTAATTATCGTCGGATTAAAGTTTAATTAGTCTTTAAGTCTGAACTAATCAATACTTATGACAAATAGGCCATGAAATTTATGTGAATACTACGAAATTTGTCATTTAAATATCATATTTAATGTTTTTATCATAAATTTGGTAATAAAATTATGAACAATATGTGTTGATATAGCTTCTAACAGATAATATGATGTAAAATTAGTAAAAGTAAACTTGTATTTCTAATCCGCCTAGTCCCTGCCTAGGCTCCCGCCTAGCCGCCTAGGCGCTAGTCCCCCCTTCACCGTCCGACTAGCGTCTAGTGACTTTTAGAACATTGCTTAGGACTACTACTAATTTTACTTTTCTTCCATTTTAACAAACTTTATTCCGTTTAATATAAAAAATAAAAATAATAAAAAGAAACTTTATTCTACTTCTCTTTTTATGCTTCTTTAAATAAAATAATAATCAATGTTGGGCATTATATTATGTTATGAGGAAATATATCCAAATAACTATTCAACACTAAGTTTATTAAAGAGTGCCTAGAACTTAATAAAACTCAAAATCTACCCAAAGTTTCAAAAATCTCCCAAAAATACCCCTACATCTATCCCCTCTCCTCACCTTTTTTCTATGTGAGAAAGGGGTCTCTCTCCTCTCTCTTATCTCTTCTCTCACCCTGCCACCTCTCTCTTCTTCTTCTCCATTTATGTTTTCTCTATCATCCTCTCCATTTTTTTTTCTCTCTCTCTTCTTCTACATCTTCTTTCAAGTGTGAAGAATTGGAAGGTGGCTGCGTACATTCTCAACGACGCTCCAGACGGCTGGTGAAAAATTGAAAGGTGACCTCTTCTGCAGAGGTCGGTGCCAAGCTCGAAGGGCTAGCACCTTCTTCTTGTCGTAGCAGCTGTCGTCTGCTACGATTGAGGAGGGGGAGCTCGTTGAGAAGGGGGAGCTCGATTTGGTCAAATTTGGTATTTAATTTGTTCATTTTTTCAAGTTTGGTCTGTGAGTTAATGGAGTTAATGGAGTGTGTGAAGTGCGTGTTTTTTTCTTCCTTCTTTTTTGGTTATTTCTTTACTTGTTGGAGGAGTAATGGCTGCCCATGGGCCGTGACACACACCGAGACACACACACACACACACACACACACCAAGTTTTAGTTATGCTTTTTGTATATGGAGCTATACTTGCACATAATTTTTTTTATTGGTTTCATTGGTATTGTAAAGGAAATTTTGTATTGTTCAGTATTGAATTTAAGCATTCTCATATCTGATGAGTTGTTTGCTGAGTAGTGGGGTTAATAATAATTTGTTCAATTCTAATCATCATGATAATAAGAATTCAATATTTTCTAACTATACAAACGGGTAAACAACATGTAAGAATTTAAAAATTCTAACAAATGTTTACCATAGACCAAAGTATTGATAAATTCTCATTATTATAGCAGTAAGAATTTATCATTTCTAACCACGGGCAATCACAAGTCATAAGAAATTATTAATTCTAACCATGATGATAGTACGAATTCAAACGGGTAAAATGCATGTAAGAATTCATATCTAAATTTAGATACTTTTAGACTACAGTCTGAAGCTACAATGCTTTTCTTAACATAATTATGATAAGAATTTAAGAATTCTAACAAATATCATCCACAGAACATAAGAATTGATCAATTCTCATTATTATCACAGTAAGATTTTATCATTTTCGTATAATATCTCCAGTCAAACATAGCAGCCATGACTATAATCAAGTTAGATTTTCCACGTGGTTGTCTTCTTCTTCTTGTTCTTTTTCTTCTTCCCTCGGTCTCCTCTTCTTTGCTTTCGGTGGGGTCGAACATGAAGGCAAACAGTTCTTGAGTTGCATCAACTTTGAGGGATCTTCGATATATCGTGCGACACTCGCTTTTGTACGGCTTAAGCATCGGCATTACCAAATTCTAACCAACCTAGACATAACAAATTGACAAATTCTTACCGATCAAGTTTAAGAATGTAAGAAATGTATAAATTATTACAAGACGTTTTAGAAAATATAAGAAATTAACAAATTATTACCAAATAAAATATAAAAAATTATCAAATTCTTACATATTTAATACTTCGTACAAAGTAAAAACTGAAAGTAAAATTGTTTTTTTTTCAAGTGAATTAGTATAACATAAGAAATTGCCAAATTCTTACCAATCGAGTTGGAAAAGGTTAGAAATTATCAATTTCTTATCAAATTATTTTGGTATTTTCTTACAGTATTTATAAAAAAAATGAAACAAAAAACAAAAAAAAACACAGTAAGGATTGTAAGAAAATACGAATTTATATCAAATAATAGGTAATAAATTGAATTTGCTTACCATCTCACATACAAATTAATAATGGTAAGAAAATATGAATTCGCACTAAATTATAGGTGAGAAATGAAAATTTCTTACTAAGTTGTAACTACGCATACAAATTAATAAACATGTTACACATTGAAAAAATACGAATAAACAGTAAGGAGGGTAAGAAAATTCAAATTCGTACTAAATAATATGCAAGAAATCATAATTTCTTACCAAGTTACGACTACTCATACTAATTTATGATCACGGATACAAAATTAAAAAAAAACATACTTGTACGAATGGTAAGAAATATAATAAATTATCAAATTCTTATGAAACAAGTTGGAGAAGGTAATAAATTGAACTCTCATGTTGGTGTAGAAAGTTGGTAAGAAATTTAAATTTCTAACCAATATTAGAGGTAAGAAATTAAAATTTCTTACCAACTATGAATTTACGAGCACACATACAAATTTCGTTACAAACAATTTGACAATTATTACCAAATTATGGGACACACATACAAATTTCTCTGACAAGTGAATTGGTACAATATAAGAAATTGTCAAATTCTTATTAAACGAGTTAGAGAAGGTTAGAAATTGACAAATTCCTATCAATCGAGTTAGAGAACGTAAAAAATTGACAATTTCTTATCAAATTATTTTTGTATTACTTACAATAATTATTTTTTTTAAAAAAGCGTAACAAAAACGAAAAATGAAAAAAAAAAACCAAAAATGTAAAAAAGGAAAATTAAAATAAAGAGAAAAAATGAAAAAAAAGAGAGAGTGAAACGAGAAATAGATGTGTGTGTGTGTGTCGGGTGAGAGAGAGAGAGAGAGGTGGAGGAGAGAGAAGAGAGAGAAAGTGTGTGTGTGTCTCAGTGTGTGTGAGAGAGAGAGAGTGTGTGTGTGTGTCATGTGAGTGAGAGAGGGAGGGAAAAGCACATGGGTGTGTCATGTGAGAGAAGGAAGGGATGAGAAATGGGGTATTTTAGTCTCATTGTGTAAATTTTAGGTATTTTTTGTGTTTTCTTAAGTTGTAGGTAGATTTTAGTTTTTTTAGTGTTCAATAGGGTAAGTTCTATGGTGCACTTAGGTGTAGTGCACCAAGTATATAGGCAAAATACTAAATTAATGTAGACAATCATTTTTTTCAACAAATTTTATATAGGTAAAGTAATTTTTAAATACATTTATACTTGATGAATTGAATCATTTAAAAAAAACATAAATATATATATGCATAGTATAAGTTTGCGATAATACTTATTATTTTAACTATTCAATTTTTAACAAAAATTGAATAACGATAATTTTTAAATTCACATATATATATTTATGTTTTTTTAAGATAATTCAATCCATTAAGTATAAATGTATGTAAAAATTATTTGTCTATATAAAATTTGTTGAAAAAAATAATTGCCTACATTAATTTGATTTTTTGCCTATATACTTGGTGCACTACATTTAAGTGCACCATAGAACTTACAGTTCAATAGGTAGTTATTTTTTTGCCTCTTATGTTATCCTAATTTATCTGACCTCTATTTCGGTTATAACATGAATGTATGTGGAATATTTTGTAATAGAATAGAAACGATTATTTGTTGTTAATAAGATAGTCCATCCGTCTCACTTTATTAATCTCATTATTTGTTGAATATATAAGACGTTTATATACAAGCAAAGTTCCAAAATCAATAAATAGAATACTACTACTATCATCTTTTTTATTTCATTTGTAGAAGCTTATTTGAAGCAGATTAATGTATGCGATTGAGCCTTTTGTCGCTTAATACTATTAACAGATGTTTATATCACTAAAAGAAAATTGTTGATTAAATGAAACAAATCTTTAAGCGAAGCTCTATTTATTCCCAGATTGTGATACTTTTCACAAAACCATGTTAACAAATTGCAGACAATAGCTTTTAGACAGACAAAACTCTGAGAAATAAATGAATCGATCAAAAAAAGCCAGCTAGAACGAGCTAAAGAAGAAACATTCAGACATTACAAGCACACTACAAATCTGCAGTAAAAGATCCACAGCCAAGATGAAGCTTTTGCTGCTCTATCTTAAAGACTGGAACAAGAAATGCAAGTTTTCATCAATTTAGACGAGCACGAACCACCCTATGATGTGGATAGAAGCAGACTAGAACGTTGAGACCATACGAAAGAGATGGTCAAGAAAAGAAGCTGTGGTACTCTTTCCAGAAATAAGCCAAGCATCCAGCAGAGCAAAGCAAACCTCAGATGATAAAAGACAGTCCGGTATCGTTGCCTGAAAAATGATATTAGCAATAGAGGACGTGCCCCAGTCATCTCTCTCATGAAATAATTTCAATTTGGGGTGAGCACTGAATTTTATTCACGAAATTAACCAAATACTATCTCATTGAATATATAGAATGAAAAGAGAGGAAGTGAATAAAGATACAATCACAGTAGATGCAGGATCCTCTACGCTTTGCTATAACAGCATTCAAATATTTTCCAAGTTATCCTTTGCATCAGTCCATGTTTCTAAAGAATTTTTCATATGAACAAGATAAGAACATCATAAAAATTACTGGTCCATCCCCTCAAACATCTGCATTTATGATAGCACATACTCAAAGATCCAGACATCTCCCTCCTAATTACAAAAGACCAAACAAAAAAAGAGACGGAAACCACAATCACACACACATTAACATAACTCCACAAACAGCTCAAGATTTCTCAAGTAAAAGATAGCAAGGACTTGCACTTCTTTGAACTTCTTCCCAGTTCTCCCCACCCACAGCTCCACAAACCAGACAACTAAACTCTCCTTCAGCGAAATTCTTCACGTAATACTCCCTCAACTCTCTGGCTCCCCTCAAATACCTTAATGGAAAGGCTGTACTTCTCACCCCTACTGTCTTCCTCTATCAGTTCATCATCATAATCATCACTTCCACTATCTATTTCTTCAATCTTGTTAGTCCTAAAGCACTTTTGGACGATTTTAAGGGCATTCTGGTGGGCATGTCTTGCAGCCAATATCAACAGTTCTTCGAGGGAGGAGAGAGCTTTCGGACAGGATTTTTCCAGATTAGTACAGCTCGTGGTGGTCCAGCCACTGGTAGAAGGCATATGTAGAGGACCTGGGCACGACCATTCAGCTTCTGCAGCAGAGACGATGGCAGCAGGGCCTCTAGGATGAACTTACAAGCCGAATTACTCTGTACAAACCACAAAAGTCGAGAAAAGTACCAAATCATTCATCAACCTCCACAAGTTATCAAAGTTAACAACTAGCAAGTTATAACAGTCACAAATATTTGTTACTACGCTGTACCAGAATATTTATTACAAGAACCGTACATTGCACTTTGAATCTTTTTCAGTTACATGCCTGACTTATACATATAGCACCAAATCAAGAAAGTATCTTACTTATAGCGGCATGTGCTTCTACTTTTACTTACTTTTACAAGTTTGCTGCGCAACTCTTACTTAACAATCAAAATAGCAGCAAAAACAGAAACTACATATGATCCAAGAAGAATCAACAAAACTGAGGATTAATATGAGATTCCTGGTTATGTATTTCCACATTCAGCAGCATCCAGAAAATCTCTCTTTACTTAGCTCCTCAACTCTTTCACACTATGAAGTATATATTCACGCAAACAAGATAAAACTACAAGAGAAAAGTAAAATCACAAGGGAACAAGAAGATAGAAGATACTCACAATCGCCTACCCATCCGGTCTCAGGCTCTTTTCCAAGTTTTTACCAGCATCGTATACTGGTTCCACCCCATCATCTTTGTCATTCAAAGTGTCGTCCTTCACAGAATCAACATTATCAACACAAGCCATTGCCATTGAGTTATCCTCGTTGCCACCATTATCATTCCTCTGCATCAACATAAAAATTGCTTCACTTGTAATTAAAGTAAACAAAATGCTTCATAAGTCGTAACATTAAACAAACTAGCCACCATGAAGACCGAGTTACTTGTGTTTTGCCGGACTCATCACTTAGCATCTAAACAATCTGGGGCGAGCAATCAATGTCCCAACCAAGAACTTTACAAATAGCTTGACCAAACGCTCCGTGGGCGCTCCTCCTCTTCGTCTTCTCAATAAAGATCGAATGCTGCACCAGAGGCAAGCAGCCCTTGAACTTCTTCGACGACTTCTTCACCAAAATACTTCTTCCCATAAACTACACAAAAGACTAGGACGAGATGCAGTCCCTATTTCAACTTTTGGCAAAGAGGTCAGAACATGCAAGTTGAATCATAGATTAAACTAGTTGACTGAGAAGATGCCTTGGATTTTTCTAAAGGCAACAGATCAGAAGAATCTATCATCTGGTGCATTCAAGAAGTAAAATCTAAGACATATTGGATGCATATTGGATGTCAAGAATGTGCTTCGTTCATACAAGTTGTAAGAAATCAAGAGTCAAACTACAGCCAAGCAGCAATACAAATTGTTAAAGAGTGCGCCTGTACAACTCTGAGCAAATACATGCACATCTACAATGACCTGAGTGCATCAAGGAAATGTTAAGAACTTAAGGCACTTGTGTAGTTAACATAACAAACGATCAAAAGATACTAAAGAAGCAGCAAATGCACAGACATGGGAATGTGCAAAAGTACTACCAAGATACATTCTTGAAACCTGAATCACCTTCCAATCAATATATAGAGGATAGACAACAAAGGAAATACAGAGGATAGATCCACAGAAAAGATAATCAAATGTGCAAATGATACAAATGAACGTAGATACATGGCCTCAATCACAAAGCCACAATGCATGTTCTCAAGATTCCAAGGCCATACAGGAAATCATGGTGAACCATTGATTAAAATTGTCTGAAAGAACCATTGATTAAAATTGAAATATAGTAAAATAGCGACCATTGGCAGGAAAGAAACTCATTACTGAAAGATAAATTTATTTAGGAGGTGGGGGAAACCCACCTAATTGTTCAGCATAAAATAGAAATTCAAATGTAACTACGATGTCCATGACACAAGCCGAACACAGCGGCACATAAAACATCAAAATAAAATACCATAAATCCAACAAACCACGACAACGGACCACTGACAGACCAGAGACACTACATCCAGAGAGCTGAAGAGCTTAGCATTTTAGAAACCCCCACGAAGACGGAGGACAAGGTGAAGGGTAGACTCCTTCTGGATGTTGTAATCAGCCAGGGTCCTTCCATCCTCCAACTGCTTTCCAGCAAAGATCAACCTCTGCTGATCCGGGGGAATGCCCTCCTTGTCTTGGATCTTGGCCTTCACATTGTCAATGGTGTCGGAGCTCTCTACCTCCAAAGTTATGGTCTTTCCTGTGAGGGTCTTGACAAAAATCTGCATTCCTCCTCTCAGCCTCAGCACCAAATGGAGGGTTGATTCCTTCTGGATGTTGTAATCGGCCAGGGTACGGCCATCCTCAAGCTGCTTTCCTGCAAAGATCAACCTCTGCTGATCCGGAGGAATGCCCTCCTTGTCCTGGATCTTGGCCTTCACGTTGTCAATGGTGTCGGAGCTCTCCACCTCCAAAGTAATGGTCTTTCCGGTAAGGGTCTTCACGAAAATCTGCATACCACCACGAAGCCTGAGAACCAGGTGCAAGGTTGACTCTTTCTGGATGTTGTAGTCCGCAAGGGTGCGCCCATCCTCAAGCTGCTTTCCGGCAAAGATGAGCCTCTGCTGGTCTGGGGGAATCCCTTCCTTGTCCTGGATCTTGGCCTTCACGTTGTCGATGGTGTCGGAGCTCTCAACCTCAAGGGTAATGGTCTTGCCCGTAAGGGTCTTGACGAAGATCTGCATGCCTCCACGGAGCCTGAGCACCAAATGGAGAGTCGACTCCTTCTGGATGTTGTAGTCGGCAAGGGTGCGGCCATCCTCGAGCTGCTTTCCGGCGAAGATGAGCCTCTGCTGGTCTGGGGGAATTCCCTCCTTGTCCTGAATCTTAGCCTTGACGTTGTCGATGGTGTCGGAGCTCTCAACTTCGAGGGTTATGGTCTTGCCCGTGAGGGTCTTGACGAAGATCTGCATACCACCACGGAGCCTGAGCACCAAGTGGAGAGTGGACTCCTTCTGGATGTTGTAGTCGGCAAGGGTGCGGCCGTCCTCGAGCTGTTTGCCGGCGAAGATCAACCTCTGCTGGTCCGGGGGAATTCCTTCCTTGTCCTGGATCTTAGCCTTGACGTTGTCGATGGTGTCGGAGCTCTCCACCTCGAGGGTGATGGTCTTTCCGGTGAGAGTTTTCACAAAGATCTGCATCTGTATTGTCGAAACAAGAATATCCGTAAGTACCCTTAGATCGAGAGCTCGCGCCAAAACCTTAATAAATCACAAGACGCAAATTTAGCAACTCTATATAACAAATTAGGAAAAATTGACTACGATTCAGCCTTGGAAACAATAAAAATTTGACGCACGAGCAACAGATTCAAGTTTTAATTACCAAAACCAAGGTCTAAATCAGATCGGGTAAAGAGATCGACGGATCGGAGAAATAAAAATACAAAATTCACTGAAAATCACGCCTAAACAACACGAGACCACCAGCAGAAAATCAAATCCAATAATCGAGTATGGAAATTAACAAAATAGAAATTGTGAAAATAGATCGAAACGAATCCGACATGAAGCACAAAATTCAGATCTAATATTCAAAACCTAAAATTCAAATCGACAAAAAAACAAAAAAAATTAAGAAATAGTCGAAACATAGATCGAAACGAATCCGCTTTGAAGCACAAAATTCAGATCTAAAATTCAAATACAGATCATGAATTAATCGAAACAGAAACACGACGATTTCGTACCTTGAAGGAGAAAAGGTCGTCGAAAGAAAATTGCTTTGGGAGAGAAAATTAGAATAAGATTGGTAGCTGATATTAGAAATAAAGGGGAACGCGGGTTTATATAGATAAGTTGCCGACTTAAGGAGAAAGATGCCTCAATAAGCAGCCAATAATATAAAGCCACCTGTCCCAAATGACGTGTACCGCACTGCTTCCTTAGCGGCAATCGCAAGTTGATTTTTCTATTTGAGTGGCGGAAATTATTAGGATACCGTGAGGTCTACCGCTCCACGCGCTACCTATAATCGTGGAACGCCATGCATCGAGTAATTTATATTATTATTATTATTATTATTATTACTACCTCCGTCTCACGATTACTGATCCCTTTTGTTTCGACATACCATTTCCATATTTTTCGATGATGGATTTAAAAATGAATTTTTTAAATATTTTTTCTTTTATTGAATACTACTCATAATATTTCGTAAAAGAAAAAATACTTAAAAAATTCATTTTTAAACCCATCATCGAAAAGCATGAAAATGGTATGTCGAAACCAAAGGGATCAGTAATTGTGAGACGGAGGGAGTATTATTATTATTATTATCATCATCATCTTGCTAATTACTCTCTATTATGTCCCAATTATCTTGTCATAATTTTTTTTAGATGGTCTCGCTCATTTTAGTATATTCCATTTTTGGTCCAATAATTAGGTCCTGATCTAGCTCTAATTAAAATTTAAAAAATAAGTTAATTTTAATTACTAATTTACGTCCCCAATTAGATTGTAAATTTATTTTAATTAAAAAATCATTAATTAATTTATTAATCATTAACATTCATCCACAATCCTTCTCTGTTTAAATAACATGGCAAAAAAAAGTGTCATGATAAGCAGATGGAGTATTTTTTAAAAGATGTCGCTATTTTTTTTTAGTCTTAATATTTTAAATTGCCCTTTTTATAAACGAACATGCCATTTATACCCTTTTTAAAAATAGATGTAATTTATGCCCCTTTCATTATTTTAATATATAAACTTGAATTATTTATTTCACGTACTCCCACGAGCTGTTTTGTGTCCGTCGACTCGACGCGAGATGCAGAATGGTGGCCCTCGATTCCACTCGACGCATGCATGAAAAATTGTCATGTATGTTCTCTCCAACTATAATTAAAGTAGGCTAACGTATTTGATTTGAATTATTTGAAGCAGGTATCCTATGTGATTTGAACAATCTGCATTATATATACCATATATACAACATGAAATTTCAATCATCCATCAGAAATTAAAAAAAAAAAATCATTCGCTCTAAATTATTTTGAAACTGTTGGAAGAGAAGTGAAGGGAGAAAAGGTTCGTCGGAAACGGAAACGGAGCAACGAGTGCAAGAATTAGTGAGGTAAGAATTATTTTTTTAGCTGCATTTATTCAATAAGTACTTGATAAGTTAAGAAGTTACAATTAATTTCGTTAATTATTGTCTTAATTTAGCAAATCTTGGTGATTAATTCACAAAAATACATGAAATAAGAAGAACAAAAATAGACATCTCAGGTAAGTGGTCCACCGCCGGCCAAGGTTGTCGGAATTGTCCCACCGCCGGCAACCATGTGTCGCCGGCGGTGGGACATTTCCAGCAACCTTGGCCGGCGGTGGACAAGTAAATATTGCTTAGAAAAATTATATTAGGTTTCAGTGTATGTTTAATTTGCATAATATATGTATTTAATTGATTAATTTAGAGTTTAGTAGTTGATAAATTAACAATTTAAATTTAATTAACTTAATTATTCTATTGATTTAGCAAGTTTTGTTATTTAATTCAAAAAAATATATGAAATTAGAAGGAAACAAATAGGGAACTCATGTAAATCATCCACCGCCGTCCAAGGTTGCCGGAATGTAAATCATCCACCGCCGTCCAAGGTTGCCGGAAATGTCCCACCGCCGGCGACCTTATGCTGCTGACGGTGAGACTAATCCGGCAGCCCTAGTGGGCGGTGAATATTTTTATTATGTTTAAAAATATATTTTATGTTTAATTATATGCTTAAGTAATTAAATTCATGTTTAGAACTTGATTTATTATTATTTTAAATTTAAGTTGTTTAATTATGCTCAAGATTTATAAATTTATGTTGTTTAATTTGAATAAATACATGTAATTAGAAGCAAAAAAATTACTTAACATCCATGCCGAATTTTATCTATAATGACATGTTTAATTGTCATATTATATGGATTTAAATGATTAATTTAGGATTTAGTACTTTTAAATTCAACAGTTTAAATTTAATTTCTTTAATTAATCTCTTAATTCATGAAATATTGTTGTTCTTATTAACATAATATATGGATTAAGTTTAAAAAAATGATTCAATGCATAAAAACTTATCCACCGCCCGTAAAAGAGGTCGGATCTCTCCCACCGCCGGCAACCTTGTGTAGCCGGCGGTGGGAGAGATCCGGCCACTTTTGCTGGCGGTGGATAGCATATTATTATTTATTGAATTATTTTATCTATAATTATATGTTTAATTTCCATAGTGTATGTATAAAAATGATTAATTTCGATTTTAGTACTTTTAAATTCAATAGTTTAAATTTAATTTCTTTAATTAATCTCTTAGTTCATTAAATATTGTTGTTCTTATTAAAATATTACATGTATTGAGTTTAAAAAAATGATTCAATGCTTAATAACTTATCCACCGCCGGCAAAAGTGGCCAGAGCTCTCCCACCGCCGGCAACCTTGTGTCGGCGGCGGTGGGAGAGATCCGGTTACTTCTGCCGGCGGTGGATACTATATTATTGTTTACTGAATTATTTTATCTCTAATTACATGTTTAATTGTCATATTATATGGATTTAAGCGTGTATTTCAAATGTAAGATTTTACCTCCCCAAAAATCGAAGTGAATATCTTGACGTCTGCTTCACCGGATTCCGCGTGTCCAGATGCGGTGTCGACTTGTGTATAAATAGGGAGAGATGTGTCCCTACGAAGCCCGACCGTCTCGACATGCCCAGAAGATCGAGGCTGAAGGTGGTCTACCCCCGAATCCCGAGCTGATGAAACAATAGGTGGGCTGCGACGACGTGGCTCGAAAACCGGAGGTGACCTCCGGGAGGAACTGCAGCCAAACATGTCTTTCATGAACCTCATGAGTCGATTCTCGGTGGCTTTCATTTCCGCTTTCACCTCTCTCTTATCGGCTTCCATCTTTTCTTCAAGTTTCTGACTATGTTTCCCCACCACATCCTCTACGATTTCCCTGAATTGTTCGGGTGTGCAAGATGGACTCCTATCGTGCCCACCGGCGCTGCTAGAAGATGACTCCCTCACACGCTTCCCAGTATCGCGTCTTTCCCGGTGCGGGCGGGAGGTGGACTCGCGGTGTGGATCGGTCGTATCCTCGGTCATTCTAATCCGGGTACTCCTTCTGGGACGGGATACTGCATCTGTGCTAGGCTCGGGCATAGGGACGTGCATCGGTCGGCGTTGACGCCTCTCATGAGTAAACTCTTGTGGGGCACTCACTGGGTTGACCGGGTCGCGAAACCTGACGGAGGATGCCCCTTCCAAAAGTACAGAGAGAAACTAAGGAGTTTCATGCTCACGACCTATGGGTATTAGATGTTGAAGCTCTGACTCATTGTCATCAAACAACGTGTACAACTCCTCGTCAGTCGTACGTCTGAGCGATACCTTGAAATTTCATCTCAAACACCGGGGATACATATCACCCGGCACTGCAATTCCAGCAACATTCCCGAGCCCTCTAATTATCTCAAATCCCCATACGATGAGCGCCCACGACGGACCACGTAAATGATATTTTAAATCGGTCCCACCAAAATTTCTCAAATAATACCGCAGAGTCTTGTGCGTGTATGCACCCCACGGAAATTCGAGAAAAGTCTGCATGTCGTCAGCCAAGAACCACAACCAATCATATGGTGGTTTTCATGTATCGTGCCCAAGGAGGAAAGCATTGGCTATCAACAAGTACGCCAATCGCAAGTGGATATCACCGTCCGGATCAGGGAAGGGGCTAGGATTTTGATTTAACATATCGAGCAAGGTGTTGGCGCTTTCACATGCCCCTCCACAAACAACTCGACAGAGCCATGAATTTGTAGGATTGCGTATAACAAGGGGATCAAATGATGTTGGCCCAAATTTTAATCCAGTAATCAACGCATGATCTTGAGTTGTGTACTCTATACTTTGACCACCGACATGGAACCAAATTCCGGTTCTTGAATGAATTGACCGAGACACTATACTGTTAAGTATGCCCCCATAGCTCTTCCTTGGAGCCCAACCGATGAAATGACCGAAAGGTCCCTCTCTTAATCGTTCGACTAAAGCATTATCCCCGAACTTGAATAATTTGTTCTTGATGTCATCCAATAGGTCAATATAGTAGCATGTATTGGGCTTTGCTGGTTCGTTTATATACTCTGGGTGACGATAGCGTGGTTCGAGCTTGGCCTATTTTTATCCATAAAAAACAAAAATTAGATTCTTCAAAAATTGTATAAACATAGACGAATTACATGCACTAATACAAGTAATTAAACTTCGGACATGCAAACTAATACAAAAGCAAGACAAATTAAATAGGTAGAAAATCAATTTATTTATTTTCATAAATTCAAATTAATTAGACAGCAACTAATTCAAATTTGTGATGAGTTATAATTTAATTTAATTTAATTAAAGCTAGAAGATAGATTTACCTATTAAATGATGAACTAATATTAAGGTAATTTAATTTAATTTAATTAATTCGCATGCTAAAAACAATTTAAGCTATAAACTAATTTGATATGCTAAAAAAACTAATTCGCATGCTAAATTAATTGAACTAATCGCATGCTAAATTAAGCTAAAACTAATTAAACTAATATGACTCTCTTGAATAAATTATTAACATCAGAAATCTAATTATTATTTTTTTTATTAAACTCATTTTCGATGGAGTTACAAATGACTAATTTAATTAAGAAGTAGTAAACATATTAAAAATATTTTTGTTATAAGTATTAATCTAATGATTTTTATGATTAATGTGTCAATTATTCTAATTAAGAATTACTAGACATATTCTCCAAATTAATTTAATGGTGTTACAAGTACTAAACTCAATAACAATTACTAATCTAATATGTTAAGTAAAATTAACTAAAGCTAATTTAAATTAATTAATCCGCAGGCCAATAAAATGTTAAACTAATTCGATACTCTTAAATAAAGGAATAACATCACAAATAACATTTATCAAATTACTAATCTAATTAAGAAGTAAATATAAATTAATTAATTTGTTATAAGTACTAATCTAATGATTTCTATGATTAATTATGATAATTATTTAAATGATTTGTAATCGTGTAAATTATGATGTGTTAGAGCACTAAACTAAATAACCATTACTAATCTAATATATTAAGTAAAATTAACTAACTAACTAAGTAATTAATTAAGAAAAAACTTAAGCTAATTAAAGTAAACAAAATTTAACAAATAAATCAAATTCATAAATATGATGAAAAATTTAAAACATTAATTCCGGGCCAATCCACCGCCCGCCGAAGTCGACGGAGACTGACCACCGCCGGCGGAAACATGTTCCCGGCGGTGGGAACATTCCGGCGACGGCTACCGGCGGTGGATAAGCTAGAAAATAAGAAACAAGTAATATAAATTTTATGGCCTTATCCACTGTCCCTCCACCATCTCCGTACATTTCCACCGCCGCCGTCAAATTTTTTCCGGCTGGCAGTGGGAAGTTGGAGGCCACGTTTGGTGGCGGTGGGGACGTCCGAAGTGTTAATTATTTTTAACTCACCAATATTTCATTGGTGAATTCTTCCTCCGACTCGTATGCCATTATCAATGACGGCGGGGGCGGGGTGCTACTCCGGCGGCAGGTATCAACGGCGGTGAGGTGTTGAGCTGTTGAGAGGGCTCGGCAGTGACACGGCTCGGCAATGAGTTTATGGAAGTGGAGCAACGGGCCGGTGCAAAAGGGGGGCGGCCGGCAAGCTGCAATGGGAGGGGGAGGGTTTGAGTGAGGGTGTGCGGCGGTGAGGGTGAGCGGTGAGGGTGAGGGTGAGTGAGGGTTTGTCGTTTGTTGTTTTTGTTTGATGTTTGTGCTGAGTCAAACAACCCAATTTCCAACGTTGCCTGTTTCAAAATGTGGGGCCCACATTCAGATAATAGATTCGTTCCACTATGGACGACAATTTCTGTTAAATGGGACTCACTCTCATTATTTAAAAGAAAGGGGTATTTTCTACATATGTAACTAATTAGGGGTATTTTTAACATTTTATATTTTGAAAGGGGTATTTTAAATTTTGACTCTTTTTTTTAAGGGACTAATTATATATTTTCTATAAGCATATCGTATGGATGACTTTAATGATTCAAATGCCATTGGCTAAAAATTCGTATACAAAATGAAAAATCATTTTTATAAGATCATTCGTTATTCATATCGATATCAATATAAATTGAATGAATAAATGCCTTTGGAAATCATCTCAAGATGAGGAAAGATTATTCATCTCAAGATGACTCATATGAATAGTGTCAAGATGAATCATTCATCTCTCCATTTGGTAGCAATAAATTCAGACTCGGATGATATCATATTATGTTTGGTACAAATTGCAAAACTCTAGATTAAAATTTAGATTGACCAAATTACCCTTATTAAATACCCCTACCGATTTCACTTTTTATCGTTGAGATTAAATAGTACCCTTTATTATTTATTATTTATTACTCTGTATTATTATTATTATTATTATTGTTGTTGTTGTTGTTTATTATTTTTATTATTCTTGTTATTATTATAATTATTACTATTATTGTTATTGTTATTATTATTATTATTATATTACATTATTATTATTATTTATTATTATTATTAGTACTATTATTATTATTATTATTCTTGTTATTATTATAATTATTACTATTATTGTTATTTATTATTATTATTATTATTTGAAATCGTATAAATACATAAGGGTCAAATGGTAAGAGAGAGAAAGTGTTGTGTTACTGTTTCAATGAGTTCAACTCATCCGACCAAAAATGTGAGAGGACTAAACAAGACGGAACAGTGAAATATCAACGGGCCTTGTATTCATCTCGGGCCCTCCAATTTATTTTAGTTGGTTACCAAATAGTGAGATGAACCAATATGAGCTCTCTCATATTGGTTCATCTTATTCACCAAACACATTATGTGATGTTGATAATAGTGTTTTACCATGACTTGCAGTGTTTGGTGCATTTTGCCGAATCATCTCGAAAACTAGAGATGACTCATCTCTAGATAAATCATATGAATAGTGTCCAAGATGAAAGAGTCATATGCTTATTTGGTAGCAAAATTTTAAAGTGAGATGAGAAAACATTTGTGTTTGGTGCAATTGATAAACTATAGATGAGAGACCTTATTGACCAAAATACCCTTTCAATAATTGAACTTTGGACAGTTATAATTGTGATTACTCATTGCTACTTATTATTATTATTATTATTATTATTATTAATAATAATAATAATAATTATTATTATTATTAATTAACAGCAACAAACATCTATATTATTAAAATTTTATTTATTAAATATTTAATTATAATCATTTTATCTATTTTAATCTAGTTTAGTGTTATTATTATTAGCAGTGATTTTATTATTATTATTATTATTATTATTATTATTATTATTATTATTATTATTAGCATCAATTATTTTATTTAATTAATGGCAAAATTGGAAAGTAGAGATTACTATTTAGGTGAGATTCAACTCATCAAATTTAAGAGTTGAGTCATCTCACCTCATGTCGGGCTTGGTACATGAAGAACGAGCCGGCTATTAGCTACCAAACACGGAGATGAAGCAAGATGACTCATCTCATCTTGCTTCATCTCCCCTAACATAATGAGATGAGATATGTCCGATTCATCTTCAAAATTTTGAATTGACTTTATTGATAAAAATATTTTATCATAATCTCTTGCCAAAATAGTATATTTATTATCGCATATTGAAATGATATTGAATTTTATAATAATGGGCATTTTTGTTTGCGGAATATTAAATGTTGATCTATGTATGCTAAGATCATAATTTAATTGAACGTGGGGTTTTTTTTTCCTTATACTATAGTATATTATTCATTGCAGAACAATTTAATAGCATTCATTATATTTGCTCAGAAAAATCATTACATTATTGAATAACAATAAATTTATAAAAAATCAAGCAATTGTAAAAAATTTAAATGATACTATTTGTATTTTCTTTTTGCAACTTTCGCAACATAAAGTTGTACTCCATTTTTTTTTTTTGGCTTATTCTTATATTTTATACCTTACATATTTAATACTACCTCCTCACTCATAATATTCCGTAAAAGAAATGATATTTCAAAATTATATTTTAAAATTCGTACTAAGTTTCGGTGAAAATAAGTGCCGGAAAAGTCAATAAAGTGAAATAAGCCTAATATAATGGGATGTAAGTAGTATAAGTGAGTTAAGTCGAAAAAAACGGAAAGAATAGTTACAAAGTATCTTGATTTTTTTAACGACATTTATTCTAGTGATCAAATTTATATAAATAGTTTTTTTTAAAAAAATTGTCGTAATTAGAAAGGGAAACAAATTAATTGGATTGACCGCCACGCGCGCAGAAAAGCGTTGGGATTTCTCCAACGGCTCTATAGAGGAAATAGTAATTGCGTGGGTCCACCAAATTTAGGTGAGCGATGAGTAATTACAAAATTGTGAGGCCTTATTAATTTATATATATCGCCTAATAATATTCCAGCCGTTGAATTCACGGCAACTTGAATTAAATTAAACCCCGCCCATGTTTTTTGTTAATATACTCTCTCAACGTCGATGTCGATGTCCTTTTTATAACTAACTCGTTTTCTTATTGTGACGAATCATTAAAAAATAAAAATGGACTATTTCTCAATAAAGAAAATCATTAGACTATATTATAACTTATTAACGTAATCTACCAAAATTATCATTCACTCTCTACAAGTATCTTAATATAATTTAATTTGTATAATTTAAAATTATATTAACTTGATTGTTTGTTATCTGACTTTTACGATTTTTATATCAGATTAAAAATATCGATATCGTTTTTTTATTTAAATCAAAGGTCAATATATATTATGAATCTATGATGTTTTAGTTTTAAAACTATAAAATATGAATTAAAATATTAAACGTTGTTTCTAATTATACTCTACAAAAAAATTGTACCCAAAAAAAAAAGAACATGTTATAAACTGGACAAAAGAAATATCTATGGGTACATATTTCCAAATCTATATTCTCATGTCTTGAAACATAAATATTGTTTATCTAACTTTATTATACTTCAAAGAAAGATTCCAGACATTGTTTTATGGATAGATTTATATAAATAATGAAAATCAATATTTGAATATAACTTGTGATATAGCTCAAGGACATTGGTTTATGATTTATTTTTATTTTATTTTTAATGGTAAAAATAATTTGAGATAAATCATGTATATTCTTTTGTCTAAAAGAATACCGTCCGAACTATTTTTATCCCCACCTTATACGTCACTTTAATTTATTTAATTACATGTCTACCCTCAATAGCCAAATTTATTTTCTGTAATTACATCGACAATTGGATCTATTTAAATAGGCATGGTATAATTTCCGAGAACTTTCTACTACTAACATTTAATGAGAACCTTCCTAAATCAAAAGGAAGAATAATATAAGCATTGGTCATCGTTTACCTGTCATAGATGCAGATGACATTTCTTCATGTGATTGGCCTCATCAATTACTCAACCAAAGTTGAATATATTTCCATTGTTTTTCTTTTAAAAATATAGTACTCCATCCGTTCCACACATGATGTCTCGTATATTGAATATATTTGAAGTATAAAATAATGAAATGAGACTACTGAAATAAGACGGAGGGAGTAATTGTAATGTTATAATCAAATCATGTTTCATCTGATCAATTTATTACGTCAAGTAACCTAAATAGGATGTGAGAACACGAAAAACACTCGATGAATGTTTAACCAGTCGGTCACAAAACAATTGCAAGTGGATGGCATGATTATCTATAGCATTACAATTTCTACCTTAATAAAGATCTTGACTCTACTTAGAATTTAATCTTAATTAGGATTATGCCAAAATTTGACTAAAACGCCCAATAAAAAAAATTCTATCCAAATTACGAGTTGGATCGCCGAGCACATAACTAGTGTAAATGTACAGTACATTCAGGTTCCATAACTCAACACCATTTTATATAAATGCCATTAACACTTTAATATTATATTAAAAAAAAAAAGGATGCAATACTTTAATATTAATAAGTATATTGGACAATTTTGTAAGTCAAATCATATTAATTTTGTGGAGAGATATTATATTGAAAGGCCCAAAAATAGGCCCAATAATGACGCAAATATATATTTTTTTATATCGAAGCCCACATTGAAATTTTTGGATGGATTGGGCCATTTTATTATAGACCCAAAACAATTAATCCAAAATATCTTCCCCTAAATAAACAAAACAATTAAATAAATTCTAAACTCTTTTCTCTACTCAAAAACGACTTTTGAAGTCGCGCGACTGGTGTCTATAAATCTAGAGTGAAAGACTTATTCGCCTTCTTCATTCTTCACTGATTTGCTTTTCCCCTCTCTTTCGTAATTATCCCTTTTCCTTCTCTCCCTTTCCTCAACCGAATCAGGTACTCTCCGCTCCTATTTTTCACTCAATTTTGTCTATTAATTTCGGATCTGTTGTCGCCGATTCTCGGTGATTCCAAAGATACTGCTTTTTGATTTTTTTTTAATTTTTGCGTGTCGTGTTGATTGCGTCTCCATAGGCTCTACTACGCACTTAATTTTTCTGGGGCTGTTAATTAATCACGTTATTGCGTGCTGCTTTATCAATTTATTCGGATAGGATTTAGGGTTTTCGTTTTCGGTAATTTTGTGAGGATCACATGATTTCTGCATGCTAGATTCATGCCTTTTCCTTGAATTAGGGTTTTGGGTATCGATTTATTGCCGAAAGATCGGTCTTTGTTGCTGTCTATCGTCTTTATATGATGAATTCCAGCTTTGTCTGTAAGAATTCTTGAGAAGTAATCAGTCTTTGAGTAAAACCTGAAGGTTAATACTTTAGTGATATGCGATGGTGTTTTCCTACTTGCTTCCAGTGTTTGTTGGGTTTGTGTGATTCACTTGGATGTAATATCAGTTGAAGCGATTCGGTTCTCGATGTTTTAATGGTTGAATTTTGAGATTTCGATGCAAATTTGAAGTTTGTAGGTGTTGCATAAGATTGCTATTACTTTGGGCTGCCTTGTCAACTAAAGCAGATCATAATATAGCGCTATGTATAAACGTCTGTAAAAGAAATAAACTTACCATCGTCTAAAGGGTGCTATTTTATTGTGAACTCGATTGATATACTGTTAAATCATTCAGTGTCTTTGAACATATATGCTGTTCTTGGATTTGATGTGCTTCTACATTATCACTGATTTTTTGTGCTTTCCTTTCAGGTCTAAGCATTCAAATCTACTTACAAGAAGCATTGTTCTATCAGTCACGTTTCTTGCATCAACCAAGTTTCATGTCTGATCTTGATATCCAGATTCCTACTACTTTTGGTAATGCTATTAGATTCTTGTTTCTGTTAGCAAGTCTTGTTTTAGTTTACGTGTGGAGAAATTGAATTCAGTGGATGAAATTTTCATAAAGATTACAACTTTAAAGAAGAGATTTTTAGTGACCCTTAAGTTTGTGTTGCATTGTCTAACTCTTGGTTTTTGCGAACACAGATCCTTTTACGGATGCAAATGCTGATAACTCTAGCGCTGGGTCAAAGGACTACGTACACATTCGGATACAGCAAAGGAATGGTCGGAAAAGCCTGACGACTGTGCAGGGATTGAAGAAAGAGTTTAGCTACAACAAAATCTTGAAGGATCTTAAGAAAGAGTTTTGCTGCAATGGAACCGTAGTCCAGGATCCAGAACTAGGCCAGGTTTGTGTTAAAACTTCCTCCTTGCCTTCAACAGCTCATATTTCGAGAAATTAACCTTTTATATTTTCTTGAAAAGGTTATTCAACTCCAAGGCGATCAGAGGAAGAACGTTTCTACTTTTCTTATTCAGGTTACTACCTCTTTGATCATTTTGTTTGTTATTAGATGTTGTGTAAAAAAACTTATGCGGAAAGTGAATCCGAGAATAAAGAGTCACTGCACCCTTATTGAAATGAACTAACACCAAGTCAATAAGAGTTTGAGATCTTTTGAATATCTATTTATGTAGTCATCGGGTCTTGAATGCAGGCCGGAATCGTGAAGAAGGACTATATCAAGATTCATGGTTTCTGAAGTGCAGCATCCTATTCATACCGGCCTCTTATCTGTACGATCTATGATATGTTAAAACCATTATAAGTGAACTTTGTTGTATGCTTAAGTTCTTCCGATACCTATACTGCTCCGGTACCTCTTTGTTTTGCTACAAGTGTCATGTCTGATGTCGAATCAACTTTTTCAAGTGCAAATGGATTCAAATAATAGCGACATTCTTTTGAATGCCGTGAACTGTGCTTTAGCCCATATTGTTCATTTATTCTCCTGTTTCTGTGGATTCAGATTTCTTGAATCTGTGATTTCCTTCCCTTTTAATGCTCTTATCAAAAGTTTAAAATAGCTAGGATTTTTCATATATTATACATGTATAATGTATTAGATCTTGTATAATCTCCATTATGATACACAGAAACTAGAGATTAGTGAATCACCACGGCACTGACATTTTTTTACCGTTTTAGGCAACATTGGATTATATTTCACATACATATAATACAATGGTCTATCCTAACCAGGGAAGTCTCCTCCAAGATTGAATATCCAGGCATGTCTCCTCCTATCCGTGCATGTCTGCAAAACCAACACATGTTCTCAAAATTATGCCGATTTTTCGCCTCCGAAAACGAGACATTTTTGCAATATTCACACCTTTTTCAAATACTTCTTGTGAAGCTTCATGGCACCGGCACATGCCTTCTTAGCGTCGATGTTTCCTGTGATGTCGTTTAGTATCTGTGAATCAAGCAAAACCGGAAACTTGTTAGTAGCGAGACACGGGTGGTGATGGCAGGCGTTCCGAACCATTGACGAAGTATGTCGTTATAACCTTAACGACGTCATCCAAACCGCGTGCTTCGGTCTGAAGCTTAACACTCTTCTCCTTGAGCACACCGGCCACCAGGAAAACGGAAATGGGGAGAGGCGCGGCTGCTCCTCCGTTCCTCAAGTTCTCTCTCTCGAATTTCCCGCACTGCTTCCTCGACTTCGCCTTCCCTTTGCCCCCGTCCGGTCTTTCCTCCTCATACGTGGCGAATAAATCGGGGTCGTACTCTAGGGCCCACATCATCTATCACCGCACCACACAAATACTAACTAAACACACTGAAGAAAACAACCTCCATTGATTTGAGGTACTGTATATGTTTTAATTGATTGAAGCATACCTCCCAAAGGTATAAAGAATCAGCAAATGAGAACTCTCTACGAAACAAAACCATGAGCATTCGCACAGCAAACAGATAATCACCCCCACCTAGTGTTTCTGTTTCAAACAACCACCATTTTTTTATCTTTATTTTTTTTAAAAAAAAGTTGAAATATATAAGAAAATATTGGTGAAGTATTATTATATATTTATATATGTACCTAAGTGTTGATGAAGTTTAGGATCAATAACTTGAATAACTGTAGCAAGATTACAGAGCTGCGATTCCACCCCTACCGACTTCTCAGTGCATCTGAAATTTCCTCGCTTTACACAAATTATAATTTAATTAAGACAATATATATAAATTAAGTAGTACTTTATCACAAGCAGAGTAAAATAAATATTTAAAAAAAAAAAAAAAAACTACCAATTTTTTCATCAAACGCTCAAAGCACCAGAAAGCATCGGCTTCATTGTCAAGGAGCATAATCATTGGAGAGCAAAGATCACTCATACCTGCACTTGAACACAACGAAAAGGCAAAATACACAAATTTAGCCCGATAAAATCAGATTTAGCTTGAAATTCAAACGTGTGACAATGTTAGCCTTATAAAAAAAATGTGACGATTTTCGTCATTTAATGAATTTCGACACTAAAAAACTAGTCTGACACCCACAGTCGCTCTCAATACAAAATGTATTTTGACTTCTGAGACAACACAAAGCTTGAATTTTATTTTTTTTGGTTTTGTGACCTTTCTCGCTAGCTAGATTTTCGAAAAATAATTAGTAATTTTTGGATAATAAAAAGAAAGAAAAAAAAAAAAAAAACTAATGAAGACCTTGGCAATATCCAACATCAGGATCAAACCAAGCGTAGACAGATAAAATGTCCCACAATTTAGAAAGATTCTGCTGCTTCTCGTAGAACATGAGCGTCCTATCAGTACGCGCCACGTCGAGTCCGATTTGGTGCAAAGTGAGCTTCCATTCGATCTCTCTCTTGTCCATTGGCCCATCGTACAATTGCTGTTGTTGCACCTCCGCAGGGGAGCAACCGCCTATGCATACAATATCATGTAATTTAACTAATTACTATTTTTGTATTTGATTAAGAATAATTAATTAGGTTGGATAAAATTAATCACCGTAGATTTGCTCGAGCACGATGGGGTCGTTGGTGGGCTCGCCCGTTTCCGAAATGATCGGCGCAGTGATGTACTTTCCGCTTCCGATCAAGCAAAACATCTTCTTGCACACTTCTTTCAAGATTTCATACTTCACTCTGATTCAAAATTGAAATTATTATTTAATTTAATTTAATTTTATTATAGAAGAATGCATACATGCATGCATGCATTTTAGGGCTTAATTACCTTCGACTCTCTCTTGTTTGCTCCCTTTCTTCATAGGTGCTATGAGGATCGAAACTCCCCAATAAGAATTCCCATACCTCGCCTCTAATCGAAGGGTGCACTCCCTACAATACGAAAATCGAACTGAGTAATTACTCCCTTTGTCCGTCATCTAGGTGCTTAGAATCTTTCATCACGCATTTTAATGTGCCGAAAAGTGGATATTAAAATAAAAAATTTAGACCTCACTTTTTGATATATTAAAAGGCTTAGCGAAAGATTATGAGCACGTAGATAGCTGACGGAGGGAGTATAAAAGAACATTTGAAGAGAAATTCCATAAAAGAGAGGCATGCATATATGTACCCCACGTTGGATTCGGCCAAGAACTTTGCTAACATCAAGATAACCTTCTGGAGAGAATGCAGCATTCCATTTTCTGGCGCTCAATGTTTTTCCAGCCTAATTTATTACACATGCATGCATGCAAGCACATTTATATCTCATCAATCTAATTAATTAATCTTAGGTATGTATATTATATACTCCCTCCATTTCATGGAGAATGACCGATTTGCTTTTGAGAACTTTTGACATTTTTTTCCACGCTTCAAAATGATGAGTTTTAAAATAGATTTCTGAAGATTTCTTTCTTTTACGGGATACTACGAAAGAAATTTTCAAAAATCTATTTTAAAACCTATCGTTTTGAAGCGTGAAAAAACGTGCCAGAAGTTCCTAAAATCAAATGGGTCATTCTCTATGAAATGGAGGGAGTAATAAATAAATAAATAATACCTTGATTCTGAATTTGCTTTCTGGGACACTAGCAGCGCATTCTGGGCGCACCTCATAATAGGAATCAGCTGGGGTTCCTGGGTCCCTCCACATTCTTCTTGATCAATACAAATTTCTAAAGGAAAGAGACGATTATCCTTTCCTTATTTTCATGAATAAATAAATAAAATAACAACAACAACGACAACACAAATCCAAGAACATAAAAAGGAAAAAGAAAAAGTGAAAACAAAGTGTCCTTGTTGGAAGAAGGGAAGATCAAAAGTTGAAGAAGAAAACTTGCGGTTCCTTTTAATAATTTTTCATAACCAAACAAACAACTGCAAATGGGTCGACCCGACCCGTCTCATTCCCTTAAATATCGACAATGGCGGGGGATCGTCCGCTCGCTTCCTCTTTTGAAATGGATCCGGGCCCAATTGGGCTTTTATTGGGCCGAGCCCATCACATACAAAATCTAGCTAGATACCATTTTGCAAAGAGCAAGGCTTCATCAAGATTCTTGATCAATGATCCCAATCAAGCAAAGCATCAACTCATTATATAATAGTACTATAATATAAAAAGTGACATCAATTATATATGCTTTGCACTGCAACCCAAGAAAGAATAACAAAAAGAGAAAGAAAGAAAGAAAGAAACCAAAGCTTCCCTCCCAAAAAAGTTGGTCCAAATCTCTTCTACAAAAACCTCCACATTTCCCCTCTCATCATCATCAACCACTACACACAGATAGAGCAATCCTTTCCTTCAAATAAAAAATCCTCCCTCTGCAATGGCCAATCAGCGAGCTGCACGTGTCCTCGGCCTCGTTAGCCTTCTCTTTGCGATGCAACAGATGTCATCCCATGCATTTGAATACAAGGTCGGAGGCTCACAAGGCTGGACTCTTCCTGCCGATCCCAGTGCTGCCGCCTACAACCACTGGGCCGAGAAATCCCGGTTTCAAGTTGGGGATTCCCTGCGTAAGTCTCATTCAAACCGATGACCTATTGATATATCATAGTAGTGTATCTTATTATCTAATAATCTACTACTATGACGATGATACATCATAGTAGTAATTATCTACTACTACTATGACGTATGATGCTGGTATATCATAGTAGTAGTAGATTATTAGATAATAGTCCACTACTATATGACGCATGTAAGTTCCATTTTCTTTGTAGCTGACGATATTTTGTGCAGTGTTTGTGTATTCCTCCGACCACGACTCCGTCCTGCACGTGACGAAGGAGGACTACGAGAACTGCAACACCGACAAGCCTCTCGACAAGTTCACCGACGGCCACACGGTCTACAAATTCACCCAATCCGGGCCCCACTACTTCATAAGTGGAGTGGCCGATAACTGCCGCAAGAATGAGAAGTTGATAGTCGTCGTCATGGCTGAGAGAAACAAGAACGGAACAGCGGAGGTCCCGTCTCCGCCCCCGACCGAGGCGACGTCGCCGCCGTCTCCGGCGCCTTCCGGCGAGGAGTCCCCTGCGCCGCCGCCGGATGCGGATGCTCCGTCCGAGGAGTCGTCCCCGCCCAAGAATGGTGCTTCCTCTGTCGCCGCCGGCGTTGTGGGAACTATTGCGGTTTTCTTTGGTTCTTCGCTTGCTTTTTTAGCTCTTTGATGAGTTGAATATGTGATTTTTATGGTTTTTTTATTTTTTTTATTATTATTTGAATTTTTCATGAAGTTTTTGGCTTCTTTTGGGTTGGTGGCGGATTTGATTATTTGTTGGGTGCATGTGAGAAATAAGGTGTGACTCATTGTGAGAGATGTTGTTAATTTGTGTATTGTTTTGGTTTGTACAAATGGAATAAATCGTTGTACGTTTTGTACAACTCTTGACTTTGTTGATGATTGAATCGATGATATTTAAGTTTAGGGATATCAAAATTTGATTCAATTTGCAGTTTCAATCAAATTCGAGGTCTCAAACGTATCACAAATTGTATTTTTTATTATTTTATATATATTTTATATAAATTTATTTTATAATGATTTGGTTTAATTTTATGATTATTTTCAGGTGATTATCCATTCAATTAGGGTTTATAATTATTTTTTAGCAGTTAATTTCACTTTTATTATTATGGTTGAAAAATTCAAAATTAGGGTATATAATTTTTACTTATGATCTATTATATTATAGTTATATATATATATTTTTTACAGGAAATTAAATTTTGGGATATGGTTTTGAGACGCCTAATTTGAAGCATGTGAAAATTTTCAATTTTTCTTGCAATTCACGACTTTGTTAATATTTTTCGTTCAACTGAATTTTTGCATTCGAAATCAAATATTCGGACTTTGACAATATCGAGAAGATTTAGTAAATGGTGGTATTTATACCAAATTGATTTGCATCATGACGTAATTCAATAAATAAGTAATTAGTTGTTTATGTAAATTTGGATCAAGGAAAAAAAGGAAAGTTCCATGCTAGCCTTCTTAGACTTAGACTAGATTATTAGATTATGTTATGCGAATGGAATAATAGAATATTCTTTTCCATATGGAGCGGCTTTCCTTGTGGGTGGGGACTAAGATGTTAAGCAAGAAATTATACTATTCTTGCTTTCGATGTTTAATTTTTACCTGAACAGTGCACAAAATTACTTGAAGTGAAGAATCAATATTAATGTGAAAAACCGGTTTTTTTCTTATTTATATGTGAATTCATACTTTTTTGTAATCATATTTTTTTAGATGTAGAATTATGTTTTTGATATTGAGCAAATATTTTTTTTAATAAAATAAAAAATGAAACATCTTACGTACAAATATAATGCACGTTGCACCATAATGCATTCTCAGAATCTTAGTACTATTATAATGCGTCGGTAATCATAATGTATTCTCAATACAATTATAATGTATAATCTCGACTATAGACCAACGGTCCAAATTATTTCTTAAATTTTTTTTTACAGAAAATTCATTTGTTACATTTGATCTATCACCTATTTATATATAAAACTAAATTGTAGTACTAAAAAGAACTAAACATTAAAAAAATTATTCCCTTCAAAAAAAATTATTAACATAATATTACTATATTAGCTGTGAGCACATTAATAGTTATAAAGTAGAATGATGACAAATTATAAACTATATTGCTTTGAGTATAGTTTTTAGGTAAACAACATATGTCTAAAGTGTAACTAATGATGAGAAACTATACAAAAATCATAGTAAGTGCTGATTAAAATTCCTCTAACATAATTATATTGTTAATATTAGTTATCTGACAATCATATCTGACCGTTTCCTTGTAGTTTTATAATAATTTTAATAGACTATTTTTACGCATTATCACTAATATTATTGACTACTTCAGTAGGTGTTTGCCAACATAACAAAACCATTACCTATATATTAGGCCATTAACTATTAAACCCATCTCAACTTCTACTAAAATTGAGTCAAACATTAAAATTTTATTATTAATCGGACTCCCCCCGACTCACGTGATGACCCGGCCCGGCTCAACCTGGCCCGACCCGATACGAAATTGGGGCAAAAACCGAAGTCGAGAATTTGTTGAGTAAAATTTACTGCTCGCAGTCGCAGCTCTACTGTAGACTTAACTCTATACCTCTTTCCTAACATACAAAAGCCGTGAACAACTCAACTCTTTCTCTATTCTGTCCTTTGGAGCTACCAAAGCTTCAATTTTTTCTCCTATTTTGCCTTTTTCATATATAAATACATCTATATTTCTTTCTCTCCTGGTCAAATCCCATTAAAGTTTTCGTCTTTCTTGAATTTCTTGTTCCCAATTCTACTATGATCTCCTCCCTCAAGCAGCCTTCGACTCCCCTCTCGTCGTCCATCTTCCATGGCGCCTCCGATTTCCTTGGTTCGGGGAGGAGAGGGATCGCCGCTCGTTGTTTGCCGGTGCTGCCATCTCTAGGACCGGCTAGGGCTTGCCGGTTGTCTGCCGTTTCTCTCTCTAGACCGCTGTACATTACCTCGTTTGAGAAGAAAGTGCGGTCCCCGATCAGTTGTGCCGCCTATGAGGCTGACAGATCAGAGCCGGCTCCGGCGGCGGCGACGCCGTCTGAGTCTGCGAGGAAGGTGAAGATCGGAATCTATTTCGCCACGTGGTGGGGGTTGAACGTGGTATTCAACATATACAACAAGAAGGTGCTGAATGCCTACCCGTATCCATGGCTCACCTCGACGCTGTCCCTCGCCGCCGGCTCGATCATCATGCTGATCTCGTGGGCCCTTCGGATCGCGGAGACCCCGAAAACCGATCTTGATTTCTGGAAATCACTATTACCTGTATGTTTATAGATTCACGATCTGAGTTTGTTTTCAATTTTGTTTTTTTTGGTTATTTTGTGATTAAAGATTGGAACTTTATGGTGATAACGATGGTTAGGTAGCTGTTGCGCACACAATTGGGCATGTGGCGGCGACCGTGAGTATGTCGAAGGTGGCAGTTTCCTTCACTCACATAATCAAGAGCGGCGAACCCGCTTTCAGTGTTTTGGTTTCAAGATTCATTCTGGGAGAGAGCTTTCCGCCGGCCGTTTACTTGTCTCTTATTCCGATCATCGGAGGTTGTGGGCTTTCCGCTCTTACCGAGCTCAACTTCAACATGATTGGTATTAACCTTCCCTTTTCCCCCTAATTTGCAGTACTTAATTCGATCAAATCATGTGATTTTTAGTTCAAGTAGGTGGCTTTCTTTGGTTATTTGAGATATTTTGATGGATTATGAGGGGCTTGAATGGAAAACTTTTCTTGATGTTCATGTGGGTTGTTTGTTTCTGTCAATGTCAAAATCAGGTTTTATGGGGGCCATGATTTCGAATTTGGCGTTTGTTTTCCGGAATATATTTTCGAAGAAGGGTATGAAGGGGAAATCAGTCAGCGGAATGAACTACTATGCTTGCTTATCAATCCTTTCTCTTGTGCTTCTTACACCCTTTGCTATTGCTGTGGAGGGACCACAGATGTGGGCTGCAGGCTTTCAGCAAGCCTTGTCCGAAATCGGACCCCAGATCGTCTGGTATTCACCATTCTGCCCTTTATTTATTCTATGTTATTTGGCTCCTATAGTTTCTTGGATATTCCACATGATTTCAAGGTGGTAAAGCATCTTTTCTTGTGCTTAACTATGAAGCTAATGTGTTTGTCTTCTCAAGAATGTACTGAGGTTCCAATGATTAGATGCTAAGCATTTTAACATAATGTGCTTGTCATTTGATGTATTATGATTTAAAGTTTGTAAGAACTTAGTTTTCTAGTTGGATTTGACAAGGAGCAATCTAGGGGACTTTGTTTTCTATGAAATGAAAATTTTGTTTTTTTCTTGAGGTAATCTTTGTTTTGTATTGTTCTATGTTGGTTATATTGTTTTTTTGTGGTTGCTATTTGGACGTAGGTGGATGGCGGCCCAAAGTGTATTTTACCATCTCTACAACCAAGTGTCGTACATGTCACTAGACGAGATTTCTCCTTTGACGTTTAGCATTGGAAATACAATGAAACGAATTTCGGTCATTGTCTCATCTATCATTATCTTCCAAACACCCGTACAACCTGTCAATGCTCTTGGTGCTGCAATCGCAGTTTTCGGAACTTTCTTGTATTCTCAGGTAATTTGATCTATTTGCCTTTTTGTGGTATTTGTCTTATACTATCATAGTATTTGCACTATAGAAAAAGAGTTTGGCCTGCATAGATGACAGTGACAACATAGATAAAGGGTTTGTTGCTTTTCTTGTGCTGCTTTCCATCTTAAGAGTTCCTCTATCATTATCTCGCTTTAATCTTGTTCTTCGCACTGATGAAATTAACATCGGGATAGGACATAATATGAGATAGATGATCTAGTGGATATCCAGTGTAGTGTTATGTTGTCAAATATCCTTGTTCATACTCTTACCTCGGCCTCCTTCTACCTATGCTGGTAATCTGTGTTTTTATTTCACCAGCCATTTGAAATTAGCATCTTGAAAGGTGAATTTCAAGTTCACCTGTGCACGAGGTCCATAATCAACGAATAGGATAGGACATCAAAATAAGCAACAATTTTGCTGTATAAGTATAACCGGAACAATGATATGCCTTCATTCTCACCTCATTGAAGTTGTGTCCCTCTTTTTGTATGATTTTGATTCTGAAACATGCTGCAAGCTGTCTATTATCTTCTTCAACTTTGGAACCGAAAGGGGCGAAGAATTTCCGTTTATCTTCTCTTTAGAGCTCAGATTTGTTCTTGATCTGTACAGGCAAAGCAGTGAAGAGGCGAGGCGTGTCCCATAAATGGATAAAATGCAGCGCATGTAGGAAACGACACCACATTAACCGAGTGGAGCAGCGGCTTTACTAGTATATAGTAATAATGAGCACAGTTGTTTTGATTATTTTGGGGTCTTGTTTTTGCTTTAATGGAACTTGAGAAAATAGCTGGTAATAAGGAATGGACTGAATTCATCAAACTGTCTATTTGTTAGGCTTATCTGTATGGATGGATCAAATATATTGCATTTGTGGTTGAGGATTTCATACATTATCTAACTTATTATCACTTTAGTTCAATTTGCAGTGAATTTTATGATTAATTTTATCTAATGGGAGTATTTATTTAGTGTTATTTATTATTCTGTTTTATTTCAGATGAATAAACTTTAAATTTTATATGAAAAATCTCTCTTTTTCATTATAATTTGTTATTAAAAAAACATCTCAAGATTTAAGAAAAATCTGTCTTTTTCATATATTTTGTTATTAAAAAAAGAAATATGTAGAAAAATCTCTCTTTTTCATATAATTTGTTATTAAAAAAGAAATATGTTCATTCTTCATTATCAAGGTTGATATGGCTAACAATTTATAGCTTAAACTGACGAGAGAGAGAGCTGCCTGGATGGGCATTACCAATTTATCAAGTGGCAAAAAAGTATGGTATTTGCACTCTAAAATATTCTAAACACCCTCCCCTATCACTATTTGTTTTTTTTTTTTTCCTAAACAAAACGTACTACTATATTTAAAAATATACTCATTCTGAAACCCAATAATATTTAAAAATATATTCATTCATAATAAATTGAATGATTCTTTTATATAAATGATAGTAACACAATAATAAACCTAAATTATGAATTCAGATTTTTTTGGATCCGTAAAAATGATAATACCATACTTAAATATAAATATTTTATCATTTAAAATAATAATTATTTGATTTAAATATAGGGCAATGCTATTCGGCCATAATGTGGTCAGCCATAATTTTAGTTATTTTATTTTTTTAATATGTAATAATTTATATATTTATGTCAAACTTTTTTTAGATTATAAGAGAACTCAAAAGTGATTTTTCGTATAATTTATGTATTTTTTAAAAATTAACCCTTTAATTATTTGATAATTTTGATTTTTTAAAATAATTCGTTATATTTTATTTATAAAAAAAGAAAAATATGTAATTTTTTGGGGAATTTTTTTTTAATATTCAAATATAAAAGTAATTAACTATAATAATTATTTATTATTTTTAAAATGACATATATTATGAAAAATATCATTGTGTGGCCGGCCACATTATGACCAAATATCATTATTGTTAAATATATTATGTCATTTTATTTGATCCCCATAACTTTTCTCTTTTATTACCTCTCTAAAATTCCAAAATTAGACAATGAGTATATTTTATATTTCAATTGATTATTTGATTTATTTATTGCAATATATAAATAATTTTTAATCTTTACCATATTACAAAATTGAAGCTGGAAATAACCTATATCTTCAATAGAGGGGTACCTTAAAGCCGAGAGAGAGAGAGAGAGAGAGGGTAAAAAGGAAGATCAAATTTATTTATTTCAAATGGCAGATGACACCTTCAAGCCTATCAGAAACCATTTCTAATTCTCTATAGAGGAAATTTCACCTGGCCAAATATGATGAGTACTGCTAAATAAAGGTCTTGTAAAGAGAAACTGAGCTAAAAGTAGCACAAACAGAGCATCTTCTCCTCATTTTTTTTTTCCTTTTTCTTTTTCTCAGAAGAAGTTTCTTAAAGCTTCAAAAGGTTGCTGACTGTATTGACATCTTTATCTCCTCTTCCACTGCAGTTGAGTACAACCTTGGTTCCATCTGGAAGAGTAGGGCACAGAATCTCGAGATAAGCTAGCGCGTGAGAAGTCTCCAGTGCCGGGATAATTCCCTCTAGCTTCGACAATCTCTTAAAAGCTGCATATACAGTGAGAGAGAGAACTATGAGTGAATAGTTTCGACGAGCTCCAGCAGCAGACTATCATCACTCACATGTTCCAAAATTTTCATTACATTGAAGTATGTAGTTGACTAGCCTATGTTATTTTTGTTTCTTTAACTGGCAAGAATTGGAGAGACTTTAAGAGGGTGTTTACTTTGGGTGATAGCTTAGATGCATCGAAACAATATATGCTAATTCACCACAATACTTTGATGGATTGAGTAATTATGAGTTTGTTTGATCATCTAATTCTTCATATACTAAATCATATGTATTGTCAATAAAATCCATCACCCAAAGTAAACTATCCCAAAATAATGATTTTATAACATCAAATGGATTCTACAGATAATAGAGATGTCATTTGTTACCTTCTAAAGCCTCCTCATCAGTGATGCTATAATACTCGGCACGTCCTATATCTTTAAGAAAGCTGTGCTCCGGTCCAACTCCAGGGTAGTCGAGGCTAAATATCCATAAAGAAACGTTAGTCAACTCATTGAAAAAGTTGGCACTGAAATTTCCTTAATTTTACAATGAAAAAGTTCGAGGCTTTTACCCAGCACTTATAGAATGTGGCTCGATTATCTGCCCATCTTCATCTTGCAACAAGTAACTCATAGCTCCATGTAAAACTCCAATCTCTCCTTTGGTCAAAGTCGCAGCATGCTTCCCACTGTCTAAGCCAAAACCAGCCGCCTCCACACCAATCAGTCTGACATCACTGTCATCAACAAATTCGTGAAAGATTCCCATTGCATTCGAACCCCCACCAACACAGGCAACGATCACATCGGGTTTGCCACCCCACTTTTCCATGGCTTGCTTTCTTGTTTCTTGGCCAATCACTGCATGAAATTCTCTTACCATCATAGGATATGGATGTGGCCCCGCCACGGAACCCAAAATGTAATGAGTAGATTCCACGTTAGTCACCCAATCTCGTATAGCTTCAGATGTGGCATCCTTCAGAGTGGCGGTCCCAGAATGAACTGGTCTTACCTACATGTGAAAGGAAACTTAAGCGAATAAGAGACTCTTATGATTGACAGATTGATGGGAACTCTATGAGCAGCTTGTCTATTTCAGAGGTTTATCAATAATTCACATGTTGCAACCATCAAACAAAAGCAAAAAGCCAACTCATCATGAGGACTATTCGTCCTCTAAGAAGCATCCTAGAGAATTGAGGATTAGACACATTAAGCAAATTCTAGTAATCTACAAGGTTCAAACATAATGCACTTGTAAATGCAAATGCTCTTGGCAATCGCCTTCCAACCAAACAAACTAAAACTTTTGAAGGTAAAACCTACACGAATTTCGCGTACATGTCCCAAAGCCTAACACAGATTGGATCATTCGACTATTAGATGGAGTTTACTTTGGGTGATAGAGTATTTGAAGGACTATATAAACAAACAAGTTCAAAATCAATCAACGCATCAAAATAAACAGTAGGTTACCATAATTTTTTTTATTCATCTATCCTATATTCCTATCACATAAAAACAACTCCTTAAAGGACCAGCAAAAGATCCGAGAGAAACAGACCTCAGCACCAAGAAGCCGCATTCTGAAGACATTAAGGGCCTGTCTCTCCATATCTTGAGCACCCATGTAGATAACGCAGTCCAAACCAAATCGAGCACAAACAGTTGCAGTGGCAACACCGTGCTGACCAGCTCCAGTTTCAGCAATGATACGCTTCTTCCCAAGGCGCTTAGCAAGCAAAGCTTGTGCAACAGCGTTGTTGATCTTGTGGGCCCCGGTATGATTAAGGTCTTCCCTTTTGAGGTACACGTGAGGCCCTTTTCCATCTTTTCGCTTGTAATGCTCTGTGAGCCGTTCAGCGAAATAAAGCGGGCTTTCTCTGCCAACATAGTCTTTCAATATTCCTTTAAGCTCTTTCTGCGACCAATTCAGCATTCAGTCAAAATAACATAAAACTGGAAAGTACGGCGCAGCATTTTTTCTAACAAAA
Organism: Mentha longifolia; assembly: GCA_001642375.2. Taxonomy (NCBI): domain Eukaryota; kingdom Viridiplantae; phylum Streptophyta; class Magnoliopsida; order Lamiales; family Lamiaceae; genus Mentha; species Mentha longifolia. Next base: position 41,015,490 of record CM038113.1, on the reverse strand, counting down.
AATATCATCACATAAGAAACATGATGAAAATCCTAGAAAAATTCCTCCACTGCTTTTAATTAGATGGAAAGTAAATCCAAGTTTTGAGTATTTATCAAAGATCGTTCGACTCTCTATCCAACAAAATCTTGTTGAATGATTGAGGAATGGAAAGCTAACTCATTCGAAAACGTGATTCCTCTACAACTCAAATAATCGAATACATCAAATGAATATGAGCCAGTCAAATCACTTCTACTGAGTAATGCAATTTGTTGAAGGCAATATACTCCCAAAACCCCATTAACAGTTCACATCAAAACCTAAATTCAAGCGCACATCATCTCTCCAAAAAAAAAAAAAAAAAAAAAAAAAAATCCGATCAAAATATGGAAAAAAGAAGACAAAAAACCTGGAATTCCTGGTCGGTTGCGAGGGAATTGAAGGCGGCCTCGAGCTCCGTCAGAGCAGCCATCAGCGTCTCGGGTACATACTTCCCGCCAAATCTCCCAAACCGGCCGAAAGCGTCAGGCCGCAGCAGGACCTCCGCCGCCGCGGCGGTGTCGAGCTCCTTGTCCACCGCCGTCGCCGCCATCTTCGGGAGCGCGCAGAAGGTCGGAGGGCGGCGGGAGACGGAGGGGATGCAAGGTGCGAACTTGGAGGGCAGGATGCGGTTGGAAGGGATGCGGAGGGCGCGGTCGTGGTGGGCTGAGCGAGCTGCGGCGGCGGAGGAAGAGGAAGCAGAGAATGCCATGTTTGGATCGCAACCACTTGATATAGCGAAAATAGGGAATTCGTGGCTTTGTTTTGTCGGAAATGAGTACGTTACCCAAACAGGGTAGATGGATTTGATGCTTATTTGTAGTTTTCCTTTGAAAAAATTCAGTAACTGAACTGAACTCACCTCTGCTTTCCTTTTGCTTGCTTAAAAAAAAAAAAAAAAAAATAAAATCGCTTTTTTTATTTTTTATTATGGGCCTTTTTTTTTTTTTTTCTTTTTCAAGATTAATAAGTAATTCTTTTGGCAAAGAAAAATAAAAGAAAGGAAAATATAACTGTAATCCTAGAAAGGAGTATTAATGTAGATGCAAATGATATGTGGACTGAGCCCCACCACTCAAAATATAGTGAGATTTAGTTATTTCAAATCTGATTTATATATGAATAATTTTTGCAATTCTATTTGATTTATTACAATAATACTATCACATCTATCTTATAATTATTACAGTCATATCCACTGAATATGCATCTCTCGTTGATGTAACTACATACTAAAAATGAGTCCAACCAATAATATGTCATGTCATGTGTAAAAGTCAAAAGCACTTCATAAATTTATTTGAAAATGTCAAAATTTGAAAGCTCAATTACAACACGTGACGTTTAAACCATTGCTCCTAAAAGATGATGCGTATATGGAATTAATATTGAGTTCGTGGCCTTTGTACTTCCATAAGAACCATTTTAGAACACCACTAAATATAAAGACAATTATAAAGATCGTTAATCTCACAAATCAAATAAGAATCAAATATATATAAGGAGTATAATATATACATAGGGGTGCATTATGGTGGAAACCTCCTTTAAAATGAAATCTAAAAACTAATCTACACCATAGATATAGAGAGATTAGACGGCTAGGATTAGAAGTTAATTTTAATTAGTTATTATAATTAACAATTATTCACGATTTTCATAAGGGTAAAATCGTCCAGAATAGGGTAAAAATTATTGCAGAACAAGATTAGCACAAAATTGTTCTCGCTCATTCTCCAAATCTTACACATTCTTCTCCAAATCGTTCTCGATCATTGATTCAATTGAAACTGTGTTTGGTACATCTATAGAACTGGCAAATCGACGGAAGAGGATCTCAGAGAGGCTAAGTAAATTCAGTAATTGATTTTTGTTTTAGTCTGTGGATGATTTAAAGATTAGAATTGTGGATGGGTGACCTACATTTCGATGTATTGTTTCATGAAATCGTTGCATTTGCGTTATATTCCTTGTTTTAGTTTGTGGATTTCTCAGTTCTACTCGTGCTGAAAGCCTGAAACTTCTCCTTTGTTAAATGATCGTCTCTACTAAATGCATCAATGGTGCATGTCACCTGTTTGACGAAATGGCACACTTCAGATTAATAGGTTGTACTTGGTTATTCCATATGAAAAAATTGAGCAGAATTATCTAGTAGATCTTGAGAAAGTCAGAAAGCTGATTTTTGCTCATTGTGCGCATTATGGTAACAAATTTTATTATGGTTTTTGTCGAATTAAATGGAATTAGTAATGCATTTAGTGATTATTGTGAGGTGCAAATTTAGGCTAGGTACAACCATTGTGTTTGCAAATTGTTGTGCCCTATTTGTGTGGATTTGTGCCTTAGAACCTTGTGCTTCTTGCTAACCTATTTGATTTATAAGTACTAAATCTAGCTGCTAGGAGTTGCTGCTGTTACACCTGCAATTTACCTAAACCTAAATTGCTACAACTTGTCTGAAATTGACGTTTGATTTGTTTGTTGATGATTGGACTTGATTAGTTGCATAGCTATAGACTTGATTAACTACATAGTTAATGTGAATTACCTGATACTTAACTGTTGCTGCTACACTTTATTTACTACTGCTTTGAGGCTAGTTCGAACTGATTATTAGTGCAAATTCCCTGGAAATACTGCGGTTGAGAGTTTGTTTAACTGCTATTGATATTTATCTTGTAGTAGCTGCTACTTCTCAGTACTTATTGTTGATTTCTACTGCAAATCGTAGTGTGCTATAGCTGTGGAAACTATGAATACAACTAATTTACTTATGCTTTTAGTGAGTTTTGTGAGATGCAAATTTGAGCTAGGCAGAGCCATTGTGTGTCTTTTTATTGGAATACTTTTGAATTAAACATGTTGTATACTGTGCATGTTTCTCACATCTAGAACTAATATCTTCAACATAAAAAATACAGTGAAATGCATTTTAAATGAGTAGTTCACTGATTTAGCGTCTCGGTTAAGTGCGAGGCTGTGATTCAGATATTTAACTTGTTTGGTCATAGGGTCTTTCTTAAATATGATTAGGATCAAAATTATTACATATATAAATGGGTGACGAAATGCGTCGATGATTTGATCGATGCTCATTGTTCATGTGTATGATAAGTTATGTTGTACGCATTTGAGATTGTTGTTGTGCACTGTGTGTGTTATGTTCGTTGCTTGCAGTTGTGTCACAGCCCGATTTAAATTAAAGGTTATTTAAACAGAGTAACATGTGACTAATAAATAGAATGGAAAAAGTAATGAAAGACTAAACATATTTCGGATTAGAAAATATAGGAATGGGCAGTTACTACAAGATTCGAACGATAACTTATATCTTGTCCCAAATCATCACTATTGATTAAGAAAAGCGAAATGAACCATGTCCTGAATATTCGAGATATATATAGTTACTTCATCAAATGAACTAAAAGGAAGGATATTGTTCTCAACAACAATTCCAAAATGATCAGATCAACGTTTATCTCAAGGGACAACTAAAATTATTTGAAATAATACCTGCCCATTTACAACAAGCTAGAGAGGATCATTCAAGGGCTCGATAATTCGAATCAAGGATAATCAAAATCTGAAGACAACTTTTCAATAATAATTAAAAGTCATCTAGAAATAATAAGCGTTTATACATTTTTAATAATAGATAACTTACAATGGAATAAGTAAAGTTATCTCGGAGTTCAGGTGAAGATAACAACTTTCAACTTCATGTTCATCAAAACATCAACAATAACATCAGAGTATTGCAGCGGAATGAATCATCAAAAGGGATTACATGTATGCAGACATATAATCCTAGAACTCGAACTACTGACATCGTCTTATCTATAAGAAGACACTTCATAAAATGACAACAAAAGCTCTATTCGGCACACTCCCATCTTTATCTCAGCTTTGCCTGCACATTTTAGAAATAACATGCAGGGCTGAGTACAAAGTACTCAGTGAACACGTGCCCAAAACATTAAAAGTTGCTTATTAAAGCTATAGATTAAACTTGCCTCGATAAGCATGTCACAAGTGATTTACTTTAAATAACACAAGGCATGCTAAAATACTTTTTAGTTTCCTCATCATCAAACATTAATGACTGCAGTCAAATATGGTGTATGAATAACATCTACCACATCATCTCGCGTGTTGAGAAGTAGGCCTCCTTCTCAAACACATTGACCGGCCGACCGAAAGGATGACTCACAGTCACCTCAGTGTACACATATCATGCAAATCACATGACCGAATTCGTCTTCCATCAAGTAGATGATCATACAAAACTCAAATATTGGCAAGTTAATCATTTTCCCAAAATATCATGCTTCATATACGTATGCATATCGCATCATCATTTAGTTAGAAAGCCCACCTGACTCTGGCTAGCCTTTACCTACTACTCTTCCTTCCTCAGTTATTTCCAATCCTCAAGTGTATGCTCGTTCCTTCATTAAAACGAAAGAATAAATAAAAGTGATAAAGGAAAGAAAATTATATAGGAAATAACCTTCTCTACTTAGCTTATCTTCTTATCTTCTTCTCTAAACCTTTCTTGATAAACTTAACATAGGTCTTTACCGAGAGTTTGTTAGATAAGAGAGTTTAACTTATCTTATCTATCTTCCGTCCTTATTTGTAACACATATATGCACATATATGTTCCTATCATTCCTCAAGCTCATTAAGTTCTCGATTGTAAAGTCTAAAAATTTTAGAAATAATTCCTATAACTTATAATTGATAATCAAACTTATTTATAAGCTCGTTTCTCATACTCGATCATTCCAAACTCAGCTACAATCAAAGTTGGAAAATAATAGATAAATTGAAAAGTTCACAAAACCTTTCTATAAATTCCAATAAATTCACAATAAGCTTTAAATGAAGTAGAAAATACTTTTCAAGTTTTGTTATAAACAACTAACACTTAAACATTTAAAACCTCCAATTATTCTAAACTTAAATATTGAATTCAACCCTTATAGGGTTCCAAAAAATTTCAGAATTCCAATATAAGCATCGAATAATATACATATCACATTATTCCCTCCACCAATCTAATTATATGACATCAAGAACAAAAATGCCCAATCTATTTTAATGCATCATTTTCATTTTTGACATAGGGCTGCTCCAAAAACTTTTCAAAAATTCATTTTAAGCATCATATAAACTCAGTTTCATATCCCCTTCATGAATTTTTAGAAATAAAATATAAATCAAAAATCCTCCAACTTTACTAAGAACCCACATTCGAAAATTGTGAAGTTGGTCACTAAAAAAAATATATATCCTCAAAAATTTCATTCATACTTCCTACAATCATATAAACACATAAACATACTCAATTTCGCAACAGAGAAATCGAAATCATAAACCCCCAAATTTTTGCTCAATAATTCGAACTTCATAAATTTGAAGATGGGGATTTCTCTTAAATTAAACCCTCAAAAATCATCCTAGAACATGTATAAATCAAGAGAAATAAACATCAAGATCATGTAATCATATCATTTTCAAATTCGAAATTTGATTGCTCAATTGGGTTCGATATTTTCTTCAAACATAAAGGTTAATCACAGGAGCATACCTTAATTACTAACTTCGATCCAAGAATTTCTTGCTACTTTTCCTTTTTTCTTGATCTACGCAGCCCCCAAAGTGGTAAAGATAGAGTTATGTGTGGGTGGGTATCGTGAGTGAGAGGAAGAAAAGAGAGTGACGGGAGAAAGAAATAAAGGGAAAGAAAGGAGGAAAGATAAATTAAAATAAAATAATGTGGACTCTCTCTTATCCCCTTTTCTTTTTATTTCGTTTCCTTTTTTTTCTATCTTCTAATTCCTAACTTAATTACTCCCTTAATTAAGTATTCATTTCTCTACTCCCTCATCAGTAACATAAATAAACCACTCATATTAAAACGTATTTATTTCCGTCTTCGAGGATTAACTAAAAATCCTACTAACTTCAAATAATATTCTACTGTATAATTAAATATAGTATATTTCCTCATTATCTCGTTTCAAGTCGTAGAAAATGGAACGAGAACAAACTCATCAATAATCTTTGAATTTTTCAGAGATTCTCATTTTAATTTCTGTCTTCTTCATTATCTCAATATTTTCTCTTGCTATACACTATTATAGATTATTATTTTCATAATAATCTCTAACCTCCATTAATTAAACTAAATAAATTACGGGGTATTACAAGTTGTTTTGAGAAGCCTGTTCATTTATGCATATGTATTCTGCATTTGGTTTTGGTTCATACTTGAGTCATTTATTGTGTTGCTTCTATCTTCCATTTGCTTGAATTGGAGTACATATGATATGTACCCTTTCTGTTTCCCCAACAAGTGTATTAGTTTATCCTAGTGTCGTGGAATGTTGCATTTTAGGAAATTTTTGTTGCGTATATCTGTAGAACCCATGCATCCTATATGATGTTGTTAAAAAAAAATGATTCATTGGTATTGTTTTGTTTGTGCATGTGCAGGAAGAAGTAAAGCAAAACACAATAGACCACAGTGTCCACCTATAATACACGATGAGGGATCTGATGATGATTTCGTGGATACACCCTGTTCAAGAGGTGTAAGTGGCAGATGCATTATAGATGACCAAGAAGGTATGTATATGTAATGCATTAACATAATGATTTCTTTGTTGCATTTTTCAAAAATACAGCTATATTACTTGTCATTATTTTGTTGCAATTATCAACAATTTCATTGCAAAATTGTCATAATTTATTGCATTTTGTAGAAATTTCTTTGCATACTTGTCATTAACTTTTTAAAAATAAATAATGCAGCAATGTCAAAGGCAAATAACGATAGGCCACAAAAACCAACTGGAAATAAGAGAAAGGCTAGAGATAATGTTGGGGATGAAAGCTAAAGATATTTTTGGCAGTTCATGAATCGTAACATCATTTTGTCTGCGTCGTGTTTGATTTGTATATGTAATCTCTGCGCGTTTTTTTTTTGTTGGTCTATAATTTTGACTGAAGTTTTTTCTTGGGAAGTAAATTTGAGAGTCGATATTTTGATTCTAGTTAGTTAATGCTAGTGGTTTATTTGAATGCAACAAATAATTACAATTATGCAATGAAAATGATGTAAAATGCAACAAATAATGATAAGTATGCAATAAAATTGCAAGAAATGCAAATGATCGTGGTGGGAATATGAAATCATTATTGATCTTCTCTTACACTACAACACTAAATCCTAACCCCCTAGAATACTAAATCCTATCAATTTGTATATGTAATTTTTTCTCATTCGGACATTTTATCGAACATATGGTGTGCATAGAGAAAAGCTCTCTTTCTCTCTCCTCTTCTTCTTCATCCCCTCCATTATCTCTTAAACACGTCCAGATTCATCCCCTTCCAACCTAATCGCAACTTGGTATAATATACCCAACGTTCTCTCTTTCTCATTCGGACATTTTATCGAACATATGGTGTCTGGCCCTAATTATCTTGAAGCAAGTAGGTCATGGTCCCATGATACACCCCTACTCCGACCAGACTCACATCCTCGTCCCTTACGAATTTGTTGAATATATCCAGCGTGTTCTCTGAATTTGTTTAAGAAAGATGGAGAGGATGATGAAGAAGAGGAGATGGAAAGAGAGTTTTTCTCTGAGCACATCACATATTCGATAAAATGTCCCAATGAGAAAAAATTACAGAGGGAGGTAGATTTGATAACAAATTGATAGTTTAGCATTTAATTAGTTATTTTCAATAGATTGGAGTATTTTTGATAAAAGTATGCAATAAAATTGTTGTAAAGTGCAACAAAATATGACAATTATGCAATGTTTTTGCTGAAAATGTAACAAAAATAATTACAAGTATGCAAAAAACAAAACATTAATTACAAGTATAGATTAATATTTTTCATAGATATACTAGAAATCTTCATCAAAAATCAATTCAGATGGTGGTGTTAGTTCTTTATTTGCATTTGTAGTTTACAATTATTTAATCAATTATAGGGATTTTCTCAATTTAAATTGATTTACTTTCCAAGTCTGCAATGAAAATGCTCAAACATGCAACGAAATAGGATAATTATGCAATAAATGCTGCAAAATGCAACAAAATAATGATAAGTAACAAAAACATTATTTCAACTAAGAAAAACAATGAATCCTCAAGACAATGATTCTAAAATTTACGACCAAAAACTAAACTCAAGCTTCAACGGGGCAATTTCTAGCATCATGGTTGGCCATTTGCTTACACTTGTTGCATTTTCTTTTTGGTTTGTTTGCATCTCGTATGGTCTTATCTCTCCTAGACTTCATATCACTTTCACTTCCTTTTGTTTTAACAGGATCGGGAGGCAGTACATGAACATTTTCTGGAATGGAAGAATCATAAAAGCTCTCAAATCTTATGTGCTTTGAACTTGTAACAGTGTCCTTACCTCCATCATTATTATATTTAGCAGCCAATTCATTAAAACTTTGTAGCAATTATTTCATTTTGCCAACATCCCTTCCAACCATTCCAATACACTTCTTTGACGATTGGTGCAACATATTCAAGAAGTACAACATCTAAATCCACCCCTCATTAGTTCCTTCCATATTGGACAACAAATCTTCTGAACAAGCATACCATGTCCATCGAGAAACTATATATTTTTTTGGGATCCTTCGAACGAGACTATTCTTGAAGACCACAAAAATATGACGGCATAAAGATTATGATTTCTAACAGTATCAACATCGACTGCATAATAAAAAAAAAATTATGCATCATAATCACTCGAAACTGCATCAAAATGACTGGAATATGCATCAGAAAAAATGTACTCTCTCTCTCTCTCTCTACACACACACTCACACACTATGCAGTCTTCTTCAATTTTGTTTAAGTGGAGACTCCAAATGTAAGTAAAACACAAGCATAAAACTATATTTTACTTGAATGAATCTAATGATTTTATACAAGGTGGTTACAAATTAAAGTACTACGATAGAAACTGCGATAGAATACAGAAAAAATTCACGACAAGTAATAATAGACAACAAATTCACTTGAGGTAGTAATAGACAAAAAAATCAGAAAATTACACAGATTAATTATAGAGAATTACACAAAGAATCACAATCACAACCACAATCACAAATGATTCCGATCACAGAGAATTACACAGAGAAAAAAAAAACATAATCGAACCTATAAAACCCATGAAGATGCGACCAGATTCCAATCACAATTGATTTAGATCAATCAATTCCAATCATGATTTCAATTGCAGATGCGACGTGAAATCAATTCTGATGTGAATTCAGTTGCGACATGATTCCAATCACGTTTGTGTGAATCTCGTTCATCTTCTCTCGTGTGCTTGCGATGTGAATTGTGAGAAGTTGAGTTTCTGCATAAGACGGGAACAGATCGTGCGGAAGATGGATATCGCGTGTGCTGCTTATGAATCAGTTATATGCATGTAAAAGATCTAAATACCCCTGTTGTGTTATAAAAACTAATTTCCAGGTAATTAAAACTAATTAAAAATAGAAAAACCTACTAAATCCTAACCACAAGATGACACAAATCAAGAGCTCTTGTTGGTTTCTAGGTTTCACAATCTAATTAGTTTCTATATGATCTACTACCTATACATATATATATATATATATATATATGTTTTTTTTATTAATTTATTTTAAGTTTGAGAGAAAAACAACAAATCAAAAATTGAATTATATATATATTAGTAAAAATTAGAGAATTTAATTGGGCCATCTAATGGGCTTAACTCTGATCGGCTTATTGGGCCAACAACGAGCCCAGCATTAGAACAATTAAGGCATACAACGACGTCGTTCCCATCCCCCAGTAATCTTCTTCAGCCAAAGGCTCGAGGCATCGTCGAGCCCTAATCTCCATATTTAGTGAAGCAAGCTCACACCACCAAGCCTTACGCAGGTAATTCTTTTGCAGTTACTCTTTCTTCTTCCATTTATTGAATAGAGTAGTTTGAGGTGTCGGATTTTTCTAAATAGTTGCTTATACATTATATTTTTCTTGCTTAATTTTTCTGTTCTTATCGCATCACGTTTTGTGATGATTTTTTGAGATGATTAATGGTGTGCTGTAGCTATTCTCGATCATAATTCTCGAACAAATGCGCTATATACTGAATTGCTATCATGTTCCTCGTGATTTTGGTCTTTGTTGTGGCTTGTATTTGTTAATTGTACATTGTATTGTTGCCTCCCTTATTCAGCGTTCTTGGTTTCTGAATATGTTGGAAAGCCTTTCTGAATTTCTTGGTTTCTGTTAGGTTTTTAGTTAACGAGAGCCTATCAATGTAGAGGTCATTGTTCATGGTATGAGCGAGTTTATCGATGCAAGTGATAACATAGGAGAAAAGTGTATTTTATTTATCCCATGTATTTATCTTTTGATTTGATGCTGTGTTGCTTACTCAGGCGGTTTTATGTGTGCAGAATAAGTTCCATTGATGCAGTAGCTAAGCAATGGGACGCCATAATGCTGTATCTCCTGTCAGAGCTGAAAGGCCTCCTCGTAGGAGAAGCCCGTCCCGGAGAGAAAGATCCCCTCGTGAGAAAGGAAAGTCACCTCATAACCACAGGAGCTCAAATCGTGCTAGATCAAGATCGCCCGTGAGAGAGAAACACCATAGTCGAACCAAATCCCCAAACCCTAGAAAATCACCATCTCGCTCCCCTGTTGATGTTAAACAAAAAACTTCAAGATCGCCTGTGAGAGAGAAACTCCATAGTCGTGCCAAATCCCCAAACCCTAGAAAATCACCATCTCGCTCCCCTGTTAATGTTAAACAAAAAACTTCAAGCTGGGCGAAATCTCCTATTCGCGAGAAATCTCTTTCACCGCGTAGTAAAAGATTAAAAAGAGCTAAATCTGAACGAGATGTTGAAAAAGGGAGTGAGAGGGAATATGAGAAAAACCACAACAAGAAGAGTGAAAGGGGTGCTCGTGAGGAAAAGGAATTAGATAGGGATTTGCCTGTTGAGAAAAAAGAGAGAAGAACTGGAAGAGATGCTGCTGGAAATGGGTCTAGATCCAGACATGAACGCTCACGTTCGCCTTCTGATCGTCATCGCAGGGATCAAAGAAGATCAAGATCGCCTTCTGCTGCTGGCAATAGAGGACGTGATGAGGTGTCTGGTGATATCCATTCCCTGTACCTTGTCAATGTCTTTCTGAAATTTGTTTTTTCTATTGACAACATAAAGCTTGTTTTGGCATGATGGCCACAAAAATGATTTCCGTTGCTGAGTACAGTTTCATTCAAACCTTAATGCCTGTTAGTTGAACTTTATGGTCAAATTGTAGCTCTATGCAGTTAGGTAATTGGGGAATTTTCATCACATCTGACAAAATTCGATGGAGAGATGATGCACATAAATTTTCTGGAAAGGATGGCTTTATTTTTGATATTTTTCCAGTGTACCGTCATAATATCTTTTTGTTCTGAGTGATCTTTTCAAAAGCTCAAATGTTCAATTCATTTTTGGATGTCTTATCTATTGTTTTCATTGGAAAATACTAATGTGTTTTTTGAAAATTTTAGGCTTCATTGTTCAATTTTTTTTTTCAGGAATATTTCAAATTGAGTTTTGTTATTTATTTATTTGTTGGTTAGAGATTTCAGACATCTGATAAGTATCTAAATTCCTGCAGCTGGCACACTCTAGAGATGATGAACAGCGGTGAGTTACATACCGAACATCATGTTTAATATTCCTTAGCTTTGATTAGCTTTGATTTGGTAGTCTGGTGGATCTCTGTGGGGTCTTCATTTTATCTTTTAGGTTAATTTTATGATTGTTCAAAGCCTTTGACTGAACTGTACATATCTAGCCTGTTTTGGCTACTTATCTAGTTAGATATTGTATATAACTGCTGTATACTGAAATTTTGATTTTTCATATTTTACTATGCAGTGACGGTGAGAGTGAGGCTCTAGCTAAGATGAGGGCTGTTGAAGAGTCATTGGAAGCAAAGGAAAAAGTATGTTTCTTTCCATATTGAATCACTATTTCCGATGCCATTTTTGGTTGTGAAGTGAACATGCTCTTTCTTCACAAAAAAACATTGGACTCTTTTCTTTGAACAATCATAGTTTATGGGCATTATTTTGTAAAATCTTTATTGCTCTATTAATCTGGAAATGCTTGTTAACATTTTTAAATGTCTGCATGTGCAGCAGCATAAGCCTTCATTTGAGCTGTCCGGAAAACTCGCAGCAGAAACCAATCGAGTCAGAGGTATGATGGGATTCTCTTCTTTAAGTCTTTTAATGTTGCTTTGGTTATACTTGTCTTATTATGGACCTCTATTGTATTACTACTTGGTTAGGTATTTATGTCTTTTCTCTGTAGCACCTGTATTGGACTTCAATTTCCATCTTCGTTGTGTTTGACCTTTACATGGATGGATCTGGCATTCTTAACATTTATCGCTTTCTTCACAGCATTGCATCTGCATCTACATTTGCATAGTTCGCTATTCTCTTTGTCTGGAGCTTTCTAAAGAAGCCTTTGTGTAGGCTTTCTGAGATATGAGAAAACCATGTGGAATTTGTTTTGTTTCTACTTTCACCCTCCTTGAATCATCTGATGATAAATCGACTTCTTTGCTAATATATTGTCAATCTTCATAGACTTTTTATTTGAGTTGTTGTGCAAGTTTTCCTCCAAGGTGATTCATTCTTTCTATGTGCTTTTACGAATGACTATTTTCTTCATGTTCCATCTCAGGCATATCGCACTAGCTAAAACAATGTAATTTCTATTGAACTTTTGTTGTATCTGACATTTACTTCTAATTCAAATTAACCTGCTTTGACTTATGAGAGGTGAACTTGGAGTGTAGTTGGAGTGCCATATGCATTATTTCTTTGGGTGGTATAGAAGTGAATTCATGCTAAAATGTTTTGTTTAAAGTTTGGTTACTCTTTCTAACTTTTGAAGATTGCTTAAACTGACGTGAAACCTTACTGCTTTTGGTCTCTTTTGAAATAACTAATGTTTTTTTTTTTTTTTTTTAATTTTTTATAGAAGATCGGCCAACTGAGTTCCCGGTCCCCTACTAATTCTTTAGTTCAGCACATTGCTTTTGATTTTGATATGTAGTTCATCCCCTGAATTTTATTTTCATATGTGGTCGAGCTCCCTGCTTTTTTCTATATGCACTCTATGTCATCAATAATCAGGTTGGTTTTTAGCAATAAGATATCTGATAATACATGAAAATGTTGTTGGCCAAGTAAATTAGACATTATATGGATTCTACCTATGGTGTCTGTATCTCTTTGCTCACTCTCTTATAAAAAACTTTTGAAATCAGTTGAGACTTCTAATCTCTCTGTTAAGTATTACTATTTCATGTATTTTTTTTGTTTATTCTGTTCTAATAGTCTCTGTTACTTCTATAGTTCTATTGATGTGTTTTATGCCTCATCAGGTGTAACACTGCTGTTTAATGAGCCACCAGACGCCCGGAAGCCAGAGACAAGGTGGCGGTTGTATGTTTTCAAGGGTGGCGAACCGCTCAATGGTAAACTTAACTTGGATATAATGTTATGTAATAATCATCTGTTCATTGCCAAATTGTCCTGAACACTTTCTGATTTAATATAATATTTCTTCATTCATATGTGATTCCTCAGTTAGCCCCCATTCTTCATTTCTGGATGCATTACCTCTTGTTCTGTGATGTCTTATACTGTTCCCAAAAATATTTCGTGTATGTTATATGTTGTGATTGATAGTTGCACAATTTCTCCTTTCAACTTGACCCAGACTTAATTATATTCGGCCACGTGTTTTGAAAAATATGGTCCTATATTGGGAAACTATTGATTAGTATACTTTTTGACGTGCAGAACCTCTTTATGTACATCGTCAAACTTGCTATCTTTTCGGTAGAGAGAGAAGGGTTGCAGACATCCCAACAGACCATCCATCCTGCAGCAAACAACATTCTGTTCTTCAGTATAGGTAGGGCTATAGTTGGACATGTGTCACATGTTTAATGTTCCTTGTTTCTTATTTGCTTATGCAATGTATGTGGTATTGCACTAACATTTTTATGGGTTGGTGTGGTTGAAGGCAAGTAGAGGAGGAAAATCCAGACGGTACCATGTCAAAACGAGTGAGGTATGACTAGCAGTCTTTGTTTTTGACACCAATGAGATGGCATTGTGCTTGTTTTCTTTCTGTGTGACTAATGGTCTCTGCTGCTTTACAATGTGCTAGGCCTTATTTGATGGATCTTGGAAGCACCAATGGAACCTTTATCAATGTAAGCTGCACTTTAGAATACATTCTGAAAATAATATTTTCTCACTGCATCATGTAAAACAACAATCTTAGTAGGAAGTCAAATTTAATGTCAAATTTAGTGTTATAATCTGATTTAGAGCCGTTTTCCCCTTTTCAGAATGAGCGGATGGAACCTCAGCGATACTATGAACTCTTTGAGAAAGACACTATCAAATTTGGCAATAGCAGGTAAGCTACCTACTGTTTGCATAAAATGAATATTGTTTTATATTCTTAATCTTGATGCTTGAATCACATAATAGTAAAAATGCTCAAGTTCTGAACTGAATCCTCCCCTTATCTAACCCATACTTCTGTGATTGCAATTGCCTCAATGGGGTTTAATGCAACTGGAAATATAATATTTCTCTACAACTTTGGTGTTGCAGCCGCGAGTACGTTCTGCTTCATGAGAATTCTGCTTGATGACACTATCTATCCGTTCACGGCCAAGAAGTTGCCTTCTTTTGCTACACGAAGCTGTCTGTAAGATGGAGGAACAATCGGCAGCAGTCTTCGTTCAAAGTATGTTCATTACAACTTTATGAGAAAAAAAGGGGCTTAATATACTGTAGCCAACCTCTTCTTTTCATGAGCAGAGCTCTATTTAGTCGTAAATCATCTCAAATTTTGCAGTCAACCTATACTTGAGGTTCTATTGCTCACTGTAAATTGATGAATTGGAATGGATTAAGATGCTGCGCTTCGGATCACTTTTTTCATACAAATATGAGGTTACAAAGGAAATCTTAAATGTAAAAAAAAACGAGAGGAAAGAATAAATAAATACTTCCTTTGTCCCAACGAACTTGAGCCGTTTCTTGAATTCGTTGGGACAGAAAGAGTAATGATGAGTTAGAAGTCAATAGTGGGTTCACCAAGAGTCACGTTTCTGTGTAGAGTCCAAGGCAAGTTAAATAGCTTAGCCAATATAAACTTGAAGATCTTGTTCACGTTTATATTATGTTTTGCACTTGAAAAGAATAGAGTTGCCTTGATTGCCTTTGCATATGTTCGAGCCTGCACATTTTATTATTTTTATTTAATTAATAGAAGTAGGATAATAAATAATATTATTGGATGTATGTGGTGTGATTGTATGTATCTTATACTACCTCCATCCCGTCGAAATGACCATATTTCTATATTTTATACCTCACATATATTCAAAAAATATAGTCATTTCGACGGGACGGAGGGAGTATAATAATAAAATTAATATTAAAGAAAGAAAAGACAACCGAATATGGCACCTGCGTTACGACAGACCATTGAATATCGAGTGGAAGCTGCATGAAATCATCAAATTTTGTCCCTATTACTATTGGAACTGCCGTCTGTCAAAAAAATAAAAATAAAGAGTACTCATGACGTGATAATGATAATAGTATAAATAAATAAAATTGATAAAACTTTTACTAAAAAACAAATTAAACTTTACTAAAAAATTAAATCCTACTTAAAAACTTAAACTCTAATTGAAAAAAGTTGTTAATATGGCACTGTCCACCATGGGCAGTGGTGTGTTTTCTTTCGAACTTTTTTTTAATTTTAAAATTGCATGATAAAATCACAGCAACTGAATTTGACCTCTCCCTCGGTTGACATCTTGGTACATAATACTTCCTACAGGCTCAGAGATATTGAGTCATTTCATATTGATATGTGAGGTATAAAATAATAAACAGGGTCAATATTTCTGAGACAGAAAAAGTAATTAATTATTTTTATTATTATTATATTTTTTTTGTAAAAACTGACAGATCTTTAATAGCTATTTTAGAAATTGAAATCCAAAGAAAAATTCATAATATTCTAATACGTAGCGAGAAACCCAAAGACATTTTTTTTCCTTGAAAGGAGCACTTATATTATCTATTCGTCGTATATATAAATTACTCCATACATTTTCATTTGAACATTGATCTTTACAAATTGTAATTTATATTGATTAGCACAGCTATCGATTTATTTTCGAATTCGCATATAATTTACGTACTTTCATGAAAAAGATAAAAAAAACTCTGAATAAAGTTTTGATTGATTCCAACAAGTAATAAAGGACTCATCTAACTCAGCTTTTCAGTTTTCAGAAAAGTACAAATAATAAATAAATAATAAATAAATTGACGTCGAAAGCATACCTGATTCCACTTTCTTGCTTCACTGTACCATCCAATTACACTGCAATTTCACAACAAGAGATATTTTTAGGTTTAATTGATTTAATTATAATAATTCAGATTTAATTAAATTAATATTGGATTTCTGACCTATTGAGAGAACGTCGGCTGGTGAGGTCAAACATGAATAAAATAGCTACTGCATCTCTGCAGGCAATTGGGACTTGATCAAATGAACGGTTTTCACCTGCATTCATTCATTTTATGGAAAGTCCCAAAATTAAATTAAAATTTTTAAAACATTTAATCAAGAAAATAATGAATAATTTAATATAGAAATGAAGAAATTAATTAATTAACCTCCAACATCCCAGATTCTGAGAGCAATTCTTGCACCTTCAATGTTGATGTTTTTATCCATTACATTAAATCCTTTCATTTGCAGGCTTCGCTTCTCTTCTTCTTCTCCCACATACTTCACCTAAATAAGTAGCCAAGAAAAATCGAGAAAAGCCCAGATAAATAAAGTCATCTAATATTTTCTGTTCATTTGATATCCCAAATAAATTATTTCGAGAGCTTGTGAAAGATGTTCTCTCTCTTTGACAAATTAATATTTTCTCAGTAACTCGTCAAGATAATTTTTCATGAATTTTATCTTATCCAGCCTTATTTAGCATTTTCTCGTGAAAGCTGCCAAACGGGCCGGACCCGTATTATTCATGAGAGAGAGAGAGGTACCAGAAAGCTTGTTTTGCCAATCTGGGGATCGCCCAGCATGCTGATCTTGAGGGAGACTAAATCGGAGTCGCTATCGTAATTAATGCTGCTAGACGACGACGTCGTATAAGGGTCTCCGCCGCCGGACTCCATGGCAGCCGGTGACGGCGGAGAAGTAGAGTTTCTCGCGGAAACAATCTCCGGTAGCGGGGGCTGGGCATCCTTGGCGAGCATCCAAGAATCTTGTCCCAAACGAAGCTGAAAAACTGCCGGAACACGGCGGCCTTCTCTATCATGCGCCAACGGATGCGGACGTGGACGATTTTCCGGCAGAGTTGGGTCATCTTTCCGGTGGCGTCGTTGAACCTCTGAGCTGCTGCTGCCATATTTGTATGCGGTGGTGGGGTTAAGTTGTTGCTTTCATGGTTTGTATTTTTGTAGAGGGAAACTAATAAAAGAAAAGCAGTTGTATTTGTACATTCAATTATTCATAGTCTTTGCCTTTTTTTGGTTTTTGTTTTGCTTTATGGTGTTTTACTAATTTTGTTGCACGACCAATTCAAATTAGTGTACTATATAAAATTATTTTTTTATTTTTGAAACAATTTAACATTAAATTTAAAAGTTGCCTTATGTACACACAAAATTATTATTTTTTCCCTTTTAGTGTGCGTGATTATTACTCCCTCTGTCCCATTATGTTTCATTTTTAGTAATAATATCACAGTTTACACATTCTTCTTAATTCACGTATCCAAACCTATATGACGAGATAATATCATATTATTATCCAAGAAAAACATAACATTATTATTGCCGAAAAAGAAACAAGACTTTATCCATGAAACGGAGAAATTATTATTATAATTATTATAGTGTTAATAGGTAAAAGTAGTCATTTTCACTAAATGTATAAGTTTTATTAGAAATGCTCCCCTACCCACGGTGGGCACACTTAATGTGCCCACCGGTGATGTGGCAGTGTCACGTCTGCAATTTTTCTTTTTAGGGTTTAGTTTTTTATAGTAGGGTTTAATTATTTTTGGCAGTGTTTTTATTTATTTTCTTATATATTCCAATGTCACGTCATCCGTTGTCACATTAAGCATGCTCACGGTGGGCATTGAAGCATTACTCTAAGTTTTATAGTCACAACTATAAAAACATATGTTTTCTAATTACTTTAAAATAAAAAGACATATATACCCGAAAAATGGTGGCCCACTTGTCTTTTAAATAAAAAAGAAAAGAAGAAACATCATAAAACAAAATGCAAAAAAAAAAAAAAAAAAAAAAAATACAAAATTTTAAAACCTACCCACCTACCCCACCATCAATTACCGTCTCTTTCATCCCCTCTCTCCATCTCTGCGTTTTTTTTCACCTTCTTCACCCGCGTGAAGATTCGATTTTCTACTGTGAATATTACCAAAAATTAACAGCAGTGAATACTCACACATGTGCTCAATCGACCGTGTAAGAATGGACTAGGAGTCGCTGCCGCCGTAGCCGGAAAATAAGCAGTACTAGATCCGACGGAGAGAGACCGCCTCCGCGTGGCCGTGCGGCCCCCCGTTAGCATCCGTGACATCGAAAGCCCAGGCAACCCCAGCCCCCGCCGGCGATGCCGCCGTCACCGGAACAATTCTCACATTTTCAAAAGCCCACTGATTTATTTTATGGACGTGACTTTTATGCCAGATTCCGAATAATTTTGTCAAATTTATTCGGAAAATTACGGAGCATACGCATGCATGTACATTGATCGAATATTCTTGGGAGACCGTGAAGGTCCACCCCCAGGCGACACGATGCAGCAGATCGTGCATTACAGAAGACGGTTAGGACGTAGAATTTTTAGCTTTGTGAATTGTGGATTTATGGCTTCGCGGATTTGGACTTATTTATTTATGGATTTTGTGTTCAATCTGATGTGATTTTGTGGATTTGTTGAATTCTAAGATTTTTTTTTTCCGGCTATTACACGGTTGCCATCCTCCGTGTACCACCATTTAACCGTGTACTTATCATCCAACCGTGTAACGAAAAACATAAATTAAAAAATATATATATACCATATCAATTCTTAATCAACATTGGTTCATAAATGTTTAAACCACAAATGAAGCCACAAAAATCATTATGAAGATGGATTAAATGAAACCAAAAGACTTTACAAGTAATTGAAACATGAAACTAACATATATGTCCATATAAGTCCACATAAGTATCTTAATTTCATACTAGAGCTTTTGGTCATCCAATAAAATTATCACATATTCTTCAAGTTATGACCAATTAATAGTTGTTTTTATTAAATTATAAACAATATATGTGTTATAATGATGGTAGAGATCGGCACATTGCATCAAAACTAGTAATCAACCTCTGAAATCAAGTTTCCATAATGTTTGACCCTCTCACGGTTATCGTACACGGCTAGGGTATAGGAACCGTGTACAAATACATCCAACCGTGTAACATTGAACATAAATTGAAAAATTGACAAATTAATTCTTAATCGTTTTACATCGGTTCATAAATGTTTAAATCAAAATGGAGCCACAAAAATCATTATAATGATAGATTAAACGAAAACAAAAGACTTTACAAGTAATTGAAACATGAAACTAACATATATGTCCATATAACTCCAAATAAGTATCTTATTTTCATACTAGAGCTTTTGGTCATCCAACAAAATTATCACATATTCTTCAAGTTATGTCCGATTAATAGTTATTTTTATTAAATTATGAACAATGTATATGTTATAATGATGGCATAGATCGGTACATTACATCAAAATTAGTAATCAATCTCTGAAATCAAGTTTCCATAATATTTGACCAAGGTTTGACCCTCTCATGGTTACTGTACACGGCTAGGGTGTAGGAACTGTGTACAAATACATCCAACCATGTAACTTTGAAAATTTTGACTCTAACTCGGACATTTACATGGTTGACTCTACATTAAAAAATGATGACTTTAACATTTGATGACCGTTACACGGTCGAATTTCTATAAACCGTGTAGTTATAATTCCAACCGTGTACATATCCGTCAACCGTGTATAGGCCGAAGCAAACTAATTATCTTCCAAAAGTGTATCATTTTATCAATTTCTTAATTGCATCATCCAACCGTATACATATCGACTCAACCGTGTACATATCGACTCAACCGTGTAACATAGAACATGAAATTCTCCAGCGTATTTTTGAAGCGAAAATTTGAATATAAACGTATTAGATACGACCAACGAAAGATATTTGAACTTCTTCGAAAATAACGCCCAAATTTTGCAAAATCGAACACTCCAAATTTTACTCTCTTTGGTTTTCAAATTGTTGTTGTAATAAAAGTGAAAAATTTTGTTGCTCGTGTATATTTTGTTTGATAAAGGATGTTACATTTAATGTTGATAACCTCTTTTAATGGATGAATAATTCAGATTTGAACTATATTAATGTGTGTGTGGTTTTTTTTTTTCGTCACATTTTAATTCATTTTGTCAGATTTTAAATGATGCATTTTTTTTTAAAATTTAAATTGCCACTACCTTTATTTCATTAAAATTAAATGAAAAATAAAATTTAAGGAAGTACTTACTTTTTTGCACCAGTGGCAACCCAGGTCAACTATGTACTTTTTTTGTACCCAATCGTCATGGGCATTTAGTCTTTTATCCCAAAAGTGGCTACAAACATAATTTTTTAAGTTTATTATTGAGTCATATTTATTTATTAATTATATAATTATAAACGACAATATCTATAAAATATTATTAATTATTATTATTTAACAACAACTGCAATCTACATTATTAAATATTATTTGAGTCCTATTATTATTATTATTATTATTATTATTACTACAAAGTGAGAAGAGAGAGTCATCTCCCTTCAACTCACCATTTTGGAGAGTTGAGTTAAGTGGGAAAAACAGTAATAGCAACGGGCCGGGTAGATGATGTTCGGGCTTTTCACTTTTTGTAAAATGCTATCAAACGCCGGATGAAGGGAGATGACTCATCTCATCTTGCCTTCATCTTGCTTGATCTTGCCTACAAAACAGAGCCTTAGGTAGTGTTTGGTGATTCATTCAAGTTGTGGAAAGATGACTCATCTAAAGATGAGTCATGTGAATAGTGTCAAGATGAGGGGTTTATATTTCCATTTGGTAGCAAAAAATTAAAGTATGATGCATTATATTTGTGTTTGGTACAATATGCTTAACTCTAGATGAAGGCTTAGATTTACCAAATTACCCTTATTAAATACCCCTACCGATTTCACTTTTTATCGTTGGGATTAAATAGTACACTTTATTATTTATTATTTATTACTCTGTATTATTATTTTTTATTGTTGTTTTGTTGTTAGTTATTATTTATTATTCTTGTTATTATTATATTATATATTGTTTTATTTATTATTATTATTATTATTATATTTTATTATTATTATTATATTATTATTGATATATTATTATTATTATTATTATTGTTATTATTATTATTATTATTATTATATTTATTATTATATTATTATTTTTTTTATTATTATTATATTTTATTACGTTATTATTATTATTATTTTATTATTTTATTATTATTATTGTTATTATTATAATTATTACTATTATTGTATTATTTATTATTATTATTATTATTATTATTATTTATTACATTATTATTATTATTATTATTCTTGTTATTATTATAATTATTGCTATTATTGTTATTATTATTTTATTATTTTATTATTATTATTTTATTATTATTATTATTATTATTATTATTATTATTATTATTATTATTTGAAATCGTATAAATACATAAGGGTAAAATGGTAAAAGAGAGAAAGTGTTGTGTTACTGTTCGAATGAGTTGAAGTCATCCGACCAAAAACGTCGGATGAGTTAACAAGCGAAAACAGTAAAATAGCAGCGGGTTTGGACTTCATCTCGGGCCCTCCAGTTTATTTCATTTTAGTACCAAACAGTTAGATAAACCAAGATGATTCACCTCATCTTGGTTCATCCTATCCACCAAACACACCCTTATAGTTTTAGTAGAAGAGGCTACTTTTAAATATCTCCATTATTATACTACCAAAATCAGCATTTTTATTTCTAAATTCTTTAATTATTGCCGATTTTGAAAATATTTAAAACATCTGACGATCATCCAATAGTATAATATGAGATGTGCGGAGTAACATTGAAATGGGTCAGATCATCCGACAATATAATATGAGATGTAGCATTGAAGTGCAATAGAAGATTAAGATTGAGGCCTGTCACAACAACTGTAGAATTAAATGATCTCACTTTCAAAGTGCTGGAACTTCCAGTGACTATTTCCAGTACTATGAAATCTATTCAAATAATGAAAATGCATGTTATCATTATCTCTATCAATCTGACCAAAAAAAAAAAAAATCATTATCTCTATCAAGTACTAAATGAAGTAAAAAGAAATTAAATGTGAATTGCAACTCTCTAACAAAAGTGTTCCTGAGAAAAACTAAGAGCAAAACCAATATATAACACTTACAGTAGGCTACTCTTATTCCCACTAGTAAGGAGATCGAAAAATGGATCTTTCTCGTTCCTCTCCGTGTGTTTCAGATGAAACTTCGATTGATCTGCAGTCGATGGAGCTGGTGGTTTAACAGCTACAAAAGCGACCTTCTTACCATTTTCCTTTTTTACAGGATATGAAAGGGTCGATGTGCTTGAATTGGCAAGAGTCACGTGAGCGCCTTTGGCTTCGGAGATTCTCATAGAGCACGAGTCGTCTCCTGCCAACTTATTCTCAGAGAATATCACAGATGCTGGACTGGTAGATACATCTTTTGAAGAAACTGTATTTGCAGTTGAAGCTTCTGGAACATTCTTCTCGTCTTTCTTCATGCAGTTTTCTTTAACATTGATTTTATCTGTTGCAGGTTGTACAAATGCTGTAGCCACAGCTTCATCCACTACGAGAACAAAACAACAAATGAAAAGGTTGCAAGACGTTAGAGTAGAATAGCAAAAGACCAAGCTATAATGGAGTAAATAGATGAAGATACGAGTATAATGAGAAGAACGTAAAGGTTGAATGTAAAATCGCAACCATCTTAGAATCTCAATTCTACTGAATCTTGAGCATCATCACTAAATGAGAGAAAATCAAAAGAAGACTCGATATTACCTCCAAGTGTAATATCCATGTTCTCATATAATATTTGTGGAATGCTCCGTAACAAGTCTCCTTGATCATCGTTATCTTGATTAGTGGTCTCGATTTTGTGATCCCTCTCAACTAAGACAAACTTATCCTTCTGCCAAATGCACTCTAGTAATATTCTGGTTTCCTCCTTTCTTGGAAAATATTCTCTGAAGACCTAAATATTAAGTAAATGAAAAGGGAGTTCCAGAAGCAAAATGCAAATAAGTACAGGCAAAAACAAGAGTGTACTGACCTCGAAACCATCTTGCTTTAGTTTTATACTTTGTTCCTTTTGAGAAAGAGAAGAAACGGTGTTGTATAGACAAACAGAATCAAGAAGCATCTGCAATTAAGGAAATTGTAAATGCATGAAGAACACATCAATTGCTCGCTGAGACTTTTGGGCTATACCATTTTGCAGAATCAAAGAAAGTCTAGACCTTTTTGTGAAGTTAGAACTATCTAAGAAAGAGCTTCATGATAGCAAACATGCCATTCCAGACTATTGGAAACCGAATATATCCAAGTAGCTGAACAATCACCTCAACCGACATACCTTCTTACCCGAGAAAAAAAGAAAAAAAAAGGGACTGTTCGAAAAACGTTCATGACAAAAGAGACCCATATTGTAGTGTAACTGTACACAATTAAATCCTTAATAGATCATGGCATAAAATAGGTTACTGCAGCAATTTCAGCATGAGTTGCGTGCTAAAAATGGTGCTTACTTGTTGAATCAATACTCGAATACGTGCAAGCACGGCCAATATCGCCAGAGAAAACTTCATGAAAAATGACCGCGCAAGAAGCATGGATATCTCACTTTGCATAGTTAAGAAATTTGCAAGGATAAGATTGAATATCTAATATAATTAACCTTGAGTAGTAGTAATGTCTCTTATAAAAATAGAACATAATTAGCCGTACAAGAAGACCTAAATATAATTTATATGACATTCAACTACAATCAAACATAATCAGACACAAGAAAAACACAACCATGAGTTAATAACTTTAAGGATACATAGCTGCCTTCAGCAAAGGCTCCACAATCTGCAAAAGCATGACAAAGACGCCGGGGAATGAGAAATGTTGGCTTTATCACGTAATGTTAAAGTTGACAAGGAAACAAAATCACCTGCGACAACAGACGTGTAACACCCAAAAGCCTTTCCAAGAAAGTATATTTTCCACCACCAGTTTTTCTCCTCTTTAAACTGAAACGATATATACAGAACATAATTCTATAGAAAAGGAATATTTGACTGAAGCTACCAATTATAATGAATATTTTCCACCAGCCATGTTTATCTTAATATTAGAACAAAACATAAATTTCGTAAGTATGACATCAACAGAAAGCCACTTCTTGGACTACCCAAAATCAATATAAAAACTACACTAAGCAATACGTGGATTTAGGAGAAGTAGCAAGTGATAAAACAACAAGAAATGCCAGAAAGTTTGCTTATTAGATAATCCAAGCTCATGTCTTTGTGGCAGGCCCTTAAAATTTATATTCCCCAAAAAACTGCATATGCCAATCGAGTTACAAACTCAAAAAATAGTTCTATTGAACATACAAGTCTAGCTTCAAAATCAACAGTAAGAGGGGTGAAGAACACTTTACAGATGACTATTGACAAGGATTTTGATGATATTAGTCATTATTAGATGAAAATGATTGATAACAAAACAGAAGGTAGAACAAAAGAATAGAGTAAGGATGAGGTATAATACCCTTCCAAAAGCTGAATCTTTTGCTTTGGTCTATCGCCATTGATCACCAGAAAAGAGGACTCCAATACCTCCTCCATGTTAGCTGATTTCAAAAGCTGCAAATCCCTTCTTACCTATCATACAAACAGCAAGCACATCTAACAAATATCATAACATATACCTATGTTTCCGATGAAAAAACTAATAAAAAACAAGAGTACAAACCTTGAGAATGTATTGAAAATACGAGCATCTCCGGTGTTGATTCTTGTGTTTATACACCAGTCTCTCCAGAATTCCACATTCTGTACGAAGCTGAGCGGTGAAAGACTTCAATCTCTGTTCAACAAGTTTGATCTCTGAATCCATCTGCATTCAGCAGTTGTAGCAATGAAACCAACATTCCAACCCAATCACAAATTTTCAAATTAACAAAACACTTCAACCACCTAACAACCGCAATCAATCTTTCAATTTATCCTAAATAACAAAATACATGGATTCTATCTATATATTGAAATACAATGAAGATTAAATCGTGAAATTGTCAGCCATTTTTTTCCTTATACCTTAGTTTTCGGCGAATCGCCGGAAATTCTGAGCTGAAGCACCCTCCGCCGTAAACAGTTGCCTCTACACTTTCAAGCGCACCTACGTCCGCCGTTGAAGACCGCCGGAGCTGCCGCACAAGCCTTCTAGCCTCCCTCCCTACAACGCGCTGTGGCGGCAAAATCCAATCCGGCGCCGGCGCCGTCGCTAGTAAATCGTTTTTAAGCTCTTTTATTATTATTATTTTATTAATTATTAAAAAAGGGGAAATATAAAATCCCTAAGCCCATTTTGTATCACCTTTCGGCCCAACCCAGTTAACCAATTTTACAATTTTCTTTATTATATTTCGATTTGATTTTTCTTAAATTGAATTTATGTTTTATTTATAATTGTTGATTTTAATTCATCTTTCCATAATTAGAGTAGATTATCTCAAGTTCTAAATTTTTATTTAATCAATTTAATAGTGTAAAATAGTCACTTAAGATTTTAAAAAAATAAAAATAAAAATGAGCCACCAACTTAAAAAATGTAAATCTTAGTTGCATCAAAACAACCTGAGAAATCGAGTCGAACCGAACCGAATCTTGCACGATTCGATTTCAAAAAGTTACAAATATCATCATGAAAAAGTAAATAACATCTACTAAAAAACACCTAAAAAAGTTACAAATATCATCGTGAAAAAAGTACTAACATCTACTAAAAAAACAACTCAATTTGTAAATAATATCTCTATAATCTCAACTACTGCAGTCAAAATAGGCAATTAGCATATTATTGAGTAGCATATTATTGTACTTTTCACCTGCCAAGACTTGAAAGGAAATAAACTGCAAGCATAGACAGTTAGAAGGAATAGTATATAATTAAGGAGAAATAATGTGTCACAAACCAGAAATCAAGAACAAGACCAAAGCCTACATTACTAATCAAAGTCTTGTTCAAAGCCAAGATTCAAAGAATACGAAAGATGGCCCACGAATCACGAACAGTTGGCTCTGCGCTTCCCCAAAGAACCGGAGCAAAATCTGAACCAGTGGCAGTAGGGACCAAAGGTACTATTGGATCTCTTATCATGCAAGAAATGGATCACTTCAGCCAGCTCGATTTGAGTGGTTCGAGCGACTCGAAGAAACCTTGTCATCAGCTCGTAGACCTGCCTCTGATCACCATTCCCAGAAGGAAGACGAAGAGGAGAGGAAGCAAGAGGCTCATACCGAGTATGTGTTCTGTGGTGGAAGTAGCAAACAGCAGCCAACCGAGTTCATCGTCTGCATCTTCTTATAGAAGTCTGAAAATGGATGTTAAGAGGTTCCAACCTTAGACGTTAGTACTGTCTGATAATCTCGAGAAGCTGAGTTTCTTTAGACGGTGTGTGATGGGATTAACCCGGCATTTTATGTCCACTATTTCAACTATGCCATGGCCTTTCTTGACTGCCTTTTTTCTTATAGGAGTTCCGTCTACCGATGCATCATAGGATTCAAGCATCGGGATCCGTGGAGTGCCATTGATATGGTGCTTCCTCCTAGAGTTTTCATGGTTTTTAAAACTGCCTGTGGCACTGCTACTGCTCGCTTCATCTGCTGATGTGGCAGGTTTCGGTCTTCTAGAAGTTTCACCACTGGTTGAAGCAGAAGATGATGCAGATTTTACAGATTCGAGTTCTCTAGACATTAGGGCACTTATTGTACCCGTTGTACCTACTTTAATCGATCCTCCACCACCCCTCATGGCTTCTAATTTCTGAGACATAGCACTCTCTAACTAATGAGACGATCCAGTGACAGTTTCTTAGCGTAAAGCTCACTGTTAAAGCTCGTGAAAAGTGTTACTCGATTAAAAGCCTGCATAAGAGCAACATAGCAATGAAAGTGAATATTCAACATAACAATTTTTTAGCAACGATGCAGAAAACAATATGGTGATGAAATTGGATAACATATGCAGTAGAAATACAGTAGTTCTTTATGGTGAACAGTGTGGATCAAGAAATATTAACCGGTCAAAAGCTCGAAACTGTAGAAACAAACGAGCAATGGTTCACGAAAAGTTCAAGAATTCGATGAAATCTGTTTGACAATAATCAGAGGCATTCTTCAAAACGTAGCATCAGATCTCCTTCATATAGAAACAAGCATAAATAAGAACTCAATGAAATCTTTCCATGGCTAAAGAGCTGCATATTGCTCAACAACTATGTATTGTTGCATATAGTACAGCAACTACATTCAATTGATTAACTTATAGCAGTTCCCACATATTGATAGGCACACTACCAAAATCGAAAAGTACTACTACACACGTTATATTATTTTATACCTCGCATATATTCAAGAAACAAGACTATTATAACGGGACAGAGGAGTATTAGAATAAAGCACTAATTTCTCAGAAGAAAGTACTACTACTATTAATCTCTTTTATCATCAGTTTTCTCCATTAATCCTACAACTGTTGCACAAACAATTTTTATGCAAACAGAAAATTAGTGCTAATTTAATTCATTTGGATTTGTAAAGGGCATGAAATGTATTGATGGGTCAAGACTTGATCTTACACATAAACAAACGGAAGATACAGAGGAAGCCAATTATCAAGTCATCATCAAAGATTAAAATTTTATATAAATGTAGCAAACGAGAACCAAGAAAGCATGAGAAACGACAGAATTTCAAGACATACGAGCTAAAAAAAAGTGAAGAATGCTGCAATTAACAAGAATTGAAGATTACCAAGGCGAAAACCCATAAAATGCAGAGAACCCAGAAAGCACATTTGGAGTTGTGAGAGAAGATATTGCCGAAATCTTCATAGGAATAACCGAATAAGTCGAATTCCTTAATCTGGGATGATGGAGTCTCCACTGTTTAAAGAGCGTCGCTTTCCATAAAATTAACTCCCACCAACTACTTGAATTTGTCGCTGCTGTTGTATATAAAAATCAAACGTGCTATAGGGTCGAGGCAAGATCCGGCTTAGTTTTCTGTGTTTCTTTGATTGGTTGGTTCGCCATTCTCATTCACCAAGAAATGGACAAAAAAAAACACTCCCTCACGTTACTTGTTTATTTTATGTTATTTTTTTGGAAAAAATACAATGTCTATGCGTTTGAAATCTCCACCATCCTATTGGGTAGGGGTGTTCATAGTTTGGTTAAAACCGTAAATCAAATCAGACCAAATCGTATTATAGGATTTGATTTGGTTTATGATTTGAAAAAATATGGCTTAATTATTTATTTTTAAAAATTATGGTTTACGGTTTAGGTTTGATTTTTATAAATATGTAAACCATACCAAATCGTAAACCGTAAAACTGTAATATAATGATAATAAATATTAGTATCAATTATTATTTTTGACATATTACATTGTCTTTTATTCTACCACCATTTGAATGTTAAAAAATATTAATTAAAATAAATAAGCTAATACAATTTAATCTATTTATATATATATATATAATAATACTTTCAAGTTCCAACTATTTAGAGGTTCTCTTTTTATGCTATTAAATATATTTTCTAAATTTTAGTTAAATTCTTAATTTTTTACTTTGTATGTAAATGTTAGATTGTTATTCATGATTTTCGTTGTGTAATGAACCTTTTTTATTATCAATTTTGATTTCATAAAACAATATATTTTATTTTACTATTTGAAATTTAAGTACAAACATATTTTAAATAAAAAAGAAGTAGATGGAAAATATTTAAAAACCGCAAACCGAACCGCACCAAACCGCATTAATATTGTTTGGTTTGAGTTGGTTTTAGTGTTAGTATGGTTCGGTTTGGTTTCAAAAAATTACCAAACCATATTTCATGATTTAGTTTGGTTTAAACATCAAACCGCACCAAACCGGACCGTGTACACCCCTACTATTGGGCATGAGGCAAAGGTTAGGTTGGGCCTAATGAGGAATAAAATACTCCCGCTATCCTTTATTTACTGATCATGTTGATTTTTTAGATGATTTTGGAGTTTCGTGATGATGGATTTTAAATTAAATTTTTAGAGATTAGTTTTTTTTACACGATACTACAACACTCGTAGTACCTTGTAAAAAAAATTAAACTCCAAAAATTCGATTTTAAATCTATCATCACAAAACTTTAAAATTATCTAAAAAGTCAACATGGTCAGTAAATAGAGGACGGAGGGAGTATGATTTCTGGTGCAAATTTGATCGAGCCGAGTTGAGCCCGCCGGCCTTGAGGCCATGTCTTAACTTGGAATTCCATCGTAGCCCATGTTAGTTGTACCGTTTCTAACACATCTACCTAGAGAAGCTAAACAACTCGAGCAAATTTGGGTCAATCAAGCCAACAATAAAAAAATTTAATAATATTAAAAATAATAATTAAAAAAAAATCAAGTCGGGTCGGGTCGGGTCGGATTGGCGAAATTCAATCAGACCATATGAAATGGTGGTAGTTCGGTCTGTAATCCAAATTTTAATACAAGATGATGGCCGGGTTGAGCTAATCGAGACCATCGAGCTTTAAGATATTTTAAGTCGTGTTATCCAGAACTCAATCAGACTTCTATATTCTTAGCTCATCATGCCCACCCAATTTCGAGCAGGTAGAGTTCGGATGATTTTTTTAAGACTCCTAGCTAGCTTGGTTCGATATGAGCCTATCAATTCCCCATTTAGAAGAAAAAAAAGAGTTAAGTCAGGTTGAACTAGCTCTAAAATCAGTCAGGGTGTATAAAAAGGTGATGGTCTTCATTAATATCATAGAATGAATATATATGAGGTATAAAATACTTCTCCGTCCCATTTAAACTGGTCAGTTTGATTATTTTATACCACCTATTTGAATAAACAATATGCCAATTTAAATGGGACGGAGGGAGTATATGTTAGGCCGAACTAGTTAAGACCATCGGGCTTCAAAATATTTCAGGCCATGTCGGGCCGGCCTAAGACTCAATCGAACTTCTATTTTTTGATCAGACAAATAAACAAAAGAAAAATGATATTGATTTAAATTTTAGATGAAATAGAGCCTTCCATTTTTGTCCAACCTGTTTTTTGAAAATTCAAAATAATACTATCTAAAAGTCTTGGATGAAGTATAATAAATTGCAATTAGATACGTGCAAAATCGCAACTAACCCTAACCAAATATTCCAAAAAATAAAATAAAAATGAAAATAAAAAATTGGTCTGTAAATGTAATTAATCGAATCTCAAATCTTGAAAAACACACACACAGCAGCAGCAGCTCCCATCTCAATTCAGGCATGGTGGGTTGGTCCCATTTCCATACAAGCGAGCCACAGATCTCACTCTCCTCATCTTTGCTTTCAATTTCAGTAAAACCCCACTTCCTTTCCTACGTTTCACCTTAATTCTTCAATCCCTTCTCCTCAATTCAACTGCATTTCGCTTTCCCTCTCCCCCACTTTCAAATTTCCCCATTTTTCGCAGAGATGAGTTCGCAGAGATCTGCAAAGCCCTCCAAGCCCCCCAACCAAACCCCTTCAAGATCATCATCGGGTGCCTCTTCGTCTTCTCTCTCATCCCACTTGGCAATGGTGGAGCTCAAGCAGCGCATTCTCACTTCCCTCTCTAAGCTCGCCGACCGCGACACCCACCAGATCGCCGTCGAGGACCTCGAGAAGATCATCCAGTCGCTGACAAACGACGGCGTCTCGATGCTGCTCAACTGCCTCTACGACGCCGTCAACGACCCCAAGCCGCCGCTGAAGAAGGAGGGCGTCCGCCTCCTCGCCGCGCTATGCGCCGCCCACACCGACGCCGCCGCCACCCACCTCACGAAAATCATCGGCCACGTTGTGAAGAGGCTCAAGGACTCCGATTCGCAGGTCCGTGACGCGTGCCGCGACGCCATTGGCGCGCTGTCGGGGCTCTACTTGAAGGGCGGCAGTGGAGGGGACGGCGTCGTTTCGCTGTTCATGAAGCCGCTGTTTGAGGTGATGAGTGAGAACAACAAGGCGGCGCAAGGCGGAGCTGCATTGTGCCTGGCGAGGATGGTCGAATGTGCATCTGATCCGCCTTTGGGTACTTTTCAGAAGCTCTGCGGGAGGGTGTGCAAGTACTTGAACAGTCCGAATTTCATGGCGAAGGCTTCGCTGTTGCAGGTTGTATCAAGCTTGTCCCAGGTTCGTCTTCTTCGCTATATTCCGGCTAGTACCTAGATTTGAATTTTCAGTATATTGGCTTTCTACATTAGCTATGATCGGTAGATTTTGCCTATCGGAAGATCGAAAAACGATGTGCCGTATGTGATTGTATGGTTTGACCTTTTTCTATGTATATGATGAGGATTGTCTTGTTGTATTGCTAGTTAGCAAATTAGGAATGGTGAGATCATTTTCATGCGAGCATGAAAGCCTTCTTACAGTTAGTGTTATGATACGTATAAAGATCTAAATATTTTCTGTAATTGTGTAGGTAGGAGCAATCACCCCTCAAAATTTGGAAGCACAGCTTCAGAGTATTCAAGAATGTCTTCACAGTTCGGATTGGGCGACTAGGAAAGCTGCTGCTGAGACATTAAGTGTCTTGTCTTCGAACAAAAATATAACAGCGGATGGAGCTGTTTCTACGTTGAATGCACTTGAGGCTTGTCGGTTTGACAAGGTATGGGATATAGTGGTGTTGAAAACCATTGGCATATTTCTGCAGATGATCTGGTTTATAGGGCCTTTATGTGGACAGATACTAACTGAATTTTGGCTGCCAACTTTACAAATTTATTTGCTAGAGTTTATACTTGCAAATTCTGAATTTCTGGTGTTAAATGTTATACATATGTTTTGATTGCGTGAGTCAATTCTGTAGTTGACTGCTGAATTCGTAAGGTGTGTATCCATGTATATTACTTGGAAAAGTGTGAGTTCTAATCCACTATATCCCATGTTCATAGATAATCTCTTGTTTTTGCCCATAAGTGCTGATTTCTTTTTGGAAGACTTAAGTTGCAATTTTGCAATGTTCAATTAGAGGACTTTGTTAGGGAACTTAAAGTTGCTTGTATGGCAATCGCTTTAACTAAAATTGATGCTGAACTTTTCCCAGATAAAACCTGTTAGAGAGAGTATGAATGAGGCCTTGCAGCTATGGAAGAAAATTGCTGGAAAAGGAGATGGATCTTCTCATGGTATTAGATTGGTCTAATTAAAAATTCAGTTCTTCACATGATTTTATGCTATAATGCTCTTAATTTCAGATGATGAAGCCTCTGAAATTGCTGATCAATCGGATAAGAAGGATCTTACAAATTTTGGTGAAAGAGAAAGTGGAAAATCCTTGAAGGATTCATCCTCCGGATCATCTCCAGCTGATCCTAATCTAAAAGGCAAGGGAAACAACATTCTGGACAAGGCTGTTGGAATATTAAAGAAGAAGGCTTTAACTGAGAAGGAATTGAACCCCGAGTTCTTCCAAAAACTAGAAACAAGAGATACGGATGATTTGCCTGTTGAAGTGATTCTTCCTCGTCGATGCACCAATCCTTCAAATTCGCAAAGTGAGGAAGAGCCAGAATCGACTGCAGATCAAAGTGGGAGGACTAGGCTTGGTGAGGTGCCCTTTAAAGCTAATTATGAAATCACTGAGAGAGGAACTAGTGGTGATCAGCGTGACTATAATCAGATAGAATCTTCCAGTGCATATCCAGATTTTTCCAGATCTACAGGTCAATCTGAGGGATTTATGAATAACAAAGGAAATTGGCTGGCTATCCAAAGACAATTGTTACTGCTGGAGAGGCAACAAGGTCATCTCATGAATATGTTACAGGTAGACTTATATCTCTAAGTGCTTCATTCATAGATATGCATTTATCTTATTATTTTTCTTCTGTCCATTTTGTTGTAGGATTTTATGGGCGGGTCTCATGACAGTATGGTTACTCTAGAAAATCGAGTACGCGGGCTTGAGAGAGTTGTAGAAGACATGGCACGAGATTTATCAATATCATCATCAGGTAGAAGAGGTGGCAATAATATGGGCGGATATGAAGGATCTTCTAACAGGTCTATCAGCAAGTACAATGGCTTCTCTGACTATTCTGGTGGAAAGCTAGGTAGAGGAGGCGATGGACGCTTTCACTTTGGGGAGAGGTTTGCCCCGTTTGATAATGGTTCCTTGGGAATGAAATCTAGGGGGCCCACCTGGAGATCTGATGCCCCAGATTCTTGGGACTTTCATTCGTATGGTAAAAATGGACACATGGGCTCAAGGAGATCTGGAAAATTGGAAAATGAAGCTGATCAAGCTGGAAGCAGAAGAGCATGGGAGAAAGGAGCTGTACCTGTTAGATTCGGCGAAGGGCCATCGGCAAGAAGTGTATGGCAAGCTTCGAAGGATGAAGCAACGCTGGAAGCTATACGAGTTGCTGGCGAAGACAATGGAGCGAGTCGAGGTGCTCGAGTGGCCATCCCTGAAATGACAGCTGAAGCATTAGGAGATGATGGAGCTGTCCAAGATCGGGATCCGGTTTGGACTTCTTGGAGCAATGCAATGGATGCACTACATAATGGTGACATGGATGCTGCTTTTGCTGAAGTTCTGTCCACTGGTGATGATGCCTTGCTGGTAAAGCTCATGGACAGATCAGGACCCGTTATAGATCAACTATCGAATGAGGTGGCGAGTGAAATTCTTAATGCAATTTCGCAGTTGATCATTGAGCCTAACTTGTTTGACATCTGTTTATATTGGGTTCAACAGGTAAGCCTTTTGCTTAGAAGTCCTTTTCATTTTTTGGTTTCAATCGAATCTATTCTAGAACAATCTCATAAAATCTTTTCTGTGATCAGTATATCTAAGTATATATTTTGGGCCCGTTTACTTTGGGTGATAGATTAAATTGATAATACGTACGATTGAGTATATAAAGGAGTACATAAGCTCAATGTAGTTATTTTTTCTCTCTCGGATTCTGCATCTTGAAATCATTTCTGCTTGTGTCGTCAGTTGGCGGATATTGTTGTGGAGAATGGTCCTGATGTCCTGGGGACTCCAATGGAGGTCAAAAGAGAGATTTTGCTAAATTTACACGAAGCTTCTTCGACAGTAGACCTACCCGATGACTGGGAATTATCAGCTCCGGACCAACTCTTGCTTCAGTTGGCAACTGCTTGGAATATTGACCTGCAGCATTTTGGGAAATAATTTCTCCATAGCAATATCCTTTTGGCTTTTCATAGTTGCTTTTAAAGATCCAATTATTGTCTGTCAAAATATGCATTTCTTACAATTGAGAAAGAAGGTGATTGATGGAGTAGAACTTATGTTTCTGCATGTGCATTATGTTAGTACTAGAGTAGCAGATTGTTAAATTGTGTGTGCTACTTGGGAAAAATTTGAAGATGTTGTGCTATAGTATTTCCTCTAGTTGGCTCAATACATATATATTTTTTTCATTTTGAAAAGGCTCTATACCAATATTCAATGAGCTTCATTGATTACATTCATGCAGGGCATTGATCATCCACTAACATATAATTGTTGGGATTATTGTGAATTAATTTAATGCCAATATTTTTATTCTAGATTCATAAAACAAACTCCAAAATAGTATGTAAATATCTAGAGAAGCAAATATATGGAATTTCAATTTCAAGAAGAGATGTTAATATGGAAAAACAATGAAGCCAAATTTATAAGCATTACCAAATTATATACAAGAAAAAGGGGAAAACTAACTAAGATTACATAAACAGTCTCACTGGCACCATATTAATCAAGTGCCCAAGAACTAAACTCATGAACAAAATCTCATTTATCTACTTTGCAGCATACCAGCTATTAGCACATTTTGCATCAACTGATAAACCAACTCTAAGAATATTTTTGCCCTCAAAAGGATTAGACATGCAATCTACAACTATAGCCTTGGCCTCCTCAGCCGATTCGCTCGGCCCTTCTAGGACCACTTCATCATGAACCTGCTCAATTAAATACTGCTTCTTTACAAACCGTGTAAAAGAAATATATATATTTTTTTGCTTATTTTTAAGATTATTTTCTGTTCTTTTGTATTGTGAAGCTGAGATTACCTGTAACAGAAGTCTCCATCCGAGCTCCTTCAAACGTTCGTTTCTTGATATTTGCAACATGGCACACATAGCCACATCTGCAGCACTTCCCTGCACCGCATTTCAAGGTTGTAGATTTAGTAGATGTCAACATGCCAGAATTTAGAGTTAATTGCATCTATTAAAACGAATTTTGCACATTTTCTGATTTTTTACATGACTTTTAGACTGTTGCACCAGAAACATGACATTTAGAATTCATGCAATTAAAACACTGACTAGATTTTTCCGTTGGGCCAAATTGACTGTGATAGGATTTTTCCGTTGATTAGGGGGGAACTAGAGATATTTTATGTCACGACAATGTGTTCTGGCGCAACAATTTAAAAGTAATGTTAAAAATCAAAAAAAAAAAAAAAGAAAAAAAAGTGCAAGAAGTCGTGTTAACAGCCCGAAATGAAAAGGGCACCTGCACTGGGGTGTTGATGGCAGCACGCTCGATGTGATTTCTATGTGCTGAGCTGGCATTTTTTAGAGATGGGAAGTGGCGGGCCCGCCCTAGTAACGTGTATACGCAGTGATTACTACGAGCTTCCTTCTTGCGTAGCTCCTGCCAACGTAGCACTTCTTGTCTATCGCTGTACCACAGATTAACTGTTTCCTGAGCTTCCTCACGAGAAACCTGATATTCACAGATAGCAAAGTTCTCAGACACCGAATTCAAACTTTACAACAGCTCTAGAAGATTCTAGTACCTTCCAGTCCCGAGCAAGTCCGACAGTAGTCTTTCCATATGCAATAGAAAAGTTAAGCATCTTTGCTTTCCTCCTTTCAGAACCAAAAGCATCCTGGAATATCATGCACAAAGTTAGTTGCCATCACTTCCACTTAGGATCCTGTGTGTACCATTCTGCTTTTAGTTTTTCTTCACTTTCAATTTTAATCTTGTCATTGTTAATTCGGGGGTGTATAATTACTTTTTAGCATTTAGTTTCAATTTTATTAGTTTATAATTGGTCATTAGGGTAGTTTAATCTATAGTTAGGGTGTAAAGTTTTTTGAATCTTTTTTAGTAATAAATATTACTACTACTTATTTACATAATGGATTACATAAGGGGACACAAGATCCAGACAACGTTATTTCAAAAGAAGAAAGCAGAAAGGCAATCAGAAAACTCGCCTTTAGCAATGGGGCTGGAGGCTTATCTTTGTCTGACTGAGGATGCCACTCGAGAAGCACATCCTTTTGCTCTACAGCTTTACGAATGTGTGGATACATGTTCATTGCAGTCCTTGAGTGGAAGTCTCCACCAGCTTTAAAAGCATCAAGCATACTCTTACAGTTGGCCAGATGAGCTAGAATCCTAAGCTCTAACTGATTGTCAGAAACAGAATTGAAATCAGAGAGATTTAGTATGTTTATTTCTTTATCAATATTAGTTACACTTCAACTGAGATCAAATATTTAAAGAATAGTTCTTTTCTGAATACACTTTGACAATTTATATAAGAATTCTTAGCAGTAGTATCAGAGTAGCATGATGACTAGATGGTGTAAGTAACTATATGTAATAATAATAAATTGGAATTATAGCTTCATAAAAATAATTTGCACCTCAACCTGCTGTTACCCAATAAATCTTTTTAAATCTACAAGTGAATTAACTCCATAAAGAGCATCATACATTGTATTCTAAGAACACTCAGAATTGTTACCTGTCCATAATCAGCAACTATTAGAGAGTTTCCAGGTGCTGCTATAAACGCCTGACGAATCTTGTAACGATCCTTTTCTAATGCTGGTTGGTTCTGGATTTCGGAAGAAACGTGTTGCAGCTCAGAAACAAATATAAGAAAGGAAATGCGAGCTATGCTTTTGTTTGATGAGGGAATTTGATGCATATTTACAAGTGCCAATAATGTATTTGATCTTTTAGTATTCTTTCCCTCATTGTCACACTCTTATTCTTCTCACCCTCCCTGTTATACTTCCAATCTCAGAGTCGAGAAATTCACCTATTGGATAAACCTCATCAAGCCACAGCCCTCTAGGCTCTAACTCTTAAGATTTATCAGTCTAATTCTTTATCTTGACTTGAACAAACTCCCTAATTAGAACAAGCTACCAAAAATGTTTCAAACAGCTGATTGCTTATTATGTACATAGACTTTATTAATTAAGAAAACTCAGAAAGAAAGATCTTAAACACAAGGTGCATCTCAAAGAGGAACTCTATATATTAAAGTCACTAATCCGCACCCAAAAAAAACTGTACAAACCAAATTTTTACAATGGCAGTAACATGTAATCAGAATTACGAATTAATTTCTTGAAGAGCATATAACCTGCAGATTAGGTCGTCTGGCAGAGAGTCGGCCAGTTTCCGTGTTAATATTTAAAGAACAATGGATTCTCCCATCCTTGCCTGATATGTCACTTCCCTGGATGGACAATGAAAGCAGCGTTAAAAACATTAGTACTTTCTAACTACTGTACTGATGCACACTTGTCAAATTACCCAAAGATAACAGATGATAATCAACTCTCAAGGCAAGTAACAAAGACAACCTTATGCAATAATCAAGACCAACTTACATAGTTATATTATAGTGCCATTATAAAAGTATTCAAAGAATAATATGAATACACTTTAGGAAAACAATATGACTAACTAATGCAACAGCAGAAAATCAAAACATTGTAAAAGAGGCGTCTCAAACTCACTCGAAAATTTCCACAGATAGAACAGTATTTCAAATGGGCTGTCGAAACTAACTTAAAACAGATTGATAAGAATTTCCTCCGAATCTCTTATAGCAGATATAACAGAATTCATTGATCCTTTGAAATGGTGATATCTTAAAACGCCCAGAAGCTCATATTTTGTGCACCCACTATAGCCAAAACCTTATCAGAGGAAGTCCCAAAATAGAGTAGGAAAATGAACTAAGATGAAAGATACTATCAAACCACCACATATAAAGGAGTAATGTAATCAGAAAGCAGATCATGTAAAATGACGAGTCTAAAAGAAGAAAACCTGCAAGGGTAGAATAAAGTTGGATATCAATGAGTCAATTGAGCAAACTTCACATAGAGCTGCAATGGCATGGCAAGCCTCAATTCCTGCCTGTCCACCACCAAATGCAGAGTAGGCAGTTCCATAACCAGAGATATCCCTATCTACACTTTGAGATGCTTCGTTTTCCTTGGAAGAGTTTTCATTAACTACTTCTTCAAGAATTTCTTCATCATCCTCTTCATCCAGAAAATCAAAATCTGCAGAGACCTTGCCAGCAAGAGTCTTCAAAGCATCCCCACTGACAGAAGGCCACCCACTTGGGGTGAACTTATCAGCCACGATGTTAACATGATCAGGCTTACTCAATACGATCTTACGAAATTTTGTGGCTTTCTTTTTGCCTTCTTCGATGATATTTTCCACATTGGGGATTTTAAAATCTTTCTTTACTGGAAGAAACTCATTTGGATCCTTTCTGTAAATAAAAATAACAAAAGAATAAGCTCATCATTGGCCATTAAAAAAAAAAAAAAGATCAGAGAAAATCTGTTCCTAACTTCAATGAGATCAAATAAATGTAGTATCAGCTTTTCAAATAAATCAGTCCCTCTTATGCATGAAGGACAATGCAATCTGTCGATGGGACAGGCTAAGAGTAAGCTACCTCAATCAAGAGCTAATCACATATACCAGTATCAAGTAGTTCCCCACCTTTTCAAGGCATTCCAATACAGTCCACTTTACAAAAAATCTCACCCTAGAAGTAACTAAATATTCATGCTCTCCTCACAGAGCTATATTACCATAACGCTACATCATGGCCTCAGATGGTGCTCAATGTTGATACATGAAACATTAACTACTAAGGCTCCTCTGTCTTCTTCCATCTGAAGGATAAAGGAAATAAAAACAGAAGTGCTAGTGCAATTCTAGAACACAGGGATGCCTTTCGAAACAAAAAATAATTTCCACATAAGCCTCATGCATAGGTTTCAAACAATTCTTTTTACACTCCAGCAATCAATTGACATAAGTTTCTTTAAAAGGAATGTTAGCCTACCTGTTCTGTACACCACCAAAGAATATCTGGCGTAACTGTGCATCACTACCCACATTCATGTCTTTTGCATCAGGGCAAAGTTTAGAGGCCCATTTTCGAAATCTATCAGCAGCTATCTGCTGCTCTGATTTAGCAACCTTTTCAATTCCAGCAAGATAAGAACGATCCACCAGCATTCCTTCTCTCTCCATTTTAACAAGGAGCTCTCCAAATGGGCGTAGATACTTACAGTAGTTGTCAAACATTGACCCTTGGTACTGTCCATCTACAGACCAAGGGGTTTTCAACAGTTTCTTCTCCAGGCTCTGAAACAGGCTCAATGTGCTTATGGAATCCAAAGCAGAATAACAAATCCATAATTTTCTCTCATCACGTTGCAGCTCTTCAACTGGAGGAATGACGACTATTTTTCCCTCAGAACCATCTTTCTTAAGTTTTTTCTTGCCAAAGATGGTCTTCATCGACACCTTCCCAAGAACCTCTTCGCCAGGGCCTTTTTTAGCATCTGACATGACATTGGGATCTCTTGTGAGTGCTTCCAAAGAATAACCCCCCTCTGTTCTTCTAGAGGAATTCCACAATCGAGCCATGTGCATCGTATCAGCATAGAAACCAGAAAGTTTAAGCCCATAATTCTCTATTACATGACTATCAAAGCTGTAGTTGTGCCACACCTACAAATAGTAGGGGCAAGTTCAAAAATCTCCACTATATCAGGCTAAAGGATGATTTGATTAGATAAAACTATTGCAGAGGAACATAAATAGCCAATATTGAAACAACAACAAAAGGAAACATAATTACTTTTTTAATAGACGGGTCTTCGAAAAATGGGGCAAATTCTTTGATAAGATCCTCACCACCTCCATCAAGGACATCTACCCAGATACAGGACTTCCCATCGCCATAATCAGCTTCTGCTCCAGAATATATACTGAAACATATCACTTCTCCATGGTCCACAGGTGTTTCTTCTTTAACATCAATACTTGCTACCTACAATAATTACAATCACAAAGAAAGCTAAGCAGTGGCTCAAATTTGCAAAAAAATTGAAAAGCGAAGCATATTTTTGATTTCCAATTCAAAATAAACCTATACATGCCTCTGTATCACATGCGTGAATATGATCCTTGTATTGAGTAGTGAGGAGACTGACTACTTCCCTAGCTGTAGAGATGTCATTAACGACAAGAACCTTTTCATAGACCTTACCAAGCCTCTCATGAAGTTCTGAGCACACAGGACCGGTGGTTTTCTCTAGCAAAGATCCACTGACATCAATTGGAACAACTTCCTTATCAACAGAATCAGTTTCTTTGTGATTGAATACTTTATCCTCAGTTTTGGGAACTTGATCTCGCAAAATTTCCCAGTTATTTGGGTAAGAAGCCAAATCAGATCCAGCCTGAACTAGAGGCAT
Source organism: Mentha longifolia (assembly GCA_001642375.2). NCBI lineage: Eukaryota > Viridiplantae > Streptophyta > Magnoliopsida > Lamiales > Lamiaceae > Mentha > Mentha longifolia. The sequence goes on along the minus strand of CM038113.1, from coordinate 40,974,245 downwards.
CTGCTTATGGGAAATATGGTGCCCATTTTGCATTCCATTTCCAGTATAATTATGCTCCTTCCTGCTTAATGCACTCCCTTCTCCTTCATACTGCAAAATAAACAATTTCCCCATGATCAGAAAACTCTGAAAATGACAGTTAACATAGCGAAAGTTTTCAACGAAAAGAAGTGACTTCAAAGCTTTGCCAGTATTAAGAATATCATACGATTGTTTTTCTCCTATACTTGGCAGTTTCCAAACTATCTTCTTCTTGAATTGTTTTAAGCTCGGCCGAAGTGTTATGACCATGGGCAAACCGTATCTTTTTCTTTCTACATTCTTCAGTAGCTCTACCCCAGTCTTGAACAGTATGTCCGGTATTTAATACTCCAGACAAAACTTCTTGGTCAACTTCCTCTACTGCTTCCGCCTCTCTATAATAAGTGGGCTTCTTCCACTTATAGGCAAAATCATTCCTTCCTCGATAATGCATTTCATTTTCACTGTGCTGAAATGTGCTGTAGCTTGATTTTTGGTTTAATTCAAGCACATCCGCATTGATAGCTCCATTGGAGATGCCTCTATGAGCACTTCGGGCAGCTTTATCTTCTAACCTGCACAAATGTGAGGAGCAAATTCTTATCTGAGTTAACATTCAAGAACTGCATAAACTAGCATTGCCCCTAAGAAAATCTCAACCCACAAACAATACTAAGAATCTATACGCTCGGACAAAATGAGTAAAATCTTTCGTTTCCAAACAACATTCACAAATTCTAAGACGACTAGAAACCTCAGGGTTTAACATAACAAAGCCTAAACTCTTCATCAAGCTCCATTTACACACAGACACACACAAAATAACAGCTAATCAACTTCAATAAACTAGCATTGCCCCTAAAAAAATCTCAACCCACAAACATACTAAGAATCTATACACTCGGACAAAATGAGTAAAATCTTTTGTTTCCAAACAACATTCAACGACTATAAACCTCAGGGTTTAACATAACAAAGCCTAAACTCTTCATCAAACTCCATTCACACACACAGACACCCACACTCAAAAGAACACCTAATCAACTTCAACAAACCATCCAAAATCATAAAAAATTCAAATACAGTGAGTAGACGAGAAGCTGCACCTGCAGTAAACTCTGCTGGAGGAAGCGGCGGAGTAAGAATGAATGCAAGAACGGCTAAACCATAAATACGGCGGGCGAAGCGACAAAGGGCGGAAAGGGGCGGTGGGCGCAGAGAAACCCATTATCGCCATAGCGGTAGCAACTCTGCCTAGCTTGTTGCTAGTTCTGTGAGTGACAAAACCTCGAAAAGCTGCCGTTTTGATAACTTTGGGCAAAAAAAAAAAGAAAAAAAGAAGGAGAAAATCTAGAAGGGGTTAATTGGCGGCCGTAAATAATAAGAGGGTTTTACAGGGGTTTATCGGTTGTTTGTCAGGGAGTGAAGGAGTGGCGGAAGGAGGCAGCACATGCTCTTTCTAGAGAGAGAAAGTGGGGTTGGGAGAGAGAAAGAGGAAAGGAGGGAGCCCGAGAACGAGGGGGAGAGGGAGTAATATTTTTTATGTATATTATTCCTTTCTTCGGAAAAATGTGGAGCAATTCGTCTGCCATTAATTCTGTTAATTTACTGTCAGGCCGTATCAGTTTATTGGATTATCCGATTTTTAGTTAATTCGGGTTTATATATATTAGAAAAATATTAATACAAATAATCAAGGAAAAATAAATTAAAAAGAATAAAATAATTCAAAAAGAATAATAATAACTTTAGCCTTCTCTAATAATGAGATTATGAGAGAAAAAGTTGATCTCAAATATGGAAAACTGAATGCAATTATTCAAACGGTGGTATTCTAATAGTTTATATATATATATATATATTATAAAATATAAATAATTTTTTTAATAATATCATATCCTACTTTTGAATTTATTATTTTTAATATAATTACAAAATAATTATAAATCTTAATTGGATTAGTGAACAAAAAATATTATAGATTACACTAAATCGCTATAAATTAAAATTATTTAAGAAAAATGCACGGATCAAATATGTTTAATTGAACAAATATTTTATCAAGATACTGCAGGAAAACTGGCATATTTATGCATTTGAGTCGGTGAAATACAATCATATAAATAAACAAAAAATGAAACCAACAACCCAAGACATATGTTGATGGTCTTAATAAGCTAAGTGCTAAACACACCACAAAAATTAACCGATTTTACTTCAATGACAAAAACTGCAATATTCTGCACTACATAACCTTTTCAAAATTGACCTAGAACGGCGATCGAAGTCGACCTTAGAGTTCGATCATCGATCTTCATGATCATCGTCGTCGTCGTAATCCTCATCGCCACCATCACGATCTTCGTCGTTGTCCACGTCACCTTCTTTTAGGGTTTGGTAAGCACACAAGTATTCCAATGCAGTAACCACGTCACTCATGGTTGGCCTAACGCTTGCATCTTCGCTGAGGCACATGGCCGCCACGGCAAGGGCTTGAAAGAAGCTCTTTTCGGGGTAGTTCCCTTGAAGCAATGGATCCGCCATTAAATGGAACTTCTTCTTGTCCTTGAACAACGGCTCCGCCTGCACGAAGAAACAAAGGCTACGTTATCAATCAACGTGCGTCTTTATATATAAAGTTCAGGCCATAAAGTAACTGTATGTACCCAAGCAAGCAAGTTTTGCTCCGTGGGCGGTCTTGAGTTATCTATCACCCTTCGACCCGTGATGATCTCCAGAAACACGACTCCGAAGCTGTAGACGTCCGACTTTGTAGTGAGCTTCCCGGTCAGTGCATACTCGGGCGCACAGTAGCCATAGGTCCCCATAACCCTAGTTGTAGCATTATTTTCCTCGCCAAGGGGACCTAACTTGGCTAGCCCGAAATCCGAAAGTCTAGGGTTAAACTTGGCATCAAGAAGTATGTTTGAGGCTTTGAAATCACGGTATATGACCGGGGGATCAGCCTCCTCGTGCAAGTACTCGAGCCCCCTCGCAGCTCCTTGAGCAATCTTCATCCTAGTATTCCAATCCAGAGGTTTTCTTTCTGAAGTTAGATCTGCACGCACACTAATATATTAATAACTAGCTAATTGGCTATACATTAAATTAAATTATACACTAAATTACATATCAATAGAATGTGGATTAATTAGATCACATACTTAGGAGATGATCTTCCAAGGAGCCATTAGGCATGTATTCATAAACCAAAATCCTATGATTCCCCTCAGCACAATATCCAACCAAATTCACAAGATTAGGGCTATGAAGGAGGCTAAGCACCAACACTTCCACCAAAAATTCTTTGTTTCCTTGGAAACCATTCCTATCCAGTTGCTTCACAGCCACTTCCTGAATCGAGACACGAATATCGAACCGATGACGTTAAAAGAATATTACACATACTCCCCCTATCTTGTTGATCCTGATTCATTTGACTGAAATCCGAGTCTTAGATTTCAGTCAAATGTATACGGGACAGAAGGAGTACGTAATTTATTTAATTAATAGATTAAATTACTAATATTAATTTACCATGTTGGTGGATTGAAGGTAGCCCTTGTAGACCCTACCAAAACCGCCTTCGCCAATCAGATTCTGAGGATTGAAGTTGTGAGTGGCGGCGCAGAGTTCCTTATAGGTGAAAACCTGAGCAGTGATGTTTCCCTTTCCCAGCTTCTCTATCTCATCTGATATATACCTTATCTTGCTTCTATCTGCATCCGTACGTATCGTATGCATATGTAATAGTATATAAGATCGGAATCATCAGATCATGAAATATACGTGCGTCTCCTTATCACAAGATCATGCATGCATGCATGCAATGAATAAGAAAGGTTACGTACCGGTTCTGCATGAGAGATTTCCAAAAGAGGAGAGCCTTTTGTTCTGTTTCTTGAATTCTTGAAAGCTCTTCTTCAACGACTTCTTATGGATCTTCGATCCCCTCGAGACGCACCCCGAAAAACAATGCATCATCATCGCTTCCCTCTTTCTTCTTCTCGATCTATATATATATATATGTATAGCTCTCCTCTTTTATCAAAAATAAAATTAATTAGAAGCTCATATCTTGAATTGAATGTGATGGCGGAGTAAAGGAAAAGTAGGAATTCCTGGAAAAACCAGATGTTTTAATTCTGGTTTCCCAGGGATGGGAAATTGCTTGCAATTCGCTCTTTCTCTCTCTCTCTCTCTCTCTCTCTCCTGCAGTTCCAATCTGCCTATCTCATCCCATATTTATATGTATAAATTTGGCATACGGTTTCTTTCATTTTCGCCGGATTCCTCTAATCAAGATATAGCATATGGTGCGTGTTTCGTACTTTATTTTGTTATTTAATTATCATACCAAATTATAAAAACTACCACTATATTGCATGAGAAAATCAATCTCAAGGATCGATGTTATAAACTTACATCCACTAATTTTGATATATTTATAGTTTTTATTGCAAGGATAAAGTCTATTATAATATTTCCTTCGTCCTTGATATATGTTAAATTTAGACCTGCACAAGTTTTAAGAAAAAAACAGATGAAGAGGACGAGTTCCATTCATGTACATGTGAGTGATCAAAGTATTTTCTATATTGAAAAATAACACATGTATGGGGACATTCTAATTAATTAATTTTTTTTTTTTTAATTTCATACATATATTAGGGACGGATGGAGTATCATAATCCTTTATATATTCTAATTTTTCCTCAAAAATTATTTTACCTAGATAAATGTTTCAATAATCAGAACTCAATCATCAGCAACAACCAAGAAACTATTTACGATAAATAAGTTGGTTTAGAATTCTTATGTATAAATTGCAACTTAAGAATGAATGGTATTATTGGCTAAACTATCTCATATTGCCTAATTTGAATTTTTATTTTATTAGTTGTAATTTTATTAGTATAATGTTAATTTTTTGAGGGGAAGTATAATGTTAATTGAATTATCAAAATATGACAAACACCTAAACTAAGGTACAATTGACGGTCTAAATATATTTATGTAAGTAGAAGTTAATCATGTATTTGAATGTTTAAATTTTCATTTTTTTTATTTTTTGTATATATGACTGATACATCTTTGTATAAATATCGATAACTTATTTTTCAGGAATTCTAATATTACTAATTTACTAGAGTATGAGCTAAGTCAACTTAATCTATTTCTCTATTTTTCAAAAAAAAAAATAATAATAATAATAGAGAAAAAATGTCAACTTACTCTAAAATTATTGAAGAATACTACAAATTAAATTCAAGTCAACTTTACCATTAATCTATCTCAAAGAGTTGATGTAATGACCTAATGTTAGTAATATCTACCTAATTAATAAGAAAAATTGCTCCCCTATAACTGAATTATCTCTCCCCATAAAAAAAATAAAGAACAAAGAAATAAGCAAGCATGAACGCCGCCGACAAAGAAGCGCAACTCCCTTCTCCGCCGCCGTACCACGGCAACCACCGCCAGCGCAGCAAATTCAGGCGACTGGGGGCGCTCGCCTACACCACGCTCTCGCGGCCACGCGTGTACGTTGTCATCCTCCTCATTATCCTCTCATTCACCGTCGGCTACCTCTCCTCCCATCCCCAGCTGGCGGCGCAGCCCGTCCCCCTCCCCTCCAAGGACACCGGCGGCGATCTCATCCCGCACAACACGTTCTCGGATCGCTGCGGCGGCCCGGTCGACTCGGCCCGCGTCCGACAAACCCTCCTCGACAAGGTCCACGGCGGCGTCTCGCCGTGGCACGGCTTCCCGCCGCCGCACGTCGAGGGCCTCCTCTGGAAGGAGTGGAAAAAAGGGTGGGACTCAAACGCCGCCGTTTTCGAGCACCTGATCAAGCGGGTCCGGCCCCGAGTCATAATCGAGGTGGGCACGTTCCTGGGCGCGTCGGCGACTCACATGGCGAGTCTGACTCGGAGCTTGGGCCTCGAAACCCTAATCGTCTGCATCGACGACTTCCGCGGCTGGCCCGGCTACCGCGACGACAAGGGGAAGGGCGCAAAGATGATTAACGGCGATAGCACGCTTCTGTACCAGTTCATGTTCAACGTGCAGAGGTCGAACGCCACCGAGTCGATCGTGTTTCTGCCGTTCTCGACGAACACGGCGCTGAGTGGACTCTGTAAATGGGGAATCTACGGCGACCTCGTGGAGATTGACGCGGCCCACGATTTCCACTCGGCGTGGCTAGATATTAACAATGGGTATAAGGTTCTGAGGCCTGGGGGAGTGATTTTCGGCCATGATTATGCATGGGAAGGTGTTCGTAAAGCTGTGCACTCGTTCGCTCGACTCAAGGGGTTGCGAGTCAAGTTGGATGGCATGCATTGGGTGCTCTACTGAGTCGGCTCGGGACTATGGAAGTTTATTAGAGCTGGGAGTATTGTTCGAATTTTCATATCAAAAAATAACTGTTTTTTTAAAAATATTATAGACATTTGACAATTATCATTAATATAATATAAAATGAAAACTACAATTTGGGATCCAAATCATTTTCAGGCAAGTCATATGTGTCGCCATATTAGAGTTAAAGAAATAATTAGATTTTTATATTACAGTCAAAGTCAAAGGCGGATAGTAGGATGATGAGTTGGCAGTTAGTTAGGTGTAGGATGAGGTGTCAAGTTGTGATAGGCATCTGAGTAGTGCTACTTAAATCTCTTCTTTGTACTGTGTAAAGCGGTTATTCTTGAATGAAGAAAATGAAATTCTATACTGCTCTCTCCTCTTCTCGTTTATCTAACATGGTATCCAGAGCTTGAGGTTCCGAATTTCGATCTTCCGCTGTTATTCTTCATTTTTACAGAGTTAATTTCTCGAGCAGCAACATATTCGTTGTTGTTTGTTCTCATTCTGTTATATTCATGGCTACTGCTCCTCGTGGAGGTCTAGTTCTTCCCCAATTTCAGCCAATCCAGCTGAAATTGGACCGTTCAAACTATGCATTCTTGTGTATCCTTGTTCAATCGGCGATAAAAGCCCATGGTTTCGATGAGTTCATTTCTCCGACGGCGGTTTCACCAACACCGCTCTTGCCTTCTGGATCTGGGGGCAATATGGTGTCTAATCCAGAATTTGTGAATTGGATCATCAATATCTCTTTAGCTGGATGTTGTCTTCGGTAGGGGAGTCGATGCTAGGGCATGTGGTGCGTTGCAGAACGTCGCGTGAGCTGTGGAGTGTTTTGTAAACGGTGTTTCGCTCACAATCCAAAGCACAGACGATGCGCTATCGGAAGCAGTTACAGAACACTAAGAAAGGTAGTCTGTCGGTTGAAGATTACTTTATGAAGATGCGTGGCATCGCTGATCAGCTTGCAACGATTGGTAAGCCACTGGATGATGATGAGCTTCTTATGCACATTATGGAGGGTTTTGGACCGGAGTATGAATCGCTAGTTGTCATTACTATGCAGAGGAGCGATGATCCTGATCTTCAGGAGATTCAACTTGCGTTTCAGGCTTATGAGATTCGCCTTGCTCAACAACATAATGCACTTATTGAGCACTCTGCCAATGTTGCTTATCGAGGGCGTTCTCCGGCATTTCCTCCTTGTTTTGGAGCTGGTTATGGAACTGGTCGTGGTGTTGTTCCTGCTGGTCGTGGTGGTGGAAGGATGAACTTTGGTAGAATGTTGGTATGTCAATTATGTGGTCGCACAGGACATGTAGCATTAAAGCGTTTTAAGAGGTTTGATGTCCATTTCACTGGTGTTGAGAATCAGTCTCCGGCTTCTTCTGCGGCTGTTTCTGGTGGACCACAGGCTTTTATGGCTGAGTTTGCAGGAAATATAGATGGTGGTTCTGGTCACTATGTGGATGGTGAAGGAAATTGGTATGTTGACAGTGGTGCAACCTCACATATCACCAATTATCTCAGTAACTTAGCCATCCGTTCAGACTATAATGGTGGTGATGCTTTGGCAGTTGGAAATGGTAATGCAGTATCTATTTCTTCAATTGGTTCCAATTCCATTCCACTTTCTTCATCTGCTTCACTTCTGCTAAATAACATTATGTTTGTTCCTCAAATTACCAAAAATTTGTTAAGTATATCACAGTTTACTAAGGATAATTATGTCATTATTGAGTTTAATTCTGATTCATGTTTTGTCAAGGACAAACTCACACACAAGATCTTGTTGGAGGGGACTCTAACTAGTGGGTTGTATCAGTTGGATCTTACTCAATTCTTGCCCAGACAACAGGTGCTTTCACATGCTTCTCCTTCTTTTTCATCTGGTGCACATTCTTCTGCTTCTGCTGTAACTGGTGGCACTCTCAGTAGCTCCTTGTTTTCTTCTTGTAATCTTGCATGTTCTCATTCTATACCTTGTAATAAAATGGTTGTGACTAGTTCAGATGTTCATTCACCTTCTAGATGTAAATCTGTACATTTTGCTGGGATGTGTAAGCTTGAAGCTAATACTCTCCATCAAATGTTTGGTCATCCAAATGCTGCTGTTCTCTCTAAATTGTGTAGTTCTTTACATATTCCTTTCAATTCCAAGGATCTAACATTCTGTGAAGCATGTAGTTTAGGCAAATTACATCAACAACCTCATGTTTCTACACCTACTAAAACCACTAGATGTTTTCAACTGATTCATGCTGACTTGTGGGGGCCGAGTCATGCTATTTCTAGGTGTGGTTTCAAACATTACATTAGTTTTGTTGATGACTACTCCAGATATACTTGGATCTTTCCTTTACATGTGAAATCTGAAGCTGTTAAGGTAGTCAAGCACTTTGTTGCTAAAGTCCAAACTTTCTTTCAAACATCTATTTCATCTTTTCAGACAGATGGGGGTGGTGAGTTCAGACCTTTAGCAGAATATTTTCTTTCTATAGGAATACACTTCCAACATCCATGTCCATACATTCATTCTCAGAATGGTAAGGTTGAGAGGAAACATCAACATATTGTTGATGTTGGCCTTACTCTTCTAGCTCAAGCATCTATTCCATTAGAATTCTGGTGGGAAGCCTTTCGTACAACCACATTTTTGATAAATAGGTTACCTAGTCCTACTCTTAATTTCATATCTCCTTTTCAGATTCTGTTCTCTAAACTTCCAAATTACAAAATCCTCAAACCATTTGGCTGTGCTTGCTTTCCTTATCTCATACCATATCAAAAGAATAAGTTGCAGTTCAGGTCTTCCAAATGCATTTTCTTGGGATATAGTGATTTTCATAAAGGTTACAAGTGTTTGAGTCTTGCTGGTAGGGTGTATATTGCAGATACAGTTCAATTCAATGTTCTAGAGTTTCCTTATCCTTGTTTGTTCAATTCTTCTGTATCATCATCCCCTCCATCTTCATCTCATTCTTCTGCTGCACATGTTTCTCCTGTCATGTCTCCTATCATGGTTGAGCAGTCTGCACTAGAAGATTCTGATTATGAGAATCTTATTCACAACCATGAAAGTTCAGCTACTTCAAATCATTCAACTACTCCTAATCTTTCCTCTGATTTTGCTGCTTCTTTTTCTGTTCCAAGTGCATCTTCATCTAGTTCTTCTCTTCTGATTCATCTTCCATTGCACCGGATTCTCCTTCTTCCTCTTCTTCAACTCCTGCTCTTAATACACATTCTATGATTACTAGATCCAAGAATGGTGTTTTTAAACCAAAAGTTTTTTTAGCCACTTCTGTTCTTCCATGTGAACCATTGAATGATAGTGCTGCATTAGCTAATCCAGATAGGTACAAGGCTATGGAAGTGGAGTATAGGGCTCTTATGGAGAATCAGACTTAGGTTTTGGTTCCTTACAGTGCTGATATGAAAGTTATCAGTAATAAATGGGTATATAAGGTGAAAACTTTGGCAGATGGATCACTTGACAAGCTTAAAGCTAGGCTTGTGGCTAGAGGGTTCGAGCAGTTTGCTGGGATTGACTTTCTTGAGACCTTTAGCCCAGTAGTGAAGTCTACTACAATAAGGTTAGTGTTTACTTTAGCTGCTACTAGGAATTGGTGTGTTCAGCAGCTTGATGTTACAAATGCATTCCTTAATGGAGATCTTGAAGACACCATTTATATGAGTCAGCCTGTTGGTTTTGTGGATAAGGCTTTTCCGACCTATGTGTGTAAATTGCAGAATTCCTTATATGGTTTTTAGTTCAGTTGCTGTTATTTGTTGTGTTTGTTGTATTTCTGGTATTGTTAGTCCTCTAATATTATTGAAAAATGAAAAGATTTTTAGGCAAATCTAGTAGTTCCTCTAAATCTTCTAACTCACCCCATCAACATGATTCAATTCCACAAACTATAAATGAGGGAGAAGAATTTGTTAGTGAACAAGCATCACCACAAGAAAGCCAGATACCCGAATCTAGTAGGAAACCACCTGTAAGAACTAGAACTAGTCCAGTTTGGGCTTATTTTGATTTAATAAATGAAACTGCAATCTGTAGATTATGCAAGTCTCCATTCTCACATAGACTTAATAGTGGCACAGGTACTCTAAGAAGACATTTAGATGGAACTCATAAGAATTGGGAAACAAATGACTTGCTAGATGATAGTATACAACAAAATTTAGAAATTTTACCTAGTGGCACCATTTCAAATTATACATTGTACAAAATCCCTTTTTTAATAGAGTGATGAAAAAGGCTCAACCTCGTTATAAAAGTATATCACGTAATACAACTTATAAAGATGGCTATAAAATATATGAAAATGAGATTATTGCTTTGAAGGACTTATTTGCTACTCTTACTTCTAAAATTTCATTGACTACGGATTTATGGTTAGGAAGACAAGGATTACATTATTTATGTTTAACTGCACACTGGATAAATGCTGATTTTATTTTAGAAAAAAGAATTATTGAATTTTCGCTTCTTGAGCATCCACATGATGGTCTATCCATATATCAAGCTATTATGAGTTGTTTGAATTATTGGGAAATAAGTGATAAAATTATGTCTATTACATTGGATAATGCTTCTAATAATGTTAGAGCTATAGATCTTTTAGTTGAATTCATGAAGCCAATGTTTGATGCGAAATTTTTCCATATTCGTTGTGTTTGTCATATTCTACATCTTTGTGTGTGTGATGGAATGCAAAGTGTTAAACCTCATATAGATCTTATAAGAGATTGTTTATTATTTATTACATCATCATCTGTTAGGCTGCAAAAATACAGAAAAATGGTAAAAAATGCAAAAATTAAATTTAAAATTCCCTATGTAGATGTTAAGACTAGGTGGTCTTCAACTTATAGAATGCTAATGGAAGCCCAACCATACTCTTCAATAATAATACGTTTTGTAAAGGAAGAAAATAATTCTAGAATTAAAGCAATTAGTGAGTCAACTTGGGAGATTATTGATATACTAGTTCCTCTTTTGCAAAACTTCAGTGAAATGACTTCCATGATGTCCGGTTGTTTCTATCCTACTTCTAATATGATGTTGGTAAACATGGTTTCTATTGTTAAAGTATTTGATGAAAATAGAAATAATCAACTTGTAAGTGATATCATCAAGAAAATAGAGGTGAAATGGAAAAAATATTATGAAAGTGTTCCTTATTGTGCCATGCTTTCTCATATTTTTGATCCTAGATTTAAATTGAGGGGCTGTGAAGTTTATCTTGAAGAATATTATGCATGTCTTGGATCTAAAAAGAAGTTAAATATGAAGGAGTTGAAAGATTTTTTAGAAAATTTATTTAGTTCCTATTGTTCACATAAAAGTATTTCATCAACTGCTGCAACATCCTCTAGTAGAAGTAGTAGTTCTTCTAGATTTTCACTTTTAGATAAAGTTAAGAAATCAAAGAATGATTCAAGTGCAGCATCTACATTTGAACTTGCACATTATTTGAATAATGACTTGGTTAATGATTCAGAGGATTTTGACATTTTGCATTGGTGGAAAGTGGAAGAAAAAAAATTCCCAATATTATCTATAATTGCACGTGATCTACTAACATCACAAATGTCTAGTGTTGCTTCGGAAAGTGCATTTAGTGCAGGTGCAAGGACGGTGACAGATAGAAGGACTAGATTGAGCCCAAAGTCTATTAAATTTTGCATGCTCTTGAAGAATTGGTTGGATGAAGAATATCGATTGAAGAACTTGAAGAGGCTAGAAAAATATAAGGTACCTGAAATGAATGAAGATGAAGATGATGAAGATGGTGAGCCTGATATTGCATTTACATCACAAGATGAAGAACCAGACATTGAGAGATTCTATTTTCCAACTACAGAGTATTACTATTCTAGTGTCCAAGAACCAAATTTTACTTATGATTGGCAAAGGATTCCAGATTAAGAGTCAGTTAATGTTTCTGAAATTTTATTGGTTGATGGCAGAAAAGTTTATTTCTTATATTTCTGTAAAGAGTCGGTTTAGAAGTTTGAAGAGTTAGGTACTTGAATTTGTTTGAATTGATTATTATAATTTCGTGTAGCACAAGGTTCTTTCAAACATTACATTAGTTTTGTTGATGACTACTCCAGATATACTTGGATCTTTCCTTTACATGTGAAATCTGAAGCTGTTAAGGTAGTCAAGCACTTTGTTGCTAAAGTCCAAACTTTCTTTCAAACATCTATTTCATCTTTTCAGACAGATGGGGGTGGTGAGTTCAGACCTTTAGCAGAATATTTTCTTTCTATAGGAATACACTTCCAACATCCATGTCCATACATTCATTCTCAGAATGGTAAGGTTGAGAGGAAACATCAACATATTGTTGATGTTGGCCTTACTCTTCTAGCTCAAGCATCTATTCCATTAGAATTCTGGTGGGAAGCCTTTCGTACAACCACATTTTTGATAAATAGGTTACCTAGTCCTACTCTTAATTTCATATCTCCTTTTCAGATTCTGTTCTCTAAACTTCCAAATTACAAAATCCTCAAACCATTTGGCTGTGCTTGCTTTCCTTATCTCATACCATATCAAAAGAATAAGTTGCAGTTCAGGTCTTCCAAATGCATTTTCTTGGGATATAGTGATTTTCATAAAGGTTACAAGTGTTTGAGTCTTGCTGGTAGGGTGTATATTGCAGATACAGTTCAATTCAATGTTCTAGAGTTTCCTTATCCTTGTTTGTTCAATTCTTCTGTATCATCATCCCCTCCATCTTCATCTCATTCTTCTGCTGCACATGTTTCTCCTGTCATGTCTCCTATCATGGTTGAGCAGTCTGCACTAGAAGATTCTGATTATGAGAATCTTATTCACAACCATGAAAGTTCAGCTACTTCAAATCATTCAACTACTCCTAATCTTTCCTCTGATTTTGCTGCTTCTTTTTCTGTTCCAAGTGCATCTTCATCTAGTTCTTCTCTTCTGATTCATCTTCCATTGCACCGGATTCTCCTTCTTCCTCTTCTTCAACTCCTGCTCTTAATACACATTCTATGATTACTAGATCCAAGAATGGTGTTTTTAAACCAAAAGTTTTTTTAGCCACTTCTGTTCTTCCATGTGAACCATTGAATGATAGTGCTGCATTAGCTAATCCAGATAGGTATAAGGCTATGGAAGTGGAGTATAGGGCTCTTATGGAGAATCAGACTTAGGTTTTGGTTCCTTACAGTGCTGATATGAAAGTTATCAGTAATAAATGGGTATATAAGGTGAAAACTTTGGCAGATGGATCACTTGACAAGCTTAAAGCTAGGCTTGTGGCTAGAGGGTTCGAGCAGTTTGCTGGGATTGACTTTCTTGAGACCTTTAGCCCAGTAGTGAAGTCTACTACAATAAGGTTAGTGTTTACTTTAGCTGCTACTAGGAATTGGTGTGTTCAGCAGCTTGATGTTACAAATGCATTCCTTAATGGAGATCTTGAAGACACCATTTATATGAGTCAGCCTGTTGGTTTTGTGGATAAGGCTTTTCCGACCTATGTGTGTAAATTGCAGAATTCCTTATATGGGTTGAAACAAGCACCTAGAGCTTGGTATATTAAGCTGAAAGGTTGTTTGTTAGAGCTGGGTTTTCAGAGATCTATGTCTGATTTTTCATTGTTTCATAGAATAATTAATGGTGTGCTAACTATAGTGCTGGTATATGTGGATGATATCCTTATTACTAGAGACTCTAGTGCTGAGGTGCTTGAGATAATCAAGCTCTTACAGATGCAGTTTAAGCTCAAATATTTTGGGAATGTTAAGTATTTTCTTGGTATAGAAGTTGATTAGAATGGTTCAGATTTTATGATTAGCCAGAAAAAATATGTGCATGAGTTGTTGAGTGCTACTCATATGCTGGAGTGCAAAGCTTGCTCTACTCCTATGGTAACTGTTCCCAAATTATCCAAGGATGGAGGAGAGGTGTTCACTGATCCAACTCTATATCGAAGTGTAGTTGGGAAGTTGCAATATCTTACACTTACAAGACCTGACATTGCATATAGTGTTAATAAGTTGTCTCAGTTTTTACAAGCTCCTACAACATTGCATTGGACAGCATGCAAACGGCTGCTGAGATATTTGAAGGGCACTATCTCTTATGGTTTAAAGTTTGTTCTAGCCTCGGGTTTCTCTCTTGAGTGCTTCTCTGATGCAGATTGGGCAGGATCTGTAGATGATATGAGATCTACAGGTGGTCACTGCATCTTCTTGGGTGGTAATCTCATAGTGTGGAATGCTAAAAAGCAAGATGTGGTTGCTAGGAGTAGCACTGAGTCAGAATATCGAGCTTTAGCCAATCTTGCCACTGATGTGTTATGGTTACAATCTGTATTTCAGGAGCTGGGTATTAAGATGACAGCTTTACCTAGGCTATGGTGTGATAACACAGGTGCAGTTGCTTTGGCTGCAAACCCAGTTTTTCACCATCGTACAAAACATTTTGAGGTGGATCTTCATTTTATCATAGAGAAAGTTTCAGCAAAGCAGCTTGAAGTTGGGTATGTTCCAGCAGTGGATCAAGTGGCTGATGTGTTTACAAAGCCTTTGGCTAAAGCAAGGTTTTGTCTTCTCCGAAATAAACTGAAGCTATGTGCAGTAGAGAAGGAACATGGATAGTTCATGAAGAGCTGGGGCGTATTAGAGTTAAAGAAATAATTAGATTTTTATATTACAGTCAAAGTCAAAGGCGGATAGTAGGATGATGAGTTGGCAGTTGGTTAGGTGTAGGATGAGGTGTCAAGTTGTGATAGGCTGAAGTAGATCTGAGTAGTGCTACTTAAATCTCTTCTTTGTACTGTGTAAAGCGGTTATTCTTGAATGAAGAAAATGAAATTCTATACTGCTCTCTCCTCTTCTCGTTTATCTAACACGCCAGGTCGGAGGCGGAAAAAAATGAGCCCTAAAGAAAAAAGAAAAAATAAACAATAATGTTAAAAACGTATAGTAAAAATTAGTTGAAATAGGAAAAAAAATATTATTACTTTATAAAATAATAGGACATCTATAAGAAAAATATTAATTAAATTTTTTTTACAAACTATTATTCTTCATGTTTCAATTCATTTGCCAATTTCATTATTTTGGTGGTGCAAATTTGATGTTACTCGCCTGCGTGCATTTCATATTATTTTTATTAACCATTTGTTCATCATAATCCCAAAAATCATTTTATTAGTTATATTTTTGTTACCAAAATTTTATTCATTCTTTTTTTTTTTTTTAATCGGAAATTTTGTTCATTATAACAATATTAGAAGTGTGCCCCTCACGTTGTCGGTAATAATTTATGGGACACACTTGGGTCAGCCGGAGGCACCGTGCGGCCGGGCTAAAACAATGACACTTTTATTTATATAGATTGACACTTTTCTGTATAAAGATTGACACTTTTAAAAATTATCGTTTTATTCGTAAAATAATTATATTAAAGATTGACACTTTTATTCATATAGATTGACACTTTTCTGTATAAAGATTGATACTTTGGGCCCGGCCGTACGGTGTCTCCGGCTGACACAAGTTTTTGTCATAATTTATAAATAGTTTATTAAAAAAGTATTAGTTCAACAACTATATATATATACTAAAATAATAATAATAAATACATGAATTAAAAGGTTCAAATATAAGGTGTAATTTTATTATAAGAATTCTTTAATTATAATTTATGCATAAGAATTCTAGGAAAAAAAATAATTAATGCAAATAGTTTATGAAATTGTTTGCTAAATCCTAAAATTTAGATTAATGAAAAAATT
This sequence comes from Mentha longifolia, assembly GCA_001642375.2. Classification (NCBI taxonomy): domain Eukaryota; kingdom Viridiplantae; phylum Streptophyta; class Magnoliopsida; order Lamiales; family Lamiaceae; genus Mentha; species Mentha longifolia. Next base: position 40,958,061 of record CM038113.1, on the reverse strand, counting down.
AATATAGATAAAATGATTTTGAAGGAAAAAATTAGGTAAGACTATTTTACTTTACTATATTTTTTATTTTTTTTTTTGAGATGAGAACTATTTTACTTTATTAATAAGGCAGAATTTAGGGCATAATAAAAAAAAGTTGATTTAAAAAAATGTCAAATTTATTCGGAAGAAGTGATTGTTATTTTCTTATTTATTTATTTTTTTGAAAAAAAAAGCAGAAGTTATTATATTTTTCCTTTTTCTTAAAATAGGAGAAGTTATTTTATTTTTTTGAGAATTGATTATATATATATATATATATATATATATTATTTATTATTTTGAAGAGGTCCCCCCTTGAGAATTGATTATATTTGATAAGCATAAATTTATCACGATGTCTAAAACTCTAAATTCATTTCACTAAGAGGGGCAAAGAGTCAATAACTCGGGAAAGAAAACCGTTGAATGTAGAAGAAAAAGGAGAGGGAGGAAAAATCAATTCGAACAACCAAGCAAAATTCATCTTCTAAAATTCCCCAAAATCCGATTCCCCTCAATCCCCTCCGTGATTACATTCGCTTTTTTCGTATGTATATGCAGAAGATGAAGATTTGGGAGAGAGAATTCTTCAGAATCCCCGGCTGAAATTTCCTCCATCACAACCGTGAGATCATCGCCGGGTGGTGGGGTGTTGAGCAAAATTCAATCCGTTCGCTCCACCGGGAAGAAGTGAGAAAATGATAAGTTGGTTGAGGAAATTAGGGATCGCATTTGGAGCCTCGTTTCTATGGCTGGTGTGCTTCATTTACTTCACCCAGGTTCACCTTTCTGCCTCCCATCTTTGCCTAATTTCCTTTTCGTGCCTCTCGTCATTTGAATGTATGAGATTTTGTTTTGTTTTAATGTGAAGTTAAGGAAAATGCTGTGATTTCTATTCATTATTATATGTAAATGTATCTTTTCTTACTCTGAGAAGGTGTGATTAGCTAATATATTTGAGTTAGTTCATTCAGATTCTTTGTCTACGTGGATGTGTGAATGTGATCTCTTACGTTGTATGCCTGTGTTTATTTTTATGAACGAATTCCAGCTTATAGATTATGATCTCGCAATTTGGTGAATGCAGTGAGCAAACATTGTAAAGGGAATTGCTTATAAATCGCGTAATATTGTGATCTTGCAGTTTGCTTTACTTTTGGGAAAGAAATCGGGGGTCTGATTTCTCGCTATTTAGCACTAATGTAAAGTGATGAGGCTGATGACTTGTTTAGATCAGTTACAAGCACAGCGATCAAGTTATCATTCTCTTACTTGTCAATGAGTTATCCTGCAACATTTTCAAATGGGTTGGTGATGTCGAAGTTTTTCACCAATTACACTAAAGTTGTGGAAAAACAAAAAGATTCAGAAATATTTGGATATTTTCCAATAGCCCTTTGGAGTTAAGGATGGAGTGTTAGCGACTTAGTGTAGACGAATCAGAAATAAAACGACTGTCCTTTGGGCTCCTGCATATGCCTGGCGTAAAGAAAATTACTATAAAACTACCTGGTTCAAGTTTTAAGAAGAATCACAGATAATTTTCAAATAACTAAAATCCTTCACTTTATTAGATTAGTGTTTTTCAGGACATATATATATGTATTTATTTCAGTGGGAAATAACAGAGATTCAGTGACTTGGCATCTCACAGAAGATTGCAACCCTTGTGATCTTGCATATGCTTTCTCATGCTCTCTGAAAATTTGTTCTGCATCCTAAATTTGGAATATGTTTCTGTTGAACCAGGGCTTTAGATCATTTGTTTGGACTGCGGTGTCATACCTGTTAAAAGACAAGTTAAAGTTATCCCCTTCAGCAGCGCAGTTCGTGACCTCAATAGCATTTTTCCCTTGGAGTATCAAACCATTATATGGGTATGGGTTCAATTCCGTTTCCAGCGTGATGTTACCTTTATGTCAATATATGTTCTCATCTTTGCTGAAAGAAAATAGAAAGTCCAGCAATATTTCTTCTCAGTTCTTGGTTTAATATCTCATAACCATGTAAATATGACGTTTATCTTATCAACATATGCTGATTTCTTTGGGTAAGAGAAGATTAGAAGCAAGAGCTAGGATAGAAGAGGTTGTAGACATAAGAGCTTGTAAGCTTTAAACTTTATTTAAGCTTATTAATTATTTGTTCAAGATAGAAAATTAAAACACTTGTACAATGCGCTACAAATCGTAATAACCAGCATCTGGAAGTGTTATTACTGTTGTCCAGGATTAAGTTGATAAGAAGTTCAGTTCATACGAAAAGTAGCTTCATCTATAGTTAATCAAATTGAACAATTTCCTGTCTACAGTATGTTAAAAGCAAGTTTCCTGATAGTGGTGCTTTATTGTTCTGCTGTTCATGTAATTTAGTACATTAGCATTCTATAATAAGTAATTTATCACAGGGCATAAAAAATATTGAATTGTTTTTTTGCTGCAGAATTCTGTCAGATTGCATACCAATTGGAGGAAGAAAAAGAATTCCTTACTTAATAATTTCCACATTGCTGTCTCTTTTCCCATGGCTTATTTTGGGCTTCCATACATCCTCAAGGACCTCCAGGGTGCCTCTCATGATTCTTTTGACAGTACAAAATTTGGGCTCTGCAATGGCCGATGTTGTGATTGATGCCATGATAGCCGAGGCCGTAAGATTTGAGAGGCAAGTCTTTAATATGTGTGGTCAGCTTCTCCTTTTAGTGCGGCATATCTTGTAGTCTGAGATTTTAAGATTCAAATAGGAAAAAACATTTATTGCCATGCAGATAATTGTTGAATGCAATCTATTGACACCAGAAGGCCAGGCCTTAAAAACTGTACTCTTCGTCCCAAACCAAATGTAACCATTCTTTTGAATTTGTCTCACAGATTCAAAAGAAGGGTTACATTTCGTTTGGGACAGAGGGAGTATTTCTATTTTCTTTTTAGTAATGTATGACCTTTGGCAAACGTATCTCTAACTTGAAGCATAAATGACTCTGCTCGGGTTACAGTGAAATATGTCACCGGTCCTCAATGCAGATGAGGAAACCATGACCATGGTGAATTTATAGTCTGTTGGACTAAGTATGATGACTAATGCAGTTAAATCCTAATAAGTTGATAATGTCTAGTTTGCATCTCTCTCTCTCTCTCTCTCTAAACAAACAATTCATGAAATCAATCTTCAAATCCGTAACTTGACATGGAAGGTGACAATTTTCAAAGACTGGGTCATCTACCCCTTAAAAAGTACAGGGTATAGACGTATAGTCAGATATGTAAAAACTATATTGTGTGATCATTTAGTATCATGCATGTAAAGAATGCCTGGTTTTATATTTTCTGTCTGATATTTGTTACGAGTAGATGAAATTGTCTTTATTTCTCTTATATTTTGGCTTCAACGAACATTAATATCTTATGACTCTTGAACAGGGCCTCATTCGCAGGTGACCTTCAGTCCATCTCCTGGATGGCAATGGCTTTCGGAGGAATATGTGGCAGTTTAATTGGGGGATACACCCTTAACAATTTACAGATGGACAAAATATTTTTGCTATTTTCAATTCTACCAGCCATACAACTCCTTTCATGTAGTTTAGTTGAGGAAAGTTCAGTGGGTGATAAAGTACTTCCTGGACGCTCCAGCCAAAACGGAGGCTCCCACTTTGTTAATGGCAAAGATTCCCATGAAGATAATCCGAAAAGCCATAATAACAATTTTCCTGCCACGAAGTCTGGAAAAAATACTTATAGGCGAAAAAGGGGGCAGAAGAGCATAAAACAAGGGCCTGTGACTGCTCATGAATCTGAGGTGCCTTTAGACCAAGGATTCCTCGATTCTTTGAAAACTGCCACATTTTCTTTGCTTCGGGCTTTCAGACAGCCAATCATATTGAGGTAATTCTCATTGAGCTAGTTGGTTCTCTTTGCTTAAGATTGTAGTGATCTTCAGTTGAACTTTGTCAAGACCGAAACATGGAATTTATGAGCATGCTAGCACAAGTTACGTGTTAATTACCATTTTTTTTTATATTGTTTCTTTGAAGCTCTATTGTCATTACACAGAAAATCTGATAACTGATAGTTTGTTATGCTCCTACTTTCTCCTGTGAGTATAGGCCCATGGCTTGGTTTTTCCTGGCACACGTGACTGTCCCAAACCTCTCGACTATAATGTTCTATTACCAGACAGAAATTCTCGAATTGGAAGCATCGTTCTTGGGCACCACCCGTGTCATAGGGTGGTTAGGCCTCATGCTCGGGACCTTTATCTATAATCGGTATTTGAAAAAAATGAAACTGCGTAGGATTCTCCTGTAAGTTGATCTTTGAACTGGGATTTTCTTGACAAAACTAAACCCTCACTCCATGTAATTTTACCTAATATTCATTTGTGGGGTTCTATAAATTATGCAGGTGTGCTCAAATTGGTCTGTCTATGTTGAGCATTCTGGACGGAGTTCTAGTGTCGAGATCAAATCTTTCACTAGGCATATCAGACAAGATTGCGGTGCTCTTCGGATCAGCTCTATCAGATGGCATCAATCAATTTAAGTACGAATTGTTTTTATATAAAAGATTATTCTTATTGTTACATTAATTTGTTTCATGCTGATTTTCAAATTCTTGCCCATCCAGTTTGTATTTAGTGTCATCTTCTCCAGCACATTCACCTTGCTACAAAAATCTTTTGCTTAAATAAGAGACAATAAAAGTTAAATCATTCAATTTAAATGTTGCCATTTGTTATTGCAGATTTATGCCATTCCTCATCTTATCTGGGCAACTTTGCCCACCTGGCATTGAAGGAACTTTATTTGCACTCTTTATGTCCATCAACAACTTGGGTTCGACCGTGAGCTCGTTTGTAGGTGCTGGCCTCGCCTCGATTCTGAATATCTCTTCCGGGAGCTTCGACAATTTTCTACTGGGCATCATCATCCAAGTCTTGTGCACTTTCATACCGGTGGCCTTTCTTTTCTTGATACCAAAAGATGCTACAGGAATATCAGCTTAGCGTAGAAACAGACACAGACGAACACAAGTCGAAGAACCGACTTCTTAGGTTATAGCAAATATTTTCTCCTCAAAATGAACTTTGCTGGGTTGTTTTTTTGTCAGGACCAGCAATTTAGATACAATGATCTAACTAGGAAAAAATATTGAATTTGTTACTCTGAAATTTTGGTTATTGTAGATGGATTTGAGGGAAGGTTACATACATACATTTGACAGCATGAAAATAGTTTAGTTGCTTTGGAGGTAGGATACTTGGTATGAAACGGTCCAAAATCGGCACAAAGCCTGACGGGTTTGGGTCGGCCCAACCCGATCAATTTTACACTAAAAAAGCATGGACGACCCGGCCCACAGATTTTTCAGCCTGAAGTATGAACCGAAATGACAACTTTTCAATATTGGATACTCCTTCCGTCTTTTAAATAAATATGTCAAATGGAATGAGACATGAGCAATATATTTTAAATTTGAACTTCTATATAAACATATCAAATTGGAATGAGTAAAATTTGGATTGGAATGAACTGATAAAGTTATTGTTAGTCGAGGATGAATCTCACTTATATGAGTGAGATTATCTTTTATTTTAAAAAATAACACATACGGAGTATTTAAAATGCGTTAAAAAAAAAAGAAAATTTAATATACATATTTGTAGGTAGATGGAATATATCAATTAATTTTTATTTATTTTTTCTGAAAGGAGTATATTACAAAGTATCATATCACACTTTTAACCTATTACAAAAATATTAAACCACTATCAACTAAATTATTCTAAATTCAAACAAAGAAAGGAGTATGATACTTTTCCATTCGTGAGCACCTTCATGAACACTTTCGTCGTTTTTTCACTTTGGTATTACTTTTTTTGATTTTTGTTGTTATTTTATATTCTAATATCTTAAAAATTAATAACATAGAAATCATTAAATCCACAAAATATACAAAAAAATCAAAACTCTAATTGTTCTTTTTTCATCTAACTTCAAAAAATAAACAATAAGACAATGAGTTTTGATTTTTATATATTTTGTGGATTTAATTATTTCTATATTAATAACTAAAATACTACTACCTCCATCCTATATTAAGTGTTATCTATAGTTATATCTCGTAAAAGAAATGATACTTTAAAATTATATTTTAAAACCCGTACTAGTTCGGTGGAAATGCGTGCCGAAAAAGTCAATAAAGTGATAGGGGTCTAATAAATAGGATGGAGGTCAGTAGTATATAACATAACAATAAAAATCGAATAAAAGTAATATCAAAATGAAAAGAAAAAAAAGAAAAAAAAAAGACACATTTAGCGAGTATCCTATAACAATTAAAAATCTAGTTAAGCTCCTCGTCTTCGCTCGCAGTCGTCTAAGGCCAGAATTCGGTGGACAAATTTCCGATTGCAGCAGCACACGCAATCTCCTCTTCCTCTCCGCCGTCACCGCCCGCTCTGGCTGCGCCGCCTTGGTCCATCGTCGCCTCCGCCTCTGTAACTGTAAGTGACTGATATGATAAATAGTGTATTACCTCAACTCTATTCGTTTTCGGTGATTGATTAGTAACACTATATTCAGTTAGTTTAAAAATGAAGAATATAATTGTATTCGGATGGTAAACAGTTAGCATATCCATCGATTTGAGAAGAATCAGCTCTTTTGACATCGCACATCTTCGTCCCTTGAATTGACCATAAGTTGATCGATTACCTTCTAGTGCTGAGAAATTGGGTTTTCGTTTCCATGGTTGAATGCCTTCCTATTTATTGCAATTCGAGGATATTTTCTAGGCTACTTGCTGGATGCTTGTTAGTTGTAGTCCTTTCATCTATTTAATCGAGGTAGTCAAATATTTCCTGACTTGATGGTTTTAGTTAGATTTGTGTTGTTGTTGTAGTAGTTTTAACAGTAATAGAAGTTTGAGTGCAAAGCTCAATTGGTTTGGAATATCTGAATGAGGCGTAGACCTGGAATTGGAGGTTTGCAGAATGCTGCTGCTGCTAGGGTTTGTCCTGCTCTTTCGTTCTCCATAATTTTATGTGTATCTGTAAACCTTGCTTTCACTATGGGTATATTTTTAGTAATGTGTTTTTTTGGATAATTACAGGATCAATATCGATTGCTTGGAGAAAATGTGGCAAAACTGCGGACAGATCTCATGAAGGAACAACTTGCCACATTTCGTTCACAGCTAGAAGACTTTGCCCGCAAACACAAGGTTTTCTTTCCCTTTTCTTCTTTGGACTAGTTATTGCATTATGTATTTGTTTAGTATTAGTTTTTTTGTGTAGTTTTTATCAGTAACCCTTTCTCCAGTAATTTATATCTCAGTAGCTCTTGGTTAGACTGATATGATAAGATGTTAAGTAAATTACGATACATGAAAGTTCTGCTTCAGCTTCCTCTTGCTTCAACTTCGATAACTCCCTTTACTTTTTATTTATTTTACTCGAAAATGTCATAAGAATCTGTTTAATCTTTTGAAGCATGAAAAGTATAGCTGTATGTGACATAACTTTCACGATACCAAATAAGAAACATTGCATCTCTGCAGCTTTTGATGGAAGTTATTCAACATTGTTCGCAGTACTTGATTTCCTTTTTTCCGTATATTAAAGTATTATTAGCTCGTCTCATTATCCTGTGTGGCTTGATAGAATGATATCCGCAAGAATCCAGCATTTCGGTCGCAGTTTCATGAGATGTGTGCCAAAGTTGGAGTAGATCCTCTGGCTTCTAATAAGGGTTTCTGGGCTGAACTATTGGGGATTGGCGACTTCTACTACGAACTTGGTTGGTACCGGACTTCTTCATTGATATGTAGCAATAAGTTGGTTGCCACATTTATGCTATTTCCTGTCACTCTTGTATTGCCCAATTATGACAAGTATTCAGTTTTACTCCTAGGGTCTTCTGCACTACATTCTAGGAGTCGTGTTTGCATTATATGTGGGCAGTCTTTGTTTTATCACTTCTAATTGTAATCAATCTATGGATCTAGATAGGAGTACAAATTGTTGAAATTTGCTTGGCCACTAGATCTCTTAACGGAGGTGTGATCAGCTTGGAGGAACTTTGTAAACTGCTTGGTCAAACAAGGAAAGGAACTCGTGAGGCTATCTCTCAGGATGATTGTTTGCGTGCCATAAGTAAGCTCAAGGTAATATGGTATGTGTTACATTTTTTATGTAATGTTAGTGGAGTATGTTTGTGGAATACCTAAGACATCATCGTTAAAAATGCTAAACTGTCTGATTAACTTTAGCATTGAATTTGGGATGGAAACATTTCTATCTGGTCTCTTAAAAGTGACAATTTAAACAAGATGAGAGGCCAAAGTTCACCAATCTCACTAGTCATTGATACAGGGGAAAGATCTCCCTGTCAAAAGATAATGGCATATTACTTCACTCTTCAAATTTAATATCCGTCTCAATAAAGATTCTTCTAGAGTTTCCTGGACCCAAATTATCTTCAGAGATTCCAAAAGTTATGTTCACTTTCTCAGGATTCAGATATATTCAGGCATTTAACATAAACTTTTAAAATTTGAGTCTTGTGCTCTACAAAGATTCTATTCCCTACAATTAAGTTCAAGTTCTCTTTGATTAATTTCTTATAGTGGTCACATGATTGTGCGACAATCACTACTAAGTTACTGGTGGCTGGTTCTAGGTAGGATTTACTTCATGGTCTGAACTTGTATTAATCACGACATCATGTGTATACGCCTCATTTTCTATGTATATATTATGGAGTCTTATATATTTAAGGCATCTTTCACTTTTTCTTATTTTCTATTAGTACTATTGAGATTTACATTGTTAAAACGTAAAATTGTTCTGCAGGTGCTTGGTAACGGTTTTGAGGTGATTTCTCTTGGCAAGAAGAAGCTTGTTAGATCTGTTCCCACAGAACTGAATAAAGACCACAATGAGGTCTTGGAGCTAGCACAGGTTTACCCTCGAGTCCTTGACGTATTCTATAACTGTGTTCTTGATTTGATCACTTTTCTTTCTCTAAAATTTGTTACACCTCACATATTTTCTCAAAGCTGCTGTTTTTACCATTTTAATTTTTGAGATACCTACACATTTTATCATTCTCATTGCAGACATAATAAAAATGTATACACCATCGAACTTTCTATTCATCGTTTTAGTTGCTTGTCATCAGTCGTTACCAAACTAATATTGACTTAAGTCAGTTATTGAAATTTTGGGGATCCCACCATCTAATAAGGAATTTATCTCGTGTTACCATGCCGTATTCATAGTATATTTGTTGGAATTCAACTATCAGTACTTACTGATATATGTTTATGTTGTTTCCTTAGGGTCAAGGCTTTGTGACAGTTGATGAAGTTGAGAGACGGCTCTCATGGTCTTCTGGGCGCGCAACTGATGCCCTCGAAACTTTGTTAGAAGTAAGCTTCAGCTGCTAATTCTTATATTTAGATTATCAATACTCTAAACAAGTATAATGAATTCTTATGCATGCATTTGTTGGAATATACAGGAAGGTCTTGCCATGGTTGACGATGGACACAAGGATGGTAGACGTCGATATTGGTTCCCCTGCGTATCACCCGTATCTTCCTACGCACCCTCCGATCCTGCTACTTAAGGTTTTCTTCATCTTGATTCTGTGTAATTTTGTATACCGATTCATGATCTGAAGGTACAATTTTACTAATTATATAACTTTGGATGTATAGACTATCTATCTATATACTGTTTTCTTTTTTACTTTGTTTTCCGTACTTGTTTGGATATTTTCATTTTTCAACTCTTATTTTAGAGAAGTATTAAGTCATTTGTGTCTATGGATCATTATATTATTGTATTACTAACGTTGCTTGTTTTTTTTGTCATGCTTTTCTCCTCTTTTCAGAAATGTGTTTGTTTGACAATAAAGAAAACAGTTTTCTTCCTAAACTTAATGTAGTTTATTGTAAAATATTCTCATTTTTCCATATCAATTCCACGACAGCCATAATTTAATAGAATTATCCAAATTCCAACTAGTATGAAATCATTTCTATGCATGCAGATCACGAAAGTGGAAGGATCAAATTCTAATGATAGGACTAAATATTTAAATAATATATTATTCGTCAATTAATTTTTTTAAATGTAATCGAAAATTTGTGATACACCATGACATAAATATTCCATTTGAGCTAGCTGAGCTGCATGCCAATTGTTTCTGCCCTCCATAATTTCGCTGCAACACTACGTGAAAGGACCAAAAAAAAAAAAACTTTGACGTGATCTAAATGCAACTTTGGATATAAGTATTTTATTATTTGCATTTTACTTTGCTTATAATTTAATTTATTTAGCTATATCCGCCCCGTTCAACTTCATCCTACTCTCTTCAAACTCTTCAGTTTCCATTAGGATCCGACTTCAAGAAATTCAATTATTATTTTTTTATTTTCTGTAAATTAAATCAATTATCGAATTTCTCGTTTCTCTATAAATTGGAGCTCCAAACCCATTGCTTTCCATTCATCCAACCCTTTCTCTCTATCTCTAGAAGTGAATTAGTTAAGAAGAAAATGGAGTTTGAAGTACAGAGCTCAGCTCAAGACCAAGAAAGCTGGCCCACGCCCATTGCCACCTGGGCCCACCATGCAAAGTTTGCCTGCGGCTGCGCCGCCGTTCTATTCACCATAGTCAACTCCCTACTACTCATGATCGACCAAGCACCACCGGCTTCACGGCCATGCCTCGCCGCCGCCGCCTACTTGGCGGCGGACCTAGGAACCGCCGAACCGGCATCTACCACTGGGCCGTCGACAACTACGGCAGCGCAAAAACTCCAATCTTCGGCTCCCAAATCGTGAATTTCCAACGCCACCACCACCCGCCTTCACTACTCAGCAAACCGCGTTTGGCCTACAACGTCCACATCCCGGCGGCCGCCGTCGCCGCCGCCGCCGTTCCGGCGAACTTAATGTGCAGCGACTCGGTTCTGCTGTTGTTTTTCGGCGTGTTCGCAGGTTGCGCCATGTTTAGCCAGCATTTCCATGCATGGGCCCACACCAAGGACACGGCTGGCACCGCTAGTGGCGGCGCTCCAGGACGCCGGAGCCGGCTCAGCATGCGCCGCACCACCGCCCTCCGTTCAATAGAAGCTACTGCGTCGTCGGCGGAGTGTGGAATAGGGTTTTGGATAGAACCAAGTTTTTCTTGGCGCTCGAGGTGGCGGCGGCGGCGGCGCTCGGCTACAAGCCACGGTCCTGGACCGACGACGACTCCACGTCAAATTCAGAGATCATGCAAACTTCAAAATAGCCATTTATCGTAGAAAATTTAAATTTTGCGGAAGTGTACCAATTTTTTTTCTCCTCTCTTTAGGAATATGTTTGTTCGGAAATAAAGAAAGCAGAACTTAGTGCAGTTATTGAAAGTTTATTGTAAAATATTTTCATTTTTCCATATCAATGCCACGACAACCATAATTTAATAGATATATCCAAATACAATATTCTCATGCTTCTGCCATATCTATGCCACGAATTTAATAAAAATATTCAAATTCATAGGTCAATGATGATTTAGTGAGGTTCAACAAAGTTTATTTTAAAGAACTTATAAAATTTAAAATTCGAAAACTTATAATAGAAACTTATAAATATTTCAATAGTTTTATAAGATGTATGGTGGTAAGAGTTTATAAATTATCAAAGTGTTTAAAGAAGAGCTTATAAATTTTATAAAAAATAAAAATAAAAAAAAATCAAAAATTAAATAAAAAATCAAATACTGTACTAGAAATATAAAAATGAAATACTCCCTCCATTTCGCTTAACTTGGCTCAAAACTTTTTGGCTTGTGCTGGCACGGTTTTCCACGCTTCTTGATGATGAGTTTTAAAATGGATTTTTGAAGAATTATTTTTTTTACGGGATACTACGACTGTCGTAGTATCCCGTAAAAAAAATAATTCTTCAAAAATCTATTTTAAAACCCATCATCAAGAAGCGTGGAAAAGCGTGCCAGAAAAGCCACTATTCAAATGAGCCAAGTTAAGCGAAATGGAGGGAGTAGAAGTTATATAGTGAAAGAAAGTAATTTAATTTTGGAAAAATAAGTTGGAATAAAAGGGCTTATTTTTTGGAGAGCCACCTTTGGGGAGCTTATAAACAGTAAACAACTTATAAGCTACTTCCTCCGTCCCGCGGCAATTATCTCTGTTTCCTTATTTGGACGTCCCATTTAATTATCTAGTTTCCTAAAATGACAAAAATATGTGGCTACAATTAACTCTCTCTTCTCAGAATTAATTACAACCACATATCCTACATTGCATTGGCTATTGTGTCATTTCCCTACCGGACAATTGCCGCGGGACCGAGGGAGTATTTAAATTATGTCATGTGATCCTCTATTGTCAAAGTATGTGACATCTTCTATTGCGTTAATATATTAACGACACGTGGTGAATTCTAGGGGTTTAGAAATTTCAAATGTTAGGGTATATATTTTTCTTATATAAATTTTAAATCCTAAATCATTTATTTTGCCACGTGTCGTTAATCTATTAAAGCAATAGAAAATGTCACATGTTTTGGCAATAGAAGATTGAACTGTTAAATTCTAGTATCAACAATTATATTGAGTCGATCTTTTATTTCCTGACATCTTTTATTGCACCATTAGATAACTGTCAGGTGTTCATAATATTTCCAAAATCATCAATAATTAAAATTTTCCATAACAAAAAAAAAAAGTAATTATGGAAATATTATATACACGTGACATTCATATAAGAATGTAACATTGTTAGGCCGTTACATAAATATTCTATAGAGCTAGCTGAGCTGCGTGCCAACACTAAGTAACAGAAAAAAAAATAATGGGATATGATTTTAGAGTATTTTATAATAGGAAAATAGACCCAGAAATGCATGCTAAATTAAACAAGTTGAATTGTGTGCGCAAAACACGTTGACGTGAACCCAATGCAACTTTGGATATAAGCATTTTATTATTTGCATTTTGCTTTGCTTTGCTTCTCAGAATTTTATTTATTTAGTAGTATAATATAAATAATACTACGTGGTGTTGCCATCTTTTTAATTTAGACACTCATTACTTAATTCTTTAGAAAAACCAAGAATTTTTTCGTCGGATTTTCACGGCTTTAATTCTTTATAAATTGAATAAACCTCCTAACAATTTACTCCCATCTCTCTCTCTCTCTCTCTCTCTCTGCGGAAATGAAGCCATCGGAAAATCAAGAAAATCTGCCCATCACCACCTGGGCTCACCGTGCATGTTTCGGCGGTGGCTGCGCCGCCGTGCTATTCTCCATAGCCAAGTCCCTACTACTACTATCAACATCTTCACGGCCGTGGTACCATTCCGTTATCGCCACCGTCGCCGCCTACGTGGCGGCGGACTTCGGAACCGGCGTCTACCACTGGGCCATCGACAACTACGGCGGCGCCGAAACTCCGATCTTCGGCTCCCAAATCGTGGGTTTCCAAGGCCACCACCACCGGCCGTCGGAGATCGCCAAAACCGACGTGGCCTACAACGTCCACATTCCGGCGGCCTCCGTCGCAACCGCCGCTGTTCCGATAACCTTGTTGTGCGACGACGCGGTTTGGCTGTTGTTTGTGGGCGTGTTTGGATTCTGCGTTATGTTCAGCCAGCAGTTCCATGCATGGTCCCACACCCCAAAAGCGAAGCTGCCGCCGCTGGTGGCGGCGCTCCAGGACGCCGGAATCATCTTGAGGCGGGCTGAGCACGCGGCGCACCACCGCCCTCCGTTCAACGGGCATTACTGCATCGTCAGCGGAGTGTGTAATAGGGTTTTGGATAAATCTAAGTTTTTCGTGGGGATGGAGGTGGCGGTGGCGGCGGCGCTCGGCCACGAGCCGCGGTGGTGGAGGGACCCGGCTTCTGGTTGGAGCGAAATATCATGAATGGATTAATTAATTTAGGGTAATTACAGTATATTTATATAATTGAAATACTCGAGAAATAAAGGATATATAATTAGTTCATTTCATTCTACATACTACTCCTTTATATGATATTCTCTTCATATATAATTCAATGATTCATTCTACATACTCCCTCCATCCCCTTCTACTTGAGTCATTTTATTATAATAGTAGACTTAAAATAATAAAAGCGGGCTCAAGTAAAAAGGAACGGAGGGAATACTACTTTATAATATGAATTTTATTCATTTCTTAAAAATTTTGAACTTTGCAATTTTTTCGATTTATAACATTCATTCTGAATTCTCGACTTTCTAATGTTGAAAAGGTGAATCGGCTCGTTGTTGTGGCATCCCAAATTCCATTACGAGAGTAATTATGTATATCTTTTTTTTTATAAAAATAATGACGAGCTAAGTTATTTTTCCATCACCGTGCGAAATCTTGAATGAAGGGCACAAATTAAAAAAAAAAATACATTTAAATTTAGGCCGTAAACTAAAAATGTTCGCGGTAAATTAAGGTCATCAACTATAAATGCTCAATAATTCAACAATTACTAATTTACGCTTTTCTTCTATTGAAACTTTGAAAGAAAGAGGAAAAAAGAAGAAGAAGGAGAAAGCAACATAATTATATAGTACTATTTGTCAAAGTACAGCTTTCAAATAATATCAAGCAATGTATAAACGACTAATTAATTAATTTATGATGGAATTAACATGAAATCATCGATAAGCATATATATATATATATAAAAGGAGTGCACCTATTAAAATTGAAAAAAAAAACAGTTTAATTAGAGAGGTAGTGAAATTATAGACAATTAAATTAATTAAGATTTGGCCGCAAACATCAATGTCGGCGGCGATGACTTATTGTAGCATAGTATTATTTTTTAATGATCTCAAAGTGAATCAAAATTTGCTAGTTTTCATTCTCTATCCCACCACTAGTAGGGATGGCAATGGGCCGGATCTGGATCGGATCCGGCTTACTCCAGATCCAGATCCGTAAAAAAAATTTCATCCGGATCCGGTCCAAATCCGTCGGGTCCAAAAAATCAAAATCCAGATCCAGATTCATCGGATCCACGGGTCTGCGGATCTAGACCCAAATCCATAGTCTTTTTCCCTAAAATGATTTTTTAAAATAATAAAAAGAATTATAGTACAATAATAATCTACGATATATCAAAACGAGTTGTAAAAATCCCAAGTACATAGATAAAAATCAAAAGTAAAATGTCTCCCAAGTGAAATGAGGGCCGCTGCCGCTGCCGCCGCCTGTATGCTTGTTTCAAATTAGGTTTTCAATCTACAATTTCTAAAAATTAAAATAATTAGAAAAAATATATATAATATTTATAATATATATATATACGTAGTATAATATTTATATAATGGATTCATGGATCGGATCTGGACCGGATCTGGGTCTAAAAAAATCAGATCCAGATCTAGATCCGAAAATTAGCTATTAGATCCGGATCCGATCCAGATCCATCGGGTCCAATTTTGCAAGATCCAGATCCATAAAATCGGATCTGGATCACCGGATCTGGATTGGGTCCAGGACCCACTGCCATCCCTAACCAGTAGCCAGCAGTTCCATGCATGGTCCCACACCCCAAAAGCAAATCTACCCCCGCTAGTGGCGGCGCTCCAGGACGCCGGAATCATCTTGAAGCCGGCTGAGCATGCGCCGCCCTCCGTTCAACAGAAGTTACTGCGTGGTGGGCGGCGGAGTGTGGAATTGAGTTTTTATTGAAGAGTGATGCATTTATCTAGAACATTCTAAATAATTCTAGGAGAACTCATGAGTATTCTATATTCTACCAGATCTTTAGATGTAGAATATAGAGAATTCCCTTAGATACATTTTCTAGAGAATTCTAGGTTAATAAGGATCCAGAAAGATCCATTCACTACTATAAATAGAGGTCTTAGGATCCATTTGTAAACAACCCAAAATTCAAAAGAAATATATTCTACAGTTATTTAGTACTCACTAAATTCATCCTAACACTCTACACACTACCCACACTAAAGTACTAAGTCTCCTTCTACACCACTTCACTATCATTACTTTCTCCATCCTAAATATTCATAAACACTTCCTATTTTCTAATAGTTTTGGATAGAACCAAGTTTTTCTTGGCGCTCGAGGTGGCGGCGGCGCTCGGCGACAAGCCACGGACCGACGACGACTCCACGTCAGAGTCAGACTAGCTTTAAACTCAAATCGGATCATTTCCGTATTGCATCGTTAAAAATGTTTCTAAAATTAGCAATAATTAAAAAAAGTATACAAATAAAAATGCTGAATTTAAAAACATTTTTAATACATGTCAATCATCCGCATAGAAAATGCAACATGGAAAAGCAGTAGAGAATAACATTCCCTTTAAACTAGCCAAATACCTTAAATAAATAAATTTTTCGTAAATAAACCAGTCTGCACAAAGAGTTGATATATTACTACTATTTATATAAAAATCTTACTATTTCTGAGTTTATATTCACTTATTAGAATGACTATTTTAGTTTTAAGTTATTTGCCATGTAAAAAACTTTGGGCATTATTATGGGGCCCATCTAAAAGTTGGTTTAGTTCCAATTCATCGCAATATGGGCTTCATATTGTACGGACTGGGCCTTTTCTATGATAGGCCATCATAAATAATTATATGCAAATGCAATGAACAATGAGTTCCACTACCAAAAACAAAACCAAAAAAAAAAAAAAACATAAAAAAAACTTATGCATGCATTGTTGGTTGGTTGAGACATTGTTCAAGTTATTTTTCTTTTAATTTTCATTTTAGATTTTGGATGTGATGGGATATACTCCTAACGGTTAAGAAAGATTGAGATAGTGTGCGTGGCGTAGCTGTAGAGAGTTAATGTTAAGTTGTTAACTAAAGATCCCGATTCAAATTATATAATATTGGCTGTATGTGTCATCCGACTAACCCTAACCAAAATAAGATATGGTTGGACGATGACGCGGACGTGTCCCTTTATAATAAGACTTTCCTTTGCATGCAGTTTGGTAGTAGTATTAATTTGTAGCTTAACGGCGTAACGTTTTATTTTGTTTGTTTTGGATTTTTTGTTTCCTTGTACGTTATTTTCACTATGGGCAGGGGCAGTGGCGGAACTAGAAATTACGTACTGAGGGGGCTACTTGATATTTAAATTTTTACACTTCTATGCTTGGTTCAGGCATTTCAGCGAACACTACATGCTCAGCTTCTCTCTTCTTCTACATTTTTCTCTTCTTCTTCAACTGTGGTATCAAAAACTCAAATTACCTCTATAAAAATTCGTTTATATTGCCTCAACGTGGTGCTTTTATTGTAGCAATGAGGGGGCTTGACAAAGATTTATGAGGAATTATCAAAAATTCAATATATTACTATATACAAAAAAAAGTTGTAAAAGAATCGAGGGGGCTTTAGCCTACACCAGTCCCCCCCAGATTCGCCCCTGGGCAGGGGTTGCAAATTGATGACGTCAATTACAACCTCAGATGCTCCTTTTTCTAGAGGAAAAAAAAAAAAACAATTCTTTTATTATATACTTTCGAGTTGTACTCCCTCCGTCTTGTCGTAAAGGTTACGCTTCTTGAATATTTATGAGATATAAAATAATGAAGTGTAGCCTTTTTGTTCGGACGGAGAGAGTAGTAGTATTTGGGTCCCACTGATGTCTATGAATATTAAAATGAAATGAATATAAAAAATAAACTTTTATTAACTTTTAAGGTGGAAAGAAAACAATGAATGTAAAATGGAGTACATGCCAAAAAATGGTCGAAACACGTATATTACGGATGAAGTGAGTACATCACAACTTTTAATGAATGAAAAAATCAAGTAAATAATAATTAGTATATTGATGTTTATATTTGTATAATATAAGGGATATTTGTTGCTTAAAGTAAATATATACTACTAGTACAAATTAAGAAGACGTGCCCGTTTCAACAAATAAAAGAAATCATCATATATTTAAAACAAATAAGCAACCTTCATAGGAAAAGAAAATAGAAAAATTCAACTACCAAATAATTACTCTCTTTGTCTCAAAGATAGCGTTTTGTTTCTACTGACAATAATTTTATGCTCTATTCGTCCCATAATTTTGGGCACAAGAATTAAAGGATTGTGTAATGTTTTCCAATTATGAATAGTATTAATATAATACTATTTATAATTGAGAAAAAATTACACATTCTCTTAATTTTTATGCCTAAATTTATAGGACGAATGAAGCAAAAAATTATTCTCAAAAGAAACAAAACGCTATCTTTAAGACACGGAGGGAGTATTACCTTCGAAATTATAAAAAATCTTGTAATAATTGAAAAAATTTTCTCATTAACTTTCTATATATGCGTGATAATTATTTTTTAATTTTAATTTTATTCTTTGGGATGTTATTCCCTCCTAGGACACGTGGCACTGCAGGAAACTCGGAATTCGACAATTTGCAGAATCTCTCTCTCTCTCTCTCTCTCTCCTCCCAACTCCCAGGTTTCTTCAACCATCAGCAACCGCTATAAAATATGAAATCAAATTCTCATAACCCCCCAATTCCCAATTTCAGTGACAAGAATCTACACCCACACAAACCCTTTTAAGCTCCATTTGCTTTCGAGATTCTCGAGCCATGAAGAACGCCATCGGAATCCATCGCGTAATTTTGCTTTTCTCGGCGATTTTCGCCATTTCCGGCGTCACAGTTGAAGCATTGCAGGCGCCGTTCCGGCCCGCCGACGTGTTGCCGGTGTTTCCGCGGCAGGTTTCATGGCCCATTCTGAACGCCCTCAACAGCGCCGCGGACCTGCTGCCGTCTTTCGTGGGGGCCGCCACCGCCGGCAACCGCTCCGATTTGCACTGGAAAGGCGCTTGCTTCTACGACTCTACCGCTTGGTTGGAGTTTCACAATAACAGTGGCAGTCGATTTGGGGGAGGAACTCTTCACATTAAGGTGATTAGTTGCATCCTTAATTTTATTTTTTACTAATTATTCTCGGAATTCTTAATTGGATATTAGGAAAATTGGATATTGTGTCCTAATTTGAGCTTTTTCTGCGTTGCTTGATGTCAATGTATTACATTTGAATGATTTGATTGATGAAGAGTTTGGATGATTGCTTGTATTTGCTTCTTATGTGGAGTATATTATGCTTGTTAGGATCAAATTTCCACACTACTTTTCGAAATAGTATGCAGTTTCTTGGGATTGAGAGAAATAACAAAAGGATAGGAAAATCAAGAATTTTGTTTTGAAGTAGTTGGCTTGATATTTGAAATGTTTTATACAGTTCTATAAAGCCTTTTAGAATGGTTTCTAGTTAATCGATGAACATGTTGTTATGTGGGAGTTTATGGGATATGTGAAGTAGGATAAGAATGTTAGTATCTAAGATGTTGATCTTGCTCGTCTGATCTGATTTCGAAAATTCAGTTAAACGAAGCGCACAGCTGGACATGTATGGATCTCTATGTGTTTGCAACTCCATTTCGTGTAACGTGGGATTACTACATGTTGGCTCGTGAACACACTCTGGAATTCAAAGAGTGGGAATCAGAAGCTGAACTCGAATTCGTGAGTTGAATTTCTCAACCCAAACTTGCATATTTTGCAGCAAGATTTTTTCGCATCAATTTTGAATGAGCATTTGATGACGATTAGGTTAAAAATAGAGGGGTCTCGATATTTCTGATGCAAGCAGGGATGCTAGGAACTCTTCAGGCTCTTTGGGAGGTGTTCCCTTTATTCACGAATACTGTGTGGGGTGAAAACTCTAACATAGCATTTCTTAAAAAGCACATGGGTGCTACCTTTGATGAACGCCCTCGACCTTGGGTCACCAACATTACAGTTGATGAAATACAATCGGGAGATTTTCTTGCAATATCCAAGATTCGAGGGAGATGGGGTGGTTTTGAGACTTTAGAGAAGTGGGTGACTGGAGCTTATGCCGGTCATTCAGCTGTTTGCCTGAGAGACTCTGAAGGGAAGCTGTGGGTTGCAGAATCGGGGCATGAAAATGAAAAGGTGATGATTTAGTTCTGAAAATAAGTTTTCTGTGTTATTCTCTCGTTTATTTTCTATGTATCATTTACATATTAATCAAGAAATGAATGCATATGAGGTCACCGGTGCATGTCTCTATGAGTAAAACCGAATGTTAGCAATGTTTACCTGGTCCGATGATGCACGCATGTAACATATTTACTGCAAAAGTTGCAGGTTTGTCGATTGCATGTATACCATTTTGATTTGAGGCTCTTTTTGTAGGGAGAGGATGTAATTGCTATTTTGCCATGGGATGAATGGTGGGAGTTAGAGTTAACAAAGGATGAATCGAATCCACACATAGCATTACTCCCTTTGCATCCTGAGCTCCGGCCCAAGTTCAACGAAAATGCTGCATGGAAATATGCTAAAAGCATGTCTGGGAGACCATATGGCTACCATAACCTCATATTTAGCTGGATCGACACTATTAGTGCTAACTATCCAGCACCTCTCGATGCTCATCTGGTACCGCAATTCTTTTTGTTCTTCTTTCTATTTCGTTTAAATCTCAATCTGTGCCACTTCGTATATTTATTTTCTTTACTGATGTAGATAGCGTGTTGCTTATATCAGTATTTGTATCGTGTGAAAAACTGAACTTTCTTAGGGAAAGAAGGGCAGGGTAGAAGAAATTGTCATAGTATTTGAGTATGTAAATGTTGTTCAGTAGGAAATAAGTCATAATTAGTCGTAATAAGTGACTCCTTTACATGTTGATGGCCTAACGAGATGAATGTAGTAAAGGAGAGGAAGACGAGTGCACATTACTTTTTTATCTCATCTTTCGGTTTCCTTTTCTTCCATTTTAATCTGAAGGCTGTTCACAGGTAGCTTCTGTCATGACTGTTTGGACTCAGATGCAGCCTGCTTATGCTGGTAACATGTGGAACGAAGCGCTGAACAAACGGCTTGGAACTCAGGTTTCGTGAAGTGTCTCATTCATCTAATACTTATCGTATTTCTTATGAAAACATGTGATGATATATTCATAAACTTGATTATTTCCTAGCTATGGGCAATCGGCTTGCTATAGTAACTGAAGAAACACAAAATATGAGGTCTAAAAAATTAATATAATTTCAATCCCACAGAACTTGACTCTTGCTGAAGTTCTCGTTGAAGTGGAGAAGCGCAGATCATCTTTTGGTGAACTGTTAGCTATACCCGAGCAGGATAATTGGGCCTACGCTGATGGAAAATCAACATCATGCGTTGCTTTCGTTTTTGAACTGTACAAGGAAGCAGGGCTTTTTGGTAAACTTGCAAGCTCTATTCAGGTCACTGAGTTCACGGTGAGTGTCACTTCCATTTCTGCTTCGTCTCGATGTAAGAAACATAAAAATCAAAACTTAGAAAATTTGAACATCATGCATCTGAATCAACTGGAGTCGAATACTTTTCCAGATCAAGGATGCCTACACTCTCAAGTTCTTCGAGAACAATTCAAGCCGTTTGCCAACGTGGTGCAATGATGGGGACTCGGTAAAACTTCCGTTCTGCCAAATCAAAGGGAAATATCGAATGGAACTACCCGGATATAATACCATGGATCCTTACTCTCACATGAATGAAAGGTGTCCATCTTTGCCACCTAACTATTACAGATCTTCGAGTTGCTGAAACGTCGAGTTGCCAGATTTTTCGCTTTTCAGGTTAGTTTTTGCAGTACTTGTTGTGTACCAATGTATACAACATTCTGTACAAATACTGTATATGTATACTAGTGGATTTACACGCGATATATATATCGAATTAATATTGGGATTTGATAATTCTTGAGCAGGTTTAGTATTTTTTTCTGAAATGAGGTTTTCCATTTGAAAATGACTGATGAAAATATTGAATATGACAAGAGTTCTGCACATTATATACTGTTGAGGGGGAATGTGATGCTACTTTTTCTTTTCTTTTTTTCCCTTAAAAATTGTAGGCAAATACCTAAAGGAAGCAATTTTACAGATAGTGTAGAATCTTGATGAATTTAGCAGAAATCACATAATATTAAAGGAATATATATCCATGAAAATATGGATCTTCTTTCTTTTTGGAATGAGGAGTTAATTGATTTTGAGGCATATGACAATATTTAAAATTTAATGGAATGCAAATGAACTTTCTAAATTTATTTTGAAATTTTAGCATTTATTTTTAAAATAGAGTAAAAAAATTAAAAAGATGGATATTTCAATTAAAAATGGAGATAATATATATGTTTATTACTAATTGCTCACAAATAGCTGAGTTTATTTATAGTTATATTTGAATTAATCACATAAAAAAATAACATATTTGTTACCAACAAGCATACTTATTCTAAAAAATTTATGAATGAGGAACATGAAAATGAAGTAACATGAACTGTCGACTGATTCTCAAGTATGAACAACCAAATCATACACCTTACATTAAAAGTAAAAGAGGGAGAGGAAAACAAAAAAAAGGAGATGTGACATAATTTAGTAAAATCTAAGTATAAGCAGAAATCATGAACAATGGTCCTAGTTATAAGAAAAGGCAGAACCTGGTTACAAGCAATATGCTGCTATTGTTAACAGAGGTGATTATATAATGCACCGCAGTTTCGATTCGTATAAACTCCAATCAAGAAAATCATGTCATCTAACTCCATTACTCGGTCTTTGGTGGAATATGGTTTCCACCAGTCGCGATCTTGTACAGATAAAACAGGGCCATGACAACGCTGCAGAATCAAATCGGTTCAACGCATGTATATAAACATTAGAAAGCCGGCTTCACTACTCACAAACATGAACGTCAACATGTAAATAAAAAGAAAGAAAGAAGGAAAATTTACTACGTTCTTCCTACTGATTGCTCGAAGCAAATCCAAATATTGTGAGATTTTCACATAGATATATATGTATTCACTTAAGCCACATGATTCTAATTCTAAAGTTGTTTCTTTCTAATTTTAAAGTATGAAATGGATAATTGATATATTGCTAATACAAGGAACAAAAATTTGTTCGACTCAGTGAATGGTAAACTTCAACATACAAATTTCAAAGAACACCCCTTACAGTAATATGAACATTAACAAGCAAACCTATTCTGCCATGATTAAGGAGGAAAGATTCGATTTTTACAAACCAATAACTCAATACTTCAAACTATTCCTATTTGAGGAGGATCTGATTAACTTGCTTTACTTTGGTCTTGGTTTTATTTGGAGAAAAGCGAGGTTATGTAGAGTTCGTTATAGCAAAAATTTGAGCATGGAATAACTTCTTCTTTTTTCTATAAAAGAAGTTCCTAGAGTAGGGAAGAAACTACGGTATACAACATCTACACAGCCAAAACGATATATCTTCATTGAATATTTCAGTAATATACGATAGACGACAGCCATTAGGAGTTGTCCTTCCACGAATTCATGTAGTTTCAGCAAACTCACCCAAAATTATTTCAGATTCATGATATAATTATGCAACAAATTACCATTTTAGAGCAATTTGAGCATAAATTACCAACTGCAGCATATTTCGATTTTTTATTACCTGATTCCAGCAACAATACCAGCTGGCATGATTTTTCTGGTTTCCATGTAACGTTGACCCATGATAAATGACAATACAGCAGCAATAGCTGTAAGAGACGATATCAAGCCAGAGGGGGAAAATAAATTATTAGACGAGGAGAAAAATTCTGAGTATGAAAATAGAAGATGGTAATTACAGCACTAAGATGCATTCTACTGGAAAAAAACAGCACTAAAACGATTGCAAGGTGTATCCATAGGCGAATAATATAGTATTTTTTTAGAGTTTCACTCTGATATCATAAAATGCGGCATGTAACTCTGAGTGATTAATTCTTTGTAAGTTAAGTTTCCGATGAATCCAAAGTATTGAAATCAATATGATAAATCTGCTATTCTTAGGGAAACCTATAGCCTTCTATACAGACACCAGAACAGAAACAATCATGAACACTCTTCCTCGGCTCTTTCATAGATAATATTCTTCGTCTTTCCTAGAGATTCATTCTGGGTTGCAAAATAACAGCTGCATAATAAGTTTTGCGATGCAAAACCATCTCTTGATCAATTTAAGCAAATTGATTTTATTTTTAAACTTAATCTGATGCTGTTGAATTAGCTAACTGTTTTGTGCCAAACACCACAACCAGCAAACCATGCTTGAGTTGCTTAATCTAGATATAAATTCATTCCTATTCCATTTAAATCCACACATAGAGATCTATGAATTAAAATTCTACACTACAGCAATAAAAGAAACAATTTGATTTCAAAGATTCAAAATAATCATACAAGAAAAAAATGCTACTATTCAACCAACGCAGAAAAGACTAAATCTTTTCACACAGATCCGAAATCAAGACACCATAATACGAAATAAATTCCCAAAATACTCTAAATACCCATCAAATTTAAGCTAGCATTTCCATTGATGATCATAATATATCAACAAAAATAAGGCATACCCGTTTCAAGAATCAAGGCAAAGTAGGAATTCTTGCGCTTGTGAAATGCTTGGAGGCTGAGATAACCGGCGAGGACAAGCAACAGTCCGGTACCGACGCCGCCGCCGAGAGAAGCGGCGCTGCCTTTCTTGAGGTAGCCGATCACGCCGCCGCACATCAAGAGCAGCCCATATGGGATCGTGAAGCAAAAATCATGCATTTTGCGAACTGGGTCCTCAACAAGATTGAATCTTTTTGGTTTTTGGGCTCTGGGAAATCAAGAAAAAGCATCGGCGGTGAAGAATTGAGGGGTTTCTTTAGTGAGGAAATATTCAAGAAAGGCGTGTGGCTCAGTTGATCAGGTAAGAGTTACCAACTCCGTTGACTGTGTTTATAATTATATTTTTATTTTTATATGATATGATCTGTTGTTGTCGGTAAATTTATTGTCGTTTCCGATTTTGTGTAAATCGGAATTACTCTGGTGAAAAAGGTGAAGTTGAAGCAATTATCCTATTTTCAGAATTTCTGGGTACATTATACTAACATCATCCCACCATAGGCAATATTCATTTGATTGACATTTTCGACACGCATTTCTACCGAAATCTAGTATGAGTTTTAAAATATAATTTTGAAGTATTTTTTTTAAAGTGATACTATCCCGTAAAAAAAAAATACTTCAAAATTATATTTTAAATCTCATACTAGGTTTCAGTGAAAACGCATATCGGGAATATCAATCAAATGAATATTGTCTAATATGGTGGGATGGAGGTAGTACTTTACTAATCTCAAGTGCTTCTTCTGAAAAAAGAAAAAGGAAAAAAAAAAAAAAAATAAGTTTTGAGGAAATATTTTGAGGAAAAAAAAATTTCTATTGCAATGATAGGTGCCATTTGAAATTAATATTTTTAATTAAGTGTAAAACAAGGAGAATAGTATATTGGATAATTTACTTGAAGCAAGTTAATTCATTAGGTAATTCCAAAAGAAAATGGACCCATATTTATATTAGTGGAATGATGACTAGCCCCACTTACAAGATTAACCCCTAATTATAATTTTTCTTATTTTCTCTTTTTTTAATAAAAAATAAAGCTCTTTTCTTTTATTAGCAAATTAGCCCATATTATAGATATTTGCTACAAAGAAATGTTAATAACTACAAAATTTACTTCAAAACAAGAAGGGAAAGAGTCTTTCTTACTCTTGAAATTTGTTAAATTCATATAAAGAAGAAATATTACAGATATATTAGTGTAACAATTGGGAAGCAAAAAGTGGAACATAATCAAGACTGGCACTACATAAATATTGATGGCTTTTACAATAAATACCTCAAGCATTTACATGAACAAAGCTATAACTCCTCCTAATCAAGGCTCCAATAGTATTTTTCTCAACTCATGATCATCCTTCTTATTGAGACATTTCTCCCCAAATAGTGAAGTTATCCATACTTGATCTGATCTCACTGCTTCATCATCATCATTCCTATGCCAACTCCAGTATGCATGACTCGAGTTCACTATCCTCAACTCACCGTGTCCAAAGCTCGCCTCCCGGAAAACGGACCACTCGGGTTTGAGCTCCATGTACCTAACGTGTTTACCATTAGATCGACTTCTTGTAATGTTTTCATACGCATACATCATGTATTTAGTGATTCACTATATTGATGTTATATACTCTCTCCGTCACACTCTTAAAGATTCCGTAGACCTTTAAGAGTGGGACGAAGGGAGTAGAATATAGCTCAACAAACTCAGATTCTTAACCAGTTCTATATATTTTTCTTCCTCAGCAAATGTAATGGCATAAGTATTAGTCCTTCCATCTAATTTCATTTGGCACATTTCAACATTTTATACTTCACGTATATTCAACAAACGGGCCAAATAGAAAACTTACTTGTTTGCTAAACCTTCCCTGTTTCCGCCATCACCGATTGTGATGTGGATAGCGCCACAAGGATCTGATCTTCCGTAGTACACACGGTTCTATTGCAATAGCAAAGAGAATGTATTTATATATCAGTGGTTAAAAGGTGATGGTAGTAAGCAAGATTTAGAATGAACAATCTTACTGTGCGCTCGTAGGCGTGTACATGGCCAGCCAGCACCAAATCCACGCCAGCAGCTCGAAGCAAAGGTTCCATGGCTTCCTTCATATCGTCGCCTTCACATTGATGAGCCTCGTTACTGTTATACCACGGGATGTGAAATAGCGCGATAAGCCATGGCGTTTTTTCTCGATCTACCTTTGAAAGATCAGCCTGCAGAAGTTATGGAATGAATTAAGATCAGCCATGTGTTACTTAGAACTAGATATACCACAATTCAATAGATTATACGTTTCTGTTTCTCTAAAGCATCGAGGGTCAAAGTAGAGCAAAAACACGATCACATTCACAAACCTTCAGCCAAGAATATTGATCAGAGTACTTATCATAATCCGTATAGGATCCAAGCATGACCACATGAACTCCAGCCACTTCAAACGAATAAAACAGATTTGAAGAGGATCCACTCTCTTCATAAGGCATTCTCCATCTCAAGTTATACGATTTAAAACTATCTTCCAACATCGGTACATACTCCTTCTCGTGGTTCCCTTGAGTCACCATCCATGGCCTTGCACTAGCAAGTGGCTGCACCAGCTCCCCAAAAGTGTCCCACCTATGCTGCAAGTAATCAGCATATGAGAGATCCCCAGGAAGCAAATGCACGTCGTATTTGCACTGATCTATGTGGTCAAGAGTCGACTTTGTCCACCCAGTCTGGCCTAGATCACCAGCCACTGCAAAAGTAACTGGGAACTTCGAAGGTGGAGTCTTGAACTGAAACTCAGGGCCTTCTCCTCCACACCGGTAGTAATACAGAGTGTCGTGCTCCAATGGGCCAATGACCGTGTGATGTATCTTTCCGGAGCTATAGAGAAAGTAACTATAGCTCGTGCTATCTCCATGAGACGTGAAGCTGTAGTTTCTCGAAGACGTTCCATACTCGACTACGGAAGGAGAATGCTTGTTGCTAGTGATCCAAGAAACGCGCATATGTTTCTCCCCAGCTAAGGAGATGTGAACCTGCAATAGCCATTAGAGGAAAGGGAGGCAAAAGATGAGCTCTAGCCATGAGTATTAAGTACCTAATAGTTAATATAAAGATCTTGTAATAAATGAAGTGAATCAGTTAAGACAACAACAGATCAGACATGAAATTAAGAAAGAAAAAGCTATTTTGTGCAAACCAGCCGCCATTAATTCAAGAACGTAATCTCTTTAATCACAGTTTCACAAACACAAACATACTCATCTAAAAGAATCAGAGAATTTATCCCTTACTTCTAGAATTATACTCCAGAAAGCCATTATTTTTTCTTTTCTTTTTTATTTATTTATTTATTTATATTTTTTTGCCAAGAACCCTATCCTCCCTTTTAGACCATCAAAACCCAAGAAGGAAACTCTGTAATTTCAAGAAAATTCTAAATCCTAAATCCCAATTTTCAGGAAAAAAAAAAAAGTGTAAATAACCATTGATAAATCTGAGAAAAGATATTCCGAGTCAAGAAACTATAATCTTGTTTTAAAACTACACATGGAGATTAATTAAACCTCTTTCTTCAAAATTGAGCTTGGATGGAAGAGAAAATGACCTGCTCAGGCTCAGAGGATCGCTTCTTGCTCCACGGAAACGACAGCGTCGCGCGCGGCGGCGGCCTAACGTAATCAGCGGCGGCGGCGGCGGCGCAGACTATCATAATCAAGAAAACCACATTCAGTTCCATGATCGACTTCTTCTTCTACTCCGTGATGATGTCCAGTCCCAGTCACGAGGGTTTCGCACCATAAAATACCTCTACTTTTTCCTCCTTAGCTCCAAGTATATATAATTATATTATATACATATGTATGCAGATACAAGATTTTTGTCTTGCTTTGTGTACTGTAGAAAGTAAGAGAGAGAGACAGCAGCAATAGATTTGTGCGTGTTTAATGGTGGATTATTAGCTAATTACAGTTTAACAGCGGTTTAAGGAATCCCGTTGCAGGAATGTTTGTCCGACCACTGAGCATCCGACACGTGTCGATGAGGCAAACGGTGTTACCGTGTTAGTACTCCCTCCGTCCCGTCAAAATAGTCTTGTTTTCCTTTTTAGGCCGTCCCACCGAAATGGTCTTGTTTCCTAAAAAGAAATAATTAGTGAATTAAAATAATTAATTAATGCATAAAAAAATTATTTAATGACTTTGTTTACCTTGAAATTCTTATTTAATATTAAATATATTTATAAAAAATTCAAAAATTTAATTATCAAACACAATTTACGAAGTAAACACTTTCTTCTTAAATCCCGTGCCGAAAAGAAATCAGGTCATTTCGGCGGGACGGAGGTAGTATTATTTAGTGAGATAATCAGATAAGGACTACCTTTCTTTTAGAATTTGCATTCCTATTTTTGTAATGTGTTTTCAATTTTGAGATGAGATGATGTAACAAAGTTTTTGATTGATTTTTTGAAGAAAAAATTTAGGAATTTATATATAATAAAAATAAATTAGTAAGAACATGCTTTTCTAGAGATGAATTCATTGTAAAATTGCATATATTTTACTTCGGTAAAACAAGAGGCCTCACCAAAATAAAGATCATATGATACATAAATGCATATAAATGGGTGAATGTTGAACCGCATAAATTTTATTTATTTTATTATTTTTTAAATCAATGCCTGATTAGGCCTAGTTATTGAGCTAATATTTTGCCAAAAACAAAAATGTATAAGATAAGCAAAACAAACTAAGTGCTCGTTTGGTTCAAATTGAATAACAGAAAGAGAATGAAATCAAGTCAAGTAAAAAAATGATAATAATAATAATTACTTTTATTGAGTATTTAGTTCAATAGTAAAACGAAGTCCTTATTTCCCCTCCTTAAGAGATAACAATATAATGAATTGGGTTACCCCATGTAAGAAAATTAATAACTTATTACTCAAACCAAATAAAATATAATCAATTACTTAATTCTCTTTCTATACCCAAAAAAACTTAAACCAAACATGAGCAAAAAGAAAATTGAACCCAGATAAACAAGCGAGAAAAGTATTACTCCCTCCATACCGTTCAAGGCTATAAAATTATAAAGTGTAACATCTTGGACATGTCAGATGGAGTACATTAAAGCAGAGATGAAGTATGAAATATTTTACTGAAATCAAATGCAAGAAAATAGACCATGAAAGCGAATGTAATAAACATCTTAACTCAGGCCAAATCAAGGACAAGAAACAATAACACCAAACAAAAATACTGGGCAATTCTAAATAAATTCAAAGCTTAATAACTTAAAAGTGATCACCAACTGTTAAACTTAACTAGTAGCATTACAAGAATTTTGGCGTAGGGATGTTCATCATGTCATCAATTTCGCAGAAACTCAAAAACTAAGCCAAGCAATCCATATGCAACCCGATTCGTTCGAAACAACATAAACATAGAACTACAATTACACATGTAGTTTACTAAGAAAACCTCCAAATCAGTAGGGGGGAAAAGGTCAACAAAAACCGAAAAATACAATAGCACCAAATATATTATTAGATATAAGTCCAATCAACTTGGCAAATATCATATAAAGCCAGCCCACACACTCGGCAAGGGAAAAGCTCCATGAGTCCAGCAGATCACTGCAACAATGAGAAACATATCAAGTCTTGGAGAAATCGGAACCGAAAAATTGTTTAAATATACCGACTTTGCATTTCTAATTATAACAATGGTTTTGGAAACGTTCTTATATAAATTCCTCAGAAGTACAGCTGAGTAAAAAGAAAGTGCCCCTTCAAAAGAGAAGAGACCACTAATGACGCAATCAACAGCATAAGTTGGATTATCAATTTTCTCTAGACCAACACAGTTTCAATTAACAACTCGATCAGAGAACAGGATATTCTTTTCTTGACACATGAATATGGCAAAATTGACAAACCAAAATAAAGTAGATATAAATCTAGTAGTAGCTTTACAACACAAAGGAATCGTTCTAGAAGAGTACCTGTTGTGGCTGTTGATAGTTTGCATATCCGGGATAGCCCCCATAATACATGTTGGGATCTTGTGGTGGAGCAAATCCACCTTGCACCTCATGTCCCTGACTATAGCCGTAGTAAGCACCACCGCCGCCGCCGCCACCGCCACTACCCCACTGGTTTTGATCCTGCTGAGTCCGATCAAATTAATAATGGAAACAGAGAAAATAAAAAGAAAACCGATTCAATGCAGGTGTAGTTAGGTAAACATTTCTAGATGATCGACCTGCTTGTTTGAAGGACTGCGTCCCCATGAGAGACGGACATTTTGCCCTCCTAGCATAGTACCATTTAAGTTTGATAAAGCTTGCTCAGCACAGGACCTGTTACAGACATTTACAAGAAGCACATAAGTACGAAGTTGGACAAGTAAGGTTATATTTGCAGTTATAAACTAAGATACCTATCAGAATACTGAACAAATCCACAACGCTTTCCCACCGGTATTTTTACATGTACCACGTCACCATACTGGGAGAATACTTGTCTCAAATGGTCGTCTGTCACGTTGGGATCGAGACCACCAACAAAAATCTACACATTTTAAAGGCGACAAGTAAGTAAACATATAGTGAGATAACATTGTATAAGCAGGTAAAATGATCACGCACTGTTGTATTATTGGGATCACTTTCGCCCTGAGTTCCTTGAGGACTTTGATATGAAGCTGCAACACCAAATAGTGTAAGACTGGAGCCATAAATAGTATATAAAGTCTGTCAGCTCTATAAAAAAATTCAAGTAAGGCACGTAAAGTACGAAATAATGACGTGTAATTATTAAACATGGACGCGTCATATCATCTACTAAAGAATTTGTCTCGGTTGATCCTTCCCTCCCTCCCTGCGATCTCTTACTTTCTGACAAATTCTGATGACAGAATAATGATGCTTACCTTCATAGTGCTCAAGCATTTTTGAGCATACCTAACGACATAAGATTTCACTAACAAACAAACTTCCCACCCCACAGTATTTCATTCCGATATGCTATTCCTACTTCCCGCACAGCAGAAATAAGACTCCAGAAAGATTCAGAAGCTACACAAATTTACAAAATGAAGACTAACATCAATGCCAAGCCAAACTTCCTCTTTAAGGTAATCTTTTTACCATAAAGACATGTATAGAAGGTAATTCTAGGAAATCCCTTAAGCTTGAATTAAGTAAGTTAAAGAAAGTTAGATTTTAAGTCCAATCTTAGCACCATACAATATACAAATGTCACAACAGATCCATAACCTAGACTACCTACAACATCACTATCAAGGCAACTCAGGTTTTATCTTCTTCCACCAATCAAGATTGTACAGGCTAGCCAACACTAGTAAATTCAAAGGGCAGTAATAGACTATCAAACATGTTATACCAACTAAGATAATCAAAGCATGCCTAGAGTCATGAATTTCTAGATAAAACATCAGCAATAATAAACAATGGCACACAGATTCAAGTTCGACTGCACTTCTGACTGCACCATTTCTGCACTAGTAATGAAGTCAGGTTAGAAGAGGAAAATTAGGACCGTCCAAATACTTGTGCTAGAGGCAACTCTGTCATCGTCCTTGGAAGTTATCTCCCAGCTATGCATCAGTTAAAAACAAACAGCTTCTCATACTGTCATAATGGAGCACGACCTTATTATTGGACTTGACAAGCAACTGCATCTTTTAACAATAGGCTACCAAGAGTAGATAGCCTATAAATACAGTATGGTGTTGTATATATATAAATAAATTGATGGCTTTTTTAAATAAATAGATTTAAAAGAGAACTAGTACTGAAGCTAGGGGCAATTTAAGAAACTAGCAGCAAAAAACGTTCTAGTGAAAAAAATTAAGAGGACTGAAGACATGGCCATTGTTGACAAGACGGAAAAAAAGAGGTATCAGAAGGTAAGCTCTGTGCGAGAAATGGTATCAAATTGACTGGTAACTTAAAGGGAAAACTTGTGAAAGTAAAAGAAAATCTGTAGCAAACGAAATGCCACAAAGGAATGAAGGAAGCTTAAGCTTATGACAAAAACAAATTAAACTGACCTAAACAGAGGCCACGCATTATAGGGAAATCATTTCAGCTGAAACCAGTCCCAGGCCCCCGTAAATGAGAGCCTCTCTCTTCCCTGCTTCGAGACAACATGAGTTTTATAAGTCTTTTTGTGTTCTATATAATTATATTATTCCAAGGCTAGTAAATTACTGGAAGGAAATGCTCGGGAATCTTTGATTTATAACTATAAGACCGTAGAAATCTAAAACTCCAAAATACAACTCCACATACTGGCGAATCGGTAAACCTACAGATGCACAAACACCCTGTACAATTATATAATCATATAGGAAACATATAAAGGACGCTGTCAAACCCATTCCGATAACAAAATGTTGATGATTCAAATATTAATTATCTTCTCACCGTTTTGACTTGGTGCATTCATAGGTTTTTTGTTAGCCGCAGGCCCAATCCTCATTGGCCTAGTTGAACAAAGAACACCATTCATTTCAGTCATAGCGCGCTGTTGCTCTCTCTCATCTCCAAACTTAACAAATCCATAACCCTTTGAGCGTCCAGTGACCCTATCTATGACAACTTTTGCACCTTTTACCGATTGGTAGACACCCTTAAATGTTTCCTGCAGGACGTAATCCGTGACATCACCAGCCAAATCTCCCACAAAAATAGTGTGCTCCGGAGAGTCATCTGTACGCTTATCTCCAGCACCAAGACTAGCCCAATTCAGTCTGAAGCTCTGTTCAGAGTTAGGCATCATTGCACCATTATATGATTGCAATATACTTTCAGCAGCACCATGAGTCCTGAATTCCAGGAAACCATACCCCTCAGACTGGCCTGTCTGCTTGTTGCGAATCACCTTGGCAGATACTAGCTGAAAACAGCAGGTAAATAGTGAAGATAACAAGAAAATACAAATCAACCAAGATTGACACACGTGGTTAAATAAAAATTTCATGAAAATCACACGAAAACACACAAAAGAGAAAAGAAAAATCCCTTCAACCCCTATTCCCCCAACACACTTCGCAAGTCATAACAGTCTATTCTTCTCTATGGAAAGACCATATTTTGATAATCCACATAAAAATTCAGCAACACTTTTTAAGCCGAGAAGCAAAAGTACAGTAAGAAAATCTACCCTTTAAACAAAAAAGAACAAAAAATTCCGAAGAGAAACCCGCGCAGCCACATATATCGACAGAATCTCAAGAAGTTCAAACATACCTCGCCGGTGGGGTAGAAGCACGACGTGAGGTAGTTTTCGTCCATCCAGTACTGAAGGTCCCCAATCCAAAGAGATCGAACCTCTTCGGCTCCGGCGCCACCAGCTGCGTGGGCTGGCGGCGCACCGTAGTGCTGTTGCTGCTGCTGCTGAGGCCAGAAATGAGGCTGCTGCGGTGGCATCGTCATCCACTGCTGCTGAGGCGGCGCCTGCTGATCCATCCCCATAGGCGGCGGTGCCATTCCTCCTGGCTGCTGCATCATTCTCGGCTGGAACTAAACCCTAATTGAAACCTCGGGAAAATTTGGGGGATTTGAAAAGAAAGACTTTGTGTACGAAACGGACAAATAAATACGATAGGGTTTCGTGTTTTTATGAAGGGAATCAATCAGTGGCTCACTACTGCATTTAACTGAAGTCGCTCTTCCTGCAAGTGCGATTTTATTTTAATAAGTTGCGATATTTTTATATTCCCATATCGGTCAAAGGGAACGTGTGAACCAGTCGGAAATCATCGAGATTTTATTAATTTTTAAATATTTATTGTAATTTTGGATAAAGCTTGAGCCTTGACCATCAAAGTCATTGTTAAAAATATTAAACTTCTAAAAACTTCACTTCCTTAAATAAATAAATAAAATATAGACAAAGACATAATATTTATATTTTCGGCACCCGCACCGCCTCTAGTAAGTACTGTCTCCGTCTCTGATATATATGTTAAATTTGAATCAATATCGATTTTAAATAGAGGATGAATCTCGTTTACATGAATGGGAGTATATTTTAGCAATTCAAATCTTCTATTACATAAATTTGTATCATTATCGATTTTAAGTGGAGGATGAGTCTTACTTATATATTGCATCAAATGATGATCATCGCCTGTTAAGAACAATTCCACAATTAACAATAATTAATAATTTTCACGTAAAAAATACTAATTCTGAAAATGTTTTTGTAAATAAAAGAGGGGAATCCACACCAATTTTGATATTTTTAATCTAATAAATTAAAATAAAAGAAACAGCTGAGAATAAATTATAAGACCAGAAAAAATCCAAAAAGAAAAGATTCAATAGTTCACCATGAGGTCTTTAAATACAAGCTATTCTCTACTCTCTAGTCTACAGCTCTAAAAACTATATAGTCAAAATCAAAATATACCAATGTAACTTTACTAATGAAGCACCCTTCTACAAAAAATAAACCCGCAGCACAAAATTTGTTGCCTTGAGCATAACATTACTCTTCAGGCAAGGTTAAAAAAAAGAAAAAAAATTGAATCTCATCTTCTCCCCCTGCATAAACCAACCCTCTGCAGAATCAAACAGCCCTTAACTCGATTTTCCGAACTTTGCACAGAGCAGCTAAAGCAACGGAACTATTTATAAGGACTGTTATTGCATTGAACTCAGCAGTTTAAGAGCCAATTCTTCTTGCTCTGCCAGTGTGATTGGAGCTGTGCGATCGCCAGTACTACCCTCGCCTTTTCTCCCTTCATTGTCTTCATTTTCACTATCACTGTTGAAATATTTCTTGCCTTTTTTGTTCGGTCTGTATTGGATTGCTTCTCTGTCTGAACCAGATTGATCATCTTCACTAACTGCACTGTCATCATCATCCTCATCTCTACCTCTTTTCAGCTTCATCTTTCGCTTGATGCGCTTTTCCTTCAGTCGCTTCTGTTCTGTGGCTTTATCTTCCTTGTCAACCACTTTCATCTTTTCTCTCAACTCTGCATATCGTTGACTTACTGCAAAATGGGATGCACACAAACATTAGGGAATGGACAAAAATTCAAGTCAAATACAGTAATAAATTATTTTTCACGTAGTTTTCAGGTCAAGTATTCATAGATGTTCAAACTGCCCTCGAATCTCTGCACAAACTATATAACTTGGCTAAATATCGTAGCCTTGGAGGAGAATAAGGCATAGGGCCCCAACATATAGTGTGCAATTAGAAAACCGAACAAGCATTGGATCTACCTTTGTCCTTGTCCAGCATGGTGGAATCAGATCCAGCATCGGCTAGAGTTGCAAGAGGTGGTAACGTGTTGCCTTCATCATCGAAAACAACCCTTGTACCCACCGGTCTGTGCATATTGATCTTCAACTTCTTTTTCTTTAAGACCCTTGTAGCAGACCTACAGTTGCCAGCGGAACAAAACCCTCAAACTTATGAACGAAGAACATCAAACGGGCAATAACAGAAAAAACAATAAAGCAACACTAGTATCTACCAAATTTGATTTACACCATTAAACATAATGTTTTCTCTAGTGAAATAATACGAAAACAAAAGGGCAGGCAATAATACAGTGACTTCCTCCACCCACAACCAGAACAGCACCGGTTTTTAGCTTTAAACTGAAGTAGATGTAATGAAATTCTAAAATGTGATGCAAAATACTGATGATAACTTACATATCTTCTTTAATATCAGTTTCATGGTCTTCCCCCAAAAGCTGTGCTTTCTTTTCAAGAAGAAAACTCTCATCCAATTCGGGTTCTGTTTTCTCAGGCTTCACAGCATTCACTGTTCCTCTTAAGAGTTCAGTAGGACTCACATCGGTATGGCTTTCAGGCACCAGGGCAAGATCTTCAGAAACTTTTTTGCCCTTGATTTGTTTGACAAAACGTACTTTGGGAGTCAGGGGAAGACCTATTGATGCAGAATATTCATCAATTGGAAGTTTAGTGACATCAAAAATTTCCTTATCGCGTTGTTTTTGGATGGACTTCAAGTAAGTAATGAAGGCTCTCTGAGCCAAACTCTGTAGATTAGGGTACTTCACTAATAAAGCTGCCAATGAACCAGAAACAGATTCCAATCTTTTTGTATTTGCCTGCAAGGATATATGCAAATACTTTATTCATTACTTATATTTGTCACGATGAATATAAGGGAGACAATAAGGATTACTTAATCCAATTCTTTTTCACTTTTTAAAACAATCAGCTGCTTTGTCACTAAAGAGACCAGTGGATAAACTGTGTGATCAACTTCAGAGAACAGCAGAAAACATGACAGACCTTAATGAATCTAATAGGAATCTTTTTTTCTTGCAATTTGTCAATCATCTTTGTCTCTGTGGGTGCAAGGAATAAGACAGATCTCCCACCCGAATGGTAACGAGCAGTTCTCCCCACTCTGTGTATGTAAGAAGCAACGTCTTCTGGGCAATCTACCTGGAGTGCACATGTGATTGAATCTATAATTTAGAACTGTAACATAAGACTTGAATTGATGAAAAGAATCTAAAATTAAATTTAGGGGGATAAGGTGGAGCTCAACCTGAACAACCCAGTCAACAGCCTTGTTGAAGTCGAGCCCTCTAGATGCAACATCAGTGGAGAACAAAATGGAGCGCTGCTTACAGAATGATTCATATATTCCCATACGTTTGTCCTGCTTCATCCTTCCGTGGAGACATTTCAATGGAATTCCTGGTCGGAGTTTCTTGAAAGCTTCATACACAAATTTTACCTGTTGTTGTTGCACAATTTCTAGATAAGCAATGATCGCAGGATCACATATAGACAGAAAGACAAAAAAATAAAGGTCCCGAAGAAAACTCAAAAATTAAGCATAAATGCAAATGGTAGAATACGAAATATGATCAACAATGCGCCCATAAATCCAAATTTAAGAGGGGAATTAGATGACACATTGACACATATAAAGACTAAACAAAATTCACGCATCTCCCCAATAAAAATGAATATTTGACATCCCATAAACTATAGATCTAACATAAAATCGTGTGTCTAGATACTGGACATTTAGATGATACTATTTAATCCAAACTATCAACTCTCTAACTAATGAGTAACAGCTAAAAGAATTACCTGCTTGCAGCTCGAAAGAAATACCAGAATTCTTGAGTTGAGGTGTGTCCTTATAAAACTCCAGAGCATGTCTAGCTTCTGCTCAAGAGGAACAATCATAGCAGTCTGGTCCAAACGAGTTGGAGTGGCAGTTATAGACTCCTCATGAACACTAAGATATTCTGGGTCTTTAAGACTGAGTCTTGCAAGATCTTGAACGGACTTTGTTTGCGTGGCTGAGAAAAGAAAGGTCTGTCTTCCTTTTGGTAATTGAGATATAATTGCATTTAATTCTTTCTTAAATCCCACATCAAGAATGCGATCTGCCTCATCAAGAACTAAAACCTGTTCACTGACCGGGAAACTTAGGTCAGAAACTGCTGACGGCTGTTCCAAGACGGAAAATAAAATGAACCCAGCAACCAAAACCCCAAACCCCATGCCAATGTAAGCACAGCATAGGCTCTCATGTAGACAATAATAGAGTATCTATAAATCATCTAATCATTCTCCCGAAAAAACCCAGTAAAAGTAAGTATTATTGTTGAAACTGTTAGGAATCAAAGTGAGAAAGGATCTATCAGAATATGATGCATATACATACACATGTCCAGCACATTAAAACTTTGAAAAGCTTAAATCCACTGCCCAAACTTCAATAGAGGAGAGGAAAAAAGGTACAGCATAAAATGTTACCAAATTTATAAAACCACCTTGGGTGAAACACAAAAGAAAATAGCACACACAGCACAAGTAGGCAACTACAATAGAAAAAAATTGAGGGAAATAATTAGATGTATAAGCAAAAGACACCTAGAGCAGGGGAAGACATACAAGCTGAAAACCTTATTCACTTAGACTTGCTCCATAACAAAACATGTATTGGATGCAAGCCCAAAGCTGCAGACAACTACATCACAACCTATCACCTCCTATAGCAGACAACATAAGAGCATGATGGATGAAAAATGCGAATACAACAACCAAATTTGTCGAAAGAAAGACCTGAAGTTGTGAACACTCAAAATTTGGAGTTTCATCCATGTGCTGAAGAAGTCTGCCAGGAGTACAAACTAAAATGTTCAAATCATTCACACGCTCTTTCTCTGCGTCAACATCTTTACGCCCACCAATCAAAAGGCCAGCACTAAATCCGTGGTGCTTTCCTACGCCTTTCAGAACTTCGAAAAGTTGGCTAGCCAATTCCCTTGTAGGTGACATGATGATGCATCCGACCCCATCCTCTGGACCCCATCTAGCTCGATACAACTTCTCTAAAACCTGATGAACAAGTGCGCAAAAAACATTCCATCTGTCATAATAATAGTCAAGAGATGCAAGTCCAGCAGTATGTTCCTATATGTAAGACAGCACATTTAAGAATCCTTACTGCATGACAACAGAATAAATTACTTAACGATATCTCAAACTTCATCCAGCTTTAATAGAAAAGTAACCGAGTTGCAAAAGACTGAGATACAGAACTATGAGTAACATTAAGAATGATTCAATTCATTTCGACAAATCTTTCCCAATGTGTGAAGGCTTTTCGAGTTTTTTAATCTAATAAAACAAATTCCCAACAAAGACACAATATTTAACCCATCAGTGGCAATAAGAATGATCAACTGCACCAAAACAGCAACTCACCGGAATAACGAAAGCCAGAGTCTTTCCAGAGCCGGTTTTAGCAGCTCCCAAGATATCTCTGCCGCAGAGGGAGTGGGGCAGAGAAGCCCTCTGAATGTCGGTCATTTTGGAGAATTCCATGGCGGCCAAGCCATCCTTGGTCCTCTTCGACAGCGGCAGTTGGATAAACTTGTCCGCGCCGGCGTACGGCGAGAAGGAGCCATCCGGAAGCCTGCCGATCGGCGACTTCTTCGGCGGCGGAGGGAGGGAGAGCGGGTTAGAGCCCGAGTCCGGTTTGCACGAGTCGATCCATGCCTCGAGGAGTTCGATTTCTTGGACCTCGGAGAGACGCTTCTGGAGCTTGAATTTCCTAGATTTTGGCTGCCTCATTTTTTTTCAGGCGATCAAATTGCGGTTAGGGTTTTAGGGATTTTGGAGAAGGAAGGGGTTTATCATTTATGCCTCTTTTTTCCCTTTTTTTTTTTTTTTTTTCAGGGAGCAAGGGTTTATGGGCCACCACTGTATTTATGTTTTTAAGCGTTTATTAAAATCTTTAATTATTACTTCTCCGTCTCTTTTTAAATTGAGTTATTTTTTTTAATAATAATTTTAAGTATTTTTTAGCGTATTTAAAATGACCTATTAAATAAAAAAAATTACGAGATATTAAATTTATTTTTAAAAAATGATTCAATTTAAAAGGAATAGAGTATTATTATTTCAAAAGAAAATGTTTATTATTATTCAGAAATCAATATTGCTTCTTCTAAAATTAGAAAAGAGTTTTTTACTTGCTTAAAATCTGTCAATTTTCTATTCAAAACCGCCATAGAAGAGTTCTTGAGAGTTTCATCTTCACATAAAATTCTCTCGAAATTCTAAATTGAAGCTCAACTCAAGGCGCCCATGCGTGAATCTCAATGAATAATGATGAGAACGAAAGCCCAGGTTAGGTTTATCTTATTTCCCCTTTCTGCTTTGCGTATTTAAGATTTTCCATTTCGAAAATAGCACAAGAAATTGTAGGTTTTCATAATTTTTTGAGTTGCTTTGCTGCAAAATTCTGTCTTTCACCATAGAAAATTTATCTGGTCTTTGCATCGACTGTGTTCGATTATTCTCATTTATTATTTTCTAAATTCTGCTAATCTAGTATTGAGGGGGAAAATTGAACATACTGTTTGGTACTTGCTGAAAAAAGAACGACGGTTTCCAGTTTCCACCATTGGAGCATATTGCTGTGTAGCTCCAAATTATGATTGTTTTATTCATGATTGGCATTATTTCTACTGAACTAAGTTATGAGGATTCTTGTTTATTCTTTCTTGATTTAGCTCTCAACTTCAACTCTCAATGCAAATTGTGCTAAAACTCATAACCTAGTGATGCTCATTGCTGTTCTTGTAAATTCACATGTGGCCTTGATATCGCGTTTCGTTGCTTTTTCTTTCTGCGTTGGTTGGTAGGTTTGAGCGTTCGGTGATTAGTGTCGTCTGAGTTTATTTGGCGTATCTGAATCGTTTCACTCCTCGTGCAGAGGCCGAAGTTAAAGAGAGATGTTGGGATCAAAGAGAAGCTCAGCCCGGAGAGCCCGTGTGCGCTGTGTGCGGCCGCTATGGTGAATACATTTGTGACGAGACTGATGATGATATTTGCAGCCTCGAATGTAAGCAGTCTCTTCTTAGTAAGTATGCAAAATCGAAGGTTTCAAATGCTCAACCATCCTCTACGAAACTACCAGGAAAGGACGAATGCTACTATGTTCGTGATGGAAATAACGAATCAGAACCTCCGTGTTTAAGTAACACTCAGACTCAGCAACTCCGGGAAAAACTCGAAATATTTGTGCAGGGAGAGAATACTCCGGACCCGGTTCTGTCTTTTGCTTCTTGTGATCTTCCACGGAGGCTCCTTCAAAATTTGGAAACAGCGGGTTATGAAATGCTGACTCCTGTCCAAATGCAGGCGATCCCGTCTGCCATGTTAGGCCAAAGCTTGCTCGTTTCAGCTGAAACGGGATCCGGGAAAACTTGTTCGTTTCTTGTTCCGGTTATCTCTTATTGTGCAAAGGTGAATATAAACCAGCAAAAACCAGTAGCAATGGTGCTCACGCCTACGAGAGAGCTCTGTATACAGGTGGAGGAGCAAGCAAAGTTGCTTGGTCAAGGTTTACCGTTCAAAACTGCCTTGGTCGTCGGTGGTGATGCAATGGCAGGACAAGTACACCGACTCGAGAAAGGAGTTTCTATGATTGTCGGGACCCCGGGTAGGCTGATCGATCTTCTCACAAAGCATGATTTTGAGTTGGAATCCATATCGATTCTAGTGATTGATGAAGTGGATTGCTTGATCGAGAAGGGATTCCGCGAGCAAGTCATGCAAATTTTTCTGGCTCTGTCACAACCCCAGGTGTTGATGTACTCCGCCACGGTTTCAAAAGAAGTCGAGAGGGCAGCCGGTTCGATGGTGAAAGATCTTCACATCATATCGGTTGGAAAGCCCAGCAAACCTAGCAAGTCGTGAAACAGATAGCAATATGGGTGGAATCGAACAAGAAGAAGCAGAAACTTTTCGACATACTCACGAGCAAGCAGCATTTCAAGCCGCCAGTAGTCGTGTTCGTGGGTTCTAGAATCGGGGCAGACCTCCTCTGCGAAGCCATAACAGTAAAAACCGGGGTGAGGGCCGTATCCATGCATGGAGAGAAGAGCATGAAGGAGAGACGAGAGATACTAAGGTCGTTCTTGGTGGGAGAAGTTAGCGTCATCGTGGCAACTGGGGTGCTGGGACGGGGTCTCGATCTGCTGAGCGTGAGGCAGGTGATCGTGTTTGATATCCCGAACTCGATGAAGGAGTACGTGCACCAGATCGGGAGGGCGTCGAGAATGGGAGAGGATGGTGCGGCTATGGTGTTTGTGAATGAGGAGAACAAGAAATTGTTTCCCGAGTTGGTGGAATTGCTGAAGTCGAGTGGTGCTTCTGTTCCTCGTGAGCTTGCTAATTCAAGATACACAGCTGCTGCTGCTTCCTCACAGAGAAAGGTTCAGATGAAAAGAAAGCGTGCTTACTGAAGAAACTGTAGAGAGAGATGTAATTTTTTGATACTCTCTCCGTTCCCCATATTAGTGTGCATACTTTCCGTTTGGAACGTTCCCATATTAGTGTGCATTCCAAATATAGAAAGATTGCCTAAGCAAAAAAATATATTCACCCTTACTTTATTCTTATTTTTCTTACTTTCTACCTATTTTTTTCAATTTCTCCTTACTTTATTTTACTTTTTTCACTTTATACCAATTCCGTCTTACTATGTGTCGTTTCTCTCAACACACTAATATGGGGGATGGAGGGAGTATTATTATACTCCGTGTATTCTACGTACATTAAAATGACGAAATACCAGCGTTCAAAATCAAACCTAACTATACTTGGATAGTTGGATATAAGTTCCTAAAATTACTACAAGGAATTT
This sequence comes from Mentha longifolia, assembly GCA_001642375.2. Lineage (NCBI taxonomy): Eukaryota > Viridiplantae > Streptophyta > Magnoliopsida > Lamiales > Lamiaceae > Mentha > Mentha longifolia. The sequence continues at coordinate 40,915,268 of CM038113.1, read as the reverse complement.
ACTTCATAACAGATTTATCTTTCCTACTGAAACTGACATAAGTTACCTCATAACAAATTCATTTGGGAAAATTGCTCTAAAATACACAATCTTTTATTAAATTTTGATTTTGCACACGAATTTTAAAGTCTATCAATAAATACATAATATTTCAATTGTTTTTAATTTTGCACGTGAGGTCAATTTTATTTTATTTTTTTTAATTTCATCAGATTATAAATACATAATATTTCAATTATTTCTAATATTGCACGTGAGGTCAATATTTTTCTAATTTCATCACATTTGGTGCCGATATGGAAGTCGTAAAATTGGATTTGTTAAAAATTATGTCATTCATATATGTGAGAATATTAATCGTTCGACCAATTTGATTTTCATATCATCACGAAATATCTAACAAAATTAGAAGAAAAAAAAAAAGACCCCGTGTGCAAAACTAAAAACCTTTGAAAGATTATGTATATAATTAGATTTTAAAGCTCATATGCAGTGTTCTAAAAGAAGACCGACTTGACCGCTTAGAAGGCGTTTAGGCGCTAGAAAGTGCTGAACCGTCCCGATTAATGGCAAGACGGTTTTCTTTAGGCGGCATCGAATTAATCGGCATCTAGGCAGGTGTCTAGTGGTCCTAAGCATATATAAGCAAACCTAGGAGGATTTAGGTGGGCTAATCGGGGCCGGAAGGGCTGTAAGATTAAATTATATTTGAAAAATCATGAATTTCATACTCTAACTTATGGATCGTGTTTAAATATATAAAAATTTGACCTAGACTTTGATGTTTATGTGAAAAATTATTAAGTTTGTGAAATTTAAACTATTAATTAGCATATTATATATTTTTAACTTTTTTATATTGTTTGTATTATAGAACATAATGTAAAAATAGTACATTAAAATTCTTATCCGCCTAGCCCGTCTAGAAACCGCCTAGACGCTAATCTTCACCTATGCCGCCCTACTAGCGCTTAGCGTCTTTTAGAACACTACTCATACGTAAAACCAATTCATTTTTGTTTACTAGTCAGAAATATAAAAAATATTGGATGGAAGCGCAAACAACAAAATATGCAGAGGAAAATACTTTCCCATGTAACAAGGATAAAAGCTACAGAACAGTCATGAGAGAGAGAAAAGGAAAAAACTTTCTCCCATCAACATATGAAGGAAAATACTTCCCAAACAATGTCTAAAGCTACAGAAAAATAGTCATGAAAGAGAGAGAAGGAAGAAACTTTGGACCATAAGGATACAAAGTTAAGAAAATGGTCACCATTAGCATCTACAACACATGATAAGCATATCCCCTAAATTCCATCACTGTAAAAACCCTCCTCGGGAGATGTTGGCTTCAGCCGTTGCTCCGAGAATCCCAATACAACTATACTATACAAGTAAAGAAAGCTGGCATCACCTTCACATGTTAAGCATATTGATTATGGAGCGCTAGCTTCTGATTTCGGGTCTTTTACTTCCTCCCTTGTTCCATGGACGTCACAATTTGAAGCAGAAGGTGCATTTTCAGCAATTTTCACCTGGTTCTCTTTCATATTCTCCTGTACAGCCTAACACGAGGCAATCGAGTTTAAGAAGGGGCATGCAAAATAGTAACATTTTCTAAATCATTTTATCATAGATATTCACTTACTCTTACCTGTAAGAGCTCTGTCATCCTGCCGGCTCCATAATTGAAGAATGGTTTGGATACAGAAGTATTTTGGGCAGACTCAGTCAAGAAGGGCTCGTTAGTATTTCCAGTGTCTTGCTTCGAGACAATACCCGAATCATCTGCTGGTGATTTAGTCACTTCCTTTCCACTATCAGTTTGAGTATCCGATGCTTCAGAGGAGCCTGTGTTCTCATTCTCAGTAGATTCACTTGGATTTGCCTTTTCTCCTTGTCCGACCTCGAAAGTGCCTTCATCAAAGACTTTACTCTCATTCTGCTCCTTCGCTTGCGGAACTGGATGGATGGAGTGTGGTTGTGTGCCTAGAAACAACTGGCTAACAGGTATAGATCTATCTGGAGGTAACATGGATAAGGGCTCGACCATATGCACGTCTTTGTCTCCAAAATTCATCACTTGTGGGCCCGTGACGCATCTGAAGGCATTTGGTTTGAATTTGGCACTCCATTAATGGGTTGAAGCACTAAAGGTACAACAGTGCCTCTTGCACCCACTGGGGGTACAGAGGGTGCCGCTTGTGGGGCCCACTCTTGCGTTTTGCGGGCATCATAGCCCCACTTTGGATGGCGAGTTTCTGGCGACGAGACCAACTGTGGTTTTCGGTAGGAAACTGGACGTCATTTCTTCTGATTAATTGAAGATGAGGGGCAACATCATTTTCGGGTGTTACAGGAACATAATGCCCTGGCTTAAAAACAACACCCCTAAACTTTTCAGTGGAGTTGCCAATCCGAACGGTGAGCAGATAACCGGCATCGAATGTGGCCTCGACCACACCACTTACTGCCTGGCCCACCATACTGTTGTTGATTCCATCAGTTCTGTCAGCTTTCTGGGGATGATATTCTTTAGCTCTTTTGAAACCAGGAGGTGCACTGGCAGCTTGTGCACGTTTTAGGCTCGGATCTTTGCGGGGGCGACCTCGTCTACGCTTTAATGGTTGGATAGCAAGGCCACTTGATCCCTCCCCATGATTATATTGATCCATCATAAGAAATATAGCGTGAAGTTTCACCTGATAGTTAACTCTCGTGTAGTCCTTGATCCTGCCAGGTACAACACAAAATATTCAGCAAATATCTTACTAGGTCAATTTTCTTATTTAAGACTTTTACTGAAAGCAGGACAAAGGTTGATGGTACAGTTAACATAAAGCAACTTTGGTAGACTCTACTAACCTTAAAGAACACAGCTAGTAATAAAAGTGAAAAGGCAACAGGTTACTCTTAAGCAAAAATTTCAACCCAGAAGTATATGTATGTGATTATGTTTGCTATGGATACCTACCTTAAGAGAGAGAGGATTTTGCTTCTGAAGGTGGTAAAATTAATTCTGAATCTAGCAGCACTTAAAGCATATTTGAATGCGTCAATTAGTTTTAGTCCATCAACAATCCAACATGTAATACAAAAAAGGTATTCTGATTCCGACACCAATATTATATACAGAGTATAGACATACTATATCAACTCATTTAATGATTAAAAAAAATTGCAGAATGCAAAGTAGAATTTAGTCCGAACATGAATGCAGACATGCCCTTATTTACAACATAAAACTAAGTGCCAGATTACAACTCCCACTTCACTTCTAGAGCAACAATTCAGCACAGAGTGCGACTCTCGGCAGCTAATAAACCAGTACCTTACAATATTAGGAGGATTTTAGCTGAATGAGCCAGTAATATGTGAAACCGATAAGGTAACTTCCACCAATTTTATTCGTATAGTTCATTTATACAGCTACACATTTGGAATACATTGAAGGCCAAAATGCAGAAAAGGCTTTACCCTTTCAGGTTTTAAAGAGACATAGGTGCTCAAAAAATTACAACATAATTCCAACATTCCAAAAAAAATTACCACCTAAATTCTTCCAAATGAGGCCTTCGTAGTGTTTGTTTTTCTCATATTTATATATGGGCCCAATAAGTGTGTGCATATTGAAAGAGCACATAAGTAGGCCGGACTGGGATGACTTGATACCATGTGCAGACTGGACCATGTTATTTTATCGACAGCGAGCAAAATTGGCTATTTATTGAAAATTAAAGAAAACATACAAAATGATACTACTAATTAAGCACATACTCCGTATTATTCTAGTTCAGGAAACAAAATTAAGTGATATGAACTGGAATTCCAGTATAGGAAACATCTTATAAAGGGACTGACAGCCAAAGACTAAAATGAATCACCTCTACCTGACAAATGAAGTACTGAGCAGTGAACAAGCGAAGTCAAAAACGAAATCACATAAACATTTTGCTAACGGAAAATGTTGACTATAAGATTAGAATTTAAGCAACGGAACATATCTCATCACACAAAAAACTCACTCTGCGCGGACTAACTAAGACTTTATACGGTTGAAACGGAGTCAAAAAGCGTTTTAAATGAGTTGCCGCGGCAGGCAACGGTTCAGTGGGGATTGTATAGCTGTCTAAGGAGTAAGGAGGAGCGGCCGGGTACGGCGGCGGAAGATGCTTAAATGAGTAAGAGAGAAGAGGGATTTACGTTAGATTTAGACCTAGGAGTTAACGAAGCTTTGCTCAATTCAGAAGAGGAAATGGTCACTTACTATATTCTTATTTTAGAAATTCTGGCTAAATCGGCCCGCGGGGCTTGGACCGGGCCAGGCAGGCCCGATGATTTCGGGCCGACATTTCCAAAATCAAGCTCAGTCCTCAGCCTGACGAGTGACGAAGCAAAAACGACCAAACAGACAAAATTAAACTAACAAAAAATCAGCAAAACGAAGCACAAACTTAGTACTCAAGAACAATCACCATCGTTCTACAGAACAGATTCCTAAACAGCAAACCTTGTTCCCCAAAAACAAGTATTAAATCGTACATAAAACACTCGATTTCCCCATTACTTTCAGTATAAAACACTCGAACTGACCTCAGAAACACTCGGATTTATGCTGCTACAACTATCCTCCAAAATTCGGCAAATTAAGAGTTCACCGAAGCCGCAGAAACTATCGCCGGACTCTACACTGCTGCGAAAATCCTCCCGAAATCGGTTCTGTTTCGACAAATCCGCCGGAAAAACAAGAGCTTCGACTCGTGATAAAGTATTAAACTAGAGAAACCGGCTATAAACCGATTCAATTTCAGCAATTTCGGGAAATTGGGGGTGAAGGGTTGGAGTTTAGGGTTTTTGTGAGAACTGCTGCACGTTCATTTCCGTTTATGATTTTCGAGGTTGGCGTGTCTCTCAAAAAAGAGTAAATTAAACAAGTGTATATTGCTAATTATTTCTTCTCTCATACGATAAGCTTTCTAAAAATTGCTTTAAATTAAATTAAAAATTAAAATCGCCGGTGTCAGTTACTCCATTCGTGATTTAGTCTGATCTGATTTTTGTACGCATTTTGATGTGTCGAAAATTGAATATTAAAGATAAAGTTTAAGTTTCAGTTGATATAAGTACTATACATTATATTATAATCACTCCGTCTCAGTTCATTAGTCATGTATTAGTATATTATTATATTGGGTCATTCCACTTCAGTAGTCATGTTTCTATAAAAGGAAAGAAATATGCTGATTAGAAAGCATTAAACTCTAGTGGACCTTCATTCCTTTAACTTTACACGATCTCTTAAAATCTTTTGCCGAAAAGTAACAGGACTAGTGAACTGAAACGGAGGGAGTATTAAGTACTATTTCTTTCGCCAATCATTTACTGACATTATTACTGTATTGAGACGTCCGCGATTTATTGTCCCTTTACATTTTGGGATATAGCACCAACAATCATTTTAACACTTTATCATTCTACTTTTTAACATTTTTAACACTTTAATACAATTTAAAATATTAAATGAGCCCATAATTACTTCACTTTAACACTTTAATTTATTAATACATTATCAAAACACATTAAACTCCGTAACTAGAATTTTAGTCCAGTAAATAGTGGATGGGGTCACGGGGAGAGTATAATAATACGAATATATCAAATGAAACTCAAATATTATTTTTAACATATACCTTTTTGACATATTAAAACACGTGCAAAAAATTAAATCACATTAATACGGAGTATGAGAGATGGGAAGTAGGAGTATTTTTTTCAAAAGGTATTATGATCCATAATGGAGTATTAAAATTAAATTAAATTGTTATTTCATCAATACATATAAGCTTAAATTTTATATATATGAGTTTTAATTAAGATAATATAAGCAGAGTGAATGATTATCTTTTAACTATACCCAACTTCCTCCTCCATAGTTTTGAGAATTATTCTTCATCCATAGTTTTAAATTTCTTTATCTGACATTCTCAAAAAAAAAAAAAAAAAAAAAAAAAACTTTATCTGACAAAAACTAAAGCTATCCGTAGTTATTTTATTTTCTCAGATTAAATCTAATATCCTTTGTAACTTAATCTATATATATATAAAAACAAAATGATTTTGGCAGTTTTTTTTTCCCACCAAATTTAGGCCAAATCTGTAATTTCAGAATTACACAGTTAAATTTAAAAAAACAGTTTACGATTCAGCTTTTATTTTAATAATCCAAATTTAACTCTAATTATTCACAACACTATCGGAAACTGAATGGAAGAGATTAATTTTTTAAAACACCCCACTAGCCCACTTTCTTATTCCTATATTTTTTATCGCAAATAAAAATTTAAGATATAAAACTTCATGTTATCATTATATTTATATTATTAAAAGACATTAATTTTTTGATTCGAAATTATTTAATACAATGACGTACAACAACATTGGATAATTATTGATTTCACAAATTGTCAATTTAATTTTAATGGTAGAACATGCAAAGTTAAGATCAATAAAAAAAATTAAGATACAAGAAAAAACAAGAGATACAATGCATTAATAAATTATAAAAACCGCATATTAATGATTTGTTTAAATCATAATATTAAAATTAACTAAATATTTTTAGTAAAAACTATTTGAAACAATGGCGGCTAGAGTACGGGATAATTAAAGCTTTCTGAAATTGTTAATTTATTTTTAATGATACAATAGATATTTAAATATATATAAAATAATTATATTTCAGTTACAAACAGCAAGCATGGAAGAGGAAAATTAAAAGCACACACATACAAAATATTCTCTAACTTACTATTTAATAATAAAATTTTAATTATAAAATGCCCCACTAACCCATTAAGAAAATTTAACCCACCATTACCCCACTAAAATAACTTCCATCTTTTCATCTACAAAAACTCCAATACTGCGACAACAAACACAAGGCAGAGAAAAAAAAAATACTGAATATGGCACCTCTCTTTGGAATGATCAATGATCTACAACCGGGAAAATCGAAGATAGCTCTGAAGCTAAGAGTAATACGAAGCTACAAAATACCCCAGATCCAAAATAGAGATGAAGATTACTCTCAAGAATTAGTGTTTCACGATGTAGAGGTTAGTTCAATTTCTTTAAAGTTTATATCTATTTTTTTCAATATTAAATACTGATTCTTATCTCCAAATGTTTCAGGGAAGCAGAATCCATGGAACAATACAAAAATTGTCAATCTCTGCATTTGATGGGATACTAAAAGAAGGGAAAGTATACGCTATAATGAATTTTATAGTTGCAAGAAACACAAAGCGTTCAAACACTACATCCTGCGCCTACATCATGAATTTGTTTAAGCATACTTTGGTTGCAGAAAGAGAAGAGGATTCAATTCCAAATTATCACTTGAACTTGAGAAGCTTTGACGAAATTGCTGCGATGGAAACAAAGCCAGAATCTACTTTGTTTGGTATTAGTTTTAGAATTTTAAAATATTTTTTATTCTTAATCATTTATCTAATTTTTAATTTTTTGCAGATGTTATGGGAGTCGTAAATGAGAGTGGGAGGCCAATTGATATTACAACTAGCAATGGGAAAACTGTTAGACTCATGGACATCGTCCTTGAGGACATAGGGTAAATTTTCTTCACAGATTCTGATTTTCATTTTATTGTAATTCTAACACAAATAATTTTTCAGGAAAAAAACAATAAGGTGTAAAATATGGGAGAACTATGCAGATGAATTAGATACCTACATAGACAGTGGCGCAGAAGAACCAGTTGCAGTTCTTCTCAAATTTTGCCGCACATCGATTTACAGAGGTAATAATAATAATAATTAATTAATTTTATGTTGCGCATGCAATTCAAATGTGATACAATAATCATAATTTTGAATTTTTGCAGGAGAATTAACTGTTCAAAACTCTTATCATACCACTCAAATTCTGTACCAAAATGTATCCGAACTAGAAGAAATGCGTGAAGAGTAAATATAGTTTTACATAAACAATTTAAGATTGCTTACAGTACTATAATAGAATTATGATGACATTCATTTATGTTTTAAAGGTTTTGGAAGATCAACAAAGGTAGTTCAAGTGGTGTGAAGATGATTCATGTTCCAAAACCTCGAACTATGGAAGATGAATTAAATGATGGAGAGAGTATGCTAAAGAAAATATCAGAATTATCTGCTTATGAGGTAAAAACAAAACTAAGTAATTCATTATTATATCATAAATTTAATATATTTATTCTTTATATTGCAGTCTTGGAAAATTCTGGGTCTTTGGAGAAATATATACTGTCAAAATACTTGGGGGATGGTCCTATATGGCTTGCAAACTCTGCCTTAAAAAGCTAAAAAAGGATGACCGCACATTCTTCTGTTTACACTGCAATACGTTTGATGTCATGGGAAGATTAAGGTCTGTCATCACATTCAATAGCCTTAGATTTTATTTGATCAATAATTTTTTAGCTTCACATAATAAAATTAAATAACCACATAAATAAAATCAATAAAACAGGTACCGATTGACAGTTGAAATAGCTGATGATTCTGAAACTGGGACATTCATTCTATGGGACAGAGAATGTGCTCAGTTGCTAGGAATTGCAGCAGGAGATATAAGTGTGGTATGATATCTATTCTGTTTTATATAACTGTGTTTAGCCAATTTCTACCTACTAATAATAATTTTATTAGGATGCTGCAAATCCTACCATGCCATTTGAGTTTCAATCACTGATTGGAAAAAAAACCCTATTCAAAATTGTATTGAAGCAGTATGAATTGGAACTTAACAACGCATACATGATTGCAAAAGTTAATCTTGATCCAGAAATGATTGCCAAGTACGGCCACTTTGAAAACAAGAATGTTGAAGAAAATGTAATGCAATTGAAATTATTCCAGATTTTAGGCAAATACAATTCTCAAATCTCATATTTTTTTTAAATTCTTTTTAGAGTGAAGGTTCAAATGTCTCAGACACCTCCACAGCAAAGGCATGGGATGCAGCACTAAAAAGAAGTGAAGCCAATGAGAAAACCTTATTCCTCACCTCCAGATCTATTTCTTACACTTCTTTTTTCTCAAAAATAAAATGTTCGAAGCAAATTTTTTTAAAAAAATCTCAGATTTCTTCAGCAAAATCTACTCTATGAAATACAAAAACAGAGAAACGATAGAACATAATCAAAATGGATGATAAAACGCGAAAGATGAAAGGGGGGGGAAGCTTTAAAAATTACAGAGATGTAGAGAGAATATGCGATGTTTCTAGAGGGAAGGAGAAGAGATGAGAGGCGATGAAAATGAAAAGTTATTACACAAATGAGAGAAATGCGGCGACCGCTTCAAACAATTTATATATACTACACTTTAGGTTTAGGGTTTGGATTCTAACACTTCTGATACGGCTTCCTCTTTTATTTATTATTAGTTATAGTTAACTTTAATTTTCATATCTCATTTTTTATTTATTTTCATTTACAATATCATCCGTGTCCGGCTTCCTCTTTTATTTATTTTCATATCTCATTTTTTATTTTCAGACTTAGTATTTATTTTCATATCGCATTTTTAATTAGTTGATATTCCTCTTTATCAAATTATTTGATTTAACAAATATGTTTAACAAGTAAAATTATGATTTTATAATAAGTTCAGTACAAGTTTAGATTTAGTTGATATTCCACTTTGTCAAATTATTTAATTAAATTGTTAAAGTCAAGCATTACTCACCAACACAATGTCATGTTGTTAAGTTTTTTGCATATAGGATTTAATTATTATTAGTAGGGATAATACTTATCTTTGTTTGCTTTTAATTTTTGTATATTTAATAATCGTCGTGCATCGCGCGGGTACATGTACTAGTTAACTTTAAAAAAATATACTCGTATTACAGTATATCATAATATCAACAATAGTAGAGATTAATTTAAAATAAAATAATGAGAAATGTAGAATTAACATTAAAATCTTAGCAAAATCTATGATTTCAAAAGTATGGGAACCTTGTGCTTTTCCTCAAACCAACCCACGATTAATTAATAAAAGAAAACGATGGCCCTTCAATTTTAGTACAGAATTCAAACGCAGAATACTAAAATAGTGAAACGTGGTTTAGAAGCAATTTTGGGCCAATAGGTTGGTGGGCCTAGACAACTCAAGCCTAGATCAACCTATTATAAATCAAATCAAATTATTTATATTTTCGATCGTCAACAAAAAAACGGGAGACCGTCAAAATTTATGATAAAAAAATTCTTGATAGACTAACGTTTTAAAATTCACTAACTCACAAGATACATTTTATAAAGTAAAACTCATATTTCATTGTCTATTTACTTATCGCAAAAATTAAAACTCGTGACGAACACAGTGGTGTTCGTTTATCACAGATGGAAAGAGTATTAATTATACAACCTTTGAAAAAGTCATTGTAGAATATTGTAGGTTATGTCGCTCTCAAGATTGGCATTAATATTTCCAATTAATCAGGAAGAGGCCCTCCTCTCTTAAATTCTTTTTTTTTTTTTTGAAATAAAAGGAAGAACTTTATTGATCACAAACGCATGGAACAGAGAGAAGATCATCCACAAAATATGGAGGTTCATCCCATACATACGTAGTAGAAAATTCAATAGATTTTCTAGCTAGACGATGAGCCAGAGAATTGGCTTCACGACGAACATGCTTAATGTGAACTCTATCACACGCATCACTATCCTCCTACAGTTTTCAATAATATCTCCAAACTCGGAGTTATCTTCTTCTTTAGCTTCCAAAGCATCAGCTACCAATTTACTATCAGTCACAACCTCCACACACTCACCACTCTTATCCTTAATCCAAGACAAAGCCTCCTGTACACCCATAGCCTCACCCTCTTCAACCCTCATACAACCTGGCAAGGTAATAGTTTTTGCTGCCTTAAACTCACCTCTTGGTCCTTGCCAAATAATTCCCACTCTCGTCCTATTTTGTCTCGCAAAAAACGCTGCATCTACTCCACATCTACTCCAACCTTGCGGTAAATCATGCCAGCCTCCACACAGTGTATTACCTATTATGTTCCTCACCCCACCCCCTGCGGTTTGCATCATCGCCCATTCCGAAAGAGCCAACTCCGCCATTCTCACCGAGCTTGTTGAAATAGGGACTCGACGATTCCACACCTTATCATTTCTATCTTTCCACAATTGCCACATTAACATACTTATTCCAGATTTGATTTCCATATCATTTATGTTAAAAATCAAAAAAAAGGAGTTGGGTAAAAGACTCGCACCTCTCAATCAAGGAATGAATAGTGTTCCCATATTTGGAGTTCTGCCAGCATTCCTTAGTAAAATCACACGACACAAAGACATGCCATGTATTTTCATAATCTCGATCACAAATACCGCATTCTTCTCCTACTGCGACTACTTTGGATATAAGCTTTCCTTTGTTGGCAAAATGTATTCTTCTTTTATTTTATTTTTCTTTTCTTTTTTTAAATGTAATTTCTTTGTAAATTATACTTCCTATGTCACAGCGAAATTAAGATGTTTTATTATTTTATACTATCTCATATATGTTTAACAAATCCCAATTTTACTAGGACGGAAGGAGTGAATCGTAACACAACCAAACAAGTGCCAATCAAGTCCAAAACAGTAACCACATTTTCCCCTATATATTTAATACAATAAATTAAAATTTAAAGTTCGTGTTACGGATGAATCAAACTCGAGACCTTTGATCTCAGATATTAATCCGTATCACTACACCAACAGAAGCATGCTTTTTTCCCCTATGTTAATTTGTTGGAAGAGTCTTGTACGAGTATTTTGATAGTTGTAATTAGTAGATAATTAATATAATAATCCACGGGCATAGTTGTACACTAGATGTTTTGTATAGCATCGATTGTCGATTCTTGTCTCTATATACTACTCCCTCCGTCTCATAATAAAAGTCTCCACTCATAATAAGTGAAGACTTTTATTAGGGGATGGAGGGAGTAATTAATTAATACACGACTGTTTTACCTTAAACTATGTAATAGTTACAATCTGAATATATACGTTGCATGTGTTAATTAATTAAATATATTTATATATATAATTCATGAAATTCTTGGATGCCTTCTGTCTCTATTAATCCTCTTTCTTCTCCCACGTGAGCTTCATCACCTCTGCCACCCATTTTCACTATTTTTAGAATCCATCTTATTTCTTTTATTTTTTCTCAGTCAAACTCATTAACTATATTTTTACACATATTTACTATATTTGAATTATACTAGGCGTAGATCTCTAGCTAACAGCCTAACACTAAACCATTTTCTCCCATATGAAAGCTTAATAAAAAAGTAAATTGATTGTGTGAAACTTTAATATGTTGGACTATTAATTAGAACGTTATGACCCATATAAAAATATAGACAACTTCCCCTCGGATGCTTCAGCACCTCCATAATTATTTTATTTTACTTTTTTCATTTTACATAATTATTCAATTTTTGCACCTAGCATTTAATTAGGAATGGATAGAATCAACCCAATTTTATTACAAGTTAATTTATATGTGAAGAAGAGCACGAGATTTATATTATAGATGGAAATTTTTTATAGTTTATATTTTACGGCTCATTTGATATGGGCGATTAGGGTGTATAGTACATTTAATTAGGAATAAATAGAATCAAACAATTTTATTCGAGCAAGTTAATTTAAATATGAAAAAAGAGCACGGTATATATATTGTAGATGGCAATTCAATTCTTTATAGTTTATACTTTACGAGCTCGTTTGGCAGTGGAGATTAAGGTGTATAATATATCTATGACACCTTAATATTTTGTTTGATTATAAATATAAGGTATTATAAAGGGTCTTAAATAATTCTTTCCATGTATTAATTCCCGTGCAACAATTTACTAATATTGCAAACAATATAATACGTCTAATTATAAATAAAATTTAATATTTTATATTGCATAACATATTTCAACCGTATATATTAAAGTTTATCTCATCTCTTCAATTAAACGAGCCCCATGTACCCATGCACGAATTGAGAGTAATGGTTTTAATGTAGCAATATAATATAGTGACATAACGTCAAAAACTTGGTAGGGGAACCTCTCTTTATAATTTGACAAAACTACAAATTGAAAATGTTATTTTTATAGAACTCTACATTTTTTATTCATCCTAAAACTAATGGAATATATATACATATATATCTCCAAAAGCCTTTTTCTATTTCCTTCAATCATATGCAAATGATTTTTTTTTTGTTTTTTTGAAAGCTATATGCAAATGATTTTTTTATTTATTTTTGCAACTTTAAAGACTCGCAAAGTTTATGTTAATTTTCAATTGCAAATTACAAGTTTTTATCATTTTAGCACTCTTCGTGAATATTTAGATTTTCTTAACAATAATGTCAACCAAAATTGTTGCCATTGAAGCCATACCTTGAGCATTAATTGCTTCTAAATGGAATACTACTAAACTTTTAATATTCGGTCGGTCACTAAATTAGTATAAAAAATATTCGTAATATAAATTTTATGCCCGAAAGTTTTAGGTGTTAAAATTCGTAAAATAGGTTTAAATCCAAACGTAAATAGTTTTCAATATATATTTATTATTTTATTTCTATTAAATCTACTTTGATCAAGATCTTGACTCGTTTTGAGATCGGAATCGGAAAAATTGTTTAATAAGGACTCAAGCCGTCTGTTGGCATATTACATCTGACCCTTAAGACTTCGACGATTGGAAGATCTATTGATTTCTTGTGCCGGGTGACTCTAATGAAGGTACAACATAAATTATCGATGAAGATGAGGACGGTGAAGTGGTTCTTGTATGTTTGAGGGAGGATTTGTTGGGTACAAACAAACAAATCCAATATTGATAAAGAGTAATGCTCCCCTACCTACCGTGGGTATACTTAATATGCACACGGCTTAGGTGGCGGCATTATATTTAAATAAATTATAATGAATATACCTTATAAAAATAAACCCTATTATAAAAAACTAAACCCTACTAAAAAAAAATGAACCCTAAAGGAAAATCATTAACGCTGCACTGCCACATCAGTGGTGAGCACGTTAAGTTTGCCCATCATGGATAGGGGAACATTTCTATATTGATAAAATAATAAAGATATATTTTGTATTCAAAATATGTACGGAATCGGTTATACTATATCCATCCCACCATATTAGTCCTCATTCATTTTATTGACTTTTCCGGCACGTATTTCTACCGAAACCTAGTACGAGTTTTAAAATATAATTTTGAAGTATCATTTTTTTACGAGATACTATACTTCAAAATTATATTTTTAAAACCCGTACCAGGTATCGATGAAAATACGTGACAGAAAAGTCAATAAAGTGAATGAGGACTGATCATAGGGATGGAGGTGGTACTTAAAATGCTTGATTGATTTAAAAAAGAGAAATAAAAATAATGCCGCAATTATTGCTACTATACGACGTATTGGGAAATAGGAAGTGGTGCTTATAATGACTTTACTTTCCCTTTTCTTTTTTTCTTTTTTTGAAAAAATGACTACACTCTCCTATATTTTTCTATTTGGAAATGACATAAATATATTTTGATATTCGAATGCAATAATGTGTCAGAAGTTCTAAAAATAAATTGGTCATTCTCCATGAAATGAAGGGAGTACAATAGTTTGAGCATTGGATTCCAAATTCTGGATATACGAATAAATAAATACTTCAAATTGGCCGTAATGTAGCAATGGCCGCCCCCACATGCTAAACACCCATATATATCCATAGACTTGACATATTTTCTTAATTTTATTTTAATGTTTTCCCTCGAAATCACAAAGTTATTTTCCCAAGATTATTTTTTTCCATTAAGAAAAGAAAACTATAAAACATTTGTTTATACCAAGAAAAAAAAAGAAAAAAAGAAGAAACAATTCAAAGTAGCTATAATTCAGTTTGGTCCGGACAGAATAATTGAAGATTTCCAACCTTTAACAATAATATGTTCCTTATAATAAGAAATTCAAACGATTACTCCAAGATAGTACAAGAGGGAATATAATAATTACCATTTAATTCCACCTAGCCAAAATTCAAAACCTACAAAAAAACAAGTACTCCATTATCTATACAATATATAAAAACTAAATAGTTGATAAGAATTACATCAATGTCATTTTTCCTCCAAAAGTAACAATTAATTGTCCAATAGTTACTCAAAGATGATTTATTTTAAATATTTTTGAATTGTCCAATGGATTTGGTAACAAATGTATTGTAAATTATAAATATGTTATATTTTGCATCAGATTATCTATAATTTTTTTATTTTGTTATATTCATATGTTATTTGTTTACTTTTTCAATTATATTGATAATTTGTGAAAATTTTATTGTGACAATAGAAAATTTAATTGGATACATTGTCACAAATTATTAATTAAACTTTTGTGAAATAATACTAAGTTAGATATAAAGCTATTGATCAATAAATTTATAGTAATCATTACTTATTGCTTAATTTTTTTGATGTATTATGTTTTTTAAAAGAAATGTAGTATTAAATTACTTAAAGAACAAAGTAATTACTAATTATTTAGATAACTATTACGAATTTATATAAAATATACCAAAAATATAGTAATTCAAATATTTTAGCAGCAATAGTAGTTTCACTATATAAATGTAGTATAGCCTATAGGGAACTTACATTTCTATCACTTGAATATTTAAAATTATATTTATTTATATTTTCTAAAATTAATTTAGGTTTCTAGAATCATGAGAATTAAATCTTTGTTCAATAATGACATGAGAGAAAAATATATAGTTTCAACTTTTATATATTTATTCTATTACTCTTTACAATTCATATTATCCGTGCAACGCACGGGCGACAACCCTAGTACTATGGAAAAAGCCAACACATAATTACTTCGATCAATATCCGAAAATTTAATTTAATAATCTTAAAATAACTTCCTAATTTACTTCGACCAATGTCCGAATTTAATTTAATTAATTTTAATCAAAAAATTCAAATTGTTTTGGAATTCCCAAATAATACTCACACAACACGTTAAATAATCCAAATCTGGTCCAGTTTACGGGGGGGGGGCCAAAGTAATTTTAATTTTTTTTTTTCGAAATTAAATAATGGCTCACTGAGCAATTAAACGTCGCCGTCTTGTACCATGAAGCCAAACGACGTCGTCACCTCCCCTTTATTACACGCAATACGCAATCCAAGGTTTGATCTTTTGATGTAAAATAGAAAAGCAGCAACCGTTGACCGTACTAATCTACTCTCTTCACTTCCGCTTCCGCCGCTCCCTTCGTCCACCGCCACCGAGTTTAGATCGGAGCTCCGCCGCCGTCCTCTTCCTCATACAATACTGCTAAAAAGTACTCCGAGATCCGAGTCACGCGGCATTTCGAGCTCCGCGGCGGCGAAACTAGGTTTATCTTGAGCAGCCGTGTAATGGCGGAGCGTGTGCAGCGGCGGCGATGAAGGTAACGGTAGATAAAGGTGTCGGCCAGCAAATCCAGCCCCCTCGAGACCCTCCGCCGCCTCCAGATCTCCCCGAGAAGCCCGGTTTTCAGCGGAAGCCGCCGCGCCGCAGAACCCGGGCCGGGGTCCGGCTGAGGAGGGAGGCCGGAGCTCCGAATGCGAAGCGGAGCAGCCGGCCCGAGACGCCTCTGCTCAGGTGGAAGTTCGACGAGGGTAATGAGAAGAATGTAGCCGCGGAGGAGGAGAAATCGTCCGGCGAAGTCGACCGGAGCAGCCGCCGGAGAAATAAGGCCGCTGTTTCCTCTCGGAAGCTCGCCGCCGGCCTGTGGCGGCTGCGGCTGGCGGAACTTCAGGCTGATGTCGGCCAAAGGGTAGGGCTCCATTATCACACTATTAATTTTAATATTTATTGAATAAAATTAGGAGTTTTCTGTTAATTAGGGTTCTTAATTCTGCAATTATCTAAGCATATATTCATGAATCTGGAGTGTGTGTGTGTGTTTCTTGATTTAGTATCTCAAATTAGAAACAAAAGAAGAAAGCCGTGATCAATTTCTTTATTCATCTTCATTTATTATTGGTTGGCAGTTGAAGCAGCTGTATGAATTTACTGGTCTGAATTTTTTTTAATTCCATTATTATGCTTTTTTCGAGCTCGTGATAATGGAGCTCTTGACTTGAATCATCATTATTTCTTCTCTCTGTAAAGACTGCTGCTTTCATGATTTTGTTGCTGTTTAGATCTGCTGCTCTTATCCATTATTTGAAACATCACTGTTTCTTGATTTTTCATTCCATTTTTGCCCTTTGTTTCTTGCTTCCAGTCTGCAGGTGGCCATTTTGGAGCCTCTCTCCATTGTCAAAACCTTGACAGAGTTCACCACTCTCCGGCCGAAGATCCCGACTCTCCGCATTCCGTTTCCGGTCCGAAACACAGCCTTCTCTACAAGGTATATATGCTTTTGTTGGTATTATGTATGATTTGGTTGCTGTTTTTGCATCGGGCGTCGAATGAAGAAGTCGAGCGAATTTCATTGTGGCTTCTTTCTTCTTGCAGAATTTGAATACTACATTTTACTCTGAAATTGAAAACCCTCTTTACAAAATGCAGTTTGAGCCTTCTTTCCAGTTCCCCAACTATGCGATGGAGGGTGCGACGAAGTGGGACCCTGAGGGTTGGAAAGCATCGGACGAAGTGAAGAGAATATTTAGCCAGACGAAGCCTAGTAGTGATCACAGAGAAAGTTCTGCTAAAGTAATATCTGCGCTCGAGGCAGAGCTGGAGCAGGCTCGATCGAGAATCAATGAACTTGAAAGTGATCGTAGATCTTCGAAGAAGAAACTCGAGCAATTCTTGCGGAAGCTCAGTGAGGAAAGAGCTGCATGGAGGAGCAGAGAACACGAGAAAGTTCGTGCCATTATAGATGATATGAAAGGTGATCTCAACAGGGAGAAGAAGAATCGACAGAGGCTGGAGATAGTGAACTCGAAGCTGGTGAATGAGTTATCGGATGCCAAGTTAAACGCGAAGCGTTACTTACAAGAATACGAGAAGGAAAGGAAGGCAAGAGCGTTAATAGAGGAGGTGTGCGACGAACTAGCCAAAGAAATCGGAGAAGACAAGGCGGAAGTAGAAGCATTGAAGAGGGAGTCGATGAAACTCCGCGAGGAAGTGGATGAAGAGAGGAAGATGTTACAAATGGCTGAAGTTTGGCGTGAAGAACGAGTCCAAATGAAGCTGGTCGATGCCAAAGTGATGCTCGAGGAGAAATACTCACAGATGAAGGCGCTAATCGAGGAACTCGAGCCTTTCTTGAATTCTATAAGCGCGAATTCAGATTCCCAGGAGATCAAGAAAGCGGATTTTCTCCGACAGGCGGCCGCCTCTCTCAACATACAAGACGTGAGGGACTTGACCTACGAGCCCCCGAACTCCGACGACATTTTCTCAGTTTTTGAAGACGTCAATTTTGGCGAATCCAACGAGAGAGAAGTTGAACCCAGCGTCGGCTACAGTCCAGAGAGCCACGCCTCGAAAATGCACACAGTGAGCCCCGAAATAAAACTGCTCAACAAAGAAGGCGCTCGTAGAAACAATAATTCAAACATGTATATGAATAATCAGAGCGGCGAACTAGAAGAGGACGCTAGCGAGTGGGAAACCGTGAGCCATCCCGAGGATCAGGGCTCAAGTTTCTCCCCAGACGGAAGCGATCCGAACCTAAACTACCGTCCCAGCAACGTCTCGATGAACGGCCTCGAATGGGAGAAGGAGGAGACACCAATAATGGAGATCAGCGAAGTCGATTCAGCGAGACTGAGGCAGCTGAAGAAGGTCTCTTCGATCTCCAAACTGTGGCGTAGCAACGGCGAAAGTTACAAGATCATAGGAGTCGATGGGAAGAACGGGAGGCTATCGAACGGTAGACTTTCAAGTGCAGGCATGATCTCACCTGATAACGGCTCGGCAAAAGGCTGCCATAGTCCTCACGAATGGAGCTCGCCCGATTCGGCAAACCCACACATGAATCGAGCGAAAGGGTGCATCGAATGGCCACGGAGCGCGCAGAAGAATAGCTTGAAGGCTCGACTACTCGAGGCGAGGATGGAAAGCCAGAAGGTGCAGTTGAGGCAGGTTCTGAAGCACAAGATCTGAGGTCTTAATAATCACTATCTATATTCACTATAAAAAGCTTGGTTATTATCTGCAGATTGCTTTTCGTAGAATTTTTAAGTATAATTATTAGCATCAATTTTGCTGATGACCAGGTCGAAAAATGGGCAGTATTTGTAAGTTAATTATCATGTAATGTGTTAATTTTAATTCAAGATAAACCAGCCTACTGGTACAGGTGGAAACGTGTTGTATCTGTAATTTGGCTTCAAACAGTTGCTTAATTAGTTAGTTGCCCTCTCTTTTTTTTTTGTTCATAAGATCTGATTCTGGTAGAATTGAATTGATTGAACACACTGAAAATAGGATTAGTATTCATAAGTTGATAGATAAATATGGAAAGGGATTTGATAAGTTTGAATTCTCCGAATAAAATGCGTAGAATTCATGGAGAACAATAACTCTGATTCAGAACTAAAATGCCTACAGAAAAAGATCCCCATTCCAGCTTATTCTTGGTGAAACGCCTTGGGGTGCTATGGCAGTATGGCTATGCACTCAATTTCGATTTTCGCATCCATAGGTAAGGCGGCGACCTGGTAGGTCGAACGTGCTGGAGCAGGTGCAGGAAAATCTGCATAATTTAGCCACATTTGTTATATAATCAATAGGCATTATGCTGGTATAATAATATTATGCATGATTTAACAGCTAAGGAAACTGGATGAGGATTTCAAAGAAACTACTATATACAAAGGTTGGAGAACATGAGAAGAGGAGGGAAGTTTTTTTTTGGTAGTTAGGATATTAAAGTGAAAACAGACACAATCTTGGGAAGCAAAGTATCATCCACAATTAGTTGACTTGGATTATAAAACTCACATTTAGCATAGATTTCATTGACTTTCTTGAAGTCTTTCAGATCAGCCAACCTAGACAAGCAAGAAACATAATCTTAATTGGGATAATGAGACTTATTTAAAAGAAACAGGGGAGGGAGTTATAAAATCAGCAAATGTACCGACATGATAGTTGTCTTGACAACTGAGGCATAGCTGGCACCACTTGCCTTGAGTATCTCACCCATGTTTTTCAACACCTAGCAGTATGCATAACCTCAAATATATATAAGCAAGCCTCATTCAAAATAGGATCATACAATGATAGAAATGTAAAGTATCTGCAAGTAACCAGGATTATGCTACACATATTTTCTTCGAAAAGCAACATCCTACACGATCTCACTTATGGTTGGTCTTAGAGCTTCTTAAAAAAACTTTTTCACAAGCACTAAGTTCTACAATGAGGCTAATTTAAAACATGGTACTCCGGACTAACATTCTTTGGATGCTCTGCGGAACATTGAGCATGACTTTGCATCACGATTGACAAATTGAAATGGGCCAGCCACGACTGATTATCATGCCATACGTCGAAGAAACTTGATGTATACATTGTTTAAATATAAACTTTATCTTCCTACTTTCAGAGGTTAAATCAAACAACACCAGGAGGGGAGGGAAAACCTGCAATGACAGCCAAAAGTGCTCCCACTGCACTTAAGATTTATAACAACAAATCTTATCTTCATCGGAGAGCTCTATATGTAGTGAGATATACCGCCAAATATGCACCCCGTGTTAGTGTATAGAGAATGGATTGTACACCAGGCCCAAATACCGGCGATCCAACTGGGTAAACAAATTTTTTGGCCCACATTATTAGGCCCAGTCGATCCTAAAGAGATTAGGGCTAGGGCTCGGTTATTAGCTTTAAATAGCCGCTTTCTCATTGTAATCTATCATCCGAAATATAGTGCAATCCTTGGCTTGGCAGCGCCCCCAGACGTAGTCATTCGTGACGAACTCGGTAAACAAATTCGTGTGTGTGTTTTCTTGCTTTCGTATCAATTGCGTGTGTTTATTTCATAACACCCCGATCATTTAGGTTTCCACAAGCATACACGTCTTACAAACTATACATGTTTGCTATGTCCTTCCGAAACAAAATCATCCAAACAGTAATCCGTAGTGCAAGAGAGGGTTCAGATATAACGGCATACCTGCTCAGTCTGTTCTTCTACGCTATCAGAAACAAACTTGCCAGTCTGCAATTTAAACAAAGAAAGTACATTGTAAAATGTAATCACCATGAGATACATTTACATACTTCATTTCAAAGAGAAAATTTCCAGCAAATCATATACACAAATCTTATTAATACAAACCTCAGGAACAAGTCCTAGGCAACCAGACATGAAAAGCATATTATTTGCTTTGATGGCTTGAGAATACGGCCCCAATGCTGCCGGAGCTTTTTCCGTATGAACAGCTTCCTTCAGAACTACCAGCGCCATGAGAACAATGGAAAATTCATAAATAAGAAAATAACGAAATAGCTGAACAGATATTAAGGTCGAATCAAATCAACTCTACTTTCCCTAGTTCAGAAAATGCCATGAAAAAAACAAATGACTAAACCTAACGAACTCTTCTTCCTCACAAATCCAGATAACCAATCGCATTTCAGATAGTTCGCATCAAAAAACAGCTATCAGCATAAAAATAAAATAAAAAAATAAAAAATAAATAAATAATCAGCAAATAGGTCAATGAGCCTCGGAAAATTCGAAATAAAGGTATAATCGGCTAGGCATAAGGTACAATCCAGTAATGCAAGCAGCGAAACTGAGAATAATTCATCGATTCATGGAAGAACATCAATTGGTAATGGCAGCGACCGCGACCGCGGCCGCAGCTCACCTGCAGTAGCATCAGTCGAGATGCCTAACGAGGCGAAAGGCGGCGACGCGGCGGAGCGGCGGAAGTTAGCGCCAACCAATGACATGCAGCCGATTCCGGCGGCTAATGGCGCCCGAGAACGTAGAGAGGCGACATCGATCGCCGGCATGTGGAAGCTCCTCGCGGCGGCGCACCACGCCATCAGCCTTTCTCAGTCGTAGTTTTTTTTTTTTTTTTTTTTGAACAAATTTCTCAGCCGTAGTTGAGACTAGAGTGCGAAACTACCAACCGCACTCCAGTATAGTGGTCTCTTTCCACTCATGGGCCTTGGGCCTAAAATGGGTTTGGAAAAGCCCGAATAACAAAAAAATTGGGCCCATGTTCGATCAGTTCATGGCCCATTAATTAGTACGTTATTGTTTTCATTTATTCTATTTTCTTGACTAGTGGTACTATTTTACCCTTGATACTCTTTTCTTATTTATTTATTATAATTATCGGAAACCCTCCGCGCACTTAATGTGTCTACGACCGATGTTATAATTACACGCCAATATCTTTTTAATTATGTTCTTTTGTAGAATTTAGTTTTTTAGAGTATTCACAGTATTTTTCTTAAATATATCATCGTCACGTCAGCTGTGAGCCAACAATTCATAAAATCAACTATTAAGCTTATGATGAGATGAAACCAATGTTTTAAAAATTGGACCGAACCGGACAGTTGAACTGGTTGAACCGTGAAGTGCGATTCGCGATTTTGTGCGATTTTATCCTGTTCAACCATGGTTGAACCAAAAAAACCGGGAATCGAAGGTTTTGCCGGTTCGATTTTTAAAACATTATGAAACTTTGCTGGAGCTTGTTAGTTCTTTTAGCTTTGATAACTTTTTTTTTTCTTTGTAGAAAGAAGAATCAGTAATGGTTCTCATTCCCTCCCCTTCCCCCCTAAAAGTTGACTCGAACTATGACCTCTTAGTTGGAGGGAAAATGTCACATCAACTAAACTATCGAACGCATTTTAAAAACTTATAGCAAGTTATTAAACAACTTATAAACTGTTTTAAACTGTTTTAAATTATAAGTTTAACCAAACACCCTCTGAGAGTTTAAATTATATCTAGTGTATATACATGAGTATGTATATTTTGTACTAAAAGAAAGAAAAGAAAAATCCATCTAGGTCCTCATAAATGAAGTATCAAATTAAATAATGGATGTTTCTAGCATGATATTTTGTGTAATTTTGGCCAATCAAATGTTTCCAATTTGTTCACCAATAATTTTGATGGAAAGAGAATCTATGAAAATCAAATTAGGTGCGCATTATTAGTCCATTTACCTATATTTGAAATAAATAATTACCCCATCGCATGCACTTAACCACAAAATCAACTTGGAATTGGGAAAAATCGAGAGAAACACGACTTCCTTTGCAATTAAATAACTTCTTTCGTTTGTAGAACCTTCACCCATAATAAATGTTTAATACGGAGTATTAATCCCCACAAAATTTTCAAAATAATATAGAAGGTGCAAGAAACTTGAGATCTCCCTTTATGATTTTCTGTCATTAGAAGTGATAGACATGCATCATTATAAATAACTTTTATTTTAATTTTTTTTGGGTGTCATTATCAATAAGTTAATGTGTCTCTTCATAATAAAACAGCACCAGATTGGATCGATCTACATTTAATATAATCATCAACTTATTATTATTATTTTTTTAAATTAAGGAGATGATTTTGTTACTAATTATTGTTATATCTAAAGTTTAAACGTTTAAGACGAAGGTTAAAATATAACATAGATCGAATGAAATGGACAAACTTTAAATTTACCGTATATTAAAAAAAATATGTAAAACATATTGTCTTGTTGGGGCTTTAAATGATGAGTTTAAAAATTGATTTTTGGAGAATAATTTTTTTTTATAATTTTATAATGATTAGATATAATACCATATAAAAAAAAATTATACTCCAAAAATCCATATTTAATGCCCCAAAATCAGCTTAGAAAACAGACTGTCTAATTTTCGTGGACGGATGAAGTATTAAAGATCTGTAATACTATAATATAATAATTTTTTATATTCCCTTCGTCCCACCTAATTAGTTCACCTTTATTATTTTATACCTCATATAGTACTCATATAGTAATGTAAATAATATAACATGGCATATGAATTTAAGTGTAATAACTTTTTTAATTAGACTTTCGAGTTAATGCCCAATAAAATTGCAGATAATTTTCTACACATCATTTACTTATAAAGTCAACTATTTAAACGTAGAAAAATGGGCATTCTTTTATGACGAAAGAAAACGACATTTCCGAGTATAATGTAATATTTTATTATTGAGTAGTACGTAATCAATTTCTCTAGGCAAAGGCAATTTCTCCAAACCATGACTTGAAAATATCAATTTCAATCAAATCATTTTGATTCAACTTTCTCACTTCATCTATATTTTTGACAAGAAATAGTACCATTTTTTAATTTACTGAATTTATTGTAATTTTTTCTTCTGTTTTTTTTTTTCGCTTGAAACGAAAAGTTGGTTTGAAATGAAAAGTTGGTTAGCGGAGAGATATTCAAAGCACATATTTATATATATATAGAGGTTGTTAAACAAAATACATCAATATTTACTCCAAATTTTGTTTTATTTTTTTTCCTCTCTTTATTTTTTTTGTAATTACATACATTCTTTAAAAATCATGTGAAAATTACAAATATATATTTTTTTATTTGTAATTTTTTCCGACAATTAATCGGTTGAAACAAGAGATGAAATTAATGGAATATTTGGCAAGTAGTAATAATTAATATATGCATGGCGCATGCAGCACGTGCATAGCAGCCTTGGAGCTTGAAACCAGCTTCTTCTCGCCATCTCTCTCTCTCTCTCTCTCTCTCTCTCTCTCTCTCTCAATATATACATATACATATATTTCCTCCATTCTTATATATATTCACTATGTCATCGTACATTTTGCAACCACTTCATTTTCTGCACTACTTTTTTTCTTCAGCTATTCACTATAGTATTATTATTTGAGTGTATATATATATGTAGTTTATAATATAATTAGTCTAGTTTTGCAAAAAAATGTTGAAGATAATGTGGAACTCCAACTGCATGTCTTTGATCTGCAGAAAACTGGGCATTTCTCATAATGGAGTCTTCAACCTCATCAACAAATTTCTCATTGCTCTTTTCACTTTTACTCTCGCTTTAGGTTCGTATTCTATTTCTTTCTTGAATGTTTTTATTGTTGAAAAAAATATCAGTTTGAGTTTCTGAAATACTACTTTGCAAAAACCATTAATTCACCTTTTTTTTTTCTCGTTCTTGGAGTGGATGAATAGTACTCCCTCCGTCCCATTCTACCTGACCTGCTTCTTGAATATACGTGATTGTAAAATAATAGAAACTGACCAGGTAGAACGAGACGGAGAGAGTATTAAATTAAATGTTAAAATAATACTCATCATTTATTTTGACATGATATGTCAAAGTTGTTAGGCCAAAGTTTGTAAATGTAAGTTGAAATCTTAGCTCCACCTACTTGCATGATTTGCAGGTGGAGCTGCGGTGGGGGCGATTGCCGGAGCAATCAAAGGGCACACGACGGAACCCGGCCTCTCGCAAGGGGTTGTTGTGGGGGTTGTGGCGGGGGCCGTCACCGGCATCCAATTGGCGGACCTCGTCTTACATGGAGAGCCTTTTCACAAGGTGAGTTAATCTAATTAAACCATTAATCTAATCGTAAATCATTAAAAGATCAATAGTCTATCCCGACTCCTAATTTTCATATGAAAAGAAAACATACATATATGAATTCCCATGCATGTAATACAAAATTGTACCATGCCACTATTAAAGACAAAGTATATTGTTGTTAGAATGAATGCTAACTACACCTTTATTGAGTAGTTGCCGCCCTTCTCTCGAATATTCTATTATATTCACAGCAATTAATAATATACATTGCTTTATCAGTTAGAATATTATTAATATACGTGAGGTGAATGTATTTGTATTGCGTCGTTTCAGATTCTCTATTGTGTTTCTAACTTTCTATGTTGCATCTTTCATTGCACAGTCGAATGTTCTTTACGTGTTAAAAAATATTTTCAAAATCAACATTTTTATTTATCCTATTCTTTAATTATTAATGTTTTAAGAGATATTATTAACACCATGACGATCATCCAATAGCATAGTACGAGATGCAAATACAAAAATGCAATAGATAATCTGAATCGATAATGCAGTGCATACATAACACATGATGGTAGAAGAGTACGAGTAGAGAATCTTGTACGAAAATATGTATGTTAGCCAATTCATCCACTAGAAATTAATAAATTCCATTATGGCAAACTTGAAACGGTTACCCAAAATTCCAAAATTGACTAAAATTTTCCACCAACTTGCTCCACTAGTTTTACCTAAATTCTTAACCAATTTGGGCAAACACTATTCACTAACCTAACACTTGGTAAAATCTATGTTAAATGTTGGATTAAAAAGTATAAAAAAATGTTTTCAAAAATTTGTAATAATCATTTAATATTCCAAAACTATGCATATTTATAACAGAAAATCAGTCTGTTCTATCGAAAATGGATCTCTAATCATTTTGAATCAACTTCAGTTCTTTGTAAATTATGAACTCAACATATAATCAATTAATCATTTACAAAATAAAAAATAAAAAGAAAGAGGAGTCAGGATCAGAGTGTTTGGACTTGAATCAAGAGTCCAAACCAGAGCCCAATATGGGACTTTAAATTATATTTTTCATGCTCCATTTATATATATATATATACACTGAACCAAACTCTATAAAGTATAAACCAATAAAGTGGAATTACTCCAAGTTGGAAGCAATTAATTTAATGCAGGGAGAATAAGTTGTTAAATTAAACATATAAAACTAGATTCATTAAATCTAAATTAGTAGAAGAAGGTTAAATATTTGAATATATTTATCAGGTAGCAGGAGCAATAGTGGGGAGTGTAATAAATGGGAAGGTGTATATGGAGTGGGTCGCCCCTGCACTGCTAAAAGCTTATCAATGGCAGGTAAATCTTGCTTCCTTTCTTTCTAGAGAGAGAGAGAGAGAGAGAATGTAATTAATTAAGCAATTAAGTAATAAAGTAATTACAGATGAGCGGCAGGGAAACAAGGTTGAGGGAATTGTCAGAAGACATTGATAGCTGGAGTTGGAGTTGGAGGGGAATGGGAATGGGATTATCGGAGGATTCAATCAAAGAATTACCAGTTTACCATTTCACAACAACTACCACTTTTTCACAAACTACTTGCACTATCTGCTTGCATGTAAGTGGATATATTTAATTTAAATATCTCTGGTATTTCATTTCATTTATTATGAATTAATGAAAAATATGTATGTGTGTGTGTAGAAGATGAAGAATGGAGAAGAGGGTCGGTGGCTGGGGAGGTGCAACCATACATTCCATATTCACTGCATAGATGAGTGGCTGACCATCCACCCCTCCTGCCCCATCTGCAGGAAACTTGTTCTGTGCTCAACAACAATTCAACAACAACAAGATCAAGAAATATCTTAAACAAATTCCTAAATACTATACTTCTATTTATACAGGATACATACATTATACATAATATATAATTATATATGGTGTTGTGGTCTTCTCTTATTTAAAGATGCAAAACAAAGGACATACATACGGATTATATTCTGCCTTCTTTCCATTTTGGCTTGGACCGTGTATGCCATGTTTATTTAGATAAATGTTGTTAGTGTTTAGATTAAGGGGGTGTTGGCTAAGTTTATAAGTTCTTTAAAATAATTTATAAGTTATTTAAAAGTTTATAAACTCTGAAAATGTAAAACATCTTATAAATTGTTAATAATTATGAACTCTTTCAAATAAGCTTAAACTGCTGATAACTTCTCAATCTTACATCTTATAAACTTTTCAAACATTTATTAATACTTATAACTTCTTTCAAATAATTTTAGCCAAATACCGCTATTTGTAAATTAACCAAAGATCATCAAATGTGAATGGGAGATACTATCTACATCCTATTATATTAATCTCATTTTTTATTTTTGTTTGGCTACAATTAATTCTTCTTTTTTAAATTAATTATAGTCACATATCCCCTCATTCATTGGTTCATGTGCCCAATTCATATGAAACTAATATGGTGCCCAATTTATATGAGACATGAGACTAATATGGTGGCTTCCTATATCCCATTCTTCCTTGATTCATGTGCTCAATTCATAGGAGATTAATATGATACCCATTTATATGAAACTAATCCATATGAGACTAATATGGATATGAGAGACTAATATGGTGGTTTCTTTGGTTCATGTACCCCAATCCATATATCCATATGAGACTAATATGGTGCCTAATCTGAGACTAATATGGTGGATTGAGACTAATATGGTGCCCAATCTAAGACTAATATGGCGGGATGAAAATAGTAGTTGTAAAATTTCTTTTTTTACTAATTTAGCTCATGTTTGGTTCATATTTTTTTTGGGTAGAAAAGAGAAACATGTAATTGATCATCTTTTTTTTTTTTGCTAATTTTGCCCATGTTTGGTTTATATTTTTTTGGGTAGGAAAAGGAAACATGTACTAATTGATTATGGTGGATTGAGACTAATATGGTGCCTTGGATAGGAACGGAAAACATGTACTCCCTCCATCCTCTATTTACTGACTCTTGAATTTTTTGAGTTTAATTTTTTTTACAAGGTACTACGAGTGTTGTAGTATCATGTAAAAAAAACTAATCGCCAAAAATTCAATTTAAAATCCATCATCACGAAGCTCTAAAATTATCTAAAAAGTCAACATGATCAGTAAATAGAGTACAGAGAGAGTAATTGATTCCCTTACTTTTTGCTTAGTTTAAGTAAAAAGTTATCCAATTGGTTACCTTACTTTTTGTTTAGTTTAAGTAAAAAGTTATCCATTTTTATTATTTGGGGTAACCCAATACATTATATTCCCCTTATAAGTGACTCTCTTTCTATACTTGAACCAAACACTCAAATCACTTAATTGCAAACCAAATTAACAAATTAGAAAAAATTAAATTAAATATTCCAATTTGGTTCGATTTGATATTTAGCTGCATCTCACTGTCATAAGAAAATACAAAATGCTACCTATAACAATAAACTGATTTATTCTAGATCTTTGTGGAAGACTAATACTAAATTCTATACCGAAATACTAATTAAAATTTGGGTTAAAGTAATTAGCAGCATAAACAAAAAAAAATAAAAAAAAATGGGAGAAATAAAAAACACACAAAATCTTTAGTAATTGAAAATACGTAGCAGTAATATTATTAATAGAATTCAGCAAACACCCCATAGCATCATTCAAGGTGCAACAAAAGCAAAAAAGAACCAAAAAAACTAAAATCCAAACAACCAAATCCAAACGATTACCCACAAATATAAAGAAAAAACTCAAAACACCATAAAAGCATTCAAAACCAAATAGCTAACTAAAAACCATGAATCTTGATCTGATCCTTCTTCACGAGGCCAGCGGTGATCAAGAACTGGGAAACATTCTTGCGCTGATCGCCCTGCAGCTGAATCACCTTGCCCAGTTCCTTGTCCTGCACCACGTTGCCGTTGCAGCAGAACTCCTTCTTCAGATCCTTGAGAATCTTCTCGTAGCTGAATTCCTTCTTCAGCCCCTGCACAGTCGTCAAGCTTTTCTTCCCATTCCTTTGCTGGATGCGTATATGCACATAATCCTTTGTCCCAGCGGCGCCCGAGTCTTTGGCCTCAGCGAATGGATCGAAAGCAGATGGAATTTGAATGTCTAGTTCAACCATGAACCTTGTTGGACTTGAACTGAGAAACCGGGATTCGATCGCCTTTTTGATTTCTGCAATTTATTCATCAACATCAATCGACGAATTTAAAAAGGCAATTACGAATTGACAACGATTTCAAGGAACAAAAAAGCCCTAATTTTGAAATAATCCCTAAATCAATAATCGAAAAAAACTTGAATCGAATCGACCAAAAGGGATAATCGCAAAGAAACTAGGACAGCATGATCACGAATTGACAAAAAAAAAAAAAAAAAAAAACCCTAATTTTGAATCAGACTAATTGAAGGATCGGAAATACAAATAAACGATGATCACGAATCGACTCCAGTTTCAAAAACAAGACCTAACTTCAAATTCCCGATAAATCCATGAAAAATAACATCGAATCAAATCCAAATACCAAAACCAAAAAACTTTCACCGATCATGATCATGGATCACAAATCACGGAAACAGCAAAAGCAAAACAGATTTACGATTCATCTAAGAAACAACAAATCAACGAAAGGAATAATCGCAAAGAGACATACCTTGCAAATTGGGAGCTCGAGAAGCTTTGATGAATGGAGAATTATATGAGGAGAAGAATTGCGAGGGAGTTTATTTATAGAGGAAAGAGAGGCGGTGCTTAGCCACACGATTAAAAAAGGAGAACCGAAAATTGACTAGGGTTAAAAATTGAACTTGACCATGGTTAAATGATCGAACGGTTACGATTGGATGCGAGTTGGGATTTTGCGTAGGTTCAACGCACTCGGACTAAAGGAGGTTTCCTTTTCCCAACATCATATACCGACAGCGGCGAAGCCAGGATTTTCGTCCAGTGGGGCCCAAATTCTTATAGCTTAAAATAAAATATTATATATACTTAAAAAAATAAAAATAAAAAAATGTATTAGCAGAATCCATTTTGCTCTCATTTGAACACTGAGATATTTTACACATTATTAAAAAAAGAAATGAAAAAGTAAAATTTCGAATGACCCGAGCCCTTTAAAATTATAAAAATATGAATTGACAATTTAAATAATTATTTAAACATAAAAAGAACATTAATATATTATTGAAAAATGAAAAGAAAAAAATATGAGAAATAGAAAAATATGGGTGGGTTATTCGTAAAGAAAGAGAAAAAAGAAAGGAAAAAATAAAATTACGAATGATCTGAGCCCTTTAAAATTATAAAAATATGAATTAAAAATTTAAATAATTATTTAAACATAAAAGGAACATTAATATATTATTGAAAAATGAAAAGAAAAAATATGGAAAATAGAAAAATATGGGTGAGTTATTAGTAAAGAAAGAGAAGAAAAGAATAAGGAAACATCACTAATAGAGAAAGAGAAAGGAGAAAAAACGAAAAAGAGAAAAGGAGGGGAAAAAAAAATGAAAAAAAAGGAGAAAAAACTGTAAAAAAGAAAAAGAAAAATATGGGAGCAAGAGGATTCGAACCCGGTCGATGGAGAGTGAATAATAGTAGACCAAACCTTAAACCAATTTGACTACAAATACATGTTAATAGTTCAACTATAATACTACTAATATTTTTCAAAATCCCAGTGGGGCCGCCCATGGACCCCACTGCCCCCCTGGCTTCGCCACTGTATACCGACCACCCCGATTCCATATATTTTTTTGATGATATTTTCAACCACTAACTACAATTGTACATCTGCGATCGATGCAGTAGTTTGATCTATAAATAATATGATAAATATTAAATGTTTACTTTTTATTTTAATTAATAATTAATACTTTTTTTTATAAATTGACGAAAGAAAATTTATTTCCATATACATATTTACTCTCGTATGTTGTGTTATATATATACACATTTTATATGCATGTGTAAATTTATGGTTTATTTTTAGAGATTGTTTGATTAAACATTTAAATATGAATCAACTTCATAATTATATTTTTATAAGACTCATGACATAATTAATTGAGTTATCTAAGTTTACTATCAATTATTGTATTATTTGTGTATGTGTAAAAATGAAAAATGAACATGCATATACTACTATATTTTCAATTTTCATAGCAAAGAACAAAAAAATAAAATATAAAATATAACATTAAATTGAGAGATGTTGAGACAGTAAAATTGAGATTCACTACTTAGTTTTAGTATTTAAATCGATTATTCAAAATTACAATTAACAGAAACAAACGAGAAGAGATTAGTAAGTAAAATTAATATTTATACTTGAAATTTAATTAATGTGTTGGACTTTAATGAATAAAAATGAGTTTTCATAGGAATAAATGCATTAATTAAGGAATTGTATAGAAAATAACATAACATACTTTAAAATATGTATAACTTAATTAATTACAAAAATTAAATGAGGGTCAAATATCAAAAATATTGAAGGAAAACTATCCTACTTTCTTATATTAATATAGATAATACATATGAGTTGACATGAGTTTTTTTACTTGTATAAATTACTCACTCTGTTAACTAAGTTTCATTTTCTATGGTGTATTTTATGGGTGTCCGGACATGCATCCAAAACACACCATGGTGTTTTCCATCATTCAAGATAAAATAAATTGACACCATGATGTGTTTTGGAAAACACCTTCATTTTTCAATTTTTTTTTTCTCCAAGTAATGACATGGCATGTTCGAACACCCTTCATTTGTGCACCGATATTCCTAGTCTTAGTAAATACTCATTTCGTTTACTATATTTATATATTGAATTTTTCAACACATATTTCAGTGTGTCGAGAAATAAATATTAAAATAAAATTTAGATGTCACTTGATATGATATATTATTCTACTTAATCCAACATCATATATGATATAAACTTTATCTTAACAATTACTTTTCGACATATCATAATGCGTGCGGGCGGACAAAGGGCGTAATTGGTGACATCGATAATAAGAATTAAAGGAACGAAGTGGAAGTCCACCTTCAAAAAATGGATTATGCATGTATTTATAGACAACTTAAAAAAAAAAGAATATTATGCACGCCTTTTGTGGATGGTGGAAGTACATGTTAATTGTCAGTATTAACATTTTTTATGTTTATATCAATTTAATAATTTGGAGTTTCCGCATGATATTGTATGTATTTTGCCTTCATTTGTTATTTCATCTTAAAAGCTTTATTTGTTAAATGATGTTAATTTTACAAAAATTAATAGCTAGATACAGAAACAATCCAATGCCCACCGTGGACACATTTAATATGCCCATCGGTGATATAATAATGCCACGTCGTCAATCTTTTTCATTGGAGTTTAATTTTTTTAAGAAGAGTTTAATTTTTTATAGTAAGATTTAATTAATTTTAGTATGTTTTTTATTAATTTCTTTATTTATACTAATATCACGTCATCCGTTGACACATTAAGTATACTCACGGTGGACATTGAAGCGTTACTCTAGCTAGATATTCACAAACATTCCGTCCAAACATTCAATGAAGTCAAACACAAACCGTTCCTCATTTTTTTTTTTATTTGAAGCAACTCATTGTTTTAAGAATTAAATAATACAATCAGTCTATTTCTGCACCACATGTCATCATGTGGTATATAAATTGTAGTAGCACACAAATACACAGTTATAAATATATAATATTATATATACGTAAATTGCAGATATAATATCAATATGTAAGGAAGTGTCAATAATACTTAGGTCGGTCGATGGGTATGTTGGGTCTCGTGATATTTTTGTCAAGAGTATATTTCTTTCCTTTTTTGAATTAGTATAATGCCTATACCTATACCTATACCTATACCTATACCTTTACATTGATTACTAATTATTCAATCTAACATTCATTTTATGTACAATTTACTGATAAATACAATTACAATTAATTTACACATGTGATTGTACTCCCTCCATCCCATTCCAAATGACACGTTTCTTAAAGGAAAATAGATAAAAATAAATAAATAATAATAATCACTCTTACCATAATACTTCTGCCCTTGTCTAATTCACGAATTTAAATTCGTGAGTTGCTCTAAAAATATAAGGCAATTCACAAATTTTACAAACTCAATTCATAAATTACTCAAAAAAATGCCTGAATTTACGAACTCAATTTCGTGATGTCATGAATTAGTGGAAAAAAACAAGTAATTCACGAAATTCATTAGTGACAATTTTTTAATCTTTTTTTTATCTAAGTGACTATTATTTATCTTTACTATCCCAAAGTGGTTATTTTACTTAGTTGCCGTGAATATAAAATAATAGAAACATGTCATCTTAAACGAGACGAATAGAGTATATTAATGCGAACTAATCTTTGAAATCTAAATGGTGGAGTTCATCTCTGAAATTCAAATCTTTGAAGCATTTATGCTCACTAAGTTGCGTCTGTACTTGTAATAAGGACCATGCACGAACACATAAAAAGACATGGATTAGGTCTATTCAAAAGCAGATACTGTGCTTTAACAAAATATTCGATTTCAATTGGATAAATAGCAGCCCAGATAGATTCTGAAAACAACAGATCAAGATGTATCTGTCAACATCACAACCTCTCGTCGCGAACCTCCTAAATACTTTTTTCCGTCTCAAACCAAATGTAACACTACAAAAGGAGTATATATTAGTTTCCACCTACGTCTCTTCCACCTCCCAATACCCATATCTACCAGCTATTCATTTTTATTGATCTAATCTCAGTAAGTCAATCATATAATTTATTCTAAAAAGAAATAAAATATATTGACAACATATGTAATACTTATATGTTTAATCTATTCATGAAATAATCAAAACGACGAAGCAATATAGCTGGGAACAGTTTGCGGCCACTTTCTTCCAACTAATAAATTATGCTGTAAAAAACTCGAAACACGTGAGAGTGAGACTTCTAGAATGCTCCAACATAATCTTCAGACTTCCGTATCCACACAAATAAAACATGATTGGATAAGGGTGAATGTTATTATTGCAATAATTAATACTCGTACTAGTATAATAGGAGTATAATATTATAATTTTATTCAAGTCCATATATATTTATATTTTATACGCCACAATATTCACACCCTAAGAATTTACTCATTTATTCAGACCCTTCACAACTTCAAAACATAAAGCACAATTTGTTACATACTCCCTGTCTCGCTCTTCTCGAGTCCATTTTATTATGATAATGAAATGACTCAAGAAGAATGAGACCGAGGGAGCATATTAATACATACCAGATATTCGGAAATTTCAAGAAGTCACAAGCCTTGCTAAGCTCACTACTTGGCTAAATTCCTGATGACATATTGCAAAATGCCTCCATGATCATAGTATGCCAACTCTACCTGCACAAGCAATCAAACAGATCAACAGCAAACTTATATACTATAACAAAGCGTTCGTATATAAGTATATGATAATATCACTTCCATCAACAAAAAATCAGATTAAATAGAGAATTGAGTCATATCCAGAAATGTGTACCTCCGTGTCGAATCGCAACACACATGTAAAAGATTTTCCATCATCAGTTGTCACGGTAACGTCTTGACCTGGCCTTATCTCGCTTACTTTTGACGGAAGATCTATTGTATAGCGCTCGTGACCCGTCAAGCCAAGAGTTTCTGTATCCTCACCAGCCTTGAAGCACAGTGGGATGATGCCCATACCAACCAAGTTACTTCGGTGAATCCTCTCGAAACTTTTTGCAATCACAGCTTTCACACCCTATATTTACCAGAGAAAAGTTACTGGTAACCGGATAAACCAGCACAGATTCAATTTATCATCTGAAAATGTAACACCCACCTGGAGCATCGGCCCCTTGGCAGCCCAATCACGAGAGCTGCCACTTCCGTATTCTGCTCCAGCTAGAACAATGGTATCCTCCCCAGCTGACTTATATCTCTGAAAAAATTTACTCCTGTCAATATATAAGTTGATAAATGGAGATCATGTTTTTCACCTTATTTATCCCTTGTTGGGTAGAATTACGTAAATTTTGTTATGCTGGACCAAATAAATCATCAGGAAGGTATTGTCCTAACGGTTGAGACCTTTCCCACAAATGTCACAAAATGTCTTGAATCACATTTTTTTGATCCTGGAAAATCAACTAATACACATCACTCTCTAGTTGAAAATATGTGATTTCCGGGCATTTGTGACTCTGTCTAGATGTAAGATGCCAAAATACTGCGTTTTAAACGTTGGAAAAACATTAGATATTCCCTATCACCCAAGACATACAATGTATCATTGAAAAGAAAAGATATCAAAAAAGCGTACCATTGCAGCATCATAAACATAGAGTTTCTCCCCTGTTGGAATATGAATGGTCTTAGGGCCCACTTCTCCATTTAATAGTTTGTTCACGATTCGAATGTTGGCAAAGGTCCCCCTAGCCATCACTTCATCATTGCCACGACAGCTGCCGTAAGAATTAAAATCCCTGCGATCAACTCCTCGATCCATCAAGTATTTCGCAGCTGGACTATCCTTGTGGATACTCCCAGCAGGAGAAATATGATCTGTGGTGATACTGTCCCCAAACAACAGCAAGCAATAAGCATCTTTAACTGGACGGGGGCCCAGTGGGTCCATGCTCATGCCATTGAAGTACGGTGGCTTGTGGATGTATGTGGAGTCGTGATCCCAAGCATAAAGACTTGATGAAGGAACTGATAATTGATTCCAGAACTGATTGCCCTTTGTGATGGCTTCGTACGTGCTCTTAAACATCTCGGGAAGTACACTAGATTGAACAACCTATACAAGCATCTCTTTTTATAATTTGTGTAATAAGAAAGGGAAGGCATAAATTTAGTGTTATAAAACTGAAGAAAATTAAATTGCCTCAGCTATTTCTTCATTAGTAGGCCAGATATCCTTGAAATAAACACTTTTTCCATCCCTTCCAGTTCCTATCGGCTCGTTCTCAAAGTCAATGTCAACCTGGGAAAGCAAAGAATGGTAAGTGATACCTAAACAAGGGCCTTAAGTTTTTATAGAAAACAACAATCCTAGGCATACCGTGCCGGCAAGTGCATACGCCACAACCAATGGAGGTGAGGCAAGATAGTTTGCTCTAGTCAGAGGATGAACACGGCCTTCAAAGTTTCGATTTCCAGAAAGTACAGCAGCAGCAACAAGGTCTGAAAACAATTGTCAAGAAGTTCATAAATACAAAGCAACCAACCCAGAGAAGAAATGAGACTGAAGCCAGGAAATGTGAGACCCAGGTCAAGTATTGCTCTTCTTGTTTCTTTTCTTGCAATGTATTTATTTACCCACCCAGAAAAGAAAAAAAGAGAGAAGAAAAGAAAGAATCATCTCCATAACTTGAAGTTCTCTAATCAAATGCAAGGTTTACTCAATAGCACTTCAGGCAGAGTAGTAATATGCAAGTCTGAGAATATCCCTAGAAACATCTTTATTTACCAAAATAGACCCTCCACCCCCACCCCCACCCCTACAAAACAAGCAGCAAATGACAAACAAAAAGAGTGAAAGGACATACCATTATCAGTTATAGCAGAGGCAACTGATTCATCAAGATCTCCAGAGTTACCAATACAAGTTGTGCAACCATACCCAACAATATAAAACCCTTGCTGGTTCAAGTACTTTTGAAGGCCACTACGAGAGGTCATACACAAAATTCAGTGCCAACGCCATGGTAGTATCACAGAGAGGGGGAGAAAGGATTATGTATCTCGTGATTCAAAGGCTCGAGTTTATACCTCTGAAGCAAATATTTTGTAACAACTCCAGAACCTGGGGCAAGACTAGTTTTCACCCATGGTTTCACCTGTTCAATTTTTTTATCATACCCCTCAGAAAAAGCTAAACACTTAACATTTTTTTGAAAAGAGCTAAACACTAAGCATTGATATTGTAATAAGAGTGCAAATTAAAATAAAGATTATACTGTCAGAGATCAGAGCTGAGTGGTATCATAATACCAACCTCTAGTCCAAGTTCACTGGCCTTCTTTGCGACAAGACCAGCTCCAAGCATCACACTTGGGTTCGACGTGTTTGTGCAACTTGTAATAGCTGCAATAACAACACTTCCATGCTTGAGTTCAGCAGGCTGTCCATTGAACGAAAACTTTACAACTTTCTCCTGCTCTTCCTTTGGCACAGCAAACCCCTGGATAAATAAATCAAGAAGTAACCATTTCTTTCTTGGGGTGAAGAGAGGAGGAGCTGAAAATAGATATAAGTTTAGAAAATATTTATCACACAACTTACAGATCAATGCATATGATAAATTCAATTAGTTGGAAATTATACTAGTACCCATGAGGTTCAATATACTCGATGTATAACAGAATTCTCCACATTGGATTAAGAGTGTACCAAAGTCTAAATACTACCTTGAACCCGACTTTATTATCCAGACAAGAATGCCAATCCACCTTCATATCTTTTAGAGGAACCCGATCATGAGGCCTAATGTCATGGAGCAAGAACACATGAGCCAGATGACATTAACTTTTTTCTGAGTTAAGGAGAGGGATTAGACATTCTAACAAAACTACCTTTTAGGTCCTGAAATACAGGGTTCAACATCAGCAAGATCTAAGTCCAGATAAGATGAGTACACTTTGTCTTGTTGAGGCTGTAACATGGATTTCACTCCAATGAGCTCATATTTATACCATTTGACTTCATCAATGAAGAGCAAAAAAAGGGTAAGTTGAAAAGCCTTACCTCATTGTAGTCCACAAACATATTATTTGCACGTAAATAGGTCTCAATCATTGCCACCTATCCAAGTAAATTAAAGATGTTGCAAACTAAATCAGAACCGTGGATACATTCTTAAAACCGAATATGATACCAAAAGACATTCCAGCTAACCGTCTCATCGCTTCTTCCAGTCAATTTTAGGTACTGCAGTGTTACATGATCCACAGGGAAGAACCCCATGGTTGCTCCATACTCAGGGGACATATTTGCAATAGTTGCTCTATCAGCTAAGGATAACTGACTCATGCCTTCGCCTGTGCGATAAGAAAGAATATATTGAAACAGAATTGCAAAAGGAATTCTTTAAGTATTATAGAGAAGAGAGTTACCATAAAACTCAACAAACTTTCCAACCACACCATGCTTTCTCAAAATTTGGGTCACGGTTAAAACCAGATCAGTTGCAGTCACTCCATTGCGTAAATTTCCGGACAACTTGAAACCAACAACGCCAGGCAGAACCATGCTCATAGGCTATCAAATTCCCAGGAATACCACCCCAAAAAAGAAGACATTGTAATTTACATCTTACAAAAACAATTTTGGAAGAGTAAAATTAAATAAACCTAAATAACTGCACATATAAATATTCTTCAATATATGTCGAGGCACATCAAGTAGGAAAAACTGCATAAGATAGCTAGAAATCAAGATGAAATTGTCACCTGGCCAAGCATGGCCGCCTCAGCTTCGATTCCTCCAACTCCCCATCCAGCCACACCCAATCCATCAATCATAGTTGTATGAGAGTCCGTTCCAACAACACTATCAGGGTACAAAAGACCTTCTGTGTTGAAAACAACCCGCCCCAGGTATTCTAGATTAACCTGGAATTTTTTTATAGCAGTTCATGAATTGAAATATGAACAATCAATATACACATGTAGAGAATATATAGAGATCCAGGACCAGCTATCAATAAGATTAAGTTACATACACCTAGTACAAGTTTTAGTGTAGAAATTATAGAAACAGATAAAATTGTACCTGATGGACAATACCAGAACCAGGTGGAACAACCAGCATATTACGGAAGGCTGTGGATCCCCATTTCAGAAAAGCAAACCTCTCCTTGTTTCTCTTGAATTCAAAATCCATGTTGGCTTGCACAGCATTTTCTGATCTTGCCACGTCAACTTGTACAGAGTGGTCTATTGCGAGGTCGACAGGGACCTGAGTGCAACATGATTATTACATATTGTAGCGAAGATCAAGGAAAATCCTATCATGTTTTGCCAGCTGAAATCAATAATTAAAATATAATGTCAAGTAGATAAGCAAGCAATGCAATTTCCATATCTTCTTATCCATGCATAAACTAGATTCTCCAGATAACTACAATGAAGATTTTACATGGTGGCTATGTATTTATGCATTATAAGCTAAATTGTTGTTACTTTCAATATGTTACAAGGTGAAAAAATTGAACAGCAGAAAGCCATATACCAGAGGATTAATCTTGTCTGCATCATTACCAAGGTCCTTTATTGCCTCCCTCATAGAAGCAAGGTCCACAACAGCAGGAACCCCAGTAAAATCCTACAAGAAATGCAAGTGTTCAAGGGACTGATGCAATAATCTCCAAATATATACAGCACGGAGCCTACCCTCTTACTTACCTGTAAAAGAACCCGAGCTGGTTTAAAGGGAATCTCAACTTGTTTCGGAGCAGAATTCTCCCAATCAATGATCTTTTCGACATCATCCTTATTCACTTGGAAATTGTCACAGTTTCTAATAGCAGATTCTAGGAGTATCCTGATTGAGTATGGAAGTTTGTCTGCAACAATGGAATTGGAATTTAAACTGAGGAAAAAAGCAGTGGAAGATCAAGATAGAATCCGTCAAGCATGAACCTAAAGTCCGTGGGCGTATGAGTCGAACATGATGAAATGTGCTCTCAATCATGACATATTGAAAATAAGAACATGCACTGAGCTGCAGCAGACATGATCACGTATCTATAAAATACTCTTGACCAAATTCTACATATTCTACTTTGGTTGAATTTCCAATCTGTATATTCATTTCATATTTACTGCACAAGTATCCATACAATTACATGGTGCATCAAAAACTGGAAAGAAAGAGTCGAGATTAAATGATAGGCAAACGAGTCCATACCAATTCTAGGATCGTTCAAGGCAGGAAGGCTATAAAATTTTCCAAATTCACCTCCACCGGGCTTGGGAAGACCAGATAAAACCCCCTTGAAAGGATGTTCAGAAGCTGCAAGAATTGGCACACATTACATCAATAATAAGATTGTAGCTATTTTTATTTCTAAGCATTACATACCGACTAGGCGACTACAAACAAGAAGGGCCAATCAACAGTCACAACTTGCATTTTGAATAAATACCAATATGGACAAGAACAGAATATCTTCATGGAATACCAAAGGATCCTAGCATACAGAGCTTATACAAACATATATGATTGCAGGGTTATTGTACTCTCGACAAAAACACTAAAAATCCTCGATAATCAATATATAAAAGAACCTAGGCCACATTCATAACACCGCCCAACTTGCTGAATTACCTACATCCCCAAGGTAATTACGTTAGTATAAAAAGTTTCTGGTGTGTCCTTTTGACATGAATTCTGGAAACAGAAGCGTGACAACATTTATCGATGCTGCCTAAAAAGTATACGAACCTCGCTGAAAATGATCATCAGTAGTTCGTACTGTTCTACTAAAAACTACATCAAAATTAAATCATAATACAAATTCGACATCAAGCAAATCAAAAGAGACCAGTCTCTCTCTCTCACACACACAAACACACAGCACGCAAGCACGCAAGCACATCCGTAAAACAGAACAGAATTCTGAAGGTAAGCGTTCATCGCAAAACAGAATGACCATCAGTAGTTCGTACTGTTCTACTAGAAATTACTTCAAAATTAAATCACAGTACAAAGTCGACATCAAGCAAATCAAAAGAGAATAGTCTCTCTCCCTCTCCCTCTCCCTCTCTCGCTCACAAACACACACAGACGTACACACAGCATCCGTAGAACAGAACAGAATTCTGAAGGAAAAGTTCATCGCAAAACAGAAAAGGAGAAAAGGAAATGCAATTCTACCCATAGTAGCGATGCTTCGCTCGAAGCGTTCGAGAACAGGAGAAACAGTCCTGATCTGAGCTTAACTGACCGGCGACCGCCAGTCAACACCGTGGCTCCACCGCGGGGAAGAAGAACTCAGCAATCGGTAGCTGGCAGCGGACGGCGGCGAATTACGGAGGAAGGATGGAGAAGAATGGTTGAGAAAAGAAGAGAGCGTAGGAGCGAAGCGGTGGGTGCAAGCTCTGAAAATGGAGGAAGATGGCGAAGAAGAGGACATGACGTGTGACGATATATATAGAGAGAGATGGAGAGTATGAATGTCTAAACCCGAAAAAGAAACAAAACTCCACGAAAAACCCTCGTCATTAAATGGGAAATCAACTGATTTGCATGTATAGTCTACATATAGATGGATGAGCACGAGCTGAGCTGACTCACTCCGTTACTGACAACTCACTCACAACTCGTCTTTCTAACTATGTTGTTGTGTACTACAGTCTAGTCTAGAAGCCTCATTTTTATATAATTATTTAATCAAACATAAATTAGGATTAATTCCATCTAAATTTATAATTTTTATTCATGTTTTCGTTTTTCTATAAACTACATAAACTTTTATTTTATTTTTTTAATTTCTCATGTCACCAAATTCCGACCAAATAAAATTGGATATATCGCCGAAAAAGATTGCATGTCGAATTCATACTACTAAAAATTTATTTTATGCATTAATCATCTTTATTCTTATACGAAGACAAAGTGAGAAAGTAGATAAAATTTTATAGTGGAAATAAATTTTGATTTTGATTTTTAATGGTATAGATTCACCATGTCATTTTTTTTTTTCTTTTTTTTTTTGTCGTGTCACGTCATTTTATCTGACGGAAATTTTAGTGTCGTGGAAAATTGAAAAAAAAAATGAAAATTTATAATTTTTTACGTAAGTTTCATAGTTTATGGAAAAAATATTCTAAAATGTGCCGGCATTTTTGCCGAAAAACCTTAAAAAAAGTCCTATTAGTACTTGCCATTTTTTTTTCATATGCTTAAAATAATTTTGAAACACACACACACATTAGTACACACTCTGCTGGTTGAAACAGGAGGCCATTTCCAAAATTGCACTTCGCAATCGCATGCTAAAGAGTTTCAAGTACAAGTTTCTGAAGTTAATATCATAATTCGAATACATGGATTTTCTAGCAAAAACTAGGCTCAGCTAAAAACATAATAAAAATAGAATTATATTCTCTATGATGGTTCTGATGGCTGTAAAAAAGAGGAGGCAAGTATCCGATACAGTATTGAAGCATTCTCCCACAATTGTTACTACCTATCTCTGTCACGTTGGTGGTTGCCATGTCCCGGGTCGGAACGACTCACCAGATCCTGATGGCTCTGTCGACCTGAAAAAAACCAGACTCCGACTAATCAGTTTTGCATGATCATGCCTTAAAACTACTTGGTGGCTAGAGTTTGTATCAAAATCTAG
Organism: Mentha longifolia; assembly: GCA_001642375.2. Classification (NCBI taxonomy): domain Eukaryota; kingdom Viridiplantae; phylum Streptophyta; class Magnoliopsida; order Lamiales; family Lamiaceae; genus Mentha; species Mentha longifolia. The sequence continues at coordinate 40,872,179 of CM038113.1, read as the reverse complement.
GGTATGATTGATAGTTGAGAGGTGTCTTTCCCCAAGATTAAAATGTAACAACTTACTCCGGCTCTTCTGGAACTTGTTTCTTTTCACGAGATCCTTCGAAGCCCTTATCACTACAATTACAATAAACAATTGATATTATAATATCAGAGCAATGATAAGAAGACTTTGCATAGCAACACTGATGGAATGCTCAAGGTTCTAGTCAACTCAGGTCATGCTATGGCGTAAAAAAAATACCTTTTGACATCCTTGGAGTCTGGTGCTTCTTCAATTCTTTTACCTGTCAAGGAAAAATAACCATTAAACACAAGGCACGTGCAGCATGCTTATAGATGCAGTGGGCAATGACAGTCGTGTACACCCAGGTTCGCCTAGAAAATTACTACATCGTGATAGAGTATTTTGTAACCCGTAAAGACATCAACCAAATAAAAGTAGAAAACATATCAAACCTTCTGAATCAGCAGGAAATTGTTGAATAAAACTTTTCAAGTCAGGGCCGGCATCTTTTCCTATTAACATACATTCAAAGTAGTAAGCAAATGAATCACACAACTTGAAGCAGCTCTTTCTCATTCATGTTGAAGTAAGACGACTCACCAAATTTGGGCGCTTTGCTTACCCTAGCTTTCCTTTCTTCTTCTTCTTTTTTGAGAACTGGTACCAAACACAGACAAGTAAGAAAAACTACCAGATATATGTGCCATACTCTAGTGAATGGAAAAACTAATGTAAACCAATCGCAGTTCACAATGGTAGCATGCTGACAGCTTGTGATGTCATGACTCCATAATGTAGATAAACTAAGGAGAAAGCAAAGCGAAAACTAAGTGCCAAGGCCAAATTTTACTTTTATGGCACCAGTAGTGCTGTGAGTAAGAAGGTACAGTCTCACAGCTATATATCATGTTAACGTTTTAATCTTTATTGATCTGTTGATCATTGATATACACTTGATAAACCTTAATCACTAGGAATCTATTTGAAAAATAAGGATTAAAGTCAAATATGAATGCTAGCAGCTTACGAGCCACATTCAGTTTAACACGTTCCCTCCTTGCCTCCAGCTGAGCCATTTCCTGAAAACAAACCAAAAGAATAGCATTTTTCAATCAAATTTATTTTCAGCTAGAATCGATGCCAACCAATCATGAATTATTGAAGTTGACATAAGTGCATACCCATGCATTACAGAGTAGTTTGGAAAAAAAGAAAAGAAATAGTAACCAAAAGAATACGACATGTTCAGATTTACTCCATACATCAAGAATCAATCAGATTCACATAATGAATGAGAACGCATTGCCTGAAGAAAACTCAGAGGGCTTGAGTTAAGTATATATGTAGAAAGAACTAAGGACCAAACTTTTCAGAATGCAAGAATTCAATTAACACCATGTATTTATAGCATAGGGGAGACCATTTCCTCTATAGAAGAAATAATGCGTACCTCTGGTGTTGGAGCTATTTTACGCTGCCCATTCAGCCAACAGATCCATTCAACTACAACAAAACTATTGAAACATAAATAATTACCAATTACAATACTTAATGTGAAATGAGAAACACCGATAATAAATACAGCTCAACTGAGTCTTTTTTTGGGCATTGAAAACAACTCATTTTTGGAAGAATTTGTATATAACTTTCTCTACTTACAGGGGTGAGGGGTTTGACACCTGTGTCACCCCTATTTACTCGATTTCAATAGGTTTCAAGGTAAAATCAAACGTAGAATTTTTTTTTTTGGCATTGAATAAACATATAAAAAAAATAAGTAGTTTCTAAAGCACCAAAATATGACCCCGTGCCAGATGAAATGTAAAACATACCCGGAATTGACGTAGGATCCTGGTCGCCTTTAAATATGACCCACCTTTTCTCCTTCACTAATGATAAAAAAAAAAAGTTGCATTACAGCTCAAAGTTTTCACGCTGACAAATACAGTATAATACAGGGAACAGAAATCTAGAATGCTTAGGAAAATATTGTTTAAATGACATTACGACTCTGAACAAGTATAACAATTTCTACTGTGCATTTTATCTAAGTATAGGCAGAAATACATACAAGAAATCTATATGTAATCAAGCTATAGTCTAAAAGAGAAACACAAAAACACGAAGAAAAAATGGCAGGTCCGCAGATGCCATGGAAACCTCAGTTGAAAACCATCAACAACTCAACCAAGGAGCAAGGAACGAAAACTAAAAGCCGCACAACATCTAATCCAAAAAGAGTAAACTCCCTCATGCTAAAGAACATAAACTAAACAACACAGCATGGAAAAGGACCAGAGAGCTTAATAGCTTCAGCTAAACAGGACGTGACAAGAATCCATAGAAAAATCATCCGACCTCTCCTTAAAGCTAAAACACGGCAAAAACGAATTCACTCATCCCTCCGTAATTTAAAAATCAAACTAAAAAACATGATACGATGAAGGCAGAGACATACTTTGACATCATCACCAGCTCAAGAGAAGGTCTAATGAATAATGATACGTGGAAATTCACACATTTCACACACACACGCGCGCGCGCGCAGAATCATACAGCAGCAGATTAATAGCGTGAAGAAGAAGGGGGCACTCACTTATACCGTCGATTTCCTCAGTCCTGGTGAAGTATCGATTGCCGGTTTTATCGATTCCGACAAACGCTCGATTGCTGAATAAGCCTACTACCCTCGTCCACAGCCGCGACATATTGCGCCCTTTTATTTCAAATTCAAAGTTCTTCCACCGTCGATTGATCGATGAGAAAACGTACCTAGAGGAACGATTATGGTGAAACGATGACGAATTCAAGCAAAGAACACGAGCTGAAGTTCGTGTTTATTGATCGGCAAGCAACGAACAGATAATTTCTCAGACAAAAATGCGAATTAATCTTAGTTCGATTTAGGTACTAGGGCGAGATCATCGCCTCAGCTCTGAATTGAAGCTAAGTTTATTTTCTTCTCCAATTTTTACTGTTTTCGGATCTAAATGCGAACCCGAATCCGGATATTGTAATTGAATCTCTTGGAGGTAAAATGAGTATGGCGGCCCAAATTAAGGCCCATTAATTGATTGTTTATAATTGTACATTTGTACTAGCATTTTTATTTCTGAACACATTTTCAGTATTAAATTTTACCCGATCTCTTTAATTACATAAAAATCACACATGATATGCAAACTTCGCCTTATTATGGTGTATATATATATATATATATATTTTTTTTTAATATATATTTATATGTAATATTACGATAATAAGAATTATTTACTCAAAATTCAATGGTCCAATTATATTGTGACAAATGACAACAACCAATTGAATAAACCAAGTCATGACTTGAGCTGCTAAAAAGTTTGGGTCGTCGCCTCAAAATGATTTTTTATTTTTTTTAATCTACTGATTTGTCGTATTACCACGACCTAGAGTTTAGGTTGTTGACGATTCTAGTCTTACTCGTAATTGTGGACCCTATTACATCTTTTATTTAAAAAAAAATCACATACAGTATGTGGATTTCATTATCCACTTAACACTACTACTCAGCAACCAAACTCGAGTCCAAATTATACTCGATCACCATTCACCAAGATACTCGATTCAATTTTCTCGAAAACATGTCTGATTCGTATATAATCGAGCTTGTTCGTAAGTCCATTATCGAGCTTCCAATCGAATCCATAATCAAACTCATCGAACTTTAGCCTTTATATAAAAAATATATATAATCAAACTCAAAATCGAGTCCATAAAGCTTGACCGAGCTCGAGCTTCATAATCACATGTACTAGAGTAGGATTTAGATGAAATTTGATCAATATTTTTAAAATTTTATTTTAGTATCTAAAATTTCAAAATAGAAGCTAGCCTAACAATTTGTTCCACCGACCGAACCAATAATAACTAAACCGAATCTTCTTGCGAGGACCGGTTTTCTCCGACCTTCTTTTTAGCCTCAATTTATCCGGCGGCCATCCCAACAATTATCCGGCCATCGGAATAATAGCATCGCCGGAATAAGCACAAGAACTCACTGCGTCTTCTTCCATGGCCATTTTCTTTGCTTTTCCGATCAAAACCCTCCTCGAACCTTCCTAAACCAAAAGAGCTGATTTTTCTGCAGAAAAATCATCGGTTCCTCGTAATCGAAGAGGAAAATCGACACGATGTCCTGCTTCAACTCCTCCACGGCTCTCTGCCCCAACAACTGTGGTCCAATCTCTTTCCGATCTCAGCTCAACCCGCACCCATTTCTCGACCTTTCCCTCTCTTCGAGGTCTCGCTCCTCCCAGTCCCGACCGCTCCCGTCGATTCAAAACAGTCTTCGTAAAATCCGAGAGAGAATCGAGACGGTGAAGAACACGCAGAAAGTCACCGAAGCGATGAAGCTGGTTGCGGCGGCGAAGGTGCGGAGAGCGCAGGAAGCCGTCATCAACGGCAGGCCGTTTACCGAATCCCTAGTGGAGATGCTGTATAGCATCAACGAGCAGTGCCAACTGGATGACGTGGAAGTTCCGTTAACGGCCGTTAGGCCCGTCAAGAGAGTCGGCCTCATCGTCGTCACCGGCGAGAGAGGGCTCTGCGGGGGTTTCAACAACTCGATACTGAAGAAGGCGGAGCTGCGGATGGCGGAGCTGAGAAACCTAGGATTGGGTTGCACTGTGATCAGCGTTGGGAAAAAGGGGAATTCGTATTTCCGAAGGAGGCCGCACATCAACGTGGATAAATTCGTCGAGGGGGAGAGCTTCCCCACAACGAAAGAAGCTCAGGTGATCGCCGATTACGTGTTTTCGTCGTTTCTGTGCGAGGAAGTCGATAAAGTGGAGCTTCTGTACACGAAATTCGTGTCGCTGATCAAGTCCGATCCCGTTGTTCATACTCTGCTTCCTTTATCCGCAGAGGGAGGAACTCGTGATGTGAACGGGAAGAGTGTCGATGCAGAGAACGACGAGTTCTTTCGACTGACTACGAAGGAAGGGAAGTTGGCCGTTGAGAGGGGGCATATGACAGTGAAGAACAAGGGAATGCTGCCTAATTACGAATTCGAGCAAGACCCTGCACAGATTCTTGATGCATTGATGCCACTGTATTTGAATAGCCAGATTCTGAGGGCGTTGCAGGAATCGTACGCGAGTGAGCTAGCTTCTAGGATGAATGCAATGAGTAATGCAACTGATAATGCTGTTGACTTGCAGAAGTCCCTTTCGATGACTTATAATCGCGAGAGGCAGGCGAAGATCACCGGTGAAATATTAGAGATTATTGCAGGAGCAGAGGCCCTTAGGAAGTTGGATTAATTCTATGGCTTCAATTATAATGGTTTGGCTCTCTTGATGGGATTTATTATGATCTTTACTGAATTCATTAAGGTTTCATACTCTGGTGAAGAGAAGTTATGTAGTACTTTTTGCATTCTCCTCATTCAGTTATGGATTTTGGTATACTTTGACAATACTTCAAGTTTTGCATTTTGATTGTTTTTGCTGAATTAGGAACTTTAGTAACATGTCTAATTTGAAAAATGATGTTTCAAGTTTTACATTTTGATTGTTTTTGCTGAATCAAGAACTTTAGTTACATCGTTGTCTATTTCTAATTTGAAAAGTAATGTTGGGTATCTTGTTTAGAACTTTGACATGCTTTTCAATGCAATTACTTTTATGTAATTTATAGTTTCATTGGGATCTATATTTCTCGTGTTCTATAGAGTTACGTTGGGCATTCCATCATGAGGTTTAATTATTGAAGATGCTATAATACCAGATAGACGTCGTGTCCTCACTTCTTTGGCTTGGCATCAACTTGGTTGAATCTGAAGAGAAGATAACTTCTGTTTGTATCCTTAAAGCTTGAACTCTTCCTTGCTTATTGCTATTCGAATATAAGTAAATTATTATCATAAATTGTGCAATTATGTATGCTACTTTATTTTGTCTCTGACCGTTTGATTTCTGTTTTTAATTAAACTCTTAAAGCTATTTTTATTAGTGAGTTGGTGTTGGGGATGTGTATAGATGTGTGTGACGTAGTATTGGAGAGAGGTTTAGGGTATAACTTATAAGGCTATTGTACATTACAATTCTTCTTTCTATTCACTTGAAATGCATATGACTACGCGTATTTATACTAGAATTCTATACTTATATCTTCTTATGCGCTAAGCGCACCTTGAATATTCCACCTATAGATCGATATCTTCTTATTCATTCATACTTACAATATTTCAACACTTTCTACATAGCTATGTTGCCTTTTGAAATATTACCTGCATGAATTAGTCATTGTTGAAAAAGCGTTTCCTTTTATTGGGAGCTGATAGTTTGTCGATGCAGCATGCTGATCAGATGCATTGCAGCAAATATGCTGGTAAGTGGCTAACTTAACATATATTCTTACTTCTGTTTGCAGCCTTTTGCTAATCTCATGTATGTGTCTGTATGTACAGAAATAAATTCTTGTTCGTTCGTGTGTACACGTGTTTCTGTCCATATTATGCGATTTATTGCCTGTTCTTCGACATTTATCCTTTTTCAGGCTGATATAGTTTACAGTATTATCTCATTTGGTTAATTAAAGCTGTTAAAACATTCAAGGTTTTTGCCCTTCTTTGCCTTCAGTGCAGTCATTCGCAACTCAAAACGCTTGATTCTGATTCGATAATCTTATGTCGATGTTGGCAAGAACATATTAGAACTGATCAAATGCAGCACTGTTCCATTCTCATGCATAACTAATGAAGTGATCTGGGATATCTGTCAATACTTTCCATGGTAGCTACTTTATCTCAGAGTACTAGAGAATTTTAATATGGAAGTAATATCATTGTTAACTTTAGTGAAACCTCATTTGCAGGTTTGCATACAGGTGACTTTCAATGAGGAAGCAGCTGCATTTTGTTGTGGTGCTTTGGATGTTGCGATGTAGAAATTGGTAACACCCACACCCTTTTCATCGGCCACATTTTGATGCTTTCTTAATGTTATTGATGCTTTCACGGTGAAGTGCAGCTAACTTGGTAAGACGTTTTTCTTCCCCCTAATAAGTTTCGAGTCAATTGTAAGTGTATTGTGTAATTTTGATACTTTCTTCTCTTGGACACTCAATGTATCAACACCACTGTTCTAAAAATCTCCGCCTAGGCCCCCTCTAGTCCCCGCCTAGATGATAGACGGTAGCCCGCCGTCCCGATTAATGTTTAATCAACCTAGCTCCAAGCGACACCCTATCGATCCGATTAAAGTTTAATTTTATCATGTCTTATTCTTCTTTTATCATGAATTAGAAAATGAAATTATGAGTAATACTCCTTCGGTCTCATATTTGTTGACGCGTTCTTTTCGGCGCGAGAATTAAGACGAGAGTGTTTAGTGTGTAAAGTGTATTGTGTTTAGGGATATAATGTTGTTTATGTATTTAGGTACGTCCCCCGTCCATTTCAAGTTGAATCATTTCTTTTCAGCATCTGTGGTAAGTGTTTTCAAGCTTCTTGATGATGAGTTTTAAAATAACTTTTTAAAGATTTTTTTTTTAACACGGGATCTCGTAAAAGAAAAAATACTTCAAAAATTTATTTTAAAACCTATTATCAAGACGCTTGAAAACGCTTGCCACAAATGCTGAAAATGAATGACTCAACTTGAAAGAGACGGAGGAAGCATTATAGATGCATAAAAATATATTGATGTCTGATCTTAAATGAAATATCATATTAAGACATTTAATTTGGTATAAAAATCAGAAAACAAACGAGCAAGTTATGATAGTTTAATCTTTTAGAATGTAATTTATATTGAGATATGTACTGAAAGGTGCGTGGGTGATGAGATTTAATTAGTAAATGTTAAGTGTGATAAAGAATTTACTAATTGTATCATTTAAACTCTAATTATTTTCTAAAAAGAAAACGTGTCAAGAAATGTCATGCCCCAGTTCCCGAGGGACACGTGTGCCGGGACGTGGCAAAGGGGCAAGGGATTGAAATTAAGAAGTGGGGATAGAAAAGAGCTCATGACTTGGGATGATATAACTTTATTATTAAGAAATTAAATATGAGATCGAGACGCACAACACGAACTACGGGGTAGATAAACTATACTGCCCGTACCGGCCGCCTATATCTGAATACCCATAGACATAAAATAATAAAATATTTAAATACGGGATCGGGACATACAACTCAAACTATGGGGCTGGCTAAGCCGAACAACTCATGCTGACCGACTTGTCTGAGTACCCGTAGTATATATATAATTTGTAGTGTAAGAAAAACGTGGAGGTTTTATTATAAAATCTAGAGTTGGCTGGCGTAGCGGAATGTTTTATTTTCTTTTTACACTAGAACAACAACAACAGTCCTCCCAATCTTCGCATGTTCCATCTGCTCCATACTCTGCAAAACATTTGGAAATGAATTGCAGACTGAGTACTAGTGTACCCAGTGGGCTTGTGCCAAAAACATTTATTATAAAAAGAATATCCATGATAATAAAGTATACATAGAAGGGTTTTGAAATTAGATTTACTTCCATGCATACTAAATCTCATTTTTCATGATTGTGCGCACATGCGTATTACCATGTTACTTTTATATTAATCCTGGAACATTTTGCCACTGCCGGATCCCTTTTCCCTTTTCATGATGGAGCCATAGTTTGGAGACAATTGAATATTTTATCCAGAGGTTCTCCCGTCGAAGTTAGAATCAATTGATGATCAACCCAACGATTTCTAACTGTGCGTACAACCTCCTGATTAGTGTGTTAGACCAACCGAAATACCCGATGACATAGATAAGAGCCTTAAACATGTAATAACACATTAAAATATTTTCATGGATAATCTCATTTTATCAAAATTTACTAACTTAAATAATACTTTATAAGAATAAAGCCTCACCTATAATATGAGTAACCAAACAAAGTAAACTCATGATCTTCAATCGGATGTTACATATCCTTTTTGATATTGCCTTGAAGTTGTCGCTATGAACACTATTAACTAAAATCACAGAGTTTAATTATAATCTTGAAGCCGGTAAAGGACGAGGACAAAAGGACTTCATGGCTTCCTATTTATAGAAGAAAAACTAAGCTTAGTCATCACCCTATAGCATATAATAGTCATCATTCTAATATAAGATAATATAGCTACTACTCAGCTACTATTAAGTTTCATTTATTTTTAATTATATTCATTGATGATATATATAGGAATTCCTTTCATACTTATATCTATAAGTAAAATATATTTCTACATAATATATAAATATGTATAGACCTTTATTATTATTTCACAGGTACCAATACTCACCTATATATAGAGAGAGATTTGATGTGCTAAGCGACTATAAAGACTATAAAGAGCGATATTGTGAGTGACTATCCACGTATGCAATCTTTTTCCTCTCTTTATCTTTTCTTTCTTTATTTTCTTTCTCATCCCAGCCCCTTAACCACGCCCACCTACTTTCGTTTCTAGGGATGGCAGTGGATCCTGGACCCGGTCCAGATCCGGTGATTCAGATCCGATTTTATGGATCTGGGTCCTGCAAAATTAGACCCGATATATCTGGATCGGATCCGGATCAAATAGCCAATTTTCGGATTTGGATCTAGATCTGATTTTCTTAAACCCAGATTCGGTCCATGGATCCATTATATAAATATTATATTATATATATATATATATATATATATATATATATATTCTAATTATAGATTATAGATTGAAAAACTAATTTTTAGAAATGGGTCAAAATTTAAAATACCCCTTTCAAAATATAAGATGTTAAAAATACCCCTAATTAGTTACATATGTAGAAAATACCCCTTTCTTTTAAATAATAAGAGTGGGTCCCATTTAACAGAAATTGTCGTCCATAGTGGAACGAATCTATTCTCTGAATGTGGGCCCCACATTTTGAAACAGGCAACGTTGGAAATTGGGTTGTTTGACTCAGCACAAACATCAAACAAAAACAGCAAACGACAAACCCTCACTCACCCTCACCGCTCACCCTCACCGCCGCACACCCTCACTCAAACCCTCCCCCTCCCATTGCAGCTTGCCGGCCGCCCCCTTTTGCAGTGGCCCGTTGCTCCACTTCCATAAACTCATTGCCGAGCCGTGTCACTGCCAAGCCCTCTCAACAGCTCAACACCTCACGACCGTTGATACCTGCCGCCGGAGTAGCACCCCGCCCCCGCCGTCATTGACAATGGCATACGAGTCGGAGGAAGAATTCACCGACGAAATATTGGTGAGTTAAAAATTATTAACACTTCGGACGTCCCCACCGCCGACAAACGTGGCCTCCAACTTCCCACCGCCAGCCGGAAAAAATTCGACGGCGGCGGTGGAAATGTACGGAGATGGTGGAGGGGCGGTGGATAGGGCCATAAAATTTATATTACTTGTTTCTTATTTTCTAGCTTATCCACCGCCGGTAGCCGTCGCCGGAATGTTCCCACCGCCAGGAACATGTTTCCGCCGGCGGTGGTCAGTCTCCGTCGACTTCAGCGGGCGGTGGATCGGCCCGGAATTAAAATTTTAAATTTTTCATCATATTTATGAATTTGATTTATTTGTTAAATTTTGTTTACTTTAATTAGCTTAAGTTTTTTTCTTAATTAATTACTTAGTTAGTTAGTTAATTTTACTTAATATATTAGATTAGTAATGGTTATTTAGTTTAGTGCTCTAACACATCATAATTTACACGATTACAAATCATTTAAATAATTATCACAATTAATCATAGAAATCATTAGATTAGTACTTATAACAAATTAATTAATTTCTATTTACTTCTTAATTAGATTAGTAATTTGATAATGTTATTTGTGATGTTATTCCTTTATTTAAGAGTATCGAATTAGTTTAACATTTTATTGGCGTGGTGATTAATTAATTTAAATTAGCTTTAGTTAATTTTACTTAACATATTAGATTAGTAATTGTTATTGAGTTTAGTACTTGTAACACCATTAAATTTAATTTGGAGAATATGTCTAGTAATTCTTAATTAGAATAATTGACACAATTAATCATAAAAATCATTAGATTAATACTTATAACAAAAATATTTTTAATATGTTTACTACTTCTTAATTAAATTAGTCATTTGTAACTCAATCGAAAATGAGTTTAATAAAAAAAAATAATTAGATTTCTGATGTTGATAATTTATTTAAGAGAGTCATATTAGTTGAATTAGTTTTAAGCTTAAATTTAGCATGTGAATTAGTTCAATTAAATTTAGCATGCGAATTAGTTTTTTTAGCATATCAAATTAGTTTATAGCTTAAATTGTTTTTAGCATGCGAATTAATTAAATTAAATTAAATTACCTTAATATTAGTTCATCATTTAATAGGTAAATCTATCTTCTAGCTTTAATTTAATTAAATTAAATTATAACTCATCACAAATTTGAATTAGTTGCTGTCTAATTAATTTGAATTTATGAAAATAAATAAATTAATTTGCTACCTATTTAATTTGTCTTACTTTTGTATTAGTTTGCATGTCCGAAGTTTAATTACTTGTATTAGTGCATGTAATTCGTCTATGTTTATACAATTTTTGAAGAATCTAATTTTCGTTTTTTATGGAAAAAAATAGGACAAGCCCGAACCACGGTATCGTCACCCAGAGTATATAAACGAACCAGCAAAGCCCAATACATGCTACTATATTGATCTAGTGGATGACATGAAGAACATGTTATTCAAGTTCGGGGATAATGCTTTAGTAGAACGATTCAGACAGGGACCTTTCGGTCATTTCATCGGTTGGGCACCAAAGAAGAGCTATGGGGGCGTACTTAACAGTATAGTGTCTCGGTCAATTCATTCAAGAACCGGAATTTGGTTCCACATCGGTGGTCAACATATAGAGTACACAGCTCAAGATCATGCGTTGATTACCGGATTGAAATTTGGGGCAACACCATTTGATCCCATCATTACACGTAATCCTAGAAATTCATGGCTCTGTCAAGTTGTTTGTGGAGGGGCATGTGAAAGCGCCAACAGCTTGCTCGATATGTTAAATCGAAATCCGAGCCCCTTCCCTGATCCGGACGGTGATATCCACTTGCGAATGGCGTACTTGTTGATAGCCAATGCTTTCCTCCTTGGGCACGATATGCGAAAACCACCATACGATTGGTTGTGGTTATTGGCTGACGACATGCAGTGTTTTCTCGAATTTCCGTGGGGTGCATACACGCACAAGACTCTGCGGTATTATTTGAGAAATTATGGGGGGACCGAGTTAAAATATCATTTACGTGGTCCGTCGTGGGCGCTCATTGTATGGGGATTTGAGATAATTACAGGGCTCGGGAATGTAGCTGGAATTGCAGTGCCGGGTGATATGTATCCCCGATGTGTGAGATGGAATTTCAAGGTATCGCTCAGACGTACGACTGACGAGGAGTTGTACGCATTGTTTGATGACGATGAGTCAGAGCTTCAAAATCTACTACCCACTGCACGTGAGCATGAAACTCCTTGGTTTCGCTCCTTACATGTCCAAGGGGCATCCTCCGTCAGGTTTCGCGAACCGGTCAACGCAGTTAGTGCCGTTCAAGAGTTTACTCATGAGATGCGTCAACGGCGACCGATGCACGTCCCTATGCCCGAGGCTAGCACAGACGCAGGATCCCAACCCAGAAGGAGTACCAGGATTAGAATGACCGAGGATACGACCGATCCACACCGCGAGTCCACCTCCCGCCCGCACCGGGAAAGACGCGATATTGGGAAGCGTGTGAGGGAGACATCTTCTAGCAGCGCTGGTGGGCACGGTAGGGGTCCATCTTGCACACCCGAACAGTTCAGGGAAATCGTAGAGGATGTGGTGGGGAAACACAGTCAGAAACTTGAACAAAAGATGGAAGCCGATAAGAAAGAGGTGAAAGCGGAAATCAAAGCCACCGAGAATCGACTGATGGCGTTCATAAAAGACTTGTTTGGCTGCAGTTCCTCCCGTCGGTCACCTCCGGTTTTCGAGCCACGTCGTCGGAGCCCACCTATCATTTCATCAGCTCGGGATTCGGGTGTAGACCTCTTTCAGCCTCGATCTTCTGGGCATGTCGATACGGTCGGTCTTCGTAGGGACACATCTCTCCCTATTTATACACAAGTCGACACCGCATCTAGACACGCGGAATCCGGTGAACCAGATGTCAGTATATTCACTTCATTTTTTAGGGAGGTACAATCTTACATTTGAAATACACGCTTTAATTTTTGCATTCATTTAAAAAAATAAAGTAGTATTTTTGAATTTAATCTTTATGATCTGCACAGACGCCCCACGTCACAACCGCGCCGGCACCATCATACATTCCGGCATATGGAGTCCCCTATGAACCACCTTTGAGCTATGCTTCTGAGCCGCCGCGACATTCGATGTTGGAGTTCTCCACCTCCACACCGGACTTCTTGACACCGACGGTAGGGTTCTCGACTCCATCTGCACCATTCGTTACAACTCGGGAATCTGCGCGTAAATCTGCATCATCGGTGGATCTTGGCCAGGTACTCTTAACCATTGTTTTTAAGTTATAAATTAAATAATCATGAGATATGGAGTTAACTGTTACTTGATGAGTATGAATTTTATTTTATTTAGTCTTCTAATTCAACTAAGAAGGCCAAGTCAAAGAAGGCAAAAAACACTCTTTTGAGGCCCTCATTCCCGGCTCCCCCACCGGATCAAATTGTCAAGTATTACAATCAATTCATGCAGAACGAAGACGCAACAGCGATTGCGGTGATGGAGGCTACTGAATTGGTTTCAGTATTTGATTTCAAGCAGATGTGTAGGGAGGGAATTGATTGGGATCCGCTGGTATGCAATTTGACATTTTAATTGAATTTAGCTTTACCTATATTTATGATGATCTACCGTATTTATTCGCATTTTCTCACCCTTATCCACATGTCGTGCGCAGATGTTTAACTTGGCCATGATGACATTTCGCACCCGGCTTAGGACCGGTGTTCAGTTGTACCCAGATTTTGGAAACGGACGAACCATCGTATGCAATCTGGATGTCATGGTAGTTTTTTTTATTGAATTAGTTAAACTATTTGACATTTATATAGTTAATTATAAATTTTAATTTCTTATGATTTAGGTGGAATTAAAATCCGAATATGAAAAGCTAAAATCAAGAGCAATACATGAGTTTGCTAGCAGAAGCTTGGCAGAAATTGATCAGGTCGTCACTTCGATGTGGGTACCCGGGCCAGAATTGTGTCAAATCGCAGAGGGTCAGGAGGTCCCTTATAAGACACCTAACTGGTGGAAAGCAGATAAGGTAACAATCTCATTTCACATTCAATCTTATTAATTTAAAATTTATATTTATTAAGACTCCCTATATAATGTTTTTGTTTTTTTGTTTTTATACTTGTATTAGGTTTTCATCCTTTGGATTGTTTCCGATGAGCGATACATTTTCGTCATCATCGACCTGCGCACAAAACGAATAATCGTGCAGGATCCATTAGATCGAGGCGCAGAAACGCTGGATGAGATACGTCCCTTGATCACTATGGTACCAATTTGGGTTAATAACACAATGTATTGGAGGATGAACGAACTAGGGTTGAAGATCGAGGACAAATCGTGGAATGTGACTTTTTACCCAGTTTCGGGCCTGTTTAAGTATCCACAACTCAAATGTAGCGGTCCGGTCGCTTGCATGAATTTGGAACGAACCATCAGTGGGTGCCCTGCACTAGAAACGAGGGCTGCAGCCGTGACCGACTACCGAAAGATTACTGCTCAGAGGATTTTTGGGCATGCTAGAGCATCTGATTTCGAACGTTAGCTTTATTTCTATTCTAAAATTGATCCAAAATTGTTTTTTTTTTTTTTTATTTCTATTCTAAAATTGATCCAAAATTGTTGTTTTTATTTTTATTTCTATTCTAAAATTGATCCAAAATTGTTGTTTTTATTTTTATTTCTAATCTAAAATTGATCTAAAATTGTTGTTTTTATTTTTATTTCTATTCTATATGTTTATATATCGATGTTTGTAGTCGGGAAAGAAATATAAAATGACAAGTTAACAAGACATAATCTTAATACAATCGATTCACTCTAAACACTAATCAGCTAGATTCGGGCAATCTGCTGGTTTGTGATCTGTAAGGCCGCAATGACGACATCTACGACCACGACGACGAGCGCGACGACGACCTCCACCGCGACCACGTACTCGTTCAGCTCCTCCCGGGATCCTTGACTCTCTCGGTCTACCCGGCAGACGAATCCTTAAGTTGGGCAGGACTTTCATACTTTTGACATCGGGCGGTAGTATCCACTGCGACTTCATAGGAACTTGATAAATTAGCGTCTTGTAAGTTTCGACATATGTTGTCCTCCTGTAATAGTGTGCAATGTATTGTTGGACATCACGTCCATGTGCACTGAGATAACACAAATTAATCAGTTAATAATAAAGGAAAAACTGTATAGTGGATCGTTAAGTATTCGAAAAAAAACTCACGTCATTGCCGCAATCGCATGCGCACAAGGGAGACAATCAGTCTGCCATTTACTGCATTGACAAAGAAGCCCATCTAGGTCCACATGCACTGTCCTCCCAGATGTGACAACTCTGTAGTGAGCATGATCATCAATCTGTGTGGCGGTATACTCGTGGGATCGTTCCAATTGCACACAGACTTTCTGCCGGGCCTCTACTGTTATTGGATGACTGTCGTTTCGGGCCTTTGTTCGGCAGTCAGTGAACCAGCGGTCAATTACGATCCGCACAGCATCTAGACAAGCACAGATTGGCAGGCGTCGCGCCCACAAAAGGGACTTATTGAATGATTCCGCGGCGTTAGATGTCATGTTGCTAAACCGTCGAACATGGCACATACATTTGGACCACTTCTCTACTCCGAGTTCAATCAACTCTCGATATGCTGCACGTGCCTCTCGTTGAAGTGCTGCCATGATGGTGTCAAAAACGTGCTTATCATACGTGTAAGCAGCTCGCTGGAAGTAGGCGCCAACTTCGGATCCGTAGCCCAACATTTTTTTACTAAGATGATAATAGCATAACCCGTGGTGGGCTTCCGGAAACACTTCGGCTACTGCATGTATTATTGATGCGTGCTGGTCCGACACGAACAACCAATCCCGCATTGCCCCATATGCCGTCCTAAGAGCTGTCATGAACCAAGTCCATGACTCGTTGTTCTCGATCGGTCCTATACCGTATGCCAAAGGGAACAACTGCTCGTTCGCGTCCTTCGCCACAGCTACAAACATTGTGCCACAGTTCTTTCCCTTCAGATGCGTGCCATCTACACAGACCACCGGCCTAAGACACTTTGATCTGTAAGCATGTCGAGATGCAGCTAACGCAACGAATATGTGTCTGAATCGCTCGTCCGGGCCGAGGTCAATCTCGGTTTTCGTGCCCGGGTTTGACATCTTCAGCATGTGGAGATAACCGGGTAAGTCCTCGAAGGATTCCGTAAATTTGCCGTATATCATCTCGATTGCACAATTGCGCCCCTTCAAGCAGACATCGTAGCTGGCATCGATGCCGAACATCGCACGAAGCTCGTTTTGAATTATTTTTGGTTTCATAACCTCTGAATCACGCATAATTTTCTTGGCAAAAAATGCCCCAATTACCTTCGAATGGACTTTTCTACAAACCACGTTTGTTATGCCCACCTCATCGCACGTGTGTTGCAGGCGTATTTTTTTAACCGTCCAAGGCCCGCCGAAGCTTGTTGCGCGTAAATGGAAGTGACACTCTTGTGATAACTTGCATTTCAACACCACTCGCGTAGTATCAGATTTCTTCACCTTGTATTCTTTCCTCCTCTCCAAATGCCACAAACCGACTGCAATACCGATCTCTGCCTTCGTATAGTAAACGGCATTTACGGCCAAATCTTCGATATTACGGTTCTCATCGTGGAAAACTGCTGATGATCCAGGCTCAAGCGGGACCATCGGAACCAACCAATTGCTCATGTGATCGGTATCAGTATCTACCTCCGGTTGATCCGTGTTTGACTCTGGATACATCATATCTAACAGTTTTTGCATCCCGCCTACCTCTTGTATCCATGCCGTCCACTCAGCAAACAAGGCCCTGTTCACGGTCGTATCACCAGCATATAAATTCGACTCGCCTTCGCTCTCAGAGCTCTCCTCCGTTTCAAGAACATAATTTTCATCCTCCTCGTCATCGTCATCGTCATCGTCATCGTCAAATAGAGACGGTTCAGTTCGAGCCTCCTGAGCACCGTCGACCGTACGATTGAGGTCCGGGATAGTATCTTGAAATGAATCAAATCCGCTGTTGATCAGTGGGTGATAGACGTTCTCCGTCCAGTCTGTAGAAGTTGCAAATCTCCGTATCAGCTCGAGCTCCGCCTCCAAATTTCCGGTGCCATCGGTATCCTGACCGAATGACCCTGTGTACGGGTCATCATGGTTGATTGTAGGGACATATGAAGATGATGCTCCCTCGCTCGAAGACACGTACACTGTTGGAAATGACTCTGTACGGCACAACCAATTAAGTTGTTGATCGGTTCTGAGACGCGATTTAACAGTCCGTCTGTGCTCCGACATCGTCAGATAGAAAATATCATAAGCAGTGCCCGAGGGATTGCAGTAGAGAGATATATGATATTGCAGGTTGTCTATCGAAATTGCATCTATGGATAGGGGGACATCTAAATATGTGCCACCATTATAGTTACAATCAGTCCAATATCCTCCGTAAATGACCTTAACGTACTCGAAAGCCATCTGTAATAAAATAAAATTTAAAAATATGCATATGTTAGATAGTCATAATTTTTTAAAATTGTAACATATCATTAACTTAAGAGAATTAAAGTAGGTCAATTTAAAATATTGAATTAAACAATACTAAATCCTAAATTAATCATTTAAATATATATAATATGACAATTAAACATGTAGTGATAGGTAAAATAATTCAATAAGCAATAATATAGTATTCACCGCCGGCTGACGTGGCCGGAAATCTCCCACCGCCGGCGACACAAGGCTGCCGGCGGTGAGAGAGTTCCGGCCACTTTAGCCGGCGGTGAATAGTGTATTATTGATCTAATCATTTTTTTACACTCAATTAATGTACTATGTTCAATTTAACAACATTTCATCAATTAAGAGATTAATTAAAGAAATTAAATTCAAACTATTATTTAATCAAGTACTAAATCCTAAATTAATCATTTAAATATATATAATATGACAATTAAACATGTAGTGATAGATAAAATAATTCAATAAGCAATAATATAGTATTCACCGCCGGCTGACGTGGCCGGAAATCTCCCACCGCCGGCGACACAAGGCTGCCGGCGGTTAGAGAGTTCCGGCCTTTTTAGCCGGCGGTGAATAGTGTATTATTGATCTAATCATTTTTTACACTCAATTAATGTACTATGTTCAATTTAACAACAACATTTCATCAATTAAGAGATTAATTAAAGAAATTAAATTCAAACTATTATTTAATCAAGTACTAAATCCTAAATTAATCATTTAAATATATATAATATGACAATTAAACATGTAGTGATAGGTAAAATAATTCAATAAGCAATAATATAGTATTCACCGCCGGCTAAAGTGGCCGGAAATCTCCCACCGCCGGCGACACAAGGCTGCCGGCGGTGAGAGAGTTCCGGCCACTTTAGCCGGCGGTGAATAGTGTATTATTGATCTAATCATTTTTTTACACTCAATTAATGTACTATGTTCAATTTAACAACAACATTTCATCAATTAAGAGATTAATTAAAGAAATTAAATTCAAACTATTATTTAATCAAGTACTAAATCCTAAATTAATCATTTAAATATATATAATATGACAATTAAACATGTAGTGATAGGTAAAATAATTCAATAAGCAATAATATAGTATTCACCGCCGGCTGACGTGGCCGGAAATCTCCCACCGCCGGCGTCACAAGGCTGCCGGCGGTGAGAGAGTTCCGGCCTTTTTAGCCGGCGGTGAATAGTGTATTATTGATCTAATAATTTTGTTACACTCAATTAATGTACTATGTTCAATTTAACAACAACATTTCATCAATTAAGAGATTAATTAAAGAAATTAAATTCAAACTATTATTTAATCAAGTACTAAATCCTAAATTAATCATTTAAATATATATAATATGACAATTAAACATGTAGTGATAGGTAAAATAATTCAATAAGCAATAATATAGTATTCACCGCCGGCTGACGTGGCCGGAAATCTCCCACCGCCGGCGTCACAAGGCTGCCAGCGGTGAGAGAGTTCCGGCCTTTTTAGCCGGCGGTGAATAGTGTATTATTGATCTAATAATTTTGTTACACTCAATTAATGTACTATGTTCAATTTAACAACAGCATTTCATCAATTAAGAGATTAATTAAAGAAATTAAATTCAAACTATTATTTAATCAAGTACTAAATCCTAAATTAATCATTTAAATATATATAATATGACAATTAAACATGTAGTGATAGGTAAAATAATTCAATAAGCAATAATATAGTATTCACCGCCGGCTGACGTGGCCGGAAATCTCCCACCGCCGGCGACACAAGGCTGCCGGCGGTGAGAGAGTTCCGGCCTTTTTAGCCGGCGGTGAATAGTGTATTATTGATCTAATCATTTTTTTACACTCAATTAATGTACTATGTTCAATTTAACAACAACATTTCATCAATTAAGAGATTAATTAAAGAAATTAAATTCAAACTATTATTTAATCAAGTACTAAATCCTAAATTAATCATTTAAATATATATAATATGACAATTAAACATGTAGTGATAGGTAAAATAATTCAATAAGCAATAATATAGTATTCACCGCCGGCTGAAGTGGCCGGAAATCTCCCACCGCCGGCGACACAAGGCTGCCGGCGGTGAGAGAGTTCCGGCCACTTTAGCCGGCGGTGAATAGTGTATTATTGATCTAATAATTTTTTTACACTCAATTAATGTACAATGTTCAATTTAACAACAACATTTCATCAATTAAGAGATTAATTAAAGAAATTAAATTCAAACTATTATTTAATCAAGTACTAAATCCTAAATTAATCATTTAAATATATATAATATGACAATTAAACATGTAGTGATAGGTAAAATAATTCAATAAGCAATAATATAGTATTCACCGCCGGCTGACGTGGCCGGAAATCTCCCACCGCCGGCGACACAAGGCTGCCGGCGGTGAGAGAGTTCCGGCCTTTTTAGCCGGCGGTGAATAGTGTATTATTGATCTAATCATTTTTTTACACTCAATTAATGTACTATGTTCAATTTAACAACAACATTTCATCAATTAAGAGATTAATTAAAGAAATTAAATTCAAACTATTATTTAATCAAGTACTAAATCCTAAATTAATCATTTAAATATATATAATATGACAATTAAACATGTAGTGATAGGTAAAATAAAATTCTCACCTAACTAATTGTTGAACACCTCTTTTGCAGTCTGTTTCCAGCCAACCTTTTATGGCTTCACTTCGATTCTAGAATAATTCACGTAATGAAGTTTAAAATGTTAATTATCATGTACTAAACCTTAATTTATTGAAGAATTGCAGCTTACAAAATAAATTATTACCTCACTAATTCTTGAATGCCTCCTTTTGCAGTCAATTTCCGACCAAACTATTCTTGCTTCACTTTTATTCCGAACAAACCTTTTCTCCTTCACTTATCTTACACACACTTTCAAAATAATTACATGCGAATGTTTTTTTTTTTTTTCCCTCTGATGGATAATTGAAATTTTTACGTGTTTATGTAGTGTTTATGTATAGTATATATAGTGGAGATTGTTCAATAGCATATGATACCTTCTTCGAATATTAATTCAAATACAGTTCCTACTTTAATAGAGAGCATGCATGACAATTTTTCATGCATGTGTCGAGTCGAGGGCCCGGACCTGAGTCCAGTACGGACGCATGCATGCATAGTAAATTCATATTAAAGTAAAAGCAAGAAAAAAATGATACTTCATCTTACCGACAAATAACATAAAGGGACCCAATTTTATATTTTTTAAGAAAAGGGGCATTTTTAACATATGGATTAAAAAAGGGGTAGATTCAACATCTACAATTAAAAAAGGGGCAATTATAATTATTAAGACTTTAGAAATTATAGATTGAAAATCTAATTTGAAACAAGCATACAGGCGGAGGTGGCCCTCATTTCACTTGTGAGACATTTTACTTTTGATTTTTAGCTATGTATTTGAGATTTTTACAACTTGTTTTGATATATCGTAGAAACTTATTATGATTATTATTGTACTATAATTCTTTTTATTATTTCAAAAATTCGTTTTAGGGAAAAAGACTATGGATCCGGGTCTAGATCCGTAGACCCGTGGATCTAATGGATCTGGATTTCGATTTTTTAGACCCGACGGATCTGGACTGGATCCGGACAAATAATTTTTTTACGGATCTGGATCTGGAATAAGCCGGATCCGGTCCAGATCCGGCCCATTGCCATCCCTATAATCGTTTCCACTGTTTATTCTCAGTTTCTTCATCTATTTTTTTTTATTTGCCTCGATTGGAATCATCAATTTTTACCTTTTGTTTTCTTGGATTGGAAATTTAAGAAGTATTTTCAGATTTCCCCAATTTTAAATATCTGAATAATTTGTCTAATCTCTTTCGTCTCTCCTCCTTAACCTTATTGATGTTGAAATCCACGGCAATATGACTATAATTATTGTATTTTATGTTGAAAAATTGAGCTAAATTCATAATTATAGACCCTAACCACTACTAAACCCTTAACCCTTAATCCTAAATTTTAACACCAAATTGAGAACATGAAAAAAAATTCGGAAAAGAGGAAGAGAAATGTAGAGGAAGAAAGAGGCGCAAATAGATATTAGCAGGAAATTAAAATATATAAAAAAATGAATTATTTGCTGACGTGGATGGATCGCCTACAGGTCGCTCATTTGTGTTGGGCAGCATATCAAAATTCTATATATAGATACGTAAATATTATATACGTAGTATATTGGTAGGTATGTAATATATATATATAAATATATATATAGGTGGGGATCAAATGAGATCCCTATCCCTAGTAACTAGGATCCAATCATAGCCATCAATTTTTATAGATCAATGATTGTTAAATATTTCTACATTCATTCACATATATTTATCTATTAAATACGAAAAGGTTAATATGGTCACTTTGGTTATAGATTGTAACGGCTGCCATAAATTAAGGAATTGATAAACTTAATTACTGTCGTCTACTTCGTTCACTTCTGTAAATGCTTTTTTGATACTACTTTTCCAGTTTATGAAGTTGATAGAGTCCTGATGATAAGTTGATAGAGTCCTGATGATACATCCTTAAATTGTAGCAGATAAATGATAAACATGATTCGAGTATATGAAGAGCTACTTGGGTTTTTTTTTTTTTCTCTAACCCAACCCCCATCCATCTCTTATGTCTGTGCATATTGAGATTATAAGGGCATATTATACTAGTTTGATCATGTTCTCATGTATGAAATTAATATAAATATGAAATCGAACAGCTGAAATTATATATGGATTGTTGATGTTGATGATGCACGTTCTTTATTTTCATTGTCATTTGTTTCTCTATGTGACACACGCCAACTCTTTGTTGAAATGCATAAATAAGTTTGATTATTCACCCTACGGAAAATACTATGCATACAATAAATAAAAATCTTAATATTTGTTCCGAAGTTGTGTGCTCCAAGAGCTTTTAATATTATATATTAAGCTGTTGAAATGAGATATTGAGCAATTCATTTATTTAAGGTAAGCATTTCAGAAATTAGATGAACATTAAGCATTTAAAAATGATATACTAAGCAACATATTTACATAACTAAATCATTTGAAGCAATTCAAAAGTACTTGACAAATACTAAGAACTTCATATTGATATAATAAGCAATATAGTTATTTAAATAAAGCACTTGAAATTGAACATATCAAAAAAATAATAAACATCTTGAAATTATATAATAAGCAACTATAATGATCTAATAAGCAAATTGAGTATTACTTTGGAAATAAGCAATTTGATAGAAATAAATAAGCAATTCAAAATATAAGATATAGTATATACAAATTAAACATTTGCATAGTGTAAATAAGCAATCTGATAGTAATAAATAAGCAATTCAAAATATAAAATATATATACAAATTAAGCATTTGCATAGTGTAAATAAAAAATTAATATGGATAAATAAGCAATTCAAAATGTATAAATAAGCAATTTGCTTAGTGAAAATAAGCATTTCAAAAAATGTAAATAAGCAATTCAAAAATAAAAATAAGCATTTTGATATGAATATATAAGCAATTCAAAAGGTGTGAAATATAGTATATAGGAGTACAAATTAAGCATTTGCATAGTTTAAATAAGCAATTGATATGAATAAATAAGCAATTCAAAAGGTGTAAACAAGCAATTTGCTTAGTGAATATAAGCATTTCAAAAAATGTAACTAAGCAATTGATATAAATAAATAAGCAATTCAAAAGGTGTAAATAAACAATTTGATTAGTGAAAATAAGCATTTTAAAAAAATGTAAATAAGCAATTCAAAAGTGAAAATAATCAATTTGATAGGAATAAAATTTAAATTAAAATTCATGAAAAGAGGAATAAATTTACCTATCTAAAGCATCTTGGATATCAAAACACATCATCATAATTAAATTAAGGCGTTAATTGACACACGTTAAATAAGCATTTAAGGGTGAGGTTGCGGAGGTTGCCGAGATATGAGGCAAATTTATTTTGCATTTTTACCAATTTACCCCAAAATTGATTGTGTGGTAATTAATAAAATTAATGTCAAATATAAATCATAAAATTTAGATTAAATCTGGAGCCTCCAAATATATTAGATCATTAGTTAAAAATAGATCTTAGTTACTACCTAAGAGTTGGTTTTTATTGGATCAACTCCCTATATATATATATATATATATATATATATATATATATATATATATACTAGTACATATATATCATACTAGTACAATACCTACACATAAATAATTATATAACTATACATATATCTTCAATTTATATACTCCGGTTAAAGATATACTCATGTGCTCGAATTATGTAAGATTGAGTCATGCCTAAAAATTATATTTATCTTAACTCAATTTTTTGGGTCATTACAAGAAATGTGGGACGGCCCACAAAGGAATACGTGTCAACAAATATGAAACAGAAGGAGTATATGTTTATTTAGTTTATAAAATATGCAAATATAGTAAAAGGAATACGCATTATAGCATAGTCTGCCTAGATGCTAGTCCTCATCCCACCGTACTACTAACGTCTATCGACTTTTATGATAGTGATCAATATCTCTATCCGCTCACTCATTAATAGATACAAGTTGGCAAATAATCTTTTTCCCCCCTAAAAAAAAGGAAGAAAAGTAGGGGTGAGCACGGGTCGGTTAACCGACTATTTTAGGCAAAAAAAAAAAAACGACCATATAGTTTTTTATCGGATCGGTTAACAGTCATAAATGGAAGAATAAAGACCAAAAACCATAAAAACGGTTAATCTAAAAATCGGGTTGTTTAACCATTTATCTAATGGTTAACCATAAATAAAGGAAATATTTAATTTTCAATAATTCATAATAGGAAAATTCGAAAGAATTCATATCTTAAAATGTACATGCAAAATAAACAATTAAAAAAATCAAAAAACAGTGAAACTAAATTGCATAATCCTAATAGAATAAGTTTTGCAATCACTATCGAGCTATATTCAATTACTTATTAATTTTTGACTGATTATAAATACTCAAAAGTGGGTGATCTTCTGTCAAACTTCATTAGTAATATCAAATAAAAAACTAAATATAATATAGTATAATATGTATGTATATAAAACTATATATTTATTTAATCGGCACTGGTTCTATTAACTGCTGGTTTTTTAGGTAAGGAAATCGAAACCGAACCGTTATTGTCGGGTTTTGAATACTTGAAATAAAAATCAAACCATACGGTTCGGTTACCCATATTTTCGGATCGGGTTCGGTCTGGTTAGTCGGTCGGTTCGGTTTTCTGATTTCTTATGCTCAGTCCTAAAGAAAAGAAACGCAAACTGCATGTTCGCATTTATAAATAGTAAATAATTTTGATAATGGCTTTCGTATTAGTTGGAAAATTTCATCTTACAACTTACAAGGGTTGACGATGATTTTTTTATCATTGTATTGCTTTACAATTAAGAAAAAGAAGAGAGAAAATCTTCTTCCAACGTTTATTAATAACTCAAGATACACGAGATCTTCTACAATACTATTATAGTTGACAACTCGAAAGGATATCGTTACGTGAAGAATCTTCCTCCTCGTTGACAGAATCGAAAGGATATCGTTACAAAAAAACCTTCCTCCACTATTGACGGATAATTGTCACGTGTTATGTATTTTTTTTTTTAAATAAACTCATTTCTATTCATGTAATTTTTTTTATTATTGTTAATATTTTATTATTCATTAATACAATACAAGATATATTTCACGCGAACTCTAATAAAATATTTAAAATTATAGACCGTATTGAAAAATATCCACCTATTAGTATATCAGATTTTGTACGTTGTGTGGATATTTGGCCAGGAAAAATATTGAAACGTTTAGTGTACTGAGCTGCCAAAGTTCAAAAAGCGTGACATACATGATTGAAAAAATTGTCACATGTTATGAGAATATATGTATATATGAAAGTTTTCCATTTATTGATGTAAATATCGATTTCAATACATTCTAAACGAACAACGACAAGATATTCTCTAATCTATACTCCCTCTGGTGTGCGTGTGTTGGCCTAGCGGTAATGGGTTAGGTTTTGGGACCAAAGGTCCGAAGTTCGAGTCATATATGGCACAACCTTTAAATTTCAGTTTAACTAGTTAAAAAAAAAAAAAATCTATACTCCCTCTGTTTTTTATAAGTGTCATAGTCAACAAATCGCGCATACTAAGAAAATGTGTAAATTTACATTTTAACCTCATTATTATTCTCTTTTTCTGAGCATCAACTTATATATAACACTAATTATAAAGGTAAAATTGTAAAAATGTAATTATTATGTCATCAAATTCCGAAATGTGACGCTTAAAAACAAACAACAAAAATAGTAACCATGACACTTAAAAAAACGGAGGGAATATTCTCGTGAATTAATATTTTTGTCCGAAAAATTGCGATTTGAAATACAATAAATTATGACTATGCAATTTCTTAGAACGGCCTAACCCATATTGCATAAACGTGAGGGCAATCGTTAAATATTGAATATTCAAGTCCTGCATAAAATCTGGAAATTGTTATTTCATTAGTTTAATAAAGTGTGTTTTTTTATACTGGACATGGGGCAGAGGGAGTATATTTTACTGAGAGAATTAAAATTAAAAACTAAAAATAATTATGAAGTAGTATAATTTTTAATTTTGTTAAACTTAAACTAAATTATAAAACTGTTAAACTAATCAAATCTTGAAATATTTTCACGCTATATGTATACACTCGACACTTACTCACTTTTCTCTGCACAACCTCAACACAAGCATGGAAATCTTCATGCATTACATTCTCTCTCTTCTACTCCTTCCTCTATATCTCTACGTCATCTTCCTGCGGAAAAAGCGCTCCGGCGAACCGAGAAAACCCCCTCCGGGCTCGGGGGGATGGCCGATTATCGGAGAAACCTTGGCGTACGGCGTCTCGGGCTCCCGAGAGTTCGTCGACGAGACGAGGGTGGAGAAGCACTCCCGGGACGTATTCCGAACCTCGCTGATGGGGGAGGAGATGGCGGTGATGTGCGGGGCGGGAGGCAACAAGTTTGTTTTCGCGAACGAGAACAAGCTTGTTGCCTCGTGGCTGCCGAGACCCGTGAAGAGCATGATCTTCCCGGATCTCGGCAACAGCACCTTCAGGGAGGTACTGTCGGCGTCGCATGACGTGCAGCGCGAGGCCTTCGGGCGGCCGGCCCTGAGGAGGTGCGTCGGGGCCATCGACGCGGCGGCCTGTGAGGCCATCGGCGGCTGGAGCCCCGGCTCCACCGTGGAGGTGATCCCCGCGGCGGCGAAGTACACGTTCGAGGTGGGCTGCAGAGTCTTCGTCGACGTGGCGGATAAGGAGAGGGTGGAGAGGTTGTTGGGGTTTTATGGGTTGATAAACGAGGGGCTGATGTGTTTGCCTCTGAACCTGCCATGGACGGGCTTCGGGCGTGGTTTGGAAGGAGGTAGAGCGGCGAGAGGTGAGGTGGAGGAGATTATAAGGGAAAGGAGGAAGGAGTTGATGATGGAGGGGAGAGAGAGAGAGAGAGAGAGGATGTTCTCTCTAAAATGTTGCTTGTTATGACTGATAAAGATGGGAAGAATTTGAGTGATGGTATGGTTGCTGTAATATTTGTTTCTTTGCTTTTCGCCGGCCAGTTTGCAACGACTTCTGCCGTCACCTTTGTTATCGGTTTCCTAGCCCAACTTCCACATATCTATGATATGGTCTTGAAAGGTAAGATGGGTCCCACTTACGTGAGGGATAGTATTTTCTATTTCGGGAAATGATACATGTATGAGGAACGTCATAAAAAGGATATTTGATATGTTGTGAGAGCTCGCAACCGCTACTTTCAGTGAGCAGCAAGTAAGCCCTCGTCCCTGTGCGGTAGAGAACATGTGAAAGCAAACTTAGATCAATCAATTTGATTATTATAATAGACTCAAATTAATAAGAGTGGGCTCAAGTAGAGTAAGGCGGAGGGGGTACTTTCAATGGTTATAAATTTGATCCGCTATTTAATTTGTTGCAAAACCAATGGAGATTGCGGAAAGCAAAGGCCCCGATGAGATGCTGACGTGGAGAAGATGAAGTACTCATGGAACGTTGTGCGGGAATCGCTCCGGCTGGTACTGCCTGTGCAAGGAGGATTCAAGGAAGTCATAGTTGATTTCACCTATGAAGGTTTCACCATTCCCAAAGGATGGAAGGTATACTTATATAACGTCTGTTCCAATCATATCTCAAAACTTAATTTTTTATTAATTTATTATTTTAATCGTATATAAACTCGCAGGCATTTTGGACTGTTCATTCGACCCACAAAAATCCCAACTACTTCCCGGAGCCGGAGAAATTCGATCCTCGGCGGTTTGAGGGGAGCGGACCGCCGCCTCACACGTACGTTCCGTTCGGAGGTGGCCCTAATATGTGCCCCGGAAGAGATTTTGCCAAGGTTTTAATATTGGTATTTGTGCACAATGTGGTGACGAGGTTCAAACTTGAGAAGGCAATCCCGAGCGAGAAGATAGTGTTCGGCGGTAGGGCTATGCCGGCTCATGGTCTTCTGGTTCACCTCCGCCCTCATCACAAAAGCAATTAATCTCTTGTATTCATGCTAGGGTTGTGTTGTTGGTTATTTGTTAATGATCTTTGATCATTCTCATGTACAATTTCATGAGGCACGAGTATTAAGAAATATATGTTAAAGTAGTTAATAACGAATGATAAGGTTGTTGGGAGGAGAAACGATAAAGTGGTGTGGCCAGACCGGTATTTCTATAATTTAAAGATTTAAAAATAAAACAATGTAAGATAATTTTTTCTCTTTTGGAACCTAACACGAATATGAGAAATCCTAAAAAGAAAATTTAATTGAAATGACTCAATGAGAGACATAGAGAGTAAAATGTAAAATATGGCCTAATCTAGAGTTTATAAATTTTCAATTAACGTCTATTAGATTTCACTAATTTCAATTGGGATTTATAATTAGGGGTAGAAAATAAAATACCCTATGTAGACTTAAAAAAAACAATTTATACTCAAAACTTAAAAATATACAAATTAATCCCAAATTTGGGTTGAAGTTCCACAAATACCCCTAACCTAAAAAAAGGGAGAGAACCCCCCACTAACACCATTTCCCTCCCACCACATTACAACTCCTCGACTTCTACACCTCCTCTCTGCAAACACAGACCCTCCCAAAATCCTTCAAAAATCTAGGGCTACTCCGTCGAGAAGAAGAGAGTTCCGGCCACCCGTCGCCGCAGAAGTGATGAGTACAAGAAGTTCTAAACGTAGCCGCGAAGTACCTCCGGAGGAAAATCCGTCCGTTCAGGGAGTTTCGAAACAAAAGAAAAAGAAGAAGAAGAGGAACGCGGGTTCGCGGGGAAATGCAGACATCCAAGTCGTCGATGAGCGTGTTGAAGACAGACCCAGCGGATTCCCGTTCATAGAGGCAGAGGTAATATAAATTAGGGCTTTTTTCTAAGTTTGCATGTGTGATTCTGAGATGAAATTTCATCAAAAAGTGCTTGGATTTCATGTGTTCTTCCGAAAATGGTTGCATATGTTGATTAAACTAGGGTTTTGAGACTTTAGGGAGGCTACTGCTTTATAAAAGTGTAAACTTCTTCACTCATCTGTTAGATGGTCGGATTTGCACTGAAGGGGACTCTGTTTTGTATGTTTTGATTGATTAATATGCTAGGGCTTGGGTTCATCGAAGGGGACGATTGAATTCTTTAATACAGTAAGAATTATTGTTAGGTGAGTAAGAATGCATGTGTGATTTTCGTTGAGATTCTTGCGGTAAGAAATTCTGTGATTGCGGTAATAATAAAGAGTAAGATTTCTGTTCTTGGGGTAAGAATAAAGAATAAGATTTGTGTGATTGCGGTAAGAATTCTGTGATTGCTATAAGAATTCTATAATACTTAAGTTATGTGGTTAGAAACTAAAATTCTTACAGTAATATGCCTTGCCATTACATATTCTTAAGTAAAATGATTCTTATAAGATTGTGTGGACATCATGGTTTTGCAGGTTGAATGGGACTACGAGCGAATCGGGCTGCTGACTAAGCCTCATAAGTTAATCCCCGTAGGGTATGAGTCAATGGCCGGGGATGTGAATGCAATACTAAGGTCGTTGCCCATATCGAAATCTGAATCGGTACGAAGATCAGCGATGGGTGAGTACACGCGGCTTGATGGCTTCACGACGAGGTGCTGCAATATGCTCCACTACGTGGTGTGCCACCAGGTGACTCCTAAACCAAACTTTGACCTACGTATCTGTTCTTCAAGTTCGACGACAAAGTAGTTCGGTTTTCGAGGGTCGAATATGCACTTGTGAGCGGGCTTAAGTTCGGACCAGCAACCTTCAACCCCTACATGAAGCACGATCTGCCTGAGGATTTGATGTTTGAAAGGCTGTTTGGAGCAAAAGAAACAACAACGCTTGCAGATATTCGACTTGCATACGTGAATAAAGATTTTAAGGTCAATAATACCAAGGTTGTTGCCACTCAAGATGACTATGTGAGGCTCTCCAAATTCCTGCTGGCGCTGGGTTTTGCCTTGGGATTTGACGCTACAAAGAAGAAAATCCCATTGTGGTTGTGGGTTTTGATAGAAGATGATAAGGTAAGAAAATAATTTATTTTCTTGCCTATGTTCTTGATTTATTAAGTTATTTCTATTTCTTACTGTTAGTATTTGAATTCTTACCTAATCATTCTCTTTTTCTTGCCTCTTAAGGAGTGGGAGGAATTCCCTTGGGGCAGCCTTTCTTTCCAAATCATGATGTCAGTGGTGAATGATGTTAAGAAGAAATGCCCAGGAAGAAGATGAACTACACGCTGAAGGGGAACACCATAGCATTCTCAGTGAGTATACTTTAATACTAATCTTGGTTGTCAATATTTTAGTTACTTCTCTAAAATGTTTATTTATTTATTTATTATTGTGTAGGCTTGGATTTTTGAAGCGCTCCCGGCCCTTGGAAAAGCTGTTGGTCTTAAGCAACCCGAACCACAAATGCTGCGGTTCCTACAGTACTTGTATGGTAGTGTGAAAAAAGGGAAATACCCTAGTGATGAAGTGATAAAGGAGGTAATACATCTCTTGCCTTTGAATATTTGTTCAATTCTTACCTGCATCCTGAAATTCTTGGCCTTAGAGGTGAATTCTTGCGTTCTATATGCTATATTCAATTCTTGTTTCTTGATTTCACTTCTTATAGCATATATTGAATTCTAGTCTTTTCTGAACATGAATTCTTATCTTCGATATTCATATATTTAATTCTTGCAGCCTTGTTTTCACTTCTTACTCTGTTGTGATGTCTATTCTTACTCTTTCCTATCATGAATTCTTACCTTGGCTATGCATATATACAATTCTTGCTTTCACTTTAAATTTCTACCATAAAAATTGAATTCAAGTATGTTCTGGTACCAATTCTTACACTGTCATGTTGATATGCCTGTTAATTCTTACACATGCCTGGTGATATGCATATATGTAATTTTTGCTTAGATTTTCACTTCTTACCATACAAAATGAATTCTAGTGTGTTGTGGTGTCTGATATTAGTCTTACCTAACATGAATTCTTACCTTCACTCTGTATATATACAATTCTTGCTTGCACTTTAAAAATTCTTATTATACAAAATGAATTCTTACTATACAAAAATGGATTCTTACCCCATGCCTGTTGATATGCATATATACATTTCTTGCTTAGATCTTGACTTCTTACCAGAGTAGAATGAATTCTAGTCTGTTCTTACCCTTTCCTTTCACGCAGAGCTTTGAGATCATGCTTGAGCCTAGCAATGAAGAGAGCGAGCAGCCATACTGGCAATCGTTAGAATCTGAACCCTCCGAAGAATCGTTTGCCTTCCATTACGACGCCGCCCATAGCAAGAAGAAGCAACAAAATGATGGCGATGATGATGAAGAAGAAGCCGAGCACGCCGGCGATACCCCAAGCTTAACCCCTGCCCAGCTTGAGCTCGTAGCTAATGCTGGGGCAAAGAAGGTGCTGGAGGAGTTGAAGAACCTTCTTGATAAGTACCACAAAAAGCTTGATGAGTCACACGAGAAGCTGGTGGACGATGTGGCAGAAAGGGTGGCAACAAAACTTCTCGAGAAGACCAACCATGACATGGATCAACATGACCTCCGCCACAACAATTGAGACTCATTGACCAGATCGTGCAGGCGTATGCACATGATGACAAGGGTGAATCCCGGTTAATGGTGAAGACGATGCATGTGAGGTGCCATCGGCATAGGACGGGACACCCCCACTTGTGCCCAGATCAGCAAAAGAGCCAGACGCAGCACCGTCACCACCCACCACCACAGAACTCGTCACCCCAGAAACATTTGGGACGGGGCTGCAGAAGGCAGGAGGTTTGTCGATGGATGCAGCAACCGCAAAAGAGACGACCTTGGCAGCAACAACAGATGGTCAGGTATAACTAGGATTGAAGTATGGACACTTTTTATTTTCGTGGTAATGCAAAAGACAATTCTTACTCTATGTTTTTTATATCTTTTATTTGTGGACAAGAAAAGCTCGTACATTTTTAATGTAATGAAGACTCATATGTTTGGAATGTAATGTTTATGTTGCTGTATTTTTATCGATGTGCGAATGGTTCGCAACGTATTGCTTCGTGCCTTGGGCCAGTGGTAGGAATGAGTGAAAAAAAACATATAATTCTTGCCCCCCACTCCATTCTTACAATATGCTGCGCTTTGGTGCGAGGTGGTATTTCTTACCATTCGTACATTCGGCAGCAACACAAACAAATACTTCGAAACACATAAAAAAAATAAATAATAATGCATGGTTGCAAAAACAATACTTATAAAAATGTTTCACCGCACGTGTTCGGGCAGGTTGCAAAGGATGACGAGATGTTTACAAACACTCAAATTGATCGTGAGTTTGATAAGATTTCCAACACTGCGATAGTCGTGCGTCTTGTAGAATCTGTTCCAGAGAATGTGCGCCTCATCAGAATGATAATCCCATCAAAGGTGTGTCGTAGTCCCTTTCAAAATTCCGATAAACGGCCAGGCGCACATCGGTTTGACAGGTTCTTGAAGGGTCCAGATGTATTGTAAGTTCAAACAAAAAGTTAATTATTTATTTCCTTTTATTATGTCCTACATAATAAAAACCGCTATTTTTTATGTGCCACGTAAAAATAAAAAAAAACAGGCGGAATGTGGGTTTGCCTGAATTTGTGGGCAAGAGTTTTTTCGAGAAAATTCTGAAACGTGAAAACAAGCTTCTCGACGAACAAATGGATGCATACGTTGCTATTCTCGCAATGAGACCCGCCTTCGCAGGATGGGGCCGGTTAAGAAAAGGGTTGGCGTAACGTGTTGCGGTTTTATGGTAAAAAATGGATTTATTTCTTGCTTCAACAAAGGGGGATTCTTATCATTGGAAAAAATATTAAATTTTCTTTTACTCATTTCAGACTGAACTCGAAGACGTTTTCGACGATATCCATTCACCTAGTAGGGCTAAAATTCACCCATATAAGTATGACGACTTCGACCGAAGTGTGGCAGAGATCGTTCCAGATGATGTAATGGCGAAAATAGTAGAGTTTGCTAATGGGACAAGGCCAGAATGGGGTTTAGGCGTGAAGAACTGGAATAATTATGACAAGGTATATTTTGGTTATGTGCATTTGGTTAGACTGCTTCTATTCTCACATCTACATTTGGTTATGTGCGTTTTATGTCGGCAAGAATTAGTATGCTTACTGATAAAAATTATGTCTATATGTAGGTTCTAGCAATATGCTTCTTTGATGGGAACTGGGCAACAGTTAAAATCAAACTAAAGGAACAACAACTTAAGATATACGATCCGAAGGCATGGAACTTTAGAGATGCTGACCACCATAAAGATAGAACAAACTTCTTCATCCCCATGGCCCGCCTCGTTCCCAAATTGTTAAAGCAATCGGTTACTTTGAGAAGCAAAAAATCAGGAACCCACAGTACGGGCAGTGGGAGATTACTTTTGGAGAACCCAGAGGTAAGAACACATAACTCTGTCAGAAAAAATAGTGATAAGAATTACACATTTCTTGCCGTATACTGATAAGAATATAGTTATTTCTTACATGTTTCTCAACATTTCTTATATGTTTCTCAACATAAAGGGCGCAAGGCCTACCGGGAAATGAATGAAGGGGACAGTGCTTTGTACTGCCTGAAATATCTAGAGAAGTTCCTATCTAGCCAAAGCAGGGAACGGGGTATGGATAACGCGGATCTAATCGCCAAATACCGTGATCATGTCGCAAGGTCAATCTATGGTAAAAATAATGTGAAAATTGACACAGTGCCTGATTAGGAAAATATTTTGTAAATTTTTTGCTTGTGTGGTATCAATGAAAACGAGGGCCATTTTTTTGTGTATAAAATATGTAAGAAATGATCAAATTCTTATGATATGTATGTAAGAATTGATACATTTCTATGATAACTGCATCTTACCATTAGGGTCTTGCAGTAAGAATTGAATTATGCTTAGGAAGAATGACTGCAATTTCTATGGTGACTGCAATTCTTACCATGTAAGGACTGTAATGTTTTGGTGGACATATTTTTGGGTGAATGATCGTACTCTATAACAGATGATCGAATTGTTGCGATCTATATGTTTGTAAATATTTTGAGTGGTAAGAAGTGGAAATCTAAGCATGATTTATTGTATATATGCATATCAACAGGCATGTGTAGGAATCAACAGGCATATCACACAGGATAGTGTAAGAAATTTTGAGGTAAGAATTTAAAGTGTAAGCAAGAATTGTATATATGCAGAGTGAGGGTAACAATTCATGTCAGGGAAGAGTAATATCAGAGTAAGAAATCATGATACGATAGAGTAAAAATAGATATCACAACATACTAGAAAATCAATTTTGTGATATAGGAAATGAAACATATGTAAGAAATGATCAAATTCTATTTAAATGATTTCTTACTCTGTTTAAATGATTTTTTACTCAATATGTTTTCTGAATTGCGATTCAATTGTTTCCTATTATGATTTGAAGTCTTATCTGAAGCAGACATCTAGATGAATTCTTACTTTCTGTACATGATTTCTTACTCTAAAAGAGTAAGAATTGATCACATTCTTATGATCACAAAATATAGGGTAAGAATATTGAGGTAAGAATTTAAAGTGTAAGCAAGAATTGTATATACGCATTGGTCAGGTAAGAAATCATGATACGATAGAGTAAAAATAGATATCACAACATACTAGAAAATCAATTTTGTGATATAAGAAATGATACATGTGTAAGAAATGATCAAATTCTTATGATACGTATGTAAGAATTGATACATTTCTATGATAATTGTAGTCATTCTTTCTATGATAATTGCAGTCATTCTTTCTAAGAATTGAATTAATGATTTTTACTGAACAAAATATAGGAATATGTGTGCTTGTAAACTAAAACTTATAATGAAAAAACTTTGCAGACAAATTACATAATTACATATATAATGAAAAGCTATTTAAACAACAAAATGATGATTTAGCCACCGAAGGTTTAAAAACCAATGACAAATCTTACCACACAAAAACATGCCGGGGGGTAAGAGATGACATTATTTTTACAAAAATATACTAAGGATGAAAGAACTACTTCAAAGTATTACTAAGGAGGAAAGATGTCGTGTAGTAAGAATTGACCCAATATTCATTACACAAACCTGTTAGGATCTGTGCAAGTTTTCCGAGTGTGCCCGACAACACCACATATGGTGCATTTCTTAGGTTTCCGTCGCCTTTTGACACCTGCTTGGCTACATCCCGCTACTCCCTCTTGTGTAACCTGTATAAATGCTTCGCACGTCCTTGAGTAGTGACCTTCCTTGTGGCATCGTGAACAATTTCGGACACCCTTTTTGGGTACTTCTTTCATCGGACTTCCCCGGTTGGGCCTTCTTCTTCAATTATGCCTTCCCCGGATGAGCCTTCATCTACAATTGGGCCTTCTTCAGTAGGAACACTCTTTTTTTGGAACTCTTTTTGCATCCTCTTCTCCTTAGGTCGTCCTGCTTGCCTAGGATTTTTTGGAGTACCAACAACCCTTGCTTCAATGTCGGGTGGGACGAGCCAATCACTAGGGTCGGGACCGGCATGACCTCTGAGGCGTAAATCTCACGCCACGTACAAGTAGAGTATTATGAATGAACATAAGCAAGTGGAGTTTCCTTTTTGAATCTACATAGAGCATTGAACACACTTAATAATTTTTTACCAAATGCAAAAATTTAATAATTTTCTACCAAATCATATAATTTGTTATCATACAAAAATACAATTTATGACAGGGGAAATTCTTACCTAATCATGCAATTTCTTATCACACTTAATATAATTTCTTGCCGGGAAATTCTTACCTAATCATGTAATTTCTTGCATAATCATGAATAATTCTTACTATGTCACAAATGTTTGTCGTAGGAATTCTGACCTTATAGCTGCAGTAGCATGCGAGCATGGGAATAGATCCATCTGGAAAACTTTACACGAGCATTCCCTGTTACATAAATCCACAACATTGCTCTTCGTGCCTGAAATGATATTGAACTTAAAGTCAGAGATTGGCTCAACGTAGTAAGAGTTGCCTTTAGCGATTGAAAAACCCAATCTTTTCTCGGCGGTCTCTGACACCTCAGTCACCCTAAGACCAGCTTCGTTCCTACGCTTGTAAAACCAAGCTTGCATCAAGTTACGTGCATACTCCAACAAAGAAGTGATTGGTAGTTTCCGACCCCATTTTAGACGGCCATTTAAAGACTCAACGACATTTGAGGTTCCAAAACCATAGCGCCTCACAAGACATTTGCAAGATGCCCATCTCATCGGACCAATGCCCATAAGCTTTGCATGTGCACCCGGTGATGCTTTTTTCAAATTATGCATATGCTCTTCAAAGTCTTCTTCTTTGTATGCCTTTGCAGCAGCTTGGAATAACTCTATCACAACGTCCTTGCAATTCCGTAGGTTACCCTGAATGTGGTACATGCAGAAACCATGGCAGGTACCTAAAATGGGGTGCGTTTTGCATTAGTTAGGTTATAAGATATAATAATAGTATTAACATATAGTGTAAGAATTATATCGGATGGGGTAATAATTACTAAATTCTTGCCGTTGATGGTAAGAAATCGTATCAACTTAGAGTAAGAATTCATATATGCATCCAGACATATAAAAGTGTCAAAAAAACTATATGTACCTGGAAACACAGAATGCACTGCATTTTTTATGCTTTTGTGTTGATCTGAGACAATCAGCAAATTCTCCGGGCATCCGAAACTCTTACGCACGTGCTCCAAAAACCATGTCTAAGAAGAGTCATTTTCTTTGTCGCCAATACCAAAAGCCAACGGCACTATTTGTTCGTTTGCATCTTTAGTGGTTGCAGCAAACATAACACCCTTGTATTTCCCCCTCAAATGAGTTGCGTCAATGACAATGACAGGACGGCACGCGCGAAAAGCTCTCATAGATGCAGCGAGTGAAAAGAAACAATACTGGAAACTGCAATCATCAAGGGTCTGGAGATCGACCAATGATCCAGGGTTCATGGTTTCCAACATGTAGAGATACTTTGCAATCATCTGCAAAAAATGACAAAACATAACGTAAGAATTAGACATTTCAGTGGTAAGAAGTCTCGAAGAAATTAGGCAAAAATATGAATTCTTATCTAATGTATACCGAAGACCTACATTTCTTATGACAAATTGGTACGAAATGACATGAACTGCTAATGGATTTAGTAAGAACAAAATGAATTCTTACATTAAATATATGGCAAGAAATGGGGGTCGTACCTGGAAAGACTTGTCTTGGTCTCCATAAATCGATTTCAAAGCTCGATTCTTACCAGCTAAAGCAGTAGTGTATCTCAGTCTAACTCCGAAATCCCTCAGAAACTGAACCTGTATGTCCTTAGCCCTATAAACAAAACCGTCCTCTGTCATGTTAAGGGCAATATACTCAGCAATGGCCCTTGAAGAGACAACTGGACCAGCACCCGTTTTAATATCTTTCTCACATGTGTGTGTCACCCATTCGTATATTCTCCATGCATTGCCATAAGATTTAGCCCGCAATGAGAAAGGGCATGTTAATGAATCTTTATATACAACGTGGATTTTACTTCGATCTGAGAGGGGCGTTCGACACTCCAAATGATTTTTCAAATGGTATGCATGTATTGCAGAAATCATGTTCTCTTTACTAGGAAAAAAAGAACCGTGAATAAGTTGTCTAGCTTCCAGAGGTTCCATTTGCATCGGGATTTGATCGGGCTCAATACACGCCTGTTGGGACAAACCACCTATCATCCACTGATTCGGTTGACAAAAACTGACAGGTCGGCATATTTCAACTGAAGCATTCACTGTGGCAACCGTTGTACAGTCTATATCAGCTTCGCAGCCACTGGAGTTTGAGCCGACTGAAGCATCCATCATTTTTAGGCAGGCACTCACATAAAGAGAAGGTAATTCAGGCATTTCCATCAAAAAAGACCACTCGAATTCGTCTGTAACCTTCATTTTAATAATTTCACCACCGGCAGCTTTAATCATTGCATCTATGTCGAACGTGTGCATGGCCTTATCCTTCTTCAAGCGAAACGTGAGCTTCGACAACAGATCGTCATAACTTATAACACCACGTTGCACCGGGATGTAATCTTTGATTCCACCACAATATATGTCATTCACCCAAGCACCTCCATGCAGAACAATAATTAGAGTTGCCATTACCTGCATAAGAATTTCGCAAAAACATTATGAATTCTTACACAATACTGAGTAAGAATTGAAACAATTTCTTGCATGCTAATAATGTAATATATGCATGTTTTCTTACAACATACATTTATTGCTTCTCATTAATATTGCCTTTACATAATAATGTTATCTTCGTCCGTACAATGAAAATGATCTAGAATCAGAAACACAGATCACAGAACAATGAAAAATAACATTCTTAGAAATTTATTCTGACATATGAAGAAGAAGATTCCTACCTGAAATTAATATATCACACGACTCCGGCTACAAATCACCGTCGCGGAAGGCAGCCAAGCTCCGAGCAACTGAAACCCTAAACCCGACAAAACACACAGCCGTCGCCGCCTCGTAACAGGAAACCTTAAACACGACAACACACAGCCGCCGCCTCCTCGTAACCCTAACCACCTACCTTACAGACCAAAAAGCGACGTCGCCGCCTGCAACCGCCACAAAATGACCGTCGTCGTCGTGGTCTGGAACGCCGCCGTCTAGAAAAGGTCCGTCATCGACGCTGGAGCTCACAGAGAGAAAATGGGAGGAGGATGAATGGGGGATAACTGAAGTACAAGAAAACGGGAAACACTAACCACCTACCAAACGCGACGTCGCCGCCTGCAACCGCGACAATTGCCCGTCGCCGTCGTGGTCACAGAGATAACGCCGTCGTCGTGGAACGCCGCTGCTGGAGCTCACAGAGAGAAAAAATGGG
The DNA here is from genome assembly GCA_001642375.2 of Mentha longifolia. Classification (NCBI taxonomy): domain Eukaryota; kingdom Viridiplantae; phylum Streptophyta; class Magnoliopsida; order Lamiales; family Lamiaceae; genus Mentha; species Mentha longifolia. Next base: position 40,832,666 of record CM038113.1, on the reverse strand, counting down.
AGGGGGAAGAATGGGGGAGAACTGAAGAAGGAAATGGCTTCAAAACTTCCATTTTGAAAAATATGAAATTGGGGGTAAAATGGTCCACTCACTAACAAATTGAGTATTATTTGTTCTTTTTTAAGTTTTGCTTATAATTTGGATATACTAAGATATGTAGAGCGAAGGAGGTATTTCCTCTTATAATTACTTAAATTTACAATTAGGAATTATAAATTTCTATATATAGTATGAATCTACTTTCAAGATTAAATTCCGAACAAAGAACTATAGTGTTATTATTATTCTTTATTTTTTATTTTATTTTTTGTAATAGTGTTATGGGACAGTTCAGCGATAAATGAACTAACCGTAGGTTGGAAGTTGGTTATGGTCCTTATGGATGTTATTCAATTTATATACTACAATATATAATTAATATTTTCGTAAACAGTTCAACTTGGGAGTTGAGACTTCAAATCGAAGCTGGTAATAGAAATTAAACAACAGACAAATAATTATTTTTTTTAAAAAGAGAAGAAAAAAAAAAAGGGGGACTTGCAGTAAGTACCTCCAATTCGACGCCGCTCAACTCCGACATCTATTTTCCTCTTCTTCTTCAATTTCAGCTCCCACTCTCCATTGAAACTCACAACTATAATAGAAAAAACCCATTTCATTTCTTGAGTTTCACTGACTTCAAAAAGTTTGTGGGTCAGAGTTTTTCCGATCCATCCTCGCAGCTTCGAGAAAGAATGCTGAAGTTGCTGAATTCAAACTAATGATCTTCATTTTCTGAAATTCTGGGTAATTTTGGAGTTGAAGTTGGCGGATGCCGAGCGGAAATTCTGAGTTTTTGCCTACTGTTTCTCGATTTTTGATTAGCTGGGTTCTTGGATTGGAGATGAAATTGAGCTTTGATTAAGTAGCAAAATGTCTTCGAAGAGCAGAGGAGGCGAGTCTATTTCGAAGAACAGCGTTTCGAGAAAACTCACTCTCTTTCTCTGCATTGTATGCTTTTGTGCTGGGATGCTCTTCACCGACAGGTTCCCTCTTTCGATTTTGATAATTATCTCTGGTTCTAGTATGTGTTAATTGATCAAATATTGTTTTTTATTTTTCAATGAAATGTGATTGGTGGAATTGCTGTTTTAATGCTAGTTGTTGAGTATAATTATTTGGGTGATAAATGTGTTTTGGGGTTTTCTGGATTGCTGCTGGTGCTGGCTATGGATTCTCCTCCATTGTTAAGTACAGCATGTGATTGATCGGCTTCGATTTTCGAATGAGGTGTGTAATGGTGCTGAAGTGAAAGGGGGATGATATTATGATGCCATTCTTCCTAATTGTGGAAGTTCTTGATTAGTCTCATTTTCTTAGGCTTGTTTGGGAAACCTTGAATTTTGTATCTCTTGATCATACTTGTAAATAGCATTTTCCTAGTACTGAATCGACTGATGTTTCTTCGATAATGGACATACACTTTCTGATTGGTTTGAGTTTATCTTGACAGAATGTGGGCAGTGCCAGAAGCTGTTGACTTATCGCAGTCGACTGGGGTTCCGGATGAAAAGCCTAACTTAGTTTCAGATGGTTGTGATCCAAAAGTTGTGAGTACTTGGATCGAGTATTAATGTCACAAACATGATACATGTGTATTTCCCTTAGTTGTGCAAAGATTACTTGTTAAATGAATTATTTTCATCTTGTCAGAAGCAGGAAAAAGGTGATGCGTTCGTGAAAGTTTCAAAGACGCCTCATGCTGCAGAGTGAGTTCTTTCCAGTCCTGTGACGAGCTTTATATGTTCGGATGTGACATATATTATTGCATCTCATGGCTATTTACAAAGTGCAGGGCTCTGGATAAAGCAATTTCAGATTTGGAGATGGAATTAGCTGCTGCAAGGACTCTCCAGGATTCGTTACTCGATAGTTCTCCCTCATCTGAAGAGCTGAAGGTTCCTGGGTCAGCCAAAAAAAGAAAATACTTGATGGTAGTTGGCATTAACTCGGCTTTTAGCAGTCGAAGGAGAAGAGATTCGCTGCGAGATACATGGATGCTACAAGGTTATTGATAATAACATATCTTTCTTCATGAAATTGTCTTGAAAATTCTGTTAATTGCGTTGGCCCTGTGAAGTTAATCTTATTCATTGTGTAATTCAGGTGATAAACGCAGAAAGCTGGAGGAAGAAAAGGGCATTATCATCCGATTTGTGATTGGTCACAGGTTGAACACATCTCGAAATTTTATAATTGCAGTGGTTGTGACATAGTTAGTAGCCTTTTAGTAATCGATGAAATTCTTGTACTTCTCTTCTCTTCCAGTGTTCCACTTTTCTTTCTTAAGCGAATTGCTGGCTCTCAACATATCTGTATGAAGAGTTTATAAAAGCATAAGTAAATTCTCAATGATGAATTTTTAAGTAATTCTAGTTCTAGATCTGCAGTTGTTAGGAATATAAAATATTTTCATGTGTGTGCAAACTTAAACTGAATTTTGGTGATCAGTGCAACATCAGGTGGTATTCTTGATAAAGCCATTGAAGCAGAAGATAAGAAACATGGAGATTTTCTGAGACTGGTATTTGCCTTTCTGCTTCTTTTCGTACCCAATGCCTTGTAGCACATTACCTCATTTAGGACTTTTGTTAAATAATTCTTCAACTTCTCTCACTAATCTTACTTGCTGCAACGATATGTGTAGGAACATATTGAGGGCTACCTTGAACTATCGGCAAAGACAAAGACCTATTTTACCACTGCTCTCAAGCTCTGGGATGCTGACTTTTATGTGAAAGTTGACGATGATGTACATGTAAACATAGGTAAGCTGCATTTGTCATTTTGCCTTTTAGTTTATACGCAGACACGTTTTGCCACTTCTATCGCACTTTTGGATGCGGACTTTTTTTCGTGAAAGTTGATGATGACGTACATGTAAACATACTTATGCTGCAAGTATGGTTCCTCCTTTAGTTTGAGAAATATCTTCATGTAAATGGTCACATGATTGGGGTGGACATCAAACACGTTTCCATTTTTATCATTTATTTACCACATTAAAGGAAATGAAAGGAATGGCCAGGGGCTTTTAACATATACAGATATACTTGTAAAAGTAGCTATTGTAAGGCATTCTTGACAATGTTGTCTCTTTCGTTTATGAAATGAATCTGCAGCAACACTTGGAGCAACTCTTGCTAGGCATCGTTCGAAACAAAGGGTTTATATCGGATGCATGAAATCTGGGCCTGTCCTTGCTCAAAAGTAAGCAAGAAGCTGTCAGTGATTGGCTCATTAAAATTCTGAGTAGATATATACATATTCAGTACGAGTTTGTTCGCCTTACTTGCATTAATTCGGCATTTTGTTGACAGGGGAGTGAGATATTACGAACCTGAAAACTGGAAATTTGGTGAGCAAGGAAACAAGTATTTCCGTCATGCGACAGGGCAAATATATGCTATTTCGAGGGATTTAGCAACTTACATATCGACAAACAAGTAAGCTCATTAGCTTTTATTGTTCTCTTCACCCGTCTCGATATGGATATTCGTAACATAATGTCAATTTCTGAAAGGCACGTATTGCACAAGTACGCAAATGAAGACGTCTCGTTAGGATCTTGGTTCATTGGATTGGATGTGGAGCACATTGATGACCGAAGATTATGCTGTGGAACACCACCCGGTAACTTTTTAAAATACTGTATATACATATTCAGTTACGGGCTTTATTAGACATGGGGGTCGAAATAGATAGAAATATGATAGATACAGTTTTGGTAGCATTGTGCATTCTTGATTATGCTGAAAACTGCTGCAGATTGTGAGTGGAAGGCCCAAGCAGGAAACGTCTGTGTTGCCTCGTTCGACTGGACATGCAGTGGGATTTGCAATTCCGCTGATAGGATTAAGGAGGTGCACCGAAGATGCGGAGAAGGCGAGAACACTCTATGGGATTCTGTTTTCTGATTGTGTATCGAATCATCCACTAGAATCTGGGATTCCAAATTCGATTCTTGCAACCTTTGTATGTAAATGTAAGATATAGAGACGAGACGAGACGAGGGTAGGAGAGAAGAGGTGCTGCAGTAGAAATCGTCGTCCCCATTTTAGGCAAGGAGGTAGATCATTGCAGTACCTTAGTTAGAAGAATGTTGCTGGTTTTGGGGACACTACAACTCCTAATAAGTGTTTATTCTTTATCATCACTGCTGAACCAAAGTTCTTCTCTATTTCTTTTTTATTTTTTTTTCCCCTTGCCCTTTTTTTTTTTTTCTTTAATTTATTGTTGTTTTTGCGAAGATCTTAATAAGATAATGGTGATGACTGATTCTGGAAATATTTTATCTAATGTGGTTCATGTAACTATGAGTGATGGTTCGTCTGTTTAGTGTTTATGGAGGTCACCTCAAGTAATAGCACTAAAAGTCGCAAACTAGATCAAAATTGCAATACAAACTTTAAATCCATTCTTGAAATATAATGTGTAAGAAGACGAAGTGCAGTTCATTCGGTAAAATGCTCCTCCTTAAGCTAATAGTCGGGGTTTTGAGTTATTTCAAGTGTGTAAGTGAAATGTTGTATTATATTAAAAAATATGTGTCGGAATCTCGTACTTAATAACATGAGATGTAACACAAATTATGCAACAAAAGTGTGCGCAGTACGGATCTACCTTGGGACAAACGGGAGCATTGGCTCATTCCACCTTTTTTTTATAGATATAATATCAATAAAATTTAAAAAATATCGTAGCTCCCTCAACCCTATCACGGCTCTCCTCGATATTTTTTCCTCGATATGTTGAGTCCTTCAGGGCACGTAGTTTAGCATTATAAAAAACATGGTTAAAAGGCTAACTTAGTCCAACCACATGTTAAAAAGAATTACTCCCTCCGTCCTCCAATTCTTGACCCAAAATTATGAGTACGGAGTTTAATGTATTTTGATGATATATTAATAAATTAAGTATTAAAGTATTAAAGTGGAATAATTGTGGGCCCAATAATTTTTTTTTTGAGGAACCCAATTAATAGTTTTAATGGTATTAAAGTGTTAAAAAGTACTCCATCCGTCCCCAAATAAATGTCCCCACTCAGATGAATGTGGACTTAATTAAATCCACATTCATCTGAGTGGGAATATTTATTTGGGGACAGAGGGAGTAAAGTGTTAAAGTAATTGTGGGGTCTACGTTACAAAATAGAAAGTGTCAAGAAATGGAAGACGTCCCGATATAATATTAGTGTCAAGAAATAGAGGACGGAGGGAGTACTATATTTCATACCAAATGTAAATAGAAACAAACATTTAGTTAGCTAGCTGTGACCTAAGCATGAGCCTTAATAAACCTAACACATACGTCCAAACATTGTAGGTAGCATTCCCTCAAAGTAAAAAAAGAAAAAAGAAAAACATTATAAGGATAAATAGTACCATACGTGTTAAATTTTGTGGACTCTCGTACTTTAAATCGTAATGGAAGGATTCGAGTGTCCAAACATTTCACACTAATTATTACTAGCTCGGACTATTACTCCACTTAATAATAATAATAATAAATTAATAATTGGGATGCAATGTTCAGGACACGTGTCGCATCCCAATTGCTCCGCACCAACCAAACGAGAAAAGGTAGCCGTTAGATCTTGCAAATATTTCAGCGATCCCGCTTCAATAATTACCCCTCCCTTCCTAATAGTAATAAAGCTACTCTTAACCTCTCCATTATATTTTTCTCACTCATTTCTGCTGCAAATCTGCCAATCCTTTCCGCCCCACCACTGAAACATTTTCACATCATATCATACCATATCCCGCTTTCTCTCTCTACCCCTCTCTCTCTCTCTCTCTCTCTCTCTCCTTCTCCTCTCCCTCGTCCTATTTTAATAATTTGGGAGCTCGTTCTTCTCACTGTTGCATAGTATTACATCAGACTATCAGAGGATGGGATTTCTCAGCGGTGATACGTTCGACCTCAAATCGCTTGATTTCTCTCTCAGATTGTTCGTTATCCCTTTCAACGTTGCTTCCATTTGGATTGCTGTTAACAATCGCCAGGATAACGCTGATTTCGGCAAATTGGAGTTCCATGAGCTCGTCGGCCTCAAGTAAGGCCTCTCTCTCTCTCTCTCTCTCTCTGTTCTGTTTTTTTAGGTGAAAATTAATTTTGGTTTTGATGGGGGAAGGTATATGGTTTGCGTGAGCGCCATTGCAGCTGGATATGCTCTGTTCGCTGCTGTATCTTCATATATCAGATGCTTGTTCACCAAAGCGTGGATTTTCTTCGTCACTGATCAGGTTCGGATTCATCTTCGAATACCTAATTATGAATTAAGTTCGGTTTTACGATGCGTGCGAGTCGAATCGAGGTCGTTTGGATGCTTTGAGTTCGTTTACGATGTATACGAGTCTAATCGGTTTTACGATGTATATGAATACGAGTCGAATCGAGTTCGTTCGGATGCTTCGAGCTGGAATGATTTTATTTAGGTCTTCTTTTCTTCAGTAGTTCTTTCAGCTGAAATAGTGTTTTACAAATAATAATTTGCGTTCGGTTTGGTTTTTCGTATAAAAACGTGTTTACAGCGAATTTATGTTAGTATTGAAGATCAAGTGGGGAGAAGTTTTGATTTAGTAGTCCATCCTTATTTAAGTGCACAGTGCATTATAAGTGTTGATTGGTTGAGGCAATAAATTCTCCCAACCAAATCCAATTGAATTCCCATCTTCCAATTTGGGAATCTTGAATTTATAGTTGGTGAGTCATCAATGTCTTCCCAAAACATGTCCTATTTCATGGGAGGAAATTAATTGCTGCTTTCTTTTGCTTGCCCCTAATTCTCAGCAACCTCTTTATTTCCATTGGCTTCCCACAAGTCTAATTCCTCCAACATAAATGGATTTAATACCAAATTTGTCTCTTCTTCAAATGCTTCCTCGCACACCATGTGTACATCTGTTGTTGTCGTTCGGGTTCACATGGCGTGTGAGCACTCGTTTACTTCGAGTGATGTCACTCGAAGTAAATGCCCTTTAGATGATCTCTAACTCGAGATAATCTTTTTACGAGCAGGTGTTGGCGTACTTAATGGTGACCTCGATGGCAGCGTTGGTGGAGTTTCTTTACTTGGCCTACAATGGAGATCAGTTGGTTTCATGGAGTGAAGCTTGTGTTTCATATGGAAAATTCTGCAACAGATTGAAAATCGCTTTGATTCTGCAAGTGATTGCTGTTTGTTGTTTCTTGGTTTTGGCTGTGATTTCTGCATACAGGGTATTTAGGAGATTTGATCCTCCTTTTGTTCATTCTAAAGAGGGCCAACAAGATACGATTTGATTTTTTTTTTATAAAGCCCTTTTTTATGATAAGGTAGATCGAAATGTTGTTACTCGAGACTTTCGTGTTAGTGCTTGAATGTTACATTAAATATTAAAGTGAAATGCGTGATATATATACTGTATTGTTCAATTTTTCTTCGGACTTGTAGTGCTAAAATGTTTTTTTTAATTTTTTTATTTTATGACCATACCTATATATTGTACTTATAATCTAATATTTTGATATATCATATATTTATATTTGATGTAAAATAAGAGGCTTGTTAGCATATAATAAGACATTTCTAAACTATGGTTGATATACAAAAGGCAGTCACTTATCGAATAATGGTTCCAATCTTAATGGCCTTTAAAGGGGTAATTACCATTTATGTTGACTTTGAACATTTTGATATTTATGATCTAAATTTTATTTTATTTTCTAAAAACTCTTTAACTTTAGAATGTTGTTAATTTATGGACTGCATCCAAAATTTTATTAAGGAAAATGTGATTTAGCTTGTCATTTGTCATGAAAAAATATGTCGAGTTAAAGTTTAACATACACACCACTATTCGTATTGAAATTTGAGGTCGCGAGAACAACATGATGAGTCGCATTTACAACATTAGAATTTTGGGTACAGACCATAAAGCGATAAAGATAAAAGATTTAAGATTTTTTAAAATTAAATTACAATTTAGATTACAAACAGGTATGTAAAATTCAAGCTACAAATTATAAATACCCCGATAGATCGCGACTATAACCAAATTGACAGATCTCGACCCATAAAATGATATGTAATGCGTTAAGAGACATGTGGAGTAAGCAAGATTGTAATAATTGGGTAATTTTATTCAACATAGACTAATTTTTGTTATATTAGACTTATAGTGAGATTATTCATAATACATGAATCATATCCGAAAAATGATAATCATTATCTTCTATTCATCTCAAAATTTATCTTCTAGCCAAGCATATGTTTTTGAAATAGATTGTAATAATCCTACGTCCAAAAATAAACGTTATATTTTATCGATTGGAACGTCTTATAGATAGATACTGTAATGTTTTCATTTTTGAAAAAATTAACTCATGAAATAGTATAGACCCTACCACCTTTTTATATTTTACATATTTTTATTAATTCACGTGTCAAAAAAAAAAAAACAAGACGTTAGAGCACTCCCAATGGGGTGGGATCACAGCCCACCTCCGCCGTGGAGCGCTCCCGGGCCGATCCCACCCCCCACTGCCGATGCCGAGATCGCAAGGGAGAGGAGCGCATATACGCACCCTTACCGATCCCCACATGCTGACGTCATTATGACTTCAACGAGGTTTAATTTTTATTTTTTTAAAAAAAAATCAATTTTCAACAAAATAATAATAAAATAATAAAAATAAAATTTGGGTTTTAGCTGTTGGAAGCACCAACGGCTACTCCCTCCCCCAACTATAAATTCAACTCCAAATTTCAAATTCTTCCACACCAAATTCATCTATTTCATCTTCATTTATTCTCTAATCTCACATTCTCACTCACCAAAAATTCCAAAAAAATGGGAGATCCAATTGAAAATTTCGTCGACAAATATTTCGGCTACTCCAACTACGGCGGTGACGATTCCACAAATCCGGAGGCTCCACCGAGCACGCCGGGGGCAAATTCCAACACAAGTCCAATGGGGTTCGGCCGATACGCAAACTCTCCTGCCCCGTTTATGGGATTTTCCTGCCAAGGATATCGGCCGTACTCTCTGGAGGACCTAATCGCTTTAGCCGATTTCCAACTCCGCCGAAAAATCAAGATCGAGCTCGATTTGCCTCCCAAGGGCTCGAGTCGATGAATCTCGCGTCCTCATTTGAGAGTGTCTCCAACATGCCCACCCCCTCGCCGGCAAAGATAAGGGAAAACCAAAGCCGAAGTTGAAGCAACCAACGCCGCAACGTGTCCCGGCCAGCGGGCAGAGGCCTCCCCAAAAAGTATTCTCAAGAAGAGACGGAATTACCGGTGACTTGTTGGTCGGTAGTGTCTCAAGACCCGTCAACCGGGAATGAGCAAACGGGGCAACAATTTTAGGAGCGGATAGAGGAAGTGTACGATGAACGGCGGCCAAAATAGGCGCACGCGAGGGATGATGGAATGTTCAAGTTGCATTTCGGAAAAGTCCAAGCAGCTTGCAAGGAATTCAACGGGTTCTACGTTCAAGCAAAGAGAGATTGGCGCAGCAGATCCAACCACGAAGACGTACTTAATAAGGCGGATATGTTGTACTAAGAAGCCAACGATATGACGCCTTTCAGGTACACTAAGGCATGAAGAATGTTGATCCTTGTTCCAAAATTTCAACATATCATGGACGAGGACGACAACGACTTTGATAAGCGCCATAAGGGTGTCGACGGCTCATCAAACTCTAGCCGATCCTCTGCCCAAGAAGATTCTGACGGCTTTCGCTCTCACATCCGTCCGATAGGAGGAAAGCAAGCAAAGCAGCAAGCCCGCAACAAAGGCAAACAACCGACGATTGATTTGGAGGGATTCCCGGAGGAGATTTCTCTCCAAGCTTATGAAAAATATCCGTAGTGACAGAATCCTTCCTAGAATACACAAAGACGAATGCGGAGGAATCTCGCTCGAGGGCCAACACGGAGCGCATGAAGCGGTTCAAGAATTATCACAAGGTGCTCATGACGGATACGAGCACTATGATGGAGGAGGAGCTTGAGCAACACGAAATCCTCTTGGCAACGATGAAGAGCTTAATTGATTAATTTTGTAATTTTTAATTAGTGTTTTAATTATGTAATTTTATTTCTTGTAATGTTTTTTAATTCAATAAATTACTAATTTTAAAATAATTGAATAAATTAAATTAAATAAATCAACTAAATATTCAAAAATAAAATATGTAAAATAAAATTGAATTAGAAATTGAAATATAAATAAACGTGAAAATCAATTTTTAAATTAAAAAACAATAAAAAAATCGGAGAGATCCCGGAGAGATACCCGACGCACTGGGGCAGTGGTATCTTTCCACCAAAAAATTAGAGAGATACCACTTTTAAGAGATCCCCATTGGGAGTGCTCTAATAGTCGTATTTCTTGAATATATTTATAGTATATAATAATGAAATATATTTATATAGTAAAACGTCGTTAATAATACTCGATAAATTAATAACCTCGCTAAAATTAATAATTTGTCCTGTCCCAAGTTGGGACTAGTACAAATTTGGGACCCAATCAATAAAATTATAAGATAATATTTTTTTGAGATCCCAGTGTATATATATTGGTCCCGACAAAACTATAAATTAATAATTATTAAAAATAATCCATATACATATATATGATGCACTTGAATATTCTTAAGACAACTTAGTAAAATAAAAATCTACTGTAACTTGCTTTTTCTTGAATTTTAAATCTATGTTGATCTCATCTTTAAATCTCCTTACTGCACCCAATAGTTGTGGCGTTGTTTTCTCGTACTGCAATAAAAAGTTATGAAGAGTTGTTGATGCTTGCAATGTTTCTTTTAAAGTGACCGATTCCAAAGCTATTGAATCATCCTCTGCTTCATCATCTTCCGGATTAGGAATGACATCGGCCACTATCTCTTCTAGACTATGAACTTCGTGACATTGAATATTTTCACTCGGAAAGTTGAGGAATTGATTCATATCCATTTTGTGGTGATATTGCATACCGGTGATCAAATTCTCAAGCTCACGAATGTCTTCTCCAGGAGTTGCATCATTTGCACTTGAGTCGCTTTGATTATACGTTAAAACCCCTTTAAATTAATAAATTATTAATTTATAAATATAATAATATCTCTATAAATTAATAAAATCCTTCGGTCCCAAAATTATTAATTTATAGAGGTTTTACTGTAGTCCTATTACAATCATAATTCTCAACTCATAAGGTATGAATTCTAATGGACCAAAAATTATTATATTTTGGTTGAAGAAGGCCCAACAAGGCAACAACTCTATAGATAATTAAATACTTATGTACTCCATAATAAATAAATACGAGGGAAGTAGAATAGTATTGCTCCACACTCTTCCTCTGTACCGTATACGTAGGGTTCAAGTCTCTTTCTGTTTATTTATTTCCGTATCGCTTCCATCGTTCAATTGCACAACCATCACTTCTCGTTTAGGGCAAGAATTCGATCCTAATTTTCTTCTTCCTTTCGCTGTTAGGCAAATCGGATTTGCTCTTTCGACGGACGCCATGGCTAAAAGCTCCTTCAAGTTGGAACACCCTCTCGGTATTAACCCCAATTTCTCTTCTAGGTCTTGATTAGGTTTTATTTGATCGGTGGATTGTGTGTTTTTGCCCTTTAATTTTGCTTTTTGAATTGAATATCCAACTTCGACTGTGTTAAAAGACTTTCCTGATTGTGGGTCGTGTAATTTTTTGTGCATTGATTGCTGCGTATGATCGATTATGTTGGTATGATCGGTGTCGAAGAATTAGGGTTTTGTGATTTAGGAGAATTTGTTATTTACTCGCTTGATGTTATGAAATTCACCTCACTGTAAATTGGTTTTACCTTATGGGTGACTTTATTCTGTATGCGGTTGATAGTAAGCTGTGATGCTCGAATTGATTTTATCTCAAGATTTGTCTTTACATGTTTTTGGGTCTTGACATATGCTTCTTTTGATGGAAGAAATTTTGTTGTTGCAAATTTGTTCCGAGGAGTTGGATTGGAAAGATGGAGAGAATTTCTAACCATTGTTTTGATCATCATAGATTCATAGTTTTCATCGTCAATTTAGTTTGCACCGTATTTTTTTGCTAATGCAATACTGTTTTCTAGTTTCCTACTGCTAATGGAAAGCATTGAAGCAGTTACTCGTTTTGATTATTTGCTATTTTTTCTTTAATTTACTTTTAGAGCAATGAGCCTTAGAAGGTTGTCTAGCCTAATTATTCTGTTTTAACATTTTTATCAGTGTCAACTATGCATTTGTTTTCCTTTTTGTTAACTTTTTGTTGATCATCGACATTATAATATTGCTTTACATGTTGTAGAGAGGCGACAGGCTGAAGCAGCTCGTATTAGGGAGAAGTACCCTGACAGAATCCCGGTACTAAGGAGTCGATTTTACTTATTTGCAATTATGCCTTGGATACTTGATTTTTCAGCCTCCCCCACCCCCCAAATTAGTAATTTTTGTTTCTCATTTGATGCGATGCAGGTTATTGTGGAGAAAGCTGAAAGAAGCGACATCCCTGATATTGACAAGAAAAAGTTAGTAATAATATTTCATGTTATTACATTGTACTTGTGAAAAATTATTCACTGAATTCTATGTTTGTTTTGAAATTACATGTCTATCCTGGAAACTGGTATTAGCTGCAGCAAATTTAGAGCACTAGTTTTTTCCACCTTCATGCAATGTATATAAATTGGATCTTAACTAGTTGTAATCTTTTGCTAATGTTTTAATTAAATTAACTGCAGATATCTAGTTCCTGCTGATCTAACCGTGGGGCAATTTGTATACGTTGTTCGCAAAAGAATCAAGCTCAGTGCCGAGAAAGCCATCTTTATCTTTGTGAAGAATGTGCTCCCTCCTACTGGTAAGAGAAGCTTTATATGTCTTCATCTTCGTCTTGTTCTTGTTTTAAAATCTTAAAATATGCTTCCTTACTTTGCAGCTGCAATGATGTCGGCTATCTACGAGGAAAATAAAGACGAGGATGGATTCCTGTACATGACTTACAGTGGCGAGAACACTTTTGGATTGCTCTGAGATCAAAGCTCGGTCGAGCAATGTATATAGTCGAATAACGCATTGTAAATACTTTAAGTCTCTTCTGGATTTCTCCTTCTTGAAAGATTGCCCGTTATTTCTCTTAATTGAAAAATGTCAAGACTTCGGCGACTTCTAATTATATTTTCCTCATCACTGCCTTAGTTTTTTTAATGTTTCTATTGCCTGTATTATAATCTTGTCCCCTCCAAGTGTTTGATATTTGATGCTTCTCGTTCCTACTCCTAAATAACGTCACGTTTTCTTGATTGAGTTGTCCCGTCTGTTTTTATAGACAATGTCATGTTATCTCGATTAGATTGTCACATGAATATGAATAGTGTTTCATCCCCAATATATAAAAAAGGAAAAAATGTAATTAAATACATCAACTTTTTTTGACATTCTGTTTTAATCACCAATTTATAATTTTTTTTCTGATAATTTATCAACTTTCTTCTGCGTTCAATTTTAACACCGATCACATCTGGCTATTACATGGCAATAGAAAATGACGAGGCATTATACGTGGCAATATTAATTAAATTATTTACTACACGGTGATAAAATAACGCCGTTTCTGAATAATTTATATATTTTTGAATAATTTATTTACTACGCGGTGATAAAATGACGAGGATTTATACGTTTGTTTAGCTTCAGAAACGGTGTCGTTTTATCACCGAGTAGTAAATATTATAATTAACATTGCCACGTATAGTGCCTCGTCATTTTCTATTGCCACGTAATAGCCGGAGCATATGATCGGTGTTAAAATTGAACGCGGAAGAAAGTTGTTAAATTATCAGAAAAAATTAAAAGTCGGTGATTAAAACAGAAAGTCAGAAAAGGTTAGTATATTTAATTGCATTTTTTTCCTATAAAAAAATTGACTCTCTAAAACAGAAAATGAACGGCGGGCTGCGTGATATTAGGTTTAGAATCACTTGTGTTAATTTTTTTTTTTATTTATGTTAACTATTATTTGAGTTTTTTACCCAAATGGCTAGATATTGGATTTGTTACATGAAAGTGGCTAATTTTAAGTATTAACCCGAAATAATTATGACTTAATCATAATGAGCAAAGGATCTTCATTATTCACTTCATTGTTCATTCCAACTAAAATTCTGTATAACTAACAAATAAAATTGCTACAATGGGAAAGTTGCTCAATACTTTTGCAGCCATGGTGACTTTTTTGTTCCTCTCTGAATCGCAGAGAGATACATTCAGATCGATGATGGTAGCTTTCTATTCCCGTCGGCTTAAAATGAAAAATCCAAAGCTTGGTTGGTGGCCCAAAAGCCCTCGTCATTAATACAATAATGACTTAATTTTTGGCCATAAATGTAAATTTTAGTCCATTTCTTTCGGAGTGCGCCAACTCAGCCAATGGGCCAAGTAGTATTTTGGATCGAGTCAGATTTCAAATCTGGATATCCATATATATATATATATATATAATAATAACGATTATGGGATGTTGTTTTTAGTAAGTTAATTATTTTATAAATAGTAATTTTAATATAACTTTTTTTTCAAAAAATAATAATTTGTTTAATATATCATCATATATCAAAGTCAACTGTGTAATTTAAACTTTGTATAGTATATATGTATGTTGAGAGATTTATGCCAATATTAAATACAATAACCTAATTAGTAAATTTCGTTACATTTATTAATTTTTGATTTTGGTATAGTTGCATCCATAATAAGTAAATGTATAAATTGGAGAGGTTATTTTTTGTGCTCTTTTTCTTGGACAATTTGGAAATATAATCTATCATCATTAGATTATTCATAGAAGTTTAATCAAAAATATTTAATTAAAATATTAATTACATCTATCTATTATATAAAAGCTACTACGGATATACACTTTTAGTAATTTTTTCCTGCATATTTGAACTTTCTACTTTTTAATTAAATTTATTAGTAAGTAATTTATCATTTACACTAATATATATAGTATACAGTATATATGTGTGTGATCGATCTGTCATCTATATACCTATAGAGGTAATTGTATTGATCGATTTATGCTAATATTAAATGTCATAATATAATTGATTGATGTGGTGTATTTTTCTACTAATTTCGCTACAAATGTTTGCATCCAATTAGGCCCGAATCACAGAGCAGTTAAATTAAAATTCTCAACAATTCATATCTTTTTTCTATTATAAATTATATTTTTCAGTCGGTGAAAATTTATCAATTCCTCATACACAATTCAGATATGAAGGATAAAGTCCATTCAGATCCATGACTATGAGTGAGTAGTGACATTTGAAATGTTTTTTTTGCAAATGAAAGCATTCTTTTCCAATAAAATACTATAATGAAGCCATGATTAAGATTTTGTTAAGTTTTATAGCCTTTAATATTGTATAGTCCTTCTCAAAAGTAAAATTCTACAGTTGATCCATTATTATTATTATTATTATTATTATTATTATTATTATTATTATTATTATTATTATTATTATTATTATTATTATTATTATTATTATTATTATTATTATTATTATTATTATTATTATTATTATTATTATTATTGTTGTTGTTGTTGTTGTTAATGTTAATTATATATGATTGATTACTCTCAATTAAGGTACGTACTATATCATTTATTTAATCTCATTGTAAATTGATATTTTTTCATAAGAAAGATCACAACCAATATACATATTTAATAATAATAATAATAATAATAATAATACACAGTACTTCTTTAATCTATAAATAGTAGTAAATTTTATTTTCAGATATTTTTAATATTAAATTTATTCAAATGAATATATAAATTGTATATCATAATGGTACATTAATAATTTATAATCAATCATTTAATACAAATGCATAATTTATGTCTTTATATTAATTTATTTTCCATTTTTATATTATCCTATGCCTATATATATATATTTCTGAATTTTATGAAAGAAACACATATACACTTCACTTGCTTTTGGTTCGAGGTTTCAAATTGGATGCATAATTTCTCGAGATTGGAGTTGAGGTTTAACAACATTGAGTATTGCATCTTATAAGATTGAAGGAACACGGTTCAATAATCTATACAATTTTGTAGAAACTAGCTACTGCAATAATTCTCACATCATTTGCTATATAGCTTTGATTCGAAGTCTGTTAATTCGGTATTGCACCTAATATAATTACAATATTAAACTTATCATTTGTATATTTTAGTTTAGTTTTCAATTTTGTTTTAGTTTCAGTATAATTGCTCATCAGTGTCATAAATCTACATGATCAATCACAAAATGAAGATGAACTAATTGTTACGCGAGTTTCTATATCAAAATGTATATATTTTTAGAATTGTATCCTATAGTTATTCAACCACTCAGTCGCCAAGAAATAATGTAAATTGTATCCTATAGTTATCAAAATATTTTTGTTTTAGTTTTAATGTATAAATTTTTGGCGAATTAAATCATAAACTTCTACTCTGTATTTCTTATAATTAAAATTTTCCCCAAAACAACTTCGACAACCACAATACTAAAATGGACACCTACTGGGGCTTTACGATTGTGATGCACGTGGACCTGAAAGATGAAAATCGTGATTTAATTTGTCAAAAACAAAAAAAATCATGATTTAATTCACCAGAATTTAAAAGTGATATTTAAATTACAAAAGTGTGAAAGATACATGGTTAATTATACTGCAATTATACTTATAACTATGGTGTTATACTTATATATTTTTTTTTGCTATACATGGTTAATTATAAGTTGCGTATACACCTACGCTTATTTGCATTGACTTTTTTCTTTATTTTTTAGTACAGTCGGTTGTGGAAATCGTCTATATAAATGGTATATTTAAACTATACATCAATGGTATTCAATCATTTAATAAATTTTAGACGTTACAAAAGTAGTACGTATAATTTATGATAAAGAATTAGTTTCTTTTCTATTTTTATAGCTTATAACATACTTAATTTAATTTATATAGCCGTTACTATATAAATGTTTATATGTATGTAGAATGTAGTTAGGTAATATTAAATGCAATAATATAATTAGTAAGTTTTATTAGTTAATATTAATTTTTTATATGATTATGTAACGTTTATCCCATGAAGGTTGTATTACGGTGGTTTAAATTTAAAATCGGTAACATATGTGATCGATCGTGGATTTTAGAGTGTTTTTGTGATGGTGAGATTTATAGAAAGCTAAGAACACAAGAATTTACGTGGTTCGATCTATGGGTAGATCTACGTCCACGGAGGGAAAAGAGAATGTTTATATTGAAGTCTCTCTTGCTAGTAAATACAGTGGCCTCCCCTTTTATCTTACAAGATAGCTCTATTTATAGAGAATTGAGATCACGGATGATTCATGGATGCTGCTCTCGCATGTCCGTCCGTACTCTGACCACTTTTGGGGGTGGTTGAGAAATCGTGGGGCAGTTGGATGATTTTGTTGACTCGTTATTGGGCTTCAATCTGGGTGGGCCGAGCTGATCTGGGCCTTTGGGCCACATCCTATCACATCCCCCCCCCAAAAGGTCGGAGAAGCGAGGTCATTGTAGAGAGGTGTGAATTGCCCCGTGGGATTTCGACGAAGTTGAAACTGCACACCGTCTCGTTTTGACGAGGTCGAGCTTTGAATTGCATTGTTCCATCAAAATTTAGAGTTCTCGTTTTGACGAGGTCGAGCTTGAATTGCATTGCCCCGTCGAAATTAAGATTTTGACGAGGTCGAACTGCATACCGCCTCGTTTTGACAAGGTCGAGCTTGAATTGCATTGCCCCGTCGAAATTAAGATTTTGACGAAGTCGAACTGTATACCGCCTCGTTTTGACGAGGTCGAGCTTTGAATAGTCGTGATATGAGAAGGCACGACTGTTGGTGTCAGGGTAGGTAGGATACATGTCGCACTTTTGTTGGAGCAGGCGGAGAGGCGGGATTTGAAAAGGCGTGCCTTTGCTTAGAAAAGCTTCCAGTGTACGCTAAAAAATATTTTCCCCCCTCAATCGATTTCCAATTGCAAGCGAGAGAGAAAACCCTAGACCTAAAATTCTGCAACCGCCGCCGCCATCCAGTTCAATTTCCCGGTGATTTGTAGTCGGAAAAAGACTTTGACAAGTAAGTACTTTCCTTGTAATGGATTCTTCTTCTTTTCCCCAAGTAGATACTGGTAGGGCCAGCGCACAGATTTCGCCCTCGCCGTCTAGGGTTTTTCCGGCGAGGGTTTGGCTAAATATACATACACGCACGCTAGTTCCGCCGGCGTTTCGAGAAATCGAATTCCCGCCGGTGGTCGGGTCTAGTGCCTCACTGGCGTGTGCCTCGACCATGTCTGTGTCTCATATGCAGGATTTGGCTCGTCGTTTTTTGTTTCCCGAGTCAGTCGAGTTGCTCCTACCTCGTGATGTCGATAGGGGTAGCTCGCCTCCCGTAGGCTTTTTTATTGTATATGAAGACTATCTTCATTTTGGTCTTCGTTTTCCTTTAAATCGTTTTTTTGCCGAGCTCTTAGAAGAGCTCAATCTGGCTTTAGGTCAGTTGCAACCTCCTTCCATCAAGCAGGTCGTTGGTTTTTGTTTTGAGGTCAGCCGCCGTGGTGGCACGCCTACTGTGGATTCATTTCTTAGGTTTTTTAGACCTAAGCTTGGTCCGACGGGGTGGGCCTACCTTTCCCCTATTAGTAGGTTCAAGTTAGGTACTCCCACTAAGGTGACGAACTGGCAGAAGAAATTCTTCTTTTGCCGGTGTGAAGGCGTACCGTTGTATCCTTGGACCACGGCCAAGTTCGTACTTCGAGACACTGGGAAACCATCCAGTGAGCTTGAAATGAGCTTGGTGGACCTCGGCCTTATTGAAAGGGATTATGCCGAGGCCGAGCTCACAAATCATGGGTTAAGCCCGTATAACTCCGTGTCCGATGTGGACTTGGGTGAGGCTCTGCTTCACTGATTTGTCCTGTGGTCTCTTTCATTTTTTACTGATGTATATCTTTCTTTTTTTTTTTTTTTGGATGCACAATCTATCCAGGCCGCTCTCCAGAATAGGAACAAGAGGAAGAGACAGAAGTCCTCTGTTTCGGTGGCAGAGAAGGTGACGTCGGCGACGTCGTCGGAACGGACTGCCGACCTTGGTAGGTCGGTGTCCGTGAGTTCGCAGTTGGAAGCTCATGTCCGAAGCTCTTCTTCGCTGCAGTTGGTGGACCAACAATCTCGACGAACTCTGCTTTCGTTGGATGACGAAGTGACAATCGTCGGGAGTGGCCCAACCTCGGGCCAAGGACATGCACGGGAAATGTCGTTTCCCGAGGTAAGCGTAAAACTGTAAGTACTTGTATATGGGGATTGTAACCTCTAATAAAATTATCCTTTGGTTTTTTTTTTTTTTTTTTTTGGGTTTTAGGAAGCCGAGACGGCTTTGGATGGGCTGCAGGGCTTGGCTAACTTCATCAGGAGTGGAGTTGCCAAGTTCCAGACAAAGGCTGCCGAAGTTGCGGCGGTAGAGGATCGACTAATGGCCAAGATCTCGGCCGCCGAGGTCGCGGCGCAGGCAGCAGCGGAGAGGGAGGCGGCGGCTTCGGCTGCCGCTGAAGAGGCTAAGAAAAAGAATGCCGAGCTGGAGGCTGAGGTGGATCGCCTGAAGGCCGAAATTGCCGGGATGGTGGCTGGTCAGGGAGGCGTGTTCCGAGCTGTGGTGGAACGTGTCTTCCGGTCGCAGCACTTTTCCCGCATGGCCGTTCAGTTGGCAGGTGCCCTGAGCACCCCGATCATCTCCGCAGTGCTCGACGACATCGCTGCCGACATCCCAGACTTGGACAAAACCAAGTACGGGTATGCTATTGCGACGGAGAAAGAGACGCTGCAGGACTTTGCCGGGGTGCTTTTGGAACACAGTTCCGCCATTCCGGTGGTCGAGCAGCTCGCCGCGCAGAGGAGCCCGCTCAGCAAAGGGGCTATTCGGCGATGTCCCGTTGACAGGTACGAACTCCTGGAGACGGTCATTGCCGACCTACTGAAGAGGCCGGTTACAAAGACCACCGAGGAGCCTGCTCGCGATGACCCCGAGGAGCCTGAGGTCGAACCAGAGGTCGGCCTAGAAGGAGAAAATCGTGATGGAGTCAATTGACACTTTTCACGATTTTTGGCTTCTTTCCCTCTCTATTTTTTTTTTTTTTGTAGCCTTGTACTTCGTCACCATTAGGGTGGCGTTTCATTTGCCGTGTTCGGCTATAAATATAAAAGGCTCTCTGTTAAACCTTGCTTGTATTTATTCTGTAGCCTGCCCCTGAGTTTTACGATGCTTCCCACCTTGTTAAAGAAATATCCGAGCTTCGCCGAGCTGTAGAAGTAGCCGAGCTCGATGCTTCGGGCTGGAAGAAGCGAGCTGATAACATCGAGATCGAGGCCGAGGTGAAACTTCAGGCCGCTCAGGAAAAACTTGATGAGATGCATGCCAGATATATGAAGCTTGAAGACCAGTATCAACGAGCTCGGGATGACATCAAGACTTGCAAAGAGATCGTCGAGGAGCATATGGAGTACGAGACCATAATTCACCGAGCTGGGGGATCCACGATTTCCGAGACTTACGATAAGGTCAAGGAGCTCCAGGCCCGATGCCGAAGCTACAGGGAGCAATATGGGAATGAATCCTGGCAGGTTAGAGGTGAGTTTGAAGAGCTCATTCGTGTGGCGAGCATTTATGAGACAGTCCTTGATCGCTTTCCGAAGTTGAAGCGACGTCTGTCTTTAGAGGCTGGATCTGCGACTTCAATTTCCTCCGATCTGGATCCGAGGTTGCTCGACCGTACTTCTAGAGAATTTTTGGAAGGTGAATCTTCGAGGTCTGCTGACCCGGACCCGAAGATTGTGACATGTCATTCTCGAGAAATTTATAGTCAAGAGCGGCGATCGGCGTCTGGACAGGGTCGGGGTCGGGCGAGCCAGAATGTCCGAGGTAGAGGCCGAAGTTCGGCTTCTGGACGAGGTCGGGGCAGGTTTAGTATAGACGATGTTTTGAACTTTAATTCCGGCAGGGATTTTGCTAGAGATTGGCTTAGCTTTAGTAAGCCAAAGCCTCCGGGTTCCTCATCTTCTTAATGTAACAATTGTACATTTATTTCTATTCAAATAAAATAGAAATTTTTACATTTGTGTTTAAGCTTTCTATCCTTGTCTTTAACCGAGACAGGTTCCCTTGTTTTCAACGAAGACAGCTTTCTCATAGTCACTTCGTCTTGTGACGGAGTTTGGGCTTTCGGTCGAACACTTCGTCCAGAGATGAAGTTTTGGCTTTCAGTTGGCCACTTCGTCCGAAGACGAAGTTTAGGCCTTTTAGGTAGCCACTTCGTCTAACGACGAAGTTTAGGCTTTCAGTTAGCCACTTCGTCCGAAGGCGAAGTTTAGGCCTTTTAGGTAGCCACTTCGTCTAATGACGAAGTATAGGCTTTTTAGGTAGCCACTTCGTCTAATGACGAAGTTTAGGCTTTCTAGGTAGCCACTTCGTCTAACGACGAAGTTTAGGCTTTCAGTTAGCCACTTCGTCCAAAAACGAAGTTTAGGCTTTTTAGGTAGCCACTTCGTCTAATGACGAAGTTTAGGCTTTCTAGGTAGCCACTTCGTCTAACGATGAAGTTTAGGCTTTTTAGGTAGCCACTTCGTCTAATGACGAAGTTTAGGCTTTCTAGGTAGCCACTTCGTCTAACGATGAAGTTCAGGCTTTCAGTTAGCCACTTCGTCCAAAGACGAAGTTTAGGCTTTTTAGGTAGCCACTTCGTCTAATGACGAAGTTTAGGCTTTCTAGGTAGCCACTTCGTCTAAAGATGAAGTTTAGGCTTTCAGTTGGCCACTTCATCCGAAGACGAAGTTTAAGCCTTTTAGGTAGCCACTTCGTCTTAAGACGAAGTTTTGGCTTTTAGTTAGCCACTTCGTCCAAAGACGAAGTTTAGGCTTTTTAGGTAGCCACTTCGTCTAATGATGAAGTTTAGGCTTTTTAGGTAGCCACTTCGTCTAATGACGAAGTTTAGGCTTTCAGTTGGCCACTTCGTCTGAAGATGAAGTTTAGGCCTTTTAGGTAGCCACTTCGTCTTAAGATGAAGTTTTGGCTTTTGGTTCCTTATTTGTCGAATTTATCGATAGGGGTGGTCCCCTTACGCGCGTTTAGGTGTTACTCCGAGGCGGAGTTTATTTGCGTATCCTCGTCAGGATTTTAAAATCGAGTTACTTAGTATAAACGAGAGAGAGAGAGGTGCAAAATGCATGCAAATTATTTAAACGAAAAAATTTTACGAAGTCAAAATAAGACAAAATTTTTACGAAGTCAAAATAAGATAAAATTTACCAAGACAACTCGATTTCTACGACCTAAATGAACTTGGACATCACCCTCTGTTTATACAAAGTACCTCTTCAAGTGGGTAATGTGCCATGTACGGGGTATGGGCTCACCAGATAGGTGGGCGAGCTTGTACGACCCTTTTCCGAGGACTTCTTGAACTCGGTACGGTCCTTCCCAGGTGGCTTCTAATTTGCCGAGCTTCTCCGCCCTGCTGACCTCGTTATTCCGAAGTACGAAGTCGCCTACTTGGAACTGCTGATACTTCACCCGACTGTTATAATACCGAGCTACTTGCTGTTTGTATAAAGCTTCTTGTATGTAGGCTTGTTCTCGTTTTTCTTCTAGCAAATCCAAGTTAGTTCGAAGTCCGTCTTCGTTGTCTTGGGCCGCGAAGTTAAGTGTTCGGGGGCTCGGCAAACCGATCTCTACCGGGATCACCGCTTCGGTTCCATACACCAAGCTGTATGGTGTTTCACCGTGTGATGTCCGCGGGGTGGTTCGGTACGACCATAGGACTTGGGGTAAGTTCGCTGCCCAGTCTCCTTTGGCCTTATCCAGCCGGGTTTTTAACCCCTTGACTATCGTTCGGTTCGTAACCTCGGTTTGGCCATTTGCTTGAGGATGGGCTACCGAGGTGAACTTTTGTTGGATGTGGAGTTCGTCACACCATTCTCTGAATGTCCTGTCTGTGAACTGGGTTCCGTTATCTGAGACGAGGATGTGAGGTATGCCGAAGCGACAAACTATGTTCTTCCAAACGAAGTTTAGGGCATTTTTACTTGTGATTCGTGCCAATGGTTCGGCTTCGACCCACTTCGTAAAGTAGTCGATTGCTACAATGAGGAACTGTAGTTGGCCGGGAGCTTTTTCGAATGGGCCGACGATGTCAATTCCCCACTGCATGAACGGCCAAGGGCTTTGCATGCTGGCCAATTCGGTCTGTGGCAATCTCGGAACCGTCGCGTGGATTTGGCACTTCGGGCATTGTTTGACGAGGTCGGTAGCGTCTTGGAACATAGTGGGCCAGTAGTACCCCCACCTCATGACCTTTTTGGACAGGGTGCGGGCTCCGATGTGACTGCCACAGGAACCTTCATGGACTTCACGCAGTGCGTAGTTCGCTTGGTTGGGCCCCACACATCTTAGGAGAGGTTGGAGGTAGGATTTTCTATACAGTACTCCTTACTCCAGGACGTACTTCGTGGACTTGGCCAGGAGCTTCCTAGCCTCGGCCTTATCAGTTAGGAGTTCGCCATTTAACAAGTAATTACGAAGTGGAGTCATCCAGTTCGGTCCATCTTCGTTTACTACATTGACTTCGGCGTCATCAATGCTTCGGAGCTGTACTTCTTCCACCGGAGGGATAGTTGATGATGATGCGAGTTTGCTTAGTGCGTCAGCTCGCTCATTATCTCCTCTTGGGATTCGCACCAACTCAAAATACGAGAAGCTTTGTTGTAGGATCTTGGCCTTATGGAGGTATTTCTTCATTCGTTCTCCTTTGGCTTCGTATTTGCCTAGTATATGGTTCACTATGACTTGGGAGTCGTTGTGAATTTGAATGGCCCTTACTTGGAGAGCTTGGGCTAGACGAAGTCCAGCGATTAGAGCTTCGTACTCCACTTCGTTATTTGTGGTCGGGAAATTAAACCGGAGTGCGTGGGTGATCTCCTTTCCTTCAGGGCTGATGAGTAAGACTCCGGCTCCGCTTCCTTTGTGACCTGATGCCCTATCGACGTAGACCTTCCAACAGTCTTGTGGTGGTGGCTTCGGCGCCTCAGCCTTTAATTTATCCTTAGTGGGTTCAACGGATTGTTGTGCGTCCGTGAACTTGGCTTCCACTAAGAAATCAGCCAAAGATTGCCCTTTAATGGCTTGGCGAGGTACAAAGGAAATCGTGTGCTCGCCGAGTTCTACAACCCATTTAGCGATTCGCCCGGACGCTTCTGGTTTTGTAAGCACTTGCCGAAGTGGGAGGTCGGTCAGCACTTGTATCGGATGTGCGTGGAAGTACGGTCGGAGTCTCCTTGCCGCATTCACCAATGCAAGTGCGACCTTTTCCAGAGGTTGATACCTCGTCTCCGGTCCTTTTAGGGCTCGGCTTATGAAATAGATGGGTAGCTGATGACGTTTTTCTTCTCGTACCAGGACTGCACTGATTGCCTCATCCGAAGCGGCGAGGTATAGGGAGAGGTCATCGCCCTCTTTTGGTACAGATAATGCGGGGAGATTTGCGAGGTACGTCTTTAAGCCATCGAAAGCTCCCCTGTGCTCGTCGTTCCATTCAAAGTTCGGCGCCTTCTTTAGTATTTTGAAGAATGGGAGTTGTTTTTCGGCGGCCTTGGATAGGAAACGACTTAGGGCGGCTAGGCAGCCCGTCAGTCTGTGCACGTCATGAATTGACTTCGGCGCTCGCGTTTCTTGGATAGCTCGGACTTTTGATGGGTTAGCTTTTAACCCTTCGCGTGAAACCCAACACCCTAGAAATTTTCCAGACCGGACCATGAAAGTACACTTTTCTGGGTTTAATTTTAGGTTCACTTTACGAGGTAGGCTAAAAACAACTTTAAGGTCGTTTACACAAGTGGCGATTTCCTTGCTTTTTACGACTATATCGTCTACATACACTTCGACAATACTACCGATGTGGTCTTCAAAAATCTTGTCGACCATCCTTTGGTATGTAGCTCCAGCATTTTTCAGCCCGAAGGGCATCTTTTTGTATGCGTAGACGCCGAAGTCTGTGACGAAAACGGTCTTCGGAGCGTCTTCTTCATTCATGAGGACTTGGTGGTACCCCTTGTACAGGTCTAAGAAGCTGAACGCCTTGTGGCCAACAAGAGCTTTGACTTCTTATCAATGTTGGGGAGGGGGTAGCAGTCTTTCGGGCAGTGTTTATTGAGGTCAGTGTAATCAATACACATCCGCCACCCGCCTCCTTGCTTCTTCACCATCACGGGGTTGGCCAACCAGGTCGGATATTGTACTTCGAATAAAATATCGGCCTTCTGCAGTTGGCGAACCTCGTCATGGATCACTTGATTCCTTTCAGCTGCGAAGGCTCGCTGCTTCTGCCGAACTGGTTTCACCTCAGGATCGATGTTGAGGTGATGAGTGATGACGCTTGGAGCTACCCCGGTCATGTCTAGCGGCGACCAAGCGAAGACATCTCTATACTCTCGAAGTAGCCGGATAAGTTGACTTCAGAGCTCGTTTTCACCGACGAACCCTACTTTGACGACCTTGGCAGGGTCATCTTCATATAATGCGACGTCTTCTACTGGCTCGACGGATGGACGCGACGTCGGCTCTACCTCTTCGGGTTTCTGTAGTTGCTATGCTTGGGGGTGTTGATTCCTAACACCTCGGAGTGCGACCTGCATGCACTCCTTAGCCTGTTGCTGGTTTCCCCGAAGCGTGATCACTCCGTTTCTAGACGGAATTTTAATTGTCAGGTGGTAGGCTGAGCAGATCGCCTTCGTTGCTATTAGCCAATCCCTTCCTAAGATGATGTTATAGGGGGAGCTGGCTTTTACGACGAAGAAGTGAATTATCTTCGTAGTGGACAACGGGCTCTTTTCAACTGTCACGGGCAGTGAAATTATGCCTTCCGTCGTCGTCTCTTGTTGCGTGAAGTTCTTTAGCGGCATGGGTGCTGGCCTTAGACGTGCTTCTTCAATATCGAGCTTATCGAAGCAGTCTTTAAAGAGCACACTCACAGAGGCCCCACTATCAATAAATATGCGGTGGACCAATTTGTTGGCCACTACAGCCTCGAGTATGGTGGCATCTTGATGAGGTACCGCATGGGGAACTGGGTCGTTGCTAGAAAAGGTGACGACCTCGTCCTTTTTGAACCTTTTTTGGGTGGGTTCTTCCCGCTGTTGACTTCGGGCCTCGGCTTTCAACGATGACCTCATCGTACCTTCAGGCAGTCCGGTGATGGCCGTGATGACTGCATCATATTGAGGCTGATCTTCATCCTCATCCTCGTTGTCATGCTTTGGCCTTTTGTCGTTTTTGGGGGTACAGTTATTGCCTCCCCTGTTTTTCTTTCTCTTGCCCTTCCCTTGAGGTCGGGCCGCTTTCTGGTTGCGACTTTGGTACAGTTTAAGGGTACCGTCGCGTACCATGTGTTCTATGTCCGAGGCGAGGTCCCTGCAGTCCTCGGTTTCATGACCGTAGTCATTATGGAGCTTGCAGTATTTCTCCTTGGATTGGCATTTCGACCCACCTCGGGATAAGGGCGGTGGCTTCTCGAACAAGTTTGAGTGAAGCTCATATATTTCAGCCCTGGACTTTGTCAGTGGTGTATACTGACTTCGGTCTTGGTTGGGCCGAGGTCCTAAGCGGGACTCGAGAGGTCCTCGCTGTAACCTTTCGAGGGCACTTCGGCGGCCTTGCCCAAGGTCGGCGCGCTCCTTTTTTTCCTCTTATCGTTGTTTTCGGGCCGATCTGCTGCCCGTTTTTTCCGATCAGCCTCATCCGCCTCCGCGAATGCATCGGCAATCCTCCATAGCTGCCTGGAGGTCGTTGGGCGTGCCTTTACAAGCTCTCTGAAGAGAGTTCCGGACTGAATGGCATTTTGGAACGCCGAGATAAGCACGTCGTCGGAGAGACGATCGACTTTAAGGCTTTCGTTATAAAAACGGGCCAGAAAATCACTGATCGTTTCTCCCCGCCCCTGCCTTAAGGTTAGGAGCTGGGCTGGGCTGATTTTTGTCTCGGCTTTTTGAAAAAAGCGGCGTTCGAAAGCGTCAAGTAGGTCGGCATACGACCCTATGCTGCCATTAGGGAGACTATCAAACCAGCTCCTAGCGTTGTCCACTAGCAGCTCGGGGAAGACTTTACACATGTAAATGTCTTCGGCCAATCCCTGGTTCATCATGTTGTATTGGAACCGGGATAGGAAGTTGCTGGGGTCTTGTGACCCGTTGTAAGGCGGGATAGGAGGCACTCTATACGTCGACGGGAGGGGAGTATAGAGTATCTTATTAGTGAAGGGAGTCGAGATTCGACCGTACACGATGAATCTTCCCTGGTAGGCATTTCCTTCATCACGCCGAGGTGGAATGGCGTTCTGACGAGGTGACGTTGATCCGCGCCGAGGTGAAGCGCGGTTGTTCCCACGGCGATTGTCCTGTCGCCTTCGGGGAAGTTCGGCCTCCCTGTCTCCAACGATCTGGAGACTTGGGGATCGCCTTTGTGCGGTTCGACTCCGTCTTCTCTGTTTTGACTTTGTTGTCGATGTTGATCGACGAACTTACGAAAGTCCTGCTCGTGGAGGTCCAGGTACGCCTTCAGTGCGTCTCCAAGCTCGGGTTGGAGTTCGGCGTTGCCGCGTCGGCTGCCACCCTGATTGGGCCCGTCGCTGCTAGCTGAATCTCCAGACGGAACATCTTCCAGGTGGCCTTCAGGAGTTCGGCGAATGGGTTGTTGGTCACGTCGGATTTGGGAAGCAGTTTTCTGAGCTTGACTAACGTCACCCTCTTCCTCATTGACTGGAGTGTAAGGCGGATTGGTGAAGGGGTCAGCTTGCTTCTGTTTTGCTTTGGCGGCGGCGGCGGCGGCGGCAGTGGTGGCGGATCGGGTTGGTCTCACCATCGTATCTTTACTCAAAATGCGCTGATCGGTTTCACAAAATTTTAGCTTCCCACAGACGGCGCCAGTGATCGATCGTGGATTTTAGAGTGTTTTTGTGATGGTGAGATTTATAGAAAGCTAAGAACACAAGAATTTACGTGATTCGATCTATGGGTAGATCTACGTCCACGGAGGGAAAAGAGAATGTTTATATTGAAGTCTCTCTTGCTAGTAAATACAGTGGCCTCCCCTGTTATCTTACAAGATAGCTCTATTTATAGAGAATTGAGGTCACGGGTGATTCATGGATGCTGCTCTCGCATGTCCGTCCGTACTCTGACCACTTTTGGGGGTGGTTGAGAAATCGTAGGGCAGTTGGATGATTTTGTTGACTCGTTATTGGGCTTCAATCTGGGTGGGCTGAGCTGATCTGGGCCTTTGGGCCACATCCTATCAGTATGTCTTATTGTCACTATACTCAGACTCAGAAGGATAACAAGAAACGGGAAGTCGTGGCAGCAAACTCGGAAGGATTGAAGCAGTTGGAAAGAAAAGGCTACAAGAGATGAGACGGAAGGGTGGCGCCTCAGTACTATTGAAAAGTTTGGGGTGCGCAACATTGCGGAGTAGATATTTATGAGACCAAGTTTAGAAGTTAGAACAGCATCCACACACACACACAAAATAAAGAATTAGTATAATATTATAGTATTTGTTTATGTTGATATGTATGTGATGTTGTACATGTAGTAGATGATGCATCAGCGATCTAGACTATGCTTCTCATGTTGAGATCTAAGCTATTGTATATATTTGTATGTTTTTCATGGATTAATTTAGTAGTTGGACCAAGGATTTTTTTTGTTGATTTGTACCACAGTTTAGTGATTTTCCCGGAGAAGGTTGTAGAATATTTGTGAATTATGTAGTCATTATTGTGAAATGGGTAACAATGGCCGATAAAACGTTTCAAATGGCCTAGAGTCAAAGTTAGTCTTTATCGCAAGTAAAACTTTTTGAAAGAACCAATTTCATCTCATGAGTAATTTTATGTTGTTGTGAGGAATGTGGAGCTTAATTATTTTGTAGATCTTGATACACAATAAATATAATAGCAACAATTCATGTGCCATTAATGTCATGTATACAAAAGTCTTTCATAATTTATAAATTTATAATGAAATTTTAATATTTGACATATTTTTTTTTTATTATTACTCAATCGTTGATTATTATTCTTTATAAAGATATAAAAAAGTTTATGAATAATTACAATATACTCCGTATCTCATTTGTTGATTTATGTTTATGAAAAATAATTATAAAATTTGTGTAGAAGAAATTTTAAGAATATAGTTATATACATCAAAACAAAAATAATACCCCATACATGTGTGAAAATTTTATTATTGAGACTTCCCTCAAATACATATTATTTTTTAAGATGGAAATCATTATCTTTCACTATTATTTATTAACCTTGAAATTACTTTATTTATGAAAAACAGATTGTGTCTATCAATTATCACTTCTCCCAACAACATTATACCACAACTTTAATCCTCGTACTGCTTGAAGAAACTTTATCACTTTAGGATAGGGGAGTCTATTCTTCCGGGCACATTAAAATTATTTGTTTTTGTTGAGAAACTTAGTACTCCCTCCGTCCCACTTATATAGGGATAAGTTCCATTTTCGTCTGTCCCACTGATATAGGGATATTACCTAAAATGGAAAGTATTTAGTCTAATCCAGAAAAATAATAAGGGCCCTAAACAATACAATTAACTCACTAATTGGGCCCTAAACTAACCTCACCTAAATTCTGGCCCTTACCCACTGTGCTTCATTCTCTCTCTCTCTCTCCGACACTCCCCCTCTCTGCGAAACCTGTTCACCCTTCATCCTCTCTGTACACTTCGCCGGCGCAACTGCCTCCTCGTGCCGCGCCGCCCCTCACAGCCCCTCCTCATCTCTAGTTTCATGAATTTTTTGAATTCCTTTGTACTCTCCACCTACGAGGAAGAGAACCCTAGTTTCTCTCCTCTTCTATTCGATCAAATTCCAGAAGATTCCTTCATTTTGGAATCAGATCTCGCTGACACAGCTCTTACGACGGTACCTGATAGTGAAGATGAGGTCTCCGTCGCCGACGCAGAAGACCCGATCTGTAGTAAGCGGCGCCGCCTCTCTCGGCCCCTCATTTCCAATTTCATGAATTTCTCTAATTCCTTTGTACCCTCCACCTACGAAGAAGAGAACCCTAGTTTTCCTCCTCTTCCATTTGGCCAAAATCCAAAAGATTCCTTTGTTTTGGAATCGGATATGGCTGATATAGCTCTTATGACAGTACCAGACAGCGAAGATGAGGTCTCCGTCGCCGCTACGGAAGACCCGATCTGTAGTAAGCGGCGCCGCCTCTCTCAGCAGGCTCGTCACCCTTCAATGTCTTCCCCTAAGGTGGAAAAGCTCTTGTTGGATGAATTTGCGGACTCTCCATGGTGGCGAGCAGCCGAGGAAGCCTGGATGGCGCCGGTCGTTCAACAGGATACTGATTTGCTAGTGAAGGAGGCCGTTGGTAGAGTTGTCTACTGGTTCACAGAACTCTATTTCCCTGGTTGTCTTGAATTTGTAAGATCTCTTCATCTAACACACTCTCTGATTATGAAAGTCTCTTTGGAGAATCCATTAATTTTGGGAATTAGCTGATGATATATACTCTCATACACATTGATTACATAAAAGAAACTGAGTGGCGGTTGTATAACAACTATGAGGATGAACTTGCATAAAAGATGTCTACTTTCAAATAAAAATATTATGTTAGGTTAATACAAAAGGTGCATCAATGCCTATTTGATGCATCAAAATAAGGCAGCCATATATCACATGATGCAGCTAGGCTATACAAAAATAGGAGCTCGGTGATATGCTCTATACAAAAATTGAAGTTAAGTGCCTAAAAAGTGATTGCCCCCTTCACAAAATCTGGTTTGAACCTGCAACTCAGTTAGATTGCATCCCCAACTGTGCCTTTAAGACTTCAATGTCATCTGCATGTCCAGCTTCATTCAAGTAGGTAATGCATTCTAGAACCAAAGCATCACAAACTTGAAGATCAATTGGTAGACTTCCTTGCCTTTCTAATGCTCCTTTCTTCATATGTGGAGTCTTATAGGAATTCTTACCCTTAACTTTCATAATCTCCACCACAGCATTGTAAACTCAGAAACACATTGTTTAGAGATTTAGGACATATCTCCTCATAGGATTTAAGCACTGCAGCTACTAATTCATCAATAGTCTTGGTATTGTACTTGATCTGAAGGCTTTGAAGAGCCCTAAACCAACCTAAATCATTAATGTTGGTGTCTGGTGAATTAGGAGGTTGCTGAACTAATTTGTTATTGAATCCATCACTTGATGCAGCCTTTCTGAAATCCACATCACTATCTTTTATATGAGGTCTTGCATTATCTTGTTGGATGTTGATGTTCTTTGATAAACATGAAGGCCATTTTGATTTGATACCTGGGATTATCTGTCATCAATTAAGAAAGTGACTGAAATAACTACAGCTTTAATAATAAAAATTGCATTGAAGACCATAAATCTTAAATATAACTAAACCTGATTGATGAGGCAGTCTTTAATAACATCCTTTGTGATTGATTCTATTGGCTTTGTGATCATTGTTCCCTTGGGTCTATTTTTTGATCCTCTTAGAGCCTTAGCTTTGTAAGTAAACGGCCAAATACCAATCTTCCCATCAAATATAACTTCACCTAAAGGGCCCAAAATTGGCCTACTCACAGCACACATAAACATGACTTTAGGAATATGGTTTTTGGAGGGGCATGTCCTATGAGGATCTGCCTCATCAGGCCCCATGTAGAATCTACGTATCCCCTTAGTCATCTCAAACCATTTTTCATCTATGTGTACAATGTTAAACATGCTTTTAAATTTCAGAACCTTGAGAAATCTATCATACTCTATGGCCTCTAATGAGAATCTAAGCCTTAGAAGCTTGTTAGCAACTGTCAAATCTGGTTTTATTGCACTTGTATGAGATCTAATGTGCCCAGATTGAATCCGTCTCCACACAGTGGTTTTTTTCATTTTTAATCCAATGGCAACATCTCTAATAGTACCTCTGTTTTGAAGTGGTAAGCTCTCGAGCAAGTGAACTGGTATTGCTCTTCTTTTGCTTCTTTGTTTTGTGATTTTTGCACTTGGAACAACCATGAGCTCACCTCTGCTCTCTCGTGATTTTGCAGCTGCCCAAACCCTAGTGACAGTGGTTCTTGAGACATTAATAAGCTCCGCAACAACATCGATCTTACAGTTGAGAATTCTGCCGTTTTTTGAGTTCCTCAGGAGGAAGTTAACAAGAGTGCCCTTCTCATGTGTTGATATGTCCTTCCTCTTCATTTTGTTGCAGCTGCTATGAAGATGGAATTTCTGCACGTGTTTTGATGTTTGTTTGAAAAGTGAGTTGTTATTGTTGTTTTATAGGGTAGCTAAAGTAGTTTTAGAGGGAAATTTGAATTAGATTTGAAGCTTTTGAACTTGTTTTAGATTTTAGTTTCCACCAACTTTTAATTGATGTGACTAACATGATTATCTTCAATTTAATTTTTGAAGTTTTAATCTCAATCAGATTGAACTACCTTTTGTAGTTACTGAGCAACCCAATTCAAATATGTTTGTTTGATTTTCTTTTATTTTATTAATTTTTGTGTATTTTTTATTTTAATAATAATGCAAAAATTAATTATTAATCACAAATTTAATTGTTAAAAAAAACTAATCAGAAATATAAATAAGTAAAGGAAAAAATAAACAATGTAGTCTAATCCTAATACATATAGAGATAATACATATAACAACTACTAATCCCTTCCATCTTAATACCCGTGCCGGGAAAAAGTTATCTCTATATGGGTGGGACGGAGGGAGTAATAGATAATAAAATCATATAATAAATATTAAAAATGATTTAAAAAAAAGTTTACCCGTGCATCACACGGGCGTGTTACTAATATTTTATAAAAGTAGCTACAGATTTCTATATATAGAAAATTCAGTTACATGCATTTATTTACATTCATATAAGTAAATTTATAATTAATACTATATAACTATACTAATCTATTATATATATATATATATATACATATTATAAAAGCTCAATTATTGTTATCTACCACGATTTATTGTAAATTCTATGAATTTTGTTAGGGCTCGTTTGGTACAAATCTAGGGATAAGTGGGGATATGTTAGCCCAAACACTATAGGGATAGGATGTAGGGCCCTTAAAATTCTGCTACATGTTATTATGCCGCTTAGAGCCTTATGTTATGATAATGTTTATGCAGCTACATTATGCCTGGTCAACTTTTTTATTTTTTATTTTTTTATTTCTCTAATCAAGAAAGGAGATTATTATGGGACATACAATGCATTACAGACGTATGACCATTACGCTTCAACCGGGTTATGCTATTCCACATCTTAGAAACAAAAGAAATTAAATCAAAATACTTAATAGCATGGCGATACATTTATACAAAATTTCTACCCTGAGCACACGCAATGGAACGATAGACAGTCAAGTGAAATCCAATCCACGAAATAATTTAATCTATAGACAACATTATTGTGGTAAAGGTCGTAATGCCAAAGAAATCATTACCGCAAGGCATAAAGGGGAGGTCATAAGCGTCCATACCGTAAAATAGCGAGGTGTTGTAGCTAACCGAGTAGCTATAGAAGCGTGTGTAAAAGCTCGTAATGAAGGACGTGATCTTGCTGCTGAGGGTCATGCAATTTATCCGTGAAGCTTGCAAATGGAATCTTGAACTAGCCGTTGCACGTGAGCATAACTCAGTAGTCACAGTTGTGGGAAAGGGCCACCCACCCGGAATCCAGAAGTACTGGAAACAACCTATTGATGTAAGGCATCAACCTTGTGCCATTCTTGATTCTTTTTCAGTTCATTATCTTTGATCGTTCCACGTTGTGCTTGTAGTTGTATCCTATTTAACTTTAGCCATGAAGGTTGTTGGTACTTTTTTGCATGGTTTCTAGTGATAAATATGATTCAGATATTTTCTGCATCAAGTTTTAATTGTGATGGTTTTGCATATTTTCTAGAACTAGAATGCATGTGAATTTGCTTTGGTATCCTTAATTTTGGTGAGCTATGAAACATGGTTGAAACGAGGAGATGCATGGCTTCACTAGTTTTTTTCATTTATAAAATGATGATGCTTTGGCTTTATAAAATGTTTCATTTTAAGCTTTATAATTTTTTATCTTTTGTTGGAAATTGGAATTGGTGATAGCCGGAGATGGCATTATAAAATTTTGGAATCAAGCCTAGTTTGTATCTTGATAATCAAATAGGTAGAGAAATGGCTATTCAAGAAAAATATTAGGAAAAAAAAAGGGAAAAAAATGATGAAATTTTAATTCGAATCAGTAAAGCTATGGATGAGCATGGGTCGGTTAATTGCCCGTTTAGCATATGAAAAAACCGACCATGTATTTTTTAGGCGGTTTGGTTAACCGTGAAAAAATAATAAATCAAAATCAAAAACCGGTTCGGTTAACCAATTATTCAAAGGTTAACCATAATTGAAATATATATTCAAAATTCATGCTATGAAAAAAAAAAATTATAAAAGATGAATACTATGTAATGTATAATATACAATTTAACAAAAGTACATAAATCACGTGATTAAGAAATATATATATATATATAGAGAAAGAGAGAGAGTATATGTAAACAAAATGACGTGTGTCGTGGGATGGGATGAAAACAAGTATTAATAATTTAGAAGAAAAAATATGTTTGGATCGAAAAAAAAATTAAGAATAGTAAAGGAGAGTAAATAACTATATATAACTTATATGATATATCTAATAAATACAATTCTAATTATTTAAGTATGAATACCCAAAAATAGCCAAAATGATAAAACAAAAGTTAATTTTAGCCAACTATAAAAAGAATAGTCTAATTCTAGCCACTTTACACATGTTATGACCGTTATGCCCTTCTACACTAATAATAGTTAATTTAAAATATGCAAAATTCTTTTTTGTTTAATCACCGGCGCCAAAACGCAAAACACAAAAATGATGAAGAATCACCGGCGACTTCCACACTTGGCGTCTTAATATTCTGATAATAAAACCTCCGTCGTCTAATTCTCAGCCATAGAAAGCGAATTCGGCAAATGCCCCATCAATGAGTTCGAGCTCACATCCAAAACCTCCAGATCTGTCCACATTCCGACTCCTTCAGGGATGCAGCCGGTGAGTTTGTTGTTGAGGAAGATGATCTCTTGTAAAGAAGAAGTGTTCAGCAGTTCGGCCTCGGCAGTTCGGCTTCGTCAGCTCGGCATGAAGAAGAGCTCGGATTAGAATTCAGCTGTTCGGCTTCGTCAGTTCGGCATGAAGAAGAGCTCGGATTAGAAGGTGTTCAGCAGTTCGGCTACGTCAGTTCGGCATGAAGAAGAGGAGCTCGGATTAGATAAAGTTGTTATTTCCTTTCACGTTTTGTTCTTTATTTCTTAGCCTAGTAAGCATACATGTGGATCAGTAGAATGTAGCCACGTGTATTAGGTTAATTTTTGTTGGCAGTTGTTCCCTTTAAATAGGCACAGTGCGTAACCTTGCATGTATGGATTTTTCAGATGAACTGATTGTCGTCTTCATTTTCAGCTCAGTTCTTTGAGTTCTTTATGTTTGTTTATGCAAATCTAATATCTCTCACTCCGATGTACCCCAGGCTGAACGGAATCACGCCAGTGAATCTGTTGTTGGCTAGATCGCGGACGCCGGCGAGTTCTCGAATACAGAGGTTGCGGGCATGATATACATTGCTCGCCGACGACGGTTGAGGCGGCGCTGAAAGAGAGAAGAGAGAGACTGACGAATGGTGTCATCAACTTGAAGTCGCATCTTCGAAGCCCAATGAACGTAACTCTCAGAAGGTTTGAGATCCATCCATCTCTATTTCTCTACCTCTCACCATGAACTAGTAGGAACTGTATGCATGTATTTTCTTCTTCAAATTCAACGATTAGTTGATAGAGAAGGGTGATTCGATTTTTCGGTTTCTATGCTCATCCTAATTAAAGCAATGCTAACTGAATGAGTAGATTAGAATCCATCAACAAGATTTAGTGGAGCTTCAGTCCATCCTTCATTTCGATTCACGCCGACATAAATCCCTACCAAATTTCTCAATATTAAATGAACAGAGTATTTCTCAATTTCTTTCCTTGGCATGTTAATATTTTGATTTTACAATTAAACTAAATATATGATATAGTAACCATTTTACGATCGCACACATAAAATAGACTATCTACTATATTGTATATAGATGCAAAAATCAAAATTTGTAATAGGATTTAATAATTAAATCGTATTTAGTATTGTAATTTTACCTTTTCTGTAAAATTTATTTACTATATAATGTTTGGTTAAATTGAAAATATACTCACCATGTTTAAGTTTTTGCCAAAAATAATAATATAAAATGCTCGCCGTGCAGGGCGGCGTACTAGTATTAGAGGAAAAGAAGGGAAAAAATGATGAAATTTTAGTTCGAACTCTCGGCCTCGTGGGTAAGCAATGCTAACTGAATGAGTAGATCAGAATCAACAAGTGAAGAGGTTCAGTCCTTCATTTCGATCTCACGCCGAAGACATAAACCCTACCAAATTATGTACGGACTTCTCCATTC
This sequence comes from Mentha longifolia, assembly GCA_001642375.2. Taxonomy (NCBI): domain Eukaryota; kingdom Viridiplantae; phylum Streptophyta; class Magnoliopsida; order Lamiales; family Lamiaceae; genus Mentha; species Mentha longifolia. The sequence goes on along the minus strand of CM038113.1, from coordinate 40,795,864 downwards.
TGCCAATCGCCGCCTCGCTCACCTCCCCGCCGCCGCCCCCTATTCGGAACGGTTCCTCAGAGCTTTCTCCTCTACCGCCAGCGTCGGTGATTTGGTTTACGTCGGGAAAGCGTATAAGATCTGCGGTAAGGACGAAATTGAGAGCGAGATCCGCTCGAGTAATGCGATTCCTCTGCTGCCGGCGGAATCTGCGACTGTCTATTTAGTCGGATCCGTTCACAATCGTCAGGTAATTTGGTGTCCTTGATGCTATATGTATATAGTTGATGATATTAATTATATTCGATTCTCAGGAACTGCTATTAATTTTCAGGAATCATGGCGTGAAGTTGAGAATGTGATGAGTTTCTTAAAACCAGAGGTCATTTTCTTTTCTTTTCAAACTTAACATTAACCATATCACTCTTTCTCTCTCGTATATATATAGCAATGTTATTGCTAACTTATTCTTCTACTGTAGGTTGTCTTCTTGGAGCTGTGCTCTAGACGACTTGCTCTTCTTAAGGGTCAACAACCCAAGGTTGGTTTCTGTAGAATTAATTGAATTTAGGTAAAGATTTGATGACAAGACGTAGAGCTGCATAGTTTCTAATTACCTTTTTTGACTCATTTAATTTCTCATAATCTTTCTTTGATATGCTTTCGAGTAAGAACTGTCAACTCCATTCACAAGAACTTTTTTTTTTTTTTCCAGGTGCCAACCATGAGAGAAATGTTTGAATTGTGGAAGAATAATGAAGATCCTTTTCGGATACTTTATACCTGGTTTTATGCAAAGGCATGTTTCTAGTTTCCGCACATGCTAACTTACCGGAGAAACATCTTTATGGCTATTCCAATAGATTCCTCATAAAGTCTACAAAATGATACTCATCTATCTTTTTTTCTAGTGTTTTAATCAACAAAAACGCTCAGAATATGATGAAGTGGAAGGTGGAGAATTTCGAGTGGCATATAAAGAAGCAATGAAATATGGCGGGAAGGTTATACTTGGTGATCGACCTATGCACGTGAGCTACTTTTCTTCTTGTGTTCACTAGTACTAGTATTTTAAAGTAGAATGAGGCCAAGTTGAACAAATTTGCTAGCTCTGCTGTTGCTGCTTCTTCTTCCTAGCATTATAAATAGTATTGGCATACTCTTTCTCTTGCTATTGAGCTTTCCACGACAATAATATATTCCACTTAATTAATATCAGCAAATTACATCATCTTTCCCCATAAGCAAAATATAAATTCAGTGATTAAATTTGCTAGATCTGTTGTTGATTCTTCCTCCTTCATCCATAGTCATTATATTTTAGCATTATAACTAATACAGTCACTGATTTCTTTTTCTCTTAGAAAGATGATAAGCAACTCTATCTCTGACTATTGAGTTTTTGTACAATAATATTTTCCACTTAATTAACAGCACAGTGGGCAGATTATAAATTCACATGGAAAGCTGTAAATTTTTCAATTTTAATATCTTTAGGCTCTTTTTGTCGTGTCTATCTTTAAGTCCAGTCTATGTCTGTACACCCAGATAACATTTTAAAGCTTACCGCAACTTGCTTTACAGTTCCGTTTTCTTTGGGTAGATTACAGTCAGGAGAAAATATGCTGCATTGTCTCCTTGGGTATCTTTGTACAACCCGGAATGCTGGTTGATGGAGGAAAATTTTCAGAAGATGGTATACTTTGTTCCCTATAATACTGACAATATATTGTCCGGCACATATGTGGGGACATCAGTTTTACTTATGTTCAATTTTGAAAAGTCATTATATTACAATCCTGGAAGATCTTCTCAAGACGGTATACTTTATCCCTTATAGGACTAATAAATATTGTCTGGCATTGGGGAGATCGGTTTTAATTATGTTACTTGATTTTTAAAAGTCAATTGTAACTTTATGTTGTTGAAGGCAAAGGATAATATCGAATATTTAAAACTACTAGCTGTGGAGGTTCACAAGAAGTTATCTACTTATACAGAAGTCTTGGTCAAGGAGCGTGACCGGTTTGTGTTCTAGCCTCTCATCCTTGTAGTACTATTGCATGTTCGATTGTTTTCATTCTATATTTGTTGTGTATAGATATATGTCTGCCAAGATACTAGAAGTCGCACGCGAGCATAACTCAGTAGTCGCAGTTGTGGGGAGGGCCCACCTAGCCGGAATCCAGGAGTACTGGAAACAACCTGTTGATGTAGGCATCAACCTTGTGCCCATTTCTTGATTGCTTTTTCATTTCATAGACTTTGATCGTTCCACGTTGTGATTGTTAGGTTTCTTATGCACGAGTGCAGCGGAAGCAACGATTAGAAACCTTACGTATAAATCGTGATTTATGATCTAATTTACATGTTTAGAGATTATACACATTTATGAACGAAAATACAATAACTTACGTGTTCTTCCTCGTATTTCCGATATATAGAACCGCTACTATGGTGTCCACGTGAAGTCGTTCGATCGCGTGGAACAATTCCGGAGTGATCTCTTCTCGTCGAAAGCTAGGAAATCGCCCAAGAAGAAACTCGAAGAAGAACAGCCGTTCTTCTCCTTTGCGTGCGTGCGTGTAGTGTTAGGATTAGGATTAGGTTTTTCCTTAGAATTTAATTAGTGTGTTCTATTATTTATATTAACCCACATTAACCTAGTTAATGGGCTTTAATATAAATACACACTTAATAATTAAGTCCAACTTAATTATTACTTAAAACCCAATACAAGGTCCATAAATCTTTCAATCTCCCACTTGGACTTGTATTTTCACCAACAACCAAGCACCACACAATCACCCATTAACACTGATCAACAACAACACATAAAGTGTGACCCTATAGGCCTTCATTATCGACGATAACCCAGTTAAAGTCTATACTAAACTCCTAGACTGCGTAGTATAGCGAACTCGATATATGAAGAACGTTTACGCGGATTCGCAAACTGGACCTTTATATGAAGCATGTATGATATCCCTTCATTCACGTAACACTCGGTTAAACCTTGGACTTGCCAAGTGTCTATCCAAATAGCTTAACCATTTTATCTCATCTTTATCAATTGATCATTGATGATCATACTCAATTACTATAATTGAATATATCACATGCACTGGCCAGTGACTTAGCAATCAATTAATATAGAGAATCTGAATGTTACTCTCGAATTTAATCGAGGAATGAATCCTATTCTTGGCCCAACTACTATCTTCGATTACATCCTGATGTATCCAATCCAAGTCGTATCTACCCCAAATGGAGTGCAAGCTTTGAACTTGGTCAAAATACACCATTTTGCAATCAAGATAAGCAATGACCTCAAGTCAAAGGACTATCATATACTTCACACACCAATAAACTATAGACACTAGAAATAAATAGTTTAAAGGTAGGGTATACCAATACTCTCCAAAGTATCCATGTGTCCATCACGAGTATCCAATACTATATAGCGGTGAGAACCACTATATTCTCTAAGAACGTGATGCAGACCCCATGCCAACCTATCACACATCATCAATATCCCATTCTTGATGATTCTCAGTCGGGGCTATTTTAGAGTTAAACTATATCATTAATGTCTCACTCCATTAATGACAGTTTTAACTTAAGGGAACAAATCAACAAGAATATTTACAAACAATTAAAATAAATATTCTAAGAAATGTGTATGCTAATAACAAATATCATCAAATGAAAATGTATACATATAAATGTGATCAAGTTTGTGTGTCTTCAATTACAAAATTGTTTCTAAGACATGCAAACCTCCGACTCCCACTAACCTAAAGCATATCTCCAACATATCTAATACCCAAGCTCTCAAACTGACTCTTGTGTTTTGCAAAACACAATGGCTTGGTAAATGGATCTGCTAGGTTATCATCAGTGGGTACTCATTCTAATTTCACATCGCCCCTCTCGATGAATTCTCTGATCAGATGATATTTTCTAGGGATGTGCTTGTTTCTGTTTGTGGCCCTTGGTTCCTTTGCTTGCGCAACTGCACCAGTGTTGTCACAATACAAAGGTATTGCACTACAGGCACTCGGAACCACTCCCAGTTCCTTCAAGAACTCCAGAATAGCAACAACCTCTTTTGTCGCTTCAAATGCAGCAATATACTCGGCTTCGGTGGATGAGTCTACAGTAGTACCCTGTTTGGAACTATTCCAACTAACTGCACCACCATTGAGGACAAAAACATGTCCAAACTAGGACTTATAGTCATCATGGTCTGTTTGGAAGCTAGCATCAGTGTACCCAGTAACTGATAACTCTTGCTGTCCACCATAGACTAGAAGGTATTCTTTAGTTTGTCTAAGATACTTAAGAATAGTCTTGACAGCTTTCCAATGTGCCTCACTGGGATTTTGCTGAAATTTGCTCGTCATGCTAAGCGCATAGGCCACATCTGGCCTAGAACTAGTCATGGCATACATGACTGATCCTATAGCTGAAGCATATGAGACCCTCTGCATGTATTCAATCTCCTTGTCTGTAGAAGGACTATCCTTCTTTGACAATTTGATACCATGCCCCATCGGAAGACTCCCTTTCTTGGAGTTTTCCATGGAGAAACGCCTTAGCACTTTGTCGATGTATGTGGATTGTGACAACCCTAACAACCTTTTGGATCTATCACGATAGATCCTAATACCAAGGATGTAACAGGCTTCACCCAAATCCTTCATCTTGAAGGAGTTAGACAACCATGTCTTTATGGATTGCATCATAGGAATATCATTTCCGAGTATCAAAATGTCATCAACATATATGATAATGAAAACAATGTTCCCATCCTTACGTTTACTATAAATACAAGGATCTTCTTTGCTTCTGACAAAGTCAAACGATTTGATAGCTTTGTCAAAACAAATATTCCAACTCCTGGAAGCTTGCTTAAGTCCATAAATGGACTTTTGCAGCTTGCATACGGCATTTGGCCTAGATTTTGATGTGAAACCTTCAGGTTGCGTCATGTAGACGTCACCTTCTAAATCTCCATTGAGAAATGCAGTTTTCACATTCATCTGCCAAATGTCATAATCATAGTATGCAGCTATCGCAAGTAAAATCCTAATGGACTTGATCTTTGCAACTGGCAAAAAGGTCTCATCATAGTCAATGCCCTCGCGCTGACTACAACCTTTTGCCACTAACCTAGCCTTGTAGGTTTGTACCTTGCCATTTGCATCGGTTTTCTTCTTGAAAATCCATTTGCAGCCTATGGGTCGCACCCCATCTGGCAGGTCAACCAAGTTCCAAACTTGATTGTCATACATCGAGTCCATTTCAGAGTTCATGGCATCCAGCCACTTCTCCGATTCAGCATCCAATATTGCCTCGGAATAGGTCTTCGGTTCATCATCGTACACTAAATCTCCATCATCTTGGTTATGAACCAATAGATTGAGTTTGTTTGGTGCTCGACGAATTCTCTGAGGCCTATCGAGTTGGTTCTGCATTTGGGTATCCACATTATCCTGAACGTGAGTAGGATCTTGAGTATTGGATAAACCAATATCATGAGAGCTCTCGAAAATTTCAACTCCATGTTCTTCCCGAGGAGGTGAAGGTGCAACAATTACATCTTCATCTCTTTGATGACTCCCACTGTCTAACTAGTTGTCTATTTAAGGACAATCCTTCATCAAACGAGTCATCAAATACTCCCACTGAATTCTTGTTCGGACCATCCAACAAGATTTCATCCTTATCGATATTTTGTGGTTCTTGAATTTCTTCAAGATCTATCACCCTATGACCTTGTCCCTTGTAGACATAGTCATCTTCTAGAAATGTTGTATTTCTAGATACAATCACCTTGTGATCTTCAGGGTGATAGAAGTAATATCCTCGAGTTTCCTTAGGATATCCCACAAAATAACATTTCTCACTTTTGGATTCCAACTTATCAGTCATCATTTTCTTGACATATGCAGGACAACCCCAGGTCCTTACATGCGCAAGAATAGGCACTTTACCCCACCATAATTCATATGGTGTTTTCTCGACTGATTTAGAAGGAACCTTATTCAGAATGTATATGGCACTTTGTAAGGCATAACCCCAAAGGAATATAGGGAGACTACAGAAACTCATCATGGATCGAACTATATCTAATAAAGTTCGATTCCTCCTTTCAGATACCCCATTCATTTGAGGTGTCCCTGGAGGTGTCCATTCTGAACAGACTCCATGTGATTTCATGTAATCAAGAAACTCTTGGCTTAAGTATTCGCCTCCTCAATCCGATCGAAGAGTCTTGATACTTTTGCCAACTTGTTTCTCGACTTCCAACTGGTACTCCTTAAATTTCTCAAAAGCTTCAGATTTGTGTTTTATCAAATAAACATATCCAAACCTTGAGAAATCGTCAGTAAAAGTTATGAAGTATGAATATCCACCTCGTGCTTGAGTTGATAATGGTCCACACACATCTGTGTGAACCAACTCTAGCACCTCTTTGGCTCGTATTCCTTTCCCAGAAAGTGGCTTATTGGGCATTTTTCCTTTGAGACAAGATTCGCAAGCACCATAAGACTCAATGTTAAATGATGTGAGATAGTCTAACTTTCTCAATATTGCTATTCTTTTCTCATTGATATGACCAAGCCGACAATGCCAAAGATAAGTAAGATTATTCGTATTACCTAGCTTAGGTCGTTTGTTTGAAACATTGAAAATATTTTATACACAATCGAGCAAATATAAACCATTCACCAAAGATGCATTTCCATAAATAATCTCATTCATACCAAAAGAACAAGATCCGTTTCCAAAACGGAAATGAAAACCATCCATGTCTAACAAGGGAATAGAAATAATATTTCTCATAATCGAGGGTACAAAATAACAGTCATGCAAAACTAGTCTATGTCCCGAAGGAAGATCCAATCTAAAAGTCCCTACATGTTCGGTAGCAACTCTTGCTCCATTCCCAATGCGCAGATCGACCTCTCCGGGCCTCACTTTCCTGCTGTCACTTAGCCCCTTCACATTAGAACAAATGTGTGAGCCACAGCCTGGTATCTAATACCCAAGAATGTGAGTTATCAATAGACATGTTTATTTCAATGACAAATATACTGAGCCTGACGAAGAAGCACCTTGTGCCTTGATCTTCGGGTAGTCTCTCTTCCAATGCCCCTTCTGACGACAGAAGATGCATTGGTCCTTTGATATCTCCGGCTTCTTATGAGTGCCGCCCTTAGGTTTCAAAGCCACATCATTGGATGCCGATTTCTTTTTCTTCTTTTGCTTACCCTTCCCTTTCGAATCGGGAGCAGCAGAAGAGCTCACCATAAGCACAGCTTTGCCCTTAGCGACAGTAGACTCATAATTTTTCAGCATGTTATGAAGATCTGTCAAACTTGCCTTGGTGTTATTCATATTGTAATTTACGATGAAATTATCAAATGAACCAGGCAACGAATACAAGATCGAATTGATAGCGAGAGTCTCAGGTAGCTTCAATCCAATTGAAGCTAACTTCTCGATCATTCCGATCATCTTCAGAACATGTTCTGAAACACTCTTCCCTTCAAGGAGCTTCATTTGAAATAGCTCCTTGCATATGTCAAACTCAAGATTTTGACTCGGAGATGCATACAGCTTCTCTAAGTGCCGTATCATCTCGTAGGGAAGCATGTGCTCATGCTGCCTTTGTAACGCCACATCCATGGAGGCAAGCATGATGCATTGAGCCGTGTAGGCATCGTCTGATGCTTCTGATGAGCAAAAACGTCCGACGTTTCATCCTCTTCAGAAGCCTTTTCAGAAGCCTCTATAGAAGCCTCTTCAGGCACGACCGGGATTGGTTCGTCCAAGACATACTCAATCCTCTCAAGCCTTTGTACCAAACGCAGATTGCGTTGCCAATCCATGAAATTTGACCCAGTCAACTTCATAGTATCCAACAAACATCTTAACGACAAACTTGACATTATGAATCTGATCAAGAATTAAGAGAAACAAATTAGAACAGTATTTACAAACATTACATTTACTTCTAATCAAACAATGGCATATTGTAATATTAGCTCCCACTAATTTTAACATATTTAGCAACCCCAAAATTGCAGAATACGAATTTATATCTAATATAAATTATTAGTGGACCAAGATCCAGGTCTATATTATTGCAGACTCTGCTGAGGCTGATGACTGCAATAATATCACCTAGTAAGCCTCTAAGCTAATTTCAAAACTATTTTGAAATTCTTGGTTGATTAATCTAATTAACCTGCGTTCTTAAATTATTTCGGACACTGAGGCGCCAAAATAATATAAGTAAGTCAACCCCATTACGCGATCGCAAACATTTGCATCTATGAAAGAGTTTAAACAATGTCGATTTGAGCAAACACTGGGGTGTAAATACTCTAAACGAAAAAGTTTAAGTACTCAGTCAATTATAATGGACAACGCGTGCATCCTAGATGAGACTTATATTATAATTTGGGAAAATATGTGATCTAACTGTTCAGCAATATCTAATATGGCGCCGCCTACCCAGGCATAAAAATGCGGACCACAAATACTGGGCGCCGCCTACCCAGACATAAATATGCGGACTACAAGTACTAGGCGCCGCCTACCCATGCATAAATATGCGGTCTCTAACTACTATAGTTAGAAATGTAAAGCACATATTCCAATTAACATGCTTAATCAAATAAATAAATAAATCTCTAAAAATAAATATATTAATCCAATCAATATATTTATTCACAAATGAAAATGGGTTTATTTTATTTATATTAATTCCAAATTAATATAAATAAAACTTGTTATTATTTCCAAAATAATAATAAGATTTTATAAAGAAAATAATAAAAATTAAAGTTTGTTCCAAACAAATTAATTTTCTATTTTGCAGCAATTTTACGAAACCTTTTAGCATTTCGGACCATCCGAAATTAAGGTTCATAAATCCAACAAGCTTGATTTCAAAAATCAAGTCATTTGGAGCTAAAAATTTCGTTTAGGCATTTTATCGAACACATTGCGTGCCCAGAAAAATCTGCCTATATTATTTTCTTTATAATATTCTGTGAGACATTTCATCGAACACCTCACGTGCGCTTCTTAAGCACACGTTTTCAGGCCAAAATGTCAACCATCACTGCCACGACATGACTCGGCCATTAGCCACCATCATACCGTTGCAGCGGGAGTCATCCGAGAGCCTCGGATTGCTGGCGTTCGAGCACAAAAGGGCTAGCAAAATGGCAGTATTGCTACTGCACTTACAATTCTCCCATGACACACCCAAGGTGCAAGCCGGCTGAAATCCGGCGCCCCTCTGCTCCAACGATCATGAGCTGTCTCACACACCATGGACCCGCCCCAGGCGAGTCACAGGCGCAGCCCCTCAGCCCTCGTTCAGCCAGCGCCCAAGTACCCAACGCAAGCTACAAACTTGCAGCGTTGCTCCTTGACCTTGGCTTCATTTCGGTCTGCCCCAGGCACGGCCACGAGGCCAAGTCTTGTTCCTCGAAGGTGGGATGCTCATCGAGCCAAGATGGTCGGGATCGAACCCTAGGTTCAATTGAAAACCTGCACCTTCCACGTGTTCGATGAAACGTCACAAAGGCTGTTCCAAACAGCCTTGTGAGTGCAGTGCCCACCAACTGTTCGACGAATTTACTCAGCGAGAATTCTCCAAAATACCAAGTATTTGTTACGATAATTCTATATCAGATTTTAATCGCATAAAATCTAAAACCCATAATACGAATTGAACAAGAAAAATAGATCATAAATCGAGCCCTAGGCTTTGATACCACTGTTAGGTTTCTTATGCACGAGTGCAGCGGAAGCAACGATTAGAAACCTTACGTATAGATCGTGATTTATGATCTAATTTACATGTTTAGAGATTATACACATATATGAACGAAAATACAATAACTTACGTGTTCTTCCTCGTATTTCCGATATATAGAACCGCTACTATGGTGTCCACGTGAAGTCGTTCGATCGCGTGGAACAATTCCGGAGTGATCTCTTCTCGTCGAAAGCTAGGAAATCGCCCAAGATGAAACTCGAAGAAGAACAGCCGTTCTTCTCCTTTGCGTGCGTGCGTGTAGTGTTAGGATTAGGATTAGATTTTTCCTTAGGATTTAATTAGTGTGTTCTATTATTTATATTAACCCACATTAACCTAGTTAATGGGCTTTAATATAAATACACACTTAATAATTAAGTCCAACTTAATTATTACTTAAAACCCAATACAAGGTCCATAAATCTTTCAGTGATTTCTATAATGTGTTGATGCAACTGTTGTTCTTGAATGTTCAGATGAAGGAATAGAATTCTCAACATACCAGCTGGAAATAAAATTGCTACAATGGGAAAGTTGCTCAATACTTTTGGAGCCATGGTGACTTATTTGTTCCTCTCTCCATTTCAGAGAAATGCATTCAAAGCGATAATGGTAGTTTTCTATTCCCGTCGGCTTATAATGAAAATAACGCTAGGTTGGTGGCCTAAAAGCCCTCGTCATTAATACAAGGGAAAAGGTGCAAATACCCCCAAGGTATTCATGGAAAAACAAAATCACCCCTAACCTTTGTTTAGGTGCAAAAAGGACCCTCACCTTCTTATTTAAGAGCATTTCACCCTAGTCAGCTAACAGAACCCTCACGTCGTCTTCTCTTCTTTGATTTTTCTATTTTTATTTTTATTTTTTAATTTTGTGGGTCCCACCATCAAAATAAAGAACATATCACGCTTCATCCTTGACTTGCAGGAAGAAACCCTTCTTCCTCTTGAATTGTAAACAAAAATCTCTTGCGGAAGTTTTGACGGCATGAGCGTGGTCTGATTTCAATGGCTAGCGAGCAGCGGTAGAACTTAACTTGTGAAAAGATTTGTTAGATTCAGATTCCGGATATGTTGAAAATTGTAGAAAAATTGTAGGTATGAAAATCCATGATGGAGGAAAGAAAGGGACTGCGTAACGGAGAGGTGCATTCATTCTTTTATACATCCATTTCTGAAGTCGGTGACAGCGGCCGTGGAAGCAATTGGAAAGGCATGGTTGAGAAAGGGAATGGGGAGAGAGAGAATAGAGGGGAGCGCAGGTGAGTAGGGTACAGAATTCTCAATTTCTCATTACTTTAAAAAAAAAAAAAAAATCATTTGCCATATCATTTATAAAAGAAAATTATAAAATTTAAAAAAAGTTCATGTCATAGTCCGACGAGACACGTCAGCAATTAGTCACCGGAAAATGAATGCGGGGTATAATTGTTACTTTTTTAAATAGTTCATGTGTTTTATTGTAATTTTGAATAGTTTAGGATATTTTTGTTATATGATCAATAGTTTAGGATATAAATTATAATTTTCCCTTATATAAATGTAGCTACGTATTTTTATTTAAGGTAATTCAGTCGTTTAATTACATGAATTTATTTACATTCATATCAATAATTTTTTTTATTAGAAATTTTATAATAATAATCTATAATATATTACAAAAATTCAATTATTGTTATCCACCACAATTTATTGCCAACTATTATAACTTCTATGAATTTTGTTAAAGTCTTATGATAATGTTATGCACCCACATTATGACTGGTCTTAATGAGAGTATTATGGTCAATTTATATTTATATAAATAATAATAAAATATTAGTGATGCTTAGTGGATTTATTTATTTTTATTTTTATTTTATTTTTTTTTACTTTTCTACTGTTTTTCTTGATTCATAAAACGAGATTATGGACGGCCACAATATGGTCACATAACATTTATTCAAAGTCTTAACATGCTGAGCAACTTCATTAGTTATATTCATTTAACTTGTATTTATAAACTTTATATAAAAATTTAATTATCATTACAATGTTGAGTATAGTTGACATATAACTAATTTTTGTAACTCTCACGAATTAAGCCAATCAACAGATTCAAAACTAATAAAAATTTACCCATTAATTCGGCTTTTTGTTTTATAATGGCTTTTTGTTTATAATGATCATATCTATATAATACTCCATCTATTAGGAAGTATAGATAACCTTATTTGTAATTTATATTTTTCTTTTGAGTTTACTTCTATTTTTCTTCTTCTTAACTTAACTATATAATACTATTGTTGAAGTATTCAAGTGATAAGTTTATTTACTTGTTCTTGTAATCTGATTTGTCATACTCATTTCATCCACGAATATATCATTACAAAGTTTTAAAATCAGCTAAAAAATCATATGATTTCGAGATATGAAAAATTGATTTTCTTGAATGCTTTGCTCAAACAAAAAAAGTGCGTACATTTGATTTCTCCTCTATATTGTATTAATTGTAGGAAGTGATCATATCACTCGTTTTAAGAAAATGTACAATTATTTGACTGTTAGAAATTGAAATGTGACTAAAAGAGGTACTCCGTAACTTTTAAATTTCACGTATAATTTTTAATTTGATCAATTCTCAAATTAAAACTTGGCCGGGGCCCAAAAACTCTTATGTGGTGCTTGCTATGATAGAATGGAGGTTGGAATGGAATAATCATTCCTACCTCCATTCCATTCTCATACTTGGTACGATTTTATCATCGGGAATCATCATTCCGATGGAATGTCCATTTCTCTACCCATTGGAATAGTCATTCCTTCCAAATACATGGTATTAGTCTATTCCTACAATCTAAATTTTTATTATTTTTTTATTTGATCAATTTATTTATTTTATTTATGTACATTTTTTTTTCAAAATAATTTACATCTATTTAAATTCTCTTTAAAAAAATTCTCTCAACTTTCTCTCTCTTTTTTTTTTCTTTCGTCACTTTCTCTCTCTAAAATTTCGCTCTCTATAAAATTTCTCTCTCATCACTTTCTCTTTTTTTCTCGAGAAAATTTTCTCTAAAACTCATTTTTTCCCTAGACATTTTTATTTATCACTTTATCTATCTAAAATTTTCACTCTCGTCATTTTTTCTCTTTGAAATTTTTATTTTTCATAATTTTCTCTCTCTAGAAAAAAAATTTCTCTAATTTTTTTCTCTCTTGTCACATGCTTTCTTATCACTTTCTCTCACTAAAATTTTATATCTTTAAAATCTCTCTCTAAAAAATCATGTTTCTCGTTACTTTCACTATCAAAATATTTTCTTTTTCATCAATCTTATTTTTACACATTTTCTCTATCATGAAGGAGAAATAGAAAATATATAAAAAAAGAAAATATATAGTTTTATTTTGTTGAAAAAAATATGAATTTATTATATAAAATAAATGAAAGAATATTGATTCCATTCCTTTCGTATTGTTTGTTCATACCAAGTATGAGAATGGAATGATCATTCTATTCCATTCCTACCTTTATTCCATTCCATCATACCAAACACCACCTAAATCTCTCCCGCCTTTTCAAGTTGAGTCATTTCTTTTTGGCAATTCTGACACGCTTTTTCACATTTTTTGATAATGAGTTTTAAAATGAATTTTTGAAGATTTTTTTCTTTTACGGGATACTCTGACAGTCGTAGTATCGCGTAAAAAAAAAATTCTTCAAAAATCACTACAAGAAATTTTATCATAAATAACACAACATAAATAACGGTTGTTTTAGTAAACTGTTATCTATGTGCGTGTGTTTTACATAGATAACAGTCGCCGTTATCTACGTGAGTGTAACCTTTAACATTGATAACGGTTTTTTAAAACCGTAATGTACGTACAGTGTATAGGCATAATTTAAATTCAGAGATTAAATTTGGTAGCTCTGTTGTTGCTGATTCTTCCTCCGTAGTCCTATTTTAGCATTATAATTAATACAGTATTCATTTTTTTTTTGGTAAGATGAAAATCAACATACTGTCTCTCTGGCTATTGACTTTTTTCTTACAATAATATTTTCCATTTAATTAACAGCACAACTAGCAGAATATAAATTCACAGATAAAGTTGTAAGTTTTTCAATTTTATTATCTTTAGGCTCTTTCTGTCTTACTATATATCTTTAAGTCCGGTGTATGTCTATACACCCGTATAACATATTAAAGCTTACTGCAACTTGCTTTACAGCTCTTCTTTTTCTTTTTTCTTTTTGGTAGATTACAATCCGGAGACAATTGGCAACAATGTCTCCTTGGATATATTTGTTTAACCCATCCTCTTTCGCGAGGGAGGAAGGTAATACTTTGTACCTTATAAGATTGACAAATATTGTCCGGCTTATATGTTCAGTTTTACTTATGTTCAATTAACTTTATGTTGCAGGAGGAGAAGGGTATAGACCCATATCTAGTGGCTGAGATGCTTAGCAAGAAGTTCCCTGCTTATGCAGAAACGCATGTGGTGGAGCGTGATCGGTTAGTCTAACCTTCTTCTCATCCTTGTAGTAATATTGCATGGTTTGGTTGTTTTCATTCTATATTCGTTGTGTATAGATATATGTCTGCCAATATACTAGAAGTCGCACGCGAGCATAACTCGGTAGCCGTAGTTGTGCCCATTTCTTGATTGCTTTTTCATTGCAGACTTTGATCGTTCCACGTTGTGATTTCTAAAATGCGCTGATGCAACTGTTGTTTCTTTTCTTGAATGTGTCAGATGAAGGAAATTCAAGAAATTCTCAGCATACCAGCTGGAAATAAAATTGCTACAATGGGAAAGTTGCTCAATACTTTTGGAGCCATGGTGACTTATTTGTTCCTCTCTCCATCCAAGAGAAGTAAAATCCGTCGGATAATATCAGATTTCTATTCCGAACTGTTTAAAGTGAAAAATAAAAGCTAGGTTAGAGTTAGAGGCCCTCCTAAAGCCCTTATCATTATATCTATGTATAATTACTCAATTTTTGGCCCTAAAAGTAAATTTCATGTGAAGGAAATTCTCAGCTCGAAATAAAATAGCTATGATGATAAATAAAACCTCTCTATACTTTTGGAGCCATGGTCACTTTTCTGTCGCTCTCTGCATCAAAAATAAGTAAAATCGGAACTGTAGATATCTAATCGCAAAAGAATCAAGCTCAGTGCAGAGAAAGCCATCTTCATCCGGTATTCTTTGGCTACTTATTGTCTTAAAATTTCAAAATATGCTTCCTTATTTTGCAGCTGCAAAGATGTCTGCTATCCATGAGGAAAATAAATACGAGGATGGATTCCTGTGTACAGTGACGGAGCCAAAAATATTGACGAGGTGGCCCAACTTAAATAATCGTATAAATACAAAAAAAATAATTAAAATATATAAATTAAAACAAGGCTAACAACAAACAATATATTTAAAATTGAATATTTTAAATATTTAATAAGGGTAATTTATAATGTAATTGTCAAACTATTCAATTTTTCACAATTGTCAATTGTGTTACAATCTACTATATGAAATAGCAATTAAATATTCAAAGTATCAATATTTTTACAATCGTGTGCTAAACTTTAAGTTTTGGCGACGAAAAACACTTGTGGGCAAGCTAAAAACTGAGACATGAATAAATATCATGTCATTTTCTATTTTCTTTAATATCCAATTCAATTTTGTTTTGCCAATCGTCGTTGAAAATCAAGGTCCAAGGTCCAAAACACAATTGTGAAAATATTGATATGTTTAAGATCTTATTCTTAATTATAAAAATTATTATTTATAAATTAATACTTTTATATATATATATATATATATATATATATATGTATATATACAAATACTAAAAAAATTAAAAATTCACCAGGGCCCAGTGACCCCGCTGGGCCCAGTGTGGCTCCGTCGCTGCCTGTGTACGACTTACAATGGCTAGAATACTTTTGGATTGCTCTGAGATCAAAGCTCAGTCGAGCTATGTATATAGTCGAATAACGCACTGTAAATACTTTTAAGAGAACACACCCTTAATTGAAAAATGTCAAGACTTTGGCGACTTCTAAGTATATTTTCCTTATCACTGCCTTAATTGTTTAATGTTTCTAATGGCTATATTATAATCTTGTCCTCTCCAGTGTTTGGATTCTGAATCATATTTCTTGCTGGGAAATAGTAAGTAGATTATTTGTCTATTTTGAAAATTTAGTCCTAAAAACCCTGATGGAAAAAAAAATTGAAAAATTAAAGTTAGGCTGGAGGCCTAAAAACCGTTAATAATACAATAATGACCAAATTTAACCTTTGAGCCAGATTAAAAAAAAAAAAAAGAAAAAAAAAAGAGGATTATAAGTATCATGTGATCTTCATTCTATGTTTCATCACTCCAATCGAGTGAAATATATTACTCCATGATTTAGAATAAATACTAGTAGTAAATAGGTAGAGAAATGGCTATTCAAGAAAAATATTAGAAAAAAGGAAAAAAATGATAAAATTTTAGTCCCAATTCGAACCCTCCTTCCTTCATTTCGATTCCCGCCGACATAAAACCCTGCCAAATTATGTACGGACTTATCCATTCTACCAATCGCCGCCTCGCTCACCTCCCCGCCGCCGCCGCCCTCAGAGCTCTCTTCTCTACCGCGGCGGCAAGCGCCGGAATCGATGATTTGGTTTACGTGGGGGAAGGGTACAAGATCTGCGGTAAAGACGAAATTGAGGGCGAGATTAATAGAAACACCAGTAAAAAGAGAGAGATGAAATACAAGCTTGATGGGAGGAAAGTGCTGCCGCCGGAACTCCAATCGAGGAATGTGGCGAGGCTCACGTGCGATTCAACTGCTGCCGGCGGAATCTGCGATGTTTATTTAGTCGGATCCAATCACAATTGTCCGGTAATTTGGTTTTCCTTGATTAATGCTTTATATAGCTGATGATATTATGCGATTCTCCATTAACGCTGTTGAGATAGCTAAGCTAAGCTAGGAATTGTTGAGATAGCTAACGCTGTTCATTTTCAGGAATCTTGGCGTGAAGTTGAGAATGTGATAAGTTTCTTAAACCACAGGTGATTTTCTACTGTTTTTTTTTTTTTACAGCCGCATACCCTCTCTCACTCACTCTCTCATAATTCAATGTTATTGCTTACGTATTCTACTGCAGGTTGTCTTCTTGGAGCTGTGTTCTAGACGCCTTGATAAACTTACGTGTGAAGTAAAGGTTGTTTCCTTGTAATTCTTCTTTACCCTTTACCTGAATCAATGTCTCGAGTTAACGTGGTGGAGTTGGGGGTTCAAGATGAATGGATTATTCAATGCCTAGACGTAGGTGGTATGTAAGTGTTGTGGAAAATTGTTATGAGAAACTATAACGTAAATCTATCTTTATTAACAAATCTCATTCAAGATTAAACCAAGCATTTCTATTTGTTGTGGACTGTCTCGTATTATCTCCTTTGTTCGACTGATTAAGACTTTATTCAATTTCTCATTATGTTTCTTTGCAGATGTCAACCATGGGAGAAATGTTTGAATTGTGGAAGAATAATGAAGATCCCTTTTCGATACTTTCTATGTGGTTTCATGCAAAGGCATGGCTCTGTTTTTCATTTATGCTATCTTATTAGAGAAACATCTTTTTGGCTACTTCAACAAACTCCTCATAAAGTCTGTGAAATGATACTCATCTGCGTCTATCTTTTTTTCTAGTGTTTTAATCAACTAAAATGCTCAGAACATGTTGAATATTCTGGTGGAGACTTTCGTGTGGCATATAAAGAAGCAATGAAATATGGCAGCAAGGTTATACTTGGTGATCGACCTACGCAGGTGAGCTACTTTTCTTCTTGTGTTTACTAGTATTATAAAGTAGCACGAGGCCGAGCTGAGCAAATTTGCTAGCTCTGCTGTTGCTGCTTCTTCCTCCGTAGTCGTACTATTTTTATTTTATCATTATAAAAAATAGTATTACTATTATTAACATACTCTTTCTCGCGCTATTGAGTTTTCCACGACAAATGACAATAACATATTCAACTTAGCCCATGTTTGGTTGGACATTTTTTAGTCTAGGAAAAAGAATCAATTATCTATTTCCATTACTTGATGTTTGGTTTGAGTAATGGGTTATCCATTACCATTACTTGGAGGTAACCCAATCTCTTACCTTGTTATCCCTACAAATAGACCGGAAACAAGGAGAAGGGAAAACCTTTACAAGTGATTCATTTACATTGTTGAACCAAACACTCAATAAAAGTAATGGTTATTGTTTCATTACCCTTCTTTATTTGATTCCATTCAATTTCCATTACCCAACTTAAACCAAACGAACACTTAATAAATATCAGCAAATTATATCATCTTTGCCTATAGGCAAAATATAATTCAGAGATTAAATTTGCTAGCTCTGCTCCGATCAAACAAAAAATTGCTAGCTCTGCTGTTGCTGATTCTTCCTCCGTAGTTATTCTATTTAGTATCATATTTAATATTAGTATTCTCTCTCTGCATTATTATTTTATTAGAAAGATGATCATCAACAAACTCTATCTCTGACTATTGAGTTTTCTTACAATGATATTTTCCACTTAATTAAATCCCTGATGAAAAAAGAAAAAGAAAAAACAAAAAGAAGAATTGAAAAATTGAAGCGTCGGAGGCCTAAAAACCGTTATCATTAAATACAATAAAGATCAAATTTAACCTTTGAAAGGAAAAGAGCCACATAAAAAAATAATAATAATCACAATTATAAGTATCATATGATCTTCATTCTATGTTTGATCACTCCACTTGAGTGAAAAAATATTGTCATAATTTAGAATAAATAGGTAGAGAAATGTCGAGAAAAAAATAAAAATAAAAAATTAGTATTAGCTTCAATCCTTCATTTCGATTCAAGCCGACGTAAAAACCCTAACAAATTATGTACGGACTTCTCCATTCTGCCAATTGCCGCCTCGCTCACCTCCCCGCCGCCGCCCCCTATTTGGAACGGTTACTCAGACCTTTCTCATCTACCGCCGGAATCGATGATTTGGTTTACCTCGGGAAAGGGTATAAGATCCGCGGTAAAGACGAAATTGAGGGCCAGATTAGGAGGAATAAAAACACCATTTTTCAGACTAAAAAGAGAAATAAAATACGCGCTAATTGGAGGAAAGTGCTACCGCCGGAACTCCAATCGATGAATGTGGCGAGGCTCACCTGCGATTCCTCTGCTGCCGGCGGAATCTGCGATGTTTATTTAGTCGGATCCTTTCACAATTGCCCGGTAATCTGTTGTCCTTGATGCTTAATATAGCTGATGATATTATGCGATTCTTGTAGCATTGTTGAGATAGAAATGTTATTATGTTTATATTAACTGATCTTCGTCTCCAGAAATCTTGGCGTGAGGTTCACAATGTGATAAGTTTCTTTAAGCCAGAGGTGATTTTCTTCTTCAAAGTTGAGATTAATTAATCATAGAACTCTTTTCTAGAATTGAATGTGAATACTCTCTCTCTCTCTCTCTTGTTACGTATTCTACTGCAGGTTGTCTTCTTGGAGCTGTGCTCTAGACGCCTTTATACTCTAACTTGTGATATTAAGGTTGGTTCCTTGTATTTCCTCTTTACTCTTTAGCTCAATCAATGTCTCCAGTGAATGTGGTGGACTGTAAAAGTGTTGTGGAAAATAATCTATCATTATTAACAAATCTCATTCAAGATTAAACCAAGCATTCCCCTTGTTTGACTTATTAATACCTTATTCAAGTTTCTCATAATGTTTCTTTGATATGCCTTCGATTATGAACTGTCAACTCCATTCACAAAGAAATCTTGTTTTGCAGGTGCCAACCATGAGAGAAATGTTTGATTTGTGGAAGAATAATGAAGATCCTTTCTGGATACTTTATATTTGGTTTGTTACAAAGGCACGATTCTAGCTTTCATATATGCTTAACTTACTGGAGAAACATCTTTTTGGTTACTCATCTGCAGTTTGTCTTTTATTTTTTCTAGGGAGCGAATCAACTTAAATGGTTACAACGCAATGATCATCAGGGTGGAGAATTTCGTGTGGCATATGAAGAAGCAATGAAATATGGCGGCAAGGTTATTCTTGGTGATCGACCTGCTCATGAGCTACTTTTCTTCTTGTTTTCTTGTTTTTACTATTATCATGTAGCATGAGGCCAAGTTTAGCAAATTTGCTTGCTCTGCTGTTGCTGCTTCTTCCTCCGTAGTCGTACTATTTTTATTTTATCATTATAAATAGTATTACTATTAACATACTCTTCTCTCGCTGTTGAGTTTTTCACGAGAATAATTTATCCTGCTTAATTAATTTCAGCAAATTACCTCATCTTTGCCTATAGGCAAAATATAATCCAGAGATTAAATTTGCTAGCTCTGTTGTTGCTGATTCTTCCTCCGTTTTTATTCTATTTTAGCATCATAATTAATTCTAGTATTCTCTCTCTGAATTATTATTTTTTTTAGAAAGATGATCATCAACAAACTCTGTCTCTGACTATTGAGTTTTCTTACAATAATATTTTCCACTTTTTTTTTTTAACCGGAATATAAATTCACAGATAAAGTTGTAAGTTTTTCAATTTTCATATCTTTAGGCTCTTTCTGTCTTATCTCTCTTTAAGTCCAGTCTATATCTGTACACCAAGATAACATTTTAAAGCTTGCTGCAACTTGCTTAAGCTTATACTTTTTTCCCTTTTGTTTTGGTAGATTACAACCCGGAGACTATTGGCTACAATGTCTCCTTGGGTATATTTGTTTGACCCAATCTCCTTTATGAGGGACAAAGATTTTCCTTTTCCGGAGATAGTTAGCAAGAAGTTCCCTGGCTATGCGGAAACCATGATCACGGAGCGTGACCGGTTAGTATAGTCTTCTTCTCATCCTTGTAGTAATATTGCATGTTTGGTTGTTTTCATTCTATATTTGTCGTGTATAGATATATGTCTGCCAAGATACTAGAAGTCGCACGCGAGCATAACTCAGTAGTCGCAGTTGTGGGAGAGGGACACCTAGCCGGAATCCAGAAATACTGGAAACAACCCGTTGATGTAGGCATCAACCTTGTGTCATTTCTTGATTGCTTTTTTCATTTCATAATCTTTTGATCGTTGATCGTTCCACAGTGTGATTTAAAAAAGTGTGTTGATGCAACTGTTTCCGTTCCTGAATGTTTCAGATGAAGGAAATTCTCAGCATACCAACTGGAAATAAAATAGCTACAATGGGAAAGTTGCTCAATACTTTTGCAACCATGGTGACTTATTTGGTCCTCTCCCCATTGCAGAGATGCAAAATCAAAGCGATAATGGTAGATTTCTATTCCAATCTGCTTAAAATGAAAAATTAAAGCTAGATTGGAGGTCCGGAAGCCCTCGTCATTAATAGTACAATAACGACTCATTTTTTTGCCTTAAAATTAAAATTTAGTTCATTTCGTAGGCCAATCAGGCCCATGGGCTGTGTACTATTCAAAATTTAATTTAAGGGTGTGTTCTCTATGATGAAAAATTATCATGGCAAAAGAGAACAAAAACCTTTTAAATTTCCCACATTTTTTCCACATTTTCCCATATTTTACTCATTTTTCCCCTTTATTTTCACTCCATGTGTGGTGAGATAATATTTTCCATTGAAGAAAGAGTAAAATTCTTTATAAATAAGAAGGTGGAAAAATGTGGGAAATTTTTTTTTTCCCATGATAATTATTTCATGAAAAAGGGTGATTGTTTTTTTTTCTTATGATAATTTTTCATCATAGAGAACACTCCTTAAAAAAGGAGCGAATAAAATGCAATTTAGGCGGGAAAATGAGTGGGGAACTTTATTGTGCTTTTATATATCTATTTTGTATATATATATCCCTCACCAATATTTTTCTGTTTTACTTGAATTTTTCACCAATATTTATCAAGAAAACCACACAAGACCTACAAATTTGAATCACTATTTTTAATTTAACACCTTCCTACATTTCTTTTGATAAGTACTTTTTGTATACATATCTTTACAGTTCTATGCGGTTAAGTGGTTATATTGCTATCAAGAAAGTTGATGCAAATTCTCTTGTTATTTGAGAGAATAATTTGATACCCTTCCGTTCTGTTCGAGACGTTACATTTACTTTTTGGCACGGGATTTAAGAAATGTGTGTTTTGTGTTGTAAATGTATTAAACACCCATGTGCATAAAGATTCTCTATGTGTTGTAGGTGTATTTAGGATCCCAAAATAGAAATGTAACGTCTTATACAGGACACCCTGAAAAGCAAACGTAACGTCTCAAACTGGACGGAGGGAGTACAAAACTGTGCACGTACTACAGTTGAAAATCGTACTTTAAGATATTTTGCATCTCTAGCACTCCAATTATTTCTATATTTTTCCTTAACATCTAGAAAATTGATATAAAAAAATAAAAATAATGAAAGTTAGTTTGTCAACGTTATGTTAAGAAATAATTGTATCTGATATTAATCATGTACGTCTCAAACAGCACTTCAAATTTGATTTGATCAGAATCTGTTATCTGAAAGAAAAAAAAAAAAGTAATTCTATTCACAACCCCTAATTTACTTCTCACAACCTCTTTTTTTTAAATAAATAAAAAATAATACTCCCTCCGTCCTCCTATTAGTGACCTCTTTTTTCAGCATGTGTGGTACGCGTTTCACGCTTATCGTTGATGAGTTTTAAAATGAATTTTTGAAGTATTCTTTCTTTTACGAGATACTACACAGTTTGTAGTATCTCGTAAAAGAAATAATACTTCAAAAATTCATTTTAAAACTCATCAACGATGAACGTGGAAACGTGTGTCACACATGCTGAAAAAAAAAGTCACGAAATGGAGGACGGAGGTAGTATTAATTTTACTAATTTACCCTTTAATCTTCAAATTAAGTTAATCACAACCCCTTATATCTATATAATTAGTTGTCTGTTCTTCTACAGCCTCCAACTACTCACATTGATTTCTAACTCAATCAAATCTTCTTGTTCTCTCTGCACACATTTATTTATTCTTTTACAAATTATTTTCTTTAAATTTCTCACACTAAAGATTCTTGAAACCCATTCATATACTTAAAATTCCTCTTTGTTTTCTTTTATTCTTTTCAAAAATCTGCTGGAGAAAAGGAAAAAAAAAACCTGCCATGGATCAAAAAGCTTCGCCAAAAGAGAGCGAAGAAAGTGTTCATCTCCAGATTTTCGAGTTCAACTCAAAGGTGAGCGACGCGAGCAGCAGCCTCAGTCCCGCCATTTTTTAGCCTCAAACCCGTAGCCTCGACACCAACAAACCAGCAGCACCGCCGCTGCCTCGGATCCCACGACGGCGCGATCAATGTTGCGCGTGCCAGAGAAGAAGTTGACCTCTTCGCTCTCCACCTAGCCGTTCTAAAGAAGACCGTCTCCGGCATCGGAACCCTCGGCTTCATCGGGTCACCGTCGTCCTCCTCGGCGGTTTCGCCATAACCCTCGACAAAATTGATTTCTTGTACATCACAATTATTCTCATGAAATAATACGTTTGATGAATAGAATTATGCTAAAGCTTCATACTAAAAAGCAAATAATCAATCAACGTTAGCATCACATTATTCTCATGAAATAATACGTTTGATGAATATAATTTTCAATAGTTGATTATTTGCTTTTTACTATTGAAAATTCAAACTAAACAACTCAAGCAGCTCAAAATCAAGAAATGAGATCTCATTGTATTTGGGGACTGTACAAGTTTGCGTCTCTGTGTTGAGTTTTTTTTTTATTTTTTTATATATCAGCTGTGTTGAGTTTTTTATATTTAGATGTTGATTAATTTATTCTGAGGGCTGTAGGGGTATATTAGTAAATTTAATATTAATTTTTATTTATTTTAAAAGGCGGGGGCTGTGAGGAATAAAACGGGAGTTGTAGGTAGAATTACCCAAAAAAAAAAATTACAAAAATGAAATAATTTGCATTTCTAAAATGAATCTTTAAAATTAACATACAAAAAGAAGAATTATAAAAAGTTATGAATTTAGAACAACTCTTTTGACTATTTAGAGCAATTTCAATTCTATTATATTAGGCATGTTAATAGCCCTGATAAGCCTAGATAAGGCCACTATCTAGGTTAATCTTATTGTTTGATAGGCAAGATTGTTATATTAGGGGCCCGAAATAAAAGTCAAGCCCGAGAGAATTTCACTGTAGCGCTTTACATTACATATCAGGGCTCCTACACCCGATTAGAAATCTGGGTACTCATGATAGGGGATGAAATACCTAATATGCCCTCAAATTTATTGAACAAAAATTCCCAAATCCAAATTTACTGGTACTGATCATTAGCTCCGGTGGCAGCGAGCAAAGGTCTGGTACTGATCGTGACGTCGTTCACCACCGTGTGCTGCTGCTGCTGCTGCTGCAAAGGCCCCAGGCGACGGCGGCTCAACGGCGGCGGGGAGCGACGGGAGGAAAAGGAGGAGCAATAGCTACTCGAGCGAGAAGAAATGCGGTGGCGGAGATAGCGAGGGGACCACCGACAAGAGCAAGCTGGGGTTCTTCGACCGGAAGAAGCAGTTCGAGGACCTCCTCCGAGCATCGACGGAGCTGCTTGGAAAAGAAGGTATGGGCACCGTGTACTTGTGTCTCATTTTCAAAAAATTTGTGTTTGTGAAATTAGCCGTGTTTGATGATGGGCGATTCCTGTTTTGATGTCTGAAGTTGGAAATTAGGAAAACTAGTTGGAATGGATATGATCCAACTACTGTACTTCATTGTGATTCATGGTTGATTGGTTGAAGTCGGCGAGGGAAGACGAAAGGATATTCAATCCCCCTTTGGGAATTTGGGAAATTAGGTTGGTAATTTTCAAAAATTTAAAGGGTTAATTTAATAATTTGGTTTCTTTGTCATGTTTTAATTCTTCTTACCAAACAAGCTACAAACTCTCACAATTAAACTCAATCTTGGTGTTATAACCTCATTCAAGATAATTCATGATTATTTTTACCTTATCTTACGTTATTTCATCAACCCTACCAAACGAGCCCTTATAATACAGTCAGATGTCTCCTGTCTTAGGTAGTTCATTTCCATTAGGGCCCATTCGGTAGCCGGGAAAAAGGTTAGATAAGTATGTTTATCTCGGTTTATACAGTGTTGGGTATCCGGAAATATAATCTTACCGGCCCGTAAAAATGTTTGGGCTCGGACTAAATTCACTATTACACTGGCATATATTATACCGCTTCTACCATGTCATTAGTCGAGATAAGTATTGTTTAATTTTAATTATCAATTTTTATTTTCAATTTTAATTATCAATTTTTATTTTTATTTTAATTATCAATTTTTATTTTTTATTTTAATTATCAATTTTTATTTTTTATTTTAATTATCTATTTTTATTTTAAATTTTAATTATCAATTTTTTATTTTCAATTTTAATTATCAATTTTAATTATTAATTTTTATTTTCAACTTTAATTATCATTTTTTATTTTCAACTTTAATTATCAATTTTTTTATTTTCAACTTTAATTATCAATTTTTTTATTTTCAATTTTAATTATTAATTTTATATTTTCAATTTTCATTATCAATTTTTATTTTATTTTATTTTAATTTTTATTTTAATTATCAATTTTTATTTATCATTTTTATTTCAATTTTAATTATCATTTTTTATTTTCAATTTTTTATTTTCAATTTTAATTATCATTTTTTTATTTTCAACTTTAATTATCAATTTTTTATTTCAATTTTAATTATCATTTTTTATTTTCAATTTTAATTATCAATTTTATTTTCAATTTTAATTATCAATTTTTTATTTTCAATTTTGTTATTTTTATTTGCAAACTACAAAAAAAAATATTGTTTTTATAACTATTCTACCAAACACACAATCCAAGATATCTATGTTTGTACCAAACACACAATATATTTTTATCTCAACTTATCATACTTTTTTTATCTCAATTTATCACACATTTTCTTATTTGCCCTTTTCTCGGTATTGCTACCAATCGAGCCCTTAGGTTAATAAAAGATATGTACAGAAACACTCTTCAACCCATCACCTATGGATGCACAGATTCTTTTTAAAATACCATATTACAGTATCGCACCTGTACCGGATACACGTAAGAGTGCGATTCTCGTGGGATACTCACCGGATACACCACATGACGAATCTTAAACATAAAAAATAAAAATAAATATGATTAAATATATATATATATATATATATATATATATATATATATATATATATATATATATATATATATATATATGATACGCATATCAGGTGCGTCTGCCTCAAGAATCTTGTGCGTTTGGGGTATATTCTTAAATAATTTTTTATTTCAGGTTTTTTTTTATATATATATTGTCATAAAATTTAAATTTACTACAAAATCAGTATAGTATTTTATTTATGGGTATTGATTGAAAATATTATTATAACATTTATAATGTAATATTTAATTTATAAATTTTATTTTTAGAAAATCGGTGATATATTTAATAAAATATATAAATCGGTGCCAACCATGAGAGAAATGTTTGAATTGTGGAAGAATAATGAAGATCCTTTTCGGATACTTTATACTTGGTTTTATGCAAAGGCATGTTTCTAGTTTCCATATATGCTAACTTACCGGAGAAACATCTTTTTGGCTACTCCAATACGCTCAATCTATCTTTTATTCTAGTGTTTTAATCAACAAAAACGCTCAGAATATGATGAAGTGGAAGGTGGAGAATTCCGTGTGGCATACAAAGAAGGAATGAAATATGGGTGAGATTAAGTCCCGGGCCGAATCCGTCGTACCTAGGGCTGCAAACGAGCATAGCTATTCGGGACTTACTCGGTGCTCGATTTGGAAAAAACTCATTCGAATTCGAATTCGTTAACAAACGAGCCAAGTTTCGAGCCCGAATTCGAGCTCGTTTAATTTAACGAGCCGAGCTCGAGCTCTAGGGTATTCGACTCGTTTTGCTTGCGAACGTGTTCGGCTCATATATCAATCGAGCATGTTCGCGAACCTGTTCACGAACTCTTAATTGAACCCCCTAATCGAGCTTGTAAACGAGCTTTAACATTTATGGGTAAAATTAATTTCAAATCACAACCAAAGCTAATTAGGCACTACACCACAATTATTATTAAAAAATATTAACATATAACATGAATATATATTATCAATTATCATCAATTCATTTATTATATTGTACATTTATTTATTTATTTATTATTTTATAGTATTAAATACTTTTAATTTTTGTTTGATGAATTTCATTTTAGTTTATGTTCATTTGGAATGTTAAAAGAAAATATATTTAAATCATGTCTTTTAAACGAGTTCAAAATCGAGTTCGAGCTCGAACTTGAATTAAAATAAAATCCGAGCTTTTCACGAGCAAGATTCGAGCTCAAATCCGAACCAAATTTGAGCCAAACCATTTATCGAATATTTAGCGAGCCGAACTCGAGCTGAATTCGAACTCATAGTTTATACCTCGAGCCGAACCCGAGCCCGAACATATAAAATATTAAACGAGCCGAACCCGAGCCCGAACATGTAAAATATTAAACGAGTCAAACCCGAGCATACCAATACTCAGCTCGGCTCGGCTCGTTTGCATCCCTCTTACCAAACATTGAACAGGTCTTGCAAGTAGTTTCATATCGTACGTGATTTGTGGGTTTTCCAAATTAACATCAGCAAATTACATTATCTTTGCCTATAGGCAAAATATAATTCAGCGATTAAATTTGCTAGTTCTGCTGTTGCTGAATCTTCCTCCGTAGTTATCATCATAATTAATATTAGTATTCTCTCTCTGAATTATTATTTTTTTTAGAAAGATGATCGTCAACAAACTCTGTCTCTGACTGACTACTGAGTTTTCTTCCAATAATATTTTCTACTTAATCAACAGCACAACAGGTAGAGTACAAATTCACAGATAAAGTGCAGCTTTTCAATTTTAATATCTTTAGGCTCTTTCTGTCTTATCTATCTTTAAGTCCAGAGTATGTGATACGATCCTTTGTCTGTACACCAAGATAACATTTTAAAGCTTACTGCAACTTGCTTGAGCTTATATTTTTTTTCCTTTTTGTTTTGGTAGATTACAATCCGGAGACTATTGGCTACAGTTTCTCCTTGGGTATTTGTGTATGAACCGTTCAACTGGGTGAGGGAGAACGAGTTTCCGGGGATGGTGAAAGATTCTCCGGGGATGGTATACCCTTTGTTCCATATGATAAAACATTGTCCGGCTTATATGTTCAGTTTTACTTATGTTCTATCAACTTTATGTTGCAGGAGGAGAAGGTTATAGACCCATATCTAGTGGCTGAGATGATTAGCAAGAAGTTCCCTACTTTTGCGGAAACGCATGTGGTGGAGCGTGATCGATTAGTCTAGCCTTCTTCTCATCCTTTTAGTAATATTGCATGGTTTGGTTGTTTTCATTCAATATTTGTCTGCCAAGATACTAGAAGTCGCACACGAGCATAACTCAGTAGTCGCAGTTGTGGGAAAGGGCCACCTACCCGGAATCCAGAAGTACTGGAAACAACCCGTTGATGTAGGCATCAACCTTGTGCCCATTTCTTGATTTGCTTTTTCATTTCATAGACCTTGATCGTTCCACATTACGATTTCTATAATGTGTTGATGCAACTGTTTCTGTTCTTGAATGTTTCAGATGAAAGAAATTCTCAGCATACCAGCTGGAAATAAAATAGCTACAATGGGAAAGCTTGCTCAATACTTTTGGAGCCATGGCGACTTATTTGTTCCTCTCTCCATCGCAGAGAGGTAGAATCGGTCTGTTAATGTCAGATTATTATTCTGTTCGGCTTATAATAAAAGCTAGGTTGGAGGCCCAAAAGCCCTCGTCATTTTAGATCGAGCCCGTGGCCTAGTATTATTTTGGATCGAGTCAGATCCCAGAAAAGTAAAATCGGAGAGATAATAACTGTTGATTCCTTAAAGAATACATACTCTTTATCATAGAATTCCGGAATCGATTATTTTGTGTAATAAGATCTGCAGTAAAGACGTTTCTGAGAGGTTGAGGTGATTCTCTCTTTGTATTCTTTTCTTGGATTTGCATATTATGGTTGGATAATTTTTTATTTACTGTGTAGTTAGGTTGAATTTTTTTTTTGAGATCAGTAGTTAGGTTGAATTTGAATGTATTGTTAGTAGATCATAAAGTGATCGAGATTAATTCGTTTTAATTACAATTTTCTTTTTACGAATAAATATATGTTGAACAGCATCCTGCACTGCACCACAACTGAAGTAATGATAATATACTGATTCCCATTTCACCATCACTTTAGCTAATAAAATTTTCATCAACTGCAATCACTAAATTATTCTCATCAAATAACTCACAGCTCTGTTAAAATGTCGCTTCTCCTTTTTCCAACAGAAACGATACATTTCTCAGACAAAATGCAGCACTACTAACAACTAAACCCACTAGTCCAATTCTGCAGATCCACCCTTTCCTGTCTTCTATCTACTCTCCCTCTCTCTACAACTAAACCAAATCACAACGGTTTCTCTCTCACTCTGCTGCACCCGAGATATGATCCCAAATGCAGTTGCCCTCAGAGTTGAAGAGCTAAATCTGGCTGCTGAGAATCGACCAGAACACCTGAAGACAGCCGTTTTGGGGAACCCGATGATTGGTAACCGATGTTCAAATCAGGAGGAAGGGATTCATGTTTCTGTCTTGAATGCATTTGCATCTGCATCTGCATCTGCATTTGCATTTGCATCTGCATCTGCATTTGCATTTGCATTTGGGGACTAACATTGCGCCAGGAAGGCTGCAGCTGGAATCGAGACAAATCAGCGGGAGCCAACTGTGGATATGCCATTCGCTGATTTTGGAGCTGTATTTGGTTCCCTACTAGCATCGGTATTTGCCCTTGTGGTACAAATGCATGCATCGGACCACTGTTCTTGGAAGGGAATTCTCCACGAATCTGTGGTACTTGTGACTGGATGTTACGAGAAGAAGGATTGTAAAGTGGATCACCGTGAATCTGATTCTTGATCGGATTAGCACTTTCAGTGGCTGCTGGCCTTGGCCCTCCAGCCCCTACAGACATCCATGCACGTGCAGCAGCCATAGCTGCATTATTCGGATCATTGTATGTTAAAACTTGAGGAGGAGCATTACTTGATGACTGGTTCGAGGATTTTTGTTGATTGTGATCTGCCATCATCCTCATCATCTGAACAGGGTCGCTGAGACCCTGACCTCGTTCGTTTGGATAACAGCTGGCCGGTTTTGTCGGATCGGCTGAGGGAGACGAACTAGGAACTGTATTGCCGTCCCCCTTACTGCCCACAACTTTTCCATTAGGCAATCCTCCAAAAGTAACACCGTTACTTTGATCATGCTGTTTAAAAGATCCGGATTTTGAAAAATTAATGTTCTTTTCCACTTCGGAACTCCTAGGATGCTGCCTCTTGCCAACAGAATCAGCGGAGATTTTAGTTAAAGTGCGCGGACTGTTCAACTCTACCTGCTTCTGACCCTTTCTGTCAGGTTCAAGCAACAAATCTCTGGACTGTAAATTTTGATTAATATAGCTGAGATTATGAGAAGCACTAGGTCTGACCCCAGGTGATAGAAAGAATGGGGACTTTGTCTCTGACATACTCCCTCTGATTGGCAGAGTTGTGGTGATAGGAGCAGGAGATCTAATTCCAGCATGACCAGGAAACGGAAGCTTCTGATCGAAGAAAGGTAAATTACCTGGGATTACCTTTGCAAAGTTCCCAGGTTGTTCCACAACATGCTGTACTTTGGTAAGAAATGGCGGTTCCTTCACACAGCAATTTTCCAGCATTAATACTGGAGTTGGAAGTGGCTCATAGTCTCCAACCCATCCCTGACCAAACTTGAATCCGAGAGGCAGTGCTTGTTCAATTCGTTTAGAAGCAACTTTCCAGGCAACAGATCCTAGAGTTGCAGCAAATCGGGACAGGCTCCTAGCATATGAATGATCCGAATAAAGCCCTACCTGGATTTCCGAAAAGTATACCATTTAATCTAAGAATGAAAAGGAGATAATATTTGAACATAAAAAAACTACGATATAAACCCCTGAGATTCATACCGGCATCAACTGCTTGGTTTCATCGTCAAAAGTTGAGAATGTAGATTCTGAGCTGGCCATGGGCTGAGACAATGATATGCTATATGTCGCGCGACGATTTTCATCTTGTATGATTGATGATCTCCTACCGAATCGAGATTGAGTGGCCCTTCCTGCGAGGAGAAGAAAAAGTTGTCAGGAACTGCAATATGAAACAAGAAAACTAGTGCTGAAATTGGATATCATATAGTGAAGTCACCCATTCTCTTGCCCAGGATGCCCTTAAAATTACAAAGCTGAAGAGCAAAAATGTGAAAGCAAAACGATTGCACACAAAGATGGATTGAATATAAGATAATAAAGCAGATTACAACATCACAAAAATAATTAGATTGAGAAGGTACCTGGCAACGAGTCATCTACTCTGTCCGAATTGTTGTCATTCAAGAAAGAACTTGAGTCAAAATGTGCATCCGAACCACCAGTCTTCTCAGAACCAATGACAGCTTGAAGTGCACTTGCAACATTCTGAATATCTCCAGCTGTGGCAAGAGTTGCTCCTGATGAAAAATCAGAGCCAACAGGTTCTTGCCCTGTCCGGATCGTGGGCCTCTTGATTTGCTTTTTTGAAAGAGAGCCAGATCTTGTTTTCTGCTCGGGTTTGTTATCTTTATCATTGCGTTCGAAATTCAGCCTTACCTTGTGAAATTTCCGTTTTGCTAACTCTTGGATGTTGCGTGCCTTTGTAAATGAGTAGATGTTATTCAAGACTGACATGATAGAAATGTATAATGAGTTTTCTTCAAGAGGAGAGAGTGTATTTACCTGTTTGTGATAAATGGTATCTGGTGCATTGTATTGCATTGCATTTGAGCAAATGAGGAAAACATCCCTCTGCATAAGACGAAAAAGACTTGAGATTTTTTTTCTCTGGTAATAGATAAGTTATAATGATACATAAAGATTCTATAAATCTCAGAATCATATTACAAAAACCAATTAGTGATCAGGATAAGTTACCCCATTATCAAAGATCTAAAGTTTCCAAATTCTTCTCCAAACCTATACTAGAGGTAGTAGGCAGTAGCAAAGCACTTCCAAACTTTTAGCAAACGTAGAATAAGAAAAAAAAACATAACGGGACACCAAAATCATGAAGGACACTACCACAGTCGTCTATTGTCCAACTTCTCACCTTCAAATGACAATTGAGAAACCAAATAGCTCAGTATTTCGCATTATATACATCGAAATCATGAAGTAAATTTGCATATACTGCAAAGATTACAAATCAATTCCAGAAATGAGCCCTCACACAGAACACACAAAATAAAAAAAGAAAGTTTCTAATGTACGAAAGCATACTTTATAACTGATGCAGGTAGGCTAATGCTATCACTGAGACATCAGAATTGCTACATAGATAAGTGTATACTAGCGCCATAATTACTCTAGCACTAAGAAGGCTTACTTTTGAAAATAAGAACACTAATTTCAGTGTACATATCAGAACACGTACCCAATAGCAAGAGAATTCATGCAAACATAAATCATACAAGCAAAACGGTTAAGAAAGAATATAAAAAGGAGAAATCAATCAGCAGAGAAAAAGAAAACAACAACAAAATGACACAGATTTGAAGAAGCCACGATGTAACAATACATGTTTGACACCATCAATAGAAAGAAGGATACACCATGATCATTAATGCTGACCCTGTTGTTCCCATACAGCATAAAACAAGAACCAAAAACTTTTACACAAATTCACCACAAAACATAAGAATAAATATAAGTAACATTCAGGACATGCCCCTCTCTCTGAAACAATGGGACATTAAAAATAAACATAACAGAGTCGACACAGGACGGAGCAGACAGATCTAACCTCAAACTGCTCGAAAGTTGCATACAATCCATTTCGCAGATTGTTCCTCACAGTAGCAAAATCCATTGGATGATCTATCACATCAAGATAATCTGGAAGCTACACCAACAATAAATCATCTTTATTCAGAAACTCAACAAAGCACATAGCATTGCGAAAAACAATCCCTCAATTAACTTACCTCTTCTGTATCAACCGGTTCTGCATATACACCATAGATATCTTTCCTGCACAAGAAGAGGAACGGAGAGGCATTAAACATTACAAAGATACCGCATTGTGCATTCCCTTTTCGACATACATTTCATAAAGAACTTCCATCGTACCTCTGCAGCTTGTCCAAAATCAACTCCAATGTCTTCTTATCAGGCAGCGGCAGTCCACACAGCACCTCCGTAGGCGTCCCTGCACCATACGATTTCGAACCAATTCAACAAATGTACTGCGATTTCGGATGAAGCAAGCACAGGAAGCTTGGTCTCAAGCCATGATGAAAGAGAAACATACCTGGTGGTGAGTCTTCTTCTTTGAGTTCTGGCCTTGTTTCTCTAACCTGTGAAGAAAGAAAAAAGGCCACCAATAAATATAGACATAATAAATGCTACTCCTATCCCCACGCAGCATAGGAGAACAAAAGTCGGCGTGCCTATATATATCAGAAAACGAAGGCAGACAACAAGCGTGAGTAAGGGAGAACGTGAATGTGCGTACAATATACGTACAATACAATACTTGTTGTCTGTGACATTCTGCGTGATTTAGAGAGAGAGAGAGAGAGAGAGAGAGAGAGAGGAGAGAGAGAAAGATAGTGAGAGAGAGAGAGTGATCAGATTCTGTGGGGGTTAGTTTTTTGACAGTTGACCCGACCGTTACATATACATACACATCAACGCAAGCACCACTCCCCAACCACACACAGACACAGATTCACTCACCTATGCATACAAGATATATAGTATAACGGAATCCATCTCAATTAGAAAAATCCGAGCTTCAGCTACAGCTGAGCTGGACCTTTTTCCGAAATGCCTCTTCGTTGTAATAATATAAAATAAATGCATCTTTAAATTAATCCATTTCACTCCTCAATACTGCTTCCTCAGTTATTTCACTTACTTAAAAAGTTTCCATTTTTCGCCAATTTTCCCCTCCCAGAATCGAAACAATTATAAACTGATAATCACCTCTTCTTCGTCTTCGTCATTATAATTCTCTTCCTCATCGTTTCCGTCATCCACATCCTCGTCCATTTCTTCGTGTATTTTCCGCTTCTTCGTCGGCTTGCCGCCGTCTTCCTCGTCGGAGGACGACTGCTGCACGCGCCGATCCCGCGGGGCAGTTGACTCCTCGTCGCCGCCGCCCTGGAGCTTGAGCAGGTGTTTCAGCTTCTTCTCCCTCCGCCGCTGGTCCTCGTCGTCCACGAACAGATCGTCCTCATCGAAGTAATCGTCTAGGTCGAATACGTACTTCACGCTCCGCCGGCGGAGGCTCCGCCGCACGTCACGCTCCTTCTGCGGCAGATCTCTGGCGCCGGGATCTGTCTTCGCTGGCCTCCCTTTCTTCTTCTTCTTCACGATCTGCCCCATCTTTTCCGAGATTCCTTGAAGCTCTAGCTCTCTCTCTCCTTCTACAGTCTCTCTCTCTCTAGGGAAAAAGACAACCACACTCTCTCTCTATTTCTAAAATCATTTGCCTGCTGTCTTTCTCTCTCCTCCTTTATTCCATAAAATTATTTGGGACTAGCGGTGTGGTCTTTGGTTTTTTTGCTTTGGCGTCAGCTTTATTTCTTTTTCGAAAAACTTGCGGTCCTAGCCTAGATCCGAAGCAAGCTGGCTCGGAGCGGCTGGCGAGTGAGAGAGAGAGACGGCGTAAGTGGCTGGGAATGACGGCGTTAGGTGGTACGTGGCTCGTCCGTGATTGAATTTAACTTTGGTCTGACTTTTCTACCCGCGGATCTTCTTTGTGAATTAGTTCCAGCGCGTGCTTTCACCGCCTCTCCTGCGCGCGTCGTCTGCGCTCGCGCTCGCCCCGTCCCTCTCCGGGCGGCCCCCACCGCATTGATTTCTCAAACTAATATTGGTGTCTGTTTCTCTGCGGTATTCATATTTTGAATACGTACAAGTGAAATTCGAATATCAGTTTCTTTTAATTATAAATAATAAAATACGTAGGAAAATACCGAAAAAAATAATTAAATTATGTTGCAGACTTGCAGTGCCCTGGCAGCTGCAGTGGGTGTGATTTTGTAATCAATAATTTTGGCATTTATCAAAAGTAATCACACGGATTTACATTCCCCATAATAATTCTCAATAAATTATATGCACAAATAGTTTTAAAAAGGGATTTTAAATTCAAAATTATACTACTAGTTATTATTATTATTATTATTATTATTATTATTATTATCTTTTTTGACATATTAGATGACGAAATCTAAGGTTGATAATAAGTTAACCTCGCATGTCACTTATGTAGCGCATGAAATGAAGAAGATCTAGGTGTCACTAATGATTATAATGTCCAAATAATAATAAGCATTTGGTCGTGTTATATTTATAATGGTTCAATGACAATATGTACCACTCCTATATACTCATTCATTGTCTTGTCGGTTAAGTAAATGACTATAAATTTGTTGTAATAAATGATTATAGCATAAGGAGGAAAATCTATATTCGGAACATACATTTTTTTCGTCTCATAGATAAAATCGTGTTTTATTGATTGGGCTATTCAATTGATAATATCTTGCTTCTATTTTTGAAAAAAGTTAACTTAATCATAAATGCTTCCTTGCCCACTTTGACGTTTGATGTAACAGTGTCACATTAATAATTTTTTATTTAGTGTTTATTTTTTTAAATATGGTTTAATTTTGTTTATATAATTTATCTTAGTTATATTTATAATAATTTTCTTTAATTTACTATTATCTGTAGATTAAGTATGCACACGCTATGAGGCGGTGGGTAAGGGAGGGATGTGTAAGGAGTATTTCTCATAACTTAATATGATTGACCTAAGTTATTAATTGACATCAATATTTGTAGATAACGTTACAATAAATAAATAATAAATAAATAGGACATGTGAAATCATATTCATTGTCTTCATCATAATCAAACATTTTTTATTTAGTTTTTATACATGAACGGATAAAATGCACTCATACTGTTTTAACTGCTACTGCTTGCATGCATTTTCCTATAATGGAGAAATTGAGAAGAGCTGTGAAGCAAATAGCTTACACGCCACAGTCCCAATGGCTCTCCACTCTCTCACCCATGCATCTCTCTCTGATCCCACTTCTCTCTCTAGCTTCTGCCTTCTACTCCGCCGCCGTCCGCCTCCGCCGCCAGCTCTACCGCTTCAATGTCCTCCACGCGCACCGGTGATTTCTTCTACTCCAGTATCTTTTTTTTATTTTTCCTCTTATGCATTGAATCACCGATCACGCAAAGAAAACCCTTTCTCTCTCGAAGCTGAAAGACTTGCAGGATTTTAACCTTGTCATTTGATTTTGCTTTGCTCGCTTTCGGATTTTTCCTTCTCGTCGATCAACTGTTTGATTTTATGCCGCAATGATTGTTAAGGTTGCCGGTGCCGGTGATTAGCGTCGGGAATTTGACGTGGGGCGGCAACGGGAAAACTCCGATGGTGGAGCTCCTCGCGCGCTCGTTTGCTGAAGATGGAGTCTCACCCCTCATTCTCACTAGGGTAGTTTTGTTTGCCTAAATCTTTTTATCACAATATCTCAAATAAAAATATATACTGCATTATGTCAGAGGTTTTTAATGTTGCTGAAAACATATGAGTTTTTGGGTTCTTGCTTGGTCTAGGGCTATGGCGGTGGAGATGAAGCTAAAATGCTTCAGAGGCAACTTCAAGGGACATCTACAAGAATTGGTGTAGGTGCAAATCGAGTTGCCACTGCTGTTAGATTTCTCGAACAGTATGGTTTCAAATCTTCTCATGCTACTTTTGGGGAACTACTTTCTGAAGATGGGACTGAAATTCAATCTAGAAATGATGAAATTGGTGTTGCTATCCTAGATGATGGGATGCAGGTAATTACTTTGGTTCTTCTTGGGTTCTTGTAGCTCAACTCAAGTGTAAATGTGAACTTGCTTTATTGACCTTTATTTTGATGTATCATCTGCACCTATGATATGGAGTTTCCTTTTCTGCTTTTGTATATGACATTGGTTCAAGATCCTTTTTGAGAAAAATAAAGGAAAAGAATGTTTCGTTGATTTGTTGTTTTCAAGATATGTGTGTAGTAAACTTTTCTTGCCATCTCTGAGATATTCTCGGATTTTGTGGTTATTGGAATTTCATCTCTTGGAACTAATCGAAACATGGTTGGATATGGAAGGCAGCATCTGAGTTTGAGGCGTAATCTGGAGATCGTGATGGTGAACGCACTGATGCCATGGGGGAATCATTGCCTTCTTCCTCTCGGGCCGTTAAGGGAACCTTTCACTGAACTTTGCAGAGCTGATATTCTAGTCATTCATCATGCTGATTTGGTATTCATAGATTATACTCTTTTTTAAAATAGATATTATTCTTATATCGTCCCTTTTGCAGATAAAATGTCACTGATTCTGAGTTACCTGTGGGTTGCAGGTACAGGAAAAGGATATCGACACATTAAAATCTACGATAAGAAAAACCAACAAATCTGCTCCAATATTCTTCACTAAAATGACTCCAATGCACTTCTTCCCATGTCGAGATTTATCTACTAAATTGTCGAAAATGGCTGTTGAAAACGCGACTGTGCTATGCCTTTCAGGCATTGGTCATGCAGATTCCTTCATTCGGACAATTGAAAAGGTACTCACTTTTTTCCTTTTTGTAGGGTTTATATCATCCTTCTTTTATTGTCTTACTGCAGACTATTACTGTAAAATCGGTCTCGTTTATGTCACTGTTTTCATCACATTTGCAGATGGGACCAACATTTGTGGATAATTTAGACTTCAGCGACCATCATTTATTCAAGTTGCAGGTACAAAAGTCCTCTTCTGGTACTCTTCTCATTCTCTGTACCCAAGATCGAGGCTTTTCAAAATACTTTTGTAATTACGACTCACCTAAGATCCACCAAATAGGCGTGAGATGCAATCTTGATATTTTGCACGATGCAAATTGGTGTGAAAGCTTAAAAAAATGTTGTATTGAATGTAAGCGAGGCATTACCTCTCTTAAATCAGATTGCATCGACACATCAAGAAAGTGTTCATGTTCTTAGTATATTGCATTTGTCTTTGCCCCTATTGTCTTCGTCTGATTTATGCTTGTTTTAGGATCTTGAAATGGTACGTCAAAGACTCGAAGCACTTGAATCCAAGTTTGGTGCTAAACCGGTAGTTGTTGTGACCGAAAAGGTAGAGTAATATGATTCCTATTTTGATTCAGCTATTGATATTGATCAAATCACACGACACTCCTAAGAAATTGGTGGTATGATTCTCCACGGATAGACTCGTTGAATGTGTTCGATGAATGTATTTCAGGATTACGACAGAGCCCCAGAAGTGCTCGGACGGTTGGAAAACTACGAAGTTTTGGTACTGTGTAGTCGAATGCGGTTTATAGGGAGCACAGAAGATGGATTCAGAAAGACTGTGAGGGGGTTTTTGAGCCAAAGATTGGGTGTAAACATGTTTCTTTTCTGCTTAAAATGACTAGGAATTTGCACTTTTTGACTCTATAATGGCTTCTATTGTTCCTTTGGATTCGTCTTCACTTAATGTTAGTGTAAAGTATGATGTTTGGATTCTTTTTGAGATTTAGTACTAGAAAACTCCTTTGGTTTTATATGGTATAGTACATACCTAAACTCGAAATTCATAGTAAGAAAATAAAGCATGCATATGAAAATAAAAGGAGGGAAAAATAAATGAAAATAAAATTTTATACTCCGTACTTTAAGGAATTATATAACTAATGCATGCATATGAAAATAAGAAAATAAAAGAGGAGAAATAAAAAGAGGAAAAAAAATAAATAAAATGCGGTGAACGTGGATCGAACACGTGACCTTCAGATCTTCAGTCTGACGCTCTCCCAACTGAGCTATCCCCGCATGATGTCAAGATTTAATTGTTTATCAATATATTTAAAACTGTAGCTTTTACGTTGTGGGCACAAAGGAGAAAATAGGAATACTTATGAAGAAAACGTGTTGTGGGAAATATATTTAATTTTAAGAATAATAAATGTTCAAACGACGGTGTCATACTAGCAGGTACATCTCAATTCACAATATTAAACATATAAATTTGGAGAATACGATTTCACGTTAGTGGATATTATATTAGACAAAAACTTGTGTCAGCCGGAGGCACCGTGCGGCCGGGCCCAAAGTGTCAATCTTTATACAGAAAAGTGTCAATCTATATGAATAAAAGTGTCAATCTTTAATATAATTATTTTACGAATAAAATGACAATTTTTAAAAGTGTCAATCTTTATATAGAAAAGTGTCAATCTATATGAATAAAAGTGTCATTATTTTAGCCCGACCGCACGGTGCCTCCGACTGACCCAAGTGTATCCCATTATATTAACCATGTTTTGAAAAATAATGAGATAAGACGTTGTCTCCAAACAATTGTTGCATTA
Source organism: Mentha longifolia (assembly GCA_001642375.2). NCBI lineage: Eukaryota > Viridiplantae > Streptophyta > Magnoliopsida > Lamiales > Lamiaceae > Mentha > Mentha longifolia. The sequence continues at coordinate 40,756,358 of CM038113.1, read as the reverse complement.
GCACATGATTGAAGTAATTATTAATGTATAACTCCTAAGACCAAATCAATTTACTATATACGTGCAATACATATGTATTGCATAAGCACGTTATATACACATAACGTAAGTTATGCGTATATGAATTTACGGATGAAACTTAATTATCTATTATATCTATAAAATGTGCAATGCAAATTTAAGTGTATTTTAGAATACTAACAGAGGTTACGTGCGTTGCACGTAAATCTAATTTTTTTAATTAATTTTATTAAAATAGAAGTGTAATATGATATTCAAGTTAATATGATTTTGTTTATTAAGTTGCTACTGCGATTGAACCGCATGACATAAATATTACATTCTTTTATTTATTCATTATATGTAAAAATGGCTTTTTCATCGTTATGAAGAAAATATATTTATTTTAACAAATAGTGATTTTTTTTAGAGTTATTGAACATCTTAACGTAATTTTAACATTATTACGATATCGTTCAAATTATTTGTTGTAATAGAACCCCATGTCCTAACCCAAAACGACATTTACGAAATTATGATAAATTAGAACCCCCTCCTTTGTCAAAAGTCTGGCTCCATCATTGATTTGAATTGTTCTAATTAGTTTGACTTTATAATCTTAACTATAGAGTTTGAAACTTCCAGGCAACTGAAAATTAGTTAATATTTGTCTTTCTTGACGTTTGATATTGTTTCGATTCCACGATATTCAAAATATTATAAAAATAATGTCATTGCCGTGCAACATGAATCATAACTATTTTTGGAACAAAAAAAATTACATTTTTTCTATCAAAGCACAAAATTTTGATGCCAATGTGCAACATTAATGATTTATTCGATAACACACTCTAAGCAATTCTAAAATATACACAAATTCAATGTGTTTTTTTCATTCTTATTTTCTTGAACCACTACCATTAAAGAATATTGCAAAACAGAACTCCCTTTTGCAATTTGATCACAATTCGGTTAATGGACAAAAAAAATTGATTTAATAACCAAAACAAATTTCCATCAAATATCAAAATGCAAATGCACACTCCCAACGTGACATCTCTTATATGTATGTTTTCAAATTCTCACACCGACGTATCATGTACCAAGTACTAAATTAAATTTTCATAATTAGAAAAACAAAAGGTTCCTTTATAGATTAAATTCGCTATGAGTAATGTAGACTCCCCTACTATATCTATTAATGTCTTTTGATTTCTAATTTGATGATTATATCATGAGAGACATCTATTATACACAGTGGTGGAGCTACACTTGGCCAAGGGTGTCAATTGACACCCCTTAAATTATATTGTGAAATACCTAAAATACCCTTACTATTATTATTATTATTATATATAAATATATTTTAAATACATATAAAAAAATATTAGAATCTCTAATTCTCTAAAACTTAAGGGGGCAATCATCATCATCATATCATCTTTGTCTTCTCTCCCACCTTTTTAACACACAAAGATCAAACGGCGAACAATAAATCATCATCTTCTTCTTATCTTTATGAGAATGATATATTTTGTTATAAAATTTATATTTTTTTTCTTTTGTATTATAACTTTGACACCCCTTACTTGAAATTCTGCTTCCACCACTGATTATACAATTTACTATTCCCTATGTCCTCTATCATTTTGCACGAATTTCATTTTGTTACATTTCTAAAAAATTTGCACTTTTCTTTCTTGGACACAATATTCAGTTACAATCACTTTATGTTTACTCTCTATCACCTATATTATTTATCATTATACCACACCACCAAATATTTTATTAAAACCGATACAATTATTTTTTGTGGAAAATATGGGGGATAGAGAGAAAATATAATATCATTAAATTAGCAGTAGTGAATTAATCATACTCAACATAGTATTGTTTCTTTTACGGGATACTATGAGTGTCATAGTATCCCGTAAAAGAAACAATACTTCAAAATTATATTTATAACTCGTTTCCCGGCTCGGTGGAAATACGTGCCAAAAGTCAATAAGTCAAACTGAACAATTGAAGGGGGACGGATGGAGTATCACTTAAGATATTTTTTTTCTTTCGAGGAAAATATCTCTTGAATTCTTCTGTAATCAAATATTTTCTTCTTCTATATTTATAAAGTAAAAAGTGACGATTTTTTTTTCATAGTAATACCTAACCAACCATTGGTTTCGGTTATCAGTTTACGCTGTAAGTCGTCATAATTTAGATAATTAAATATTTTTAAATAAAAATAGATAATTAAAATAATCAATATTTAATTATGCGACATTAATTTGGACATCATTATGCAATTGACGGATATGTATCTTAGATTTCCTCTAAATATAATATATTATTAATATAACATATAATTACTGAACTACTTTAAAACGTTGCAGGCTCGAAATAGATACGAATCCTAATATTACTTCATTCTTCATGTAATTACCGTATTGCCCTTAAAATTAAATATATAATAGAGATATAATAGGCAAATCAAGTTTTGTAAAACAATATACTTTTATAATAGGATATAGATAGATTGTCCAAATCGGAAAGAAACACAATTTCTTATATTATAAGAAAATATAATAACGTAGAGATAAAATACAACATTCGACCGATTTCCATTTTATAAAAAAAAAAACACATTTGTTTTGAATAAGTTGTAAGTATGGATGCAAAAGGACTGGATCGAGATAAATATCACAATATTCTATTCGTATTCATGAAATTATTCGAATATTTGTATTTATATTCAATTGTTATTTAGATATTATATATGATTTCTATTCGATTCAATTTTTTTTGAAGAATATTCGATTCGAATTTGATATTTGAGATATTCGACTGTTCAATTCGATTTTTGTAGAGTATATTGAAAGAAATTTGATATAATGTAAGACAATTAGATCTTGTGAGAACTTTTTAATTAAATATTATAAAATTTCATCATAATTATAAATCACTCTACCATTAGTTTCTTCAATTTATAAAATAAACACATCATAAAAACAAATTTTATTTTAAAATATCGAACTGAATATTAATCCAGTAATATAAAAAAAATATTTACATTCGAATTTGAATCCTAAATTTCGAACACCAATATCAAAATTCCGATTTTACGAATATTCAATCACAATCAAAATTATTTGATTTGTTTGTAAGGTAGTGAATAGACAAACATTAAAGTCCAATACAGTATATCACTCATATTTTTTTAATTGTTGCTAGCCATTGGCCCATTACTCTAAAAAAGAAATTTAAAAAACTGGAAAAGGAAAAGAAAAAGAAACTTCTCATTTTACTGTGAAACCGCAGCACCAGACTATCAGTCAGCATATTTCATTTATTTCCTGATTCATTCATTGTTCCGCTTTCATTTTCGATCCCGCGCTCCGCGGCTATGGCGTCGATTTCGTGATACGGCGGTGTATCACTCCCTCACCGCTGAAAATGGAGGCGTCCTTCGTATCCAGAGCTCGGACAGCCATCAATTCCGCCGCAGCTAAAGCGGAGAAAGTCTTCACGGACATTAAAAAATCTGATTCTAACGCGCATCGCGGTATGCGCTAATAATAGTATTTGTTTTCTCTTTTGGAGACTCTCCTGTTTATCTGTGCGGCCTCCGATTAAATCTCATTTGGATTACTATTTTTAGGATTTCATTAGAAATATCCGTTTATTCTGTTTTTTTTGTTTGGATTTTGTACAGAATCTGAAGATTTGGATAAGCAATCGCATGTTGCGTCAGCGGCGGAGTGCCCGAGGGATGCGGATGAGTCTGAGGTAAAAAAAATTGCGCTTTTATGTTAGATTCGCATGCGAAATTTCTGCTGTTTCGATCGTGGAAAATGTTTGACCAAGCCGTGGAGTGGAGAGTAATTTAATAAGAAAAGGTTGTACCTCTTTCGTAGTGATTATGACTCGCTTTAGGTGAATGGCGAAACGAGGTTATGAATCTGGATTTGGAATCCGACTTTGATGTTTATTCAAGCTTGTTTGTCCGTTTCGTTGATATATGATGTTTCAGTAGATGCATTGTTGAGATTTCAATGTGATTCATTTGCTACTCATTTGACTTATTCATCTTCTTTCTTGTTTTTCGTAAGTTTGTTCCTTGTTTTTCATGAACAGCTTGAGTCTCTTTCATCAAAACCTTGTATAGGCACCGACTAATTCTTGAAAATTCTATACTCCTGAAATAATTTGGTATAGATGATACTTATTGTTGAATGAGATTATTTAATTTTCTTGGCTTCATGGTTGATTTATCAATCAATCACTTGCTATTTGGATGGGTTCGTATACAATTCAGGTGCAGGATTTTGAAGGAGCAGTAAACAATAAGAGAGGGCGGCCACAGCCAATTAAAACCAAGCAGGACTGGCATGAGAAATTTAGGAATTTGAGATTAGGTAAAAAGGGGGCTGAGGACTCCGGGAAGCCCGAAAATTCAACAATGGCGTATGCAATTTTTGATGATAACTTGTACATGATGAATGAGAGAGAATTCTCCCAGTCAAATGTAAGTCAAATATCATAGATATACTTCTTCGATTTTTCTACTTCTCTGTAAGGCAAATGAGTGCTTGATATAAATTTGGTTCACTAAGGTAGCTGAAATTTGAGCTACCTAGAATTGGAATTCCCAGACTAGTAGTAATTATTGTGAATGAGCTAATTACTTGTGTCTTCTTCAACCTACTTAAAACAATTTGTTTTGCCTCTTTAGGGGTTAGAAGTTCCAAACCTTCTGCAAAGCTCATATATCTTTTTGTGTTTTATAACCCGTGTGCACGTATTGAATATAATGGTGAAAGGATTGCGTGATGTATTCTAATGATGATGGTGGCACAAATGCTTGTTGTGGTTTTGTTGGCTCTCAGAGTTAAAGTTACAGAATATAGCTAATATCACAAGGCTGCTCTTACTCATGTTTGATATAATGGGTATTTTACTCTTTTCGTGTTTGCATACACATGATAATGTTTGGGGTATATTTAAAATCACAACGAAGTTATAGGTCTGATATGCTGTGACCGAATTGCTGAGTTTATGCTCTTCAAATTACTGGAAGTGCTTGGCTATTTTCAGGATTTTGAGGAAGAGGAGCTGGAAAGTTCAAAGGCTGCAAAGGCAGATATTATTCCATCGTCTGCTATTCTGAGACAGTTAGCTGTAGCAATCGAGTAAGCATTTACTTTAGCGATTGAAAGTCTGTTTTTCTTGATTTAAGCAGCAAGGCAGCTTACTAATGTTTATGCAACTTTAAAAAAAACCATCCAATCTTTTCAATTGTTGATAATCAGTTTTATGGTTGACGCGAGCAATATGTTTACTATCTACTGATGCTGCTATGATCCTCTGGCTCTTGGCGTTCTCAGGGCTGGATCCGGATATAGCTCCATGAAGGATCTCCTTGCCTCTTCTAAAAGCTCTTCACCCATCAGGGAGAAAGCTAGCATGAGCATTTCAGTTATGAAGTCACTTGTGCTGCGTGAAAAGGATGATAAGATGATAAATGAGTTTGGTTCTGATGACAAGGTTCTGGCACTGTTGAACGCGTTAAATGCAGGTAGATAATTTGGTAGCCTTGCAAATTGTGTACTCTCTCTACCCCCTCCCTGTGGATGTGAATTGTAGATTAATAATTTTCAAGTTTTTCACTATTATATGTTGATTTTTGCTTCTGGTGTGAAATTGGCAAGGTACTCGCAGAAGGAGAATTTACAGGTAGGACTCTCCCTTGTCTGGAGACACAGATAAATACCACTTCTCTGGTTAAGGATATCCATGGTGCTCCTTTGGAAAGTTTTCTAGTAAAGCTCTCCGAAGCGATTAGTTGCTTAAAAACCCTGCGCAAAATGGCATCGTTTTGGTCAAGGGTTGTTTCTGAAGTAAGTGGAGAAACATGAACTTATATTTGAATCAGCATGGTTCAGGCTAGCATATGAATAGTTGGCTTTGTTTGTTGAAATCTTACCATGGTTGCAGTAGATAAATGTGCAAGATGTCTCTACTGCTTTGGGGTTATATAATTTGAAGTTATAGATTCTTACGCCTTGTTATCACTTTCATGTTATGGATAAGTCTCTGCATTATCTAAATTGAATTCGTTTAGGAACCATGCAATAATGTCTGAAGTGTTCCCATTTTATATGATTCATAGTCTACTGTTCATTTGGGAGGCAAGATAAAAATAATAACAACACATTGTATTTGATCAACAAAAAGTGAGGATTATCGCCGTCCGACTAGGTTTTCTTGCATGGGCTATAAGGAAAAGGAAATGTTTACCAACTGAAAACCGTTGAGGATGTCTAGTGATCCTCCAACTATGATGTTTGGAATACAACATACATGGAAAACTTAAGATGGTTAGTATACAATGAGCTGGCTTTTGTACTAGAATTTATCACAAAGTTCTGCTAAACATACTCTTAATTGTCTCTGCAAAATGAGTTACCAACTCTCAGTGACTTCATTCCTGTGAGGGCCCCGGCTGATTAAGTCTGATATTGCTGAAAACAATTGCAAGATGACTAATGTCATGCACTTGGAGCCTAAACTGCTACCTTGTTTCTTTGACCCCAAATTTTATCAGTCCTCAATCATTTGATTGATGAGATCATTTGTTGATAGCTCTTGTAATGTATCTGTTTTATTTGCAGATCGGAAGACTTTGGTATGATGGGCAATATATCCCAGGGATTCCGCCAGGAGATTTGCCTGATCTGAATTCATGTCTGTTATATCAGCAGTTACAGGTCATTAACTGTTGCATTTCCAGAAAAAGACGCCAAACTGCTGCACTTGAATCACTTGAGTCTATTACAGCTCAAGCAGAAGCTACTTGTTCTTCAGATTCTGAGAGAAAACTTCCTCTTGATTGCTGTTTCTACGCCAAAACTAAGTCTGGAGAACTCGTACTTAGATTAGGAGCTGATAAAAGATGTGAGAACTTGACAATGCTAGAAACTGGTGAACCTGTTTATTCACCAGTGATGCAGGTTGGTTAAACATTTATCTTAAGTATTGAAAATTATGTGTGGAACATGTCAAATGCTTAGCTTTTAGTCGTTTTTGTAGGAACCACCTCTGTTAACTGAAGACTTAATCAAGGAGACAGAGGAGTTTGTGCTACGGACAGGAAGGTTGGTAAAGTTGCATACACCTTCTCGATTGAGCTTTTATAAAGTATACTTTTGCATTGTGTTTCCTACCACCTCTTTTGATGCTAAAACACAATTGCATACCGTCTTATTAATTAACATATGTTTTTCTCATGATTGATGTGCATTAAGATGCCCTATTTTGAGAATCTTACTCAAACTGTCACACACACTTATATTACTGGATGCTGACTTCATTTTTTATGGAGATCAGATGGTCATTAGCATTGTCTGACGTAGCGCATGCACTTTAGTCATTGGCAGTTTATGATAGTCTGGGTTTTGTTTTTCTTTATCTCTAACGCCACGTGTTTAAAAACTTTCAATAAGCTATCTCTCCTAAAGATGTTTTTCCTGTTCAGCAGCCTACTTGTGTCCATAGTCAGTATTCCTTTTTAGTTCAAATTAAATTATATGCGAAACTATATATTTAGATTCAAAATCTTATTATTGCATAATTACTTAATTAGGGCCATGACTAATTAAGTAAATCTAGGTTTGATAGTTGGAAGCCCCTATTCAGATAATTGTTGCTAGAGGATCCCTGTGTGCCACTTGATTGCTAGGCCCGATCCATGGGCCCAAGTGCTACAAAAATTAATTTTCTTACGTAAATAGCCTGTTATTTGTTCAGTGTCGGCGCAGGATGCTCCCAACTGCTTTCAGACATGCAGGCCTTCAAGGTGAAGTTCCAGTCCTCTGTTTTTTCCTTTTGTTTTGTTTGCCATGTTTGTGTGTTTTGGAGGTCTTTCTTGTTTGTGGTAGGATAAAAAAAAAATGAGGACATTATTTTTGTCAGGCAGCAAATCCAGGTTGCATATTAGAAGATTTTGTAAGATGGCACTCTCCTCCTGATTGGATGGAAGATGAGACTAGCACTGATATGGATAATACCTCTGAGGGTGGTGATTTATCTTCCAAAGGTCAACTTAGTATGCGGATGCAAAAGGAAGGTAATACTTTATATGTTGGCCTGCTGGGAAATGGGCACAACTAGAGATCTGTGCATACCAATACTGAATTCTGATGTACTTTGAGTTTGGGTTCCCTCCTCTTACTTGAGCATTCCAACCCAAAACCTATATAAATAAAGCTGGTAAAGCTCCTTATATCTTATGGTGGGAGAAAACATTTCTAATGAGCTTGTAAGTGCTAAAGCATAAGGTTGGCCAAACACCATCTAAATCAATTATCAAGTGAAGCACTCATTCTTTGCATTTAAGATAAAACAGCTCCTCGTAGTTGAGAATGCTTACCTGAAGGTATCAAGCTTCTTTTCCTCTGTTTTACTTAATGTCGAGCCATTTGAAATGTAAAGATGTTCACCTCTTTCCTTGAGCATAATCTTCACTGATCCTAAGCACGTCGGTCAGGTAGTTGTTGTCCTATTTAGTGACATTTGGCTAACGAGACTTTAAATTAATGTTTTATTGTGGGTTGAAAGATTTGCTGTATGAATATGAATAAGTTAATAAATTATGCCTGGGGCATTTATTCACTGATACCATTATCTGATTTTTCTATAAACATGGAAAAAGATGGGAAAGTGTTTTATGTTGAAGGATTAGGCAGGATATATGTAAAAATTTTAGTTTTCACTGCCATGAATGAGAAACCCATTCATGTCGACAAACATAGTAATGATCATAATTATCTCCTCAGTTCGCCATGATAGAGGGTTTATTAGTTTTACTTTTACCTAAAGATTTTCTGTTAACTGGTTGCTAGGAAATTTATGGCGTGAATTGTGGGAAACATCAAAACCAGTGCCAGCTGTTAGACAAGCTCCTCTTTACGATGAGGACCTGGCTGTGTAAGCAAGCTAAAATTATTGATACCGTAATCCGCACTTGTCAAAAATTGCTGGCAGATGAGCAATAATCAACTTTAATGTAGGGAAGGTATTCTGGACTTTCTGGAGGTAATCCCACCCTCCGAGCTTTTGAAGCAGCTCTTCATTGTTGCTGTAAGTACTCCTTGATTTCTTTGCATGATTTTAATCGATATAGTGTCCTCTATACGTTATTAGCTTTTCATGTTCAACTAGATAGAGTTGTATTTTATACGAAGTACTAGATTAAAGCCTTACAATAAAGTAAGGGCATTACCGGAAAACTTCCAGCCCTGCTCTACTCTTCAATTTCATAAAAAATCAAATCTGACTATGAACTTGGCACACTGAGCTGTGCAATATTATTTGGTTTGGCTCAAGTATAATAATAAAAATAAAATCATCTTATAAGATTCTATACTAAATAAAGAGATGTATGCCTGTGTCATTGTTTGTCTAGGGAGGGATCACTGAATACATTCCTTTCGATAATCGATTTTGCAAATTTTTCAGTTGGGTGCAGGGCTAATGATTGCTGAGGCCATGCTCTCGACAATTCCGAATTTGTCAAATATTTTCAACGACTGCAAGAACTATATTGTTGTCACGTGCCAGAGCAGCACCTGGGTCGAGAAGCTTGACGATATATGCCAGGTAAGCTTTATATTTGGGTACGAAGCATGGAAAAAAATGCCTAAGCTCGTGGTCAAAGTACAAATGAACGATATTTTTCGATCATCGTCTCTGTTTATACTTGAAATTTTTCACGTGCATATCCAACAGGTATACGATACAGTTGAGACAATGGTCCACAATCAAGATGAAGCGATAAACATTTCTGCCCAACCAGAAGAAACCACGACTGCAGGCGAAGTGAAGAACCGGTTCAAGAAACTAACCCTAATATTTGGAGGGAAATCGAAGGCCACCTCCAAAGACTTGCCAAAGGCCGAGGAGAACGCTGAACGGCAGCCATTCTCGATATTCTCGAAGAAGCCTCCAAAGCCGGTCTCGTCTCCATTGCAGAAACCGTCCGCTTCAGCTGAAAGTGAATGGACAATTGTATAGTGTATATTGAATACTATACGAGGCAGCTCTCAAGGAAATGTGCAATATTAAAGTCACCCGTTGAAGTTGTTTAATCTACGTATATTGTGGAACCATCAACATTAGATAGCTTGATACCTTAATCTAATTGTCAACCATATTGTTGAAATCAATAGTGGTCAAAACCCAGAATTGAGTGAAGTTCCAACTGCTCAATGTAAACACCAAGAAAGTACAGTTACATTTGTTGATTTTTACATAAAAATAAATTACTATGAATCTGTTTGAAGTCAAAAGTTAAATAGTAAAAGTCTACTCTTGAATCCTTACGAAATACACGAATTAGGCCTTTCATGACCTTGGTTTTCTTCAAGTGTGTTTATTCAACTATTTTCCTATTTGTTTTGGAACTGAAGTTTTAATTTCTTTAGTAGTGAAGCATTGGTGCCTACTTTTGTTTGGAAATTCACCAAACTTTGGGTTCTAGTATTAGATTTCAGTTGGATTGTACTTGAATTGATTTCGATCTGTCCCACTTCATTTGACTTGTTTGTTAAAATATACTCCGTACATGACAATATAAAAATAGTGGTTCTAATAATTCAGGTATAAAGGACGCAATTAAGTGGTTTTTACATTAAAAGGTGAATAACATAAATATCATGGAAGTCCCTACTTGAGCGATTCTGATTAAGGAGAAGAGAAATTATTGTGAGAATAAGAATAAGTAGTACAGTAGTAAATAAAGAAAGCTTTTATGATGAATTGATGAGTATGAAACCAATAGTTAGAGTCGAAAGCGATATTAGAGACAAGGGTGACAAGGCATCGGTAATATGTTGGCTTGTTCTTTTTTTTTTTTGTTTTTTGTTTTTTTTTTTTTTTTTTTTTTGGGGCCTTCATTTTTAGATTGAGAAAAGGAGAGAAGTAAAAGTAAAGGTGACAGAGTTGCTGGAATACAAGCCCTGTGGTCGGCTGCCCATTCAACATCTCAGATTAGTTCAGATCTTTCCTGATTATGACTGTTTTTCTTTCATGATTTTTCTTTTTTCGTATTTTGTACTTGGATCGGGGCCAGTAAAAAATTCTCGCTTGGTTACGAGCGAAAGTAAGTTGAACTAGTAAATATACTACTGAAAACTTAAACAAAAATAAATAAAAATAATAATAATAAAAAAAAAGTTTTGACACTAAGATTAAGTAGTTTTTAAAATATTACTCCATCTGTCAACAAAAAATTGTGGCTTACTTTACTTATTATTAGTCCATCTATAAAAATTGGATTCTTTCATTTTCTGGATATATGTCACAAACTATTTATACTTTATCCTTATTATCCATATATATTTATTAAAAATCCAGTCATGGCCCGTAACTTCACTTGAAAAAACTATCACACATGGTGGGTGAACAGTTTATCCACTGTATAAATATTTATCAACCTTTTATTAAAATTTGTGCCGGAATATAACAAACTAATACTCATTTTGTTCTATAGATAAAGTCTTGTTTCTTTTGGACATGAGAATTAAAAAAAATATGTAAAATGTAAAAAAGTGATAAGGTCTACGTATGAGTTTATTTTATGGGACAAGCCCAATCAAAAAAACAAGATATTATTTATGGGACGGAGATAGTGTTATATATCCACTCGGTCTGATAAATACAAAACCGGAATTGCATTTGACCAGACTATGCTATAGTAGTAGTTGAGAATTTCGACATTCTAAATTCAAATGTCTAGCTTTTACCTAATTAAGGCGATGAAATTAAAATATGCAGGCTTCATAAATAAATAAATAAAATGGAGACAAAGCGTGCTGCCCATGCAAAGTGGGGCGAGTCAGCGCCTTTACCTTCTTATATCAAACAACAAACACCAAACAGCAAACATATTCAAACAACTAATAACTAAAGTTGCATGCAACATGAAACACGACGAAAAAACAAAAAAAATAAGTAATAAATGAAATGAAATGAAATATTCGAAAATTGGGGGGCACCAATAATAGTGGTGTTTGGGAGTCAACGAAACAAATGAGAATGAGATGAAGTGGAATTCCGAATGTTTTCTGCTTTCTTTCTATCAAAGCTGCATTGGATTCTCATAGCGCACACACAATTGTAACAATTTTCCTATACAAATTTGGAGCCTTAGCTTCAGACTCATGCTCCACTAATACTACTTTATTTTACTTACTATAGTAGACTACCCTTCTAGAAATAATAAATACTATTAATTATGAGCATTTATTTTGAGGGATAAGAGTGGATCAATTAATTTTATTGAACCTAATTCAGTGTTTATTTTGTATGATTGCAAATTAGAGATAACCCAAAACCTGTGATCAGCCCGTCCTTTATTTGTTGATTTGGTACTAATCATGGAATATGAATCTCACGATTCTCACCCAAATATAAAAGAATTAGAATAATCGTATCACATCCCATATTTTATCCCAAAATTTGTTAATGTGTTAATTAATTGATCATATCCATCAAAGTAAACACTCCTTAGTATACATCTATATATTATGTGTCATGGAAAATATTTTCTTATCCAGAGTGCACTCACTCCTTAGTATACATATATATATTATGTGTCATGGAAAATATTTTATTATCTAGAGTGCACTCATTTGATGTGTACACTAATGGCGTCCTAGTTGAGCATGACTTTTTTTTGTCGGGTTTTGACTTTTATAATAAAGTTCAGTTTTTAAGATATACATATTTATAATTATATATTTCTCAATATATGACATTATTACATTAGTTGTGAACATATTAAATGTATTTATAATGGACTAGGAAACATTCATCTCTATTGTCACAGCTATCACATGAATTTAGTAATACAAATGATAATTGTGTATTTTTATCTTAAATCTTTTTTTAAAGAAATTTGAAGTCATCAAGAATGACTTACATTTCTCATTTTAAGTTGGGTGTCGGCATCAAAATTAAAAATTGTACTCAATATATGCAAATCATCAACTATGTATATATGTAGTGAATCGAGTATAAAGATTTGTCCTTTCATTAGAACCCCAACCTTATTAAAGTTCACATACACTTAAATTTACACAAAGACCATAATTTTTGTAGACTCTAATGAAATACTATTATTGAATATCATTAAAGACCTAATGGTACCCAAATCTCATGTTCGAGATCCAATAATGTATTTAGCTTGCTCTAAACAATCTCCTCCAAATTTTCTTTAATAATTTCAACATTTATTCTTCATAATAATTATCTTCCCTAGAGATCATTCCAACAAATACACCAATTGGTAATTATGGTATAAATATCCACAAATTTTTTTTAGAGAGAGAAGTATTTGAATATTTTCTCACGTCATGCAATTCGTTATCTTTAGTTTTCTTTATTCTATTTTCCTTTCGGATTAGGATAACTTCGTACCTAATCTTGTATTTCAAAAAAAAAGAAAAAGCATGATTAGAAAGAATCGTTGTACATTTGTGTCGTTCATGCTTTTTCTTGGGTATAAAATAAAGCATTAGCTAATTAAAGACACACTAAAATCCAAATTCTTAAAAGCCCATTTCCCATCTAAACAATCAAAGATGTGCAGCGTGACGATAATGTTTTCTTTTCTTTTCTTTCTTTTATTTTTTTTAATTTTTTAATTTTTAATTTTTCCACAACTAGTTGTACTCTTGACCTAACTTTCCATTATCTCTCTAATTAAAAAAATCGTTGACTCCATGAAAGTTCAGATATTTCTTAGACTTGGAATTTTCCCTTTTCATGCTCCAAGTCTTCCATGTTCACACCAAAATTAGCCTAAATTCTGTGAACACGCAGAGGTTGACTTTTCATACTACTTTCCCTTAAAAATATAAAGTCAGAAAATAGTGATGTATAAAGTCAACTCCCCTTTGCCGTCCTCCGACACGTGTCAAGTTCTTGTAATAAACTGGGTTCTAAATTCTAATCAATTGTCAACTTTTTTTAATCGATGATTCAAAGTTTACTTCAAATTTAACGGTACCATTCATCATTTCTTTGAGAAAAGCAGCAAAAGGGATTATTCGAAGAATAATATTGACAATAATTGAATTAAAGGTCGAAATTGAAAAGAAGAAACTCGATGTTGATGAAGAAATTAATAATTGTATTAAATTATTATTATTATTATTATCAAATGATAATTCTGAATAGGTAATAAAATGTTTTACAAAGTGAATCGGCAGTGGAGATGTAGAATTATTATCTCCATTGAAAAAATCGAAAGAAGAATCCGCCATTAACACCAAATCTGGAGCTTGGAATCCTTCTTCCTCAATCAAATCTTCGAAATCTAGATTCAAATCTTCATATTCTTCAACTTCATTACTCCTCACAGTCAACCAGTCTTCCTCCTCTCCGATCGGAGCACCGCCGCCAATCAACTCTCGGACTCTGCTGAACAGAGAATCCGACTGCGGCGGAGGTGGCGCTACCTCCGCCGGAATTTCTACAGATTCCGAAACCTCCACCGCATCCCAAAAGTCTCGATCCGTCACGCTAGTCGGAGATCTCCTCGTGAATTCTCCGATTCCGCTGCAACACTCCTCCGCCGAATCTAAAAACGGATGCCGCAGCAGCTCCGCCGCCGTCCACCGCTTCTTCGGATCCCTCACCAAACACTTCGCCACGAAGTCCTTGGCGTCGGCGGAAAACCAGCTCGGCAGCTCCGGAACGTCGCCGGAGAACGCGATCCGGTAGAGCGCCGCCGCCGGGTCCTTCATCTCCGGCCAGGGGTGGCAGCCGGTTGCCATTTCAACCACCGTGCATCCCGCAGCCCAAACATCCGCCGGAAAACTCTGCTCCTCGCCGCGGGAAACCTCCGGCGCCATGTACGCCGGCGTGCCGGCGAACGCCCCGCCCGATTCCGCCCATTTCGCGCAGCCGAAATCCGCGATCTTCACCCCGCCGCCGCCGATTAGAATGTTCTGCCCCTTGATGTCGCAGTGAACCAATCGATTGCGGTGGAGATACTCCAAACCTATGAGCAGCTGCCGCGAGTAGAATCGGATCGATTTCTCATCCAAACAGCCTCCTCGGTTCCCGATCAGATCGGAAAGCGAACCGCCGCCGGAATATTCTAGAAACAAGTTGAACTCCGATCTACCGCCATCGGAGGTAACATCGGAGCCTAAGCAACGGATGATGTAGGGAGAGGAAAGTTGAGAGATGAAGGATTCCTCCTTCCGCAGCAAGGCGGAGGAAGCCAAATCCGTAGACTTCACGGCGAAGATTTCGCCGCCGCAGGTGGTGGCGATGGAGACCGTTGCTGTCGAACCCCGGCCGATGGTGGGTCCCCTCGTCCACGCCATTGAAGAAGAAGTAGAAAATTTAAATTTTTTGTTGGAATTGCTAGGTTTTGGTTTGGTGGTGGCAGTATTTATAGGCGGAGAGTAAAATTAATTTTTCGAAAATAAAAAAAATAGAATTAATTGAGAGAATCTTTCTCGGGTATTCGCACTTGCATATACGGTGACGGCCGTACTTTCCATTTATATATAGATATTTGTATGTATATGTATGGCTTTGGCTCTCGATGCCACGTGGCGGAGGAGAGGGGGGGCGGCCGACTGGGGGTGGTGGTGGGAGTAAAGACTTAAGGCCGTTGAGATGTGGACACGTGGAGTCGTGATAAGCGACGCTAATTACGTAATAAACCAACCAAATTAACCGAACAAATGCGCCAGCTAAGCCAATGCGGCGTGCGCTTTTAATACATTTTCCATTGCGGCGTGGCTTCTTCTGGTTTCAAATGACAAAGTCTTTTTTTTTCTTTTTCTTTTTCTTTTTTTTTTTCAATGTGAAAATTGTTGGAAGAAAATACAATGAGAACTCGACTCATGTTCGTGTACGTATGAGGGTGGAAACGTCATGCTTAGGTGGATTTAGTTATGGATTTCTTTTTTAATATTTAAGTAAATAAACTTTTGGATAATGTTATGTTCTACTTATAAAGAGCCATTTGAATATTATAATAAATTCAATTTTAATAAAGTGGCCAGATGGAAGTATTTCATTACAATTAATTTAATTTACATAATATACAAAAAAATTATAAATAGAAATTTCCTTAATTTTCTGAGGTTTGAAAATTTAATTAACCTAATTATTTTCTCAAAAGGAAATTTCCTTAGTTGGAGTCGTTACAATTTACAAGATTTTCTTTTTATATAGTTATAGAACTTCCAGAAAATGTACAATGGCCACAGTGATTAAGATTTAGCCAAAAATATTGGGATGTAACATAGAAGTTTACACTAAAACTTCGTATAAAAAGAGTGGAAAATACAAAGAAAAATAAAATTGTACAGTTGTACTCAATTCTTTTTACAGCTATAATCAAGGGCCAAAAACTTTCTCTAATTAAGAGTGAAATTAATAATGTATTCTCATGTTGGAACCTCCCTTTTCTGTCCTATATGCTCTCGTTTTCCTCTTGTCCATAATACTTTTGTAATATTGCTTTAACTCTGTACGTGATTATACTACTTCTGTTTATGATAAACGGGTACCATTTTTCGAGCACGAATTTTAATATTTTGGTAACGAATTGAGTACTAAAAGTGCAATTTGGGTCCCACTTATAGTGTAAAGTGAATTTTTTTATGTGGAGTTTACATCTTAAAGTGGAAGGTGACAGATTTTTGTGGACGGTCGAAAATGAAAGTGTATTCCATTTTATCGTGGAGGGAGATAATACATTAATACAGTATAAATTCAGTCAAGTTGTAGTTATTGTAGAAGCTTTTTCAAGTAACTACACAAGTTATCTATTAACCTAATAAACAAGACAAAAGGTAACATGAAAAAATTGTTGGATTTCAGTTCAACTGCTAGGGTTTTTTTCACATACTTATATAATGTGAACAAACGACAAATAACAAGCTTTGATTTTTGTGAATTTGTTGAATTATGCAAGAAACAGAAAGTAGCTAGCTAGCTATGGTGGAGGAGAAATGAGAATAAATTGAATTTAAAGGAAACGACAAATTTGCTACATTGTTTGCCGCCGACACAATGCGGCACATGCAATCAACTAGGCTGGATAATATGCCCACACCAAATTAAATTAATTACATTTATTTAATTAATCTCATTGTATACTTAAGACTAAACCAAGGTATTAGCAAGTAAATTATTCGAGACCATAAATTCTAGAATTCTAGAACTTAAATTTAAATGTAAAAATTGATGGTGGAAAAAGAATCCATGAAAAATCTTTTGCATCCCATTAAAATAAGTAAAACTAAATAAGAAGTCACTCCCATAAAAGGTGAAGTGCAAGTGGAATAAGGTAGCGTATCCATTCACAAAAAAGCAGATTCTCATCAACAACAATGTAACCGCCCTTTTTTTTTCGCTAAAAAAAGAATAAAATAATACTCCTCGTCTCGCTTGAATAATGTACATTTCTTTTTAATATGGGTTTTAATCAAATGTTAAGTAATGTGGTAGTATAGTAAATAAGTTGAGATGATTCAAAGTAACGATAAAATGATTTATGGTGAGGTATGTTGTTCAAAAATCGAATGTGTTTGTGTATACTCTAACCGGACGGCCCGAAAAGTGAATTGTGCATACTTTAGCGAGACAGACATAAGGATGAAAATGAATAGTGAAATCATGGGTCTTATGCTTAAAGTAATGGTATGCATATGAAGATCCAATTTTTTTCTTTGAATGTGTAGTCCAAGCAAAGCCAATCATCAAAAGTGCATTTAATTCTTCACCACCACATCATCCACAATCCATCCCTTCTTTCCTTTAGAATTACTTGAATAAAAAAACAAAATTTTAAGAATAAAAATAAAAAGTTTAATTGAGCAACGGTATTGGTTCGTTGATGAGATCCATACACAAATCAAATGTGGGAATCAAGAAAATGAATCTTGATACACTTGATGAAAAGTAGGGTTATGCTTTTCCAGCTTGCTATTTGTGGTGACTTTATTACCTCTGTGGATTCTTCTTCCCATTTCTTTCTTTCCCTTTCGGTTTCTTGCAAGCCCATGACCTGCTACCGTTGCAGGCTTGAATAAAAAGAAAAGGGTTTTTTAAATATTATTTTTTCTTTTTTTTCTTTGGAGGAAAGAAAAAGGGAAGGGTTGCCATCTCATCAACCCCAACTTTCCAAGTCATGTTCATTCTTTGAACAACTCTTTTCCAAAGTAAATACTTCCTCCATTCCGTTGATAATGAACCCACTGACTATTATAATAAACTCAATTTTAATGTAGTGAGTTCGTTATCAACGGGACGCAGATAGTAATCTCTGGTTGGTTTCTGATCAAGAATTTGCACGTTAAATAACTAAACTAAAACATCCACTTTTAGTTCATCAAATATAACAGTATAGTAAGCCTCAACAGAGAATTTAGCAAGAACTAATTAAGATTATCAATTATAATAGGTCAAAACAGAAAATAGCTTTTGTATATTTTAACAAAAAAATTAATCATGCATGGCTTAACCAACTCATTTCACCTACAATTTGCAGTTCCCACAGTTATTAAAATTATATGTGCAGTCTCTTGCAGTGTGGAGGCAAGATGGAGAAGAGAAAGAGTGTTCAAGTTCATTCATACATGGACAGAAAAGAAGAGAAAAACATGATTAAGATAGAGAAAGTATGTCACCTATCACTAACAAATTAAATCAGTCCCTTAATATATTACTCTATCCGTTCACGAAAAGTGCGATGCGCTCTTCGTGGTACGGATTTCTATAAGACTGTTATTTGTTAGACAATAACCTTATGAAACTTTAATTAGTGGATTGCAATTAATTAGTAGGTTGTGATTAGAAAATTGTTTATAGTTAATGAATTTGTCTTAATTAACTAACAAATAACGAGCTTATAAAAATATATGTCACGGAACTCGCATCGCATTTTTTAGTGTATGAGGAATTATCAAATACTAAAAGGGACCGCTCATTCTCAATTCAACCAATGTTCCTTTTTTCTTATGTTTCTCATAATCTTGTGGTCTCTTTGGGGGACCAGGATAAGACAGGGTGTACATTTGGTTGAGACAATAAATTGCATTCATAGTTATACAAAACTTTTTAAATTTTAGAAATCGAAAAATTTGATATATTTGTAAATCAACAAAGAAACTTTTTACAACGTGCTTCTGTTTTGTGAATCCTAGTATGAATAAAGGGTGATCAAACTATTCCAAAGCTGCATAAATATATAATTTAAACATGAAAACTGCTCATGCAGCATGTTTGTCGTCTTGTCCA
Source organism: Mentha longifolia (assembly GCA_001642375.2). Taxonomy (NCBI): domain Eukaryota; kingdom Viridiplantae; phylum Streptophyta; class Magnoliopsida; order Lamiales; family Lamiaceae; genus Mentha; species Mentha longifolia. The sequence continues at coordinate 40,737,032 of CM038113.1, read as the reverse complement.
AACTTACAATAACAAGACCAGATGTTTTTTTTGAAATAGATCAAAACCTTCCTAAATATTACTAGTAATAATCTACTCAAAAATAGCAAACATATCATTCATTACTGAAAAAGACATCAGTCTAATTGCACATTACAATGTTCCAAGGCCTTCAACTTATCCAAAATAATAATTTCATGCAACTGAATCTTCCATATCAATTTCCACCGAAACTTCTTCTACAGAGCTATGACCTAGTCGACATCAACATCGCACGAATTTTGGCCCTTAGATCGGCAGGTACCTCTGTAGTTTCAGAGCTCGTTATTATGTCGACGGAGGTTCCTCTTTGGCCATCACCACTAACAGTTGCTATGGACTCATCCTTGTGACTGATTTCTCCCTCCTCCAGTTCGACTCTCGGATCATGTGATTCTTTTGCAGTGCGATGCCTATGCTCATCATCGGAAGAGCTATCGTGCTTGTGGTGGTGCTGCCGAGATTCTCTGTCTTTAGAAGAATGAGCATTCCTGTGCCGACTGTGCCTGTCCCTGCTATGATGTGAAGTGTGACTCGAACGATGCTTCCTGCGTCTACTAGGGCTTTCACTAGAAGAATGGTGAGAATGGTGACTCTTCTTGGATCGTTTATGATCCCTTTCCTCTTTATGTATGTCTTTACGGTGATCTTCCTTGTGCTTCGAGTGAGAGGACTTTGAGTGACGATGGTCTGATTCATCTTCACTTTCCTCATAAGAATGAGACGTGTGCTTTCTCCTATAGTGCTTATCCTCCTCTTCTGCATTTTCAGATTTACTACTGCCCTCGTGTCTTCTGGATCTTGATTTATAACTCCTGCATTCCTTAGCTCTTTCCTCTTTATATGCGCCTTCACTATCATTCTTGTCACGATGCGGATGACGAGCATGGTGTTTTGATTTATAGTGCTTATGCTCAGTATCTTGTCCATCACTTTCGTCTCCATTCTCACTTTCCTCTGAAGTAGAACGAGACCTGCGCCTTTTCCTACGGTGCTTTCTATCCTTTCCTACTTCATCATCCTCCTTGTGGCTTCTTGTTCTTGATTTATAAATCCTTTCTGAGTACTTCTCATTGCCCTTATCATCTCTTTCCTCTCGACACATGTTCTCCTCACTACTTTCTACCTCATTTTTAATTTCCTCAGTTGAATGAGACGGGTGCCTTCCCTTTTCCTGGTAAAACTTTCGCTTGTTTTCATCTTCATCGTCCTCAGGATTTCTGGATCTTGATCTATGCTTCCTGTTTGAGTGACCCTCTCTATGACTATCTTCTTCATCATCCTCGATGCCAATGGATCTTGAGCGATACTTTCTTTTGGATTGTCGCTCACTTTGCCTCTCAATGAAGTGACCCCCATCAGGAGACTTTTCTACAACTGCAGGAGCTAAGCTGCCTTCTCTTTCGTGGCTAGCAGAACTAGCCTCTCCAGCAGATTTTAACAATCCTGGTTCAACAGGTTCTGCTGATGAGCCCCTTGATGTTCCTGTTCTGGAGGGGAGTGCTCCACTTTTCAACATAGCCACAAACATTTTAGCCCTTTTAAGCCTCTCAGCTTTCAGCTTCTGCTCCTCTGTCATGTTTGTATTAGAAGTTGCATCCTCTTTTTGAACAGCATTGTCATGAGAATTTGGGGCAGTGCTTGTGATGAATCGCAGACCAGAACTCTTTATGCCTTTTGTGGCAGCTTGAAGGATAGCAGCTGCTGCAACAGCATCTACAGTGAATCCACTTTCTTGGGATTCCTTTTCTGTTTCTTGTGCTTCTTTCTTCGATTTGCCAATTACCATCTTGAACTTCTCTTTCCTGTCAGAATCAAATGGCACGTCGCAAAATTCATCTTTGACCACAGAAGCTTTTTTACTATTCCCACGTCCACCTTGATCATCCTGTCCAGGATAAAGGATTTTGTCATTTACTTTTGACTGCAAAACAATAGAAGAGGTTAGGGCCACAGGGAGGAAGAGAATGTCCGGCCATTCTTGTGCAACATGTCAACCAAAATGTAAAAGTACACCAGCAGGACCTCTCCTTGAAGCATATGAGCAGGATTAAGACATTCAGGATAAGAACAAGAACAGCTATTTCAAGAAAAAACAATCAGTCATCCAGAATTTCAGGTCCTGCTGGTGCATGCCTTCTCTATGCCATTGAAAAGTATACATCATGTTATCCTAGGTTAGAAATTTAATTAAGCTTACAAAGCTAATGAGGCTTTAGCACTATATCAATTCGAGCTGGACTTGTTTCATACAAAAGTGAAACTATCAATACATTAGGCAGCTAATTCCACTTTATGGTTTTTGAAAGAATAAATCTGCCTGAAGTAAATTGTGACATATAGACCAAAACAACAAGAAAATCATCCCTATTTTGAAAGTAATTTAAAACAACGCTTACATGGCACATGATACATTTTAATTGCTGTCAGATACTGTGCTACACAAGGTTGCAAAAGGGGAGGGGTGATGTTTGCATGAGCATACCTCTTGAGCTGCCTCGAGGGCTTTTAAGTAGTAAGGATGATACTGGTCGGATGAAAGAAGGAAAGGAAATCTCTCAAGCTTACTATCTTGCTCAAGTAATGTTGCCTCAAACTGTCTCCCATTTCTCATAACAAATTCAACAAGCTTATCAATCAATCTCTTCAATTCCTGAGGAGGCTCTATAACAGGTTTTGAAGTGGCTCCGATACCAAGATTCCTTAATTTCTCTTCTTTCGCAGAAATTAAAGCAGCATCATCTTCCTTCTTGATCCCTTTCACACTTTTAGGTTTGGAACTTATGATCGAAGAGTTCTTCTTGACTGCAGGAACCTTGTCCTTATTACATAGTATAAGTTTCCTAGATAATGACTCACCCTTCGCAGAAGTTTCCATAGATTCCGTGCTTTTTGCGTCATGAGAGAGAGAAGCATTAAAAGCATCATCACCGTCCTCCTCCTCCCCAGAACCATATGCAGACCCGAGCAGCGACAAGGCTCCCCCAACATTCCCAGATTCATTGTTTTCAGTCCCAGCTGTTTTCCTCTCATCTTGAGATTTTTCATCAATTTCAGTATGCAAGAGTTCAGGGTGCTTAACAAGATATCTGAAGTATGCATGAAGATGGTGATCAGGCATTAAGAATCCAAAAGTTGGATTGTCTCCTTGTTTCACCCGCAGAATAATTTCTGTCTGGCCACCGTGTTTGCTCACAAATATGGCAGTTCTTGCAATTATCTGATGTATTTTTTCTGTTGGTGGCTGCGAAAAAAAGGCAGAAAAGCAAAGGCAAAGAAGGTATACTTTATTAGCATCCACAAGTTCCAAAACCTCCAGAAAACCAAAAACAAGCCAAAAAATTAAACTAAAAAAATTAAAAATCATAAAGAGTTGCAATATCCACAATCTCAAGGTAGCAACTATAAACTGAAGGAAGTGCACTAAATGTCTGGCACAATATTTGTCATCTGAAGTAGTAAACTGACAGTCCTCAAAGAAACTTCTACTTTTCTAATCCCACCTGCACAGCCCTTTGCCATGACATCAAAGGGACAGAAGGTGCCTGTGTACGGCAACCTTAGAGAACAATAATTGCTTCCCTGCTCCAAGCATCTGAAAACCTGACATGGTGAGCCTCAGATAACATACGCAACCTTGGCTATTATTATGGCAATACTGGGAAAATCAAGTCGGCAAGTAAGAGAAACAAGTTAATCCTAGAAACATAGAAGCTTTTGATTTACAATGAGCTTACCAAGCTTTGGACAATGTCTCCAGGAACAGAGAAAGGAGGGAGAAACCCTCTGGCTTCCATCCCAACATCAGTATTCTCCTGATCAGCTGAATCACCAGTATTTCCATAAGAGAAGGCAACAGCGCGATAACCGCCACTGCTGGATGGTTTTTCTTCTTCTTCTCCTTCTGATGCTGGATGTAAGAATAATCTTTTAGAAGCCACAATAACAACCAGAAAGAATAGTTACAACTTACAGTACCAACAGAACTGAAAAATAACTGTCTTAAATTCCAAAAATCTTACTTGTAACTGGAACAAGACACATAGTTTAAATCCCTCCTGCAAGTTTTGAAGCATATAGCAAACATATAGCAAATAAAGTATGCTACCAATACAAGCTAGATAGCTATTACACCTCTTCATCAACTGTTTCTACAAACCGTGAGGATTCCAGGGGAAATAATTGCTTGAGAATTGGTGTACAACCAACTCCGTGAAAATCATCCATTGAAGCATCCAGTGTACAAAATGGACTAATTGTTACCCATAACACCATAATCTCCAGTATTATTTTTCTATAAGGCGTAGGTTGAGGGAAATGAGTCGGTAAACACCTGAGCATATTCATTAATAATTTTAACAAAATACGCACAAAATTATCCCTACTTCAATGTTCTAAGATTAGCTCTTGGCGAACCCTCTGGAGCACGTTTCCAACTGATTAACCTCGCAAAGTAGTTATTTATGACATTTTCATTTAATTTCAAGGCTCTCCACGCTCCCAACCCTGCGGTCCAGTAAATAACTTCAACAATGAGGTATTTACCTCCTCATAGCTATAATCAAATTTCAAATAACGAAAACCAAGCATTCAAATACTTAGAAGAAACAAATTCAGGAGTGAGCAATTGATCATTGATGCAATACCTGGTTGATCGGACTCCAAGGGAAGATCCAGATATCGCTCCTGCTCGATTAGAAAATCAACGGTGGGATCATCGGAGGCTCTAGGTTCGTAGCTGCGATTGCGGCGGCGCGGCGGAGGAGGAGCGGGGAGGAGGTGGCGGACATCATAGCGGTCAATTTTGAGGGAGTGCCACTCGACGAGGGCGTCCTCGGAGTTGACGAACGCCGCCATGGTATCATCGTCGAAAAGCAAGGCGTGGCGACCGATTACCTCCATATCCGTATCCGCTTTCTGATTCGGCAAACTGAAATTTAGGCGTTCGATTGAAGGTTGAACTCAAACCACAATGAAACCCTAAAAATTGGGAAATTTTAGGATTTGTGCGGCAATTGGGGATCTACGATTTATCGTAATAACTAATAAGAATTGCTTCGACTTATTGGGCACACTTTTGTATAATTGGGCCGGGCCGTATAATGGAATAATATATATATTAATAATAGAGACAACATGGATTAAAATATAAAAAAATATTGCCCAAAATATAAAAAAATATAAATTTTGTCCATTTTGTATATGGTGAGATTAAAATGCCCCTCAAGCCAAAATCATTTTTTTTTCAATTTTCGTTCTCCCACTAATATTTCAGTAGTTTTTATTTTTTTTTATTTTTACTGTAAGGAGTCAGAATATTTTGATTTTTTCTACCAAATAACATGATAAGAAATCATCAATTTCTTATCTTTTTCTACTCTTTTCGTAAGAAATTTTATCTTTCATTACGTTTTATCAAATAACTTAGTAAGAAATATTAAAATTTCTTATAATATTTTAGAAATTTCTTACGAAAAATTTTGGTAACAAATTTGACAAATTCTCAAATTTCTTAAAAAAAAGAAGTATTTAATTATACAGGGGATGGTAAGAAAATCACTCACATTGGTAAGAAATTACATCACATTTCTAACCACTTAATCATTTATTAAGGCACTATTATTAGTTTCAGAAATGAAAAAAATTACACATGTTGGTAAGAAAATTGTTAGTTTTCTTACCAAAAAAACCGCAAAAAATTATATATATATAAAAAAAAAAACTATAGATATAGTAAGAAATTGATATCTTCTCATCTTTCGCGTCTCATAGCCGTCGTCAGCCGAATAATTCCTACAATATGAAATTATGCAATTCTTATATAGCTTGAAAAACAGTAAGAAATTATCAGATACTCAATCTTTTATTACCAAAAAAACGTAAGAAAAATGTCATATTCTTATCAATTTATCAAACAAAATAAAGTAAGAAAAAATAACAGATTTTTACCAGTTATCATCGATTACGAAAATAATGTAAGAAATTAACTTAGCACAGTGTTCACATCACTAAAATTATAGTAAGAAACTTCGGTCGATTCTTACCAAACACAAGCATTAGAACCCAAACCCTAAATACTCAGTCTTTTGTTACCAAAATAACGTAAGAAAGAATGTCAGATTCTTACCAATTTATCAAACAAAACAAAGTAAGAAAAATGATAGATTCTTACCAAGTATCATCAATTACCAAAACAATGTAAGAAATTATCTTAGCACAGTGTTCACATCACTAAAATTATAGTAAGAATCCGTGGTCGATTCTTACCAAACACAAGCATTGGAACCTAAACCCTAAATACTCAGTCTTTTGTTACCAAAATAACGTAAGAAAAAAAATGCCAGATTCTTACCAATTTATCAAACAAAACAAAGTACATCTAAAAAGATAGATAGATAGATAGAGAGAGAGAGAGAGAGAGAGAGATCGCACCTGCAACCTCACCGTTCAGCTGCGACGCGATGATGGTCTTCTTCTTCGAGCTCTCAAGAGCTCATCTTCGAGTGAGAGAGCTTTGAAGAGCTCATCTTCTTCTCCACCCATCTCATCTTCGTCACCCTTCCCTCCAAACCCTAGCCCGTCGCCGTGCAACGCGAGGACACCTGCGTCGACGAACTCTTCTCAATGTTGCCGGAAAAGAAAGCATGATTTTTAGAGAGAGAGAGCAGAGGAAATGAGAGGAGAGAGAGGTGCTTTGGGAGAGGAGAAATAATAGAGAGGAGAGTGAGAGGATAGAGACGAGAGAAGGGTTAATATGAGAGAGGAGAGAGGAGATTGGAGGGGGTAATATAGTCTCAATATCAAAATATAGGCAAAAGTTATGTATTTATTATAATTTGGGTAAATTTTGGTTTTTCTATCTCTAAGGGGATAAAACCATGCATTTCCTCTTAATATATTATCTATTATTTATATATATAATAACAAAAACAATTTCCACAATCCATTTTCCCGCTCAAATTGCAGTCCGTTCAGTTTCTACATATTTTATTGTGCAAGGTTCGAGTCCCCTCGAATTCCATGTAATTAATTTATCTTTTATTTGATTGTGCAAAGAAGACTTTCTTGATTAGTGTTCCTCGGTTAATGAACAAACTTTATTACACTAAATGATTATTCCAATCGTTTTCAAATTCAAATACATCATTTTCTCCATAAATAGGAGCTTGACTCCAACAACATCGATATTTCAAGGTCCGACGATAAAAGCATGTAAATTTGCCAACAAAAACAAGGATCTGAGATCGCACACAGAAATCTGGTAACTTTGCCATACTTACTGTCTTTTATTATTATTCTGCATAGTATCAACATAACAATTAAGAAATATAATTGCTCACCCACATTTCGTTCTGCAATATCAATGCTTTCAAATCATCTATTTCGTGACCAACCTTCCAAGTATACGAACATTAGTATTATGTGACGAAATCTCCAAAAATGATGAGCAGATCTTGAGAAGTTTTATAAGTATACTTTTCCATAATTCTTGTATTTTTTTAACCATGTGTTGACATAGAGAATGGCTACGGAGGCGGGAAAAAAGCTCTGATTCCTTGAAGAGGAAGGAGCGGCGCTGCGGTCGAAATCCTGGCTATTTTTTTATAATCTTTTTTGTGTGTGTGTGTGTTTTGTTCGTTAACAGATGCGGAGAGAGGTTGTGACGAGAAGAACATGAAGAGGTTAGAGGCGATGGGATGAACAATCTGATACGGAGATCAGGATTATATTTTGTTTATTTGTTTAGATTTATTTCTCTTTAGTTATCTTTTCTTTGTTTAGAAGAATACATATGGGTTGTATTATATTAGGAGTGTTAATAAATTTGGTGCGATTTTTTTGGCGATGAAGTCTTTTAATTCACTAAGGGCGGCTTTATTTTCTGCCGACCTTGTACAAGGCGCCGGATCGTTCGTGTTCGTCGATCGACTTGTCGTCGATCGTTGTTAGGGTTTTATACCTTAACAATTGGTGCTCTCGTTGAGAGCTCTCTCCCGGAGAGCTTTCGTATCCGAACTCACGCCGTCGTAGGGTTTTACAGCAGCCCTAACGAAAAGAAGAAAAGGAAAAAAAAAAACAAAAAAAACAAAAAAAACAAAAAAAAAAAAATTCACGGAAGGTCGCGAGAGTCAACAATGGCGGCACCCACATCATACCCATCATTCCATCCTTCAACAAGGGCCACCCACGCCACCGCCTTCACCATTCTGGATCACCCACGACACCGCCTTCGCCGTCCGGACCAACCACGGCACCCTCAGCAGCCGCAATGTGATTTTCACGAGGACGACGATCTGGGTGCAGATTACCCGTTCGCCGACGCGTACTCGTGACACCCGCCAGCCCTGCCGCCTCACCTTATACCGTCGGCCCATCCGAGCACCTCTGCGCAACCACCGCCACCACACACTGTAGCTGGCAGCAACGCATGGGACGTGTGGAGGGGACTTCCACGCCATTTTCAGCCTGCAGCTTCGCGAGAAATTTTTGGTCGCTCCCTTCCCCACACCTCGGTTGAGGAGCACCGCACCGCCCCTATATCTTCCTGGGATCGCCCTCTGCCTTGTCGTCCTTTCGAGGTAGACGACTACGATGACGGACGACAGATTTCGTCCTTGGGTTGCAGGCAGTATCGTGGCCCGGAATACGTACCACGTCGCGGCGTGTTCGTGAGCAACAACCAGCGGGTCTTTGGACGAGCCTTTCCACACACCTCCGTTGACGATGTTCGTGCACATCCACAGCCCTCGTTTTCGTCATGGGACCGTCCTCTATCTCATCTTCAGTTTGAAGGCGACCACTACGATGAGCCGCTCCCGCACACATTCTGGGATGCACCTAGTCGTCCGGAATCCAAGGCGCTTGCCTTGCGCCAAGTCGTATCCAAGGCGGAACAGCAGGGGAAGTTGCATGCACAGCTCTCCCGTAGCAGCGGGCGTGCGCATCTTCTCACACACACTTCCACTCCGAGCCAGACTTCGTACCAACCACCTCAGCCACACGTCATCCGAGAGAGCGAGTGTTCCGCACCGGAACCCATTCACGTCTCCCTAGCGGAGAAATCCGAGCGCGGCCGCCGGGGTCTGTGTTTTTATTGTCCCGAGAAGTGGGTACATGGCCATGTGTGCCACACAAAGCTGCTTGCCTATTATGAGGAGGAAGACCCCGATGACCAGCAGTGGGAGATTGACCCTGTTGCCGACGAAGAGAACGACGACGCTCATCCCGAACCAAGAGTGTCAACGGAGTCTGGAGTAACCCCGGTACATGAGCTGCATAATGCCGAGGCCTTCGTGAATCAAAAGCTACTTGATGCCGAGGCCGAACTGCCGCATGCTGAGGTCGAGCTACATTCGGTAGTTCCCCAGTACTTCGCGGAGCCGGTCGTCGAGGTTCTGAAGCGCACCGTCCATCCTTGCATGAGTGCAGTGCCCAAGCTCCATCCATCACCAGCACTTCTCGCATGCAATTATGAGGCACTTTATCAAGGCCCCTTCTGTCTGGTGGAATCTATGGAGAGCATATGGTTTCACGTGCTCATCAGTCGGAGAGTGTTTGATCCCGGAGGGGATATCTCGCCTCCGCTTACATTGTGCTTCACTTCGTCCCGGAGTTCATGGTTCGTGGCAACATGGTACCCACCTTGAGGGCAAGGTGGATTTCAACCGGGGGAGAGTTGATACGATAGTATCAATAATTTAGGATAATATATTTTAGATTTATTTGTTTAGATTTATATTCATCTTTAGTTGATCTTTTCCTTGTTTAGTAGATATTCTAGTACTATAAATATGAGTTTGTAATTTCATTATTAGGAGTGGAGAAATATAATAATATTTTGGTGCCCTAGATCGGCTTCGCCGTTCTCCTCACGAGAACGTTTCTTTTCTGCTGCCGACGGAGTGCGACTCCGCGTTCAGCCTCTTTATCCACCGACGACCTTCACGTCGAAGGCGCCGGGCTTTTATTTTCTCCGCCGACCTTGTGCGACAAGGCGCCGGATCGTTTGTGTTCGTCGATCGACTTGTCGTCGATCGTTGCTAGGGTTTTATACCTTAACACAATCCTAGAGATTTCGGCCATTTTTTTTTGTTTTAATATTGCATAGCATAGCCTTTTCGTTTTCTGTTTTTTATTTTTTTTCTTTCTGAATTCCATTCTCAAATCCATGTTCATATAGGAAAATGTGGGCTATTATGCACTAGGCGTCCAATATTTAATGTCAATTGTTTTTAATTTTTTTGGGGTGGTATTATTTTGTCACTAATAGATATTCTTGTGATTTATATCCATGTAATTGTAAATTCTTATTCTTATACATGTATAAATAAACTGGTGAATTTTTCTTTGTTCTGAATAAGTACCATTTATTAGCCATTCTCATATTTTTCGTACAAATATAAAAGAGGAAATATTAGCTATATTTTTTCCAAAAAAAAAAAAGTAGTTGTATGAGTTTCCAGCCCATTTTGCCTGTAATTTTTTATTATTATTATTTTTATCTTAATTTATGTCATAGAGATTCGAACTACTATGTGTTGTAGCATTATGTTTCCAAAATTATAATGCTAATCGGGTTTTACAGTTGGTTTTGTTGTACTTTTGTTCTATTTCCCTAATATAATTGTTAATTAGTTTTAAAAATTACTATTACTATTTTTAATGTTGAAAAATATATAAAATATTTTCTTTTGATATTTTTTTCTTTGAACAGATTTTTCATTGAAAACATGTCAATGAAGCTAGAAGTTGTTTCGGCTTTCACGCTTTCGGGAAGGAATTTGATAAAGATATATGGTAGTATATCAAAAGTCTTTTATATGTGAGATAGAAAATCTGATATTAATAATCATGCAATTGGCTTTTTTGTTTTTGCTTTTTGTATAGATAGAATATCTGAATTGAAATGAAGCAATGTGAAGAAGAAGAAGAAGAAGAAGAAGGAGAAGAAGAAGATGATGATGATAAAGAAGCGGTGCGGTTTCTTTTTAGTTTCCTCCGTTTATGAATATATTTGCTTATTGTTTTCAAGAGCTTTTTAAGAGCCCAGAAGTTCGTAATTGTATGAAATTGGATTTCATCAATTAGTTTCTGTTGGCATTTTTTATAATTTTTGATTCATTATGTTATCGAAATTGGTACAAAAATATGTGCCTCTATTTTTTGGACAATAGGACTAACAAGTTTCTATTTTAGAAGATTTTTAAAGTGAGACTTAATTGTTTTTGCTTAACTTTATATTTTTTATATATTATATTTTATATATTAAATATAAAAATTAAAATTATACTATCCCGTGCATCGTACGGGTACACAAACTAGTAATATACTAAAGTAAGATAGTGATTCCAAATTTTCCCTCCAAAATCCTTAATTCTTGAGCCTTATTAATTTTTTTTTTCATTGAATTCATATTACTTATCATTTATTTATTTGTATCATTTTCCAAGGTTAAGGGTAATAGTAGTAATCAAATTCCTAGAAAGTGATGAATGACCCATGTCCTTTAAATGCAAGACTAACATTTTTGTCTTACCATCATGGTATGGTATCATTTGATAATTATTATAATATTTTTTTTCTTTGTTTTTTTTAATTGTGTAATTACAATCGAACATTTTAAATTTTAAATTTTATTTTTTTTATCATCCAACATTTTAGATTTTTAAATTTCATTTAGATTATGCATTTCAATCTCATGACTTCAATAAATATAAAATTGGTTGTTATTGCAATTTTTTTGTTAGAGTGACGTCCATACATGACCATTGTATTTATTAGCTTCATCGGATCTATATATTTTTTTAATTATTATTATTCTGCAACATGAACTTCATGTCTTCGTTTGAAGGTGTACGTAGTGTTTGGGGCAAATTGACAAGAAGATGAATATAGTTAATAACTGATTTTTAAAAAAAATCATGGATTAAGATATGGAGTAATGCTCCCTTACCCACCGTGGGCATACTTAATATGCTCACGACTGAGGTAAATCATTATATTTAAGGAAAATCATAATTAAAATATCTTATAAAAATAAACCATATCATAAAAAACTAAACCCTAAAAGAAAAAATTATTGACGTGACACTGCCACGTCAACAGTGGGCACGTTAAGTGTGCCCACCGTGGGTAGGGGAGCTTTTCTATTAAGATATGAAGCTTATAAATTTAGTTGTTGAATTTCTTCATTTATTTTGATTTTATCTTGTATATTAACATATGATAATCTTCTAGATATACAAGTAGTAACAATAAAATAATTAAAATTATTATCCAATGAGCACTAAAAGTAGCAATTTGAAGTTCCCACATGATTAAAAAATAATAATAATAATCGTCAAAGTTTGTTTAACCCTTATAATATTATATATATATATATATATATATATATCATAATATATATATATATCATAAATATATTATGCTAAAAATGAATCATATTAAAAATTGTATAGATGTTGTACTGCCATTTAATTTAAGTGGTGATCAAGTTAATTATGCCCCTGATCAGTATGGGGAACTAATTGCATTATAAGATTAGATATACTGATATTTGGATATTTTTTTTTCTTGGTAACACTTATGTAGTATTTATAATTGATACTTTTTGAATAAACAACCTATTAGTGTATACTATTTTACTTATAAATAAGATTATTTTCTGTGCATCGTATGGGTACAAAGCTAGTTCTAATTTAATTTCATATTGGCGAAATAAACCCGCCTATAATTGTCAATTGGGTCGGGCTAACCCAGTTCAGCTTAGTCCAAGACCAACTCGCTTGATCGCGTGAGTTTGATGGGTCGAGCCACTCCCATCGAAATGGACTCTTTTATAGTTTTTTTTCCCCCTAAATCCAACTCATCTATGTTTGTAGTTCATCTTTATCCTTCACAATTTTTTTTCATAGCATTCACTCCACTAAACTATGATATTATTGTTCAAAATACGAGCATACAATTAACATAAAATATTAAGAGAAGAATAATTATGCGGACCCACCACTCCAAGCTCAATTTAGGCTCAGCCAAATCCAAACCAGGCCCACTTCGCAGGTGATCCTACCATGCTGGTCCTAAATAGTTTTTAAAAACTCATCCTAACCCAGACCCATTTCATGGGCAGTCATGAGCTATGTCGGACTTAAATATATGTGGGCTCACGGGTCAGGCCGACTCAGCGTAGTTGACAACTACGGATCCGGGCTCGGACTTGGGCTCCAATTAATATCGCATGATTTGAAAAATGTATACCATGAAGCCCAATGGGTATGGCCCAATCGAATCTTTTGCGGGCCGAACATCTTTGGTTCAATCCACTATACTAGAATTGACGACAACAAGACAACATGAACTCTGAAAAGAGCAAAAATATAAAGAAACGGAACATATTCATAACTTGTGTTCGACTCATGAAACCATTCTCTCACCTCACACATTAAAGTTCATCTCCTTCGTTCACACACACACACGCACGTACCACTCAAAATAATGCCCTCTCACGTACACTCACTCCTCTTCCTCTTCCTCTCCTCCTCCTCCCTCTCGCCGCAACCGCCCACAAATGCAGCCAAGAATTCAAAGACGAAACGCAGACATACACCTCCAAAAACTCCACTCCCATCACACTCCAAAACTGCCGCAAGAAAACTCTCGGCGCCGAATTCGCGTGGAGTTTCGACAAAACGTCCCGGCTCCTCCACGTGGCATTCGGCGCCAAGCTGCGCCACCCCACGGGGTGGCTGGCGTGGGGGCTCAACCCCCTCGGGCCCCACATGGTCGACACCCGGGCCCTCATCGGCATAAAGCACCGCAACGAGAGCCTCGGGTGCCGCAGTTACATCGTGACGGCGGCGACCAAGCTCAACAGCTGCCCGCTGCTGCCGTCATCGGACCGCGACGCCCGGCTCGATGGCCTCTTCGCCGAGTATGGGATGGAGTACTCGGAGAGGCTCGAGTATCACGTGATCAGGGCCACGCTCGTGCTGCCGCCGGAGTTGAACAGCTCGAGGGCGTACGTTGTGTGGCAGGTTGGGGAGGATGTTATCGAGAATGAGGTGTTGATGCACCCTAAAACCCTCCACAACTTTGATAGCGCCGAGACTCTTGATCTCGAGACCGGCGCCATCGTCAGTTACACCCGCCATCAACGTTACTACATGAGATTAGTAAGTTTATTTTGCTTAATTTAGTAAAATATTATAATGAATTACCAATGTCACTATATGAAATTAGTATGTTTATTTTGTTTATTTTACTCCTTTTTCGAGCTTTTTTTTTTCGGTAATACGTGAATATTAAGTAGTAGAGTTTGACCCATTTATAGCGTAAAGTAGAGTTTATATGAGATTTTTCTTTTATGAGCGTAGGTATACTACACCCACCCTTTATGTGAGATGTGAGTGTACTACACCTACATGTACATAAGAATTTTCCGTTTATATGTTAGGTTTATATTTCCAGAATGGAAGGTGTCTATCTTTTGTGAAGTAACGAAAAAGTTGTCTATTTATTCACAGGTATTAATTGAATAATTGTGTACCAAAATTTAAAATAAAATTAAAAAATATATAATTTTTATTCTTTTTTTTTTTTCCTTTCAATTTTTTGTTATTATGATTTAATCTAACAGCTAATTGACTATAATTCAGTAATCCAATTATAGTTTATTTTTTAGTATTTAATTTCAATGTTATTAGTTAAAAATTGCCAATTGAATTCGTAAGTGCTCCTGTAATACTCCATTAGACTAACTCATACGTATTACATCGAAATGAGAAAAAAATAAATAAAAAGAAAACGATTTTCGTACACGGTAATTACATTGTCATAGGGATAGGTGATGTCATTGGCTTATTTATTATTGACGGGGTAATTTTTAACGTGTTTCTAAATGAGTTTGAATCAGTGGCGGATGCATAATTTTTAATAAGGGGTCAAAAATTATACTATTTCCATCTACAATAAATTGATCCACTGAAAAACAGACACTTTCTATTTTCGTATTATCAAGAACATAATTAAATATATCATTTTCAATATAGACTACCAAATTATCATTTGTATTTTGTCATTTTATTTTTTCTATATGTATTTTAGATATATTTAAGTATAACAATAATAATAGGAGTGTAATAGATAATTAATGCCAAAATACAAGGGGGTCAATTGTCCTCCCTTGGCCACACTTAGCTACGCCCCTGGTTTGAATAATATGTAATTTTGCACAATAATGTAGGCTCACGGAATACTAAACATTGTGGGATGGGGGACTCTACTGCCGAGCGGCGCAATAACGGCGAGGTACACGCGGATGTACCCGATGCCCTGCCCGCGGTGGTACGACGTCCACGTCACCTTTCAGAGCATCGGATACATTACCGGTTCAGCCGGGTGGGCCCTCGGATTGTGGCTGGGAAAGACTTCGAGAAACTACAAGTTCAACATCCATCATAATCTCGGCCTCTTAATTTTTATTTTCACGAGCATACAGGTGAAATAAACCAATTCGGCCACATACTACTATCTAATATTTCATCTGTCTTGCTTCAGTTGGTCTGTTTTTTATAGAATCGATCAGTTACTTGCAGATGCTAGCGTGGAGGCTTAGGCCCGCGCTCGATGACGGGTACAGGACGTATTGGAATATGTACCACCATTTTTTGGGGTACTCCATCCTGGTTTTGATATCGTTCAACATATTCTTGGGGATTAAGATATTGGAGCCGGAGCATGTGTGGAAATGGGCTTATATTGGAGTTCTTGGAGGATTGGGAGCAGTGGCTCTTTCCTTTGAAGTTTATGCTTGGATCAAGTTTCTAATTATTGATAGAAACTATCCTAAACAAGGATGAAGATCCCTTCATTCCTTTGATTTTATAGGAAAAAAAAAAGGTTGGTGTTTTTTGGGGGTTGATGATGTGATGCACTAGGATCCTTTTGAAGTGTGTCTCAATGTTTTTGTACTAACGATGAACTCAATTTGAGTATTGGAAAACAATATAAAAGTTTGGTGGTAATATATTATCTTAAATTGTTTCAGATTTTTTCATAAAGTCGGATAATTCCCAAAATTATATCTGACGTGGCATAAAATATTGTAGACGTGACATTATCATTTGACTCCTAAACAACGTAGTAATAGCTTTTAATCTCTGCAAATGATGGTCCTTCTTTATCTCTGCAAATGATGGTGAATCATTTGTTATATCTATACCAAGGTGGTTGTCAATTCATAAAAAAATACACGTGCAATATCCGATGTTACATTAGTACATTACTTTCAAATTTGGTTAGAATTTTAATTTGAATACATCAAATTAATTCTAGAAAAAAAAAACATGCAAGATACACTTTTTATGAAGGTTTTAAAATGACAAAAGAAAATATATAGTGGATTATTTCTTTTAAATTTTTTAAAAAAAATCTAATTATCCTATAATTCAAATACATTCAGAAAGAGGTTTAGTTAAGCCCCAACAGCAGCAGCAGCTGCCGTTCTTCCCGCGGCCTCTTATCTCCAAATTCCACCATGATTTCTCTTACGCACTGCACCTCAAATTCCACATCTCCCGTTGAAATCTCTGTTTCTAAACCGAAATTGCGCCGCCCACTCTAGCGGCGGCGGCTTTATCCAGCCGCGCCACCGCAGAAGCAAATGCAACAGAGGCAAATGCTTCTCCGCCGACCAGTCGCAGCAGCAGCCCCAAAATCCGCGGAAGCAGTCTCAGAGGCCGCGTAAAAAATCTCCGCCGCCCGATTCCGATAGAAAAGATGGCATCGATCCCACCGGATTCCTCGCCAAACACGGTATTACAAATAAAGCCTTCGCACAGTTCCTTCGGGAAAGGTGAGTTGAAGAGTTTCTGTGGTTGAATTATCAGTTATGATCATTCTCTAGGGTGTCGTTGTATGTTTTGCGGTTAGTGTTTTTACGTACTGCAAATTGAAGTCTGGAAATGTACTGAATCCTGTCCACCGTTTTGGATTGGTGCGGATTATGGTTTTGGCAGGTATAAATCGTTAAAGGATTTGAAAGAGGAGCTTTATAAGCAGTATTTCGATTTGCGCGAGCTGGTTTCTGGGTTAGTGCCTCTCTGTGTGTGTTACTGGAAATTTATTGCCGAAGTATTTTAATAAGTAAAATGCATTGCGATCATTGCTGGTACTTGGATATAACTTTTGTAACCTTCTATTCTTGAGATTTGAAATCATGGTTTGTTTATTAGACAGCTGCATTCATGAATGGCTGACGGACCATAGGCTCTAACTGATTTTTGAATACTCATATTTGGAAATTATTCATAATATTTTTATTTGTTTCGCATTTCTCTTATTTTGTTTATAAATTTTAAGGTTTGAGCTATTGGGAATGCATCGGAATGTTCAGCATCGTGTTGATTTCATGGACTGGGCTCCAGGTTTGGCCATCTTTCTTTTCTTTTTTCTTTTTAATGCTTGAAGTTGTTACCTGCTGTGTGATTAAATATCAATCATAGTTCCCTAGTACTGCCGCATACACCTAGCAGTTAATATTACTATTTTATGTTAAATAATTTGCTGGACCTTTTGGATCTAGGTGCTCGCTATTGTTCGCTGGTGGGGGAAATCAATGATTGGTCACCAACAGAGAATTGTGCCAGGGAAGGTTATTTAGGCCATGATGATTTTGGTTACTGGTTTGTTATCCTTGAAGACAAACTTAGGGATGGTGAAGAACCAGATGAAGTGTTCTTTCAGCAGTATAATTACATTGATGACTGTGATAAAGGTGATAGTGGTGTAACGATTGAAGAAGTTTTTCAAAAAGCAAGTGATGAGTACTGGGAACCTGGAGAAGACCGCTTTATAAAATCACGCTATGAGGTTGCAGCTAAACTATATGAGCAAATTTTTGGGCCTAATGGGCCACAAACAGAAGAGGAAATGGAAGAAATACCAGATCCGATGACAAGATATAAGGCCTGGAAAGAGGAGCATAAAGATGACCCACCAAGCAACTTACCACCTTGTGATGTGATAATTGAAGATGACGATGAAGGTGATGAGTTTCAAGTTGTTACTGATCCTGCTTGGAGAGAGAAGTTTAAAAATAAGAAGCCTCCTCTTCCTTATTGGTTGGAAACAAGAAAAGGGAGGAAAGCGTGGTTAAAAAAGTATATGCCCGGGATTCCCCATGGGAGCAAGTATAGGGTGTACTTCAATACTCCAATGGGTCCTTTAGAGCGGGTTCCTGCATGGGCCACTTATGTTATTCCAGGTCCCATAATGCTTCCTTATTTGTTGCTTCTTGCCTCTCTGAAATTTTAATCTTCTTTTGTTATTCAGAAATATTCACAGAATATACATGCTCAAATATGCATAAGCTCAAGTTTGAGTCCTCCATGACTGAAGAAAGCCATATTTCTCACGAAATTATTTGCAAGGCGCAGGCTAATAGAGAGGCTGGTGGATAGTAGAGATACTGATGGAATATACTATAGCTGTTCTATTTTTCTCAATATGAAACTGAAATTCAGATGAGCAAACTTCAACGCCTTTCTGTCTTTGCTTGTTTTGACTGGGATACAGATAATCTATTCATGAGGATGATTTGGGACCATATGTGCATGATAGGTCAAGTTTTTACATCATTAGGGCCTATCTAGATAAAGACAGTTTGAACCTCTTTGTACCACTTTATTGAAGTAAAATGAATTGCATGCCTTGTTCAATTAGTGAAAAAGATTGTCTAACATATATAACACTTTACTTCCAAGTTTAAATATCATGGCCTCTCGTATCAGTAATCAATCACGTATAAATATGGTGCTAATTGCTGCCTATTGATTCCTGAAATTTGTAATAACTTCCATTTAATTTTTAATAAGAAGTACTACGCAAGAAGTTGCTTTGTGGGCTATATTGAGTTCATGCCATTTGATTACCTTTGGTGGCTTTGAGGGAAGTTCAAATGATCTTACTTGACAGGGAGAAAACATTAGATTTGGTTAACTATGTTCCATATTCTTTCTATGTTTCCTTGTTTATTTTGAACAATGAACTGTCTATCAGATTTGAATTATTCTACCATTATGCGTACTTCACTCAGATGGATTCTAATTTCCTGGATCACATACAGAGGCCGATGGTAATCAAGCTTATGCTGTCCATTGGGAGCCACCTCCGGAAAGTGCCTACAAATGGAAACATAATCATCCACCCAAGCCAAAATCTTTGCGCATATACGAATGCCATGTTGGGATAAGTGGACAGGAGCCCAAAGTTTCTACTTTCAATGAGTTCACTCATAATGTAGTGCTCTCTTGTTTTCAATTTTCTTTACCTTTGTTTTCACCGGTTTGTGATTGTTCTTTATATTCTACTCCTGATTACCTACTAATAAGTGCTTCTGCACTTCATCATTACCAATTTAGGCCCTAATTCATGTAAAGGAAGCTGGGTACAATGCAATTCAATTGATTGGAGTTCCTGAGCACAAGGATTATTTCAGTGTTGGGTACAGAGTAAGTACAACTTAAAATATTAGCAGCATAAGAACATTAGTTAATTCAAAATTCACCCACAACTTATTGATGATTGTTGTTTTCCTTTACCATAATATTTAATTAATGAATTCTAATGATTTTTCTCCACAAAGATTCGTTCTCACAGACTTCTTTGAGAAATAAAATGAGACAAAGCTGAAGACCGTAGTGAATGTTAAGGCTTTTTGGCGCTAAGTTGATGCTGCATTTCTAGAGTGTACTGCACGAAGCAATGCTGATGGGCTTGACAATTAAATTTGCACTTTTTTGGTGTGTGCTATGGTTTGATTTTTGCCAGTCCTGCTTCGTGATGTGATGTTGGACTGTTATCATCCTGATTTCTTCAAGTCTATCAATGAGTATAATGCTCCTTCCTTGCGATCATAAATTTCTAGTTTGGATGAGCTCAGAAGTTTCCAGATCCAGAAGAGAGTTGACTTTTGGTACATACTTTGGGGATAGCGTGGTATAGGGTAGTCATGATGCTTGGATTCTGCATTTTACTTCTCAAATTTGATATCCTATACCTCTTTGAGTTACTATAATTTAGTTTAGTTTTATATATTCTGAAGTGTATGGAGAAGAATGGTATAATGTAAGGGTGGATTACAATTTTTAACTGGCAGAATTATTTGGTGAAAAATGGTATAATATCCGACTACTATAGTCTTTTTAAATTGGTAGAAAGTATATAAAGCGTACATTTGCCTTTTAATTGTCGAAATGTCTAAACAACATCTTAATTTTTGATTGTCTGTCATTTCAGTATTTTTTTTGTTAGCTTTTAGTATCGCAGCATGTTTGATCTGTATATTATATTTTTGACATTTCATTTTTAAAATTTTCTATTCTTTTTTCAATTATGATCTGCCTCTCTTCTGCAGGTGACAAATTTTTTTGCTGTTAGTAGCCGCTATGGTACACCTGAAGATTTCAAGCGGTTGGTGGATGAAGCTCATGGTTATTTCATAATTCTTCCAGTCAATTACAGTTTTTCACCATCTTCTTCTGCTGTCAATAGAACTATTCAATGCAAATTTGATGTGCTTTAAATGATTCCATAAATATACTCCCTCCGCCCCCCATATATTTGTGCTTATTACCCGTTTGGGACGTCCCCCATATATATGTGCATTCCATAAATAGAAAGATTCCCTTACCAAAATTACTTATTCAACCTCACTTTATTCTTATTTTTCCCACTTTCTACCTACTTTTTTCACTTTTCCCCTACTTTATCTTACTTTTCCCACTTTACACCAACTTTGTCTTAAATTGCGTGCCGTTTCTTTCTGCACATATATATGGGGGACGGAGGGAGTACTTAAGAACATTGAACTAGATAAGAATCTTTCTTTGTTTCCTCACTGTGTATGGATATATATTGTACTACTCTAGTATTTACTCAAATGCTTGTGTTTATCTTCCTATATACCAACTGATTCCTGAAAAATACTTAAGGACATTGAACTAGATAAGAATCTCTCTTTGTTTCCTCACTGTGTGTAGATAAATATTGTACTACTCTGATATTTTACTCTAATGCTTGTAATTTTTTCAACATTCTAACTCTGTAAGGCTTAGGATTTATTTACATAAACCCACAATGTTTTTCTGAATCTATGAAGTATTGTCAGAACAAGTGAACATCTTTTGACACTTGACAGTCGTGATTTCTGCAATGTGTGATTTTCTTTCACTAATTTTTAGATTGTTACATATGATGTTTGTTGATGTGCAGGACTTGGCCTGATCGTCCTTTTAGATATCGTCCATTCTTATGCTGCAGCTGACGAAATGGTTGGGTTATCATCTTATGATGGATCAAATGATTGCTACTTCCATTCTGGTAAACTTTATTATTATTATTTTTTTTCAAAACCAATCCTTTTGAGTTCTAGCACCGAATTCATTTTTGTGTCATATTAGTTTTAGTCGGCGGTCATTGCAATATTAAAAATAAACGGATTAGCCCTCTGAGCGAGGTGAAACAAGTCTTTGACATTTTTTTTGGTTTTTATAAATCTGGTTAATAACTAGAGCCAAGGCTAGCATTAAATGCTACTACACTGAGATAACTCTTGGTGTCTTTATGCCAATATTCTTCTTCACCTTTCTGCGTGGATATTACTTGGTTAAATGTCTGGATTTAGTGTTTGCATGCTCCCAAGTCCCAAGCAGAAACTAACATAAAGGATTGTCATCATTTTGATTGTTATTTTTCTTATGATAAGAAAACAAATATGCAGCTGTTTAGAAGGTATTATGATGTAAAGAAGTTTTGATTTATCATTATCATAATTGCTCGTACAGGTACCTGTCTTACTCATTCCTTTATTTTTTTTTTCTTTTTCCAGGTAAAAGAGGCCACCACAAATATTGGGGCACACGAATGTTTAAATTTGGTGATCATGATGTCTTGCATTTTCTTCTTTCAAATTTAAATTGGTAATTATATACGTAGTACCTTTTACTCTCTGAAGATTTCCATGTTTTCCATCTTTCTGATTCTTTAAAGTTAATGCTTTATTCACCTTATGTTTGACACACTCTTGTAGGGTCATGATAAATTTGTCAAGTTAGTTCTTCTGTTAAATTCTTACTCCTCAAAACTTAGGTTTTAACAGGATCTAGGACGTTTTCCAGGTGGTTGGAGGAGTACCAGATTGATGGCTTCTATTTTCACTCTCTTTCATCAATGATGTATACGCACAATGGATTCGCTTCTTTTACTGGTGATGTGGAGGAGTAAGGCTTCTAAAATACTCATGAACCACAGTAATTTAATGCCCTGGAGTATAGTTGCCGTTGCTAATGATGAGATACGCAGTACATTTTATACATCATATCTTATTGGATGATTTTTATGCCATGCTATTAAGCCTCACCTCATCAAGTCGACTTTCCTTTATTTTTTTTAAATCTATATGTTACATATGAGGACGGTGTACATTCGTTTGGTTGGTTTGACCTTCTACTTATTTTAAGTATTACCAGGTTGATTTTATCTGTTAGCTCACCAATTATGTGGTTAAGATTGCCCCATTATCAACAGGAAAACTTTAAATTTTCTCGTGTTTGTGTGCCTTTCCTTTGGGAGCAGCTAACGTGTCTCTGTCTCAGGTATTGTAACCAATATGTGGATCAGGATGCTCTGCTGTATCTGATCTTAGTAAATGATATATTGCACGGCCTTCACCCAAATGTAGTGACGATCGCTGAAGATGTAAGTAATTGGATGTATATTCTTAAGCATTGAACTCTGGATCATTGTTCTATCTATACAAATTGCTACATGCTACAAGCTTTGTGGATTATGCATGCCTGATTACTCTTTATTCTATTATATCAATATTATATGATATCACATGTCTAATAGCCTCCAAAAATCATAAAATACATAAATTTTAAATTGAAAAGTATTTAATAAATTACATGTGAGCAACATGATAAGTTTTGTATTATTATTGTGTCGACGCAGACACGATGAACCTAACACCCACTATTTACCTATTGTATTTAGAATTGTCACCCCAAATATACATGTGCATGTTGTGTGCGTTCTCGAGCGCCTTCTAAATACAAGCTAGGTGGTTTCATGATCTGATCACTTTTAGTGATTTGTTGGATTTTTTCTTAGGCCACACGTTATCCAGGACTCTGCGAACCAACTTCTCAAGGTGGTTTGGGGTTTGATTATTTTGTTAATCTCTCTGCTTCAGAATTGTGGTTGTCATTCCTCGAGAATGTTCCTGATCATGAGTGGAGTATGAGTAAGGTTGTTGCTATAGCCTTAGATTTTTACTTCCTTTGGACACTGTTTATGTAACATGTTGGTTCACTAGAAATATTGTAATGCATGATGCTTTTTCTAGCTTGTGAGCACATTGGTCGGAGACAAGTGCAATGTTAATAAGATGCTTCTCTATGCTGAAAATCACAATCAGGTGATCAATATTATTCCTCTACTAAAGATGACTGTTCTTCTCTCTACCACCGCAACTCCATACTATAGGATCTCCTTAGAAAGTTGTAATGTGGTTTGCTTTTCTTTCTTGCCAGTCAATTTCAGGGGGGCGCTCTTTTGCAGAAATACTCTTTGGCTCTGCTAACACAGAAGTGGCCTTGCTTAGAGGTTGTACATTGCATAAGGTAAATGTTGTTTATGGTTAAAGAATAATTTACTCTTTAAGAGTCGAGAGATGCGCTTTTGAAGAAAGATAGCGTTTCAGAAAAAACACCTGACGAAGGATATTATTTGTTGGCCTTCGTAGGCATGTGCATTGATAAGTACATGCAGCATAAAAGTAGGATTGTTATCTTTCAACTAATGGGTCTCCAGTTCATTTCCGATGTTGTGTTGCTTTGAAGTTGTATGTGTCATATGGCCAATTTATCTAGTCCGAGTTGCTTGTTTTACAGATGATCAGATTAATTACATTTACTATTGGTGGTTCAGCATACCTCAATTTCATGGGCAATGAATTTGGGCATCCAAAGGTGAGTTGCATTAAATTGGCGCATTTAAAGACACACATTTCAATTCTTGACGGATTTTATTGGTCCAGAGGGTTGAGTTCCCAATGGCAAGCAACAAATTTTCTTACTCACTTGCGAATCGCTGCTGGAAGCTTTTGGAGGATGAGTTTCACAAAAAATTATTTGCCTTTGATATAGTGAGTTTTGATCAGTTACTATTATACACTGGTTTCGATTCATCAATGTTTATCTTCTCTTTATAGTTCCATATTGCCACTATGCTTTTAATCTGCATCCAGTCAAATTGGTATATCTTAGACATAAGCACACATCAGTCATCACATGAATTTCAGATTTCATGATGTTCTGAATCATTCCTTCAGGATATGATGAAGCTGGACATAGATGGTAGAGTACTTCTAAGAGGTTCAAGGGGCCTTCCGAATATTCACCACGTCAATGATACTAAAATGGTAGGCTCCGGTTACCCTAAATGATAAACTCTTCTTGTATATTGATGCAGAAACTGAATCACTTCTTTGTACCAGGTGGTATCTTATTTACGTGGTCCATTTGTTTTTCTTTTCAACTTTCATCCCACAAATTCCTATGAAAGATACAGTATAGGT
The DNA here is from genome assembly GCA_001642375.2 of Mentha longifolia. NCBI lineage: Eukaryota > Viridiplantae > Streptophyta > Magnoliopsida > Lamiales > Lamiaceae > Mentha > Mentha longifolia. The sequence goes on along the minus strand of CM038113.1, from coordinate 40,712,377 downwards.
GTTGAAGAAGCTGGAGAATATCAAGTAAGTGATGCTTTAGTTTTATTAGATTATTCCTGAATTTCCATTTAAAAATTTTGTTACATCTGTGCTGGAGTTGTGTTTATTTAAAATTAAGGCTCAGTACTTGAACCATTCATGCCTTCTGCTTATTTGTAGACCAGTCCTCTGAATATGTGAGTGGAGCCTGGAAACCCTTACCCCTCATTTCTCGAGTTTGCATTCACATAGGCAGTCGTCATAATCTCAATTCATGTGATAACTCAGTGATAGGACTTGAAAGAGTGGGGTTTGCATATTTTAACCTCCCCTCCACATGAAGTATCAGCAGGTTAAAACATATGCTAAAAGGTGTTAGTCGTGCTTGTTTTGTTTATTTAGACGCTTCTTTTGCTTTCACATTTATAGCAATGATGATTCTAGACCTGCCATATTCTTGATTCACCAAGTTAAAGGATCAGTTGGCAGATTATCACCAAAAATTGACCAAGGGAGGAAGTAGACCAATATGTTTATAATTTGGAATTATATAAAATTTGTAAATGCTCAAATATTTTGAAGTTGCATATTGTAACCGCTCTTGCCTCCTCAGGAGTAGGGTGAGCAACATTGATGAGGCTAGTCTCTTTAGCTCAATGCTATGCTATCTTCTTCTCTCATACTTGGACCTTGGCTTCTAATGCTAGTTAATTTTTTTTTTTAATCCATGATCAACTGGTGCAGATAATATTGAATACTGATGAAGAGATTTATGCCGGTCAAGGATTAATCGATCGAGACCAATATGCTCAAAGAACTATTAGCAGAAAGTGAGTAATGGTGTTCTTATAACCTTTTTATTTTTTATTTTACTGGTGTATGCAAGTCAATTGAATTGTGATAAAATTTGCTGTTGTAACTGCTATTTACTTAGTTCTAGAATATTGTAGCAGATAAAGCAAATTGACAAAGTTTCTGCACGCTTTCAAATAAATGTAATCTGTATGCATGTTGACAAACCCAAATGAAGAACAAATCATCCACTTCATAGAAGATAGAGATCTAACGCAATTTTAAAAGACTGAAGATAAATTTTACTTTCAGCACAATCACTTACCATTCAATTTCTGAAAATTATTTTACTTGCATCTCTAATAATAAAATCATCAAATTGTTGCACAATATAGTTTTATGAATTCAATAATTGACTGTGTATTAAATTGGATTTGCAGAACTGATGGAGCCAGGTTTTGCTTGGACGTACCACTCCCAAGTAGAACTGCTCAGGTTAGTGACATGAAATATATAACATTCACAACTTCTTCCCTCTATGGGAAACACAAAATTTGGGAATTATTGTTCGTATGTGAAAACTTCAACAAACTAGAGCCATCGTGTTTGTTCATGCAGGTGTATAAGCTAACTCGGATTCTCAGAGTCTAACTCCAACCTGGTAAGTTCATCCACAGCAGTTGTATCAGTAAATCTTCATCCCCAGTTATTTATCTATTCATTTATTTTTGTGCATCCTTTGGCATTAGACATCAATATCTCATATCAGACTGATGGTGGAATCGGCCTTCATTCCCATGCCACGGAGCTCCTATGCGGATGTCTTGCAACCAGACAAGTTTAGGTACATGATGCTTTGTGGATTTTGGAGTTATTGGCATGCCAACCATAAACGGAGTTACAACCGGTCTTACTTTGCTGTAAATACTGATGAATGTAAAATTGTGAGAAAGATGTTTAGGAAAACTAACCCAGCAAATACATATCACGCTAGAGAATCTATTCAGACTAGTCTTATTGAAAAATGCTAATGGTTCCACAGTTTGAGCGAAGGCCAGTTTCTCAACTGCTTCAATTGATACTAGTTAGAATATTGAAGATAATTAGTAGCTGCTTTTGCATTATAGTATGAACTCTATGATCTGTTGTATATGTATGTTTTTGAGCTTTGCCCTTTTAGTTTCACTAAAACCACGGTTCAAATATATAGGTGCAAATAACTTTTGAAGTAATTTTGTTTCTCTGTCGCATTGTTTCTGATTGTGCACACCTGATCTATTCGGTTCTTTTCATATAGGGCGTGTTCTCTTTGATGGAAATGAAAAAAAGAAGAAGAAAAAAATCCATCATTTTTCTTCATTTTCACTTGTTCTTTTTTATGGAGAATGAAATGGAGGGATAAGAACAAAATGGAAAATTTTATCACAAAATGTGATCATCCACTTGTTTTATTGTATGTTCTCTAAGTGGGAAAAATAGATTTTTTATATGGAAAATATTATCGCTCTAAATGAGTGGGAAAATACGATCATGATTCATGAATTGGAATAACAAAGGTGAAAAATATTTTCTTTCCCAATAGTGTGAAGAATTTGTAGCTAAATGAATGAGCTGATTAGTTTTCAGGAAAAAAATACCATCTTTCACTTGTATCATCATTCTTTTTTTCAAATATATTGTCTACGCTTTTTTTCGGTGAATAGCCTACCCAGCGTAAAGGTGGATAATTATGATTTAAAAAAAAAGTTTTTTTAATAAAAAGGAAAACAAAAAAAAGAAAAAGAAAAAGAAAAATAAAAAAGAGAGGAGATAGGATAGTTTTTCGAATTAAATACAACAAATCCCAACAATTCTCAAAGAGAAACCCTAAAAAAATGTTAAATGCACATAAAATCATCCTCGAACTGAAGAGGTTTATCGGAAGTCAACGACCACCAAAAATGAAACGGTTGACTATTGTAGGATTTTCTTGTCAAATTGTTTCAAGATGAATCAATCGGTTGACTAATTTATACCAGCATTTCTTATGTTGTATCTTTAACGCTAGCATGTTTTATCAATGAGGCGCACATTATTTAGTACAATATGTTAGCTTTCATAATTAATTTCATGAGCTTGATACTTATTGCATCACTTTATTATACCGATAATTTGATTTTCTAAATGTATTGTCGGTCATTTTTTTTTATATTGGGATGCCTTGATAATTAGTCAATTTTAAAATGATCAAAATTAAAATCTTATTATATTAATTAAATTTACTTATTACTCTAATTTGGAAAACTCATCATTTACTCATATGTATACATCTATCTTAATATAATTTGAATTATAAAATTTTAATTATTATAACTTAATTGTTTGATTTTTGTATAACTTGATTGTTTGACTTCTACAATTTTTATATCATATCAAATCATTAATATATATATATATATATATATATATAATGCTCTAATTTTAAAAGAAATAAAATATATTTTGAATTATTAAATAGTAGTATTATATTTTATCTTTAAATTAAATTACCTTCCCAAAGAAAATGGCTATGGATAAAGTATTAACTAAGTGCATATGATTGTCAAAATCGAAACCAATTTTGAACACCTTTAAAAATGTAATATGGTACTTATATAAATGCTTCCTTATCCATCGTGGTCACATATATTGTGTTCACCGCTTATGTGGTAGTACCGTCATTAATTTTTTTTCTATTTAGGGTTGAGTTTTTTTTAGTAGGGTTTAGTTTTTCTTAGTAGAATTTAATTATTATGGTATATAATCAAATTAATTTCCTTATTGATCGTGTTGCCACATCACCGGTGGGCACATTAAGTATACCCACCGTGAGCATTAAGACATTCCTCATGCTACTTATATGCTTACATTAATTTGTCTCACGTTCTCTAAATCAATCAACAAAAACCAACTTTCACTAATTACAAAAGGTGTGACATACTCCCTCCGTTTCAGACCATTTAGCCTATATACTATATCGGGTCGTCCTATACCAATTGACATATTTCCTAATATGGAAAGAATTAGTCATCAAAATGAAGTACTAATAATATCATCATTCACTCACCTCTCAACACGTATCTCAATATAATTTATATCTTAAAAGTTTAAATTATCATAACTTGCTCGTTTGTTCTCCGATTTTTATGATTTTTATTCCAAATTAAAGGTCTTGATACGATCTTTTATTTAAGATCAGACATCAATATGTTTTTATGCATCTATGATGATTTAGTTTTAAAACAATAAAATTTGCATTAAAATATTAATCATTACACTTTATCTCTATACACACTCTCCTAAAATCTCGTGCCGAAAAAAAACAGGCAAAGTGGTTTGGACAGAGGGAATACTAAATATTATCATGAAACTTATCTATTTCTCAAATAAGTCAGCTTTATTTAATCTTTAAATCAAAATCTGCTTTATTTATTAGTCACAACGGAATGAGATTATAACAATCTGCATAATTTATTATTATTATTATTATAATAGTATTAATTACAATTATTATAATTATTATCCTAATCCATGTCCAAATATGCTTTTTCTCTCCTATAACTATAATTCCAATGCCCCTCCTTTCTCCTTTCTTATAAGCCGTTTCTTTCAATCTCAGACCGATATTTGCAGCGGCAGCGCGTGTGGAACACCGCTTTTGGAGTCGACTGACCCATCCCATCCACAGTTTCTTCCACATCTAATTCTCCGCAGGGACACTGTTTGAGACGGCCGCGCGTGCGGAACACGCAGCTGATGCATTCCTGTACAGGTGTCGGGCAGCGACGCGCATGAACGGCACGTGTTGGCCAACCTCCACTCTCCCCCGTTCGTCCCTCTTTACCGGCCCTCAAACTCGAAACGTAAATCATAGTGTCGATTGCGAGTAATTTGCGAGAGAATTTGGGGAAATGGCAAATCTTCCTCCGCCGCTGAACTTGAAAGCCGCCCCCTTTGAGGTGAGCGGCAGCTCTGCCGCCGCTGTCGCCGTCGCCGCCGCAGCCAACAAGGACCGTCGGATGCAATCCGCGGAGCAGTTGGTTCTCGATCTCTGCAATCCGGATCTCCGAGAAAATGCGCTTCTCGAACTTTCCAAGGTGAATTGTTCTTCAATGTGTTTATTTTAACATCTCTGGACTTTGCGACTTCGAATTCTTCACATGCAAATGCACTGAAATTTGTGTTGGCAATTAATCTCATTCCCTTCAAATTCCCACTAATTTTATTTCATTTTATCATCTTAATTTGTTAAAATTTAGTAAAAGTTATCGGTAAATCCCTTCTACAATTCCTCGACGATTTCAAATTCACAGATGAACCAAATTTGTAAACCTCGATTAAGGGAAATTCGCTGCGATGGGATATTTAAAAAAATTAAGACTTTGCCTTGTGAGCAGTAGCGTCTGTGTCAAAAAAGTTGTGTGCTTTTTTTTTTTTTTTTTTTTTTTCGTTGCTGCAAAACTGCATGGAGGCATGGTTTCTAAGTAGCAAAGTTGTGTCTTTTTTTGGTTCTATGTTAATATATTAGCTTTCTCTTCATGATATTTCTTGTTGATTGATATTCATCTTTATTCGCGTTTCTGTATCTTATTCAAGTAGAAGAGAGAACTGTTTCAAGATTTAGCTCCATTGCTGTGGAATTCCTTTGGCACCATTGCTGCTCTTCTGCAGGTTTGTTTATATCATTAGCCTGAAATCGCTCTTCCCTCTTCTGTATGGGTGTTTGCCTACCATGTATTTTGTGTTCTTATGGCGCTTCAGAAACTCGATATTTTCACCCTGGAACCGCACAAAGGTTTTATGAGTATAACTCATTGCCTTACCCAATACCTCGCAATATTATGTACAGTACTTTATGTTTTCTGTTGTGGGTCGTGGCTAAATTATAGAACCGGATATTACTGAAATTCCACAGCAGTAAGGGCTCGACTAAACCTGGATTTTTTTTTTAACACTTCTTGTGAAAAATGAAAAATATTGGCTTGTTCTGGTAAAAATGGATGCTTTTTCCCTTAGGAATACTTTTGCTTGAAATTAGTTGTTTACTCCATTGGGCTGTAGTTTCAAGCATTCTGGTGTTGCATCTATGTTTTAATTTATACAACTTATATGTTTTTTCATGACCATCTCCAGGAAATAGTCTCCATTTACCCAGTTTTATCACCACCAAATCTGACACCTGCCCAGTCGAACAGAGTTTGCAATGCACTTGCTTTACTTCAGGTTATATCTATCTCTGTTTCCATACAGTTTTCATTGTCCTCTATCTGCAAATTGGTTTAGTGATCGTTGATTTTGCTACAAATTCTCTGTCCAGTATAGTCCTATTCAGGACCAGAGTTTGGGAGAGTGGTAGGAAAAGAATTGGAGAAAGTAGAATGAGAAAAATATTAACCTCCAAGGAAGTTTGGTTATTGCAAATGAAGAGTTCATCCATGAACGAAATAGAATATGTGTACATAAAGAAGTAAAGATCTTATGGGCCTTCTTAGACTTACATATTTTTCAATTTTGTTGCAGTGTGTAGCCTCACATCCGGATACAAGAATGTTATTCCTCAATGGTAATTTTCTTGGTTTTATGGAGTTCTAAAATTTTCTTTCATAATCTAGGGATACTATGGATGTCAGGTATCTACTGGAGCCTCTTATTTTTCTCCTTTTGTAGGAACCGAGTTCCTATCTTTTACGTACAGTGATGATTCCGTTCTTTCAAATTCAATCTTATCATGCGATTGGCCACATCTAGCGGTGTTGTATTCCATTTCACCTTTTATTGGCAGATTATCCCGTCATAAATGTCCCTAATGTTTTTTTCATATAGATCGAGTTTTAGCTATAAATGTAGACCGTAGTATTTTCCGGAGTTCTTAAATCGCGTATCTAGTCAGTTTCGGTGGAATTTGTCAAATTCTTGATTGAAGAGTAAATGTAATGACTCGGGTTCAGAGTGTGGGGCCAGATGCAATATGGTAGCATAACTGTGTCAGCTAGCAACTATTTGACCTTCATTCTTACTTTGCTGAAAAGGTCAATCCAAATTGAGAAAAAATTTAATGGCTGTCATGTTCGATAATCACCCCCTTTAAAGATGTGATGCCCTTTATTAAATTCCTTTCTTTTTTTAATATCATGATCTGAATGTCTGTTTTAATTAATTTGTCCTGTTGCAGCGCACATTCCTCTTTACTTGTATCCTTTCCTTAATACGACCAGCAAATCAAGGCCATTTGAGTATCTGAGGCTTACAAGTTTAGGTGTGATAGGTGCTTTGGTCAAGGTATTCTTCATCGCCTAATTAATTTTCTAATTTCATCTACAGTTAGTAGTTCATAATCATGCTATATGAAAAGGAAAATCCTGCTGGTTGGGAATAAGGGGATCGTTCCCATTGTTGGTGTGTGTTATGTGGTGGCCGGAGGCAACAAAACATAATGACGAACCAATATTCATGAACCATGTTTCTCCTTTAATCATTTTGATTCCTGTTGCTGTTAACCCCCCTCAACTGAACCCAAAAATACACTGTTTTTAAGGGGACTCCCTAAACATACTTGTGAGAAAATGTTGTCTAGTTCCTTTCGAATTGTATGATGAGTTGAGGTTGATAAAAATAAATTGATAAATATTCTATGTGTTCAATTCGCAGGTTGATGACACTGAAGTTATCAGTTTCCTCCTCTCGACTGAGATCATTCCCTTGTGCTTGCGCACAATGGAGATGGGAAGTGAATTGTCCAAAACAGTGAGTTGCTTCTAATAGTTTTTTTGCTGTTATTGGTTATTGACTTCGTCTAATCAATCAGATTGTGAGCATTGCTGGTTTAGCATTGAATATAAGAGTAGGAACTCTTCAAATTGTTAAATATGTAATTGGATTGAATCAAGAGTTGCTTTTGGCAGGTGGCAACTTTCATCGTGCAAAAGATATTACTGGATGACGTGGGTTTAGAGTACATATGCACAACAGCAGAGCGTTTCTTCGCAGTAGGTCGAGTGCTCGGAAACATGGTTACTGCACTTGCTGAACAGCCCTCCTCACGCTTGCTGAAACACATTATCAGATGCTATCTTCGATTGTCTGATAATCCAAGGTCTGTAGTAGCATTCATCATTATTATATTATCTTTTCGCAATATATAAATATCCAATCCCGGTTGTGTATACGTTATTACAGAGCTTGTGATGCCCTGAGAAGTTGCCTTCCGGACATGCTTAGAGATGCGACCTTTAGTAGCTGCCTTCGTGTATGTTTTCTCCGTCTTCATCTTCTTAAGAGTTTCTTCGATCGTCTCTTTTTTTAACGAGTTGGGAAATAAAGTGACTGGTCTTGTTCTTAATGTTGTGAAACTTTTAGGAGGATCCAACTACGCGAAGGTGGCTACAGCAATTACTTCACAATGTGCAAGGGCCTAGGGTTCCGATGCAAGCTGGTGGTTTTGATCATATGATCTAACGACGACGATGATGATGATGATGATGATGGTTAATTAAACTGTGTCATATTATAAATATATATACTATCTCAGTATTTGTGACTGATTTTAGCAATGGAGTTAACCCAAAAATACTAGAATCCTGAATGGCAGGACTTAGCTGAAAGCTTTGTATATCTACATTCCTGCACATATTTTCACTTGTGTTTATTGTAGTTCTTCTTATTCTTCTTGAATAAATTATTCTAACGCATTTTATTGAACCCACATTATGTGTTTAGTTTCTAATATAATACTCTCTCCGTCCTCTTCAATTCGCACGAAAATAAATGGTACAACTTTTAATAAAATATTGGGTGGTGTGGTATAATGGTGGTAAATAGATATACTCGATAATGATAGAGATTAAAAATAAAGTGATTGTGGTGGAGTATTTTGTACTCAAAAAAAGAATGTTGTGAAAAGAAAATAATAATAATAATAATAATAAATAAATAAAAATATAAAAAAATTAGACTTGTTGAAAAGGAAATTTGTGTAAAAAGTAGTACTCCATAATATTAAAAAATCATCTAAATTGGATTAGAGGCTTCTGAAGTTTGAGGAAATGTCCTACTAAAAGAATATTCATCAACTTTGAGAAAAAGAAAAGAATAATAATAATATTCTCATTCTTTGGAGCATATTAAAGAATAGAGGAAGATTCATAAGGGCATTTTTGTTGCCACTAATTGGATGATAAGCAATTTGTTGGCCTTAACACAATATTTTCTCCAATTAATCAACACAAAACATTACAATTTCCCTTAAGGAAAATCATTCCATGATTCCTCTCTCTGCATCTTGAGCTGCTTGTAGAAATTCCCTATAAACTTCTCAGATTTATGATACAATTCATGATCCTCACCGTTATTTTCTTCCACCATCAAGTCATCATTAATATCATCACCATCTTCTTCGTCTTCGTCTTCACTCTCACTGTCTTCGATGAAGAAAATGCTGGGCTCCAAAGCAGATTCCTTAACCGGTTTCCTTAGTGCATCATCACTGGCAGATTTTTGAGGAAGGAGAAGAGAAGAAACCGGGGTGTCGTCCCGGTTTTCTTCGGAGTGCATGAAGAAAGAGAAGAGACCGGCTTCCACTCCGACGGAGATGATGAGAATGTTGACAATGAAGTAGAGATATTTGAATCTGAGGGAAGTGGATAGGAGAGGTGTTATGATGAGAAGAAGGGCTAGAGGAAGAAGCTTCATATTCTCTGCTTTTTGTATCTTCATTGATGGAATCTTTGATTTGGAATTTCCGACTATTTTTTGCATTCAACTTTGGAGGGATACGTGTATATAAGTAGGAATGGATATGAGGCTTCACTAAAGTTTTGTCGATTTAGAATTTACAAATAGTGGTTTGATCTCAACTGTATATAAGAGGTACGCTCCCCTACAAATATGAGTATACTTAATATGTTTATGGTTGACGTGTCGATGATATATTTAAGAAAAAATATCATAAACATATACTTTGATAACAAATCATACCAAAAAAAAAAAAAAAAACTACTAACAAATACACAATTCGTGGTGTTGATTAAGTTGAATCTTGTCATTTTATGCTTACGACAATACCGATACGTCAATGCTAAGTAGTTAGGCCTCAGCCTCATGTACTTCATGCTTATATTATACTCCATTATATTATAGTTATATATAATTTCACATCTTTGTTAACATATATCGACATTCAATTATGGAAATTGAAATTTAATATGCACATGAACCAATACAAAGTTTTAATAGGTATTATACCCCTAATCTCAACTTCGATACTGCAATGATTATTGATTTCTACTAAGATGTATGACACTTTCATATGTACTTGAGATTTACATATTTGTCCCATTCAATTCGTGCATTCACATATCTAATTTTTTTAAATACAAACTAATAGATGAAGATTTGAGAGGTAACAACTTTAAGTAGTGGTGGAGAAATGGGCCAAATTTCCACCCTATCTACTTTGCCTTCTCCAATTAGAGGCAAGAGATGCTCTAATTTCCCCCTCAATTTGTACAACTTCAATTCGATTTTTCTAATTATTAGCAATATAATTTAATGAGATAAGCAATCTAACTGGTTTTTTAATGTCGCCTTTCGACACACATATATATATATATATAGGGGTGGGTTATATGAGAATCAAATCTCCTTGTGTTAACTAGGAATGAATAGAGACCATTGATTTCAAAATAATCGTATGGTGAAGATTAAAGAGGAGGTTATAGTTAGATTTGTTGTTTTGCCATCTATCCACTTTCCGAAAAATCTAGCGACTAATTAGGAGATCTAAAAATTAATCCCATATCTATTTTTCAACATTTTTTATAAATTAATATAGCAAATTTTCACCAACAACTAACAAATGCAATGTAATATTACACATCAATTTCACAAAAAAAGATTACATGTGGTGCACAAATATATACGTCAACATATGCAACAATATATATGCTTTAAAGCAACAACTAAACATAATAAAAAATATATATATTATAATATGCAATGGAATCATGTGCAATAATTAATGTCATAATATGCAATGAAATATGATCTAATGAGCAACAACATAAATAAATTATTTATATGCAATAAAACGTATTCTAATAAACAATAATAAAAATGAAACTTTTAACAATTGTATATGCAATAAAAAGTGCTCTTTTAAGCAACAGAAAAAAATGACTCATCTTAATGATGACTGGTATGAGTCGTAATGCTCATAAAAGAAAGAAAAAAAAAAGATGAATATATATAATTTAAATTATTGAGTCACACAAAATAAATTAATTGCAATGGGTTAGGAAACCGCCGAGATTTTTTTTATTATTAAACAACTTAAAAATGCATTAGCTCCACAAATTAAGGGTGCAGTTACAAATTTATATAAATATACTAATTTACCGTTATTAATTTAAAATGTCTAAAATATATATTACACATCAGCATTAATCTAACCGTAGATCTATTTAAATAGACGTCTAAGATTTATTCCTAGTTAACACAGGGGGATTCATTTCTATATGTTTCACTATATATATATAGAAACCCTTCGCAAGGAAAAAAATAATGATAGTTGCCCACAAAAAAAAAATGATCCAGACTTGAAACTCTATCTAAAGTGTATTTTTCCATAAAAATGGTGATGCTATTCGGTCATAATATGGCCGACCATAATTTTAGTTATTTTATTTTTTTAACATGTACTAATAATTTATATATTTATGTCAAACTATTTTTAGATTATAAGAAACCTCAAAAGTGATTTTTCATGTAATTTATGTATTTTTTAAAAAATTAACCCTTTATTTATTTGATAATTTTGATTATTTTAAAGAATTTGTTACTTTTTATTTTAAAAAAGAGAAAAATATGTAATTTTTTGGGGGAATTTTTTTTGAAATTCAAATATAAAAGTAATTAATTATAATAATTATTTATTATTTTTAAAATGACATATATTATAAAAAATGTCTTCGTGTGGCCGGCCATATTATGGCCAAATATCATTATTGATTATTGTATATAAAGTGCATGACCACAAAGATATAATACCCCTCCGTACACATATGTGTTGCATCTTTGTCCACAAAAACATTAGTTGAATCTTTCGACACGCATTTTTATGTGTCGAATGTTTAAATAAAGTTTACGTTTCACTTGATATAGCATATTATTCTATACTCCCTCCATCCCACCTTAAATGACCCCTTTTTATTTATATGTGAAGTATATTTTAATAAAAGGAGTCATTTAGGGAGAGACAAAGAGAGTATAATATAAGGTATAATACATTATATTAAGTGAAATCTAAAATTTATGTTAACATCCACTTTTTGGCGCATCAAAATGTGCATCAAAAGATTCTCAATACATATTGGTGGAAGGAGGAAGTATTTTACTAGTAATACATAAAATGTCATTATTACGTTTCCTTTCCAATTCATCTTTAGCCACTCAAAAATGAAATATAAACCTGTTTCTTTCAGGGGACACTTCCAACTTTTGTAGCCTGGGAATTTTGTTAACAAGCAATTAACTGCATATGAGTTTGAGACGGTAGAAGATGAAACGAATGAGAACTAGAAAAGCATTCAGATACATTATGAAGAGAAAGTTTAGCAAAACTTATTCACAGTTACACAACGCCTTCTAAATGAATATCCCACTAGTAACAGGATTGGTCTATATGAAACCAGATTTACAACAAATAAAATCTTCATTTCAAGATTCTTCATGCTCTCATAATTTCTTCCATTTCTTCAGAAGATTATATATATATATATAAAGTTATAACATCTTTAAGTAGTACTTCTCAATAGGAATGCCACCATGCATCCCAGCAAAGCACCAGCCGCAACCTGGAGTGGCATGGTTGAAGTTCAGAGTCGATAATTCAAGGCCGTATCTTAATGAAAACCAGTAAAATAATAGATATATTTTTTTATAGGGTAGGTACTACAACAGAAGAAATAGAAGATTTTTATGTGATGTCAAACGAACGAACTGCCTGGGAAGAAACCCCACAACTGAGGGACAAGATGTTCATCCTGAATCCTCAGAACAGGACGTATTCTACTAGCAGTTTATAAATTCCTCTAGATATATTTCAGAAAGAGTAAAATATAATTCCAGGAGATCATTTATTTGGCAACCATACTACTAATATAAGAATAAGTGTGAACTAGTCATGTAACGTAAACAAGCACGACAGACCTGCAGTGGAGTGTGACCTAGTGAATCTCGAAGAGGTTTGACATTCGCAACAGGATGCTCAGGAGGCAATTCACACACAATTTGATTCAGTAACTGCAGTATCGGTAGGAATAAGAGTTAACAAATAAAGCAGAAATAACCTGTACCGATAACAATTATCCAATTTTCGACTATTCAAAGTCAACGCCTAAAAATGATAGAAGACCATCGTGTCATCATAAAACAACCAGATCTCACCTCTGCTTGCCTACCAGCATGAAGTCTGATACCTGTAGCATCGTACATCACCTGTGGTATGTGAGAATTGTTAGCAAAAAAGACAAATTATCGAGAAATATTACAAAGCCTAATAAGAAAGAAGTATGCTCTGCTTGATAGATAAGTCATATTAGTCAAGCATCGTACCCAGTAGAGCATATATATTACGACATAAAAGCACCATACTATGAGCAGGAGGGTTTGACGTGTCCAGCAGACAAAAACATTTTATAAGAGAAGTCGCTAGCACCAGTTAAATAAACATAGTTTAGTCACAATGCAATCTGCTCGAGTGCTCAGTCTCAGAACAATTTATCATGCAATGGTTTCTTTTGCGAGATTTTAATATAATCCACTTTGTGAAAGAAATAGGCAGGAGGAAACATTCAGAAAAGTTACCATAGATGAAAACAAGTTTAGAACTCAATAAACTAGCATGCGATGCTGAAGAATGGAGAAAACCTGGTTTAAGTACATACAACACATGCCAAGACCACTGCAATGGCAAATGATGCTCCTCCGATTCCTTCTTCCAGGCCAATTGCAGTTGTAAGAGCGGTGACTGTCGCTGAATGTGACGATGGCATTCCGCCAGAGCCAACCATCTTTTTAGAGTCCCATTTCTTATCCTTCAACCTGCATATCTAAATGGGCCATATTGAAAGATCAAACAAGAAATAACTTGATGGCAAAGACTAGAAATTCTATCTAATACAAGTTCACCGGTCTACTAATTGCCAATACCAAGTATCTTCACACTGAATACACACGTAAATCATAAGTTAAAAAACAAAGTAGCAATGTAAGGACGCAATCATTTCATCACTTTTTTCATTTTAGAAGATGTATAATTCTGTGTGCATCTTAGTACACCATCTAATCTAGCAACATGGAGTCCCACAAATTTGTTTTTCCTCTCTGAAGTCCCAAAAATTGCAGTGAAATCTAAGCGTTTTAATCAGAAGTCCGTACACTTTTCCAGCTGATGCAATCCATCTCCATTCATGTCACGTGTACATAACTTTACATTTCAATTTCAATAATCGTAGCATCTAGAGAAGGAACAAGATTCAGATTAATGAACAGACAAACACACACACTGACCACGCATGATTATTTTTTCCAAAATCACATCTCCATTGTGACATGTGAAAATGCTTGGGATAAGGTACAAATACCCCCCTAACATTTTGATGAAAAAATGAATTGCCCCCTGAACTTTGTTTTGGTACAAATAGGACCTTCATCTTCATTTTTAGGTACAAATACCCCCCCCCCCCAAACATTTTTACGAAAAAATAAATAAATTGCCCCCGAACTTTGTTTTGTTACAAAAATGACCATCATCTTCATTTTTAGGAACAATTCACCAAACCTAGGAACACTCACAGCCGTTTTTTTCCGATTTTTTTGTTGTTGTTGTTGTACAAGCAAGCACACGGTGGGCATGAGGACCGAGCGTCTCTCTCCGTCTCCAACAACTAAGCTTGTGCAAGAAGTGGTCGACATGACGAGTTTGAGGTACAACAAGAAGGCGGTGCCGACATTGAGATAGTAAAGTCACCGATGGCATCGTCATTTCAAGAGAGAAAGGTGAGCAATTAGGGATTTTATTTTTGAAAATTACATGACTTCTATGCAACAACGATAAGGACAATATCCAGCGCCACGTACGCTAATCTATAACGCAATGCTCCAAATATCAAACAATGGAAACGTGTAGCATGGGCGATTCCCATTATCAGTGCGTCTAAGAATCATCAAACAAAATGAAATAAGAGCAAATGAGAGTACAACACCTCGTTCATACAACAAATCGCAAAAACGATCAATACACAAATCGAAGACAGCTACACCGACACTGTAAAATGGCATAAAAAGAAGACATGAAATCCGAAGAAGAGAGACAAAGAAAAGTACCAAGTGGTGAAGGGTTTGAGGAACTGAGCAATTGCACAAGCGAGCAGGGCGGAGACGAGCGACAGGTTCGCAGGTGCGACCGCGGAACGGAGACTCGCCGCAGCATCAGCGCCCGACATCACCTCACCGCCGGATCGGAATCGTGCGATCGATGGAAACGAAACTGATGCCGGAATCGGCGGCGGCGGCGGAGACGACGGCGGATTAGGAATTTCAATTGGGGAAGATTGAGGAGGGAGGGAGGGGTCACGCGCAACCAGTTGTTGGATGAAGGAATTTTTTTGTTTTTTTTGTTTTTTTGAGAAAGCGTGGAATTAATTAAAAATTAAATTAATTTAGCACGATTGCTGGTGGAATGAAGTGACCTGTCACCTATTCACATTACTTTTTCAGTTTTTCTAGTTTTCTACTCCACAAAATAAACCAGTAAGATAAAGTATCATATTTCCTCTAATTAATTTATTAAAAAAACCATATTTTCTCAAATAAAAAGAAAGAGAAAATACCTTGGTCGGCCATTGCCGTTTCTTGACCTTACTTTGGAACTTAGGTTCCTCGGACTAATCAGAATCAGAGGTAGTTTAACAAAACAAAATAAAAATTATTTATACACGAGCATCTTTAGTCAGATATTCCGGTATCACTCAAAATTGATTTAATTTTGGATTGATTTTCTTGTGAAGTAAAACTTGTATAGTCAGTTGTGTGCGTGTGTTAAAATAAATATTTCATGCATTACGATTTATGAACCTAAAACTAAAAAAAATATGTTCATACCAAATGAAACCGAACGAGACCGTGTTACTTATGTTTTGAGTGGAAAACAAGTCACAACAACAACCGTGCAATAAGTTAATGGAGATAATTTAGAAGATGATAGTGCAATTGCATGAACACAAAAGGTTCATTTCAATAAGTTATAAGCATGCTTGATAAGTGTTGTTAAAATGGTACAAGAACTTGTCGGGCGTACAAATGAATACAACGTAAAGAAGATTACAAGCAAACGGATCTACGAATAAAAAGCCGAGTCGAGGAAATCCCTCTTTCCACAAGACGAGATACGCCCCGGTAGTGCTCTCGGTTTTGGCGTATCGTCCCCAAAGATAAAAGGCTTCGTCTCGAAGGTAGTAGCACCGCAAAACCTTGGAGCTCCGGCGAACTGGATGGAGGCGGAAAAACTGAGCTCGGAAATGAACAAAGGAGAGGTATGCAACAAGATGCGTTTGGATGTGTATTTCTCAAATGCAGTCATGCCTCTCTATATATAGGCGACTCATCACGGGATGAATAACTGCCCACTATGCCACTACTCGGGATTAATGGGCCACTACGCCATTACTTGGCCGTTGGAGGAAGTGGAGGAGTGGAGACGTGTGAAACGCCCTTCTAGAACATCCCCGGAAGGCGGAACGGTCATGCGGGCTGAACGTTGGACGTTGGGCTCATAACACGGATTTGGCTCATGTTGCACAGGCCCAAAACACTATAGTTTTTGTGGTCAAAAAAATATAGTATGTAAGGCCCAACTACAAGCCCACGAACAGGCCCAAAGGACCAATCGCCAAGATCCAAGTCCACGAGCCCCGAGCCGGAGCCGGAGCCGTCCATGCCGTCCGGCACGGACGGCGGGGCCGGATCGAGTGTGTGCTCGCGCGAGAGCCCAACCACACACTTATCCACTTACTTGGCCCACTTATTATTAAGCCCATATGTTTAAACTCTTTTAAACACCACACCACATCAATATTTATTCGATGTGGTATTCCTCCCACTTCATTAAATAATGAAGAAACTTTCACCAAACTTTGAACATTTATATCTCACTCACCGGAAATCGGTTTTGAGCATATAAATATACCACGTTCATTTACTCCACGAGTAGAACAATAATCTAATATTTAATTTACGTAATAAATTAAATATTAATTATTATTTATTTGGTCAAAAACTAAATTTCCAACAATCCCCCACATGAGTGAGATAGCCATATGCAAATGTATGCAAATACAAGAGCTCAGTCCTCACGAGGTATAAAAATATTAGGATAGGTAGTTTGTGGCTTTGAACCTTCCATAGTCAACACCATCGAATACACAGGCGGCATAGTAGCGCAATGCTTTGAACTATCCCTCCATGGCGTGCACCGAGACAACGATGTTAACGCTTATACACCTCAACCTCATCCGTTCTCACGTTTTGTGTCCATTTCGGCCTTGAACACACCTTTGGATTCATAAGTGTATCTTAACGAAGCGGCCTCACTTCACACTTACATAGGTGATTCTTTACCGAGTATCTTGTCATACTCAACCCCCTCGAGGTATTTAGGAATCATTAAAAGTCATAGACTTAACCTCACCACTAGGCAAACTTTCAACACTCAAACGCTTTCTAGGAAATAGATAAATGTGAGTGTTTTCACACGAACTTTCATAGCTTAGTTTTCCCTTTGAACCAAGTTCTTGGGTTTTCCAATCATCATGGTTGGGTTATCACTATGATAGTTCTTAATTTGTGGATTTTACTCTCATTCCCTCTAGCAACTTATTCATTTGATCACGGTTTAACCCTTTGGTTAGTGGATCCGCCAGATTATCCAACGACTTCACATAGTCGACTGAGATAATCCCAGTTGTGATCAAATGTCTCACGGTATTATGTCATCGACAAATATGTCGAGACTTACCATTATACAAACCACTTTTTGCCCTACCAATAGCCGCTTGGCTATCGCAGTGAATCATCACCAGAGGCAATGGTTTCTCCCAACATGGTATGTCCTCAAGAAAGTTTCTTAGTCATTCGGCTTGTTCACCAGCTATATCTAAAGCTATGAATTCGGACTCCATGATGGATCGGGCTATACACGTCTGTTTTGTGGATCTCCACGTAACAGTTCCACCCCCAATAGTAAACACATACCCACTTGTAGAAAGTGAATCTTTCATGTCCGAAATCCAATTCGCATCACAGTACCCTTCAAGTAACGGGGGGTATCTCAAAAAATGTAGCCTATGACTTTGAGTATACTTCAAGTATCTCAAAACTCGTACTAGAGCTCTCCAATGCTCTTTGCTTGGATTGCTCGTGTAACGACTCAATTTGTTCACGGCACATGCTATGTTGGGTCGAGTGCAATTTGTAAGATACATTAAACACCCTATTACGCGAGCATAGTCTTCTTGAGCAACCGACTCTCCTCGGTTTTTGCTCAAATGAACATTAAGTTCAATCGGGGTTTTGGCGGGCACGTTTTCAAAAGCGTTAAACTTCTTGAGCACTTTCTCAACATAGTGAGATTGCGACAAGACAATCCCATCGGATTTCCTTAGAATTTTCATTCCAAGAATAACATCCGCTAAACCCAAGTCTTTCATGTCAAAGTTCCTCTTTAACATGTTCTTAGTTTCGTTAATTACACGGATATTACTACCCATGATTAACATGTCATCTACATAAAGACACACAATAACATACCCGTTATTCGTGTTCTTAATGTCAACACATTTATCACACTCGTTTATCTTAAACCCATTTGACAACATCACATTATCAAATTTCAAGTGTCATTGAAGTGGAGCTTGTTTCAATCCATAGAGGGACTTAACCAATTTGCAAACCTTATTCTCTTTACCAGGTTCTACAAATCCTTCTGGTTGTTCCATATAGATTTCCTCCTCTAAATTTCCATAGAGGAAACCAGTTTTCACACTCATTTGATGTATCTCGAGATTGTACAAAGCAGCAATTGCGAGAAGCACCCGAATGGATGTAATCCTTGTTACAGGAGCATAGGTATCGAAATAATCGTACCCTTCTTTCTGCTTAAACCCTTTGACAACCAAATGGGCTTTGTACTTGTCAATTGATCCATCGACTTTGTATTTCCTTTTAAGGATCCATTTGCACCCCAAGGGTTTACACCCTTCGGGCAAATCAACCAACACCCAAGTGTGGTTTTGCCTAATGGACTCAATTTCACTTTGTACCGCTTCTCTCCAAAGTGGACTGTCCGATCTAGAAAAAGCTTCTTTGATCGTCGTAGGTTCTTGATCCAACATGAACACTACATAATCCGGACCAAATTGCTTTGGTTTCCGAACTCTACTACCACGTCTCGGTTCACTATCTTCCGGATTAGACCTTTGTCGTTTGCGTGACTTAGGTTCTTCATCCTCGGATTTAGAACTCTTGGCTTCACCTTCAATTCTATTGCTAGAATTGAGTTCTACATTACCCTTGTCTTTACAAGGATATATGTGTTCAAAGAATATCGCATTCCTTGACTCGATCGTTGTTCCCACAGTCATGTCGGGTACTTTCGACTTGTGGATAACAAAGCGATTGGCACTGCTGTTATGTGCATACCCAATAAAGATGCAATCAACCGTTTTAGGGCCAATTGTAACTTGTTTAGGTAGAGGCACTTCAACCTTCGCCAAACACCCTCACACTTTAAGGTACTTGTACGATGGTTTCCAACCTTTCCATAACTCATAAGGTGTAACATCTTTACCTTTGAGTGGAATCTTGTTCAGTATATAGTTAGTTGTTAAGACAGCTTCCCCCCACATATTTTGGGGCAACCCTGAACTAATCAACAAAGCATTCATCATCTCCTTAAGAGTTCGATTTTTACGTTCAGCAACGCCATTTGATTGGGGTGAATATGGGGCCGTCGTTTGATGAATTATACCACTTTCATTGCATAATTCTTCAAACGGAGCAACATATTCGCCACCTCTGTCGCTTCGAACACTCTTAATTCGACCACTCAGTTGATTTTTGGCTTTATTCTTGAAGTGTTTAAACGCTTCAATAGCTTCATCTTTACCTCTTAAAAGATAAAGATAACAATATCTCGTGCAATCATCGATAAACGTGATAAAGTACTTCTTACCACCACGAGTTTGCACATACTTTAAATCACACACATCGGTGTGAATTAAATCAAGGGGTTTCGTGCTCCGCTCAACCGAATGAAACGGTGGTTTTGTCATTTTTGCCTCAACACAAACTTCACATTTGTTTTGAGTGTTAACTTCATTTAACTTTAGTAAATCTAAATTTACTAATCGTTTTATAGCATTTAGATTAACGTGTCCTAATCTACAATGCCATAAATCAGAGCACTCAAGCATATAAGAGGAAGCATTTTTATTACTCTCAATAGATTTTGGTACATGACGTATAGCCAATACATTCAACCTAAAGAGACCATCAGAGAGATAACCCTTTCCAAGGAAAGTACCACTCTTTGACAAAATAAACTTGTCAGACTCAAAAACTAGTCTAAACCCCTTACTAACTAGAATAGAGCCCGAGACCAAGTTCTTTCGGATGTCGGGAACATGCAGCACGTTCTTCAAAGTTAGAGAATTCCCGGATGTAAGCTTTAGCACCACATCTCCAACTCCGACAACCACGGATGAAGCTTGGTTCCCCATGTTGAGGTTCCTCCCCTCAACAGCTTGATAGGTAACAAACTTGTTCCTATCGGCACACACGTGCGCAGTAGCGCCTAGTGTCGATGAACCAGCCTCCCGGCTTTTTGACTTGGTTGACCTCCTCGGTGACCACAGCCGTAAAGTCTTCTTTCACCCACTCGCCGTCTTTCTCGGCGACGTTGGCAGCATATTTCTTCTTCTTCTTGTTCTTGGGCTTCTTGCAGTCCTTCGCAGTATGCCCATGCTTGCCACAATTGTAGCAATCACCATCAAATTTCTTCGATGGTACCTTCGCCTTGCCTTTGTCTTTGGCATTTGGGCGATCACGCTTGTTGGAGGGTCCGCCCTTCTCCATCAAGTTCACCTTGGCATCAGACGGTGCCTTCGGTTTGTCTTGATCACACACATCAGACTCGATGCGTAGCTTCACAATCAAGTCTTCAAGAGTCATCTCCTTTCGCTTGTGCTTAAGGTAGCTCTTGAAGTCTTTCCAATTTGGGGGTAGCTTCTCGATCACGGTCACCACCACGAACGCGTCCAGAAGGACCATCCCCTCAGCATGGACGTCATGCACAATGAGTTGAAACTCTTGTACTTGCTCCATCATCGATCGAGAATCGACCATCTTGTAGTCCAAGTATCGAGCTATAACAAACTTCTTCGTACCCGCGTCATCGCTACAGTACTTCTTATCCAACGCCTCCCAAATTCCTTTGGAGGTGTTAACACCAGAGTACACATTGTACAAGCTATCATCCAAGGCATTTAGGATGAAATTCTTGCACAAGTAGTCTCCATTGCGCCAATTGTCATACAAAGCACGAACATGGAAGTTCACCTCATTGGCATTTGGCGCAGTCTGCTCATCTTCCGTGAGGAAGTTCGCCACTCCCAATGTTGTTAAGTAGAACAACATATTTTGTTGCCACCTTTTGAAGTCAGCTCCGCTAAACTTCGGCGGCTTCTCGGCGGGTGGCATCACCCTTGGTGCCGAGTTCGCTCCCATAAGAGAGCTACTTGGGTTGTGCCCGAAGGCCCCCACAGTCGAGCCTATGAATGACGCTCCAACAGTTCCACTAAAAGTGGAATCAACAGTCCCACCAAATGTAGAACCCACGGAGCCGATGAACTGAACCGGAACCTCCACTTGACATGAATGGGTTATTCTAAACCTACGAGCTTGAAGGCAGCGTCGAGCCTCCGGTTGAACCGCCAGTGGTGGAGTTCATTGCCGATGCAGTAGTGAAGCTTAGCAACGGCGATGACATAGTTGATGGAACAGTCGTTGATATGGTGGATGGCATCGTCGAGGTCACGATGGATGGAGTGGTGGATGCAACAGTGGATGAGTCGGTGGAAGCAGCAGCGCTCAGTCATCTTCAGTTACGTCGGGAAGGCAAGTAGGATATCTCGTCTTGCGATTGTTGTTAAAATGGTACAAGAACTTGCCTGGCGTACAAATGAATACAACGTAAAGAAGATTACAAGCAAACGGATCTACGAATAAAAAGCCGAGTCGAGGAAAGCCCTCTTTCCGCAAGACGAGATACGCCCCGGTAATGCTCTCGGTTTTGGCGTATCGTCCCCAAAGATAAAACGGCTTCGTCTCGAAGGTAGTAGCACCGCAAAACCTTGGAGCTCCGGCGAACTGGATGGAGGTGGAAAAACTTAGCTCGGAAATGAACAAGGGAGAGGTATGCAACAAGATGCGTTTGGATGTGTAACTCTCAAATGCAGCCATGCCTCTCTCTATATAGGCGACTTATCACGGGAGGAATAACTGTCCACTACGCCACTACTCGGCATTAATGGACCACTACGCCATTACTTGGCCGTTGGAGGAAGTGGAGGAGTGGAGACGTGTGAAACGCCCTTCTAGAACATCCCCGGAAGGCGGAACGGTCATGCGGGCTGAACATTGGACGTTGAGCTCACAACACGGATTGGGCTCATGTTGCACAGGCCCAAAACACTATAGTTTTTGTGGTCCAAAAAATATAGTATGTAAGGCCTAAGTACAAGCCCACGAACAGGCCCAAAGGACCAATCGCCAAGATCCAAGATCCAAGTCCACGGCCACGAGCCCCGAGCCGGAGCCGGAGCCATCCGTGCCGGACGGCTGGGCCAGATCGAGTGTGTGCTCGCGCGAGAGCCCAACCACACACTTATCCACTTACTTGGTCCACTTGTTATTAAGCCCATATGTTTATACTCTTTTAAACATCACACCACATCAATATTTATTCGATGTGGTATTCCTCTCACTTCATTAAATAATGAAGAAACTTCCACCAAACTTTGAACATTTATATCTCACTCACCGGAAATCAGTTTTGAGCATATAAATATACCACGTTCATCTACTTCACGAGTAGAACAATAATCTAATATTTAATTTACGTAATAAATTAAATATTAATTATTATTTATTTGGTCAAAAACTAAATTTCCAACAATAAGTTGAGATCATTAGAAATTTAACAATAAGGTGTTTATGCAGATGAGTTGCTAATTACATAACATGCAAGTTAAATAATGGAATGATAACCCATAAATATTTTAGATCATCTTAAATTCTATGTGCAAGGATATATGTATATATAATATATTGTCATTTATTTATATATGTAGGCATAAGTGGATTTTCAAATAAAATGAAAATAATAAGGTAAGCTTCATAGCCCCTTGACTAGTACTAGAAAGGTCCTTAGACCGCAACTTACTAAGCGCTGGTTCTATCCCGCCGGCCAGGTGGGAATAGTGAAAGAAAGAGAAGGGGAAGAAGCGGGGTAGAGGAATTGGCCAACTCATCAGGCTCATGACCTAAAGATTGCAGGTTCGAATCATGCCCTCGCTTGAGCCAATGAGCGGCATCCAAGAAAGAAAAAACAACTACCATGCAAAAAATCTCTTTATCTTTAGGGTCCGGCCTTCCCCAAATCGGGCCAAGGGTAGCCACCCCTAGGTTAGGGTGCGACTTCCCTTGAACATCTAACTAGCCTCGAATTGGGACTATAATTTTTTTAATACTATAAAGAATCAATTCATCCTTCTTCGTAGACTATTATTATATGGAGGTTCTACTGTAGTATGAAATATATTTGGATTGTCAATACAATTGAGATAATAACATTTATCAAATATGGAGTATAAAATGTACAGTTATCTAGCCATTTATTACATAAATATATTGTTTAGTGTCCAACTTAACTGATTAAATCATAAATTTAATGAGTATCGATCTATTAAGAGTGAACACAAAATAGATATAGTATGGGGCTGTTCAACGCAACGATTTTTTTTTTGATAATTACAGAGCTACACTTAATTAATATTTATGGAATTTTCTTACAACTCAATTTGATGTGTTCTAAAGTAGGATAGTCTGTTTAATATATTAATATACTAAAGTAGGATAGTCTGTTTAAGTTTTCCTTCCAAAAACCTTAATATGTGAGTCTCGTTAAATATTTCTTATTTAATATTAATTAATTAGATATTTTATCATTTTTTAATGTATCACTTTGAAATGAATATTCATCTTAACTTTTCTTTTTGAAAATTAATATTAGATTGTATGTTTAGTAGACATAATTTTTTTTTGAAAAAAACTATGAAAATGAATTGTATCCCTACTAAAATTTAGCTTTGAAATGTTTTACATATACATACAAACGTATAAGGAAGATCCAATTTTTAATTTAATAATTTTGAAGTTCATTGATTTTTCTTTGAAATTCATAAACTAAGTTAATACTAATTTATTATTAAAAAAATATATGTAATTTAAAGTGCTTCCGATACATCACTCGGGTACAAGACTAGTAAAATAAAATAATATTTCTCAAGCTGGACGTTGAACATGAATGTCACCATCATGTAGCATGTCCACATTGATTCATCATGGAATATTTATGGTCGTTATTTTAAATTGTACTTTTTGGTGGTGTTTAAGAAAAACAAATAGACCCCACCGCTGAAAAGTCGGATCGTGTGGCTTGTGTAGAAGATAAGAGTATTGTAACATCGTCGACATTTTCTGCCCATCGCGCCTTTGTCCTTTCAACCTTATGGCTCACAAATTTCCCATCTCTCAATGGAAGACGTGGTCACGCCTTCATTCGTATGGATTTTCTTCATTTTTTTAATATTTTTTTTATGTATTCCAAATAATATACTATTATAGTTGGGATGAATAATGCGGAGAATACTTCCTCGGTTACTTTTGACTTATCTTGTTTTATTATTTTATACCACTCATATATTTAACAAATGAGACAAATCAAGAATAATGAAGGGAGTACTATTTTCGATTATAAAATCGTGTTTAGAATCTTTCCGTACGGATTATAATTTTTATAATGAGTGGATATTTAAATAAGTTTTTGGGTCATATTAGAGCGAAATGAAAATATAAAATAAATTTTGATTGACCTCCAAGAGTAGAAATAGAATTATACTCCCTCCGTTATTTCCGACTTGGCTCATTCTTTTTGGGCACACAAACTAAGAAATAAATAAAAATGTAATATGTGGTGATGAATTAGAGATAAAAGTAATGTTAGGGATAAAAGTGGTGTTTTTCAAACTAAAAATAGAAATGAGACGAGTAAAAAAAAACAACTCAAAATGGAAAGTAAGATAAGTGAAAAATAACAGAGATAGTAGATATGAAGTCCACTTGAGACGGCTATAAAATAAATACTAAGCACCTATTTTTTTAATGCATGGAGTCATTAATACAACCTCCACATTGTTTGTTTATGTTTAATTTTCATTTTGAGTCATCCCAACTAAATATGTTTGTTTTCTCATACATACTTTCTTACTATCCAACCTCATTTTCATATTTTATTAATAAAAATATCACACTTAATTCCGCTTTCACTTTTTATTTATAATTAAAATGGGCTCATAAACAACATTTTTAAGCATAAACAACATCTATTAATACTCGTACCGAAAAAATTAAAGCATAAACAATCGGAACGAAAGGAATATTCTTAAAAAGTAAATTACACTATAATTCTCCAAAAAAGAAAATAATTAGTATTATTTTTTTAAAGAAATAATTAGTATTTATTTTTTTTAAAAAGAAAATAATTTAAAATTTGAAATATATATTTATGAACAACTAGAGGTTTTTGTGTCAAAATAAAGGCCGCCAAACTACAGCCACACTCTGTCCGGTCGTCTCCCCTCTCTCTCTACTATATAAACACCTCTTCAATTCAATCACCATACTATTCACAAACGAATTCCACATTATCTCTCTCTTTCTCTCTCTTCGAGTTCGGTTTCTCTAACACAGTGAGGGGAAGAAATATCGTCACCACGGCTTTGTTAGGAGCAAACCGGCCGCCTGTGCATGTCCGAATAGCTGGCAAGGGTTGCTTATCAGAGACCAACCCCTTGCCGCACGGCGGGCGTGGCGCTTTACCCTCCGGAGGCGGGAAACCTTCCGACCTCCTCTTCCTCGCCGGCGGCGGTTACTAGCTCCATTCTTCTTCTTTTTTTCCCCTTTCTCTGCGTTGTGTTTTAGAGGCGTAGCTGTATAAATTAAGAACAAAGAAGAAAATAGTTTAAGTTGTAAAGAAGTAGACTATTCAAGATGATGCTAAAGATTAAGAGGGTTCCTACTGTTCTCTCCAACTACCAAAAGGAAGATTCGGAGGTAGGCTGCGGCCGTAATTGCCTCAGAAGCTGCTGCCTACCAGGTGTTTGTTCTTTTCCCAGTTCAATTTAGTTGCAAGTTTTTCTTACTTCGTTGTGTTACTAATTGAAGTTTTCGTCGTTTTAGGAGCAAAACTACCTCTGTATGCTTTTAAGAAGGAGAGTGATGCCCTTATTGAAAAGGGTTCTGTTAGCAATGAGAAGAAAGAGTTTCCAGTCGACTTCCTCGATTCTCTTCTTATTGGGGAGGTAAAATTATTCTCTTAATTCTTATTTTACTGAAGGTAGAAAAAGAAAGGATCAGTCTTTGAAATATTCATGGTTTGTATGGTGACAGTGGGAGGATAGGATGCAGAGAGGCCTCTTTCGCTATGATGTCACCGCTTGTGAAACCAAGGTGTGTTCTTTTATCTACAAAGAAATCTCGTTTTCGATCATGAACTAAGCTTGAAGCGATTTCTGAAGTAATTTTGTGAGAATGATTTATATCGTTTTCGATCATGAACTAAGCTTGAAGGGATTTCTGAAGTAAATCTGTGATAATGTTTTATAGGTGATTCCTGGGAAGTATGGATTTGTTGCCCAGCTGAATGAGGGCAGGCATTTGAAGAAGAGGCCGACCGAGTTTCGTGTTGACAAGGTTCTGCAGTCCTTCGACGAGAACAAGTTCAACTTCACCAAAGTCGGGCAAGAGGAGGTGCTCTTTCAATTCGGGGCCAGCGAGGATGAAGAAGTCCACTTCCTTCCAAATGCTCCCATTGATGTCGAGAGCTCGCCTAGCGTTGTTGCCATCAACGTATGTTCATATCTCGTATTTGGATTTCATTTTCGTATTGGTTTGATAACTGTGTTGATGTAAGTCTGTACATGTTGATTTCACAGGTTAGTCCTATTGAATATGGGCATGTACTTCTCATTCCTCGAATTCTGGAATGCTTGCCACAGAGGATTGATCGCCAGAGCTTCTTGCTTGCTCTCCACATGGCTGTCGAAGTCGGGAATCCCTACTTCCGTTTGGGTTACAATAGCTTGGGAGCATTTGCAACCATCAACCACCTTCACTTTCAGGCATACTACTTAGAGATGCCTTTTCCCATAGAAAAGGCTTCTTCTAAGAAGATAATCACCACGAATGACGGCGTTGAGATCTCAAGTATTCTCGACTATCCAGTCAGAGGCCTTGTTTTCGAGGGTGGGAACACAATGGAAGAGTTATCTAATGTTGTCTCGGACTCCTGCATCTGCCTCCAAGAGAACAACATCCCCTATAATGTACTCATTGCTGATTGTGGGAAACGGATTTTCCTCTTCCCACAGGTGATAATCTCTCTTCATCGCTCAATGAAACTCATACATATATGAATTTTTTTCTTCAAATTGGCGTATTCTAATTTTTGGGTTGCTGTGGAAAAATCAGTGCTATGCAGAGAAACAGGCTCTAGGGGAGGTGAGCTCTGAGCTTCTTGATACCCAGGTGAATCCAGCAGTTTGGGAGATAAGTGGGCACATGGTGTTGAAGCGAAAGCTGGACTACGAAGAAGCATCCGAGGAAAACGCATGGCGGCTTTTGGCAGAGGTTTCTCTCTCTGAAGTGAGGCTACAAGAAGTTATGGAGCTTATATTTGAAGCCATCTGCCTCAAGATTAATGAAGAAGTTGTTGCTCCCATCGCTGAAGATGAGTCGTCGGAAGCCGGCTCTCGATCTCATGAAGACGGTGATGCCCTCAAGGGCATCCAACCTGCTATGGTGCAAGTGTAGCAAAAATGCTCTGTTTCTTGATATTGGATGGTAGTGGCAGTATGCAGTATACAATTTCCCATTATTTATTTTCCCATGCATAATTTTGCCTAAGCAATGGTGAAACTTTGTATGCTGTTGTTATAGGTTGATTTGATGCACTTAAGTTTGGTATATTATATATTGTTCAATCACTTGCAACTTGTGCTTGTGGTTTATGCTCAAAATACCATATCAGTTGAATGATTATACATGTGAATTTCTTACATTCTAGTGAAATTATTTGACAAAAACTCATCCTAAATCTTGAGAAAGATGGCTCTTGTGATGAATGAAATTGGCCAATTGTAATGTATCTTTCATGCAAATGGTGACAACTGAAGATTCAAAGGGAAACCACTAGTAATAAATTGGTCCCAAGCCATTTTTGTGGTGTGGGTTGTTTTACATGTTTCTATATGAAAAAAAGGTAGCTTTCTCATTAAAGGAAGGGCCACATTTTGTTCAAGAAAAACTAAAGGGCCACATAGACGTGCAGGGGCTTTGTTGACCGACGGGCTAGGACTGAGCCCGGCCCGAAAGTCAACGGGTTTAGCCCGGCCCGGTGGTCAACGGGCCCGGACCGGGACCGAACCAAAGAGAGGCAGGCTGGTTCAGGTTTACAAAATTTTCGGCCCGGAACCGGCGGTTAACCGCCGGGCCAGCCCACTGGCCCTTCAAAATTCTTAAAATTTAATTAAAATTAAATAGAAGCTCACCCCTCTACCCATTTAAACTCAACTGTATTCAAGCCCAACCCAACTAAACCCTAATCTCTCTTCCAAGATACATACACCGATACATGCCTCTCTCATCTCTCCAAATCTCTCCACCTTTTCCTTCACTGCTTCTTCTTCTCGCGCTTTCAGTCGCCCGGTCCACGAGATCGGCAAGTAGCTCACAGCCTCCGCTCGCGGCCTGCCTCCATCCGCCTCCTCCTCTTCTCCGGCGACGGCTACTCCAATGGAAAGAGAAAGAGGAGCAACAGCTCCACCTCCATTAATCTTCTCTTCTTCTTCTTGTGTTTTTATTTTATTTTATAAAACAATCTTCTTTTTCTAGAAACTAAAGAGAGAAAAAATAAGAGAGAGAGGAGATTAGAACTTGGGAGATGTGTGAATCTTGTGAGACATTTCAGTAATGGAGAATTGGGCAAATAAAATTTGAAAAAAGGAGAGGAAAATGGGGAGCACGGTCCGTGCCTTGGACCAGGAACCCGTCGGGTTTAGCCCGGCCCGGAACCAGCGGTTTTTTAGCCCGGCCCGGAACCGGCAACCTTCTACACGGTCCGGGCTAGGTTCAAGCTTCTACGAACCGCAGCCCGGCAGGCCGGGCCCGGAACCGGCGGCAGGTCTAGGGCCACATCTTGCCATAATTGGGTGAAGAATCGTAAAACTTCTTCCCCAGGCAGAATTTTCCACACCCACTTGTTTAGGATATTTCCACAATAAAAAATAATTCATGATAGGGAAAGTGCAGTTGCAGTATGGATCGTTATTTTACATGGATTAATGAGACTATATATTTAATTTACCATAAAAGTTTGCGACTTTATATTTTGTTTATTTTGATGTAAAAATAATATCTGATCACTCCATATGAAAAATTGGATAGTCTTTTAGTATAATACTTAAGAGAATAGTGTGATAATTTTATATCGTTTTATACTCAATTCATCCTACTTCAGTGGTCTCAATTTGTGTGTTATATCTCGTATATAGGGGTGGGTTGGTACGGCATACCTTCGTTTTCTCGTCATACCTTATACCTTACCTTAAATTACGGTATGCTAAATTTCATACCTTTACCTTACCGTAACTTTCGGTATACCTTAAGTCGGTATACCTTAGTTTCGGTATGGAGGAAACTATATACCTTTACCTTACCTTATCTTCGGTATACCATACCTTAATCCGGTATACCGCGGTATACCTTAGAATATCATATCACAATGATTATTTCAACATTATGCACATCTTATCGATGATATTCAAGAAAATACATTGGGGATAATAATCAATACTATTAACTAATAAGAAATATTTATTTTCTTTTCTTTTTAAGTTGTCTTTATTTATTTTTCATTGTTATTTTCAATCTGACGTGTATTACTCTATAATAGTACATTAAACAATAAAATATATTTTTAAAATTATAAATGTTAGATAAATATAAAATAAAAATATGATATAATTAATAAAAATCTAATAGTATGTGCAAATATAGTGAATTTTTGGTATATAGAAGTTCGGTATGGAACGGTATACCTCGGTATACATTTACCTTACCGTAGTTTTACGGTACGGTATAATACCTTACCGAAATTTTCGGTATACCTTAATCACGATATTTTCAATAATTTTTCGATACGGTATGAGCGGTATACCGGTATTTCTGTATATTTCCCCAGCCCAACTCGTATATATTCAATTTATGAGGTTATTGAAGTGGAACCGAATAAGTTCTATTTTTGTAAAAATATTTATTTACCTTAGCATATCATTTTTCGTGGAAAAAATTTAGCACCATTTAAACCTTTGAATTTTGTCAACCAATTTCTTACAAAAATAAATAATATACACGTATAATATAAAGTTGTATAAATATATATATTATTATTCAAAGCAACATGATAATATATAAATTTAAACCACGTTATGTTATTATGTGTAAAAAGCCCCACTTTGATGAGATAGACTCGTCTTTCTTAATTTGATATTGAAGTAATTAATTTTTTGTTTCCATAAATTGTAATCAGAACGAAACTTAGATAGTTAGATAAAGGCATAAAGCTGGTATAGTAATGTTGAAAACTTATTTTTTTAAATCAATAATAATAATGTCCTCAATTCATCTCATAATTTTAGCTTGAGTCTTAAAAAACTAACAAACTCACCTACAAAAAAAAACTCTACGAAATCTGATTACGAAAATTGGGCAATTCTTATTTGGGATATCTGGAACTACTTGTGCAGAATTAAACATGAGGAGCTAACTGATGTGCACTTTGACATTGACCGCAGCCTTGCCTTGCTCCAAAACTTTAAGGAAGCTGCTAATCAGTTTGACGGTATGTCTTTCCTTAAAAACTTAGCAGGAGAGCGTTTTTGGAAACCGCCGGAGAAGGATGTCTATCGGGTCGATGTTGATGCAGCCTTTGACACTGTTAAAAAACATTTTGGTGTGGGAGTTATTGTACGTGATTGGCGAGGAAGGGTCTTAGCTACTTGGGCTAAAAGAATTACTGAACTGCATTCTGTTTTTAATGCAGAAGTGACAACAATTCGTTTTGGGGCTATCTTATGTGCGGAGGAGAAAATCAAGCCATTTCAAATCTTCACCGACTCTCTTTTGGCTGTGCACCATATATTTGAAGGAATGAACCTAGAAGAGGATCTCATTGAAGAGTTCTCCGAGATCTTCACACTAATATAACAAGGAGAAATTTAAAGTGTTTCGCATATGTTCCGCTCCGCGAACTCAGCAGCTCATGCTCTTGCACGACATGCTGCTTATTCTCCAAATTCAGCCAAGTGGACTTTTGAATTCCCTGATTGGCTATTAAATATTGTATCTTCTGATTGATTTCAGTTTGAAGTAATATCATTTCCCTTTCAAGAAAAAAAAAAAAAAACCTAACAAACTCACAAAAAAAAAAAAAAAACTCTATTACTCTATTTACTTACATTTGTGTCGGCTATCTATAATTAAATTTGTAAGACGAGAAGAGTAATAGGACTACCTTTTAAAGATAGGTTTGAACTTCTGATTATTTTTTGCTTTGCTAAAAATTTTAAAAAGTTTTTTTTAAAAAACATTTTCTTTTTTTCCTTTTTTGTCAGCCCAAATAAGATGTCTATGATTAGTTTTCTTTTGGTAAAGCCTTATTTTTTGATATTAGTAATTCATAACGGCTAAAAACTCAAAATCCCTACTTTTCTCCCACTACGTGGTTCGCCGCACTCAAAATTCCTTTTATCGCCGCCATTCTCGCCGCCCCTCGCCGCCGCGCCGCTCCTCGCCGCCATTTTCTTTTCTTTTTTTTTTATCTTTTTTTTTTATAGTTTTGATTCTACCATGAAGTGGGAGTATTCTGTAGATCGAATGATCTACAAACAATGCAAACATATATACTCTTGTTAAACTAACATGGTAATCACAAAGGAAACCATTGATGAAGATGAAAAGGATTCCATTTGGACACAAAAAGAGGAGAGTTCCTTTTACAATCAAGCAAACTAAGAGCTTCCACAGCGCGCATGAGTCGGGGGGCTCGAGCCCGGTCGCGAGCCCGTGGCGCGAGCCCTGGGCCGCGCTGGCGAGCCGGGAGCGGGAATGCGAGGCGGGCTCAAAGAGTCTTCATCCGCCTGGGCTGACGTCATTATGACGTCAGCCAGGCAATTTTTTTTTTTTTAATTCAATTTTCTGCGAAAAAAAGAAAAATTAACGTTGGAGAGCAACGACTCTTCAACGGCTATGAAGTCATTCCCCCCTATAAATTCCCACACACGCATACACAATTTCTACACCATTCATTCACATTTTTACACAATTTACACACAAATCCATCCAAAAAAAAAATCTATTTTCTATTTTTGCAATTTATCAATATGTCGAGCTCCTCCGAAATTGAATCCGATTCCTCGTCATCCTCCGGCGAACTCAAAGAGATGTACCAGCAAATCCAGAAGACTGCCGAAATAGCTCGGAAATTAAAAGAAGCCAAGAAGAAGAAGAAGGAAAAAGCCAGTGAGGCTCTAAAACGCCGAAGGTTTCCCGTTCGGCGAATGATCGAACGAGATCGAGCCACATGAGCGGCCTAACTTTTCTCCGACTATTTTGCTGAGAGGCCAACTTACCCCGACAATTTGTTCTGTCGACGTTTCCGAATGTCGAAGCATATGTTCTTGCGCATCGTGCAAGTATTGGAGAATTGCGTCGCGTATTTCCAACAACGAGATGATGCAATAGGCAGGCCGGGTTTCACAACGATCCAAAAGTGCACCGCCGCTATACGTCAACTCGCTTACGGAGGTCCCGGCGACCTATTTGACGAGTACTTACGGATGTCGGAGACTACCGCTTTAGAATCGTTGAAGAACTTTGCAGCGGCGATTCGAACCATCTTCGGTGGTCACTACCTGAGGAAGCCAACCAGAGATGATTGTCAACGAATTCTGGCAATGCACGAGGCTCGCCACGGCTTTCTAGGGATGCTCGGTTCGATCGACTGCATGCACTGGGCATGGAAGAACTGTCCAGTGGCGTGGAGGGCCTGGTGCACACGTGGAGATAAGGGCCACCCTACCATCATCCTTGAGGCTGTTGCATCTCACGATCTGTGGATATGGCACGCCTTTTTCGGGGTAGCTGGAGCGCTCAACGACATCAACGTTCTCAATCAATCGCCGGTGTTCAGTGACATCGTCAAAGGAATAGCACCTCCGGTTCATTTCCTCGCCAACGGAAGGCAATACAACATGGGCTACTACCTTGCCGATGGGATTTATCCGAAGTGGCCCGTTTTTGTAGTAGCCCCACCACACACCACTGATGAAAAAGTGAACGTTTTAAAGTTCTGCAAGAGGCGGCGCGCAAAGATGTGGAACGCGCTTTTGGCATTTTACAAATCTGTTGGGGCATGGTTAGTGGCTCATCTCGACTCTGGTATCGTGATAATATTCAAGATATCATGTATGCTTGTATTATTTTGCATAACATAATAATCGAGGATGAAGGAGCAAACGCTACAAATTGGGCTCCACCAGACAAGGAAGCCTCTACTTCTGCTAATGGTGGAGTGTATCGAGGAGCTACCGGTTCATTTCAGGAGTACTTGGAGCGGAACGCGTCGCTACGCGATAGGACCAAACACATCGATCTTTACAAGGATTTGGTCGAAGAGATGTGGGCGCGTAGAAGCCCAAATTAGCTATGCGTATTTTTTAAATTATTTCTCTTTATGTTGTATTTTATTTATTTAAATCAATGATCGTTTATATTTTAATAAAAAATAAATAAAAAATACATTGTTACGATTTTAATTTGAACTTAAATTAAATAAATAAATAAAATCGAAAATAAAACGAATAAAAAACAAATCAAAAATTAAATAATTAATTAATTAAAAATAAGTGAGAGCCCAGGGCTTGCGGCTGTGGACGAAAATGAGAGAGAGCCCCTCCCTGTCAGAATAGTGCCTAGAGCCCCAAAAAGGGGCTCTCGGCTGTGGATGCTCTAAGAAGAGAATGAAAGTAAGTGAAAAAGGAGGCGCGACTCCATTCTATAATCTAATCATGTAATAGGGCAAAAGAGAGAAAGACAAAAATACCCTTATACTTATTATCTAATATTCTAACACCCTCCCTCAAACTTGAGGTGTAGCAGCAGTAAGCATTGAAAGTTTAGCAATCTAAAAACGAAAGCGCGGAAGCGGAAGAGACATGGTGAATAAGTCAGCGATTTGTGACGACAAGGCAATGAATAGGAGAGTGAGAGTGCCAATTCGGAGATGATGTCGAGTGAAATGACAATCAATTTTGATATGCTTAGTTCGCTCGTGAAAAACAGAATTATGAGCAATCTGAATGGCACTCTTGTTATCACAGTTCATATATAGGAATAGGCTCATGGAGAAGAGCTCCCATATCAGCTAGTAACCGACGTAGCCAAACAATCTCATAGGTAGTGGAGGCCATGGCTCTATACTCGGCCTCAGTGGAGAACGAGAGACAACTTGTTGTTTCTTGCTTCTCCATGAAATGAGTGAGTCACCAAGAAAAACACAAATGCAAGTTGTAGATTTTCAATCAGCAGGATCACTGCCCCAATCAGCATCAGAGAAAGCCCGCAATACGAGAGAAGATGTCGAAGGAAATAGTAAACTCTGAAACATAGTACCTCGAAGGTATTGGAGAATATGAAGAACTGCAACCCAATGCGTGGTGGTCGGAGATGAGACGAATTGACTAACAACATGAACAACATAAGCAATATCCGGACGGGAGATAGTAAGATAGACCAAACTGCCAACAATAGTGCAATACAATATTGATCGTCCAAGAAAACATCATCAGATGGTGAGTACTGAACATTGGCTTCCATAGGGGTATCAACAGAACGAGTGTCAGTAAGATGAACACGATCAAGAATGCCACTGACATATTTTGATTGAGAAAGAAGATACCCCTTAGGAGACCAACAAACCTCAATGCCAAGAAAATAACGAAGCTGACCTAAATCTTTCATTTCAAACCGATTAGTCAAATCTAATTTCAAATAGAAATCCCATCAGTATCACTGCCAGTAATGATCATATCATCAACATACGAAGAGAGAAGAATAATACCAGAAGACGATTCCTTCATAAAAAGAGCACAATCATTGTCGCTAGAACGGAAACCAAGGGAAAGGAGAGCATCAGAGAATGTGTCATACCAAGTGCGAGAAGCTTGTTTTAGCCCATAGAGTGATTTTTTAAGCTTAAAAAATCTGTCCAACTTCGTGAGGGACACCTGGTGGAGGAGTCATGTACACCTCATGATCCCCATCAAGAAGATCTACGTGTAAAAATGCATTCTTTACATCCATTTGAGTAATATACTATTGGCGAACCGAAACAATAGCAATGAGGGTACGAACAGTAGTCATTTTGGCAACATGAGCAAAAGTTTCTTCATAATCCACACCATACTGTTGAGAAAAACCTTTGGCTACTAATCGTGCTTTATATCGTTCAATGGATCCATCGGACTTAGTTTTGATTTTGTAGACCCCAGCGAGAACCAATGGCATGCTTATTTGGTGGAAGAGAAACTAAATCCCAAGTCTGAGTCTTGGATAAAGCATCAAGTTCATCTGACATAGCATGTTACCACAAAGGATCAAGAATTGCCTCTTTGTAGGAAGTAGGCTCATAAATTTTGTGAATGGAGGAAATGAATGAGGTAAACGAGGGAGAATAAGAAGAGTAAGCAAAATTAGGGAGACGAGTGGACTTACGAATGCAATCAGAGTAACGGGGAGGGGGAAGATCATCAACCTGAGGAAGAGGAGATGGAACATGCAAAGTTTCAGGAATTGTAGCATCTTGATTAGTACCAGCAAGGTCAGTGTCAACATTGCTACCAAAAGGATCATTAAAGATAAGATTAGACCGTGATACAGAAGAAGAATTGGAAGAAATGGAGAAGAAAAGAATACGCTCAAGAAAATGAACATGTCGGGAAATATATAACTTGTGACTGACAGGGTCAAAGCATCGATATCCCTTTTGCCCATCTCCATAGCCCAAGAAAACACACAAAGCAGAACGTGAGGCTAGTTTGCTACGTTCAACATGGGGTCGAAGAACATAACAGGCACTCCTAAAGACACGTAAGGAACTATAATCAGAAGCATGTCCAAAAAGACTCTCAAAGGGAGACATACCCGAAGTGATCATGGAAATTCTATTTATCAAGTAAATAGCGGTGAGAGCAGCTTCACCCCAGAATTCACTAGGTATAAAAACGGATAGAAGAAGGGAATGAGCTGTCTCCATGATATGTAGATGTTTTCGTTCGGCAACTCCATTATGCTGAGGAGTGTCAGTACAAGAGGTTTGATAAAGAGTTCCATCTGTAGCAAGAATCTCACGGAAACTGTTGGAAGTATATTCCCCACTCAAATCACATCTAAAGCATTTAACAACAGCAGCAAATTGAGTTTTGACAAAAGCACGAAATGCAATATAAATACTTAAGAAATCGGAATGATGTTTCATCACATAAAGCCAATAGTAACGAGTATGATCATCAATGAAAGAAACATAGTATCTTGATCATCCCTTAATATCAATAGGGAAGGACCCCAAACATCAGAGTGAATTAAATCAAAAGGAGATTGGGTAACAATTTCACTTTTAGGGAAAGATAAGGCGGAGAATTTTGTTAGCTTACAACCATTACATTCAGAAATGTCATGACTCTTAATCTTTCCTAAAAATCCACCAGAAACAAGGTAATTCAAACGAGAAGATGATATATGACCAAGGCGAAAATGCCACAAATAAAAGTCAAACGAAGAAGGATTCAAATGAAAATTAGATAAATCCACACTAGAAGAAGCAACTTCAGGAACTTGGAGACTATTCATGATGTACAACCCTCCTTGCCTACGGCCTGTCCCAATCCACTTCTTGGATTGAAGATCATGCACATGACAATCAGTAGAAGAGAATGTGACAACACATCCAGAATCATAAAATTGACCAACAGAAATTAAACTCAAAGCTAGTTTAGGAATATGATAAACACTGGGAAGAGAAACACTATACGAGATATTAGAACTAACACCTGCTAATGGCATGGGAGTACCATCAGCAGTTACACAAGAAAAAGAATTGGTAGGAGTGAGAGAGACAACGAATCAGCTATAGGAGACATATGATGAGATGCCCCTGAGTCTAGGAGCTAATCTGAAGAAGATATACCTGCAGAATTTGAAGTGGACAAACCTCCAGTGGCAGACATGGCATGTGGCTGTTGGTTGAGGAGTTTCTGAAGCTCTCCAAGAAGTACTTCAGCAGAAGTAGCACTAGGAGAAGAAGCTACATCAGCTGTGTATGCAAGCCTAGGATGTTGTGGCTGGAAGTTTGGAGGAGGAGGTAGTCGAGAGTCTGAAGAATTTCCTTTGTTAATTAGTAAAGGACATTGAGCCTTTCAATGTCCTGCTTTGTGACAGAAGTTACATTCATTGGGCTTAGAGTTCGAACGACTTTGATTTTTGTGCTGATAAGAATTCTGAGAATTATGGTTCTTGTTCTGTGTCAAAGGAGAATAACAGCTAAAACTACTTCACTTGGAGATGGAAGAATCGCCTTCACATTTCCCCGATTTGAGCCTAAGCACTTTAGCAATAAGTTCGCTAACAACCGCGTTAATGGTATGATGAAGAATATTACCCCGAAGTGCTTCAAAGTCATCACGAAGGGCCATAAAAACTGAACAAGACGTTGTTCTTCGCACCTGGCAATATAAGGAGCAAAAGCTCTAAGCTCGGCTTATTTTGTCATGGATAGTTGATCCCAAAAGTTTGTCATAGCAGAATAGAAGTCTTGAATGCTCATATCCTTCTGTTGAAAAGTATGAATATCTATCTCTAGCTGATATTGTTTTGCAAAATTAGATTGTGTATATAGCTTCTCCAAATGGTCCTAGATTTGCTTTGTAGTATCATACTTAGCTAATTGCATACCAATAGATTTATCAACAGAGTTATTAATCTAGGTAATGATTTTCGAATTATTAACCTCCCAAACCACCAATTGCTCCTCATAATCTTCATCACCA
Source organism: Mentha longifolia (assembly GCA_001642375.2). NCBI lineage: Eukaryota > Viridiplantae > Streptophyta > Magnoliopsida > Lamiales > Lamiaceae > Mentha > Mentha longifolia. The sequence continues at coordinate 40,673,975 of CM038113.1, read as the reverse complement.
GCCTCAGTAGGCTTCAATTTAGTTTCTTTCACATATTTCCACATCTTCTTTCCCATCAATTTTTTTTCATAACATAACTCCAATAAGCATAATTCTTTACATCCAAACGAGCACTAATTGACTGTAACGAATCATCTCTCTCGGTAGCCATATTAAAAAAAAAATAGAAGAGAGCAACAACAAAGCAAGCAAGGACGACCCACAAATCTAAATCCAAACAAAATCACCCAAAAGAGAGAGTAATCAAACAAGCAAAGAACCTGAGCGACGACGTCAATAGAGAATCACAAAGACTCGAATCGCGACTTGACCCCAAACTCTGGGCAGTAGGCACGCTGCCTCCGTATAACCCCCAAGCCAAAACATCGTGGAGTGGGATCTACGAGATCAGAGAATATTCTTAAACCTGCTCTGATACCATGTTAAACTAATATGGTAATCACAAAGGAAACCATTGATGAAGATGAAAAGGATTCCATTTGGACACAAAAAGATGAGAGTTCATTTTACAATCAAGCAAACTAAGAAGAGAATGAAAGTAAGTGAAAAAGGAGGCGCAACTCCATTCTATAATCTAATCCTGTAATAGGGCAAAAGAGAGAAAGATAAAAATACCTCTATACTTATTATCTAATATTCTAACAACTCTCACAACCATCATGGAAATTTTTATAACCATAATGTTCACCACACATTTAAGGATGGGCATTACAATATATAGTCATATTGTTTAGGGACAAGCTTAGAGGAGTTTATAGAGAAGAAGGAACTAATTCTTGATAGATTCAAGATTGATACTTTCTCCGAGGAGCATAGTCAACTCATTTTGCACATTCCCAATATCTATAGGAAAATGATTAGGGACATGTTTGACTATGTTCTTTATGTGCATTACCATGGAAAAACTTTTCAATGTCTAAAAATAAACATTTTTTTTGTGAAAAATAGAGTGATCATGTTCTGTGGTCAATTGTTGAGAGATGTAGATTGGGATAAAAAGAAGGATGAATGGAAAAGGGATTTTCAAGCATTGGCTTCTATTTTTGTAAACCTTTTTGACAAGGTTGAGAAGGATGTAAAGAATTGGCCAAAGGATATTTTTCTTTTGGTGGAGTTAATGGAAAGATATGATAGGTAAAAATTTATTGATTTGATTAGATTTGAGTATATTTTATTTATTTATTTTGATCTTTAAATAAGTGTTCTTTTTTTTCTTTCCTTTTTTAGCTCGTGCCACGGGCATTTTCTCTATAATCATTTTGTTGTTCTCTCTTCAATAGAGAGACTGTGATTGTTGTTCAATTTTAGACAAAGAGAGGATTGTCTTGCTAATGGTAGAGAGGGGAAGGAAGCATATACTAAAGCTGTTTCTGGAATGCAATTGAGAGAGGATACGGGAATCCCTCGCGACTAGTAATCCGTATCCACGTAACATCGCTCTGATCGATTTTTTTGGGAACGTTGCCTCCCACATCTTCGAACCCTGAAGAACAAGGTCAGTGTAAACATAAAGATATGTTTTTTTTATGAAACTTTTAATTTAATTGAAGTTTTGACTGCAAATTCATCGGCTCATTCAATAGTTGGGTGGAGATTTGTGTGTTTTGGATGTCTTTGCACCGGAGGCCATTTCATTTGAGGAGCAATTGAATGAGAAGAATCTTTGTTGAAGTCATTGTGGATGGTGTCCCACCATGTCTAGTGATTGACTGGAGATAAAAGAGTCGTGTATCTAAGCTTGAAATAGTGTAGGATTGAAGTGATTATCTCAAAGATTACACGCAAGTTCCAATGATATAACCACATATGCATAACACATAGCAATGTAGCTACAAATAATTGAATTCATGTCATTCCCACTTTAATGAAAGATATAAATGAAAGACACAAGTATTATAATAAAAGTAAGAGAAAAGATGCACTTTGGCTGACGGGGCTTCACAAACTCATGCTTATGCAACTTTGCAACCAATCCCGGTAAGTTGTATAGGCGTATAGAGATTCGAACTCTAGATCAATTATTTGTTCTTTTTTTCCATCTATCCAACCAATTCCGGTAAGTTGTATACTCTAGACCAATTAAATTATTTGTTCTTTCTTTACATCTACCAAACTTTTTCCTCCCACAACTGCAGTTGTCTTGTAGCACACAAAGCTTGCCAGAATATTTTCCCCATAACAACACCCAATCCTCCAAAGAAAGTAATTAAAAAGGCCTTCAACAAGGTAGGTGAAAAGAATTGAGTAAGAAAGGGCCAAGATGCTTTTTCATATAACCTGCATCCTTACAATTGCGACACACATTCATAGTTTAACAACAAAATAATCTGAACATAACAATTTCAAACTTTTACTAAAAGAGAGGAAAACAAAGAGTATGCTATGAAATACATTAAGAGTTGAACACCCCTTTATTGTTCTGTGCCTCTTATCTTAAATAATTATGCAAAAACATTATTACCACCCACCGTCACAAACAATATGATCACAATAATTAGAATAGTTTATGCATAAGCAAAACAAAAAAGAACTTAAGATTCAAACTATTCAACCAGTTGGATCCAATTATGGCATATGAAGAATAAAAGCATTGGAAATAAAGCCAAACAACAAATTTCATACCTTTGTAATCAACACCAAAGATATTCTTAGATCTCCATTAAAACCTCATGATAGCATTGCTAAATAGTACTAATATCCATCCATGTAGAAAAAATTGGGTTCTATAATTAGTCAAATAATAAAAATAAAAAAGTTACAAACTGATTATCTAAGAACAGAACCAACAATAAGATACAGAATTTGCAAACATATCACCATTCAATTCTCTTGTTTAGTGGTCTCATATTTTTCATATTGTTCTTTGATATAGATCGCTAGGTTGATAACAGTGGAACCAAAAGCTTCTTCGGCTTTAAATAGGTCAATAATCGCTAGATTGATGAGTAAACTGTCAAATACTTAAGGTTTAGTCGTGCATTAAAATCAATAATAAAGAGCATTTGAATGGCTTACCTAGCCTTGGAGGCAAATTCTTCTTATAGTCGGTTGCGATTTCACAAGCTATTTCACATTGTTTCGCAAAAAGAAAATTATTGGAGAAAAATCGAAAGAAGCTCCCAAATACGATGTTAATAGAAAACTACTTGCAGATTTCCCCTTGCACCACCAACTTCTTCATCTGTATCTGTTTTCATTGTCGAAGCCATAGGGGAGAACTTCTAATGTTGCAGAGGTGAATGCAAATATATGTATGAGAAATGGTTGATTAAAGAATTATATTAAAAAATATGGCAATAGAAATTGAGCAGTCTCCTAGAAGAAATTGAATAGTCTTTCTATTTGATTTTGAAATATGCAAATGAGCGGCGGTCATTAAAGTAGAAAACATAAATCTTCACAGTTCACACTTAACAATAAAGTAGATATAATTATTAGCTGAAATTACCATTAACTTTTGCCGAAAAAAGAAAAAGAAAAAAAAAATTGGGTAGTTTAGGTGGGAAACTACTTTTTGCTCATGATTCTGTTTTTATATATACTAGTGATACACCCGTGCTATGCACATAATGATTATTCAATATTTTATAACTAAAAAACTACTCGTGGAAATATCATATTCCCTCTGTCTCGCCGTAATAGCCTTATTATTATTATTTTTTTAATTTTATACCTCACATATATTTAAGAAATCAGATCATTTCGATGGACGGAGGGAGTATAACTAAAAGGAGTTGATTTTAGCTAGAATTTACACATATATATTCAATAAAACCAACTAAGAAAACAAAACTATGAGGAATGATTACTAAAGCCGAAAATAATATTTCAAAAAATAGTACTGTATTTACTAACATGAAAACATAAAAGAGTTTTTTTTGTTAAAAACTCATAATAGATAATATTTGTATTTATTTTTTTAGCAATTAAAATAAACTTAAAATTATATTAGTATTTTAGTAAATCAATATCCTTCTGCATAATATATATAAACATAATATTAAAAAAAATATATGAATAAGCACCGTGTAAGAGAAATAGTTAAGACTAAATTGGAGCCCAACATCACACCAAATCAACAATATGGAGCTACAATACGATCGGATATTAACTTGATGATTTTTTTTTTCTCAACTACCAACTAACACACATTAATTATCCAAATGACTCACTCTAAAATCTTTTAGCTAGGGCTATTCTTCTGATGATAACTTCTCAAGTATGCTTGAAAATGTGGAATAATTCACAATACATATCTTTTTCTATCTCCTTTATATATTTGATAAGTAAAATTAAAATGAATACCCAAAGAAAGTTATGTACTCCTGTCTTATACTCCCTCCGCCCCCATATTAGCGTGCGTAATTCTCATTTGGGACGTCCTCCATATTAGTGTGCATTCCAAATATGAGAAGATTCCCTAAGCAAAAAAGACATATTCATCCTCACTTTATTCTTATTTTTCTCACTTTCTCCCTTCTTTATCTTACTTTTCCCACTTTACACCAATTTCGTCTTAAACTGCGTGCCGTTTCTCTCAACACACTAATATGGGGGACGGAGGGAGTATATAATTTGCATCACTACCACGTTTCATATATCATGTATACCAGTGTTGGAAGTTCCATCAAACAACATTACTCTACTACCGATTAATTTTTGTCTATTACAAGTGGTACATCAAATTATTGCTATTTCGTGAGTTTAACATGATTGATTGTTGAGTTGAGTATATATACTATGTATTAAACTGTTTGCTTGTAAATACTAAAAACTGAAATTGAATGAGTTCAAAAAATAATCAAAAGTAGCATACTACCATTGCATTATATACTTCAGATAACATACTACTATATGAGTTAATCCATTTCTAAGATTATAGTCTTTGTGATATCAATTTGTCCATCTTACTGACTTTACATATCTTTTACATGCTAATAGACTAATGCATCTATTACAATAGTCAAATAAGACAAAAAATCATAATCTATAATATAAACAACAAAAAACAATAAGATGAGCTTCTTTTCCTAAAAAAAAAAAAAAAACAAAACAGAAAACAAAGACTGCAGTAACCTGGATGTTCACTCATTTCCTGCTTCACCTGCACCTTCTTTTTCATAGACAATCAGTTTCATCCTTATTGAAGTACCTCTTCACTGATCCAATAATGTCTTCCTCTAGAGTTGTGTCAAGTCTAACCCAATTGGGATGTTAAAGCTTGAATCAGAAAGCTGCAGTAAATATGAAAACTAATACTATAAGTTTGATAATTTAACGATAACCAAACTTAATTCAATTTCATCAATCTATACCTTCCTAACATCAAATCCAGAAGATATGTCTGATAATTTTCAAGTAGATGTTGAATTCTGACTATCCACAATCTTCAACCACATAATTATCTAGAATATGTGGGATGATGCAAATCTTGTTCATAGTATATGGCTGATCAAACCTAAAATTAGCATCGTTCTTCATTTGGATTTTAAAAAGACAGAACCTATCAACAAGCTTCTCTTCAATTTCTTTGATTTTTGTGGCTATAGTTAGACTACGCCCAAATGAAGCATGAATCTTAGTACCCTGCATTCAAATGAAAATTGATAATGTGAGTACTCTGTTTTTTACATAAATATGATCATTATTATAAATTTTGATGTGTTATTTACCTCATTGTCATGAAGACATGAAGTATGCATTCGAGACTCATTACATCACATGCGATATTCCCATTGGAGGGAACCTCATATGCTCGCACTACTCGGACTTTGATCACCGATGTTGTTATCGCAGGATGATGCTCGTTAATTAGAGTTATGAAAGGACTCATTCTTGAAGAACTTAGATTTCCAGCACAAATAAAAAAGTTGTGAGGGGTGAAGCTTTGGATCTTGAAGAAAGCACAAATATGAGGATTTTTTTTACCAATGCTTCGAGTGCTATATCTTGTATGTTACAACCTAGTGGTATTTATATGCAAATGAAGTTCAAGCACATAAGCAGAAAATAATTCTCGAGACCCACAAAATATTGCATTTTACTGTGTGAATTTTTAATTTGCATCATGAAATTTGTAGGTTCTAGCTTTTGTTGTAAAAAAATCTTTAGGGTTCATCATGAAATATCAATATATAGCCTTTTCATTATCTATAGATAACAAAAGAGTTATTTGTAAATACTCGGAGGTAAAGTTTCCTTTCCGATTATTTATTGATTAGTTGTTTACTGTTTACTTTTTTATTAGGAAATTTGAAGATTTACTCATGAAATATATATCAATGTCTATGTATAGCCCTTTTCATTATTTATAGATATAGTTGTAGAGTTATATATGCATTCTTGGAGGCAAAGTTTCTTTTTGATTGCTCAATCAATTTTGAGCCCATCAATTTGTTATACGCCTATTTCTTGATACCGTAGAACATGGATAATCCTATTTTTGGACATTTTATAAAATTAATAAAATTAATCACTTAAGCCTATTGTTTGAGTGGGAAAATGTATGTAAGGCCTTCCACAGCATCGGAGGGATCGCTCCTCCGCCGAGCCGATCCCCGCGATTGATCGGGCGTGCGCGTTGTGGAGGGGGAGATCGGTCAAGGCCTGTGCGCTCCTCCGCACTGTGATCGGTCGATGCTTGCTGACGTCATGCTGACGTCAGCAAGATAATTATTATTTTTTCTTTAATCGCCGAAAATCGGCGAAAAATTAAAAATAAAAATAAAAATTCGAAAGCGACATTGGGGTAGCTGTTGGTGTAGCCGTTGGCTCCCAACGGCTACACCCAATCATCCCTATAAATTGATGCTCAATATTGTGGTTCTTCACCACATTTTCTTCTCCAATTTCTTGTTTTCTTGCTTCAATTTCTTCTCCAATTTCTTGTGTTCTTGCTTCAATTTTCTCCTAAAAAAATGGCGGATCCAATGGAGAACGAGTTCAACACGTGGTACGGAAATTATGCCGACAACTACGGAGCACCGGCGCCGACGCCCCCACCTATACCGGATGAAGCTCCCACTCCGCCGCCAGGTCCTCGGTTCGGCGCCTACGCCACGGCTCCTCCTTTATTTGAGGGCTACTCTTTCGGATCGTATCGACCATCTCCGCCAGATCCTCATCGTTTTGCAACGCAAGGCTTGGAGACGATGAACCTATCCGCCTCCTTCGAGAGTGTATCCAACGTCCCCGCTCCTTCACCGTCGAAAGGAAGGGGGAAGGCGAAGGCGAAGCCCAAGGCGAAATCAAAGGCCAATCAAGATGATTCCGAAGGGGCCACTCCTACAAATAGGCCGCCCGTCGCCTACTCTCCAGAAGAAACGGCTGCCATCGCGTTTTGTTGGTCAGCTGTGTCTCAAGATCCGAGAAAGGGTGTCGACCAAAGCGGCCTCCAATTTTGGAAGCGAATCGAAATCATGTACAACACGCAGAAGAAGCCGGAGCACGCCATCGATCGGGACGCCGTGCAGTTGAGGTCTCATTTTTCACGAGCTCAAACGAAGGTGACACAATTCAACGGGTTCTACCTTCAATGCAAGGAGCAATGGCCAAGCGGTTCGAGCAACAACGACATCTACGACGTTGCCGCCAAGATGTACTACAAGAAGAACAACAAGCAGCACTTCGTTCTGAAGGATGCTTGGAAGATCTTGCACGAGCTTCCCAAATATCAAGGCGTTGGCTCTGATAAGCGCCAAAAAGGGCTAGACGGATCGTCCAACTCTTCTAGATCCGAGGATGATTCCCCCTTCTTCAGCCGTGAAAGGCCAATTGGGAGGACTGCAGCGAAAGGAAAGGGGAAGGCTACTGGAAGTGCTCCAAGTGCTCCTCTACCAAACCTTCCGGAGGATAAAATCGTCAATCTTCTCGACGCCATTGCGGAAGCAAATCGAGATTTCTCGGATTGGGCAAAGAAAAGACAAGCGTATGAAAAAACCAAATCACTCAAGACGTATCTAAAGCTGAAGGAGAAGGATACGAGCAAAATGTCGCTTGCGGATTTGCAGGAACATTTTCGCATATTGGGGATGTTGCGAGAATTAAATGGCCTTTAGATATTTTTTTAAATTCTAGTTTTTATTAGTTGTTTTTTAAATACTGTATTGTCGACTACTATTTAAATTTAATAAAATAAAATTAATTAAATTTTGTTGATTTTATTTATAAGTTTAATAAAATTAATTAGCAAAAGCAATAAAACAATAAAAAAAATAAAAAAAACAAAATTAAATTATGGGAGAGATCACGGAGAGATCCCGTACATTGGGGATTTCTCCGTGATCGCCGGAATTGGGGAGCGCTCACAACATTTGCTGCTCAGCGTCGTGAGTAGCCTAAATAACGTGATGTAGTGTATGTTGCACTACCTTGCTTTTTATATATTTATAGATATAGATAATAGATAATAGGTATGGATATAGGGCTATCAATTCCTATAATTTATTCGGAAGTTGTCGATTATACAAATATGGTTATTGCTATTGGAAATAAGCTTTTTATTTTTATTTTTATAGAACAAAAGTCAAAGTGCTTTAATCTTGACATATGTATTGTGTCCTCTATTCATCTCGTAAATTACTTGAGTTACTAAAAACTTACAAAACTCACATACAAAAGTTTACTTTGTTAATTAACATTTATGTTTGACTGTGTATGACTAAATTTGTAAGATGAAGAGAGTAATACTTACTTTTTAAAGATTGGTACAATTTCACATTTATTTTCGATGAAATTCTCTAGTGTAAATTTTAAATAAGAGTGAGTCGTTCATGTTTGATTTTTCAAAAAACCATAGAACTCCTTACTAAAAAAAAAAATCCCATAGAACTCCTATTTTACTGTATAATTTTACATTTAAATATCCATGATTTATTTATTTACCGTGCATCGGACTATACATGACCAGAACTCGAGTTGTACCGAGTCAAGACTCCGACTCAGCCGGTCGGTTCTTTAGTTTACAAAACACAATTCTGAAAATTAGAACCTCAAAATCCCCAATTCCGAAACCCTCGTCCATCGACACTCCACTCCCTACTCTTCGTCCCTACCGGCGGTCCGTCATCTCCTCCGCCATCGTCTCCGGCACATTGTGCGACTCGGCGATTTGGCTCGACACTTCCCTGTGCGCGCTGCTCGTCGCTTGGAACCTAGCCTCCGAAGTCCGACCTCCCTCTACTTCTGCTTGAATCATGTTGCCTTTGACTCAGCTGCATGTTTGCACTGCAATCCACCATTTGTTCTGATCCTCCGCCTCTGGTCCTTCTTACGGGGCCACCAATTACGTTCGAGAGTATCTGGAAATTGATGTTCACGGCTGTAGGTTATCTTTACTTTCATTAATGAAATGATGTTATTTCTCGAAGAAAAGATCGACTCGTGCTATCATTCTATAAGAACACAAAAGTTGGTATCATTATTGAGCTCTTATGTGGAATGCGCGTTATTGTATGAGAATATGAAAATCTGGAAATTTTATATTTATGCAAATTTTGGCCTCAAAACATTGATTTTTTGATCTGGAGAATCTAGAGTTCCTTTCATCATGTGCAAATCTGGAATGATACATATGTACCCTCCGAAAATCTCTTTTAATAGCTTGTTTTGTTTGGTTTGGTTGGTACAATAAATTCAGTTGGGTCTGTAGGTATAGAATTCTGGTTTTATTCAGTTTGAAAGAACTGTCAGTCAAAAAGACAGAGTATACTGTTAATGAACAAAAGTACAACATTAGTTCTGCTGTGTTTTTTTTCCTGTTACACTGGTGGGCTTACATTGCGTATTTGGATATCAGCTTAGATGGCTAATCCTCAGAATGTTGAGCTGGAAGCAGCCAAGTTTCTGCATAAGCTCATCCAGGAGTCTAAGGACGAGCCTTCCAAATTGGCTACAAAGCTCTACGTGGTGTGTCAGAATTTTCTTGTTACCTCATAGTATTGGATTTTTCCCCTATAGTTTTGATCCCTATGTGTACATACGTGATTAATTTGTTTGTTATATGCGGTTCAAACAGATTTTGCAGCACATGAGGTCTAGTGGGAAAGAGAACTCTATGCCTTATCAAGTCATATCAAGGTAAGATGCCTACTGTAAAAGACAGACTAATTTAGCCTGTTACATCACAATCTTTATTTGCTTAGTGCCCTATTCAAGATGCTGGAGACTGATACTTATATTTTTTTAGTAAGACCACCTACCTAAACAGTGTGTTCACGTATGCATGTATTCGACAGATTTAGTAGCGATTTACCCTAGGTTCAGAGGGTGCAAATTTAGATTGGGCCAGTGTTACGTCCAAGCCTAATAGTGGGTCTGGGAATAGTCTTAACTAGCAAAGACGAGCCTACGGCTACTTTGTACGTCAAGAGATGCAATATTTCTGTTTTTTCTTGAAATCTCTCCACATCATCCAATAACTGAAGTCTGATAAACTTAAAAACCATCCTCTTGGATATTTTTGTTTGAACTAATAATCTAGTTTAAGATGCCTTGTTAGTTTTTAGTAGAACCTATCTAACCTAGCTTATTGTATCATCTTTTGCCGCTTTTGATGACATTCTGTTATTTGTTCCTTTCAGTAGGCATCTTATATTTGCTTGGGTATTTCATATTTTTCTTTGCAATCTATGAAGGGCCATGGAAACTGTAATTAAAGAACACAATCTTGATATTGAAACTTTAATGTCGTCGCGCCTGCCTCTGGCAGCTGGAACTCAAATTGGAGATGCTGCATCACAGCAATTGGCTGGTAAGATATTTATTGCTTTTTGCAACTGAAATAACATTTGCCTTGTGACATTAAAAGCACAAATTGGTGCAAAGATATTAAGTAGTCAAATTTATGATTGCTGTAATGGCCATCAAGTTTACTATCGCTGCAATGATACTGCAGGATCTTCGCAGTGGGTCGGGCCTGCTAAAGACTCTAAATCTGGAAACGAGATAGGAACACCAGAGACATATGTATCAAGCAGGACTCATAGCGGTCCAGTAAGTGGTGGGCAAGACGTGCATCAAGGTTCTGCAGCTCATATAGGAGGTAAGTCTTGATCTATGATTTTGATTCTAAAATTAGATCAATGATATTAATTTAAAGTCTCCCGATATCACTTTTTGAGAAAATAGGGCATAGTCACTTGAACTGAGATGGAGGCTGGTGTAGCTAAACATAAGTTCATTTCTATTTCATATTATGGCAGCATTTAGCCAAAAATCTGTTAAGTTTTCCTGAAGACTAGGACTTTGGCTGTTTGCTCATGCTATCAAGGGGTTACCTATTAGAGTATGTCAGTATCATTGTTCTTATGTATGTGGCACAAGCTTTTGGAAGTACCTTATTATTTTTTCCTAAAATAAACAAAAAGTAATGCCATGAAGTTAGGAAGTTTCATGGGTCCCCCCCCCCTTTTTTTTTTTTTCCATTTTTAATGCGCCTTTAAGTGTTACTTTTGGCAGATCATCCAGTACTTGTATCACTAGTTCTCTATGACGAGTATCTAGTTTAACTAGGGAGCAAATTTCAGGTGTTGCTGTCAAGGTTCATGGTGTTCCCCCTGGTGCTTCAGGTTCTTATTTACCAGCAGACTCAACAAATAGGATGCAGTTTGGTAACTCCTCCTTGGACAGCCATGGCCATGCTGCCAAGATGTCCAAGGACAGAAGTGTGGAAGGGTTTCCCTTTGGCGATCATTCTGCTGGAAGAATAGCTGGGAAGACATTGGATCATGGTGGATCTACTCTAGTGACAAATGCAAATATGGTACTGCTGCCCTGCATAAGTTATTGATTTATTTATCTTTACTGTATCAGTGTATCTGTATGAAACAATATTTATTTGTCTTGGCAGAGTTCCTTTCAGGGCAATCTTGCAGATCAAAACTTGACCAGAACTGCTGGTTCTAGGGATACTGGGAAATCTCCAGTTCCTCAGGCTTCCAGTGCTGGCCTTCCATTTAAGGAGCAGCAATTAAAGCAACTCAGAGCACAGTGCCTTGTCTTTTTGGCTTTCAGGTTGTGAATACTTTCTAGAGATACTATGGCATGTGTTTCTTAGTATAGAAGACTGCATTTCCCTTTTATGAGAACAGTTGCTTTACATGTGCAGAAATGGTTTGATTCCAAAGAAACTTCATCTTGAAATTGCTCTTGGAAACATATATTCTAAAGACGGTATGTAATATGCTTCATTTTATTCAAGTATTTTTCTTTAATTATTACTCCCCCAGGCCCAGTCCCAGTCCAGTCCCAGAGCAATGGTCTCAGTTGCCTTATTTGGCCATCCCAAAGAAATAGTCCTAAACCTAAAATAGAAACAACAGTGCTCACTAAACACTATAAACACCCTCAACACAGTCTAAAATTACACAATTTGCCATTGTGGACCATCAAATATTAACCACACGTTATCCACAATTTCCCTCTCCTACACTTAATTTGACTTTAATACCCTCAAAAACTCACTTTCTCTTCCACTTTCATTGTAAACAATTCACTTTTTTCTTAACATTTGCTACCCGGTCCTGCGAGACCATTTCATTGGATGGAGGGTATTATTTTATAATTTTTTATGGAATTCAAGAATAACACAGTGATCTGCAGATGGAACTCGCAGAGATCTGCTTGACCAAAAAGGGAAGGAGCAACTAGTTCATGACCCAAGCAGTGTTCCAGAAGTCCCTAGGTTGATTGAAAGACCTGATGGCAGCAAGGGTCATCATGCTATCTTGGATTCTAATTCGACAAAAGAGTCTGATTTTGTGAAGTTTCCAGATGAGAGAATTAGTCAACAGATTGCTCCAGTTGAAAATGAACAGGACAGGAATTGTTCAGTGACTAGAGCGAAAATAGATACTGAAGTTGCAAGAGAGGAAGCTATAGGATCACACGCATCAGTACAGAGAGAAACACATGATTCAAGTATAAGGGATCATGAGGATGATTTGGGGAACCACCACCAGGGCAAAACCACGTCCTCTGCAGTTATGACCCCTTTTGAGCAATCAGTGCTTGAGGATAGTGGTCCATCTGTAAATGGGTTTCCGAATGATATTACTTATGTACCAGTATCTATGACTAATGAAAGGGCGCCACAAAGACAAGAGGATACTACATCTCGTGCTCAAAATTCGACGGACTGTAGTAATCTGGGGAAGTCTCACTCTGACAAGAACTTCTCAGTTTTTCCACCAAACGACAAGTGGAAGCCTGCTTCAGGAATGAGTGGCCAAAATTACCCTGCAATACCAATTAAGGATTCCAATATAACTGTTAGAAACTTTTATCAAGGTATGCAAATCAACTCTCTCATACATGAAGAAGCCAATATGTGTATACCAGTTATTTATTTTATTTGCGCTTAAAATATTGAAGTTCTGCTTTGAAAAAGTATGTTTCTTCGAATTAATGAGCATATTTAATGGTGAAATGATTCTTCTGGTGCACTGAAACACGAGTGTTCTTTTACATCGCTAGAGACAGAGCAGGAAGAAGGTTATGCTTTAATGTCAACGAACAGGCAACCTTCTCCAAAGCATACCACTGTAGAGAAATGGATTTTGGACAGGCAGAAGAGGAAAGTTCTTGCTGAGCACAACTGGGCTCAGAAACAGCAGAAAACTGCACAAAAAATCACTGCTTGTTCTGATAGGCTAAAGGTTTGCATTTACTATTAGACATTAAAGCCAAAATTCGGTATCCTAATAGTTATAGAACATCATTTGATCATTTGGTTAGCTGTCAAGTTTTTATTAGACGTTTATCATATCTAGAGATAGCAAAAAATGTACTCTTGAAATAGTTTTGTAATGGCATAAGGATATTTTAGATTACCCGCATGTGGTTATCATTCTCAAATTTGCCTTGTAAGTGCTCGACTAGTAGTATACCATGGTCTTTCAATATCCCCCCATAGTTTGTTAGTCTTTCTACTAATATCAAATCGTTGCATGTAATAATAAAAATCATGTTATTCTGCTGGATCTTGGGAAACTTTAATTACCTTAGGCTTCTTATTTCCTAATCAATTAGCAAGTTTCCAGTGGATTTATGGAGGCCAAACTGGTAGGCTTTCCTATTTTCGATAATGACACTGACATTTAATTGTTCTTTAGTTTGTAACCGTGCTAATAGTTTTTTGCATACATTCTCTCATGCATACCTCATGATGTGAAAGCACTGTCGCAATGCTTTCTAGATAGCTGATATACTTCAATGAACTCTTGCTGCAGGAAATTGTGAGCTCTTCTGAAGATATTTCTGCAAAGACAAGAAGTGTAATTGAATTGAAAAAGCTTCAGTTGCTAGAGTTGCAACGATGTCTTAGGAGGTTATCTTTCTATGCTTAAGATTCCATTTTTTACCTGCCATATAATAACTATATCCCTTTATATTTCCCTTGTATTCTGGGGCTTTATCCCACCTCATACATGCAGAGTTTCTTAAGCAGTTTTTCTATATCCAACTATTTTGATTCTACTTCCGCGCACTTATCTTTTGATTGATATGATATCTTCATGTCTGGTTATAACAGTCAGTAACTTTTGGTACAGTGATATCTTGAATGATTTTTTCAAACCAATAGCAAATGAAATGGATAGATTGAAATCAATCAAGAAGCACAGAATTGGAAGGAGATCAAAACAAATTGAAAGATATGAGCAGAAAATGAAGGAGGAGCGGCAAAAGAGAATTAGGGAGAGGCAGAAGGAATTTTTCAGTGAGGTGGAAGTTCACAGGTAGTTTTATTTATGCAGTGGCTTGCATAGGTCGCACACTTCTGCTAAAACTACTTTTTTTTAACCTTTATCCTGATTAATACATTTTTCTTTTTCCTCAGAGAAAGGCTAGAAGATGGTTTTAAAGTAAAGAGAGAACGCTGGAAAGGATTCAATAGATATGTTAGGGAGTTCCACAAGAGGAAGGAACGATTTCATCGTGAGAAGATAGACAGGATCCAGCGTGAAAAGATTAATTTATTAAAAATTAATGATGTTGAAGGATATCTTCGCATGGTTAAGGTGCTTTATGGGCATAAACACAATTTGAAATCCTTGATGCTGAATATCTTGTCTGTAACAATGGTGCAATATGACTGTAGGATGCAAAATCTGATCGAGTTAACCAACTGCTAAAAGAGACTGAGAAGTATCTACAAAAACTTGGGTCCAGATTGAAGGATGCTAAGGTAATGGCAGGACGATTTGAGTCTGATGTTGAGGCGAGTAAGGGTGGTACTGCTGAGGAGAGTGAAGATGTTGAGAATGAAGAGGAAAAGGATCAGGCCAAGGTTTTCTTGTTTTCATCTATTCTTGATTTTATTCAATAGTTCTGCTACAATTCACTGAGTAGTGTAATTAGATCATTATTTTCTCATACATATTGATTGGCTTTCTGTCTGCAGCACTATTTGGAAAGCAATGAGAAATACTACTTGATGGCACATAGGTAAGCATGACGAACTTCGCCCATATCTTGACTGGCAACTTTATATTAAACATTTAGTTGTTTAAGTAGATTTATCCATCTTATTACGTTTTTATCATATTTGCCCAACTGCTATTTTAAATGCATTTTTGCGGATATACTACTTAATTAGATTCTCTCGTTTAGTTTCATCTTATCTTCCTATGTCTTGTGGATCTTCTAGAGTTCTAGTAATACGTTAATGCAAAGGAATTTAATACTTTTAAGTTCTTGCTATGATTGTTGATGCTGATTCTGATGTTTTATTGTGATATTTTTTTACAGTGTCAAAGAGACCATTTCAGACCAGCCAGCTGGCCTTGTTGGAGGAAAATTAAGGGAGTGAGTCTATTTACTCCGTCCTCTCTTCTTCCATTATTTATTGTGTCTTTTGAGGAATAGGTTTTTTTGGTTTTAGTTCCATTCCAACTACTTCCAAATTGTTTTTGCTTCCACATTGTTCTGTTTTTGTTTCCTGAATGTTCTGTTTTGTGGCTTCTTATAAGGTACCAAATGAATGGACTTAGATGGCTGCTTTCTCTCTATAATAATCATTTGAATGGTATACTAGCAGATGAAATGGGTTTGGGAAAAACTGTTCAGGTGCGACATTTGCTTGATTGTATGAAGTTACTATCCTGTAGAACTATCTGCCTTTCTTTTTTTGGGGGAAATATCAGTTTTATGTTCCCAACAAGTGTTTTTCTAATAATACCCCAATGTTTAATAAATTATGAATTGATACCCGAGCTTTCAACATTTTCACAATTATGTCCCTTCTGGTACTTGATATCTCATGTGGCACGCCATCGTTTTGGACCCACGCAGAAAATGTTTTATTATGTGTTAAAGCATTTATTTCCGTATCAAACTTTGGCGTGCGAAGACGAAGCGCGTCTCAGTTGGTAAGACGATTCCCCTCCAACCAAGAGGTCGGGGGTTCGAGTCACCTCGGGTGAGTGTGTTGTGTTGCCTAATTCAAAAAAAAAAAAAAAACCTCTTGCGTGCCATGTGAGATTTTAGGTGAAGGAAATATCACTTGGGGAAATAAGTGTGAAAATGTTGGAAGGTTTGGTAACAATTTGTAATTCATTAAACGATAGGACATTATTGACACATAATTTAAAGGTTGGGATATAAACTGATATTTACCCTTTTTTTTGGGTGGAACAATTTTTATATGCATAAAATCCACTTTGCAGGTTATATCTTTGATTTGCTACTTGATGGAAAATAAGAATGACAGAGGACCATTTCTAGTAGTTGTCCCATCCTCTGTTCTACCCGGATGGGAGTCGGAGATCTCTCTGTGGGCTCCTAGTGTCCACAAAATTGTTTATTGCGGCCCCCCTGAAGAACGCCGAAGACTATTTAAGTAAGCTTTGTGAAATCACCTATCGTATTTGCTTCCTTACTTCCTATTAAGCTTCTGCTGTTCATTTGCGATTTTTTTATTGCAGAGAAGAAATTGTTCATCAGAAATTTAATGTTCTTCTGACGACATATGAATATTTGATGAACAAGCATGATCGGCCAAAACTGAGTAAAATACAGTGGCATTATATTATCATTGATGAAGGTCATCGCATTAAGAATGCTTCTTGCAAGTTAAATGCTGATCTGAAACATTATCGCAGCAATCACAGATTACTTCTGACAGGAACTCCCTTGCAGGTTTTGTGTTTGCTAATTCGTCAGCTTATATCTATGCATGTTTTCTATATTGATTTTCAACACTCGTCACTCACCTACTTTATTGTTGTGTTTCTAAAGTATACCTGGTTTCTGTTGCAGAACAATCTCGAAGAACTATGGGCATTACTTAATTTCTTGTTGCCGAACATCTTTAACTCATCTGAAGATTTTTCTCAATGGTTCAATAAACCCTTTGAGAGTAATGGTGATAATTCCACAGATGAAGTAGGTTTAACTTTTTTCATGCACTGATATTTTTCTGGTCTTCATTATTATTCACATTTTATCTCATTTTTTTTAATCATAAACACTACTAGGCTTTACTCTCTGAAGAGGAGAATCTTTTGATTATAAATCGCCTTCACCAAGTGCTGCGACCATTTGTACTTCGAAGATTAAAACACAAGGTACTGGCTGATTTCTCATTGTAGGGGTTTAAGATAACGCTTGTGTTTTGGCTCTGAAATTGTCATACTCTACTCATGTGCTTTTTTTTCTATATTAATTATGCACTCTCACACAGCAATTATTCTGAACTGGATAACTGATCCCAAAGACTCACTGATGGTTGTATTAGGAATGTAGGATGCATTTTGAGATGCAAATTAGAGTTTGTAATGTTTATCAGATGTTTATTACTGTTGAGGGTGAAGGGTGAGTCCAGGACTGTTGGCCTATATACAGTCTGGCTAGTGAGCTGTTCAGAATTGGCATCTGCCTACCTATCGAAATCTTTTGCTCAGTAGCTGGTTCTAGATTAGATGAAGATTCTTATACTCTGCTTCTGTCTTCCTTCTCTGCTTTCTGAATACCATTCACATCATTTATTTAGTGATTGAAGTTGTAGAAACTTCGTGGAGGTACATTTTGACATCATGCTTTCAAAACTTGCTCCTTTTTTAATTCTCTTGTAACTGATCAGGTGGAGAATGAATTACCTGAAAAGATTGAAAGACTTATTAGATGTGAAGCTTCCTCATATCAGAAGTTATTGATGAAGAGAGTTGAAGACAATCTTGGTGCTATTGGAACTTCAAAGGTTTTCTCACTCTGTATTTATTGTCGTCATCGTATTTGTTTATGCCTATGCACATGGCGTTGTCTGTTCTTTTTGCACTTATCCATTTGTACATGATAGAATATGCAGTTGCATGCACACTAAGGTATGCAACCGCAATTGTGAAGTATGGGTGTTATGTCCACTCATATAGATTCTGGTGAACTCAATTATGGGGAATGCTGATTCATTTATTTGTTTTCTTGATCTTGCAACTTCATCAGGCTCGCTCTGTACACAACTCTGTGATGGAGCTACGAAATATATGCAACCACCCATATCTCAGTCAACTTCATGTGGAGGAGGTACTCTCCCCCCCCCCCCCCCCCCCAATTGGAGCTATGGTCCTGATACATCTAACTGTCCATTTACTACTCTACTATGCACTCTTTTTAATGATTCAGCTCCCACTGATCTCTATGTTTCTTGAACTAGATAAAATTTTCCTTCTAATTGATGGGTTATCTTTGCTTATTTGTTGATACATTTGCACAAGGATCTAGAATTGACTGATATTGTCTGCTGTCTCTGTTAGGTTCATGATCTGATTCCAAAGCATTATCTTCCCAACGTTATCAGACTTTGTGGGAAGCTTGAGATCTTGGATAGGATATTGCCCAAACTGAAGGCAACTGATCACAGAGTAAGTTTTCATTACTACTTGTTTGGAGTCAGTATCTTGTTATTGCTGGTGGTGGTATGTAGCATGAAACATTTGATGCTGCATTTCTTAATGCTTCTTTTTTATGGTATTTAATAAATCATTTATGCTGTAAAAAGTTGGATGCCATATCTTCAGAATTGCATAATCTTTAGGATTGAGATGCCTTGTATATCATTTCTATCTTAAGTTCTGTCTTCCTGCCTTATATATTCCAGTCCAGCAATATTAATTGTTTCGCATTTGTGTGCTATCAGTTTTCCTCTTGTTTTGGGTTATCCTAATCTTTTTGAGCATATATCTATGTACTTATGCATCTGTTTGTGTGCATCACTAAGTTAATGGGTTTGGTTTGTTAGTGGCTAATCCAAAATTCCAAATATTTATTGTTCTCTATATGATTTGCACTCTTCTCAATGCTGTGGCTTCTGGTCTGTGTTTCTTTGCCATCAGTTTCTTTTTTGGCAGTTGCATCCGTGGTCATTCCTTTGACATTTTTTATTTCGAAGCTTGGGTTCTGAATGTTATTATTATTTTTTTAAAATTTTAATTTTAAACTATTGCCCTTCTGTTTCTTACCTTATCTATGTATGGTTTTTGAATCAAGTGGGTGTAAGGGGTTGTTGTGGAGATAGTAGGTTGTTCATATATCCTTTATATTTATACTGAAGTATGTGTGAGGTATATGTTGCATTTTCACCACTACTCCCTCATCATTGGATGTCTTTTGGTTTTGCAGGTTCTTCTTTTTTCAACAATGACCAGACTACTTGATGTTATGGAGGACTATCTTTGCTGGAAACAGTATAAATACCTTCGATTGGATGGACATACATCTGGCGGTGATCGTGGTTCCCTCATTGAGCGGTTTAATCATCCTAGTTCTCCCTACTTCATATTTTTACTCAGGTACATGCATCCCTAAGGATCTTTTTGAGTTAGAATGCATTTGTGCTTTGGTTCCTGCAGTGTCTGGTAATGACTAATGACTAATTGAAATAAAATGAGTTATCCTGTCACGTATTAAGTATGTAATGACACTAACCAGCATGAGTACTTGCATGATGGGCTATTCATAATTACGTTGTTAAGGTCCTCAAATAGATAGCTCAATGTGCTCAGCTGTGCCTGACCCTGAGATGTGGATCATCCAAGGCACATTAGTATGGGGGAGAGTGCTCCATTTGGACAAAGATTTGATCTCCTTCCAAAAAAATTGATGTCTTTAACAAGCGGGATTTGTTATCTGATGTAGCTATGTCTCTATTATCCCACTGATCTATGATTATAACAAATATGTCATCTATTATTTGAGCTGGAGGTGTTGTCGTGAATCTTCACGCTAGGAGAGAGTGGTGGTTTTTATTTGGATTAAGGCTTGATCTTCTGCCACAACAAATTATTGTTGTCTTTAACAGGCTGGCTTTCTTATTTGATTTTGCTATTTCTCTATATAACACTGATATATGATCTTTAACAATTATGTCACCTAGTATTCGTGCTGGAGGTGTTGGTGTGAATCTTCAAGCTGCTGATACAGTGATTATCTTTGATACAGATTGGAATCCCCAGGTTATATCCAAATGCTTTTCTCCTCAGTAGTAACACTTTGGATTCGGAATGAAGTCTCATTCTAAATTGTTTTTGTTTGGTCAGGTTGACCTGCAAGCACAGGCCAGGGCTCATAGGATTGGACAGAAGAAAGATGTTCTTGTTATTCGTTTAGAAACTGTAAATACTTTAATCCCCACACTTTTGTATTTTTTTAGTTTTTTTCTCTATTAATGAGAACAAAATTCTACTATTTTCAAAGAAAAAAGATTGTTTCTTCCATTTCCAGTGAACAACGATTGTTTTCCAAATATGTGACGGAATGTATTGCGTAAATAATTCTTATGATTGACCCCTAAAAAAAATTAAGTCTTATGGTTGCACTAAACCTAGCCAATATTAATTTCTTTGTAATATTCTTGGTGTTAATTAGGTATTTCTTCTTTCCTTGATAGAATTTTCTAATGTGTAATCTCACTTCATTCCAGCCTACAGTGTTCATTTTCCCGTTTCTTCCCCATTGATAATCTCAAATTATAAGAGAGCTATAATTGATTAATATCTGCCTCATAAAATAGGAAGGATATTCACTTTTTGTATATTAAATAGCAATCTGACTGACCATTGGTTTAATGGCTTTAACATGCTACAACTATTTATTGAAAAGAACTTGATTACTGTTCTGATTGATTTTTGTAAGTATATGTGGAAGAGGTGTCTTTTAGTTAGATGTGATGTCGAAGCATTTTGGGACAAGATTATGCTGATATAGCCTCTTGGATGATGGTTTTCTCTGCGTTTCTTACATTGTGTAGTCAATCAACTTGTTACTTTGGCTCATCACTGCTGTGGAGCTCCTAAATTCTGTTAATGTTATTCATAGGGTTGTAGCTAGTCTGAGCATGTACCTACTACCTATATGTGTTCTGTTCGGAACACGATTAAAGCAATGCCAGGGTGTCCTTAATATCCTCGTTCTGCTTATTTCTGAAACCAAGTTTGGTTTTATTAAGATTTGCAGTAGTTTCACTCTCCTATGATTTTTCTTTTTAGTAGTCTCGTCTTTTCTCTGGATAGATGGTTCAAGTTCCTTACTATACAGAGGCTTTAATGAATCATTTCATGCAATGAACATGGCCCACTTAATAGCATGCAGCCCTTTGGTTAAAATTTATTTTTTTTGCTGTTCACTTCCTTTCCTATAATGCTTCAATCTTAATTAGGTCAAAACTGTGGAGGAGCAAGTTAGAGCTTCTGCTGAGCACAAACTTGGGGTTGCAAATCAGAGTATAACTGCTGGATTTTTTGATAACAATACGAGGTATGAATAAATTTCATGGTAAAATAGATGACTGGTTACCATTTGATGTTTGTCGATTACAATTGGAGCAATATATTTTAGTGCGGAGGATCGAAGAGAATACTTAGAGTCTCTCCTGAGGGAGTGCAAGAAAGAAGAAGCTGCACCTGTTCTAGACGATGATTCGCTTAATTATGTCATAGCACGCAGGTATAACTTTTGTTTTATTTTTAGTGAGGGTAAGACACCTTAATGTTTTATGCATCTAATTATCATATGCTCAAAATCTGACTTACTTGAATGGGGATTGGGATTGAATTTGGATTGGGAATGAAATGATGTTATTATCATCTTAAAAGTTTTCCTTATGATACCTCATGATCATCTTAATAGCACAGTTCCAAATTTTAACTATAATAGCAAGAAAGTACAAAATTTCCTTTTGAAACATGAGGAAGCTAAACAAAAAGGTTCCAGTAATCTAATTGACTGTTTAACTCTTTTATCCCCCTAAAATTTAGTATTAGCTTTCTCATACAATATATCGAAGTAACTTTATCAATTAATATCCATCTTCTTTATGGCGTATAGTCTACTGACCACCTTGAGATAATATAACTATTGGAAGGGAGCATGCTGGGACCTTGTAGATTGTTTCAGCATTCCAATGTGAACATGTTCTAGTAATGTTTTATGTTTCATCTTTCCACAACTAAAATTTCAGGTGATTCGCAAGTTTTATTAAGCTTGAAAATCCTAGAAGCTTCCCTGGACTTTGTGCATTCTCTTTCTTGTTTTCTTCTCACTACATTTGGGACCAAAAGATAATGCTATGTTTGTTAATGTTAAATTCCATTGCGTTGAAACTTTGTAAGTGAATGATTATTCAGTGTATGGTAAGAAGTCAGATTTTGAAATAGAAAGTGATTTGATCTTGGTATCTTTCTTGTGATCAAGAACTTGCAATATTTTTTATTGTTGTATAAATGTGCATGTTTTCAAAGAGAGTTAAGAGGGGTTTGCTTGGTAATGTGAAGGGGATGAGAATTGGGTTTAAAATTTCCCTGCCTCTAAATTTTGTATATGCCTGATGTTTTTTGTATTGCCACTTTCTCTTCAGCGAACCAGAAATTGATATCTTTGAATCAGTAGATAAGCAGAGGCGTGCTGATGAAATGGTATGTTCAAATCCTGGAAATAATGTGCTGTGGTTCTTGTGATTTGTGTATGTAATGGAATACTTTGTTGCTTAAAAAATCTTTTCAACATTTCGCAGGTTGAGTGGCAAAACTTGTGTGGTGCAAAAGGACCAGATAAAGGCAAGCTTATGCCTCCATTGCCTCCTCGGCTCTTAACAGATGATGACTTGAAATCATTTTATGAAGTGATGAAGATCTCCTTTGATGCACCTGCTTCCAGTGTATTACCTGATCCCGGCCTTAAGAGGAAAAGTGGGTATCTGGGAGGCCTTGATACCCAACAATATGGAAGAGGCAAACGCGCTAGAGAGGTTTGTTTATATGAATTGTACATCATCCTGAATATATCTTGTTGGTGTGCATACGGTCATTATTCTGATTTATGGCAATTATGGGATTTATATTTCTTGGCCTAAGCGCATATGGTCAAGCCTTATGTTGTGGTTGTTTACTTGTGTAGGTGCGCTCCTATGAAGAGCAATGGACAGAAGAAGAATTTGAAAGACTGTGTCAGGCTGAGTCTCCAGAATCTCCCACAATGAAGGATGAATTTACTAGAAAACCATTGGCAGGCACTCCAAACAGTACAGTTGTAGTCAAGGCTGAGATGCAGGTTCCTGCAGTCCCTCAACTGCCTCAGCATCCAATTACGGAGCCTCTGGTGCTACAGAATAAAGAGGCTACACCACCATCCAAAAGAGGGCGTGGCAGGCCAAAAAGAGTGGTGGAAGTATCTCCATCAGTTCCTTCTTCTGGACTACCGAGACTTGTGAAAGCAGAAGAAGTCTCTAAGGTTGAACCTATGCATGAAGAATCTGGTCCTGTGAAAGCAGAAGAAGTCTCTAAGGTTGAACCTAATGTCGGAAGTATCACTGAGAGCACAGAAGAGTTGAAGTTGCCTGCGACTTCCAACTCTGGGCCGCCTGTTCCCCCTTCTCCGCTTCCTACTTCTCTAGTAGCTTCTCCCCCGTCATCATCTGGGCGAGGTAGAGGACGAGGTCGGAAGTCTCAGACAGGTGGGGAAGCACCTGTTCCCAGACGCCGTGGCAAAAGACAGACTGCAGCACTACAAACAGTTCAAATAACTTCCTCGGCGCCTGTGATTGACAGCCCAGCTGTTGAAATGCAAGCGGAACCTACCCCAAGCTCTATAATTACCAATTCTGCCTCTGTCACTGTCACTAGCAATGCAAAAGAAGTGGGCGCTGAACCAGATTCTGTGTCACCTTCCCCAGTGCTTCTTCCGTCAGATTCTGTCCCGAGCAATCCGGATGTGGGACCCCAACAAGGAGTTACTCCTAACTCTTTAGTAGCTTCTGATAATGCTCCTACTGGCTCTGTGGCTGTAGCTAGTTTAGATCAGGCAGATCCCGGCATTATGCCCACTTCAAATGCAGGACCTATCACTCCCTTGCCTTCTGGTGTTGCTATTACACAGTCTATTACCCCATCCCTCTCCATAACAACACAAGGTAGAGGACGAGGACGGGGGCGGGGGAGAGGACGAGGACAGGGGCAGATTGCTCAAAGTCGGGAAGAGGCACCACAACGGAGGCGAAGAAGGCAGGAGCCTGTAGCGTCCACTGTTTCTGGTGTATTAACCAATCATGACTCAGTGTCAATTGAACCTCAACCAAAAAGAACCCGGGCTTCTGTGGGGCGCAAAGACGCCATAAGACGAGATCAGGAATTGACAGATGCAAGTCAACATACTGGTCAAGGTATTCAAAATTCTTTGGCACAGCGAATTTCTAAGGGTGTCGACTAATTATTTGCTTCAATGTTTTATTGAATTGATATTACTATTCACATATAATAGCTCGATCTAGCTATTTCCTGTCATGTATATCACAAGTTTGAGCCTGAGTGGAAGGGGATGGGCCTCATTCCTACCCCTCTAGACCCTAGTTGTTTGCTAGATCTGAATGAAAGTTGATCTGTATTACTTTTCCTTTTTCAATGTTTTGATTTCCTTATACCCATCTTATGAAATAGTAAGGGTACTCTGCTTAATTAAATCCATCTTATGCCTATTATTTATGTGGGTACTTGATCATTTGTAGTCTAAGATAACTAGATTGCCCACCTTGAGATGCCGTACGTTCTCATATCTGGACAGAAACACGCTCCATGAATTGGCCTCTGTTTATAGTGTACTATACATTTTTATTTTGAGATTTCAATGTGATTTCCTGTATAAGTTTATAAAGTGCATGAGAATGGTTGCTGAAGGATAATGTTTTCAAATAATGTAATGTTTCAAGTCTACAACTTTAGGGATGTTGTGATTGATTTTACATACTGATGAAGATGCCTGAAACTTTTAAAAGAGAGGCTAAATTACGAATCTGGTAAAAAAGGAGAAATTCATGAACTTTTAAAAGAAAATTCTAAAAGTATCATTGATGTGAAGAATACATAATTTCTAGAAAACATCTTCTTATGTTTGTATGTGGACTGGCATTATATGGAACTTTAGAGTCATACTTTACACACTCACACACATTATTCATATGAAGGTTTCTAGTTGCTGCTATAAAAAAGAGACCATAAGCTCTTAGTTCTTTTATTTCCAACCTTCTATGTTGCAAATTCAAGCTTTGAGAGCTTACGACTATTCAAGAAATTGTCTAGTATATCTATATGCTTATACATTAGATTATATGCGCTATATGTTTATCTTATAGTAAATTATTATTTTATGCCTATCTATTGATGCCTTTTTTAACATATAAATACACAATGAATCTCATATTCTATTAATTATCTTGACACATGTTTTAGTATTCATGATTATGTTCTGTAAGAATTATATGTTTTTTATTAGGCAGTTTCCTGTGGCTTACAGTTTCACTGTGTGCATTCTTCAGTTGGCTGATGGATTTGACAATAACGATATTTCTGCAGGAGCTACTTTGGATACAGAGAGTGAGGACAAAGTGCAAGTCCCTCCTGGGGAACAAGATGAAAATGGAAAACCAAGCAAGGATCGTGGGAATGAAGTCCTTGCTTCAAAATCTAATCAATCATCAGATCCAACAGCTGGAGTATCTAGTTCTCTGGTTCCCAAGTCTGTAGAGAATATTGGAGAACCAAATAATAAAGAAGAGATTGATAATAAGGAGCCCTGTGTGGATGGTTCTGTGGTTTCTGTACCGGTGCTTTCACAAAGTGATGTTAAATATGGATCTGAAGATTCCCAAGGCTCAGCAGGACCATATATTAACTCTGCTGTGATGAACAAAGATCAAGCCTTGAGAAGTGGTGTTTTTGAGGATGCTACTGAAACATCTGTATCAGTTCCTGTTGATGTTGAGATTAACAAGTCCAATCTCACATGTCAAAAGAAAGATGAGGAAACATCTCTTTCTACCGAAAGCACTAATTTGAATGCATTCCCTGCTTCAGATAATTTATCAAAAGGAGCAACTGATAATGATCCCGTAACTTCAAGTTGTGAGTTATCTTATTGTAAAGATAATCTCGTAGCATCTGATGATACCCAATCTTTGGTTGTGTCTGACAGCAAGTTGGGCAAATACCAACAATTGCAAAATGAGAATATTCAGCTTGCATCAACTGTTGAACCAGTTCCTTTGCCAGGAAGCTCTAATTTGAATGTATCACTAGTATTGGTCAAATCATCTGAGGGAGAAAAGTTGAATTCAATTTGTGGCATAGTAGAAAGCACAGATCATGAATCTGGAAGAATTGTTGATGAATCAAATCCGGTTCCTGCTTCTACTTCCAGCGAACATGTGGATCTTTCTACTATCACCACTAGTACTGTTTCTGTAGCTGTTGGTCCCACTATAGATAAGGTTTGCACTGAACCAGATTCAGTTCCACCTGGTGCTGAGCTACCCTCGGAAGCCACAATGAGCTCTTCAATGGCTCCTGTTCATACTTCAACTGATCCAGTGGCTGAGGCTAGTTCTGATCAACCTGGTGCTGAGCTACCCTCAGAAGCCACAATGAGCTCTTCAATGGCTCCTGTTCATACTTCAACTGATCCAGTGGCTGAGGCTAGTTCTGATAAACTTGATCCTAGTATTTTGCCCGTGTCAGATATACAAGCTGCTGGGGTAGATAATCCGGATCCTTCTGCCGGGCACACTCCTGAGGGTATGTCGTTTACTTTTCACAATGGATCTTATCTTGACCTATCTGCAAATCACTGCAGTAATTTATTTAATTGTTCATATGATAAACAATACATTTCAAAACTTGTTTATTCGATACTCCACATACTTTAGTCTAGGGAAAGGGCCATTAAAGGTGCTCAGGGGGAGGGGATGTAGAAATGGAGGTGATGTTAAGTACCTCCACATGTTTGCTATTAAGTTTTGGTTTACTAGAATTAAGCAATATAGTTTTCTTAATTTTTGCGCAAATCTGCTGGGGCACTTTTCACTTGATCAAAACCTGTTCGAATCCTTTGGCTTCGAGTAGCATCTTTGCGTTTTTATGTGTGGCCTTTTTTAGGCAGATGTCTTATATGTTTACAACCTTTGATCTGTGTGTTATGGCAATCCTATAGTTATCCAAGTCCATATCTTCTTATATGAATTTACAAGTCACGAGCGAACTAAAATTTATATGAAGTTTTTATTTTGTTTGAATTAATTGAAATTTAATCAGTATCTTATGGTTTTCTGGGATGAAGTTGTCCTCTACTCTGTCGCATTTCTGGTGATTCATCATGCCAACTTGTGAAATACTTGATCATAAACTAATGTTAGACAAAATGTGATCACTCATAAATTTTTCGTAATGATTACTGGAGCACTACAAGCAACCAGCATATTCAATTTCCCTGGTGGTGCATATTAATTAATTCTTGTAGGGTACTAATTTTGAGTGGAGTCATTTATTTGCTCTGGCTTGAAAGTATGTACCTGGCAAAAAAAATTGGCATAGAATAATTCTGGCCCACTCCTTTATTATTCTGGATTTTTGTTAGCATGCAAATAATTTCCTTTTTCCAAAGTGCTGGACAACTGAGCTTTCGGTGCGAAATAAATTATTATGCAAAATGTTGCATTTTCCTGGTGGATTGTTAACTAGGTTTTGTCTCGTTACATATCATTAAATCTGCCTAATCATTTCTTATATCTAACGTGTGGACTATAGATGTAGCCTGTGCCAAAGATGGAAGCATTGATGTGGAGAAACCAGGGGATCCACTCCTGGAAAAAGATACGAAGGAAGATGAGGATAAGGACCATTATGGTGGTAATCCTTCAGTTTCAGTTTTGCTTTCTCAGAGTGATGGCAACAATCCTGGAACGGCTGAAGATTCTGAGTGCTTGCCAGAAATACCTAGCAACTCCATTGAGTTGGAAAAAGACCAAAGTACTGTTGAAGCTGTGTCAGAACTTGCATTGAGATCACTTCCTGCTGTGAGTGACAAGGTTGATTCACCCAGCGAAAAGGACGACGGCAAACTAATTCAGAGTAATCAAACTCCTAATATGGATGGGTCTCTACATGGTGAATCCAGTGCAGAGGCTGCATCGGGGAAGGGAACAGACACAACTTCTGAGATTTCTGAATACGTAAAGGGAGCCACAAAATCCATTTCAGAGATAACTGAAAATGAACCTGGAGAAGCACTTGCAGACGAAAACGAAAACAACTGTGCATCTGCTGAGGTACCTGATCCTACTTCAGATAGTGTCAGTGCTGAGGCTGCATCAGGGAAGGGAACAGACACAACTTCGGAGATTTCTGAATACGTACAGGGAGCCACAAATTCCATTTCAAAGATTACTGAAAGTGAACCTGGAGAAGCACTTGCAGACGAAAACGAAAACAACTGTGCATCTGCCGAGGTACCTGATCCTACTTCAGATTTTACTGTTTCTGCTTTCAAGCCTGATGAGGAAGTGCCTGATCAGTCGCATGGAAAAGGGAATCTAGAAGAGCAAGAGAGCAAAGTGGCACATGAGACAGATGTTGATGCAAAGGATATATCGACATCTCTAAGGATACCTGATGTGTCTTTTCCAAATGATATGGAGGAAAAGGCAGAACTGGGCTCTGGTTCAGATTTGAGGGAAGTTAAGGATCAGGCTATTAAAGAGACTGATGTGGGAGTTCTGAAACAAATTGTTGAAAGAGAAGAATGTTCTGTCTCGACAACATTTGATTCTGCTGCCGATACAGAGAAAGCTGTGGACAAGTCGGAGGATATGTGTGCGGATACAGTTAGAATAGAGAGAGAGAATGACCAAGTTGAAGCACTTGAATTGAAGCCAGTCTCATGTGACAGTTCGCCATCAAAACCTGATGCAGCTTTAAGCTCCCCTGTTCCATTGCCTGAGAACGAAAATCTGGAAAGTAAGGAATCTGATGATAAGGTCTCCCGTGTGGATATTTCCGGTGATTCAAGTCCTCATGTATTCGAAACACCTTCGCAATCTTTATCAGATCACATCAGCGATGATACTGAGATGACCACAAACCAAGAGATTAACAGTGAAACTCCTGAAACTGCATTACCCCCTATGCCAGTGCCTCTTGCTTCAGAGTCTGAATCTGCAGCCGACAGAAAGGAACATGAGGAAATGGTAGAAGAGCCTACGGAGGGAGATCTGAAGGCTGCTTCTGACTTACCTGGGGAACAATCTTGCGGAGTAGCTGAAGTTGCTGATGAAGGTGAAAAGGAAAATCCAAGTAATGACGTCTCTATTTCGGCTAGTGATGTTTGTGGCCCCATGCAAGAAGAATCATGTGCATTAGGTGGAGGAGAGGGCACAATTGAGAAGGAATCTACCGAACTTCACTCTGATGAGCTTGCCCAGGAAAAGGAAAATCCAAGTAATGACGTCTCTATTTCGGCTCCCGATGTTTGTGGCCCTAAGCAAGAAGAATCATGTTCATTAGGTGGAGAGGGCACAATTGAGAAGGAATCTACTGAACTTCACTCTGATGAACTTGCTCAGGAAAAGGAAAATCCAAGTAATGACGTCTCTATTTCGGCTACTGATGTTTGTGGCCCCATGCAAGAAGAATCATGTGCATTGGATGGAGGAGAGGACACAATCGAGAAGGAATCTACTGAACTTCACTCTGATGAACCTGCCCAGGAAAAGGAAAATCCTGCTGCCGATGTTCGCACTCTGAATACCGAGGAAGACTCGGGTAATACTTCGGGAAGAGCAGAGGATCGCGTTTCTGGAGGCCAATCTGCTGTTGGATCTGATACTGATAAACATGCCAACGAGGACGACTTGCAGGTTGAGGCTTCCCTTTCAAATACTGAAGTCGAACCCAATCACGGTGAGCCCATTGAGAAAGTAGAGGATGAGGATCCCGATCCAAAGTCTGAATCAACTGAAAATCCTAGTTCACTTGAAGAATCATTGAAGCCGTCTGAATCAACTGAAAATCCTAGTTTACTTGAGGAATCATTGAAGCCATCCGAATCATAAAATCCATAGGCAAGGGTATTAAGTACAATAATTATAAGGATGTATATATACGTATTTATCGTAAAGTGTTCGTTTCTTTCGTTAGTTGATTTAATAGCATCAATTTACAGTAGTAGACATATATTTATAACTTCCAGGATCAACAGTTGGCCCTGTGATAATGCTTCGTATATTATAGTATGATATACTACGTGTTACTATCGTAATGTGTGTGTGTGTGTGTGTTTAATTTAATAAATGCTATTGTAAAACATTCTAAAAACACACTAACTTGATGTCAATGGTAGCTCCCAAGGCATAAACTTTTAAAACCTTTAAATATAAATAAGAGTATTGGAGTAATCTTTGGGTTAATGTATTATAGTACGATCATGTGCACACCAAATGTATATATGGAGTGATTCTGGTATGAATCTCTAGCGCCCCTATTTCATTCGTACGAGATTATACTAAGATCAATAGTTCAGATTTGTTTTTGTTGAGAGGTTTTTTATTTGATTTTCCTTTTTTTTAAACTATCATATATTTACCAATGTTACAAGTTTTGACATCGCAAATGTATGGTACATTCGGGCTAGCTATGTCTGGATTTAGAGCCCCAAGCTATGGCCTCGGCAATTGCTTTCTCGCGCTCCTGAGCTGATATTTCACTCTTAGGGCTTTCAATGAGCTGAGGAGTGGGAGGGGAGACGGGGCGGGAGTACCCCTGTATCTCCTTGCAATGGGAGACAGCTGAGCGCCGTCACCACATCGCTGATGAAAGGGCGGATGGTCGCATCCTCTTGAAGACACATGGCTGAGATCGCTACCGCCTGGTTGAAGCTCTTCTTCGGGTAGTCGCCTCTGAGCTTCGGATCAGCCAGTTCGGAGAATCTACTCGGCTCCATGAATATCGGCTCAGCCTGGCAAAATCAAAATGTAAGATTTTAATCAAGATGTTCAAGACGCATGACTGGTGTGAAAAGTTTCCCTCTCTGGCCTTTCTTAGACCAATTGGTTAACTTAAGATTACCCATGTCACAAGATTTTGCTCCTTAGGGTCCCTCCGATTATCAATGGCTCTCTTCCCCGTGATCAGCTCGAGAAGAACGACCCCGAAGCTGTAGACATCGGATTTCACGGTGAGCTGGCCAGTCCTTTGGTACTCTGGGGCGCAGTACCCGTACGTCCCCATCACCCTGGTTGACACATGAGACTTGTCCCCCACCGGACCCAGCTTTGCCAGCCCGAAGTCTGAGAGTTTGGCATTGTAGTCCTTGTCTAGCAAGATGTTGGATGACTTCAAGTCGCGGTAAATCACCGGAGGGTTGGCCTTATCGTGCAAATACTCGAGGCCTTTCGCAGCGTGTAATGCGATCTTCATCCTCGTGAACCAAGCTAACGGAGGCCGATTTGGTGGCAAATCTGTCAAAATATATAATACTAGTATCAACTAAGGGTTCGTTTGGTAGCTTTCATGACAAAATGCTAGATAAGATAAAAACCATGAAATGTTATCTTGATGAAGTACTGTTTAGCTAAGATAATTTTATCACAGGTCAAACCTATTTCACAAGCCCTCGAGATAACTTATTTAGGATACCGAACAGACCAGAAAAGGCTAGATATACACACCAAGTAAATGGTCTTCCAAAGATCCCAATGCCATGTACTCATACACTAAAAGTCTCTGGTCTCCATCGGCGCAATAGCCGATGAGATTCACCAGATTCTGGTGGTGTAGAAGGCTCAACATCAGAACCTCGACGAGGAATTCCCGGTTCCCTTGTAGCCCATTCCGATCAAGTTGCTTCACGGCTACCAACTGAACTACTTAATTAGAACACACTAAATAAATTGTTCTTAAGAAGAAGTTGTTTGAATTTTTGAAATTTGCACCTGATCTGTTTTGTCGAGACGGCCTTTGTAAACACGGCCGAATCCACCTTCGCCGAGCAGGTATTCTTGCCGGAAGTTCTTAGTGGCCGCGGCCAGCTCCCTGAACGTGAACGTTTGTGCTGCAATGTTTTGGTTGTCTCCTCCTCCCTCTTTGCTTGTACTTGTTGCCTTGTTATTTGTACTTTCTGCTGTTGATGCTGATGTCTTCCTTGCATTTTCTATATATTATTATACATAAATTAATTTCATCAACACTTCAGTTAATTAATGCTTTTTCGAGTTTATTACAATTTGTCAAAATCTGGCAAGCCATGCAGAAGAGGAGAATTGTACTCCCTCCGTCTTTAATATGGAAAGATTTTCTCATCAAAATGACTTATTTATCCTTCAATTTTTTCCTTGTATACCCACTTTCTTCCAATTTTTCCAAGTTTTGTTTGTTTTCCCACTTTCTACCTATTTTTTCTCATTTTATCTTACCTTTTCTATTTTTCATCAACTTTTTTCTTAAATCATGTGCCACTTTTCAACCCACACAGAAATAGGAGACGGAGGGAGTAATTGAATGACTTTTTGTGAGATAAAAAGACAGTCAACTATCTCTTTATAAATGGAGCTGGAGGGAGTAATAAACATGTACTCGACGAGACGTTTGTTTAATATATGTGAAACATAAAATAATGAAAAATTAATTACCATCGGATGGCTGTTGGGGGCGAGAAATAGGGCGTTGGTGTGGGGAAGGGGAAGGGAGTTGTTGTCCCTTTTCCTTTTCCTTCTCCTTTTTCTTTTCTGCATGCCTCTTCGATGCATGACATGAGAAGCATGAAAAACAACTCATTGTAATTGCCTCTAAATCAAAAGGCATGCAGCTTTCCCTGTTCCACACCATAATTCCAAATCTTCATTATTCATTTTCCTTTCACGTATATAATATCTTGAAGAATTAGCCATTCAAGCAATGTTCTTGAAAGAAGAAAGAGAGATATCCAGAATTAATTAAGGAAATAAAATTAGATTTTGAGAAATAGTTAATTACCTGATCATTTCCAAAAGCCATGTTTTCGAAAAGTGATGACAATTGGAAGAAATGCTTTTGTTTTTTCAGCCCATTTCCCGAGGAAAATGGTGATACACCAAATTTAAAATAAGAGAATCTAAATAAATAAGCTATTAGTATTAGTGGTTTCTCACTCTACGGACGGATCTTTTTAATTCCTCTCTATTTTTTAATTTTAATAACAGTTGAGCTTTTATTTTTTTATTTTTTCAGTATGTATATCTTTTTTCTTTTTCTTTTTTTCATAATATTCCTCAACTCTTACAACAATTAATTTAGTCGAATATGTTATTTGAAAACATTGATATGTTCACAACTCCAAAGGTCAAACTCATCAAAAAATGGACTAAACTCATTCTATAATAGCAATAATTAAACTAAAATAAAAAAGGAGAAAGAATAAGAATAATTTTAAATAAAAGGGAAAGAAAAGAAGAAAGAAAGAAAAGGTAGTTCGTCAAAATTGGTGGCGACATCTGCTTTGATTAATTGTTAGATGTTACAATAGAAGAGAAGAGGTCAAACCACAATCCTCGATTATCTACGCCACTGTTGATCATTTGATTTACTCGTATCTAAACATTTTGGACGTGTTATATTTGATGTAAAGGAAAATAGGGATAGGAAAAGAGTGAAAATTATTATTTCATATGGTCCTTATTTTTCTACCTCATGTTTTTTATGATGGAAAATAAAGTTTACATATGGAAAATATTATCAGTATAAGTTGAGATGAAAATATCGTATATATAAGTTTATTATACATGTATGTTATTTACTTTGTAAGAAATTGATGAATAAGATATGAAATGTTTAAATTGCCCTTACTTTTTTACTGGAATACTAGATGTGAGTGTAGAAGAATCTTTTCACAAAAATGGTAAATTGTGGTATAAAATTATCACACCATGGTACTACTATAATATAAAGGGTTGCCCAGACTTTTATATACCTTGATTGAATTTTTATAAATTAAAGTGAGCGAGTTATAAAATGGTAAATAAACTTTTATACTCTCTTATACTTCATCCGTCCCACTTATAAATAATGATCATTTTATTATTTTAATAGATTCAAATGAATAAAAAATAACCATTTATAAATGGAATACATTAAAGTAAACGGAGGCTTAAAATAATTTAACATAAAACTTTCATTTTCCGAATAAAATTAAATAAATATTTGCAAACTTTTAAAATAAAATAATAATGGGAAGGTAAGAAATGAAGAGGGGTAAGAATGTCATTACAGAAGGCACAAACTCGTAATACCCATATCGAGTAGTATCAACGCGTTCCGAACTCCACTCAAAAAACTCGCCCAATATTTTATCCCAAATCTTAAATATAACCCACAGATTCCCATTTCCACCATCCCATTTCATTTCATTTCCCCTTTTTTTCCCCTTCACAAAAAAATCCAATTCAATATTTTCCACTCATTTCACATTTCTCCCCCTCCCCCCTCTCTCCCTCTACCGTCTCTGATGGCGCAAAAGCGAGACAAAGAAGAAACGGAGCTCAAGGTTCCGGAAAATCTACCGATATGCAGCCCGCCGCCGACGATCGCCCCACCTCCACCGCATCTCCCCGCCGCCAGGCTGCCGGACAGCTCAGATCTGGACCTGCCGAGTGCGTCCGACCCGAGAACCGGATCAGCGGCGGCTCCGGAGAAGCCCGATCTGGAGATCCGAGCTACTCTGAAGAGACCTAGGGATAAGGAGGTGAGCCGGTGCTCCGGGTCGGGCTGCAGGAAGCGGATCGGGTTGATGGGGTTCCGGTGCAAATGCGGCGACGTGTTCTGCTCGGAGCACAGGTACTCAGATCGGCACGACTGCAGCTACGACTACAAGGCGGCCGGCCGGGACGCCATCGCCAAGGAGAATCCGGTCATCAGAGCGGCGAAGCTCCTCAAGGTTTGACGGATCGAGTTTTGGTGGTAGGTTTGATTTAGTCTCACGGGAGGCGGCGGGCGGCGGCGGCGAGGGCGAGGGCGTGTGTTTGTTGTAAATTTGGTGGTGGAGTGGGGGTATTGTTGTCATTTCGGATTATTTTCTCATAAATGGCTGTGGAAATTCTTGTAATGCACATTATTATAATTTTATTTTATAATTTTAATTAAATTAAAGGTAATAGTATATATATTTAAGTATGGGGTTGCTTTGCTTGGTTGCAGGTGAGGCACGAATTCAATGGGTCGGCTACGTATGTGTGTATGCGTGTGTGGTCCACAATTAAACATATGCTAGTGGTGTTCTTGTGGACTGTATTTGCCGATGCCCATATTTTGAACCTTTAATTATATGATTAAATTTATGGACCGGTCAAAATATGGTAACTTTGACTGTATCAATCATTAATTTACATGGGATAAAGAATGCAGCTCAGTTAATAGATATGTTTAATTTTAATTAAGAAATTGGAGACGAAACATAGCTTATCTCCCTCCCCCACGAGCTCGACCCCTTCTCCTCCGTCGCCCCTCCCGGCGGCGTCTTTTCCGGCAGCTTCATTGCCTCCAAGAAGACTCACCCAGCGCTCCTCCCCCACCGTCATCTCCGTCACGCGCCGCCTCCTTCATCTACGACGATCCCCGCAAAGCACTCTTCTCGCAGCACTGCGTACCCCTTCACTCCTTCCGTTACATGTACCATTACCTCTTCCGCCGCCCCGCCTCCCACCCCCGCCGTCGCTCCTGCTCAACCGCAGCTTCATCGCGATCTCGGAGGGCGAGGTCATCAAGCTCGTCGGTGAGGAGGGGTCGAGCTCGTGGGGGAGGGAGATCGGTGGAGAGGATGAAGAAGAAAAAGAGAGGAAAATAGAGTTTTTCTCTATGCACACTATATGTTCGATAAAATGTCCGAATGAGAAAAATAGACATAGGGTAGATTTGATAAAAAATTGATAGTTTAGGATTTAATTGGGTATTTTCAATAGTTATAGGCACTTATACTGGAATCAAAAAGTTAGAGGTTTGAGTCTTGAGTTCCCTTGACAATGAACGTAGCTCAATTAATAAGATACTTACACTCGGATAAAAAAAGTCGGAATTTTGAGTGCTTGACAACGAAAAGCAACACAATTAGTAAGACATTTATATTCCAATCAAAAGGTCGAAAGTTAGAATGACCAGAGTTAACTTGATAGAAAAATGGAGAACTAATAGTGTTTTTCATATTGAAAAAAAAAATTAAGTTAAAAAAAAAATCATGAGTTCACGCGAAATTATGACAATACAGAATGTCGACGTCATCATTGGTGGAAAAAAAAAAATCAATTTCTGGTTATTTTTCTATGTTATAGATTCCAAATAGTATTTTTGTTATGCAAAAAGATTACTAAATTAAGCAGTGGTGGGTGGTGGCAACGCCGCTAGACCACCGCCTGTTGGCGACCTTTTTCAACCACCATTAATGCACATGCATTTCAATGGTTTCGAAGCGATAATTACAAATCTGCAATTATTTTTATGTTTTGAGTTGTGGTATTGCTGGATATATATAGAAAATTCTCATTTTCTTTTTACCGTCGATGTTGTTCGGTGCTGGAATGTTGATATGGTGGTGGGCGAGAAGGCTTTATTTTTCATATAAATTAATATTTTAAAGTATTATATATTTATGATAAATTTTTGGTTATGCGACATTATTCCCGGTGATCGATTTAAGTTTGTCTATAGTGGTGCTGTCAAAGTTGTCGGATCGAGCTGGCCCGATCCAAGCCCATCAAACATGGGCAAACGTTGGGCTATACCGAGTTGGGCCGTAAATATATCGGGCCGTAGAAAAGTAACCCAATATATGTCGGAAAGCAATTTATAAAGTAATGAAGATTGTACTGGCGAGCCGGGACCGGCCCAGAATGCCAGTGGGCTTTTAATGAGTATGTAAGATTATTCAATTTTTAATAACTTAATATTTAATGCAATTATTTATGCTAAGACAAAAACTTAGATAAGTCCGGCACACTATGCATCCAGACCATAAAAGCCCAACCCATCCAAAGAAAGTTTACCCGGCCCAACACCACCAGCCCACAACCATGAGCTCAACCATAAGTTCTATATGAGTCAGGTTTATCCAAGTGTACCTCTTATGCTAAATAGCGTCGGTATTAGTTTTGGAACCGATTTTAACTAAATAAGTAAAGAATTTCTATTTTTGCAATGTTGAGAATGATAGATAAACAATGATTCGGAGAAAATTCCAAAAGTGGAAGAAACTTGGCATTCATTCCAAGTAGCAATTTAATTCCCACAACAAGTATTCGATACACTCACGTGCCACATACGTGTGCGTAAACCGATGCAACTTTAGTTTAATCAGCGTAAATTACATCCCATCTACTCTAACCACTGACATCTACTCTTGATTGACGCCCGTTTTCAAGGGATTTAGCTTATCTTAATTCTTTATTTTATTCATTTACAAGCGTATAATTACATCAATTAGAAATATAAAATTCCAATTAGCGGCGTTAAAACTCCGTTAGCGACAAGTCATTCCGTGACGGCGACCATAACGGCGACGGCGGCAGCTTCTTCCTCCAAAAATACTCCTTTATATCGATTCCGCCTCCCGCCGCCGCCACCTCGTCCCTCGGCGGCAGAAACGGCGGCCGGAATACTTCCGTCAGCAGCTCCCACCTCAACCCCCGGAAGAACTCGTGCTCCTTGATCTCCGCCGCTCCCCTCCGGTAACCCAGGCGGCGGATGGGGTCCTTTTCCAACAATTTCCCGATTAAATCCGTAAGCGGGTCGGGTTTTCCGATGTATTCCGGCTGGGTGAAGAGTATTTTCCGGAACGTCTCTTTCCGATTCCTCCCCTTAAACGGCGTCGTACCGTACATCATCTCGTAGGCGAGGACTCCGAGGGCCCACCAATCGACGGCGAACTCGTGGCCGTCGCCTCTTATGACCTCCGGCGCCACGTACTCCTCGGTTCCGACGAAGGAATGCGAGCGCTCGTTGGCCGAGAATTCGTCGTCGGCTGGAATTCTCCGGCTGACCGGAGAAACGCGCGCGCTTTTCGTTTTCTTCTTCCCGGCGGCGAAACGGATACGGATACGGGTACGGGTCGCCGTGTTGGATCCGGGAAATTTCTCCTGCTCGGAATCCGAATAGAAGCTGGAATTAGGGTTCCGGCGCCTGCTCCGAGGGGGCAAGTCACGTGACAAATCGAAGTCGGTGAGCGTCACGTGACCGGACTGCTGCACGAGGATGTTCTCCGGCTTGAGGTCTCTGTAAACGATGCCCTGTTCATGGAGGTGGTGGAGAGCGCAGACGATCTCCGCCAGGTAGAAGCGGGTGACGGCGGTGGAGAAGACGCGGTCGTTCTGGAGGCGGCGGAGGACGTTGAGGTCGCCGCCGGGGCAGTAGGGGATGCCCCAGCAGATGAACTCGTCGTCCTCGGAGGAGCAGATGAGGTGGGGCAGGAAAGGATGCGGCGGACCGCCGCCGCCGCAGAGGCGGCTGAGCACGGAGATTTCGTGGCGGGCTCGGCGATCGGAGTTGTGATGAGCGGAGGATTTCTCCACCACCTTGAGGGCGAAGAACTGGTCGCCGGACTTTTCGTGAACGAGGAAAACCGTCCCCGTGGCGCCTTTGCCTAGCACCTTCACTGCTCGCAGATCGTCGATATAGAGCGGTGGCGCCGGCGCCGGAGTTTTGCAGCTATCCATAGATAGTATACTGTAGCTCTGGAGTTGGGTAAATCGCACGAGGGGGGAGCGATTATATATACGCACATATATATAATTTAATTTAATTTCTAAGAAAAACATAAATAAATAGAGGTGGGACCGTATGGTGTAAATCAGAATTAGTGCGTTGTACTGTACGAGATTGGTGAAAATAATATAATGATTTAATATTTAATTTAGCCAATTAGATTGTTTGTTTACTCTTATAGTCTTATTTAGTCTATAATTGCTTTGAAAATGAGACGAATACCATAAATTAATTTTGGAATTTGAATTTGAAAATTTTGATATATAATTAATTGGGATGGTAAGAAATAGTATGTAATTTAATTATGATTTGCAATTGGATTATTATGGGGATGTTGTGTTGGGTACTCCTAATCAATTACAGTTTGGTTGAGAAAGAGGGGTACGTAGAGTAAAATGCATACATGCTTCTATGCTGCTCGTGTAAATGATTATCAGCTAACATGCACACGTGTATCCGTGCTTGTGAATTTGGTTTGACCGTTTGGATACTGTAACGCCGTCTGCTTTTTTTCGTTCTCTCTTTGAGAAAAAACTATGTTACACGCGTCATAAATCATAATCCATCATCATATTTGAATATCAAATATCTACATTTTACGACTTTCGTAAAAGGACTTTTTTCACTCTTGTATGCCGGAGTATTTTTCAATAAAAAAACATTAAAGACAATTTAAATATTTTATATTTTATCAATCAATTTCATACAAAATAAATATATATAAATATACTAGAAACAAATGTATAAATATGTTACAATTCATATTTGTAATGAATTTATATCATATTATATTATTCTTCTCGATCCCTCCAAAATATCCGTATAAAAAGTAAGTGCAACTGTGCAAACTTACTAATATGATTTTGTATTTTATTAAAAAATATATATATATTCTTAGAACAATGAATTTAATTTTCGTTATGTAATTGTGGTGATCAGCGCTTGTGCATGTTTGGCTTGTTGTAAAGTAAAACAATATTTTGCTAGACTTAGTTAATTTATCTACCAATTATTCGATGCGTTTCTCTCTCTCTCTCTCTTAACTAGGGCTGAGAAACCGAAAAATCGAACCGACCGACTATCCAGACCGAACCCGATTTGAAAATATGGGTAACCGAACCGTATGGTTCGGTTTTTATTTCTAATTTTCAAAACCTGACTCTAACGGTTCGGTTTCGGTTTCTATACCTAAAAAACCGGCGGTTAACCGAACTGGTACCAATTAAATAAATATATGATTTATATATATATATTATATTATATTATATATTATATTATATTATATATTACTAATAAAGTTTGAGAGAATATCACTCGATTCTGAGTATTGATGGAGCCAAAAGTTAATAAACAATTGAAGGTAGCTCGATTGTTAGTTTAAGTTATTGCAAAGCTTATTCTATTAGGATTATGCAATTTAATTTTATTACTATATTTTTTAATTTTTGTAAATTATTTATTTTGCATGTATATTCTAAGATATGAATTCTTTCGAATTTTCTATTATAAACTATAGAAAATAGAATATTTCTTTTATTTATGGTTAACCGTTAGATAAACGGTTAACCGGTCCGATTTTTAGATTAACCGCTTTCATGGTTTTTGGTCTTTATTCTTTAATTTATAACGGTTAACTAACCTGATAAAAACCCACATGGTCGGTTTTTTTAGGTGTAAAATGGTCGGTTAACCGACCCGTGCTCACCCCTACTCTTAACTGTCTCTTCACATCTTACTATTTTATGAAATATAATATTTCCATTTCCAATATATAATGCACATAACTTAAATAAGTGAATTTTATGCAAGTGCGTGTTAACAAAAGTTCACATAAAAAGTTGAATGTAGTTTATTTCCAGATGTCTGCAAATTCACATAAAAGAATAAATACTTTGTGACTTAGGAACTTAAAAATTCCATAATTCCTCTCTTTAGGAAGCAAGAAATGTTTGAAAAATAATTAATTTTGCAGGACATAATTTGGCCCACTTGGAAAATAAAAACATTTCAAAGCTCAGAAAAATGTGTTGCTGTCTGCTGCCATGATTAGGCTGGAGAAAATATGGCCTAAACTTCCACCAAAGTTAAAAGTGAAAGCCAAGAAATTAAAAAGAAAATTGCTTTTCAATGCAATATACTACAATACTCTTCCACTTGTTTATGTAGCTTTTTTCTTCTAAAGTTTTACTGCACTTTGATGATACTTGTCGGCCATCATCTCCTTTTACGCCCCCACTCAAAACCACTCTGTCATAAATATTATTTTAATTCCAAATACAAATTATCACCACTAAACAATATGTGAGTGTTTTTAGCGGTGTTTTAAGCCCCGAACCGAATCGGCTAATTAAACCGGTTGAATCGCAGACCGATTATGGTTTCCATTTGGCGATTTCGGCCAATTTGACTGTGGTTCAATTGAAATAACTAGAAATTGGAGGTTTTGCCGGTTTGACTTCTGGTTTGGTTTTTAAAACATTGATTTTTAGAGTGATGCTACTAACTAGTGTATAATCATAAAAGTATGAATCATAATTTATTATTTTTGGAAGAATGGAGTTCTAAGAGTGATATACATAGCTAGATTCAAAAGCGGTACATTTCCTCAAGAAGATTAGAAGAGGATAAAAGAAATTGTAAGTCGAAACTGAAGTTGCTAAATGACAATGACGACTACTGAAGACGCGAGAATGCATACACGTTTCTTTTCTTTGAGATGTATGGCTTCTAGCTAAGTTCTACCTCCTTTGCCTGTAATGATGGTGTTCAGCTCCGAAGCTGTCCATGTCACCTCGGTCAGGTCATCTAATGAGGAAGCGATCTCGTCCCCGATCTTCATCAGCAGTATCCGGCATTCTAGAGACGAAAATACACACTTCAGTCGAATGCATCAACTCTCAATGGCTTATAAGTTGTTAAAGTATTTGGATAGTCGTGCATTATTTGGAAAAAAAAAATAATAATAAGACGGGTAGAAGAATTTCTAACTAGCTTATAAGTTGTTGGAGCTTACGACGATCTTATTCTCAACCACACAAAAGCACTTAGTTAAATACAAAAGTTTGTGTGAGACCTATCTTATATATACTAGTCAAAATCTAGTGGCATATATGTATTTTTGCTGGTGTTCGATTGTGTTTGGATCGGAGTTCGACTCGTAAACAGACGATGATACTGAGAAGAAAACAACTGACCCGGAATGGTACTGAAATTAAGGAGAGAGAGAGAAGCAAGGATCCTTTGCTCCACTAGCACCCCATATTCCAAGTATTGCTTG
Source organism: Mentha longifolia (assembly GCA_001642375.2). NCBI lineage: Eukaryota > Viridiplantae > Streptophyta > Magnoliopsida > Lamiales > Lamiaceae > Mentha > Mentha longifolia. The sequence goes on along the minus strand of CM038113.1, from coordinate 40,631,672 downwards.
AGGGGAGATATTAGAGCCGAGAAGGCGGAGAGCTGATATCTTGTGTCGTGCAACGAGGCGAGGGAAAAGCTCAACCAAGCCACTGTTGTGAGGCACACTCTTACCAGATCCGACTTCCCTGAGCTCAGGCACTTGGAAAGAGCATCCAAGAATGACTTCTTCCCATCCCCTAGCAGTGAAGCTGACAAACTTGTCAACCATTTCTCCCTTGCATTTTCTTCTTCGTCGTCTTCGCCCTCAGGATCAACCTTCAAAAACCTCGATTATGTTAGTGGATTGTGAAACATCCATGCGTTTTAACGAGCTCTCATGGGACGAGTTTTTATGCAATTTCAGACAATCTTGTATTGACCAAGGAGAAAAATAATATAGTGGAAGCTGACTAACCGTTGTTATTGTCCCATCAAGTGTCGAATCATTGTCACCGACATCCCAATCAGGACCGTTGAGAAAACCAGCTAGTTTCAGGATCCAGTCCTCTGTCATAAGCTTCCCAGAAAAGGAGAAAAAGCCTCCGAGTATAAGGAGAGCTTCGCAGCACTTCTTTTGGAGTCTTTCATCATCAGTTAAGCTTTTCATTAGAGCCGTGGTGAGGGCATCGACTGCCTCCTGTCTGTATACGTTGTTGTCATGCCTATCTGTCTGCAAACAGAATGAAGCTCTAAAGCAAATTCACATATTTCCTTCTACTTAAGCATGATTGATAGCTACACGAAAGCAAGCTACTTTTGAGAAATCACTGAGAAGGTGAAAGTGATCATAAACTAAAACTTGCTTTTGAATGATGACAATATTAATAATCCATGAATTACTCGTCTTCAGAGATTTACATCTTGGATCAACATATGTTGAAGAAATAGCACGAATGCACGATAATAGTCATGCAGAACAAGTATGGGACAGTATACTAATACCACAGTACATACAAAGTTCGTCTAAATTGAATAAAAGATCTCAAGAGACATCAAGTTATTCTTCGAATACCAATCACGGAGTAATAGCAAAACCTACCAGAAGATCGAGATGCAGAATCAGAATAGCAACTATAGGTGTCTGCTCCAAAGGGCAAGTCTGGAGATACATGATCAAATGATCCAATGCATTTAGTATCTCTTCGTCGCCGAGGCCTTCCAAAAAGCATTTTGCTCGGCTCCTCCTGAAATTCAATAATCAAATATCGTAATAATGCATTTGAACTTCAAGACTAAGAAAATGAATTGAGGCCAGTTGTGAAATTAAATACAACTAATCTAGTTACGTACTAAGGTTGTTGAAGAAGAGAGTTGAGTACCTGTTAAAGCAAATCAGTTCATTCAGAAGTAAAACAGCATTTTTTATCGATATTAGCTCCTCGCTGTGAAGCAGTTCTAGAAGGTTCGACTGATTTATGTTTCTAGCAATCCAATTCCTGCATCCTGCATCAGCATCAATGCAGCAGCAAAGAAGTGCTGAGATAAATGCTTTCTCCTCGTCTTCAGAAGAGTGAAATCTTGTTAAGAGAAACCTTAGGCCACCGAAAGATAAAACTCTTCTAGCATGTATTATCCTCTCCTCCTTACTAAAAACTGGGAGAAGCCGCCCTAAGATGCAAATGATCGTCTTATCATTTAGTCCGGTATCTACACCGGAACCTGATGTCGCCTGAGAGAGTAAAGCCAACAGATTTTCAATATGATCTGTCTTCCATTTGTCGATGATACGCTTCAGAATGAGATTCGTAGGCGGGACAGCCTCATAGTGCAATGCTTTTCTTGTGACTGGACAAGTGAAGGATCCTTTATTGAACCAGTCTTCTATAGCTTCATGTTCATAAGTTTGGCCGGTCTCGAGAGTCACTGGCTCTTTAAAAATAAGCCCCGTCAGAGAGCATACGAAATCTTCAGGGATGCTACACTGGAAATTCTGAAAGTCTGCATCACAACAATTAGTAAATAAAATTTGTCAGGGAAAAGAAATGTCAGTTGATAATTTAGATATATACTACTAACCTTGTGCTGGAGTTTCCAGCTCATTTTTTGCAATTTGTTGCCTCTGGATTACAAGACTATTTTCTTTTGCACTATCTGTTAGATGTCTCTGATAGGACGCATAAAATTTATGACGATTTTCTTGTCCTGATAAATTCTGCATAATAGATGCTTCTTCAGGCTCATTATTCTGCATAAATATGAGAGATTGTTTGAGAACTTGCTATATATCTTCTCTGCTCTTGCTGATTCAAATCGACTGCATTTAATATATAATACATAGCTAAACATAGCAATATGAGAAAACCAAAGACATAGCCAGAACATATTCTGGCTTGACACAAGATAGATATATTATTTCCAAACCATGCACTTGATAGCATGAGGAAACTCCTTCATTGGTCTTCTAGTTAGAAACTTTTGAACAAAGTAATACTAGAAGTATTTTGCAGTCTTATAAATCCGAAGAAAACAAATCAAAATCTTATGTTGAGAAATGTAGACTCAAAAGCATCCTTTTTTTTTTAGCAAATGCATCTATTACTCATTCAAGGTTGCATCATAAAACTGAAGCACAAGGAAGCTGGAATAAGGCCTAATCACATTTAGTCTATACAATGCATACATATAAAAATTCTTCATGATAGTACAAATTATAAGACCTGATCACTTACAGTGGGAGATTCCGGAACACGATCAACATCGTTATCTGCTTGTGTGACTGAGTCATGAATGCACAGAATCAGCTGTTTGTCTTCGGTAGCCGGACTGTCGGAGCTTCTAGCAGCACTTCTATCAAAGTTGTCTGCTTCATCAAGTTCGGGTTCAGCTCCAGGCTTATCCGAATGCTTAAATACTTCGTCATACAGTTCTTTGCTGACCATCATCCGAGGCGAGGCATGACTAGCAGGACTACTTGTATGGCCCCTCAACATCAACTGACCAGAGAAAGAAGGAATTCTGACAATAGGAACTGAAGGTGCTTCATCCCCATCAGTCATCCAATCTTTGTAGTACATTGCAAATTGATATGTTCCTAAATCAAGACTTTTGTTATAAGCTCTTTCCAGAAGCTTCAGATTCATGAAAATGGGAGAATCTGCCACAGTCTGAGTTTCTTTACTGTACCAGACCTTCAAATGCAAGAGATGAGGGAGAAACACTTGGTCCCACAAATCGGGAAGCAAAATCGTCCGTGCCTGTAATGGTGAATCGCAGAACACTTGAAGAAGATGCTTTGCTGCAACCTTGTCCTTCTTTTGCAGCACATATATTATACTGAGATAGAGATGAGCACAAGCTGAAAGCCTCAGATTAGGAACTCCGGATGTGAATCCATTCTTGAGATCAGTGGAGTTTAATCCTGTGATTACACTAAGCTGCAATGAAGCCCTTTTCAATTCCTTTAAGCTTGCACTCTCCTCTGCAGCTCTCTCGACCGTCTCTATAGCTTGCTCGAGATTCTCCACGACTTTGCTTTCGGTACTCAGGCTTTCGTCTGCTCCGAGCAGATTAAGGGAGGCGAAACTGTTGTGATGAAGAGATATCCTGAAATCCTCGTCGTTGAGGAACTGCTTAGCGTGACCACTGAAGATGGAGATGATTGCTTTAATGGCTGCTTCGTCGAGAGAAGGGACGGCTTGAACCTCATCGACCTTATTCTCCCTCATGCTTCTACTTTCATCGAAGGTTTTCCCACTCTCAGCAACTTTAAAGGAGCTGTTCTTATGTTCATAAGCTTTGTTCGAGTGTATATCTTTATAAGAAACGTTCATTCCTTCCTCGACTATTCCATCGCTCCGATCCACCTCAGTTATCTCTGAAGTGATGGTGAATCTCTTCGCATCGAACGAATCTCGATGGCTTCTTCTTCTTCTTCCTGCATTGTAATCATCTTCCATATCCATTTTCTTCTCTCTCCTGCTGAGATTTTCCCTTGGCTTCCTCACCGAGAAGCTGCTGCTCGTCGAAAACTCTGCTTTGGAATCGTAACGAGGTATATCGGATCTCGTCCTCTCAGTTCTTCTCACGGATTCGTGATCCGTGTAAAGAGGAAGGCTTCTTCGTTCCGAAGCGAAGGAAGCTCTGGCCTTCATTTTCTCTCTCCTCCTCTTGAAGCCTTCCTCAGTTAGAAGGTCTTCCAAAGACATCGCCATTTTTACTCCAAACTTTCAAACCTCACACTCAACTGGTTCAACAAATTCAGAGATTGAATCAAAAGATGCCTAAAATTAGAATCGATAAAAACTTAAAACATCGGCGAAAAGTTGAAAAATCGCAGAATTGAGGTTCGAATTTCAAATAGGTATGAGCTTCAAGGAATTCCGATTCACCAACACAAACGCGCGAAAAGTTGAGAAATCGCAGAACTGAGGTTCAAATTTCAAATAGGTATGGGTTTCGAGGAATTTAGATTCAGCAATTTCAGAAAGTCGATACACACACAAACGCGCAGGTATTTACCTTCAATGATTAGTTACTTGTTCATCACGATACTAGCAAATAATCAACCAAACCGAGATTACTAGCAGAAGCGGTGAAGGTTGAAATCCGGCTAGGCCATCGGAAACTCGAGAAATAGAGCAGAATCGGAGTGGAGAAGAAAACAAGAGTGGGTGAAGTAAATGTGGAACCCATTGCTTAATACTTGAAGATTAAAGAAACTAATGGAGAAACGACAATGAAAGATGAAGAATGTTAGAATATGCAAGGAGGCGAAGAGCAGACTAGTGACAAATGTGAGACGCTGAGAAGATTACAAAAACTATGACGTTATGTTAATTTTTAAATAATCTGCCGCCCGAATCCTAGCTCCCCGCTAACGGACAAAAGTACTGTTGTATTTTTTCAGTTATTTTTTAGGAAACACATTGTTGTGATTCTGAGTAGTTATTTTCACTATAAAATACTCCATGTTGTCCTTAAATAGTATAGTATTGTTTTTAGCTGACGAGAACATAAGTTTACTCAGTCAATTATTCCCCTAATCTGACATTTAAGATATTTATAAATGTAAGGAATGAAATATAGAATGTAAACACTTGGATTCAAAAAAATTCAAAAGTCAGAAATAGAATCAATTAATTGATTTCACTAATTGTTGTTTGATTTGAATATGGATTATCCATTCTCTTAGTTTACGACAATCCAATGCACCAAATTATTATCCTAAAATTAAAAGAGAAATAGAATTTATTAGTAAAAATAACAATTATTATCATTATTCTCCCGCTTGACTTAATTCCATTCTCATTTCATTGAAAAGATATTACAAATATATTTCAAAATACCGCGTCATTTTTATTTTTATTTTTTGAAAGAAAAATACCACATCATTTAGTTTCCACATATCCCATGTAATACATATTTCACGTGTGAAACCATGGAGAATTATTATGAAAACAACTCATATTATTAATACGCATAGTATTAACAAAGAAAAGAACTAATAACAAACCAAGACAAGAGTAATAAACAGCGTGTTCAAAATTACCATTTTTAGTAATGAACACATTATTTAACCATTCTGAATAAGTTGTACGGAACTTCTAATAGCTATACTGGTTTCCGATAAACAAAACATGAGTAATAAACAGCAACAACAGCTGAACATGTAAGTAGAAAATGCCGAAAACCTAAAACTTGAGCCCCGAATGGATGGCGACGACACCTCCAACCAGATTTTCATACTCAACCTTCTGAAAACCAGCTTCTGCAATCATGGACGCAAATTTCTCCTGCATAAACAGATGAACCACATCAGGTGAAAGTAACACGAACTGAAAACGGATTAAAGGCCCTTCATATAACAAAAGAGGGAAGAAAAAACAGAAAAGAGGAAACATGACTATTTGGATGGCTGAGGATATTTGGTCGGTTTATGATTATACAAAAGAACTGTACCTGTTTGGGGAATTGGCGAATACTTTCTACCAGATATTGGTAAGACTCACGATCACCAGCAACCATCTCTCCTACCGAGGGGATGACTGAAAATGAGTAATAATCATACCTGAAAGATGAACAATAATAAGTCATCATCAGAAGATATGCCGGGGGCATGTAATTTTGCATAAACCAGTGAACCTGTAACTTAACGACATTTATTTTAGATACCTTCACCTATTGTTAAACTTAACAACCCAAAAGTATTGGCAGTGTAAGATAAAAAGATAAAATCAACTGGTACAATATCTTTTACATATAAATTTTCCAAAGACAAGTGATTACCGCAAAGAAATCCCATACAAGAGACATTATATATCATACCAAAAATTATGTCAAAGATACAATGCTTGTAAACCATCTATGACTTATAGAAGCGCAGGCTGTGAAAGGGAATGCACTAATCAATTGATAGCAACCATGACAGAATGAAAGTTTTGCACCCCGTAAAATTGCATGATATTCAATGAAATCGATATTTAAAGGTAATTGGGTGATAATGATAGTGCTACATATACGGTGGTGCATCAAATATGAGTGGAAGAGAGGTCTCATTATAGAGTACGTTGGTAAGACTTACAAATCTTTGAAAATTGGAATTTCCACATGACTGAGCTCAAGACAAAGGAATCTCCCACCTGGTTTAAGCACTCTTCGCAATAAACACGAGTCAAAATATACAAATTAGCTCAAGTTTCAAGGAAATGTAACCAAAGGAAATTACAGATTAGAATATCCAAATATGACATGTAAAATTATCTAAACCCATTGGTCCTTAAAAGAATCTAATAATAGAAAATAGTCAATAAAAAGGTGACACAAAAATGTAGCGAATAGAAAAAGAAGATAATGTCCCTTCAGGAACAGCCAAGCGGTGAATCGACACTATTCAAAGGTAGAGGTCTGGGATTAAATCCTCACCATCCCCTTCCCCCAACTCAAAGAAAGTAAACGAAAACGAAGAATAGTATAGCCAGTATAACTATATCAAAGAAAGGGAGCTCATATGGTATTGGAAGGTAACCTGTAAGCTTCTGCAAGAGCTTTTTCTATATGTGTTACATTCCTTATTCCAAAGGCAATTGTATAACCATCCATTAGATCATCTCCAAATTTTAATTTTTCTGCATCTCCTTCAACCCAAATGAGAGATTTATCCTCTCCGAGACCTGATAGTGTTAGAAGCAAAACCCACATGAAGAAAATGAATCTGACATAATATTTGGAGAAATTTGTCCAGTGAGCAAGGTTTCAATTCCTATAAGTGGATTATAGAAAGAAAAAGGAAAAGGAACATATCTATGTATAATTACATATAGTGCCTTACCTCTCTCTTGGGCCCTCCTTTTGCCAACTTGTAACATGTTGGGGTTAATATCACAGACAAAAATTTGAGTTTCCTCCGAGTGATTATCATCATGAATACCTTTTACGGCTCTGTGTCCAACATTATGTATACTTTCTAGGATTCTGAAAGCAACATCCCCTGTAAAATTAGAGAGGATTCTTACCCAAGTAGATAATGTGACACCAAACAGGCCTGACTATAACATCTCATGAAACTATCTCCCCCCTTCACCATTGAAACAAATGAGAGATAACATGACCTTCATGGCCTTAAGAATCTTATATACCTACTTCCATTTCTTATGCAGCATGAACAAAAATGGCTCCAAAATATCTTGGTATTCTTTTGCTTTGAGTGTAGCGCATGATTGAATATATATATAGGCAGACCATCGTTTTGCCTTGATTTACAGCTTATCCAAATGAAATAAAAATTTCACCCGGAAATTTCTACCTTCTAGGGAGAAATAGATGCATGATAGTTGCAGTTCCTTTAATGGTGCCTCAAAGAAACCAGAACGGAGAAAAAGAGCAAATTACATTAAAAACTCATATTCATATCGCCATCAGTGTAACTTCCAAGTGTCAATTGATATGCTAGGGAATTGGAAATTAGCATGGAGAAAAAATGCAAGCAAATGACCTCATCATGTATGCACACAATTTCAGCATACACATATTAGAATGGAGTATTGTGAACTGATCGTGTATGCATCAATTATTTTCACGACACATTTTCAGCATAAAAATTGTTATTCTTGTAATAATCCAGCATCAATATGCAATTATGCATAGTTGTTCAACTTATACAATACAAATAGATCACCTGTTCCACCAGCCACATCAAGATGCTTCATTCCTAAAAATGGATTCAACTTGGAAACCAACCTACAAAAGTTCAATGACTCCACATTTAGAGTAAGTAACAAATGCAATGATCAGCTCATGACTCAATCCAGAAAAAGGGAAAAAAAAAAGGGGGGAAATAAAAGAAAATGAAAACCAACAAGAACAACCTTTCTTTCCATAATCTATGCAGCCCGCCGCTCATAATATCATTCATGAGATCATAACTTGACGCTACATTTGTGAACACATTACCTACCAACCGACTCTTCTCCTCCTCCTTAACATCCTTAAATCCTAAGACGGAAGGGGAAATTAACACAGAAGCTGTAAACATGCATAATCTAAGAAGTAACTAAATCACGATTGCAGATTATACAAAATTGGTAAAAATTTAAAGTGGGATTGAAGACTGACCGAAACTAGTAGCATGAGAGTGCAAATAGGAGCAGAAGCGGAAATTGTTCTTCGTCAAGCCCCGGTGTATCGATCTCAACGCCATAACTACGATCCAAAACGCAATTGTTCAATTGAATTCCTGAATGATGGAAGATTGGAAAATTGTATTGGCAATTTCTTTCTTCCTTTCTATCTCCGTTCATTCCCTGTAACAATATTGCATAGGGATAAGGTGCACAAATACCCTTCAACTATAAACTTAGGTGCAAACATGCCCTCCAAGTATGTTTATGTATGCCCTCCAAGTATGTTTATGTGCACTAATACCCATATTCTCATGAAAATAGTGCAAATATACCTATCCAATTAACAGATGCTGAACGGCATTAGCATTTTATTGAGTTGAATTAGTTTTTTTATTCTTGCATATGCTATACGTGTTTGAATTTCTAACAATTCATTAATAAGATTGTTAAAAATAAAAGTTATTCTCTGACACAAACCCACCTGCTGTCTCCAACACTATTCAACTGCTCAATCTCCATCAAAATGCAATAGCAATTTAGCAGCAAACTTATGCTATAATCTTATCCCCATCAAAGAAACATCAATATATCACCAATGAAAAATATGAAACATTGGATATACAACAATTTAACACAAGGAAAGATCGTATGTGCATCTTTAATGGGCACAAAAGAATGAGAGCAGAAATGATGCAACTCCTTTTGACAAATAATATGTTAGATATATATATGCAAGAAAGGGCTGCTACTCTGCCCATATCTTCACCTTCCAAACTAAATATTCTTTCAGGCATTTAATCGAACACATCATGTGTAAATGAGATGATGATCATGAAACAAGTGCAAAGCTATTTTTAAGCGAGTCTTAGCCTAGAAATTGAAAGTTTTAAACACTTGTAGACAAACACAAGAAATCTTCCTCAATGGCAAAAGAAAAGAATCGTCCAAATTTTCTAACAAAATTGCATCTAAATTATTTTTTTAACAAGACTAACCTTTTTTAGTTTGTCTCAAGATTGCATCTGAATCATGTTTTCAAGAAGAATTTGCTGGAGTTCGGCGCGATTCTCGAGAAGGAGAAGAAGGGTTGGAGAATTAGCGGTAGTGAGAAACAAAAATTCACGTAGAGTTGAGTGAAATAGTAAAAAATAAAAACCAAAATTGAAAATGAAAATCAAACGCTCAAACATTCGAGGAGAGTCTGAAAATTCTCTCTTTTTTTTTTCCCCCAAATTCCCTAAATTTGGGCTCAATTGCAGTTTGGGCCTAGACATCAACTGGGCTAGAGTTGAGTGAAAAGGGTAATTCTATCCACAACCCTATTTTACTCCCCACAACCCCCGCTTTAAAAAAAATAAAATAAATAATAATGATTTTCCTAATTTACCCCACAGCCTCCAAAAAATTCAAACTCATGCAACCCCCACAACACCAAGAGAGGCGATATTGCAAACCTGTTTATCCCCAAAATTACCCAAACCTAGAATCTGGGGAAAATGACGATGAAGATTACTGTCATTGCCGTAGATAGTGCCACCGGTGAGAAAGATAACAACACATAGAGATTTGCTTGCAGCCGAAATGAGAGAGAGAGAGAGAGAGAGAGATATTTCATGGCATCATCAATCAATTAAGTTGCCTCCAACGTAACTAATACAATGAGTATTTGAGATTCTCAACCCTGATTTCGACTCTGCAGGTTCTCTCTTGTCCCTCTTGTTTGTTTCTTTCGCTGCTGCGTTTCGGCTTCTTGTGCAGGTCCTTGGGAGGGGCTTCTAGGCTGCTGCAGCTTGGTGTTTACACCCCTTTGCTGCAGACAACCTCTCGACCCCCTTTGGGATTATCCATGGACAACGGGTTTTATGGTTTTTCTCTCTTTGTTTGGCCACCTGTTTAGGCCTATTTTGGCGGTTCCTTTTTGTACCTTGTTACTCCCCTCGGTTTCACTCAAGGAAGGCGACCTTCCTCGATGTCACCCGAGTCCGGTGTGTATCTCATTTTGGGGATCCCTCATTTTTATTTTTTTATGCAAAATTATTTTCGTGAAATTTATGGAACAACAAAAATCTTGAACATACTCTATTGCATCTACGGAGCGTGAGGTTATTGGATTTTGTTCTTCATGATGGTTTCGTTCTTCCATGTTCAAGAGAAGAATTACGAAGTGGGGGCTGTGAAGATTATTAATTAGTTTTTTTGTGTGTGTGTGTGTGTGTGTGTGTGTAAGATGATTAGTCGGGGGCTGTAGAAACCGATTATTGGGGGTTATGATTGTTACTATTAATTAACTTAATTTAAAGGTTAGACGTTAAATTAGTAAATTCAATATTATTTTTAATTTATTTTTTAAAAGTGGAGGCTGTGGGGAGTAAAATGGGGGTTGTGGATAGAATTACCCGAGTGAAAAATAACTGGAGGTTGATTTTTGTAAATGCCTTTTCTGTATACTAGCAGTGATTATGTGCGTTGCACGTATAATTTTTTATTTACTTAATTTATTTATTTTTTTTAAATGCTCTATTTTGAATGTTAACAAAATCTCTAATAGTGCAATTTCTTATCTCTAATTTCAACAATATTGTAATATATACTATATTCTTAGAAAATAATCCAAAAATAAAAATGGTATATTTGAAAGAATTATTTATTATCTCAATATTGAGACTCTGTGTGGATAAACACAGCCTGTGCACAATCTTGTTTAATCAAACCAACCGATGGACTTAACATCAATACCTAGAGACCAACAATCAAGCTATAATCGGGTTAGTTGGGTGACGTCTAACGCTTAGGCCTAATTTTTTGAACTATATTTACAATTTATCTTTCATACATCTAATTTGATAAAAATCATTTTTAAAGTGACTCTTTTTTTCTAAATTTATTATAAAATACTTCATTTTTAAACATTTGTGCCTTGCCGTATGAAATCATTTTTATAAGATGGATGGTGTAATTAAACATGTAATAATTTTAATTATATTTAATAAATTTTCTTACCGTATGATTTCTTATGTATTATACTGTGATATTATAAATAAACAAATACAACAATGTATTCATGTTCGATGGCTCATTACTCTGTATACAATCTATTAGAAAAAAGTTTATAATTTTTATAGGAGGTGCAATCTAATGGATTGACCTCTAAAATTTTCACGAGTTTCTTCACGATTGCTTTTGATATATTATTATTTTTGTGTGTCATAAAAATATAATTGGAAAAAAAAAAAAAAAAACCAGGACTCTTATCTTGTGGAATCAATCCTGGAAGATCATGATAAACCATTCCCTGTGCTCGAAAAGAGTAGACTCCTCATCTTGCAGATGCAAGCTCTTTATCCAAATTTACCCCCAATAAAGTAAAGCAAAACATACTATTATATGAACGGATATTTTTTTGAAAATCAATAGCCTCTTTTGATTGCCAAGTATACAATTCATACAACTCATTAGTAACTTCAGAAAACGCAAGTTTGATTTTTCCATTATCACAACAAAACGTAGGAGGTCATATTCAAATCTTGTAGCGCCGCAGTGTTTGCAACCAGACACCTTTTTTAACTTATGTAGCATTGAACCTAAAATGATAAATAATACATCTATAAATATACATTTATCTTAAGGCTTACTATTCAAATCTATGAATTTCGTTTACGTTTCCTTTTCATTTATAATAGCCTTCTTTGCCGATATACCTCTGCAGCTTTAATATTTCAAACACGCAATTAATTAATAAACCATAAATACACACATGATACTTAAATTAGTTGTATTTTAAATAATATTATATAGATATAAATTTCTTTGTAATAATTAAATAAAAAATACCTAAAAATGAGTTTGACATGTGCATTACATCACGAGTGCCCATACTTCAATTATATCCAAATTCAAGATTGAAAGTTCCTACAAACAATAAAATAAAAAATGAACTAAATATATAAAACTCATTATCGTACAATTATAAATAAACAAATACTACAATACTATTAAACTAAATTATTACATATTTTCAATTTTTTTGCAATATAAAAAAATATTAACACACATTCGACCAATACTATAATATAGAATACCATTTTCTCTTGGCCCTTTCCAATTGTCTACATGAAATTATGAAAGAGATATATAAAGTTTGCTCGTAGAAATAAGTAAGAAAGCTACCTATGTATAAAGGAGATTACCAAAAAAGTGAATCGTAAACGATGGCCAAGTTCTTAAATTCTTCATATATTAAACGTCTTTTAAAATGAAAAAAAAAAGTGAGTCTATTAAATAAGAATTCGATGTTGTAAACTAGAGAGAAATTCTCTAGAGAAAAGAAGAGAGAATATACAGAGAGAGAAAAGTAAACTCTCGATGTGTTATTATGAGGACTAAAAGTCTCTATTTATAATGGTACAATGAGCTAGGGTTAGTATTAGGGTTATGGATGATTATCCATAAGATATACATGGAGTATATCTTTTAGATATGGAATATATCTTTTAGATTTATTTACAACACTCCCCCTTATCCCTAACAAAATATGTTGCCTCATTAAAACTTTGTCAGAAAAACCCAGTGGGACAAAACCTGATCGAAGGAAAAAGAGTACAGTTGCTCCCCTTGAAATTAAGCATTGTAGATCTTGAGTCGGCGAATGTCGATCTTGTGTACCAATTGTCTGAATGTTGATGTCGTCACTCTATTGGAGATTATATTCCTCAACCAAACACATTCTCGACTTGCTTCATCATTGCAATGATCTCAGAATAATTTGTAGATGTTGTAGTCAAAGTTTGCTTTACGGATTTCCAAGATAGAGCGATTCCTCCACATGTAAATACATATCCACTTTGTGACTTAGCTTTATGTGGATCCAATAAATAACATGCATCTTACATACCCTTGCAAGGAGATTTACATAAAAAGCAATATCTGGTGTATTGCAGTTAGTCAGAAAGTTAATGCTCCAATTGCACTAAGATATACTTCTATATGATAAGTGATAATCTAGTAGAGAAAAGGAATACATGACAAACACTTACTCATGTATTGCATTAGTTGTCTCATTAAAGACTTTACCTAAGAAAACCTCATGGGAAAAACTTAATAAGGGAAAAAGAGTACTACCATTTTACCTTCACGGCCTGACCTCTTCGATCATTCACTTGGCTTACATGACCAAATGTTCAAGATCATTTTTAACTTGTCATTCCCCCTCAAGATAACAATCTTGCATATATTCAAATCTCGTTGAATATATTTTTCTTTTTCATAGATTTAGGAGGAGTTTAGTGAATAAATATGCAAATTTGTCACTAATTATCAAGTTCCAACGTTCTTCTAGAACGTATTTGTGTAACACAATCAATATATTATCCTTATAAAGGACTGTGTGAGAAAATCTCACATTAACCAATATGAGATCTAATATACTCGTGATCATGCAAAATACTTTGCATCTAAGTATTCACCGATGTCAATCTCAATTTCTTTTATAATATAGATCAAGGTTTCCCGTACCTTGAAGACAACAAAGAATGTAATTAACATCATATGAATTCATCTCCTTCTGGGAGATATTCTTAATCTTGCTAGCAAGTTAGCTTTGAACGTGTCAGGCCTGACATGTAGTACTTTTGGTACTCAAAATAATAAACTTTTGGTTCACACTTTCTTTGTTATCTTACCAACTCCAAATAATGAGATAATCATTGGGATACTCAATAAAAGTAATCTTTCATGGAGATATTTGGTTTGCAAGCCGACACATTACTTAGGTTCGCCTAAGTCTTTTATTTCTCCAGCCACGAGTTAATCTTCTCGAGTTCTATATGTGTATTAATTAGTCAACATATATAGAAATGATATACAATCACTTAAAGTTCGATAAACATGCCAAAGCATTTATCATGACTCGTCTATTCTTACTTCAGGAATAATTGACTTAATATAATACACGTTATGAGTTTATTTTCCTTCTTATAAGGAAGTCTAGTCAAACATGGACTTATATCTATAGATATTCACGTCCAATGACATAAACACAATGTGGTCATGACGTTTACTAATTGAATATCTATATTCACTATTACTGTCAGATATGTAATATCGGAACGCATGCCATAACATGAGAATGATATTTACTTTAAAGTCTCTACTAAAACTCTTGAGCTTCTCGCTTTATTTCATAACACCTTATTAAACGTCATTTCTTTTCTTAGAAATAACCATTTGTGTCGAACCGGGACAACATTTTCTGGTGTACATACTATAAAGAAGACTTTCGGTCTTATTAGCAAATAAAGATCTGCCTCAATTTCTTTGTCAATGTGCTTCTGGCACATTAATATCAACTTAACTTTTGAATCCAAATTATCATTTAGAATTGGGGCAACAAGTGTTGTCGACAACTTGATATTTATATCACATATTTCTCATGTACTCAGAAGATACATGGCATTATAGAAATCAGATCAATATTATTTCCCAGTATTATAATATTTAGAGCACGTGCAATCGTACTGGGATTCTCATCTTCAGGATGATCCTCTTCGGGAGGTTCATGGAGTGATATAATTTCTTTATTGAATTTGAATACCGCGGATATTTATTTTAACACCAAAATATTTTTCATGCTTCTGGCATTGAGAGACATAATATGTATTTCAAAGTCCATCATGACTTAAATTATTTATGGTGCAACATATAAACATTATATGCTTTATCACTCCATTCACAATCAATATTTTTATGAACTTTCAATTCATCATATATTGTGCTTGTATATAATCAAACACAAATTTGACGGCATTCTTTTCATTTATATCTCCCCCTAATGCCTCAAATTTTGGATTCTGAAAAGCAACACATCAATTCATGCATTTAAATTTGCTTCAGGCAAATTAACATTATGTGTTTTACTTAATGTTGGAAATGTCATTTAATCAAAATGACAATCTGCAAATCGTGCAGTAAATAAATCGGCCATTAGAGGTTCAAGGTACCTTATAATCGAAGGCGAATCAAATCCAACATATATCCCAAGTTTTCGTTGAGAACCCATTTTGGTATGTTTTGGGGTGCGATTGGAACTTGAATTGCGCAACCAAAAGTTTTTAAGTGAGAAACATCATGTTCTCGACCATAAATTATTTGCATTGGTCAGTATTGATGGTAGGTTGCTGGCCTAGGACGAACTAATGTTGCAGCATACAATATGGCATGACCTCAAACATAAATTGCGGGTTTTGACTTGATAATTAATAGTCTAGCAATAAGTTGAAGTCATTTAATAAATGACTATACTAAGCCATTTTAAGTATGAACACAAGCAATAGAAAGTTCAATCTCAATTCCAGTAGCCATACAATAATTATTAAATGCTTGAAACTCACTAGCACTGTCAAAACGAATTCTCTTGATTGAATTGTCTAGAAATTGAGCTCGTAATATTGTTATTTGAGCAAGTGGTCTAACAAATGTTGCATTTCTGCTGGAAAGCAAGCATACATGTGACCGTCTAAAAGAAGCATCAATCAATACAATGAAGTATTGAAATGGTCCACATGGTAGGTGTATATGCCCACAAATATCTCCCTAAGAAAGATGGAGATTAAATATTAACCTTTGTATAATAAGGTCTAATGACTAACTTGCTTTGCGCACAAGCATCACATGTGAATTCATTAGTTAAAAAAATATTATGGTTCTTTTATATTGTGCTCACATGTGCTATTGATTATTCGGCACATTATAGTTGCTCTTAGATGTCCCAATCTATCATGCCAAAGCTTAAAGATTTTTGTGCCATCGAACTTTGAGTTTATGACAATATTTGTCTCAATTGCTTTTATGAATGTATAAAAATACATTCCAGAAGGCATTGTTTATAATTTTTCTTGATCTCCCCTCGATCATATTATCGTTATAAATGATGTATCATGTGCTTCAGGCACTACTTGAATAAGTAAATTAAACTTGCATTATGACATTTCAGAAGAAGCTTTATTTTAAGCTTTGTACTGCAACTGGAGTACAACTACTGAAAATTTAAATCAATCAAACTTTAGGGAGAAATATGACCATTTGTTGATCATAATAGATCATTTCAAAGATTTCCAATCTTTGGCTCTTGAGCGAGCAATTCCAAACACAAATCAATATTTATGTCTTCTGGACACAAATCTATACCTATATAAAAAAGAGTCTTGTGGCAAAATGTACATCGCCTATAATAACCTTATAATATAGTTCAAATTAAGGGTAATGATGTAATTTAATATATAACTTATATTGATAGCATAATCCTATCAAACTCTTATTCCGATATTATCACCTTTAACAATATCCATGATATTAATTAACCGCAAAATTAGGCAAAAAGCTTAATAATAGGCCGTATCATGATACTATGATTTCATCATACAATCAATTACACTTTTATTCTAAACCTATAACAAAACTATACGAAACTTGATTTCAGTGTATGATCCAGAATTAATAAAGTGAATACACCAAAAAATATAAAATTTCAAATCATCCAACAATACACAAGTCACTCTTATAGTATTGAACAAAACAACCAATAAGCAATTGATAAAATTTATTTTTAAATTTTTTGAAGCATATGGGTCATGAGTATAATAATTGATATTAGAAACTACTTTACGAAAATATATTAACTTCTCTTATTTTAAGTTGCCAATCCTTTTTTAATAGTTCTTAGGAATGGAAATTTAACATGTAGTTATGAATTTGGAAATATGCGATATAGTTTTTTACTTATTGTAATTTGACCATAAAACAATTCGAGAGTACGCTTCACAATTAATTAAAGACTTGACACTTCTTTATTTTTTTCTACTTTTATTAATGAACATGTATGAAATGTGGGAAGTTGTTCAATGAAAATACTGAATATTACTACAAAAATAAAATAAAGTTTGAAGTGCACTCATTAATTTTCTTTGCATTATAGCATTTGTTCTCATGGTTCAAGCACATTTCTTCTACAATCAATATGTAGTATAATTTTGTCGTTTTATAAACTCATTAAAATTGAATTAATTCTACCATTTTAGAAAGCTGTGCTTCTTTGAAATCTTAAAAAAATGGATTGTGATAAAGGACTTTGATCATAAGAGAAAAGATGATGAAAAGTCTGTAAGAAAGCAAAGAACGTATCATGCGCTAAGATGACTTATTATATCATATTTTCTCTACTATTCACCATTTGGAAGGAACATGTTAAAAGGGAAATAAGCTACATATCTAACCACACTGAACAACTAATGCGAGCATAAATTCAATTTGAATATGAGTACAACTACGGACCATTGAATTGACAATGATGTTTTTGACATGCAACTCGGAAATAGATGACATGATATATATTAGACACTAATAAAATACTAAAAACATTACTGTAAATGACGCTCAATCAAGATATTTGATTTGTGAACATTAAAAGTGAATGTAGAAAACTATAGGAGGAATTGGTTAATTTTAAAAAGTGGTTTTACTATTGTTGCTATAGAACATAATGGATGCCAATCCATAAGAAACTAGGCCCTCTAATTTGTGTGATAAATGTTGTATACTAATAACTGTTAAACGATACATGGTAGAAAATCTTTTGGATTGTTGAGCTTGTATTAGGTGAGATCAACTTTTTTTTTTATTACCTTTTAATTGTAGTATGTGCCTTTCTATCACAAGCTTGGATTAATTTTTATTATTTGTTATGATCATAGATCATTTGTATGAATTAAATTAAGTTAATATAGAAGTTACACGTACAACGCATGTTCTTATTACTAGTAATTGAAAATGTGTATAAATAAATTTATATCTCACAATCTGAGACCCAAATCATAATCATTATGACTAATGATCGATGCACAATCATTGTGCAATTCTTTATGGATAAATATACTATATATTGTCTAAAATATGAATTGCTCCTCAGGAGCATATGATATTTATTGGAAATATCAATTGTGTTACTTCAGGAGCAACAATGATTTATCTTTACAAATTGCTCTTTAAGAGCATGAAATATTCTTCAAGAATATTAATTGTGCTACTTCAGGAGCAACAATTGAAATCGTCACAACGATAAAACAATTTGATAACAAATTGAAATCCGATAATAATCATCAAGATTATTAAGGATTGAAATATTTCTTCAGGAAACACTTCTTATTATATCATCATGATATAATAATTAAGAAAATGATACGGAGTATATATTAATATATAGATATATTGTGCAATACCAATTTATCGATTGAACAAATAAAACTTCAATAACAGAATAACAATAGATGAAACATCATATATGTTTTAAGAAATCCAATTTATATTTTCATTAGTAAGACGATCAGATGCATCAAATTAAACAATGCTAACAATTGGACTAGCAAATATATGCATGTGCAGATCATTACCGGAACTTGATAATTAGAAAATTGCATAAAATATAATTCTAATCATTTACGCTTTCAATTATCAATTAATATCAAAGAAACAATAATTGTTTACAAATCACACGTAATTCAATAGACAATAATATGGAATAAAGCAATTAACAAAATGTCAATCTATGGGCAATTAATAATAGATCTATAAACATAAAATCATTGATTCCAATTTAACAACTACACAGAATGTATATGCGTATAAAATATATCATATAACAAACAATTCATTTAACCATCAAAGCGTGAATATTTATATATATTGCGAAGCTGCGAGGCATATAATAGATCACTTAATAGAATATTGATTACTCCATTACTTGATCAAAATTTTATGCAATTTGAATCATTTAATGAAATATTGATTACTCCATTACTTGATCAAAATCTATGTGACTTGATCAAAATTCTATGTTCCGGCTAATGCCGCCGTAGGCGACCTAGCACCTGTTGTTCCGGCTATTGCCGCCATTGCCTGTTGCGGATGACTCGGATGCCTTGGATGTCTTGGGTGCCCCATGATTAATTGCTGAAAATATGGTTGCTAATGAGGACATTGAAGAGCTGACCATGAAATTAGGGCTGGTGCGTCTTGAACCCGCACCTGTAAGTGCCTTCCAGGAATATTATGTTTGGGAGGTCCGTGGCCCCAAGAAGCACTGGCGCGAGCATGGACCAGGGAGTGACGATGAACATCTAGCAGCGAAGAAGATGAGGCTCTGAGGCGTTGGAGGAGAATGAAAAGATTTTGGCCACGAATGCAGATTTTGCAGATTTTGTAGAAACCAAGTTTCTAGCGACTCTAGTATATAGTGACTCAATTTAGTGCGAAAAACACATTAACACTACTGTGGCAGATTTAACACTACTATGTTTTGTGTGCAGATTTAACTATTATGTTTTGGCAGATTTAACTACCATGTTTTGTGTGCAGATTTAGCTAATACGGAGTATGTTTACTTTTAGTATTACTTGATTTGTGTTTTTACTCGTACAAGCCACATAAATTATTGAATATCATGTATTCAATAACTAATGATTTTTTTTCCATTGCTAAAAAATAATAATAATAAAAACTCTAAATTAATAATTCATAAATATTATTCCCCCGTCCCAATTCAATAGTCTTGTTGCTTTTCGACACGGAATTTTAGAAGAGTGTGTTTAGAGATAAAGTGTATTGTTTGATATGTTAATGCACATTTTATTATTTTTAAAAACAGAGCATCATAGATGTATAAAAATATATTAATGTCGGATCTTAAATGAAAGATTGTATTAGGACCTTTAATTTGGTATAAAAATAGTAAAAATCGGAGAACAAACGAACAAATTATGATAGTTTAAATTTTTAAAATTTAAATTATATTGAGATACATGCTTAAAGGTGAGTGGATGATGGGATGATTAATGGACTATTTTTTTTTATTTTAGGGAACATGACTATTGAATTGAGACGACCCAATATAGTAAACAAGACTATTGAATTGGGACGGAGGGAGTACTACAATTTTAAATATTATGGTAATTTGCTATTAACACTTGATAAACATTGGTTGTCCAAGCCGAGACTACAAAATGGATGAGATCTAAAACATTAATCTTTTCAGGATTAGGTAGTCACAACTCATGACCTTACGGTAGATTTTTGTGGTTTGATACCCATGACCATCCCGTAGATTTTTCAGTGCATGTGAGATGATCTCTCTTATACTCACGTAATATTTTATGCATTTGATCATTCATGGAGGATTTTGCGATGTCTTTTAGATGACAAGACGTGATATTCCGGTAGATTTTTGTGGTTTGATACTCACGCCTTTCCGGTATAATTTTTTGTGCATATGAGATGGTCTCGCTTACACTCATATAATGCTTGTTTTATGCATTTGCTCATTCATGGATGATTTTGTGATGTCTTTTAGATGAGAAGACATGGTTGGGTGTTATGATTTATTTTATTTTCATGAATATATTTAATTATAGTACATGATATTATACATGGATATATTTAATTAGTTACAAAGAATTGGTTGATGCATGAATATAATCAATGAAAAATATATGAATTCATTTATTTTTAATAAATATGTACTAAATTTTCTCAATTTAAAAAGTCTCTCTTTTAATTAATAAAATATTAATTTATCGATATATTAATATCTCTCTAAATTAATAAAATCTCATAATCCTCAGGTTATTAATTTATAGAGGTTTTACTGTAGTTGACTTACTAATTGGTTTTGAAGATTTGTAATGAACGGTTTTAAAATGAACTTTCGGAGTGTAGTTTTTTCTACAGGATACTACGACACTCGAAGTAACTCATGAAAAAACTAAACTCCGAAAATTAATTTTAAAATCCATCGTTATAAAGTCTCAAAACCAACTAGAAAGTCAATTGTATCTAAAGATGGTAGACGGAGATAGTATTTCATTTTTCAGTTGTTTGCTATATTTAGATCTTTTATTCTATACTCTATAGGTAGTTGACCCCATATAAAAAGTTTTCATTTTACACTATAAATGGGGCTCAAACTCCACTTTAACATCCACTTGTTACGAAATATTAAACTGTGTGTCCATAAATTTATGCATGTAGATGGTGAACGGAGGGAATAACATAATATACAGTTTTATATACATTTTTTATAGCTCTTTTGTTTTGATATATATAAAATCCGGTATGTGGATGTAAACATACGGACAACCCCTTGTAATATAATATCATATCTAAAAAAATTATTAGATAATTTTATACAATATTTTACTTTTATAAAAATACTTCTCCACCCTCACTATCATTTCATGATCAAAAGAATTAAGGGCAGTTTAGACATCTCATATTTTACTGACTAATTTTTGATAAAGTAAACAACATAATGTATGATGTTAACAATTGTATAAGTTTATTATCCTTCAAAGTAAACATGTGGTACAAGATTTTTACATTTCAATGTTTGTTATATATTTACACCGCGTTATATTATATTATCTTCTTTATTCATATAAATAGACATATGGAAAGTAAACGCAATCAATATTGATATGAATAGCGAAAAATATTGAGATCAACGTGACTTCCATTTTACATTGATTTGAGGCCATTTTTGGGTTGTTTTATTGTTTTATTGTTTTATTTCTCAGTATATCTATTTGGACCACTCCATGAAATGTCAATTTTCAGGCCAATGAAACTTTTAAAAATTGCAAGTAAGTCCGAAATAAATACTACTCCCTCCGTCTTATGGTATTAGTCTCATTTGGATGAGCACAATAACTAAGGGGAAATAGGATATGTGACTATAATTAATTTTAAGGAGAGATAATTAATTATATCCAAGTATTTTTTGCCAAAAAAAAAATAAAACTAATAAGTGGGATGGACGAAAATGAAAATAGGACTAATATGATGGAACGGAGGAAATATTGACTCTCAAAGGCTCATCTACCGGCTTTTTAAATACATTCGAAATGGCCTAGAAAAGACGCAAAAGCTCAAAAATTTTCCCTATAGATTGCATGTTTGGACGGAGCCGAGAATAATCTTTCGAAATCAGTGTTAGTGTAAAGTGTTCATCTTTTATTAGCGCATAGTGTCTTGTTTTACTACAAGTAATGCTTGATATATCATTGAAATAAATGCTCCTCTATCTGACCATCTACCATGAGTATACTTAATATGTTCACGATTTACACATATAATGTTACGTCAATTATTATTTTATTTGTAGTTTAATTTTCTTTAGTACGATTTCTTTTTTATATAATTTATTTTTCATAAGGTATATTAATATTAATTTTCATTAGATACACTATCGTCACGTCAATCGTTGGCACTGTTTAGTATATTTTTGTGTAGATTTTCTAGTATTTTGTGAGTTCTTTTTAGTTTCTTTTGTTCCTCTTTTTTGTTTATTACTTGTATCTTAAGTGAAGTTGGGGTCGAGAGGAGTATTGCTCGAAGATTGAGAAAAGATACAAGAAAAACTGTATTTTGTGACAACAATGTTGTCAACTGTTGTCACTATACGTCCTGTCACTATGCTGTATAGTGATAAGTTTTTTTTGTCAAAACTGTCACTATACATCATAGTGACAGGATGTACAGTGACAACACTATTGTCACTAGACACAACTTTTTTTGTAGTTTGAAGTAAAGAAACAGATGCTAAGTGATGGAAGAATGAAAGGAAGTGAAGATAGTCGGAAAGAAGAAGAAACGAGAAGAGAAGGTTGAGAATTTAGCTAAATGCGAGTGGGCAGGCCAGCGGGCGCTGGACCCCGCTGGACCTTCGTTTCAAAGAAAGTTGCGAAAACTAGGTTTTTGGAAGCTCTATATATATGTAAACTCCTATAAACGTGATTACACATTATTCTCTCTAGTTTTTAGCATCAAAAATCCTAGTTTTGAGTTTAGTTTTCTAGCATTGAAGAATTGAAGTTTGGATCCAAGTTTCGTTTGAAGTTAATTCAAGTTCTCCGTTTTTCTTTCATTTTGTCTTTCGCTTCTGCTTTCGTAAGTTTAGTTTAATTCCTTAGATTCGTTTTAGGTGCTTTGCATGTTCTTTGTTTTCACCTAATTTATTTGCTTCCTAAGAACTATTTACTTGCTTTAAGTCCTTTAGATTTATTTTCACAAGCATGTTTGGAATTAATTGCATTAGCTTAGTCTTTATTGCTTTCTTCATTGTTTTCTTTTACAGTCATGCCTAGGTAGATTTATTTCTTTTAATTGGTTTTAAGTTCTAAGTCTAGGTTTAGTTATTCCTAATTGTTCTTATTTGCTTTCTTTTAATTAAAGTCTGGGATTTAATCAAACTCCAAAACCCCCGATTTTTACTTGCTTTCTTAGAGTAGATAACACATAATTAATTTCCCTGTTAAACTTTCATTGAGATTCAACATTTTGGTTTTGCTTACTAAGTTGGACAATAAACCTAGTCTATTGCTAGCACTTTATGTGAAAGTGAAAGTGGGCTAATCGGGCTAACCCGGTCGGGCCGCGGGCCAGCCCGTCGGGCCAGGCTATTATTTATAAAAAAATATTAAATTTAATTGAAAATAAATTGCTCATACCAAGAATTGAACCCAAGACCTTCTAATATAGACAAGAACATGCTAACCAATAATTTGCAAAATTACAAACAATTTATTATTATATAGGTTTTTAAATACTATAAAAGCATATCAATTATAAAGTTTCAATCTTCTTTATTATTTTCTTCCACATTCTATTTTTTTATACTACTGTTCTACTACTACATATATTATTATTATTATTTATAAATTAATATCTTTGTAAATTTTATAATGACACAATATTACTATAATTTATTGTATATTTTTATATTTTTCAATGAAATTAATTATTAATAATATTACTTATTTGATAAACGGTTAAACCATTAGTTAATTGGTTGAACCATGACCCGAAAATCTCCCCGCTTCGATCTCCGGTCGTATAATTAAAATACTCCCTCTGTCTCATTTCAAATGTCTCATTTTATTATTTTATACCTCACATATATTCAAAATATGAGACGTTTGAAGTGAGACGGAGGGAGTATTAATTTTATTTATATTATTTTTATTTGTGAGAGTGTAAGACGATTATGATAACAAATAAAAGGTTAGAAATATCAAATTTATTTTCGTAATTTCTTTGGCCCGGTGGGCTAGCCCGAAACCGAGAGGGTTAGGGTTAGGGTCAAGAAATATCAACCCGAAAGAAAAAAAGCCCGATTGACCCGAACTGAATAGCCCGCAACCCGATAGGGTTGGCCCGAAACCCGGTGGGTTGGCCCGATTGACATCCCTATGTGAAACAGACACAATAAATACGTCTATAATAAGTAAGAAAACATTTTTGATATCGATGAATTCATCCATAATTTACAAGATTAATTGATGAAAAATTGTTTTAGAAATTAGTGTATACATAGATGATTTAAACTAAAAAATAAAATAAAATCGTAAGCGTCTAACTGCAATTTCACTACTATTATCGTACATACAGTATAATGTAGTCATTTCATCTAATTTTACTTAACACGTTCTACTTCTTCCGTCTCATTCGAGACATTATAATTTTTTTGAATAGATATAAGGTATAAAATAATAAAGTGTAACGTCTTCAACGAGACATAATGAGTATTATTTTATACTCATGTATAGTATTTAAAAATCGTGTCAAGTTAAAAAAGACTGATGAACTTTCAAATGTATATAATAGTATATAGAAAGGGAATGATATGTTGCTCGACTTCCATCACAACTGATGACTAGTCTTTATTATTATTATTATTATTATTATTATTATTATTATTATTATATCGTAACTGTTGTGGAAAATAAAGTTAAATTCGTTATATCTATTATCTATTTATTTGAAGTTGTCGGGTAACAAAAACTGAATTTGAGTTTTACATTGTGCTATCTATTATCATCACAAGACTAGCAATACAAGGTTAACGGTCTGATACCAAAAGTTTTGGATTCGAATTCTTAGGGTATGTTTGGTATACTACTCCTATATTAATAGTATCAAGACTAACAGTGGAGAATAAACACTATACAACTCATTTTATTAATATGAGGGGTGAGGCGATGTAAATAAGAAGGAAAAAGTAGTAATTTAGCAACGAGCCCTTACTTTTGCAGCGGGCCTGCTATTAAGCAAATATGTCTACCATAGGCTATATAAAGCCTATTATTGTATAATAGTATGACTTTGACTAATGTTTGGTAGACTATATTAGTTAAACATGAGGCCCTATGCTAAGTCAAAGCTCTCCACTAAAACACTATTTCCTCACTCATATTTAACTCTCCTTACCCTCCATTATTAAGTAATATGAATTTGCATAGTAAAATCATATTGCCCCTTTTAGCCCCAAAAAATATAGAAGAATTGATAATTAAAGAAAATAAAGATATATTTGTAATTTAATAAAAAATACAATGTTATTTTAGGAATTATACAAGTTAGTATAGAGCTTAATGTATGCTACCAAACACTTGTTATAACTGTACATAGATTTTAGTAATGCTACCAAACACTTACATATATTAGCTATATAGATTTATTCTCTACTATTTACCTTGATACTATTAATATAGACATTACTAGATTAATTACCAAACATGCACTTATACAATATAGGGCTTATATATCCTACCAAACATGCCCTTATGTAATTCGGTTTTTAAGTTTTAGTAAATTAAATTAGATAAAAACATAAGCAAGTAAAAAATTAATATTGAATCATCTCCGGATAGAGGAAGTATTAATTAATAACACTGATACATAGATACGTGCTCGTAATATTGAAAATATTCAAAATTAATATCCATGTCATTTATTGCAAAGTTTTTTCGCAGTTATGTACGGTTACAAATTCAGAACGCTAGCAAATAAAGAAAAAAAAGAACGGTGCTGATTAAAATACGAATATATATTATATTTGAAAAAACCAGGGGTAAGAATAAGATTCTTTAGTGCAGATTTTCCATGTAAGAGAGAGACCAACCAACGCATACACTCCAAAATTTCAATTACTTTCATCCCCTCTTTCCCTCTCTCTCTCTCTCCGCATCTCTCTTTTCTCTCTCCTACTTTTGCTGCTGCTGAAAGCCACTGCTCTACCCACTGCCTTTTTCACTCTTTCTCTTTGCTTTTTTTTTCACTCTCTCTCTCTTAGGGTTGCTGCATTTCTATCTCCAGCAGCAGAGTTTCTCTCTCCAACTCAAATGCACACTGAGCACCGTCATTGCTGATGCATTTTGATCTACTTTTGATGAACAAAGAGGGGGAATGTCGGTCCGGTTTTTGAAGCAGGTTTGATTTATGGTTTTTCTACCTGCAAACACTTTCATTTTGCTTCTCCTGCTATCGTTCTTCATTTTTCGTTTCTCACTGTTGGAGTCGAGAGTGCTGAGTGAAGTTCTAGAAAATAAGCCGAAGTCATTTCAAGTAAATAGTAGTAAAATGTTTGTTCATTGTTTTAGAAGAAGATACACTTCTCCCAATTTGTTGTTTTTTGTCTATTTGCATTTTTATTGCTAATAAACTAGTGGATTATTGGTGGCGTTCATACCAGCGATTTCGTGTCATTTCAAATATGTTTCAATGAGGTTAATGGTCGCAACGTCACTCCATCTGGGTTTTCTGTATACTTTTTTTGTGGAAGTAAAAATGTTCAGGGGTTTCAATGAAGGATGTACTATGTTCTTTCATCTATTTCTGGTGCATATCTGCTTTTCCATGTTATTTTATTGGTTTTGATTGTGTCAATTAGCATATTGGTTGCAATGTCTGACCAAATAGATTTCATATGCTTTCTTATGTGGAGGTTCGAATGTTCAAGAAGTTGAATCAAAGCCATAAAGAGTTTATTTATTTATTTATCTTTTGATATAGGCATCTGTTTGGTGAGATACTTGGTTGAGGAAGGGGTGTGCAATCTAAAATGGCATCACGAGGTGGGCCCTCGCAGCAGAACCCACCGCTGCAGCGGCGTATTACACGCACACAGACGGTTGGGAATCTTGGAGAGTCTATTTTTGACAGTGAAGTAGTTCCTTCGTCTTTAGTGGAAATTGCGCCCATTCTGCGTGTTGCCAATGAAGTCGAGCCTAGCAATCCTCGTGTTGCATACCTATGTGAGCTCTAAATTATGCTTATCATACTTATGTGTATTCCGTGTGATTTATGAGGACTTTGATTGCTTAATTTCATTATCAATGTCAATGAGGACGGCTGACGAAGCTGGTTGACTGAATGGGAGTGTCTATTCCGGCATTTTATTCTGCACTTTTCTTATTCTTCTCCAAATGAAAAGAAGAACCAATTTCTTGTTTATTTTCTTGGAGTCTATGCTAGTAATTCAAGCCTAAATTCGTTCTGCATTTTAATTATTACATATATCTGATATAGGGAAACTCTCGATTATTTTTTGTTTAAAGAAAGAGATCAAATAGTTTCTGAACTAATGCATTGTCTTAAGAATTTGCAGCAAAGAACACGAGCCAATTTTGACAGTTGCTTGTATTGAAAATCACTCATTTCCCGTTTTCTAATTGCTACTTCAACTTAGTTATCTGGAACATATAGATACATACTCATTTCATGTTTCTTGTTATTTTTCTCTCACTCGTATACAATCTCTGGAAGCTACTTAGTCCCGTGTGTATATTATCAAGGTGCCTTTTGATTATGAATTGTTCAAAGAATCTAACATAATTGTGAAGTGAATTCATCCTTGATTGGGTCCCCAGTTATTCTATTTCTATTTTACTTCCTTTTGCTGTTGCTTCTATCCTAGTTCAAAGTATTGCAGTTTTTTATGAATCACTTATTGTTTATGTAAACTTCATTGCTCCAATAATGCAGGTAGATTTTATGCTTTTGAGAAAGCTCACAAGTTGGACCCCACTTCGAGTGGACGCGGTGTCCGTCAATTTAAGACAGCTCTTTTGCAACGTTTAGAAAGGGTAAGTATTGGGAACAACTTCTGTTTTATGCAACAGTTTGGTGCATTATAAGCTTTATCAAACTTATCATACCAGCTTTCAAATCAAGCAATAGGAACAATGTATATGGTATGAAACATTTCTCTATTTGCAAGTTCCAGCATTGTCTGGTTGTATTGATTGAGCACCTTACCTTTGTTAAGGCTTTCTTCCATTTCTTTTTACGTGTAACCGATTTATTATGATTCTAAAGACTTAAGGGCTTCTTAAGCGTCTCCTGAGATGTGCCACTTACTGCTGTAAAATATACTCAATAAGAAGTTAGAGAGTTTAGTTCCTTTGCTCTCTTATTTCTCGAATTATTTAATTATCTGTACTGGCTAGTTACACTAAGTATGGGTTTCATGGTGTCTGATGGAGATTTTCCCTTCTATATCTATTTGTAGCCCGCATAGAAACATAAAATAAAAGAATCTCCCTATCCTTCTGAGTTATGCTATTTGAATCATCTTCAAAATTTTCATTAATTATTTGCATACTTGTTGCTAGTCATTCATTATATTCTTAAATTGTGGATAATATTTGAACTGCTTATCTGTATTTCTTCAGGAAAATGATCCAACCTTGATGGGAAGAGTGAAAAAAAGTGATGCGCGTGAAATGCAGAGCTTTTATCAGCATTATTACAAAAAGTATATTCAAGCTTTGCAAAATGCTGCTGATAAAGCTGATCGGTAAGTTATCTTAAATCACCATGTTCCTTCTTTGCTGGTGCATAAACTCGTAAAAGATTTTCTGTTTCTACCGATTGACTTCTGAATATGTTCAGTGCACAGCTAACAAAAGCATACCAAACAGCAAATGTTCTGTTTGAAGTTTTGAAAGCAGTAAATCAGACACAGTCTGTGGAAGTTGATCGCGAGGTAAATGAACCTTGTTTCGGTTGATGGATTTATGTAATTGGCTTTTTTCTCACAGTCTTGCATTCTTGAATCACCATTAGCTGAAGCTATGCGCATCGGGTTGGTCCTTTCTTTTTGGAATCTGATCGTATCAGCTTATTTTGACAGATATTGGAAACTCATGATAAAGTTGCAGAGAAGACAGAAATTTATGTCCCTTATAACATTCTACCTCTAGATCCTGACAGTGCAAACCAGGCAATTATGAAATATCCGGAGGTTTACATTTAATTTTACTCGTCTCTGTTATTCACTAATTTCCAGTTCCTTGTTTCTGCTATCAATCATTTGAGTTCTATATTATTGTTCAACATAATACTCTACAGATTCAAGCTGCTGTTCTTGCGCTTCGGAATACCAGAGGT
Organism: Mentha longifolia; assembly: GCA_001642375.2. NCBI lineage: Eukaryota > Viridiplantae > Streptophyta > Magnoliopsida > Lamiales > Lamiaceae > Mentha > Mentha longifolia. Next base: position 40,601,872 of record CM038113.1, on the reverse strand, counting down.
CTGCCTTGGCCAAAGGATTACAAGAAGAAAAAGGATGAAGATATCCTCGATTGGCTTCAATCTATGTTTGGTTTCCAGGTGAAGCAGCGTAAATTCTGCTAACATCTACAATATGCCCCTGTTTATTTAAAGATGCTGGTTATTCTATACATCAGATGGCACAAGGAGTGATTATTACATCCAATATTAATTTTCAGAATGAGAACATTGAATCCTATTGTTAGTGACTGCTCATTGATTTGCAGAAAGATAATGTGGCTAATCAAAGAGAGCATTTGATTTTGCTACTTGCAAATGTTCATATACGGCAGTTTCCTAAGCCAGATCAACAACCCAAGGTCTATCTTCTGCAGCTCATATATTCCCTTAATAAGCTTTCTGGGTCACTGTTTTGCTCTTGCATTAATTCGAATATTTTATTACAAAAGAATCTCCTAACTCCTCTTTTAGAGGTTGTGGACTGCATAATTTAATTCTCATAATAAGTTTTGATTCGAAGCTTATTTTCTTGCTTATGTCTATATGTAATGCATATACATCACGTAAAAGTCTGGATTCTGCTTATGCGTTTTTGTTGGAAAGTTATACAATTGAATCAAGATGATATGAAGAGATGGCTCGTGACATCCGAGTTTGTCCTATTCATTTTGTAGTTTTTAGATGTATCTGATTGGCAAACAAATGCTTTCTGTTATATATCAATATAGTTTCTAGCCGTTGTCATGTTTTAGACACCCTGGAACTAGGCGAAAAGGTTTAGCTTAGATTACCTGGTAGAATTTCGTCCATTGCTTGTCAAAATAATATCTTATGATGACCTTGATATTCAAATAAGCAAGCAGCGAGCTAGTTTCCTCATTTCACCTAATATTTAGCAGTAAATTTTAAATTCCATGATTCTCCAGGGGATATCCTGCTACTCTATTATTGTGCCTTATCAACATAAATAGCCACTACCCAACTTGCTTAAATGCTTTAACCATACCGACAACCCAAGCAGAGCTAATATGGTGCGGATAAAATGATCTGGTTAAGGTTTCCTGTCCAAGAATTTGCTTATATGTTTGAGAGTGTAGGGAGACCATGTTTTGCCTTTGGTTGATGAATGTTAAAGGATTAGAATCTGCTTTATCTCATACCGTTTGGGCAAAGAAAGGTTTTACAGTGATATTTGTCTGTATTCAGTTGGATGACTGTGCTCTGGATGAAGTGATGAAGAAGCTTTTCAAGAACTACAAGAAATGGTGCAAGTATTTGGATCGCAAAAGTAGCCTCTGGTTAGGCTCTAATTTATACGATCATCATCCATACAATGCTACTCTTTCTGTCAAAATGTTCTGATCATCCATACAATGCTACTCTTTCTATCAAAATGTTCTGATTATCATCCATACAATGCTACTGTTACAATGCTATCAAATTTCTTGTCCTTGATTTCCAAACATTGGGCATATGTTGTAGTTCGCTCATGAATATTTGCTAATGATAATGAAGTCTAAAGTAGAAATGAAGTACGTAATTGATTAGTTCTGTAAATGATAATGTACACAGGTTTAGACGTCTGTTCTGGAAAGTTGTAATTAAATCCTGTCATGAACAATGATGCTGAGTAATTATGTTATGGATGTAAAATCAACTTGCTATCTTTTCGTAAGTATACAGTAAAATCTGGTCATAACATTCAGATTTTGGCATTTTGCAACATTCTCTTTCTAGCTGGTTTGTGGGATCAGTCACTTGAGTTTGTATTCCGTACATTTAGTTTGCTGATCATTTTCACTTGTTCTGGTTGCAGGTTACCCACAATACAACAGGAAGTGCAACAGCGTAAATTGTTATATATGGGACTTTATCTTCTAATATGGGGCGAAGCTGCCAATTTAAGATTCATGCCAGAATGCCTCTGCTACATCTATCATCATGTATGCTTTTGAAGAAGTTTATTTCCTTTAAGTCAAAATGATTAGAACGATCTAGGATGGATAATTTCTTAGAGATCTCTCATCATGCTAAAAAATAAGTGAATGCTGTACTATGCCACTTCTGCGGTATATTTTGTTGCTAATTTGGTGATAGAAACAAAATGCTAAAAAAATTGCACACCTGAAATAGTTTACTGCCTCTGCTGTGGCTCTGTTAGCTGAAGTTCTTATTGTCTCTACTTTAGTAGATGAATCAGCAGAGAAAACAACATATTGGATTGAAACGCATCTCTATGGATATCTTTGTTTTCTATAGAAGATTGAAATTGGATTTCTATCTATTTGTGTCGGTTTTACAGAGTAAATTCTGCATTTCGTCATTAAATTTTCCATTAAAAGTTCCAGCAATATATACTCCCTCCGTCCACGAAAAGTAGACAAAGTTGAATTTTTAGTTAGTTTTGCGGCTTTGTAATGATGAATTTTAAAATGTATTTACGAAGTTTTGTTTTTTTATAGTGTACTACGAGTGTTATAGTAACATATATAAAAAAAAAGCTCCAAAATTCCATTATAAAGTCGATCATTATAAAGCCCCAAAACCATCTATAAAGTCAACAGTGTCTACTTTTCGAGTTTTCGTGGACGGAGTAGTAGTACTTAAAAGAGTTTCTTGTTATGTTTAATCTAGTCACACCATCACTCTATAATCTCCTTAGAAATTTTAAATTTATTTAAGTCTTCTTCTTCTTCTTCTTCTGAACTGGATTTTAGAACTCATAAAGTTCTTATCTCTGCAGATGGCTTTTGAACTTTATGGGATGCTTGCTGGAAATGTTAGTCCGATGACTGGTGAAAATGTGAAACCAGCCTATGGGGGAGAGGAAGAGGCTTTTCTCCAAAAAATCGTTTCTCCAATTTATCAAGTCATTGCCCAGGTAAAACCCAAATTTGTTGCCTCCACTTCCCATTTTTGTTTCATCATGTATAATGATTGTTTTCTGCTTTTTCGAACTCACACAAATCTTTTTCACTCTTCAGGAAGCTGCCAGAAGCAAAATAGCAAAGTCAAAACATTCACAATGGAGAAATTATGATGATCTTAATGAGTACTTCTGGTAATACGTTAATTTTTCATATGATGAATATGCTCGCCTTTTAAATGTTTTACTCAATTTTGTTAGAACTTTTAGGTCTGTGGATTGTTTCCGCTTGGGTTGGCCTATGCGTGCTGATGCTGATTTTTTCTGTAAGCCTGTGGATCAACTTCGGGATGAAAAGAACGGGGTAAAGAATGGCATTAACATTTATATCTTATCCTATGCATGTTATGCAGTGTTTGGCTTTGCCAATGCTGGTTAATATATGGTCAGAGAGTTAGAATTTCATTCACTTTAGATTGGGTTTTTATGATTCTTTCAAGGAAAAGGGCTTTATTGTTCCATTTTTGCTTAAGTTCTATTTCTGCTTGCAAGTTCTATTCTACTTATTAAATTTGAAGAAGGAAGATAGATAGTTTGGGATAGTCTGATACCTAAAACCATGACAATTCCTGAGAGTTTCCTTTGGTTCCCCTGAGTTGCTGCAAATATGCTGTTCAAATGTATATTTTTGTGGCATGTACCTGTCTGATTAATGATTAATAGTAATGAGACACTTCTCCATGCAAGTCTCGCACTATGGATTGTGTTTTCTCTCTCTTGAACTGTGGCTATATATTTTCCTTATAGCCTCACGCTTACATTTGTAGCATATTTTCGAACATAAACCCTATAATGTATTTGTAATTCAACTGAATAAAAGTTTGTGCTAACTAGGAAAACAAGCCTACAAGAGATCGATGGGTGGGAAAAGTTGATTTTGTTGAGATACGGTCTTATTGGCACATCTTTAGAAGCTTCAACAGAATGTGGAGTTTCTACATATTATGCTTGCAGGTCGGCATCTTTGCACTTCTTACCTTTTCTTTTTGCAGTCATTACTCTTCTTAGTTTCATTTGCTCTCTGGTGCTGACATTGTGATCCACTGTCATATGTCAAGGCTATGATTATCATTGCTTGGAATGGTGGTCAGCCAAGTTCAGTTTTTGATACCAATGTTTTCAAGAAAGTTCTAAGCATATTTATAACTGCAGCAGTATTGAAACTTGGGCAAGGTAAGTTTGTATGTTTCCTTTTTCCTCTAGTATAAGATGATAATCTCATTCTTCTTTTTGAAGGATATCCGTTATAAATAAATTTGAATAGTACCTCCTCAATGTTGATGCATATAATATATTTTACACATGTTGATAACTAAAAGGCACTGTCAAGCATGAAACTATTGCTCAAAGTCATTATGCCTGGAACTACAATGACATTTGCGTTTGGAACTGATCAAAGCATTTAATGGCTCAAATGTATGTTGTTGCCAAAATCTGTCCAATGGAATAACTTTGGCATATGCGGCATGACTCTGGTAACATTTATGTCATATTGTGAGGGAATCAAACTTAATCTCCTCCAGAACATAACTAAGTCCATTACTACGAATATGCCCCTAACTTTAAATTATTGTATTCAAAATGCATTTATGATAGTGGAGTAAAAATCGCAGCAAATATAGTATTTCTTACAAGGATTTACTCAAACTTTTGGCCATATATGTTTTATTATACTGTGCATGTTATAGTGATTCATTTCTATTTAATATAAATCTTGTGTCATCCTTTTAATATCTGATGAATACTTGTTGCAGCCATCCTCGATGTAATTTTGAGTTTTAAAGCTAGAAGAAGTATGTCTTTCCATGTCAAGCTCCGCTACATTCTAAAGTTTGTGTCCGCTGCCTCATGGGTGGTTATTCTCCCGGTCACTTATGCTTATACATGGGAAAATTCATCTGGCATTGCTCAAACTATCAAAAGTTGGTTCGGCAGTAGCTCAAGTGCTCCTTCGTTATTTATCTTGGCTGTTACTATCTACTTGTCGCCAAATATTCTTGCTGTCATGCTCTTTCTTTTCCCTTCATTCGCCGATTCCTGGAGAGTTCCAATTACAAGATTGTGATGCTAATGATGTGGTGGTCACAGGTATGCAATAGATTATGTTTATTTTATTTTCTATAATGCATTGCTTTTGGGACCAATCAAAATTCAAATTGTAATTCCCTGTTTCAATTTTTATCTTATAGCCTCGACTATATGTTGGAAGGGGAATGCATGAGAGCACCTTCTCTCTGTTCAAGTAAGACACTAAAGAATCTTTTTTTTTTGGGTACAAAATCATTTCATGTGACTTTTAATTGTTATTGTTTGTATTTCTCAGGTACACTCTATTTTGGGTGCTTCTTATCATTACAAAATTAGCTTTTAGTTTCTATGTTGAGGTACCTATTTCTACCCATTTCTTTGTGCACTGTTGCTTCTACGCTCCAAGATATGCAAATGATTGATTATTATCTATCCGGTGCTAGAAGGATCACAATGTTAATACTGAGATACTCCCTCCGTCCTGCTCAAGATGTTACAATTTCCTCTTTGTGCCATCCCACACAAGATGTTACATTTCCTAATTTAGTAAATGAATAACAAACAAACACTACAATCACATGGGGGGCCCAGTCTAACTTTACATTTCAACTACAAAACACACATTTTTTAATTTCCGTGCCCAAAAGCAAACGTAACCTCTTGAATGGGATGGAGGGAGTATTTAATAATAAGCTTTTCTGCATCTAAGCATATCTGATTATTGAATATTGAGCCATGTCCTATTCGATGTTCATTTTAAACATTTTTTTTGGGGGGGGGGAGATATATCTCTATTTGTTGGTTAAACTGAGTGGGCTTCAATCATTGTTTCTCATCGTGCATGATGCAACTATGTTTATTTGTGGGCAAAATCTTCTGATTCCAGATAAAGCCTCTGGTGAGTCCAACCAACTCTATCATGGAAGTTCATATATCATCTTATCAGTGGCATGAATTTTTTCCCCAAGGTAGTCAACAGTACTATGATCTGGAGCAAAAATATGTAGAAACAGTTGGACTGAAATAATATTTGCGACTTTTTGTTTCTGACTATTCAATCCATGGGATTTTTGCAGCAAAGAACAACATTGGTGTCGTAATTGCACTTTGGGCCCCAGTTATTCTTGTAAGGGTCATTTATTATTTTCAGTTCTGTGTTTTGGCTTTTGACGCTATGACTCCAATTGGATTGCGTCACCTCTTTCTTTTATATATTTGGAGATAATTTGTGTATACTTTTTTTCCAGGTTTATTTCATGGATAGCCAGATATGGTATGCTATATTCTCTACACTTTTTGGAGGTATATATGGTGCATTCCGTCGCCTTGGAGAGGTTAGAAAACATCCATTTGGTGATATTTAACATCTACTCCCTCCGTCCAGTCCTACTAGAGGCGTTTCTTTGTTTTATACGTAAAGAAGTGCCTCTAGTAAAACGGAACGGAGGGAGTATATAAATTATTAGAAGCTTCGTCCTCAAGCTGTACTGGATCTGTGTATTAAAAATTTCTTGTGTCATTGTCAGAACTCTCAACATGAACAATTTACCTTTGCTGTTTCAGTAGAATATGAAAAGTAATTAATAAAAAATAATGAAAGCTTTGTCAACTATAGGAAGCTTTCACTTGCTGAAGAAAATGATCAATCTGTTTAAAAGTGTGCTAGCCACTAGGATTTTGAACTTTCTATGCTTTTTTCGCTTTCCTAGAGAATTAGTGGTTACTAGTGAATGATTCTTTTTTTTGATAATATGATATTTCGAAACTCAACTTCTAGTCTGTTGTGGAAGATTATTTATATTTTTGTAGTTTGGTTTTTGACCTTTGTCTTCTGCTCTTTATATTTATTTATCTACCTTTTGTGGCTTCAGATTCGAACACTAGGAATGCTTCGATCCCGATTTCAGTCGTTACCTGGTGCTTTCAATGCCTGTTTAATCCCAGAGGAGAAAACTGAGTCAACGAAAAAGAAAGGACTGAAGGCCACATTTTCCCGCAAGTTTGAAGTGGTAGCATATTTTAGTTCCATTTTCATTTCACATATACTAATATATTGATGATGCATGGACATGACTCAGATTCCTATCTGAATATGACCCTCTCAGATCCCTTCAAGCAAGGAAAAAGAAGCTGCAAGGTTTGCTCAGTTGTGGAACAAAATAATAACAAGTTTCAGAGAGGAGGATCTTATAAGTAATAGGTGATCTGACTGTGAATACTTTGAACAGTTGTATTGTTGATTGATTCATTCATTCTTATTATCATGGTACAAAGAGGAAAAGAGATGAGATGTATATTTATAAATTATTGCTCAACTTGTTTATGTTAGGGAAATGGATCTGTTACTTGTTCCATACTGGGCTGATCGTGATTTGGAGTTGATGCAATGGCCTCCGTTTTTGCTTGCCAGCAAGGTTTTCTCTGTGACCTGTGATTTTCTTTTATATTAGATCTTTCCCTCCGTGTTGGAATTGTGTTGGTCTATTACCAACCTTCTGGGATCCCTGACATATCATCAAAGTCCTTGTCCTCTCCGCTTTAGTAGCTCGATTGGGCAAATGTTTAACTAGAAAATACAGTGGCAATAAACTTTTCTCCTATGGTGTTCAAGATAAATTGATAAATGATGAGAATATCAAAGAGCATCGTTACTGATATTGTTGGGGAAATTATCTGCTGTTGTGATATCACTTCTTTGTAGCGTGGAATTTTGACTCTTATAAATGAAGAGTGGCAAAGGCTAAAAACAGATAATATGGTTTTGACTTTTGGCCCTAACAAGAATGAAATGCTCAAAAGGGACTAACACTTTCCTTGCTCTTGTATCACGGAAATTATAACATCATCCATACATAGTAGTAATAAGCATATGGGGAAGACATTAAAGAACATACATATAAATTGAGGTTGAACAAATGATAAGATATCCCATGTATTTGGGATAACTAAAGAACTCCATCTTCATCCGGTTCTGATTCAGCGTGAGTAGGCTACTTCATTAATTTAGGTGTGAAAGGAACCGATCGTGTTTTAAATTTCTTTCAAGACTCTGGTAGTTGAGTTTAGAAAGTAGACATGATTTTTATCTAATTAGGTGTGATTATCTTTTTAGTAGAGAATTAGACATAATTTTTGGTTTCATATCCTTCTCTAGTTAGTTGAGGAGTGAGTTAGAGAATCTGACAAAGATTATTTCTCTCATGAAACTGGCTTGGTTGGAAAACGTCAGATCCCAATAGCAGTTGATATGGCCAAAGACAGTAATGGGAAGGATAGCGAGCTGAAAAAGCGGATTAAGTCTGATGATTACATGTATTCTGCTGTCTGTGAGTGCTATGCTTCATTTCGGAACATTGTTATGTTTCTAGTTCGTGGGAATCGCGAGAAAGAGTAAGTATGTGTAGATTTGCAGTTTGACCTCCGAGACATTTGCCTTCCCTCTGTTTACTTGACTTGTCATACTTTTTTCAGGGTTATTGAGTTTATATTTTCTGAAGTTGACAAGCATATAGAGGATGATAAGCTGTTAATTGAATACAAGCTGAATGCTCTTCCTATTCTGTATGACCTTTTCGTTAAGCTTGTCAAATACTTGGTAGGGATTTCCACTGTTCTCTTCTTTAGCTAAACATTTGTGTTTTTCGGTGGTGCACAAACTTGATGCATATTTGTCATTTGCAGCTAGAAAATAAGCCGGAGGATAGGGATCAAATTGTAATCCTTTTCCAGGACATGCTTGAAGTTGTGACTAGAGATATAATGATGGAAGATCATATTTCCAAGTAATGCTTCTTGGAATTCTCATGTCAACTTTTGGGACATTGATGATATGTTCTTAACTTCTTATTTACTGCTTTTAATTAGCTTGGTAGAATCAATTCACGGTGGATCTGGACATGAAGGAATGGTCCCTCTTGATCAACAATATCAGTTATTTGCATCTGCTGGTGCCATTAAATTTCCAGCTCCTGAATCTGAAGCTTGGAAAGAGAAGGTATATAGAGTTGAATTGCTTATTTTGGTAAAACTTATTTATAATCTGTACTTGATTGACATTTTCATTTTCCCTTTTAGATCAAGCGGTTGTATCTGTTGCTGACAGTCAAGGAATCTGCAATGGATGTACCATCTAACTTGGAAGCTAGGAGACGCATTTCTTTTTTCTCTAATTCCTTGTTCATGGACATGCCTTCAGCTCCTAAAGTCCGCAATATGTTGTCATTCTCGTGAGTTTATTTATCGTATTGCTTTTTTTGTTTCATTTCCTAGGTTTATGACCCTATATAGTTTGTCAAACAGTTAAGTTTCCTTTGTGTCTTTTCAGTGGCTCATGAGCCAAATCAATTTTAACCAACTCCATCAGTATTTGTTACTCAACTGCTTGTTATGTTTTTACCAATTTGATTGTTCGGTCTAAAAGCACCAAATAGGCCTTTTTATTTGGTCTTTGTGTGTGAATGTAATTTATGCTTTCCCGACATGTAGTGTTTTGACTCCATATTACACGGAGGAGGTTCTTTTCTCATTGTCGGAGCTGGAAGTGCCAAATGAAGATGGTGTTTCCATTCTCTTTTACTTGCAGAAAATTTTCCCAGGTTTGTGCTTCAGATGCTATGAGATTTCATCATATTTCTCCTTCTCCATCAACCTTACAATAAAATTCCACAGATGAATGGAACAATTTTCTTGAGCGCGTGGACTGTTATGAAGAAGAACTAAGGGGTTCTGATGAATTAGAAGAACAGTTACGACTTTGGGCTTCTTATAGGGGCCAAACATTGACCAGAACTGGTATGTAAAAATCAAGATTTGGGACTATTTTTTATCTTGCAGTTTCTCCTCTTCACTTTTCCGTAGTTTTGGGCAGAAACAGATTTTGTCTTTTGTTTTAGCGTAAAGAAACCATATGAATACACATAGTTTTTCACTTATACCTTAAATAACTCAGAGAGATATACCCACAATATCTTTGTGTAGTAATGGAAATGAAAAGTCTAATCTATTAAGACTCCTGCCAAACTAATCTATACACGTATACACAATAAAACTTACTCTCACCCTCAAGTTGTGATATTAAGTCATGGAGACCCAACTTGCCAATTAACGAATCAAAGTGTGGCTGGAAGAGCCTCTTCGTCATTGTCGGCAATTTTCTGATTGGTTGGTAAAAATGATAATCATATATCTCCACCTTCGAGCTTTTCATTGATGAAGTAACCTATATCCACATGTATAGTTCAGTCATCCTGCACTGCACAGTGGTTATTGGCAATGCTGATGGCTGCCTTACTGTCATATAGTATAGCATCATAGATGCTTCAAATGGTAGTCCAAGATCAACCTATTTTTCCTTAGCCATATCAATTTACAAAATTCCATTTGCCATTGCACGGAACTCAGCTTCGGCTCTACTTTGAGGTACATTTTAAGCTCTACTTTGAGCTACCACATTCTACTGCTTACTTTGCCATGTGACCAAATTGCCCCAAACATTCAATATCCAAAAGTGGACCCCTCCTGCCAGTTAAAGACCATGCCCATGCTGCATTGGTGTAGATTTCTACATTCCTTTGGTTATTGTTACAAGGTGAACAGTTATCCTGTGAACAGCTTCTAAATGCTCCTTAGATGGAGGATGCACGAACTGACTCACAATGCTCAAGGTAGCAAATTTGAGGTCCTAGGACGCCTTGGAATATAACCATTAGTTAGGCTGGTAGGGTAATGAACCATATAAATACACATAGGTTACGATGGTACAAGGATGAGAGATTGCTATAACAAAGGAGATGAAAATATGTAATCTCCCGCACAAACTAAACTATACAGATACATAATAGAACTTGCATATTCATAATTTAACCCTTTGTCAGTTGTGCTCCGTGTTTTCTGAGTTATCATTTTAACAACTTTAACCTTGAGCTAAGCACACTTTTCTTTCATTTCCAATTGATAATTTCTCATGGCACATTAACTAGCTTATTTAATACTGTCTTAAGTATAAATCAAATCAAATCATGTACGAAGGTCAGAATACCTGTTGATTGATTCATTTATGGTTACATAAATTGGCTGTATGCTGCATGTCTTTACATGTTATACCTATTGTTGGCGGGATTTAGTGGTTCATTGTAAATTATTTATTAAAGACATTATTGGAGATTCATGCATTTTCTACACTGTGACAGTTAGAGGAATGATGTATTACCGCAGAGCTCTGGAACTTCAGGCATTCCTTGATATGGCCAAGGATGATGGTATCGTATCTTATACACTTGATTCTGCAAATATAAACTGTTGAGAGTGTAAGCAGCTATATTTCTTGTACAGATTTAATGGAAGGTTATAAGGCCATTGAGACCAATGAAGAGCAGATTAAGGGAGAGAGGTCGTTGTGGACACAATGTCAAGCCGTGGCCGACATGAAATTTACATATGTTGTCTCCTGCCAATTATATGGCATTCAGAAACGATCTGGAGATCCACGAGCACAAGATATATTGAGACTTATGACAACGTATGAATATTTAAAGCCTTAAAGTCTGTGTCCTCCAAATGCATTGTCTAATCTTTTATTTCTCTGGACAGGTATCCATCTCTTCGAGTAGCATATATAGATGAAGTTGAAGAACCTAGTAAAGACAGAGCCAAGAAGGTTAATGACAAGGTGTACTACTCCACTCTAGTGAAGGCTGCTCTGCCAAAGTCAAATTCTTCGGAGCTAGGACAAAATCTAGATCAGGTACTCTTTTTAGAATTCAGCTGATGATACAGTAAGTAGCTACTTTGAGAATTATTATATGGAATATACCTTTGCTTTTATAGAAGGTTCTTCATAATAAGATCAGAAGAATAATTTACATTCAATGAATTCCAACCGAAATAGAACTTGAGTGTTCAGTCTTTCCTCTATTTTTTCTTCTCTCTGTTTTCACAGGGAGTGAGAAGATTGTACTTTCTGATTGTGCTTACTAGTTGAAAGAACACATTAGATGGACATCTCTTCCCACTCTTAGTACTCAGCATTGAGCACAACATACTGAAATTTCAGCCATTATTACATTCTATGGATGGATTTAGTTTCTTGACTTGATTTTGTATTCCTACAATTTCTTTTATTATTGTCTGTTGCTCTTACAAAGTCAGTACCTTCCACAGCATTTTCTTACAGCAATTTTGATCGGCAACTACACATATTTTATGGCTGGTTTTTGCTAATTGATGAAATTCTTTTGTAGATAATCTACCGTATAAAACTTCCAGGCCCTGCTATCCTGGGTGAAGGAAAGCCTGAAAACCAGAATCATGCCATCATTTTCACGCGTGGAGAAGGCTTACAAACAATAGATATGAATCAGGTATATAATTTTTTCCATTCCCTGATTGATTTTCTCCATGTTGGGCCTGACGTATTTATCTAATTAGGATAATTACATGGAAGAAGCTTTTAAAATGAGAAACTTGCTCCAAGAGTTTCTTAAAAGGCATGATCTGAGACACCCATCAATTCTCGGCCTGAGGGAACATATATTCACAGGAAGGTGTGCGATTCTGCCATAATTAACGTTTCTTTTAGGAAAACCATAATTAATGTGTTTGACATGTGCCTATACATTCTTCGCTTAATAACTCGTTTCTTTTATACCACGTGATGCAGTGTTTCTTCTCTTGCTTGGTTTATGTCTAATCAAGAGACGAGTTTTGTTACTATTGGACAGAGACTTCTAGCTAACCCTCTCAAGTAAGTTCTCTTGTTTTCATAAATCTCTTTCTATGTACAATTTGCTTTGCCCTGGCAATTAACTTTTCATTGCAGTCATTTCTCAATTCTATTGTTTCTTATGAGTTTTGTCACATGTATAATATCTGAGCTTCTGCACAGATGAAAGCTATAATAGATGAGGCTGCATCTCTGTCCATGTGATTCAGCATCGCTGGGTTAACTCAAAACTAGTGTAATATGCATGCAATGTAGCCTTCTTGAATATCTTAATATAGCTAATTATCAGGTTTATTCTCTATAGAGTAATTTTATGGCTCGAACACTGCATAAAAGAATCATACTCTTGCTTTATTTTGAGATTATCACCTGGGTCTCACACAAATGCAGTTTGGTAATGTTACATGTCTTCAGCAATTTTGAGTAGCTTCGAACAAGCCATCCTTTTTTTGATTTGTTATACTTGCTCAGCATCTTTTCTGGTTAACTAATTGTCTGTATCATGTTTCCTTGTGTTCATTCAGGGTCCGGTTTCACTATGGCCATCCTGATGTATTTGATAGATTGTTTCACCTTACACGAGGTGGCGTGAGCAAAGCCTCCAAGATTATCAACCTGAGTGAGGACATATTTGCTGGTATGATCATAAATTTTGTTGTTCTTATTCTTTTATAACTATTTGAATCTTTTGGTGTGGGTTATAATTTATTTCCATTTTAATTCTGTAGGCTTCAATTCTACACTCCGTGAAGGCAATGTAACTCATCATGAGTACATACAAGTCGGTAAAGGGAGAGATGTTGGCCTTAACCAAATTTCTCTATTTGAGGCAAAGATTGCCAATGGAAATGGAGAGCAAACATTGAGTCGGGATTTGTATAGGCTGGGGCATCGCTTTGACTTCTTTCGAATGATGTCATGCTATTTCACAACCATTGGTTTCTACTTCAGTACTTTGGTGCGTGTCAGATGAATTTTATAACAGTGGTTTTTGAGCTTCTCTTCAAACATTCTAACCTTACTGCATTTTCTTTTGACAGATTACTGTGCTCACTGTGTATGTATTTCTGTATGGACGCCTTTATCTTGTTCTTAGTGGCCTTGAAAAGGAAATAAGCAGGCAACCAAGTATTCGAGATAATAAGGCTCTTGAAATTGCTTTGGCCTCTCAGTCCTTTGTGCAGATTGGATTTTTGATGGCTCTCCCTATGATGATGGAAATTGGATTAGAAAAAGGGTTTCGCACTGCATTAAGTGAATTCATATTGATGCAACTGCAATTGGCTCCTGTATTTTTCACTTTTTCACTTGGGACTAAAACCCACTATTATGGAAGGACGTTGCTTCATGGAGGTGCAAAGTATAGGGCCACAGGGCGTGGATTTGTTGTGTTCCATGCCAAATTTGCTGAAAACTATCGGCTCTACTCACGTAGCCACTTTGTTAAGGGGCTTGAGTTAATGATATTGCTTCTCGTTTATCAAATATTTGGTCAGACCTACAGAGGTGCTGTCTCGTATATCTTGATAACAGTATCTATGTGGTTTATGGTGGGTACCTGGCTATTTGCTCCCTTCCTCTTCAATCCTTCTGGTTTTGAGTGGCAGAAGATAGTCGATGACTGGACTGATTGGAATAAGTGGATCAGTAATAGAGGAGGTATTGGTGTTCCCCCAGAAAAAAGTTGGGAATCATGGTGGGAGGAGGAGCAAGATCATCTCCGTCATTCTGGGAAACGTGGTATTGTTGCTGAGATAATATTGTCACTACGATTTTTTATTTATCAATATGGCCTCGTATATCACTTGCACATCACAAGGAAGACCAAAAGTGTACTGGTATATATTCTTCTCTATCCTACCCTCATAAATTTCCCCATTTTGAGTTAATAATTTCAATCTGAGACAATTACTTAAATGGATCGCAGGTATATGGCATATCGTGGCTGGTGATCTTTCTGATTCTTTTTGTCATGAAGGTGAGAACTATTATTTCCAGTTTCAGAGTTTTTTCTGAGGCACCATAATCGTATATTTTGTTCTGCAAACATAACTGATTTTGTTGAATAGAAGATAAGAGTGCTTATTGCCCTTTTTCGCTAAATATTTGAATTCCGAAACTCCCCTCTATCTACAAGAGAAATTGTACAACTATGCACGCTAACTTGCTAATATCATAATAAGCCTTTATCGAAGGGTTCGAGAATACCTTAGGTATATGCCAATGAATTTATATTGTCACATTTAAGTAACTTTTACACCATGTATCCTTTGGACACAATAACATGTATTCTGCAATTAGGCTTGCTTCAATATTAGTTCCACTTCTTTTTCATGTTTTTTTGAGTCTCTGTTATACTTTTATTTAATTCTGAATATATTATGCATTACTACGAATGCTATGTTAGCTCATTGAGACTCTCTATCTGGCACAGGCTTCCTGTAAGTTGTTGCTAAAGAAATTGACAATTATTATGGAATTTGATGGTTTAATTTGGTTCATTTCTTTTCCAGACAATTTCTGTTGGGAGGAGGAAGTTTAGTGCAAATTTTCAACTCGTCTTCCGGCTTATTAAGGGTTTAATCTTCGTCACATTCATCTCTATTCTGGTTATTTTGATAGCCCTCCCCCACATGACACCCAGAGATATCCTGGTTTGCATTCTCGCCTTTATGCCCACTGGTTGGGGCTTGCTTCTGGTAAGCCATTATCAATGTTTCCTCCATACACACTCACACCTTACATTTTTCTACCAATATGTCCTTATCGGTCATTCGTTTTGTTCTCTGTTCAGATTGCTCAAGCATGTAAGCCCATAGTTCACAGAGCTGGATTCTGGGGTTCAGTGAGAACACTAGCTCGTGGGTACGAGATAGTGATGGGTTTACTTCTCTTCACACCAGTGGCTTTCCTTGCATGGTTCCCTTTCGTATCGGAGTTCCAAACCCGAATGTTGTTCAACCAAGCTTTCAGTCGAGGTCTTCAGATATCGCGTATTTTGGGTGGACACAGGAAAGACAGATCCTCAAGGAACAAGGAGTAGCTGCACTTGTTTCTTGAATAATATTTTTGTTAACTGCTGCCTGCCTGTAGCTTATTAAACTTAATAGTTGAGTACTACAAGCTAGTTGGGCATGTACTGAGCTTCTCAAATTTTAGGATTACCAACTTCTTCTAGAATTATTATCTAATATTGTAGGATTTAAAATTGTACTAATATTTTATGTATTAATGTATGTTTCTAATATTCATCCCTTATCTACCAATCGCAAACATCATACTCCATTCATTTCATATAAAATGACACTTTTCTTTTTGCCTTTTTTAGCACGCTTTTTTACGTTTCTTGTTGATGGGTTTTAAGATGGGTTTTTGAAGAATTTTTTCTTTTACGGGATACTACAACTGTCGTAGTATCCCGTAAAAGAAAGAATTATTTAAAAATCAATTTTAAAACCCATCATCAAGAAGCGTGTCAGAAAAGCCACTATTGAAATGTGTTATTTTAAGTGAAATGAAGAGAGTAATATTTTACCTTTTCTTTTACCAACATTTGTAATCTTATAGTAACAAATAATCAATGAATACTATCAAACGAGAAATGCTCCACTAACTTTTGGAACATATTTATATCAGTTGACATGATAATAATATATTTTAAAATATATATATTTTATAAATATATACTTTTTCCGTCATGTATATATGTGTGCTTATTACTCGTTTAGAGCGTCATTTATATATGTGTGTATTTTATAAATAGAAAGATTTTCTTATTAAAATTACTTATTCACCTTCAATTTATTCTTTTTACTTTTCCTACTTTCTACTTATTTTTTTACTTTCTTCCTACTTTATTTTATTTTTTTCTACTTTACACCAATTTTGCCTTTAAATTGCATGTCGTTTCTCTTTATATATATATGGGGGACGGAAGGAGTATTTATTAAAAAAATCCTTAAAAAATTAAATTTTACTAAAAAACAATCAAACCCTTAACTGTAAGTATATTTATAATAATTTGTAACTAGGCAGTATGTATTTACCAAAAGATTTCCTTTTAAGTTTTTTTTTATTTTTTTTATTTTAAGATTTCCTAGATTTCCTTTGAAGTTATTAGAAGCTGGTATTTACCAAAAAAAGAAAAGAAATTAACGTAGAAAAAGAAAAGAAATTGGCAAGAGTGAGAGCCACATGTTCCCGCCACAAGCATTCCACCATCATCAAACAAAATCTAACAAGATCCAAAATATCACCCAACTTTGTTGCAGCATCTCCTCTCCTCTCGTTTCGCGCGCACTTCTCACTCCGATGCGTGTCGGCGTTCCGATGCAAATGGCAATTGTTCAATCTGCTGCGATTCCACTTCTCCAACTCCGGCAGCATCATTCCGCCTTCACTCCGCCGACGCCGCGACTTCCCCTCGGCCGGAAAATCGAGCGGCGGTCGCTGGTTGCGCGTTCGCAGCAGCAAGTAGAGTCTATGGCAGCCGCAGCATTTACAGAGGGAGAAAACGCACTTATCGATGCCTTGATCGGCATCCAAGGCCGCGGCCGCTCCGTCTCGCCGTCGCAACTCCAAGTACGATGTTCCATTCAATCTTCAAACGCATAGTATTACAATTCGATGATTTAATGGTCCTTATTTTGCCTTTCAAGTAGTTCTACTGCAGCAATTCGGTGATATATTCTTCACGATTTTACATCTGTCGCAATTTGAAGCACAAATTTCAAAATTTATGATGCAGGAAGTTGAAAGTGCAGTACAGAAATTGGAAGGTCTTACCGGCGTTTCTGATCCAGTGAGTCGCCTTTCAAAATAATGCATAAGCTGATTCTAATTTCTAGGGTTTAGTGTAATAGTTGAATTTAACAGACAGGTTCAAGCTTGATTGAAGGGCGTTGGCAGTTAATGTTCACAACAAGACCAGCTACAGCTTCTCCTATTCAGGTTAAATTTGCATTTCTCTTTTCCTTTACTTGCTTTCTTAAAAAAAAATTCTAACTAACTAAAAAACAAGAGAACTCATGATAGTCTTTTTCATAATGATGCAGAGAACATTTGTTGGGGTTGATTCCTTCAGTGTGTTTCAGGAGATATATCTTAGAACGGATGATCCCCGTGTCTCCAATATTGTGAAATTCTCCGATACAATTGGAGAGTTAAAAGTAGAGGTATGACATGATGACAATTCTGTGAATATATATTTTTGGGATGTATTGAAGGACTATGATCATGAAATATGCAACTTCAGCTATGAGATTCAACATGATCAACACATAACAATGCTTGTGCAAACTTCACCTCATTAGTGCTCTAACTTGCATAGGCCTTTGATGATGTATCTTTTCCAGCCAATTTTCTCTTACCTTCATGTTAGTAAGGGAGCTTTTTTAACGATTTGAACTAACATGTTCCATTAATGTCTTGGATAAGATCATAACGTGTATATGTGAAGTGAAAAATGAGATGTAACAGAATCAAGCTGATTTTAATTAGTTGTTCAAATTATGGATACGTTTTTAACTTTGTTTGGAGAGTCAAAGGAGTTACTTTGTATTCCTATGAATTGCATAGTGTAAGAATTCCATAGTTATTTGGTTTTCATTAGATTCAATAATATTGAAAATTTAGATTTCTATCAGCAATGTTAAATTGAACTCTTTATCGTTTCATATTGCTTCATATATAACTTAATTTTATAACAAAATAGGAATTGAAATTAGTTTCGTCTTTATGGTATTCGGTTATTCAGGCCATAGCTTCAGCCAAAGATGGAAAACGGATCCTCTTCCAGTTTGACAGAGCTGCGTTTTCCTTAAAAATTCTTCCCTTCAAAGTTCCCTATCCTGTACCTTTTAGACTTCTTGGAGATGAAGCTAAGGGCTGGTTGGATACAACTTACTTGTCCCAATCAGGAAATATTCGCATTTCACGAGGGAACAAGGTGAAAATAGCTCATTAGCGTGTACAATATGTCTGCATCTTTATCTTCCCCGACTTTATTCTTTCTAAGGATTAAGGACTATCTGTTCCACTGCTATAGTGCAGGGAACAACGTTTGTGCTGCAAAAAGAAACTGAAGAAAGACAGAGACTGATATCAACCATTTCAAAGGGTCAAGGAGTGAGAGAGGTTTGAGCTATTTCCTCGTATTACTCTTTCCACTAAAGCATTTTCAGCTATTCATGTGAAATTTTATTGGCAGGCTATTGAAAAATTTATCTCCGTAAATCAAAGTACAGCTGAAGGTGAATTCAATCTTCTTGAAGGCGAGTGGCTGATGATATGGAATTCACAGGTAGTTTCCGTAAAACATGTTTTCATTTATAAAAGCAAAGAAATGAAAAGAAACCATCTCTGTAGATTACTCATGCAGGGATTTATGAATTTCAGTCATCTTCTGTTAGTTTTCCTCCTAAATATAGCTAAATTTTTGTCATCTGAGATGACAATACAATGTCATTCTTCATTGTGACCAACATCTATTGCAGGAAGTAACAGAGAGTTGGATAGAGAATGCTTCAAAAGGTTTGATGGGCAAGCAGGTGCTTTCTACGATTTCCATTGTTCATGCTTTCATTCTTCACTGTCTTCATCCCTTGAATTTGTGCCGTCTAACCATTTCCTGAATGCTACGATACTACTATAGATTATCAAGCCAAATGGTCAGATGAAATTTGTGGTTGATATTCTATTTGGTCTCAAATTTTCAATGACCGGAAAATATGTGTAAGTTTCTCAGTCGACTCACGTCGTTATACATCATTCAGCTAATGAAATAATTATGTCCTCAAGCTCTACTTTTGTGGCTCGTGATTATGGTTCGAAGGAAATCGGGCTTCAACGCATACGATGTGGCGATGGATGATGCAGCTATAGTGGCTGGTCCGTACGGGATACCAGCAGAAATGGAAACGAAGTTCACGCTTCAACTACTGTAAGAGACTTCATTTTAGCTTTCTTGTTTCTTGTGATCTGGCGATGAATGAACTGTTGCTGTACGAGTTTCTTGTTTGGTGCAGATATGCTGATGAAAAGATCAGAATTAGTCGCGACCACGATGGCATTCTTTTTGTGCACATACGCCTCGGAAAGGCCGTTTAGGAAGAATGAGTTGCCAAAAATATTGAACTTTCTTTTTGAAGAGAGAGAGAGAGAGAGAGAGAGAGTCTTGCACTCATATCAACTGGATGGGCAAAACTAACTGTGAGCTTTTACTACAACACTTTAATTGTTGCACATGCAAAATGATAGTTGCTGAAAAGATATTTTGTTAGTTAATGAAAGAATGTACCAAGATATCCATTTCTTGAAAAATTGAGAATCTTTGAAACCAAAGAATGTTGAAAAGGGATTATTTGTAGACACCCCAAATATAAAATTATTTATGCATAAAGAACATCTAATACTATAATGACCAAAAGTTGATAAATCACGATTATTACTAGTAATTAACTGACATGACTTTTATAAGAAAGAAAAGTAACATCTCTTTTCAAAACAAAGAACAATAATATACTCTTGATAGTACCAATTTACAGAACCGATATTAATAAAGAATTTGTATATTTGTATGTTTCACAACCCAAAAATAAGTTTTACACTTCAGCTTTAACAACGTAATTTCAATTATGATCTCAGTTTAAAAGCTGAACTGCAGATAAAAGACCCGATTGCTTGGTAAAAATACGAACATGTATTCGATGTTTATGTCCCGACAGGTTAGTTACTCTGAAGATCAACACCAAAGTTTATGAGATGATAAACAGTAAGTGCCTAACTAAGTAACTATGACTGCAAATTACATGAATGGAACTTTTATCAGAGGCTAATGTTACAAAATGTGCGATAATTTATACTACTACTAGAAAAGGGTTAGACTGCAATTTCCAGGCCCTAATATTTCTACAGATCAATGATACTACAATTCCCACATGTTACCAAGCCTACCTTGCCAGCTCAGCAACAAAGGATTGCATAATATTTCTACCTTCTTTCTTAATCACCTTCTTCTAACCATGATAAGTTACATTCACTGCAGCAGCGCGCCTGAAATCACGGTGTCACTCTTACCCACTCGTATCTTCCAGGTAGGGGCAAATCTTTAACGATGTCAAAGTTATACCTGCGTAGTTGGAAACATCACTTACTACCCGATGATTCATAAATTGATTAAACTCAAGTAAAGAGTAGAATTTATATAGATAGAAGAGAGGGCGTACTTTTCCATGAAAAGGCGCTGCTGAGGCTGCTCTGCACAGGCGAAGAACTCATCTATTTCACGAGCTGCGGGGATATTTCTAACTGCATTTTGGGCCCTTTGACAGTGACCATTCCTCTGCTTCGTTGAAGATCCGGGTGCTGAGCTGCTGTCAGCGGCTCTAATCATACTACATGGGGTGCTTTCTCTAGTGCACCTGCAAAAAATCATATAATGCAAAAGACTCAAATTTTAGTAGGAAGTGAAGAAAACCAGCACAGAATACAGAGAGACGAGAAGTCTAGAAACGCAGCGATAAACATTTTCATATAAGAAATGTTTTTCAAATAAAATGAACATATTAAACAACTGAATTTGTAATGGGTTCTTGCAGCCATTCCAAATGGGCTGTCTAGTACTGAATCAAGAATCCTCGTCTCTAAATATTAAAACCAAAAAGAAATAGTACTGGCCACTACCAAATACAGTTTATAGCTTCAGAGATATCAACTCCTCTATCTATTGGCTATAGAACATAAATGCATGTAAAGATATCCAAAGAGGGCAAACAAAGTACACACCAATTCCCAGTTAACCGCCATTACCAAATACAGACCGCCATGCAAATAGGGGAAATATATTGGAGCATAAGTGAAAAAAGAAGAAGATAATTGTACAGAGAAAGTGCCATTTCCAGTAACACACGAATTTTCTCAATAACCCCAAAAATTAGAAAGAAAACAAACATCAACAGCAAGAACATTAAAGTAAATAAAAAAATAAGGAATTTGGATGAGAAAAATCACTTTGAAATTTTTGACGGCAGAGACGAAAGAAAATAAAAGGAGAGAGGGGAAAGGGAATATACCTTTCCCTAGGTTCCATATCCAAATTATTTTCACCAAAAGATGCTTCAATCTCCATATCCCCAATTTCAAAACCCCCAATTAATCTATCGGAGCATCCATCCGCTTCCTTAGCGGGTTCAATCGGAAAACACGAATCCACCGACCCTGACCTAGAACCTTCAATTTGGGGGTTTTGCTTATCTATACAAACGAAGCCATGTTTCGGAGAAACGGGGATTCTCTGGGAATCCTGGAGGTACTGCTTGAGGAGCGGCGGCTTCTCGAGCCGCCGGGAGCGGAGCTCGAGATAATCGGCGCCGGCGGTGTCGGTGGCGGAGGACTTGAGGCGCTGAAGGGCTAGGGTTCTGGCGCGGGTACGCACGCCGAGGGGCGAGTGAGAGACGTCGATGTCTCTCGTCGTCTTGGGCTTCCGCATGTATTTCCCCATGTTCCGTTACAAACTAATTTTCATGTGCGTGCCTCTGTGTGTGTGTGTGAGAGAGAGAGAGAGAGAATTTGGGCGCGGAGGAGGAGGAGGTTGGAGAAATGAAGGGTGTGGGTCTTTCTATAGTTAGGGTTGCAGGCCCACTTTTTATATACTTTTTTACGTTTGCATCTTTTTCCGGTTATTTTTCATTATTAATTATATTCATTTATTATTTCCCAAAATAAATCATATCATTTCATTTATCCAGAAACTTTTCTAACAAAAAAACAGAAAAACGAAATGGTTTAACAATCGATATGACGTGCCAATTTCAGTGCAGAAAAAAAATTGCAAGTTTTTTTGAAACAAAATAAATAAATAAATAAATTTCATAGAATTAAATTATTATTAATTGGTCATAGTACGTCCTCCGTCCTAAATAGTCTACATTAAGGAAATTATGTGAGGTACATAAAATAATAAAGATTGATTATTTAGGTGGGATGAAGGGAGTATTATTTATAGAGTAACAACAAGAGCAATATATATATTTTTTAATTAAATATTCTATCCGTCACGTTTAAGATGACACATTTTTTTAATTATAAGTGTCATCTTAAACGGAACAAATGAAGTAGAACTTATCTTAAAATGAACATGATATTAGTTTCGTTTGGTAATCAAGAAAAAGGACACACTTGGGTCAGCCGGAGGCACCGTGCGGCCGGGCTAAAACAATAACACTTTTATTCATATAGATTGACACTTTTCTGTATAAAGATTGACACTTTTAAAAATTATCATTTTATTCGTAAAATAATTATGTTAAAGATTGACACTTTTATTCATATAGATTGACACTTTTCTGTATAAAGATTGACACTTTGGGCCCAGCTGCATGGTGCCTTCGGCTGACACAAGTTTTTGTCCAAGAAAAATTGAGAAAAGCCTAGATATCTAAAATTATTTGACATTTTTATTTGTTTGGTATCTCAAATAAGTTATTTTTAGCACCCGTAAAATAGATATAACTGATAAAATTATTATTTCTCTTTGATAGATTATCCAACCTTCTCTCTCGGATATAAGTATCTTGGCTGCACCGTATATCTTTATAATTTTTTTTTTTATCTTATTTAATATTTTCCCATTAAAGCTACCAAACGAGCCTAACTATAATTCATACTACCTCCATCCCATTTATTAGGCCACTTTCACTTTATTGACTTTTTTGGCACGCATTTCCTACCGAAACCTAGTACGGGTTTTAAAATATAGTATCCCGTAAAAGAAACGATATTTCAAACTTATATTTTAAAACCCGTACTAGGTTTCGGTGGAAATACGTGTCGGAAAAGTCAATAAAGTGAAAGTGGCCTAATAAATAGGATGAAGATAGTATTAAAAAATAGTAGGAGAATTCGATTAGGAGTGAAAAATGCTCGAAATATTTGGTAAATAAAATTGAGGCTCATATTATTGATACTCCTATTAACGAAATTAACAAAGTAAATATTAGGCCGATTACACGCATATTTTTCCCCTATAGCTATAACAATTTTATTCTATGATTTTGAAATAAAATTTACTCGTTTCCATATTTATTGAAAAAAGTTATCCTCAGAATTGCCACAAACTTTTCCTCTTTCTAGTAGAACAGAGATTCCACGCGTTCAAAGAGAGAAAGAAAGATCTCCTCGTTTACTCCCAGCTGGTACGTTGCTCTGCATTGACCTTTTTACCGCATTAATTCTTATTCTCCAAATCTATCTCCTCTCGATCAATGCGTGCTTTATCTATTACTATGATTTTTCCTCGAATTCCGCATTTTACTTCGTTGGGCCTTCGTAATTTTGTGAGTTCTTCGTCTATATTTGTGGATATTGTTCTGGGTTTTTATTCTATTTCATCATCTCCCTTGAATTTCGATGCTACCCGTTGGATTCGATTATAATATGAGTTGTTTTGACGTTTGATTGTGTTCTCGATTGTATTGTGAGTTTGTTTTTTCTTATTCCCATTAATCAGATTCCGGCAAGAAGAGGCCTTTTTCTACTGGGATCGGTATCAGCTGAGGTTTTTCTTGAGTAGAGATTTTTCAATCAAAATATATAAATGATGAAGAAAAATGGATAAAATCACAAAATCTGAGGTTTTCTGAGAATTTCCCCCCTTTTTTGTGACATTGGGGTGATGAGAGATCAAGTGTGGAAATGGGTATTAGGGTTGGTTTACATATTTGCAGTTGCAACAATATGGATAGCTGCTAGTTTCGTAGTACAGTCAGTTGTAGATGATGGCGTTTCTCCATTTCTGGTGACATACATTTGCAATTCATTGTTCGTGGTGTACATACCTTTAGTAGAAATCGCACGTTATATAGAGGATAGGTATGGAAGCATTTTCTTTTGGCTAAATAGGAAGAATGATGTTGCTGTGTTACAAGATTATAAGGTTTCTGAGGAGTCCAATCTTCTTCGTGATAACGAATCGAATCCGGATGGGGTTCCTGAGCAAGAGACAGTAGTTCGCAATGTGGTTGAAGTTGATCTAAAAGGGCTCGATGCAAAAGGGCGTTGGACACGTTGGAGAGTTGCGAAAGTTAGCCTCTTGATCTGCCCAATTTGGTTCATGGCACAGCTCACATTTAATCTCTCTCTCAAGTACACTACAGTTACTGTAAGAGAATTCGATCCGTTCTTGTTTTTCGAATTCTCAGAGTTTTGATTTATATTTCATGTGACATTTAGTTTTTCTTGTTTGATGTATAGTCGAATACCATCCTAAGCAGTTCCTCCAGTCTGTTCACATTTCTAGTGGCTATTGTGTTTTTGGGGGAGAAGTTTTCTTGGGTGAAACTGATCAGTGTTCTGCTTTGCATGGGAGGAATAATTATTGTTAGCCTTGGAGATTCGGGTTCAGGATCGGATAATGTTGCTTCGAATCCTGTTTTGGGAGATATTCTGTCTCTTTTATCTGCAGCATTCTATGCTGCTTACATAAGTCTCATTCGCCAAAAATTGCCTGATGAAGACGATAAGGTTAAAGGCCGTGTTAGCATGGCACAATTTCTTGGATTCCTGGGCTTGTTCAACCTCTTGTTATTCTTTCCCGTGGCTCTCGTTCTAGAGTTTTTTAAGCCCGGGCTTTTCAACACGCTCACTGGGAAGCAATTCGGTCTAATCATTGGCAAAGGTACATATCTATGTATCGTTGCTTTACCTTTTATCCTGCAAACTTCTCAATGTCATGCTTTCTTTTTCCGTGGATTTGTGATCATTACACTGCATGTTTGTTTATGGTTTCTTCACCTTCGATCATAGATGCATGATGTTGTTAGTTGCACTTAAGAATGATGGGAAATCAATCACATGTTTGATGAATGATACAGAGCTGAAGTAAGCAACATATGCTTATTATCTAGCTCCGTCTTTCAATTCAAAATGGTTATGTTCTTATCTTGTGTTAATCTCTAAGCATCAATTTCCACATTAATTCAGGCTTACTAGATAATGTGGTGAGCGACTATTTGTGGGCGAAAGCTGTGCTCCTTACAACAACCACCGTGGCAACAGCAGGTCTTTCGATTCAGGTACCGTTAGCAACGATTGTGGATTCGTTGATTGGGAATTCGCCTCATCCTTCAGATTATGTGGGAGCTGTTGCTGTGATGGTTGGTTTCACAGGCCTTAACTTCCCTTCAGACGATTTCTCCTCCACTAAAGAAGCCCAACTTGAATTGGAGAGTGGAAATACCACAGCAAACGACCTTTCAGATACTGATAGGTAGATTTTTTTTGAGGATTTATAGAGTATATAAGATTAGGGGCAGATATGTAATATGAACAGTTTGTTATACTCATAGTTATATATATTCAAGAAACATGTCATCGTTGAACGGGTTGGAGGGAGTATGAAATTAGAGAAATAACTGTCGATAGTATGGAATGAGAGATTTTCAAGCCCAGTAAATATGTGGCCATTTAGGTAAAATTTCGAATAGGTGATAATCCTTGAACAATATGGTGCAAGTGTGACAATACAACAATATTGTCCAACCTAAAAAAATAAAATTAAAGAAATGCCACACTTGTAAAACTAAGAAATTACAGTTCGACCAATTTTTAGAAAGGTCCAGATATTAACTAAACTCCCACATGGAATGCTTATGGGAAATAATGTTTTTTTTCTTCTAATTAGAGCTCTGTGCCGTATACATATGACCATGTTTCTGCATGACTCTCCTCGTTGCCAGAGCTGCCGCCTCACTCGCACGCAACGTCCCCGTGGCCATGATTGCAGCGAATTCGTTGCTGATCTCCTCTTGGACTTTGCTCCGTGCAGCTCCTAGTGGATCCTCAGCCTTCTTCTCTTCTGTTTTGCTCTCGGTCTTTTGTTGTACTTCTATTTTTGATTCTGCATCGGATTTCCTGCTCACGTTCTCATCTTTCGTGTTAGTGCCACCGTTAGCTGGCTTTGAGGCAGCTGCCGTCTGAGTTGCAGGTCTGAACTGAGGAGCTTGGGGAACTGCTCCAGCCCTCATAGTGCTCTCTAGATTCTGTATCATTGGCACTGCAAAGCAAACAGAGTTTAGAATGTTATGCGATAATTTATTTAGGAAGATCTCAACCATCTTTACTTCAACTCGAGTAGTAGCGTTCAGAGAGTAACTTATTAAGGAAAACACAGATATTCTACATCCATAATTAAGCTTTCGGTTCATCATACCAAGAAACGGAGCACATGCTTGTCTTAAAGTTTTTCTTGACACCAAAACTTGTGTAAACAGACCAACACCAAAGACAGTTGACAACCAAGACTTGGTGATGATAGTAATAGTTAAGACCATAACTTCGACTTCCTAAGCTTATTCCATCAGATAGATCACAAATTCAAATAGAGGGTGAGGGTGTTTACTACGGATGATTGGATATAAATAAAATAATGTGGCTAACCCACCGTTTGCTTTGATGGATTGCTTAATTTTCAACTTGTTTGGGAATACAATCCTTCAGATACTCAAATCATATATTTTTATCAATTTATCCTATTCACTCGAGATAAACAGAACAAAAGGACATGTAAATCAAAACATCAGGCACAGAGGAATTGACTTACTTATGAGAGCACCCATGGGGCTACCCATAACTTCATTCGGGAGATTCAAGATGTAGTCTGGTATCGTAGCACCAACCAGGAACTGGGCAACCTCATTACTGAAGTTGTTACAATTATGAGTGAGCAAACTGTAAGTTTCAGCTGTGTAACGAGGACCAATCTCTTCCAAGTACACCTCAAATACATCCTGGGGCACATGCGTTGTGCCAAGATCTATCACTCGAAGTGGCGTGCCATATGGAGTTGTCCCAGCTGGAGCACTTTGTATGCCACCTCCAAAATAGTATTCATGACCATATACAACAACTCCTGTATGCCTGGAAAATTTAAAAATAAAATAAAATTAGTAACAAGAAAAATCAAGGTATCCACATTCAAATTCGACATTTGTGATTGTAACGCGCTCTTACCATATGCCTTCAATAGCCTTCCCCAAAAATGTCGTAGATAGTTGCCTCGCCAAACCCTGGCTCAAGTCATACACATTCAAAGAGACCTTGTAACCATCCTGCATGTTTACAAAGTTGTGAATTTACATAGAACCACCTCAGTGCAAATCTTTTCCATGATAATAAATCAGCTAACAGATCATATGCAATACAGTCGGACGTACCTCAGCCATCTTCACAAGTCCAATTGAAATATACTAATATAGGATGAAAGGCTGTTACATACAAGTAAAGAGAACAAATCAATAAAGCTGAAGACTTACAAACAACACTATAAAGCATAAATATTCTTTCAATTTACTGGCATATAAGATAGAAGACATTCAAACAAGAAAATAATGCAAGTGATTCAAACAAGTAAAGACTAGCTTTCAGGGACAGCATGTCAATTATCTTGTTCTCTGATCGACTTCAAAAATTTAGAATAACAACACATTAGCATTGAAACATGCCTTATTCTAAAACCTTAACTACCACTTCCCTAAATTTCTTTAGCCACAACATCAATCTATATGTGCATTTCACCAACATTAATGCAGATTTTGTGTAGCTCATAGCACTGATGGAACAAAAGATAACCAACTAATAAGCAAGTTTATGAACATGAAACAAAGCATCAACATGAAATAAATTTAAATGTGATTGAGACAAAATAAATCACAAATCTAAGCTAACGTAATATACCATCGTCATCGTGTATAGGATCAAAACACAAGAACCTAAACCGAAAAGTTTAACAAGAACAAATTGTGATTTGCAAACAGGAACTATTTTCCCATCAAAAGACTATATCGATAACAAATTCAAACATAATCAAAATCTTACAACTAACTTCTCCACATTGCAAAAATTATATTCATCCGCAAAAATCACACACACCCCAAACGAGATTAATAAAATCCACAATAATCCTGAATTCCACACAATAAAATCACCCAGAATAACCCCCAATCGATTTCCCATAACCGCGTAGGCTTCAATTTGAACAGATCTATAATCACATTGAACACATCAAAACATTCGAGAATTACATGAATTATGGATTAAATCTCGGAAAAAAAAGGCGGAATCGCTTGAATTCTCAGACAGAAGATTCAATCGATGAGAAGATGTAAAAAAGGAGGCACAATGCAGCTTACCTGAAGAGAGAGGAATGCCGACGAAACCGAGTAGTCAAGACAATAATATTCGTAGTTCGTAGCATAAATTCCACAACTTCGGGGAAAATTAGGTGTTTATATACCACCGTAAGGAAGAAAGGGCGAAGATTATTGATGCACTTTCCAGAATTTTCTTACCAATCGTATTCCCACACGTCAGCAGGGACCGTTAGCTGACCTGACCCGCCGTTCTTCTTTATAATTTTCAATTTTTTATTTTTTTATTTTTTTTTTTTTTTTTCAGCATTGGCAACCGTAGAACATTTAACGCGTGCTCTAATTTTTTTTTCTCCCACCGTCGTCCGTCACCAAAAGTGTTAAAGACTCTGGTTTGTCGTCAAGCAAATTCCTATAAACTCGTTATTTATTAGACAATTAATTTTATAAAATTATAATTATTGGATTCGTAGATTAAAATTAAAAAATTAATTATAATTAATAATTTTTGTTAATTATCTAACAAATAACAAATTTATAAAAATATGTGTCACGAAGCCCGTCTCACACTTTTCATGAACTAATTGATAGTTTCTCATTTTCTTAACTAAATCTTATTTTACTAATTTCACATTTTCTTGAGGTGCACTTGTTTTAATTCTCTATACTAATTGTGTTCTAAAGGGTGTTTGGCAGCTTACAACTAGTACATCTTATCAGTTGTAAATGTAAATGAAAGTGAAAAAATGCTTATTTTATTTTTAAAGAGCTTGTAATCTTTTTATTTATTTATTATTATTATTATTATTATTTTTAAGATGATCAATAATGATTCTCCATTTCCCTCTTATAGTGACTTGACCTTTTGGTTGGTGGTTGGAGGGGAAACGTCTTACCAACCGAGCTGCACTTCGTTGTATTTCTTAAATAAGAGTTTATTTTGTCAAACAGATTTTCTGAATTTATAAACTCAATAGGTTTTACTCCAAAAAAAAAAAAAAAAAAAAAAAAAAAAAACTCGATAGGTTTAGCCAAACAACCCCTAAATCAAGAGATACTCTTTTGTCGTGATTTTTTGGGCTTGTTCTATGGCCCTATATCTATTTATTGGGCCAAATGATTTCCTTATTTAAATTGGTCCATCAGGATTATCCCAAATCAAATCGATGTTTGACCGCACTTACATTATAATATAAAGCTAAGAATACGTAAATAAATTTTTATAAAATAAAATTTACAATCAATTGCAAATTAATTTGGGTGTCAATTTTTTAAAAATTAAGAGAATCTGAAAACCACAATTTTTATAAAATAAACGAATTAGTAGTTAATTATAATAAAATATTGAGTTTATCAGAACTACCTATTCCCCTAACTCCCCATAAAGATCGATTTTTTTTTCTCCTCAATTTTATTTACTTATGCAATATAAAAATAAATTGCACAAATTGCAAAATTATTAATTTTGTGCTTTTTGATCTTCGATTCATAACGAAAAAGTATGAATATATACTATGCATATACATATTCTACGCGTGTGCGCTCCCCTTATGTAAATTTTTATTCAAATACACTACCCTGGTCTATATTAGTAGTTAATTTATATTTTAAAGTATGTATACATTTACCATCTAATTTAATTAAAAGTTTGTCACGGTCGCAAAAACTAGTGCTAGTTTTATGTGTTTCATTTTTTTGAAATAATGTGGTTACCTTACTTTTCTAGAAAAATTATGTTCATACGTTACTTTCATGACTTCAGTGTAATACTCCATGTAATTTAACACCAACATAATTATTAAATTTCAATTTTTTTAGTTCAAATATGGGAATAGCATTGTGTAAAAGCTCCTCTAATCTAACCTAGGGTGTCTAAATGGGATCGGGTATTTGGGTATGTTCCGAAATACCCTACCCGAACGAGTATTTTGGATACTCGAACCCGCTCTAATCGGGTATCAGGGCGGGTTACGGATAAACTTTTTTTTTTTTTTTTCCCGGGTATTTGGGTACCCGATTACCTGATCGTATGCCCGATTAATTTCAAATAATAATTAATATTATTTTATATCCTAAATATTAGGGCTGGCTAAATGGTTCGGTTCGGGTAACCGAACCGAAATTTTCGGTTAACCGAACCAAAAATGGTAGAAATCTAGGAACCGGAACTGAACCGAAAATGATATTCGGGTACCCGGAACCGAACTTGAAATATTCGGTTCGGTTCCGAGTAACCGAAAAGAACCGAAAATATATAAAACAATTGAATGATCTCAATTTCCAAACGTAATTGAAGTGAAAATGACAAATTATACTTCACCTAAAGTAACCAATAATTATTAATAAAATTTTACATACTTAATTTTACTATAAAATTTTAAAATTAAAATTATTAATAAATAATACTATTATATTACATTTAAATATTTAAAATTTTATATACTTAATTTTATTTCGGTTCTCGGTTAGAACCGATATTCGAAAAATACAAAATTCAAGAACCGGAGCCGAACCAAAAGACCGAAATACATATTTTTGGGTACTCGGAACCGGACCGGTTCCGGTTAACCCAAGAACCGCTACCCGTTTAGCCAGCCCTACTAAATATTACGCATGATATTAAGGAATGAAGAATGAAATGAAAATGAAAAATACTAGTGAGATTGGGAAATAAATTGTGCATCAAACAACAGATATAACTATAATCGTATAGCACATACAATCATTTGACTTCATTTTGTTTCTTATTAAAGTTATATTTGAAACTAAAATATTTTTTGTCATAAATTAATTCCGCAATTTTTTTTTGTAGTATATAGTAACATATATAATTTTGTAAATTGAGAAATTTAGGTACCCATATTCCGGGTATCGGGTATCCGAGTTACCCGTTTGGGACGGGAGACGAAATAAATTTTTTACTTATTTAGAATTGGGTACCCGATAAAGATAGGGCGGGTATTCCGTCCCAACAGTCTAACCAGACCGAATCACATGAAAATTGCCATAAAAAAATAACAAACTCGAAGCTTAGAAATTAAAAGCCATTTGAATTTTTGGGCATTTGCCTCTAGCTAGAATTAATAGAATTATATATTTATGGGATCGAGAATTCATGAAATTGGATGTGGGAAGAGTAAATCTGACTTGGCTGCACTATTGTGACTGTGAGAAGAGCTCTTCCTAACTTTGATTTGATAAGTCGACCATGGAATAGTGTAATATGGACCTCCCCTTATCTCCATTAATAATTAGCGTTTTCACCATAAATTAATTAACTTTTGCTTTATTTTCGAATATTTTAGTTATCCACATATCCAATTTTCTATAAAGTGGCCAAGTAGGGATTGTGAAAATATATATAAACAATATAAATAAAATGCTTGTAAGTAAATATGGTTTGTGGTCATTAACAAATGGCCGTTGAAATCTTGTGTTTTAAATTTGGTATACCAATCGTGCCTTCGATCTTAATTTTTATTATTTTTATATTATTTTTCATAAAAATAAAAATTATCATAATAATATTATAAAGTGAGAATTTTAACAATAATATTCACTGCTTGTGAATTTATCAGCCTTAATATAATTAATAAAATTAAAATTAAATGCTAAAAATTAATTATAAGTTAAATTATTGAATAAAAATGCATAAAATTAGTACTCCAAAAAATAAAATTCGATACACAGTTGGAATACGAAAATGGGGATAAAGGATCCCAAATATAACATTTTTTTTAATCTAACAAATTTATTCTTGAAGTAGTTCCACAAAATATCTAAAATACGAATTTTTAATTTTTTTAATTACAATATTTATTATTATGATTTTTTGGAGAGAAAAAAATAAAATAATGAATTGGTCCATCCGAGATTTTTGTTGAGCAACGGTAGGAGTTCTTTTAGGATCTATGGACACCCTAAAACCTCTTCAAATCACCTAATCACGCTTCAAATTTTTGAATAAACACTCCTCAATTCTTATTTACATATATATATGCTCATTCTTTCAAAATTCCTCCTTATCAACTATTCTCAAGCTATTTTCTGCTCTCAAATTTCTCCTATGGTTTTTGGAAACGAAGAAATCCTGCATTCTTCAATTTGCATTTCCCAGTAAAATAAGAAAATACACACGTAAAAACGACTATTCAATTTTGTTTTCGTTTTCGCCATAAATGACAATAGGTTTCTCCGGCACTGATCAATTCTTCGTGGCGAGCCGAGCGATTTTCCCGCCAAAATTCGCATTCGTCGACACGCAATCTTCGGCGTCCCCGGAATCTGGGATTCCGGAGCTCCTCGTTTTCTCTCTCGTCAAGTTCAGGAAAAGGTACTGCCTCCGTCCCGTCCCATCTGCTATGTTCGTATATTTTATACTTTACAATGTTTCAAGAAGAAAAAATAAAAAATAAATAATATAAATTCATTGTCATAAGTAGCTATATTAATATGTTTATGTTATACCTAACATATTGATGTAACAATTGATACTGATTTCAATTGATTAATATCGAATTATTTCGCAAAAAAAATTTCTGCCATAAGTTCATTTCCGACCGTATTTCACACAGGAATTTCTTCTATGCATGTCCTTTTTTCTTTTCTTTAATTAATGGTTCACAAAAATGAAGAACAGTGATTTATCATGTTAGCTGTCAGAATTTCACATCCTCACTATTCTCGTACATGTTTGAGGTGACGATCAAATTGTACACGTGTCGAACGTTAACTGCCCATTAGCTAATGTTGGAGCAACCTAAATATTGATAAGTAAGTCGACAATTAATATACATCTCATTTTTCGTCAAATAATATTTATTATTCCACTAACATATACTTTTTGTAGCGTGTGACCGGTTTTTTTCCCCCTCAAAAACCCTCTCAGCCACAACTTTTTTAAAATAAATAAATAAATAAATACTAATAGAGAATGTTTTTTTCTACATAAAGATGATGATTCTGAGAATGAAAAGTTATGCATGGGGAAAATTGAGATTTTTCGTGTATAAATAAGGTCATGAGTTGAGTACTTTTTACCTCGTTCCTTTCTATTAAGGTATATGCCTTATATTGGCCTTTTGTGACCTTATGCTACACATTAGTAATAGTGTAACGTTTTATTTAGAGAATAATTCAATAGAACAAGTTAGATGTGTTAAATTTACATTTTAATCTCAGTTTGTGATTGTTTTTGTTTTGCAGAGGAAGCATTAATTCACTCCGATATTTTCCCTTGGACGGATGATGGAGACTGAACCACGCGTTGAGCCACAGGTTAGTATATTGATCTTTGAACTCTTCGTTGTAAGAAAATACTCCTTCTATCCACGCTCCATTTCGTCTACATATTAAATATATAAACAGACCAAATGGAATAAGACGGAGGTATTGGTCTGATTACTCAATACGGATTTCTCATATTTCAGGGCCATGAAGAAGTCCAAACTACTATAGATGTAGAACCTACAAATAATGGGGACATTAGCACAAATGACAAACCCATAATCAAAAAGAAAAAGGGCATGAGAACCAGTTGGGGTTCAGCATTTCTCTTATTAGGTACATCACCTTAGCTTCTTATTCAATAGTATTATTATCATCATCAACTTCACTTTAATTCCATCGTTATTATTGTTATTGTTGTTGTTGTGCAGCGAACCAAGCACTGGCCACCCTGTCGTTCTTCGGTGTAGGGGTGAACTTAGTTTTGTTCTTAACTCGAGTGATGAGGCAAACCAATGCTACCGCAGCAAATAACGTCAGCTTATGGACCGGATGCGTTTACTTGTTCTCCCTCTTCGGAGCTTTCCTCAGCGACTCTTACTTGGGCCGCTACCTTACTTGTGCCCTTTTCCAACTCGTGCTTGTTGCAGTATGATTTTGAAAATATTTTAAATACGTGACAATCATTTTATAAAGAATTATTGAATATTATATTAATATTGTGACTTTTTTAATTAGGGTCTAATTCTACTATCCATCACATCATGGGTTTTCTTGTTGGAGCCAAGAGGTTGTGGGGATGGGAAGCTAGGGTGCCAACCAAACACATCATTTGGCTCAATCTTGTTCTACTTGGCCATATACTTGGTGGCCTTCGGCTATGGCGGCCACCAGCCGACCTTGGCCACCTTCGGAGCCGACCAGTTCGACGACTCCACCCCAGAGAAGAAGGACGACAAGTCGGCCTTCTTCTGCTACTTCTACTTTTCCCTCAACGTCGGTTCCTTGTTTTCCAACACCATACTTGTCTACTACGAGGACACCGGAGAATGGACCCTCGGCTTCTGGGTGGCCACGGCCTCAGCCGTGGTCGGACTCATCGTGTTCCTGGCCGGCTCCCGAGGGTACAAGTATGTCAAGCCATGTGGGAATCCTATACCACGTGTGGCGCAGGTGATTGTGGCTGCAGGCAAGAAATGGAAAATACCCATAAAAGAAGGGGAGAGGTTGTTTGAGGTGGAAGGAACACAATCCGCCATTAAAGGGAGCAGAAAGATCATGCATACCGATGAATTCAAGTAAGTCCGACAAACCCTTTTTTCTAATTTCTCTTCCTTTTCTTATTAAGTATGCCTTCATGTTTAGGTGTCTTGACAAGGCGGCGGTCATGACGGAGGAAGACGGCGGCGACTATTCGAATCCGTGGCGGCTTTGCTCGGTGACGCAAGTGGAGGAGGCGAAATGCATAATCCGGATGCTGCCGATCTGGCTATGCACGATTGTGTACTCGGTAGTGTTCACCCAGATGGCGTCGCTCTTTGTGGAGCAGGGAGACGTCATGTACGCGTATATCGGCACATTCCATCTCCCGGCAGCGAGCATGTCGGTGTTCGACATCCTCAGCGTTCTCTTCTGCACGGCGATATACCGCCACATCCTCGTTCCGGCAGTAGGTCAGCACAGGCTGCCTGCCTGTTTTTATATATACTTATATAAAAAGAGCCTTATTTTACAAAATCTGATTCTTCTGACAGTTTAACTGTCTGGGCCTGCAGGCAAATGTAGCGGCAACCCGAAGGGCCTGACGGAGCTCCAGCGCATGGGAGTCGGCCTGATCATCGGTATGATGGCAATGGTGGCGGCAGGGTTGACAGAGATGGAGAGACTGAAGAGGGTGGTGCCCGGGGAGCCGGTGAGCTCGCTGAGCATATTCTGGCAAGTCCCTCAGTACATGCTGGTCGGGGCGTCGGAGGTTTTTATGTACGTCGGGCAGCTCGAGTTCTTCAACGGGCAGGCGCCCGACGGCATAAAGAGCTTTGGGAGCTCCCTCTGCATGGCATCCATATCACTGGGCAACTTCGTGAGCAGCCTTCTGGTGCAGATGGTGATGGGCATCACTTCGAGACACGACAAGCCCGGGTGGATCCCGGAGGACCTCAACGAAGGACACATGGACAGATTCTACTTCCTCATCGGGCTGCTCACGATCGTCGACTTCGTCGTCTACGTGGCGTGTGCTAAGTGGTATAAGTGCATTAAGATTGGAGAAGAGTGTGGAGCGGAGGAGAGGGTTTGAAGCTTGAGTAATATGGAAAGTCTAGATATGGTTTGAGTAGAATAAAAGAGAGAAGAGGAGGCGAGACCCTTCAACTTTTGAGGGGAATGACCGTTTCATATCTCTAAACCTTTTATTTCTTTTTCTTTTCCTTTTTTTTGTGTGACTATGTTCTATCTCAGTACTGACTTCATTTACACGTACTACTCGTAGTATCTCTATTATATGCACAAGTTTTCTGTGCATGTTCAATGTTTGAATCTGAAAACAAAATCTTGATGAAATGCTTGTTGTTTGCACTATTCTAGTTATTGATCTTTGCATAGATGTTTGTGTTGCTTATTATCCTCATAGGAATTTTATTGCAGTTTTTTTTAGAATGCAAAGTTCTCGAATCATATATAGCTAGCAAACACTTACTAATTCGCAATTATATGATTTAGTTCAAATTCCATCTCTTGGATTCAATAGGATCTCTTGGATTTAATAATATATTTAAGACAATTACGAAAAAAAAAGAGTGATGCTATTCGGTGATAATGTGGCCATTTAATTAATATTAATATGTAATAGTTTATGTATTTATGATATTTTTTTTACATTTTATGAGAAGATTCAGTAGGTTGTATAATTAATCTATTTTTAACAAATTAACCTTTTGTGAGCATTTTTTTGTGGGCACTATTTATATTTTAGTCATTTTATCATGAGTTTTTCTTGTTTTTTTTTTATTGTATTAAAAACCTCAAAAACTATAAATAGCACATTAAATTCACATATTAAATATAAATCAAATCTCAATTTTTTTTTATTCTTTGAATTTCAAAAAAGAAGAACAATGAACCGAACAATCGAGGTTTGATTCTATGCAATTTGTGAATTTAATGATGTTATTAAATAGAGGGGGGAATCATAACAAGAGAAGTTTTATGAATATAGCGTGTGAACGCTTTTTTAGATTGTAAACTTTGGCGCCCCTACCCCGTCGTAACGGCGATACGGCCTTTCGGAAAAGGAACTGCACTACTCCAAACTGTAGTTTTACTCACACTCGCACACCACTCTCACTCAACACCAATTGTAAATTGGCGCTCTCAACAATCTTCGCGCAGGTCATTATCTTCTTCCCTCTCTCTCTCTCTCTCTCTCCCTCTAGCTCTCTCTCATACATATGGATTTTTTTTTGTCTCTTATACGATACGTGAGAAGAACTGGTGAATTGGTGCCTGGTATTGCTTTGAATAGCTTCGCCGCCTTTTTCTTCCCTGATTCTGTATGTTTTGAGAGTTTAATTTCTTCGGCGTTGCCGGAATAGAGGAGCGGAGGCGCAGAAATGGACTTTTGTAGAGAATGACTGTTGAATTTGGCTTTGCCACAGCTGTAGATAGATATGGCCATATAGGGTTCATCACTACGCTTTGTTACAATTGATAATCAGGATTGAATTATTGGAATCGTGGGAACAATGCATAGCTTTGGCTTATTATATAATGGATTTAAGATGACAGACATAGTTTTTTATTTTATTTTTTTAATTGTTATTTAGAAAATGACTTGTGTAGTTATGTATGCTTCTTTTCCTGTTATTCATGGCGCTAACAAGATGAATTAAGAGTTTCCTGGCCGTTGATGGGTAAAATGTTGACTGACTGAAAGAAATTTGTAAGGCTAAGGCAGAGGTAATGGTGCTAATATTGTCCGTCTAGCTCACTGGTCTTGCTTCCATCTAAGTGTATGAGTTCTGGTATTGAGTTTATAGCCAAAGAAGCTCTCTCTGTCTTCTGCTTCGGTTCTTTTTGTCGGCTAATTTGGTCAAGCTATATATTGCTTTGTGGAAGTTTCGGATGAGGATGTTACTGGCTCTTTCTTGATGAATTTAATGAGTGGAAAAGTGTATGTCGACCAATGATTCTTTATAAAAGCAACCGAGTGGTGACTTGGCCGAGTTTCTTATGATGCAACATTTGCCTGCCTTCTCTTTATATGAGACTAAGGCTTGGTGTTTCCTGAACTGCTATTTGTTGTAGGTTTCATCTTTCACAACTCTAATCTCTAAGATTCTACAAATTGAAGATGGCCATGGCTGCTTCAAGCTTGCAGATTACAGCATCAAAACCCTATATTTTTTCAGCTAAAAATATTTTTAGAGGAAATGTGGCAAATATTGGTATGACATCATTGGCTGCATCGTGGGCAAAACTCTCCAGCGCCTGCCATGTATCATCTTCTCTACATTTCAACCGTACCTTCACATCTTCACCTGCGAAATTTGACAAAGCAGTGACTAAAGCAATGTCTGAAACTGGTGAAAGCAGGCCCGCATCTGGACTTGCCATTAATTTGAAAGGTTTAACCTCTTTTATCACCTAACTATGGATCAGGTTTAGCTCTCTAGCATACTGGTACAGTTGTACAAGCACATAATTCCTGTAGGGTTCAAGCTTTTTGTGGTTCTGTCATTTGCTTGAAGAAATATGTTAGCCACTAGTTAATTGAATTTGTGTATTTCTGTCCTTAAAGCTCTTGTTAAGTATATGATCCTTTTCTGCAGAGAAAGAGAAAACAAAACGGTAAATATATATGTACTTGCTCGTTAGGATTCTTACTGTAAAATCTGTTTGTAGGTAAGAGGGCATTTATTGCTGGAGTAGCTGATGATAATGGATATGGTTGGGCTATTGCAAAATCTTTAGCTGCTGCAGGAGCCGAAATTCTCCTTGGCACATGGGTACCTGTAAGTGAAATATCTGATATTGCACTCGTGTTTTCAGTAAGATGTATACACGAGTGATTAATTGTGGAGTTCACCACTACAGGCACTGAACATCTTTGAAACTAGTTTACGCCGTGGGAAGTTTGACGGATCGCGCGTGTATGATGTTAAGCTTAAATTTCTTACTTTTTATAGTTTTCACATGCCAAACTAAAATTGGACAAGTAGCCTTTGCTGATGAAGATTTTGATTCAGGTTGCCTGATGGTTCTTTGATGGAGATTTCTAAAGTTTATGCATTGGATGCAGTTTTTGACAATCTAAATGATGTTCCTGAAGATGTAATTTTGACTATATTTTTTTTTTATATCTGGGGTATTTGACAAAATGCCATACAACTGCTCATTATCTATTCATTTATTTATTATGCAGATAAAAGCAAACAAACGTTATGCTGGATCCAGTAATTGGACTGTTGAGGTAAAAGTAAAATTTATTACTCTATGTCCTTTATGACATACTACCTCCGTCTCACATACTTATGTACGTATTCCGTTTTAGTCCGTCTCACGAATTATGTACGTTTCCTAAAATAGAAATAACTTTATATCACTTCTCCCTATCACTTCACACTTTATTCACACTTTATATCACTTCAACCCTTCACTTCACACTTTTTATACCACTTCACCCTTTCACTTCACACTTTATTCACACTTTATATCACTTCAACCATTCACTTCACACTTTTT
This sequence comes from Mentha longifolia, assembly GCA_001642375.2. Taxonomy (NCBI): domain Eukaryota; kingdom Viridiplantae; phylum Streptophyta; class Magnoliopsida; order Lamiales; family Lamiaceae; genus Mentha; species Mentha longifolia. The sequence continues at coordinate 40,562,112 of CM038113.1, read as the reverse complement.
ATATCACTTCACCCTTTCACTTCACACTTTTCATATCACTTCATCCCTTCACTTCACACTTTAATAATTTTACATTGGTTTTGGGATCTACAGTGTATGTACATAAGTAATTGAGATGGAGGTAGTAGTATGTTTCAAGTGTGGATGTTCAATTTTAGAATGAGTTCCTACTCTTATGATGCCAAGCTAAATATGTGTAATATTGCTCTCATGTAGTTGAAAGAACAGGTTGGCTGACTTTCTCTGTACAAACTACAGAACATAGTCTTGCCATACATGTTTATAATCTAAGATATTAGGGTTTTTTTTTTTCCTTTTCTTTTTTAAATTTGTTTATTTCCGGTGGCCACTGAAATATTGGTTCTAGACATGTGATAATTTCTGCTTCTAAAATGCTCACAGGAGGTGGCTGCATGTGTAAAACAAGATTTTGGCAGCATCGACATCCTAGTGCATTCCCTTGCTAATGGACCAGAGGTATGTTTCTTAAGAAATGTTATTAGTAGTATAGCCCGCTTTGTATCTTTTGTTTTAATCAAACCATGTGTTACAAGGTAACCAAGCCTCTGCTGGAAACCTCAAGAAAAGGATATCTTGCAGCAATATCTGCTTCAAGTTATTCTTACGTGTCATTGCTTAAACATTTCGTTCCAATTATGAACCCTGGTACGTCTTCTTCAATAGTCTTTTTTGTGTTGTTTATCGTTTTGATTGACTGATTCCCAGCTTTGAATTTCTTGATCTGCATCGTTTTGTCCAAAAATTGCTGATTGACTTTATTGAATGGCTATTGCTTCAGGAGGTTCATCGATCTCTCTTACATATATTGCTTCTGAGAGGATCATCCCTGGGTATATTTTCTAAGGCGATCTCTATTTCTTGATGTTTCGAATTCTGATTCCCAGAAAGAACTTTTAATTTTAATGGCATTCAAAACAGTTATGGAGGTGGAATGAGCTCAGCAAAAGCTGCACTAGAGAGTGATACTAGGGTAATCTAATCAATGATTGCTGAAACTTCTTCAATTTTTATTTTTTTTTCAACTCTCCCAGTTTAAACCTTTTGTTCAATCAGGTGCTCGCATTTGAAGCTGGAAGGAAACACAAAGTCAGAGTCAACACTATATCTGCAGGTAATTTATCATCCATATCCTTCTCGCATTTAATTTTAACATCTTGGGTGTTGGCTTTTACATCATAATTGCTAGAACTTAAGGTAATTGTTCTGAGATCTACGTTAGATACAATTTTCTTTTTAGAAACATAGATATTTTCATTGTTAAATCTAATTTTCTTTGTTGTTATCACGGTTCACAATACTTTCCACATTCACTTGTTGCTTCTGCCTCTCGTTCGTAGAGGAAACTCCAGTGCTTAATATTGCATTACATTTCTCTAACAAGTTTTGGTTACTTTTCCTGAATGCCTCATAAATCACATTTTTTATTGTGTCTAATTTACTCTTCTTTCACTGTGCAGCATATCATTTACTTTGCAGTAATTCTAGTACTGAAGAATTTTTGTGATTTATAATTCTTTAACACCTCTTAGACGTTTCGAAATACTTACTAAGCATCCTAGTGTAATGAAATTCCAGTATCTCTTATCGGAGCATTGGCTTTTTACTGAAAAAATCAGGTCCACTAAGAAGCCGTGCTGCTAAAGCTATTGGATTTATCGATATGATGATTGATTACTCCCTAGAAAATGCACCCCTTCAGAAAGAATTATCAGCAGGTAACTTTTAACGACACCATTAAGCTTTTTAATATTTGCTTCTGTCCCGATTTCATATATAGAAACAAACAGGAAAAAATAGGTAACTCTTAATGATAGCAGTATTCTCTAAGATTGACTGGAGATGTTTCCTTTCCGTACTTCTTTAAAGTAAGTCTACTTTGGAAAAATATTCGACAGATGAGGTGGGAAACACAGCAGCCTTCCTAGCATCATCACTTGCTTCTGCTATCACCGGTGCTGTCATATATGTAGACAATGGTCTAAACGCAATGGGTGTAGGAGTCGATAGTCCCTTGTTCAAGGACCTCAACATTCCTAAAGCCAGCTGATCGAGATCTTGGTTAGGTAGCTGAATATAGAGGATGTTTTTTGGGTCATAGCCAGAAATTGCTTGGCCACGAGCCCCTTTTTTCCCCGGGTCCGATGTATCTATTAAGCTGCTTGTTACTGATTTAGGAGATTGAATGGATCCCTTTTATGATAATCTATTATGTGAACTTGTGACTAGCAATGCTGTTGGATTCAGAAATTGTACGTGCAGTTGCTAACTTTTGGTGATAATATGTCTTCGAGAAAAAGTGGATGTGAAAATAGACTTTTTTGTTGGGATGATTCGAATACTTCTTTATTAAAAAAAAATAAAAATCAGCAGTGTTAGACTAGAACACTTGAATCATGTCCAGCAAAATGACAGTTGCAAATTTGATGCAAAGAAAAATTAAATGAATATTTGGTATACGTCAGTTTGTTTTTCTTAAAAAAGCAATTTAGTGCTCGTTTGGTTCAAGTTGGGTAATGGAAAATGAATGAAATCAAGTTAAGTAAGAGAATGATAATAATAATGGTTACTTTTATTGAGTGTTTGGTTAAATAGTGGAAATAGAGTTACTTGTGAGGGGGTTTATTTCTCTTTATTTCCCCTCCTACTTGAGGAGTAACAATATAATGGATTAGTTACTCCCAAGTAAGGGAAATTGATAACACATTACTCAAACCAAACAAAATGTAATGAAATCAATTACTTGATTCCCTTTACATACCAAAATTTTTTTGAATCAAACATGAACTTAATTGAAATGTAAATGTCTCTTCATAAAGGACTCAAATTTGGAAACTTTCGTCACGAGAACCGGTGACATTATTCCCACTACCACTAGGAATGTTGAGCACTAGTAGTAAAGTATGCTCAAATATTTGCCATATGTATAATATACTAATGAAAAGTAATGTTGAAGAATATCGACCATAAAGGTGCACAATTATCTTGAATTTGTAGTAATAGGTAAGGCCGATTGCTACAATAGGCAAGTCCAATTCCTAATGAATCATTATTCTAATAATTGCAATACATTATAGAATCAGCATCATCGTTCATTTAAATAATGTCACAATTAGTCATTCTCAAATAAACTTTTGCAATCTACATTCATTTTGACACATATCATCAAAATGTAAAACAAGTACTTCAACATTTCCGTTTTGGGGCGTAGGTCTCACAATCACTTTAACACTTTATCACCCTACTTTTTAACACTTTAACACTTTAATATTATAAAAAAAATTAGATGGACCCACAATTATTCCACTTTAACACTTTGACACATATCATCAAAATGTATAAAATCATGTGTCCTGATTTTTGGTTCACTAAATAAAGGACGGAGATAGTACTATATTTTACATCTAATTCATACAACTGAGGTGAAAGAGGAAGGAAGAGAGGGCTCTGGAACTTGGACTATTCCTTCAAGCATTTGACATGCTTTCAACGTGGTTGGCCTAAGACCTTCATCTTCTTCAACACACCATAGCCCTACCTTAATAAACCTCTCCACCTTGTCCCTATCTCTCAATGCCTCCTCATCCTTCTCCACCAATGCATCCAACCTTCTATCCACCAAGCAGTCCGAAGCCCAGCCCGTAAGAATCGGGTTTTCGACTCTTCCAAATCCTCGAGCATTCTCCTACACGACACGATCTCTAGCAGCACCACTCCGAAGCTATATACATCAACCTTGATGAGCTTTAAACTGCTTCTCTTCCAATTTCCAATTTTGACTAATAATGAGCTTCCGTGCCACGGTGCCCACATCGCACTTTTTGCGGACGGAGGGAGTGAAGGTGAAGATGACAACAATAAAGAATAAGAATAATCAGAGAGTCGTTACATCGAACCATTTTTCGAGAACTCATTGGCTAATTGACGCTGCGATTCAGTAGAACTACTATATGTAAATATCATAAACATTTGTATAAATCTATTATCATTTCAAAAGTAAACATACTTAGTGGATTAGGAGAAAGCTAAAGGTGTGTAGAGATGTAGGTGAAAGAGGATTCCAATGGCGGAACCCCAACCTCCACGGTTCCTTCAAGCATCTCACAGACTCTTCTCATGCTCGGCCTCAAATCTGGATCTTCTTCAACGCACCAAAGCCCCACCTTCACCAACCTCTCCACCATTCCTCCGTCGCTCAACGCTTCCTCGTCCCCTTCCACCAATGCCTCCACCTTCCCTTCCACATAGCACTTCCAAGCCCACTCGCTCAGGATCGGCCTCTCATCGCTCCCCGACTCCACGCTTTTCCTGCACGCCACGATCTCCAGCAGCACAACTCCGAAGCTGTACACATCCACCTTCGCGGTTATATTCGTGTTCTTGAACCATTCTGGAGAAACGTACCCTTTCGTTCCCCGTATGTTCGTCAGGGTCTTGCTCTGCTCCAGCAATAGCAGCTTGGCCAGCCCGAAATCCGAAATCCTAGGATCGCAGCATTCGTCCAGAAGAATGTTGTGAGGCTTGATGTCGCAGTGGATGATCTGGGTGCTGCATTCTTCGTGCAAGTAGGCTAGCCCCCTCGCGATCCCCGCCGCGATCCGAGTCCTCTGCCTCCAGCTAGGCTTTGGATCGGAGTCGAAGAGGAAGGTGGCTAGATTGCCTTTGGCCATGTGCTCGTATACGAGGAGACGATTAGGCCCCTCGTTGCAGAAGCCGAGGAGCCGGACCACGTTCCGGTGGTGGATCCGGCCGATCACTTCCACCTCCGTCGTGAATTCCTTGTCGTCGGAATCTTGAGCCGCCCTCTCGAGTTTCTTCACCGCGACGGCCGCGGTCGTTCTCGAGTCATCGCCGGAGACGATGACGGTGCCTTTGTAGACAGTTCCGAAAGCGCCCCTTCCTAATTCTTCTGTGAAGCCATTAGTGGCCTGCACCAGCTCTTTGTAAGCGAAGCATCTTAGGTTTGAGTTGTTGTGTACAGGAAGCTTCATTTTATTTCTGGGGAAGAAAGCTGCTATGGCGAAGAAGAGGTTGGCCAAAACGGAGCTTCCTAAAATCACCGATCCCACCACTATCAGCACTACTTTTCTGTCTTTCTCTCTCTTAGGTCTCTGCGGAGCGTGATTTTGTGTTTGATTCAATATTTTCCCGCGTTTCAGAAAGGTGTTGGTGCCCGGTTCGTAGTTGCCATTTGTGATGGGCATCGATTTCTTCCAGCACCCAGTTCCGCCGAGAACGGCGGCGGCGCACTGATAATCCCGGAGGCATGCGTCTCTGCATTCTTGCTCCGTTTCCACACGTATCAATTCATAGTCGTACATCGGCCAGTTAGCATCTGGGATCTCGATCAAAGAACATTCTTCGTCTTCTTCTTCGTCTTGGTCATGAATAATGCAGTTCTGCGAATAATTGGACTTGCAGCCGCTGCGCGTGTTATTGGGATCGGTCGGAGAGAATCCGGGGGGGCATTCGCACGCCGGCCTACCGTTCCGAACAGCGCACATGCTGTTGTAGCCACACGCGCCGCTGCCTCTGGTGGCGGCGATCCTGCATATGCCGTTGGCGTCGCTCGGCCACCCTTGCTCACCGCTCCACCGCCGGTCACCGCCCGTCTTCGGATGGTAGTACACCGTGAAGACTCCGTCCGAGTCCAGGCTCGCTCGGTAATAGTTCTCCGAAGCATTCTGCATCGAGGCGTTGCTCAGATAAGTCAACGGCCGGCCGTCTCTGGTCTCGACGGAGACGGCGGCCGTCGTCTCGTCGAACCTGACACGAAAACCAGAATCCGAAGCATTGTTCTCGTTAGAGGTCTGGCTGCTGTAGTACAGAGCGTCGAAGGCATCGCCGGAAGGCTGAGTCTTGAAGGCGAAGATGAAGTTTCCGGTGGAATTCATTTCGGCGCGGAACCTCCCTCCAGCGAGATCGGCCGGCGTTGTTCTGGAGACGAGCACCTCGTCGATCTCTATAGTCTGAGAGGGGAGAATGGTGTCAACTGGATGCCTAAAGCTCTCCCACAGAACGTTCGAAGAATTCGTCGCCGTGAGGACGAAGTTCCCGTTGTCTTGCATGAATGCTTGTGATACTAAACCGGCGGGATTGCCGGCGACGGCGATGGTGGTGTAGAGAGGGGAGCCCCGAGGGTCGCGGAGGAGGAGGCCGCCTCTCGCATCGAGCTGCAGCGTGGAGCCGCGGGGAACGGGGTAGCTGGTTGTTTCGTACCAGACTATGGTTCTGTCTGGGATTTTGTCGAACCAGATGGAGAGGACGAAGAGGTTGGGGTTGGATTGGAGCTGTTGGAAACCGAAGGCGAAGTCTCCGTTAGGTGATCGCCACGTGCTCGAGTTTTCTGTTGCCGTGAGCGTGAAAGAGCCATTGATGGATATGTTCTGAGCTTTACAAGAAATGGGGAGGAGTAGTGTCGCCAGGAGGAACAGATGAGTGAAATCAAATATGGTAAACATGGTTGAGAGAGAGAGAGAGAGAGGGATGATGGCTTGGTTACACAGTTAAGAGGCGTCTTAACTTAATTAATGTTGAAAAAAAGTAAGATTTTTCTCCACAAATTTACTTTTAAATGGAGTGGTTAGGAAAAATATTGTAAGTAATTAATTCTACTAGTGGTTTGCGTAGTTGACTAATTGACCAATTTACAGAACTATTTATAATCATGTTTTGAAAAGGTTAAAAATATAAGCTAGTTTTGACCCATACTGCAGAAAACGTGTTGATTTGGTCGGAACTTTGAAGCTATTTTTGAGGTTGAACAAAAGATTTATTAGGTTGTATGGGTAAATTCATTTGATATAATACCCTTATTACCCATGCAGACTGCTGCGAAGAAATTTCATGAAATTTTTATTTTTATTTATATTTTAAAGTTAATTTACAGATGATTGATTCGAATGAGGAAATCACATGTGCATATATAAAAGAAAAAAGAGAAAAAAAAGACCAATATATTTGCAGTCCGACCCGAAAAGACTTGATAATTTTTTTTTTTTTTGCCAAATTTTAGATGCTGACTCGTTCAAAATAAAAGTATGAAAAATCAGAGACTTAAGTATGAACAAATGGTTTATTCAACTAACATCCCCAGAAATTGATCTTGATTCACTCAAGAGGTGAAAGAGGAAGGAATGGAGGGTTCTGGAACTTGGACTATTCCTTCAAGCATTTGACATGCTTTCACTATGGTTGGCCTAAGATCTGCATCTTCTTCAACACACCATAGCCCTACCTTAATAAATCTCTCCACCTTTTCCCTATCTCTCAAGGCCTCCTCATCCTTCCCCACCAATGCATCCAACTTTCTCTCCGCCAAGCAGTCCCAAGCCCAGTCCGTAAGAATCCGGTTTTCAAATTCTTCCATATCCTCGATTATTCTCCTACACGACACGATCTCTAGCAACACCACTCCGAAGCTATAGACATCAACCTTGGCCGATATCTGCGTGTTCCTGAACCATTCCGGAGCAACGTAGCCCTTCGTGCCCCGGATATTGGTCAGCGTCTTGCTCTGGTTCATCTTCAAGAGCTTAGCCAGCCCGAAATCCGAAATCCTAGGAGTGTAGTACTCATCAAGAAGTATGTTCTGAGGCTTTATATCACAATGAATGATCTGAGTGCTGCATTCTTCATGCAAGTAGGCTAGTCCCTTGGCAATCCCCACCGCCATTCGAGCCCTCTGGCTCCACCTCGGTTTCAGATCTCCGAAAAGGAACGATGCTAGCGTCCCGTTGCTCATGTACTCGTAGACGAGCAGGCGGTGAGGCCCTTCGTTGCAGAATCCGATCAGTCCCACCAGATTCTTATGGTGAGTACGGCCGATCACATTCACTTCTGTTTCGAATTCTTTCTCAGAATCTTGAAACATCCTATCCAGCCTCTTCACTGCAATATACACGGTACCGGAACCAGCCGGCATCGTCCCCTTGTAGACAATTCCGAAAGAGCCCCTTCCTAGTTCTTCCTCGAACCCATTGGTAGCCTGCACAAGTTCTTCATAAGCAAAACAGCGGAGATTCGAGTCTCGAACCGGATTGAGAGGCAACTGCCTTTTCTTGTAAAGAAGGAAGAGAAGAAGGCAAGCTGCAGCGATGAGTAAGAAGGAGAGCACTGATATTATAACTATTAATGTTTGTCGACGATCTCTTCTTGGTGGATTAGGGTGAGGTGGATTTAGCAGAGGAAGATCGCTCTTCCTCAACTTGAGAAACGCCTTGACGCCGAGGTTGGTGTCGACTCTGCCATTAATGAGTGGAAGCTTCTTCTTCCAGCAGCTATTGTTTCTGTGAACGGCGACGCCGCAGTAACAATCGTTGAGGCAAGAGCTCCGGCACTGATCCTCACTGCTCGGATTTATCTGTTCGTAGTCGTTCCAAGGCCAATCGGTGTCGTTTATCACCTGCAGCTCGTATTCTTCGTCTCCATTTTCGCCGTCGATGCAGCTCTGCGCGAATCTAGGTTTACAGTCGCCATTGATGTTGCTCGGATCGGCCAGCGAGAAACCTTTTGGGCATTCACAGACCGGCCTCCGATTCTCAATTCTGCACACGCTGTTATACCCGCAGGCCCCTCTGCCCTTGACTCCATTGATGTTCAGACAAATGTTGGCAGGCCAAGACCCTGCAACCTGCCACGTCGGATTGTCGCCGGAGTTGTTCTTCGGATGGTAGTAGAGCCTGAAAACTCCGTCAAATTCGAGAATCGCCCTGTAGTAATTGTCGGAAGGCGAGGGAACGGAACGAGGGCCGATGATCTGCTCCGACCCATTTCTCCTCACCACCGAAATCAAAGCTCCGCCGCTGAAAGCCACGCGGACGCCGGCGTCGGAGGCGTTCCGGGAGGAAGAAGTGGTGCTGCTGTAGTACGTATCGTCGTAGACGGAATTGGAGGGCACGCTCTTGGTTTTGAAGGCGAAGTTTCCATAATCAGAGATGAAAGCGTAGAATCTCCCCTTGGAAAAATCGGACTCCGTTCGCCGCGAGATGAGGGCGCCGCCGATCTCGATGGTCTGAGTGGGAAGAATAGTGTCGGTGGGATTCCTAAAGCTCTCCCACAAAACGGAGGAATCATCGCTGCCGAAAATCACCAAGTTTCCGGCATCACTCATGGAGGCATAACCAACTTCATTAGCAGCGCCGCCGCCTCCGGTAGAGTTATAGAGACGGCGGCCTTGAGGATCTTCGAGGAGGAGGCCGTAGAAGGCGTCGAGGCGGAGAGTGGAGCCACGTGGGACGGGGTAGGTGGTTCTCTCGTACCAGACGATGGTTTTGTTCGGGATTTTATCCAACCATATGGAGAGTATGAATTGATCGGTGCTATTTTGAAGCTGTTGAAATCCGAATGCGTAGTCTCCGTTGGGGGAAGACCGCCATGGATTGGAGCTTTGTGCTGCCGTGAGAGAGGTTCCGACGGTTATGTTTTGAGAAGAAGTGAAAATTGGAAAGAGAAGTAGTAGTAGGAAGATAGATGATGATGGAAAAGCCATTGCCATTGCCATTGCCATAACCATCGGAGGAAAATCAGATGTTCATATATAAAGAAAAAGAAAAGACTTATATATTTGCAGACCGACCCTTTCTCATACGTAAGACTTGAATATTTATTTATTTATTTATTTTTATTTTTTTCTTTTTCCAAAATTTTGATGCAGACTCGTTAAAAATAATAACATACATATATAGAAATGTCATATATAGAAACCGTGAGCTCTCTAACCGTGAAAAACACTAAATTGTGCAGATTAAGTAATTTGTGAAAATTTGATAAATTAACTAATTCGCACTTTTCTTTCTTTTGCAGCCTAGGTATCAATGGTGCAGGCCTCGTATGCAAGGATTCCCGGGTGAAATAAATGCTTATCAACGAGACCGAACAATTCCGTCAATCATACATCAGTTAAGGCGTATTGGCTGGAATGTACTGTTGCAGCGATTTGTTGACGAATCTCCATTTGCACGGGTGTGCATGATGAAGAAGGTAGGGAATGCGAAGCGTGCCTTGCACGAGCTGTTATCCCGGGAGCTATGGAGGGGCGAGGAGCATGAATTTGAAAGACTATTTCACGTCGGTGGGCGGGATATTCGTTTTGGGCCTCAAGAATTCTGCCTCGTAACCGGATTATGCTTCGGTTCTACGACCTTTAATCCTCACGGCAAGAACCACGCCACGTCATCCCAACTACGAGCCTCTTCCATACTTTTTACAAGGGGCGTAAGGTGCGAGTGAAAGAGTTGTTTGCGGATTTCAATGATGAGGATCAAGTTATAGGGACGGAGGATCAATACTTGAGTGCCGCCAACCTCCTCGTCTACTACTACTTGCTATTGTGTCGGGACTGCGATAGACCCATTGATGATTGGGCATGAACGTTGGCAGAGGATCCACAGAGATGGGCGACATTTCCTTGGGGATCATGGTCGTACCAGATACTGTGCCACCAGCTTGGAGTGGTAAAGAAGGACCCGAGAGAAATTGAAGGCAAAGGGAATAGTGCTACCTATCACCTGTACGGGCCTGTCTGAGCGTTGTATCTTTGGGCCTTCGAGGCCATTCCAAGTTTAGGACTGATGTGTGCTACACGGCTGAACGTGCACGAGTTACCCCGACTAAGGAGATGGGAAATGGGGGCCTCGTATGTAGATTTCATTAATTTTTTCAACGATCCAAGGGTATGTCATTATTCTCTTTTTACTCAATTAATTATTTTAATTTTAATTATGTTAATTTTAATATTCATTAATTTTAATATTTTAGTTATTTTAATGGTTTAATTTTAATATTCGTTAATTATGTGTCTTATCACGGTTTTTAATAATGAATTGTTTTGCCTCTGTCTTTTGCCGCTCGAAGTCATCCCCACGCTCGAACCTGATGAAGCAGAAAAGGAGTCGTATTATTATCTGACCCTCCTCGAGGAGCGAGACCCCTTGACGCTTCGACAGCAAGCCCTTCAACAATAAGATCAACCTCACCTGCATATACTGCTGAGCTTTTAGGTTGGATAGGGACCGTGGGGACTATCCAATTACTTATATGCCACCAACGACGACGATGAAGAGCACGAGGACGATCAACCTCCTCCTCCTCCTTCATCAAAGGCCAAGAAAGCACCGAAGTCCGACATCTTCAAGAAACACTTTCGACTTGTTGATGCTCCGGAGATCGAAGGCGAACCTCCTCTAGCCGACGGTCGAAAGAGATTCCTTGCGTATTGCAACTATTGCACAACCCGTTACAAATGGATCGAAAAAGGAGACTACGGCACTATGACTAGGCACATGGAAAGCATGCATCCGAGTGAGTTCGGAATCTCTACTTCTCAAACTCAAATTCAAGTTAACACTTCATCTTCGGAGACGGGTACGCACTCTTTATTTAAATTTGATAAAGGTCGATACGAAGATGCTATGGCTAGATATTGTGCTATGGAGAAACAACCTTTTAGTTATGCCGATAGAATAACATATGAAGCATCCTACAAAGAAGGCTTAGGTCCAAATGCTTCTAAAGTTGCTAGAACTCAAATGTTAAAAAGAATTAGGCGTCAATGCATGGAAAAGCAAAAAGATTTGATGAAATATTTGAACCGTTTGGGTCATAAAGTTTCTATTTGTGCCGATGTTTGGACGGATGCATATAATATACATAATTATATGGGAATTACATGCCATTGGGTTGATTACAAATGGACTTTGCAAAAACGTTTGATTGCATTTAGGGAGTTTGAAGAGCCTCACACGGCTCAAAATATTGCTTTGATTATTATCACCGTTTTAAATGAATATGGTTTGATTAATAAGGTTTTTTCGGTTGGTTTTGATAATGCATCGGCGAACACGGCTAGTATTCCTCAACTCATTGAAGCATGTGCACCATCTTTTGATGGAAAATACTTTCATTCTAGATGCATTTGTCATATTTTGAATTTATGTGTCCAAGATGCTTATGAGATTTTTCAAAAGTCCGTTCTTCCTATTAAAAATGCCGTTAAATGTTTGCACAAATCAAAAACATTGGGGAAAAAATGGTAAAAATATTGTCGTTCAAAGAATATTGTTTATACGTGTTTCAAAGCTGATGTATCTCATCGTTGGAATTCTACTTATGAGATGCTTAATAGTACGATGGAGTATAAGGGTCGTTTATGTGATTTTTTTAGGAAAGAATTTTCCACGGTTCAATTAGTTCTTAATGAGAGTCATTGGGATGCATGTTATGATTTATATGCATTATTGAAGGTTTTTCATATGGCTACTAAACAATTATCGGGGGTTTACTATTGTACTTCCGTTAAAGTGTTGGAACATTGCATGTATATTGTCATGTCTTTTAAGGCTTGTTTTAATAGGCCAAACTTGCAAGGTGTGATTTATTATATGGTTCAAAAATGGCTAAAGTATTTTAGGGAAATTCCAAAAATTTTCTTGATTGCTAAGTGTTTGGATCCTAAATGGAGATATGAAGGTGTTTGTCAAATGCTTGGGATTTATTATGATGTTTTTTTGCAAATGGACTTTAGTAATGTTGTAATTGATGGTGAATAAATATTTTTTGATATTCCTAATGTGCAAGATATGAATGATGATCTACATAGGACTTTGATAGAACTTTTTGATGAATATAGGAGAAAGTATGGTAGTAATGAAGATAATACTAATATTTCTTCTTCTTCTACTATGATGCCTTCATTTGATTTTCCCTTTGCTATGGACTCAATGGATCCTTTAGTTAGACAAATGCAAGGAATGTACCAAAATAGAACATATGATAATTTAAGGAGCCAAGGTAATAGTGAATTGGATATATTTTTGCAAACTCGTTTTGTTTTTGGTGTTGAAGATAGTGGTCCGTCGATCGACGTGTTGAAATGGTGGTCGAAGAGAGTGGAGTACCCAATACTCTCCATGATGGCGAAGGAGTTATTTGCCGTCCCGGCATCCACCGTATCCGTTGAACAAGCCTTTAGCACCGGAGGTCTTATGCTAGATCAAAGAAGATCAACAATGAAGCCGGTAAACATTGAAGCTACCATGTTGCTCGATGATTGGTGTAGGGCCGACCTTAGAGCTTAAGAACCGGAATGGGATGATCGGAATGAGAGCGAAGATGAAGCCTTCACCGAAACGGATCGATCGGCATCGGGTGCGGAATAGGAACCATTGTGTTGTAATAAGAACTACGTCGACTTTGATTCCTCTATTAATATGAGGATACGTAGGCAACTCGATTTTAGAAATGAAATTGAGTTCAAGTCCCTTATTATAATTTTTAGTATTTTTCTTGTCAAATGTAAAAGTTCTTATTCAATTGTCAAAGTGATTAAATTGAGTTTAATTTAATGTTGTAATTTTTATCATTAATAATGCAAAATTGATCAATTGTTATGCATTTTCAACAATTTAATGAGTAATTTAAATATTTTTTAAAAAAATATATGCATAAAAACTTGACAAATTGACATTTCCTATTCATTAAATTAATTAATATAAAAGAATAAAATTTAAAATGTAAAAAAAGTTGAAAAAAAAAAATAATCACATTTTACCCCATTTTGGGGCAAAATGCCGAGAGCATTTGGCTCAAAACAGAGCAATGCTCTGTTTTTCGACACCTCCACTTTGAACAGCCCGGCGGGCCGGCCCTAGGCCCGACGGTTTCGGCCCGGCCCGGAACCGGCGGGCTTAGGGCCGAGCCCGTAACCTAAATTTGCTACAAGGGCCGGGCTAGGTTCAATGCATGTGAGGCCCGCGGCCCGCCGGGCTGGGCCCGAAACCGGCGGGCTCGGCTCGTGGGCAGGTCTATATACTACCTTCATCCCATTTATTAGGCCCCTTTCACTTTATTGACTTTTCCGACACGCATTTCCACCAAAATCACTTTGGTGGAAATGCGTGTCGGAAAAGTCAATAAAGTGAAAGGGGCCTAATAAATGGGATGAAGGTAGTAATTTAGTCTAATATTATTCCAATTAATAATAGTTCATTAATTCAATTTGGTAAAGCATAGTGAAATCAAATATGGTAAACATGGCTTGAGATCCTCTATCCCTAATTGGTGTCCCAAAACCTAATTTTTATTATTTTTATTCTTCTTTTTTTTTCAATAAATTTAATTTATAATGATTTTGTTTAATTTTATGATTATTTTCAAGGGTTCACCCATTCCAATTAGGATTTATAATTATTTTTTTACATTTAATTTCACTTTTATTAGTATATTAAAGTTGATAAATTCAAAAATAAACTATATAATTTTTAAAAAAATCTAATTTTTTTCTTATAAATGTCTATTATGATTTACTACTAAATTATAGTATTTTTATTTTTATAAAAAATAATACTCCATCCGTCCCATTTAAACAAGCCTATTTCTTTTTGGCACGAGATTTTAGAAGAGTGCGTGTAAAGATAAAATATAGTGTTTAATATTTTAATGTCAATTTCATTGTTTTGAAATTAAATCATCATAAATGCATCAAAATATATTGATGTCTGATCTTAAATGAAAGATCGTATCAAGACCTTTAATTTGATATAAAAATCATAAAAATCGGAGAACAAACGAGCAAGTTATGATAGTTTAAACTTTTAGAATTTAAATTATATTGGGATACATGCTGAGAAGTGAGTGGATGATGGGGTGATTAATAGTGGGTAATTCTTTTCCTATTAAGAAACTGGTCTATTCTAATGGGACGTCCCAAATAGGAAAACTCGCCTATTCTAATGGGACGGAGGGAGTATAAAATTAGTAGAAATTAGATTTTAGTACATCATTGATACATAGTTTTTGGGATAGAGGATACCATCCCGGTAAATATGGTTGAGAGAGAGATGATGCTTTGGTAGCTCTAATTTGATTGAACACATAAAAGTGATTTTAAACTTATTTAATGCTGAAATAATACTTCATTCGTCCTTGATTTAGTGAACCAAAAAATCTGGACAAAGAATTTTATGTAGTTTGATGATTTATTAATGAATTAAAGTGATTAAAGTGTTAAAGTGGAATAATTATATGCTCATCTAATATTTTTAATAGTATTAAAGTGTTAAAAAGTAGAGTGTTAGAGTGTCGAATGGAGGGAAGTGAGGATGCATCCTCCTGAAGTGCTATTGGGTGGGAGGGGGAGGAAGGGATGAGAGGAGGTAAGAAGAGAGAGAAAAGGCAATATCCCTACCCGGTTTTACCTCTCAAAGTGGGTCCATTTCAACTTTTTTTTTTTTTTTTTATGTTTTTTCATTTTTTTTTCTTTCATTTATTTATTCAGCAAAATTGTTCCTTTGTTTTTTTTCTATCCGTTTTCTTTAAGGTTTTTTTTAATTTAATTATTTTTTATTATTTTATATATGCTTTCCTTTTTTTCAATTGAGTAGATTTAATTCAACTTCAAGCAAATTTAGTTGAGTAAATTTGGGCACATTTTGACAATAATGAATGAATTAGTTAAATTTTAAATTTATATTGTTTGTTGAATTTTAATCAATTTATCAGTTTTTAATTACCTTTTATATTCTGTGATTTTCTTTAAATAAAAATATTTTCATTTTATTTGCTATTTTTATTTTTACATTAAATGAAAATAATTTATACTCCTCCGGCTCAAGATTCGTGATACCTTTCTTTTTGGCATTTTCAGCACGCATTTTCACGCTTCTCGTTGATGAGTTTTAAAATGCAAAAAAAAAAAATATCACGAATCTTGAGTCGGAGGGAGGGAGTATTAATTTATATAAGAATTTTAAATAAATTTTGAATAAATATTAAATAAATGAGTTGGTAGTAAGTGGATAGTGAGGTATATAGTGATGTCAGCAAAAACCTATTTGAGGAGGTATTGTTGGGAGTCAAAATAGGAAATGGAGAGTATGGTGATGTGTGTGATGATGTCAGCAAAAACTTGGAGTTGAGAAGGTATCATCGGAGATACCTTAAAGTGTTAAAGTAATTATGGAGCTTATGCCCCAAAATAAAAAGATTCAATAAATGGGCAACGTCCTAACATAATAATAATATTAGTAAATGAAAGACCCGAGTTAGGAGATTTTTCTTCCTTTCTGAATGGAGTGGTTAGGAAACATTGTAGTATGTTGACGATTCAAGGTATAACTAGCTTGTTCTCGAGAAAATAAAAAGTGAGATAAAGCTAATTTTGATCCAGACGGCAGAAAACGTGTTCTCAACATAACATTTTTAAGGTTTACCTTGACTTTGTCAATAATTACCCCTGAACAATGATGCTAAGAATTTCCAGGCAAGTTTTCTTGTTTGATAAATTGCATTTTTATTTTTAAGTTAATTTTTAGTAGGCAATTCGGTTTTATCACCATTTTTTAAAAGGAAAAAAAAAAAAACAAAAACAAAAAAACAAAAATATAGGTTCGAGAAAACGAGAATTGTTTTTACTTTAAAAAAAATACTCCCTCCGGCTCAAGATTCGTGAGACCTTTCTTTTTGGCATTTTCGGCACGTATTTCCACGCTTCTCGTTGATGAGTTTTAAAATGTATTTTTCAGGTGTTTTTCTTTTTACGGGATACTACGAGTGTCATAGTATCCCGTAAAAAGAAAAATACCTCAAAAATTCATTTTAAAACTTATCAACGAGAAGCGTGGAAATGCGTACCGAAAATATAAAAGAAAAAAGGTCTCACGAATCTTGAGCCGGAGGGAGTAATAGAGAATATCGAATTTAACATGTTCTGATGTTCACCATTTTTTAAGAAGGGCAGAAATTGAAAATACCCAATTTGAATTTTGAACATGAAAGTGAACAAAATACCCAATTTGAAAATGCATGTTCAAAACATACCCATTTTATTTAAATAATGACATGGGCCCCGCTTTTTTGTACACATTTCTTTCAAAAGCTTCAGTCTTTATCGGTATTCCAATTTTTTTTGTCCTATTATATTTTTTATTTTACCAATTGACCGAAGGGTTAAGCAGAAGCAGAATTAAAATTGATTTCTTTCACAGTTTAGGCTCGCCGTTCTTTCACGGTGATTATTGTTATTTTTGTTTTTGGTTTGTATTATTATTATTATTTATCTATTTATTATTTGTTATGTTTTTGTTTTATTACTATTATTTTTTGTGTTTTATTATTATTATTATTATTATTATTATTATTATTATTATTATTATTATTATTATTAAATAAAAAAAAAGGAAAACCTACCCACTTACTCTCACGGCTCTCTCACTATCTCTCACTCTCACGATTTTTCCCCAATTTCAAAAGAAAGAAACCGTGAAGAACCCTAGCCCCCAAATTATTTTTTGAAACCGTGAGATAGTAATTTGCCGGCGCCGGAGAGAAGAGAATGGCCGATTCCGACCACAATTCGGGTAATAAATCCGAAGGCGTTGAAGTTCCTTCGCCGCCACGTCGCCGAGTTCTGACGAGGGAAGAACGGGAAAACCTTCCCGAGCCGCCGCCGCCGCCGCCGCTTAGTTTTTTTTTTTTTTTTAAAAGATTATTGAATTTACAGTTTATATTGATTTTACATTGATTTTATAGTGAATTTTAAGCATTTTTAGAGTTTTATGGTTATGGAATAGAATTAGAATTATAATGTGTATAATGCTATGTTTTAATCCTTTGATTTGTATGCTAACCACTTGTTTGGTTGCCCTCATAAGGCAAGATTAGAAAAGTAAAATGGGCTTATGAGGATGTTTGGTAGCCCAGACATGTTTTCAGTCCGGCCCGAAAATTTGGTGCAGCCCGAGAAAAAAACCACTGTAGCCTTCTTTCTTATTTTCGGACCTATTACCTCGGATAAATTTTATTGAATTGAACAGTGCTCATTCCACGCAAGCCAATTACCGAAAAAAGCCCTTCTCCTGAAATTCCTATGAAGAACGATGTCTGTGCCCTAAAATCGAAGTTCTCTGCGTAGCCTCCGCCGACGAGAAAACGGGAAAGCAGCAGCGACTAATCAAGCTTCAAGATCCCACGACGTGTTACTGAGCAAGGTATGTATTATTACCCATATTTTTTTAGGAGGGGTTGCGTTTTTCCCAAGCTTAAGGCGTTGTGCTTTTCTGTAGTTGGAATTGGTTATCTTTAGCTATATTTCCTTTCTCCAGTGAGTCTTTTACTGCACATACAACTCAATTTCTGCAATTTGGAATGAGCACATATTGAAATTAATTCCGCACTATTCAGTTTCTGTATTGGGAAACGACGCCCTTACTATGCGTAATTAGAAAGTTAGGCTCTGTATTTGATGATAAATACAAAGGAAGTCATCACTCATATATAGATATGTTTGTCATCTACCATTTATTCTTGATGAAAATACAGAGCTTCACTTGAGTAAAAATATCCAAAAAGGCTGCAATCGTTTGGCATATTTCAGAAGGTCCTTGAATATATTTACCTTGAATACTCTATGATGTGAAGAAAGTCCTCATACTTATTAATTTCAGAAATTGAGATACAATTGTAATGCTCTGTAATGAAGCAACTTGCCTACGCAAAAATAATTAACTCTGAATTGCAAGGAAACTAAGGTACTTATATATAGCTTTGAATAAAGAAAAAAACGGTATTTATGTGAAATCACTCACTGTACAGAGCTCATGCCTAATCAAGTTCTATTTTCTGTTAACTAAATTTATGTATTGAGAATGAAAATAGAAGTTTGTATTTATTTTCTTCTTTTCCTATGCATATAGTAGATTTCTAGATTTCTTTTAAGTTAGGAATTTAATTTGTTCAATTGACTTTCTTCATAAGATGGTGCAGAAGAACATTGGAGGTGCAGTCTGCTTAATGATTCAAGAGATAATCAGTTCCTATATCTTGATGGTTTTTATAATAGCTCAAATCTATGCTACAAAAACAGCCAGAAAAAGAAAATTCAACTCCTTAGACCAGTCATATTCTATGATTCATAGGATGCCTGATCAGGTTAAGCATTTGCATAGAATTGTTGATGTTAGTGATACCGATTGCATTGTAAATCTAAGGATGGATCGCAATACTTTCCATAGGCTGTGTGTACTACTGCGAGACCTAGGGGGGTTAACTGATGGTAAGTATGTGACTGTGGAAGAGCAACTGGCCAGCTTCTTAGGTATATTAGCTCATCATAAGAAAAATCGAATTGTAGGCTTCGACTTCAATAGATCAGGCCAAACAATTTCACACTATCTTCATATAGTGTTGAAAGAAATATTAAAACTTCATGGTATACTACTAGTAAAGCCTCAGCCAGTCCCTGAAGACTGTACCGATCCCCGTTGGAAATGGTTTAAGGTAAATCCCCTTATTAATTTTGGTTGTTTCACCGCACCAAATTTCTGTCATGTTGCTTAAGGGAAGGTTCTTGCTGTACAGATCTCTTTATGTAATTAATATTGAATTCTCTTGATTCTTAGGGCTGTTTAGGAGCTTTAGATGGCACCTACATCAATGTTAAGGTTTGCAATTCTGATAAGCCGAGGTACAAAACAAGGAAGGGTCAAATTTCTACTAATACTTTGGCAGTATGTGATAGAAATCTCAGATTCGTATACATTTTACCTGGGTGGGAAGGATCAGCCGGTGACTCTCGTGTTTTAAGAGATGTCGTTACCAGATCAAATGGATTGAAAGTACCACAGGGTATGAACTCATTAACTACATTTCAACAGTATATTATAAAGAACAATATCCATTGTTGTTGATTCTGATTTTATTTAAACTTTTTTGGATGAATCATAGGTAATTACTACCTTTGTGACAACGGTTATGCAAATAGCAATGGCTTTTTAACTCCCTACAAAAGTGTACGATATCACTTGAAAGAATGGGGACCCAATTGTTCAATCCCACAAAACCCCAAGGAAATAATTAATATGAGGCACACCAAAGCACGAAATGTTATTGAGCGAGCTTTTGGCGTTATGAAGATGAGGTGGGGTATACTGAGGAGTGCTTCTTACTACCCAACGAAGGTGCAAAATAGACTTATCATGGCGTGCTTTCTTTTGCACAACTTCATTCGCTCTCAAATGGAAGTTGATCCAATTGAGCAACTCATGGAAACCAATGGCATTGAGAGTTGTGATGTAGAAGATGAACAAGATGGGAACTGCATAGATACCATAAATTCAACCACTGAGTGGAATCAGAAGAGAGATGACCTGGCGCAGGCTATGTGGGATGATTTTGTGTAGTATGATTGTTGGTTTCTTATTAGGTTTTGTACCTTGGCTTCAGTTTTAGGAAAAATGTGACATTGATTGTTGTATGTTAGGATTTTATTGATGTTGTGATGTGAACTTATTCATAGTTAGTTTGTCTGGTTGTTCACTGATGACACATTGTTCCTGTTGTAGTGCCATGAATTAATTACTTTTGGTTATTCTAAATTAGTGTCAAAATTCTAATTCATGTCTTATTATGTCTACAATCTCTCATTATTATTTTCAGAGTTAAGAGTTACAATTATATCATTTTCTATTTTTACTCATTTCAGCAAAATAGCTCTTTGCTCATGGAAGCCAGAAGTGAGGACTTCAATCGAGTTCCATCCTGCGAATGCGGTAGGGGAAGGCTGAAAGTTCAACCAGCCTCAGCAAAAGCTCATCATCCAGGCCGGCTTTACTACAAATGCTCTAGCAAGAATGGGTCATGTGGTTACTGGAAATGGTGTGATGAATATCATCAAGCAAGTGATGGAGGATTAATTCCAAATTGCGTGAGAAAATAGGTTTTTGAACCGACCTCCATGAGTTCTATGTCTGCAACGAGCAATGCAAATCACATGCCTCGAACAAATCATGCTCCTACCGAATGCCTTAAACCCGAGGATCACATCTGCATAGCCTATCTCTTCATGGCGACGGTTCTAGTCCTACTTGGTTTTATAATTGCGAAGTTAATGTAGTGTCATCTAATTTATGGTGTAATTGTAGTTGAAATCTGATGAAGGTGTAGTTGTATGGTGTTATTTCATTATGTAGTAGTGTTATTTTTTGCCTTAGTATCAAACATTATGTATTTTGATGAAATGAAATTGAATTCATCTATCAATACTTTGTTTTTGAGGTACAAAAGTTATGGGTTACACTGCATAATTGCTTTATCTGCCCTTTACCTTTTTTGTCTGTTTTGTTTGTGCAGACAATTGTTTTATTCCCATAGCCATGCTTTATTCCCAAAGCCATGCGCATGCCTTACAGTTTTCCAACTCATCTATAAAGTTGATAAGACTACACAAATAATTTTCAATACGCATGCAATTAAGTTTCAAATCTGTAGACTGTAATGGCCTATATGGTATGAAATATATAAAGTTGAAGAATCCAACTCTTGGGAGCAAAAGCTTGCAGCCATGAGCGAAAATAATTCAATGCAGCAAGCTCTATTCTACAAGATAGATACAAGAGAGCTATAATTTTTTTTCTAACTTGTCAACCTCGAGGTGATATGTGGCGTACCCTTCAAATCTGTGTGTGGAAATTCTTTTTCATTGCAGCCTCCAACCTACCAATGTATCCAGGCCTAAATCCATTGTCTGACTTCCATCCTTGAGCAACCAATTCTTTCAGAGAGGCCAGCAGAACTTCCTCCTCCTTCTCTGTCCAGCCACGTCGCGTCTTCTCAGTTTTAGGAGGACGAGCGCTACCAATGCTTCCTGTTACAGACAGAATATGAAAGAAGCCAAAATTCATCAGTAATATACAAGTTCTTTGGGATGTTCATAGGCATAATGCACTCAAGATTCTCGCAACAGCAACTGAACCTACTCCAACATTTTCACCCTATAACGTAAGGACCATAAAACTTTACCAACTCAATGCTCTACCATTTATGGAAACACATAATACTGAGCTTAATTGGAGATTATATCTAGAAAAAAATGTGCGCTAATATTTCATCACATTTTTGCCCACTATAGCGATTGCATAGGGTATAGCGATAATTTAAATTCGATTCAGTTAGCATAATAGGTTCAGATTTTTTGGCACTTCAATTCTTAAAAACGATTAAGTTGTATCATGCGACAATGAAGAATGAAATCAATGGGCTTCACAGATTTGGAGAACTCACCTTGTGTAGAATCCATGCCTGGATGGATTTCTTGTGTGGAGAAAGCTTCGAACCTTCTCTGTCGCAGTAGGGTTCCTTCGCAAAACGGCGCTGTGCTTCCTTGTGTGTAGTGAGAGCGCGAAAATTAATTAAGTAGGAAGGGAAAAGCTGGGATACGTGATGTAAATTGAAGAAATCGCTGGGGTTAAATGTGTAAATTGTGATTTTAGCTCTATGATTTGTCTTGGAGGCCAAACGGCAAGAATAAGATATCTGCAACTTTTATCTTTCATACCAAACAGCTGGATAAGATTATAATCTCAGTGAAAGGTAAGATTATTATCTTCCTTTCATCTTATCATGGTATATCTCATCCGGCCTACCAAACAAGTGCTAAATATGTAGAAATATGTGCTTGAATTGGGTTCAAAATTTGTATAAATCTGTAGAAATTGTTGCGAATATTAAATTTGTAGAAGAAATTAGAGTGTTTTTCACGGTTAGAATTAATTGAAACCGTGAGAGCTCACGGTTTGATTTAACTCTAACCGTGAAAATCACTTTTCACGGTTAGAATTAAATCAAACCGTGAGCTCTCACGGTTTCAATTAATTCGAACCGTGAGAAGTGCTTTTCACGGTTTGAGGTTGATCAAACCGTGAGCTCTCTAACCGTGAAAAGCACTAAATTGTGTAGATTAAATAATTTGTGAAAGCACGGTTTCAATTAATTGGAACCGTTAGAAGTGCTTTTCATGGTTTGAAGTTGATCAAACCGTGAGCTCTCTAACCGTGAAAAGCACTAAATTGTGCAGATTAAGTAATTTGTGAAAATTTGATAAATTAACTAATTCGCACTTTTCTTTCTTTTGCAGCCTAGGTATCAATGGTACAGGCCTCGTATGCAAGGATTCCCGGGTGAAATAAATGCTTATCAACGAGACCGAACAATTCCGTCAATCATACATCAGTTAAGGCGTATTGGCTGGAATGTACTGTTGCAGCGATTTGTTGACGAATCTCCATTTGCACGGGTGTGCACGATGAAGAAGGTAGGGAATGCGAAGCGTGCCTTGCATGAGCTGTTATCCCGGGAGCTATGGAGGGGCGAGGAGCATGAATTTGAAAGACTATTTCACGTCGGTGGGCGGGATATTCGTTTTAGGCCTCAAGAATTCTGCCTCGTAACCGGATTATGCTTCGGTTCTACGACCTTTAATCCTCACGGCAAGAACCACGCCACGTCATCCCAACTACGAGCCTCTTCCATACTTTTTACAAGGGGCGTAAGGTGCGAGTGAAAGAGTTGTTTGCGGATTTCAATGATGAGGATCAAGTTATAGGGACGGAGGATCAATACTTGAGTGCCGCCAACCTCCTCGTCTACTACTACTTGCTATTGTGTCGGGACTGCGATAGACCCATTGATGATTGGGCATGAACGTTGGCAGAGGATCCACAGAGATGGGCGACATTTCCTTGGGGATCATGGTCGTACCAGATACTGTGCCACCAGCTTGGAGTGGTAAAGAAGGACCCGAGAGAAATTGGAGGCAAAGGGAATAGTGCGCTACCTATCACCTGTACGGGCCTGTCTGGGCGTTGTATCTTTGGGCCTTCGAGGCCATTCCAAGTTTAGGACTGATGTGTGCTACACGGCTGAACGTGCACGAGTTACCCCGACTAAGGAGATGGGAAATGGGGGCCTCGTATGTAGATTTCATTAATTTTTTCAACGATCCAAGGGTATGTCATTATTCTCTTTTTACTCAATTAATTATTTTAATTTTAATTATGTTAATTTTAATATTCATTAATTTTAATATTTTAGTTATTTTAATGGTTTAATTTTAATATTCGTTATTTATGTGCCTTATCACGGTTTTTAATAATGAATTGTTTTGCCTCTGTCTTTTGCCGCTCGAAGTCATCCCCACGC
The DNA here is from genome assembly GCA_001642375.2 of Mentha longifolia. Lineage (NCBI taxonomy): Eukaryota > Viridiplantae > Streptophyta > Magnoliopsida > Lamiales > Lamiaceae > Mentha > Mentha longifolia. Next base: position 40,538,124 of record CM038113.1, on the reverse strand, counting down.
TCGAACCTGATGAAGCAGAAAAGGAGTCGTATTATTATCTGACCCTCCTCGAGGAGCGAGACCCCTTGACGCTTCGACAGCAAGCCCTTCAACAATAAGATCAACCTCACCTGCATATACTGCTGAGCTTTTAGGTTGGATAGGGACCGTAGGGACTATCCAATTACTTATATGCCACCAACGACGACGATGAAGAGCACGAGGACGATCAACCTCCTCCTCCTCCTTCATCAAAGGCCAAGAAAGCACCGAAGTCCGACATCTTCAAGAAACACTTTCGACTTGTTGATGCTCCGGAGATCGAAGGCGAACCTCCTCTAGCCGACGGTCGAAAGAGATTCCTTGCGTATTGCAACTATTGCACAACCCGTACAAATGGATCGAAAAAGGAGACTATGGCACTATGACTAGGCACATGGAAAGCATGCATCCGAGTGAGTTCGGAATCTCTACTTCTCAAACTCAAATTCAAGTTAACACTTCATCTTCGGAGACGGGTACGCACTCTTTATTTAAATTTGATAAAGGTCGATACGAAGATGCTATGGCTAGATATTGTGCTATGGAGAAACAACCTTTTAGTTATGCCGATAGAATAACATATGAAGCATCCTACAAAGAAGGCTTAGGTCCAAATGCTTCTAAAGTTGCTAGAACTCAAATGTTAAAAAGAATTAGGCGTCAATGCATGGAAAAGCAAAAAGATTTGATGAAATATTTGAACCGTTTGGGTCATAAAGTTTCTATTTGTGCCGATGTTTGGACGGATGCATATAATATACATAATTATATGGGAATTACATGCCATTGAGTTGATTACAAATGGACTTTGCAAAACGTTTGATTGCATTTAGGGAGTTAGTGAAGAGCCTCACACGGCTCAAATATTGCTTTGATTATTATCACCGTTTTAAATGAATATGGTTGATTAATAAGATTTTTTTCGGTTGGTTTTGATAATGCATCGGCGAACACGGCTAGTATTCCTCAACTCATTGAAGCATGTGCACCATCTTTTGATGGAAAATACTTTCATTCTAGATGCATTTGTCATATTTTGAATTTATGTGTCCAAGATGCTTATGAGATTTTTCAAAAGTCCGTTCTTCCTATTAAAAATGCCGTTAAATGTTTGCCAAATCAAAAACATTGGGAAAAAAATGGCAAAAATATTGTCGTTCAAAGAATATTGTTTATACGTGTTTCAAAGCTGATGTATCTCATCGTTGGAATTCTACTTATGAGATGCTTAATAGTACGATGGAGTATAAGGGTCGTTTATGTGATTTTTTTAGGAAAGAATTTTCCACGGTTCAATTAGTTCTTAATGAGAGTCATTGGGATGCATGTTATGATTTATATGCATTATTGAAGGTTTTTCATATGGCTACTAAACAATTATCGGGGGTTTACTATTGTACTTCCGTTAAAGTGTTGGAACATTGCATGTATATTGTCATGTCTTTTAAGGCTTGTTTTAATAGGCCAAACTTGCAAGGTGTGATTTATTATATGGTTCAAAAATGGCTAAAGTATTTTAGGGAAATTCCAAAAATTTTCTTGATTGCTAAGTGTTTGGATCCTAAATGGAGATATGAAGGTGTTTGTCAAATGCTTGGGATTTATTATGATGTTTTTTTGCAAATGGACTTTAGTAATGTTGTAATTGATGGTGAATAAATATTTTTTGATATTCCTAATGTGCAAGATATGAAGGATGATCTACATAGGACTTTGATAGAACTTTTTGATGAATATAGGAGAAAGTATGGTAGTAATGAAGATAATACTAATATTTCTTCTTCTTCTACTATGATGCCTTCATTTGATTTTCCCTTTGCTATGGACTCAATGGATCCTTTAGTTAGACAAATGCAAGGAATGTACCAAAATAGAACATATGATAATTTAAGGAGCCAAGGTAATAGTGAATTGGATATATTTTTGCAAACTCGTTTTGTTTTTGGTGTTGAAGATAGTGGTCCGTCGATCGACGTGTTGAAATGGTGGTCGAAGAGAGTGGAGTACCCAATACTCTCCATGATGGCGAAGGAGTTATTTGCCGTCCCGGCATCCACCGTATC